>OX451738.1:1609557916-1611020781 GCA_948472305.1 Vicia faba | reverse complement strand
AAGATGCCTAATGATTGAGAGAGATTTACAAGTCCTTTAGATAGGTCATAAAGTTCCCTTATGTTGACTTCAAAAGATCATAACTTGGTCAATTTTTATCTCCTTAAGCCCATTATTTTTCCACAATTATCTTAAGGATGTTAGCTTTAAATTTTCTTTTATGTGAAAAGCTTGAAAATGAGTGGAAGATTCCCTAAGAACTCAAAGGATTATAGGTGACCTCATGAGTTTTCACCAATTTTACAAGACCATAACTTTTTCAATACTTAGTGTTTTTGAGTGATTAAAGTTTCACAATTCTCTTTAGGAAGTCTACTTCAAGATAGCATGAATGATCAAAGATAAATTTTGGAGGAAGACCTTTTTTGAACTCAAAACATTATAGGTCACTTTTGAAGAAAACCTAGAATTTTTCTAAGTACAAAAAGTCAGCATCTTTTTCTCAACTTTAACTCATGATAACTTTTAGCTCAAACATCTACCTGGTCTCATTCTTGACACATTGCAAGATTGTGACCTTATCTTTCAAATGCTTCAAGAATCATGC
This sequence comes from Vicia faba, assembly GCA_948472305.1. Taxonomy (NCBI): domain Eukaryota; kingdom Viridiplantae; phylum Streptophyta; class Magnoliopsida; order Fabales; family Fabaceae; genus Vicia; species Vicia faba. The sequence goes on along the minus strand of OX451738.1, from coordinate 1,611,020,234 downwards.
CCTAAGACCCCTTGAGTTATGAGCATCATGGGTTCAAAGATGGTACCTTGAAACTGAAGTTTTCCTTCCAAGTCAAAATTTGAAATTCATAACGTGGCTTATAATCACCAATTAAGGACGCGCTTTTTTATTTAAAAATGTTTTAAAAAGTTCCCAATGTTGAATTAAGGACCAAAAGGCATGAATTGATTGAGTTTTCATGCACATGGGGTCACACTTTTTCACTTTCGAGCTTGATCCAATTTCCTCCAAACTTCAAATTTCCTCTTAATTATTTGCACCATTCACTTCCCTATAAATAGAGGACCTCACTCTTCTCATTTTCTCAAGCTTGAACAGCCAGAATCACCCTGCTAAACTCTCTCCTTAACCCATATTTCTGCAACTTCAAATTTGTTTTTACAGCCTTCCTCGATCCATTTTCTTTGCTAATTCTTCATCCTTGAACTTCACTGAAGCTAACAGAAGAAGAACCAAGCCCTAAAGTGTCCTAAATCATGCTAGTCAGGTCATGTTTCAGAGCTCTGAATTTGAAGTTCAATAGATAGATTCCTTCATCAACTCTCTCAAAATTTGTCACTACAATGAAGCTCTCATCATTATGATACGTCGTAACATTTGTTTTCAAATGGAAGTGAGTTTTGGCCATGAATTTTCAAATCCCTATTCAAATTTTTACTTCTGGTTTTTTGCAAATCGACTTAGCTACACCTTAAATAAAATTTTCGCGAGGGTACGGTTGTCTTCGTCTTGATGAGACGAAGCGAATGTCATATGTTTGAGCTCCTGATTTTACAGTATGAGAGACCTACAATTCGCGTGGCTGGAGGTTAAAGATGACCAACGTGTCATCTCTCAACCAATGATAAGGCACCACTTGTTTTTTTCAAAGCCTGGTTTAATATTTGATCTATTGGTTCATTCACTAAGGACCATGATATGCACAGCGCGCCAGATCCTTTGGATCTGATTACTAACGTGTTTTGACATTCATCCAATGGTCTATATCTTTTTGTTTCAAAGATTGATTTTATATTTTAATTGATTTAAACTTCAAAAAATCATAGAAAATTCATTTATGATTCAAAAATTATGAAAAATTTACAAAAATATTTTTAAATATTCTCTTTCTGATTTTTATTTTCTCATGATTTTATTTTCAGATTTGATATTTTTTATAATTTTCCTTTATTTTGATTTGTTTATAATTATTTAAAAATACTTTTGATATTTTTTAATTCTAACATTTTTTATAAAAGTCATTTTCATTATTTCTGACTTTTCAGAAATTTTTACTAGAATTTTATTTTGACTTCTACTATTTTTTTTAATCTTTTTTAACTTATTTGAGTGATTTTAATTAGTTTAAAAATACTTTTCTGTTTTAAAAAATTACCAAAAATTTTATAAAAACATTTGAGATCGCTTTTGACTTTTCTATGGTCTCTTTTAATTTTTATTTGATACTTTGAATATAGTTTGTTATTTGGCCTTTTGTTTTCATTAAAAAAACAATTTAAAAAACCATCTTCTTTTTTTATTTTGTTTATTAAATACAATTTATTTTTTATTATATTCTGACTATGTGATTTTTGATTGTGAAATTCATTAGCGTCATTGGATCTTGGGTGTTGAGTTTAACTCCACCAAAATGGACGGATGATTTTAATGATAGTTTGATCAAAACTTTTGATTCAAATAGTCCCCCCCCTCTTCATCTTATCCCCTTGTCATTTATGCTACATGTTATTAGAGAAAGATATATATATATCATCTCTCCAAACATATGGCATATAGATTTCTATTGACCAACCTCAAAATAGGTGCGACTTTTACATAAGTCCACTTACGATTGCTTAACATAGCTCTAAATTTTGTTCCGATTCGAGAAATGATCATTTGTGGCCCAAAACTATGTTTACAAGCCCAAGTATGTTTAATTTTAAACCTTTAATCCAATAACTTTGAGGTTTGTTGTTAGGAGGCTTTGGTCTTATAAATCCTCTAATGAACTTTCATAAAATTTGGTATAAGTGAATCATTTAAACATCGTTGATCATCTGTTGTTTCTTTAAGAATTTGAAATGAATGATATACTTGATAAAAAGCAAATGAAACTTGTTGTTGAGAGGCTTTGATTTTATCAATCTTCTAATGAGTTTTTAAATGTAAGTTTCAAGATGGTCATTCAACTAACCTTTAATTTCTAACCCATTAACAATTGACTTTTATTTTTATGCATTTACTTTGCGCCTTTACTTTTACACACCATTTATTTTAGCATATACATTTCATGCTATTTTCATCTTTGCTCACTTGAGCATTTATTTTTTACGTTATTTTTACTTTGCTCACTTGAGCTTTAATTTTCTTTTTGAAGATACCTAATGATCAACTTAGACAATAAAAACTTTAAGGTTACTTGGACTATTTGGTTACTATCCTTGGCATTTTGGAGTTATTGACTTCTTGGACTTAGGAGTAGAGACCTTGACCTACCTTGAGACCTTGTGGCTTCTATTTCTACAAGACATTGGGCTATTTGTTTTCTTTGTGTGCAAGTTATTTTGATTATATGTTTTGTCTATGATTGAGAATCCCTCTGTATACAACCGTCACTCTGCCTAATTTTTGTGAAGACTTAATTCACCTGAAGCTTGATATTATTAAGAGGTTTAGTATCTTTGCTTGCTTGGTTTCAATATGAAGGATGAGAATTCTACACTGACTCATTGTGTCAAGTGTTGTCTTCTTGTTGGTTAGACGGTTATTTTCCCTAGCTTTTACCTTATGCTTTAGGATAGTCCCTTCATCTCCTCTCATCTTCTTTATTTTCAAAAACTTTCTCCCTCATTTTCAAAACTATTCTTGTTTTCCAAACATGAATCAATTTCGTAATAAACTTGGACTTAGGTCCATGTATTTTGAAAACATTTTCTTAAACAAATTTTAACCAACTTAATCATACTTTGACATTTTTGTGAGAAGACTAAGAGTCAATCAATCTCATTCAAACCATTTTTTCCATTTTGGCTTTTACCTTAAAACTTTTTCTCAAAATATTAGAATCTTGTCAAATCTTGTAGTGATGCGAACTACTATACTCCTACGATATATAGTGAAGCGGGATATTTTCCACTAGGGTTTTGAGTGAAGATTTGTTGATTTTAAAATCCAAGCTATATCCTCCACTTTGAGATGACTCAAATTCTCCTTTCTCATAATTGTGGGTAGTAAGTATGTTCTTCCACTCGGATAAGACGATGACGTCTCATCTCTTAAAATTAACCAACACTTTTGTGTTTAAAATTTTTAAAGGTGAACTACAAGTAACCTGATCCTCTATTACAGAGAAGGTGGTACGTAGGCACTAATGGTTCACAACCGCGACAGGTGCAAAAATTGTAAAAAAATACTTCTTTTCTTATCCCCACAATCTATTTTTGTATACAACACTTATAGCCAAAATACACGAATTTTCAAAGAGGTTCCTGCAAAGTACTGTAGATGTTTAGTGTGTTAATACCTTCCCTTTGCATAACCAACCCCCGAACTTAGATTCTCTCCCACTCTTTTTGGGTTATTTGCTCTTTTCCCATTCCTCTGGAAATAATAAAGCACGGTGGAAATTTTTATTTTGATCTGTGCGAGTCAAGTCAATCCAATGGCTTAGTCTCAACATTTCTACCGCTATAGAAAAAATGGAGACTTCACTGGGGAAAGATCGACCAAATGTTAGTCCATCCCTAAGTGGGTTGAGCCTATCTTTGCTTATTTGTGTATGTGCTATTGTTTGTTGTAGATTACATGTTGTATATATGTTTGTATGGATTTTCCTGGTTTTCAGGGTGCTTGGTGATTTCTCATAAGTCCTCTACTCGGACTTTGTAAAACTTAAGATAGGACGTGTGGTATAGTCATGTTAACTTTGAGGGAGTAATCCCAAAAAAGGAGACATGAGATCCCCCACTCAGTGGAGGCCCTTTGACTGTGGTATCGTTTATAGAGTAATCAAAAAGATGTGCTGCTTTCAACCTGGAAGTCTACTAAAGCTGAGGACCGTAGAACCTTTAACCCATCTTGGCCTTTTAGGTGTAGTGCAGAAACTATGATGGAGTAATCCAGAAATTGTTGTCACACGATACTACAATCATACGAGTTTTTCCTGAGAATATTACTAATTACCGAGTCAATCGGGATGTTGGTAATATCCGAAGGAAGGATGTAGACTCTGGGAACATCTTAGAACCTTGTTCGGCAAGTGATAAACTATTAGACCATACCTGGTGGGTAGTACGTTTGACCTCATGCTCGTGACGTCGAACCTATGAACCCCCATGTTTGTGATCATGTGTGTGATTGTTGCATCATGCATTCATGCACCCATGAGCATCCTTTAAAACATGTGTTTCAAGTGACTTAAATTTGACTTTTTTATGAATATTTGAGGTACTGTCTGACCATGGATTCTGGAAAAAGAAAGACTCGGAAGTACAGTTTCAAGGATCCTAAGATAGATGATTTGATGAGCCTAATTCCCGAGATCGAGAGTTCTGCTAATTTTCGGAAGAAGTATGGATCTATCGTGTGTCTTATGAAGCTCAGGATGAAGGAGTGTATTCTCTCAACTTTTGTCCAGTTTTATGATCCGGTGTATCGATGTTTCACCTTCCCTAATTATCAGTTGATGCCTACATTGGAGGAGTATTCTTACCTACCGGGTTTACATGTTACCGATCATGTTCCTTTCACCGGTTTAGAGGGGGAGCCCAAGTCTCATGAGATTGTTACCATGGTTCATTTGGGAAAGTCTGAGATTGAGGCACACATGACTACTAAAGGAGGAATTATAGGATTACCCTTTCAGTTTTTATTGGAGAAAGATCGCTACTTTTCTAGGATGAAGAGTACAATTGCTTTTGAGGCTACCTTTGTTGTACTTGCTTATGGGTTGTTCTTATTTCCTAACATCGACAAATTTGTTGATATCAATGGTATCAGGATATTTTTGATTAGGAATCCAGTCCCTACATTATTAGGAGATGCCTATTACTCCATTCATCTTAAGGATTCTTATCATGGAGGGATGATCATTTGTTGCTTGCCTTTGTTGTATCAGTGGTTTATTTCTCACTTACCTCGATCTGATGCTTTCTGGGATGTCAAGAAGGAACCTCGTTGGGCTCTGAAGATTATGGCTCTCACTCATTCCAACATTTTTTGGTATCATCAGGATTACTATGATATAGAGATTGTTGATAGTTGTGGTAGTTTCCCCAATGTACCTCTTCTTGGTACAAAAGGAGGAATTAACTACAATCATGTTCTTGCACGACGACAGCTTGGATATCCGATGAAAGATAAGTCAAATAGTATTCATTTGAGTGGTTTCTTTCTTAAAGAATGAGAGGATCATAAGAAATCTAAAGAGGAGATCAAAAGGCTTGGCGCCATATTCACAGGAAGAGTAGAAAGGACTTGGGACCTAGAGGAGCTGTTTCTTTGGAGCCTTATCTCTGATGGGTACAGGCAAGGTAATCCAGTTGAAGATGCCATATTTCCATGAGGAACCTTTACCTAACATGTTTGTAAAGACCACTTATCTCCTTTTAGATGATGTGGAAGAGCTTCAGCTTTCCCTAGTTAGGATGCAGCAGGAGAAAGAGGCTTGGAAAAACAAGTGTCATAATTTAGAGATGTCCTACCGAGCAAGCTTGAAAGAGAAGGATGACCTGATTGTTATTATTCAGAGTCATGCTGTAGAGATGATGTAGAAGAAATAAGATTTATTTTCCTCTAGAACTTGATCAGGACTTAGTCATTCACTTCCCGACTCTGGTGATTGGAAAGGGGTCGTCGACAGATACGCAAAAGAGAATAAGTAGTTGAAGGTTCAAATTGCGAGACTTACAGAAAAGCGACAGTGTGTGGAGTGGTATTCATCAGCTTTGCCTTCTTAGGATGTTAGATTCTATCTTATCTTGTACTTGGGATTGTTGAAACTTATACTAAAAAGTTGTATCCATTTTGAAATTATTATAATGAGATTTTCAGTATTTCAAAATGTGTTAGTACTTTAGTATTTGCAAATTGTCTATAATTCTTGGAGTCCCTTGAAATATTAATAATAATAAAATAAATCACGTGAATTGCATATCATGCATCACCTTATACATATTTCTTGCATTTCTATTTAAACTGATGTGTCTTATTGAGTTTCTCTACTTCGTTCAGCAAGTTGTCTCACCGGTGCAATACTCGGGCTAATTCCAAGAAGAAAATGGATAATCTTGAACAAGAGAATCGCGAGCTACGCGAAGAAGTTATTGCTTTGAAGGCTGGTATGGCCAATCTGACTGCTTTCATGGAATCATTGGTGGCTGCTTAAAATAAGCCAGCACTTGTTCCTTCTTTTGCTCGGCCGCAAAAAACAACTATTGCTTCTGAAGGACCATCAGTTCCCGTTTTTGTTACTCCAATTACTGATGCACAAAACAGTATGCCTCAGGGTTACCCGTGGGGGATGCCAGAAAATTTCATGCCAAAAGGGTAAAATATTGACGCTCAAGTCGCTCCAGTTGTTCAAGCTACTTCTATTCCTGCACCTCCTATGGTGCATGTTTCTTCTGCTGCTAAAAATGAGATCCACTATGCTGCACCTCCTTCGGTAAATGTTATGTCATTTGTTAACGATGAAGTTTGTCGTCATGTTCCTCCTGAAGAAGTGAAAAACACAAGAAGCGGGGGTTAAATTGAAAACTTAAAATGAAAAGCACAGTAGACATGATATTTTTATCCTAGTTCGTTTGATCTCAAACTACTCCAGTCCACCCGTCAAGGTGATTTCTCCTCTCTCCAACGAGGACTTAATTCACTAATCAAAAACTGATTACAATCACTACTTTGACAAATGCTAAAGTCTTCCTGAGTACAACCACAACCCGGTTAGTCTCAAGGAAAACTAGCTTAATCAAGATAAAAGAGTATTTTGTGTATAGTTGTTTTTCCTTACAAAAACAGTATCACAACTATGATATTTTACACAATTTTGAGCATAGAAAAGAATATGTAAGCTTGCAGCGTTTTTAGAGATATTGTAGTTGTGTGTTAAATCGTAAACGATTTGTCCTCTTAGCCTGTTTATATAGGCATGGAAATCTTGTCCAACATAAAGCGTGCTAATGGACATTCAATATTGTTTCCATATTAAGAAGATTCTTGTTTGAATGAAGCCGTTGCATGTGATGATGTCTTGATTGAATAGTAACGCTTCAGAATCTTATAATCTTGCATGTTGCAATTGCTTTAGAACATTGATGACTTAGAGATGTGAGGATCTAATGGTATATGAAACTTCTGTTCAGAATCAGAGTATTATTTACCTCAGCGCAGGTTCTGATCATCATTCTTCAGCGTAAATTCTGATTACCTCAGCTTGAAAGCTTCTATAGCTTAACTTATGATGCTGCTTTGTTCAGAACTTCTGCATACAAAATAACACAAATTTAGAGTTCATATTTGTTCTTTGTGTTTGTTATCATCAGAACTCTAATTAAGGGTTGTATAATCAAACTATGTTCTAACAATCTCCCCCTTTTTGATGATGACAAAAACTAGGATTTTCAATGAAAAATATAGAACAAAAAGCTTAAGAGAGACTCCCTCTGAGTTGATTACTTCCCTGAAGTTCCTTCTCGTCATAGATTTTGATGCATTTCCTTCTGTCCTTATCAGAATGTGTTCCTGTTCAAGCTTTTCAGAAAATATAGAGGTTAAAATATTCAGAATGTTTGAGACTTTGTCCCGGTATTCTGTTATTGAAAATATTTTACTTTCTCCCCCTTTTTGTTAGGTATCAAAGAGAAATATGATCAGAGTCAAAAAGGATGAATTATATTGAAAACAGAATGCAATGACAATTTTCAGAAACTAGGAGGATAAGAAAAAAATACAGATAAACAGTTTACAAAAAATCTAAGAAGGAGGGGGAAGGCGTGTGAACAACGCTTCCAACAAGCTCTTGATCTGAGTGCTTGACTCTTCCTGCTTTCCGAGAATGTCTTTGATTTCTTTTGTTGTATCTTCTTGTTTATCCAAAATACCCTTGATCTCTTTGTTTGCATCCTCTTGCTTATCTAGTCTTGCATGGATTAAGGCATTCTCCTTCTTCAACTCTTCCAGAGTTTGCATGACAAGTGACGAAGTTGGTGTATCTTCAGGGGTTGTGGTGATCGGTGGATCTGGAACTGACTGTTTAAAGCTGGTTCGCGAAATGTCGCGGAAGCAAGAGTCGCCACCGTCTTTTATTTTCTCCAAATGGAAAGGACATAAGCATAGAAAAATTCCTTAAAGAGATTGCTCTCGGTTCGGGAGGTAGGTTATAGAAAGGGAAGGTGTTAGCACCCTTTCTATCCATGGTTATCCATGGGCTCTTATATACTTGCTCATTTGTGTTTTCAAAAAATGGTTTGTTTGCTTTTCAAATGTGGGTTTTAAAAAGTTTCTTTGAAAATTCCAGTTCGACTCTTGTATCGGTCCTCAAGAGTGTTTGAAAAATTGCTTTCGAAAGCTTTTTGAAAAGGTGTCGGTGTGAAAAGTATTTTTGATTTTTGTTTTTGAAATTAGAGCAAGTATCTAGAGTCGTCTACCTACCCTAAGGAATTCGTCTGTGTAAATGTCCTTAAAGTAGTGCCATCCCACCATTGAGAGGTAGGTAGCACCACCTTTGGAGGTGTTCGGGTCAATTCGAGGTTCGGGACATGGTGATCACCGGAGCAATAGGAAGACACCTCAGAAGCTACCCTCATGCCAGGTTCCCGGATCATGAGGACTTACTAAGACATCCTCTACTCGACGATCACCTTTCGAGGGCAAGGCAACAGTGAGGCGTACCCTAGGGGTGGTGTGTGCGATTTGTGTGTCGTTTTTCATTTGCATTTATCTTGTCATGTTATTGGTGTTCTACGCTTGATTTTATTTAGGGCCATTCATTCTTGCATGCTTTGTTTAACAGTTAAAATATTTGCGGGAAAGTAAATTCTACAGCTATTACAAATGGCGCGGGTCCACATCGCCAAAATTAACCAGGACCCGATTTGACAGAAAAATAAATAAAGTAATTAAAGAATTAAAAGTGCGAGAAGATTAGTATTTACAAGGCTTCGGGAGAGATACATAATTATTTAAGCAATAAAATAAATACGCGAATTAATGAGAATTGAACGAATCGAGGGCGTTGGACCCTTTTGCAAAATATTAAAATTACATGAATTAATTAATTTAAGAAAGGAAATTGTTTTTGTTTTTTGGTATTTTTATGTATTTTAGGATTTAATAGAAAAGGAATTAATTGCAATTAAACGCTAACCCTAATTCTATTTTATTTTGATTTATCAAGAAAATGTTAAAATTTAACCTAAATTAAACCTAATTTTTATACATACATTTAATTATAAAAATAAATAAAATAAATAATATTATGGTGGAAAAGAAAATTAAAAAGGAATAAAACATTAATTAAACCTATTTTTACATTTTTTAGATTTTTGTTAAAAAAGTTAAAATTGCAGACCTAGTTTAAAACTAATTTTATTTACACGCCAATTTATTTATGAAAATATTAGAAATAAAAATTATTTATGGTATTTTGCTCTTTTCTGACTTTTTATGGCATTTTTTATGTTTATAAAAATAATTAATTTAACTAAAAGCATAATAATTAAAAAAGATAAAAAATAATGAAAAGATAAAAAGAATAACAAAATGTTGCAAACCTTGGGGGTATCAGTCCCCAGATGGGAGGTTTTAATCAGTAATTTGAGCCCAACTTTGCAAGGCCTGGTTGACTTTTGTGCAAGCGTGTGGGATGGTTGACTAGGACTTAGCGTGTTCTCCAACTCTCAGCCTTTAGATTGATCTCAAGATGGACGTGGATGGTTGATTAAGAAGGTGTATGATGCGCCTTGAATGTTAGTACTGCATGGGAAGATAATTGGAAAAATAATATGGACAATATTGAAGACCTGGGGTTCGAACCCAGGTCATGTATATTACCAGCCTTTATGCATGCCAGCTGAGCCAATTGCGCGTTCTGATTAATAAATAAACAACAAATATTATAAGAGAAAACAAGGGAGTTAGTGGGTAGCGCGCGAATTTTTCAAACAGACCAATCAGGCCTCGCCACCACATCATCTTCTTCGTTCTGTTTTTATTTTTCTGAAATACTAATAACATAGGCAACGGTTTCCATATGTTTCCTTAGGCCCTTTTCAAGAAAATAGCGACTAGAGCTCAGGCATTCATAAATTGGGCGCGATGGGTGTTTCTTCTTCGTCTCCATGCGCTGAATTGAATGGTCTTGGTCTGGAGGACCAATTTTTCTTTAACAAGAAACCCCCAATTTAGAACTCTGTAAACCCTAAAAATCAAACATGGCATATTTGTATACAACGCATAAAAACACAATCAAATATATTGGTTAGCTTTAGAACTTCATAATGAACATGAATCCATGAATAAAATGCTGTAAAAATGCTTAGATTGGAGAATACGATTATGCAATTTTCATGAGATATCTCAGGTTCTGTATACCAATTCCTTGGGCTTTGATGAGTGTTTTTGATTGAGAATCGTTCAGGGGACCTTGAGGAAGCTAATGGAACAAGAATTATCCTTTGAATCGCCCTCAAAAGTGGTTTTCAGTATTGACTTTTTTGAGAAAATTTTAGGTTATCAATGGAGTATTTTGAGCAGCTGTGCGTGTCCTTTCTCATTAGGGTTATGATCAGGCATATGTAGTGAGTGCATTAGGTTAACAAAAACTGTCCAAAGATCCATGAATTAAAGAATCCAATATTTGATTTTTTCACCATGATTTTCATATCTTTTTCATCTGCTTTTTGTTCTCAATCAAGCCAATCAATCCAAATCTTTCCTAATTTGCATATGCACGAAATCTTGAGGCTAAAGCCTGTACAAAAAGATTTGTTAGGTTAAGTTAAATATTTTTCACATATTTAAATGATTTAAATGAATTAATATAAATAAAAATTCAAATAAATAAATAAAAAATGAGAAAATACTTCCCTTTGGGCCAAGTGGTCGTGCACATGCTTGGAATGATGAATTGTGGAAGAAAAATGGGCCCATTAGCAATTTTAGGTCATTTGAGTCAATGTTGACTTTTCAAAATATCCAAATATTTCCCAACTTCCACAAGGCATAACTTGCTCAATTTTTAAGCTTTTCTCATGTTCTTGGATATTTTGGAAAGGTCTTTGAGTCCTCTTACCAATTTCTTTGGTCCCATGTCATTTTGATTTACCAATCTCAAGTTATGGCCTTTGACTTAAAGTCCCTTTTTGTTGACTTTTGAAAATGACCTATAATGTTGAAATTGATAACTTTTTGTGAGAGCATTTCTTGGACTTGAAGTATGAAGATGAGTTGTAGGAAATGTCTTTCTCTTAAAAATGAGCTTTGGATGGAATTTTTCTGATAATCCATGTGAAAGTTATGCCCTGGTCAATTTCAATTGACTTTTTTCAACTGTCCAAATAAGGAAACTTTTGCATCTTGATGATTTTTGAGCCAAATTTTGGGAATCATGATCAAGCATTGATCAAATGATGTTTGTGGCTTCAAAATGATATGTTGACCAAAAATTTGAACTTTTGACTGTCAAATGACCATTTTGCCCCTACAGTTGACTGTAGTGCAATTAGGGTTTTTGACTGTGCAATTTTGAGCTGAATGCCTTGAAACTTGATATGAGGATACTTGACCATATTTGTAAGCATGTGAGACTTGATTGGGCCTTTGAACACTTCATTTTATTGATCAGAACACAAACCCTAGTTTTGACTGTATAGGAGACCTTTGACTGTGCAACTCTTGGGGAGATTTTGAAGTTTGACTTGGCAATTTCTTGGAGAATATGGGAGGGCAAATTTTGGGGTACAACAGTTGCCCCTGTTCAATCTTCTTAGACCTGAGGATGCAGATTGGCTGACGTGCCTTTCGTAATCCGAGGGTAGAAGATGATTGAACACTAGAGTGCCCAGAAATTTGCGCTCGCATAGTAGCAGTGTGATGATGGAACGGGCTTATAGATGCCATTTAGAGGTTGCTGGATAGGATGATGGGCTTATAGATGCCATCTGGATGTTGATCGCGTAAGAGATTCCTTAGCGAGAACCTGCATACCTGCAACAGAAACATGAGTACCTGACACGTTGCAGGAGTTGGTTTTCAGATGCTTGGTATAGATGTGTCCTGACTGGTTACAGGAGCTGAGTCTGGAGTTTCACAAGATGATGAATGAACCAGGGATGGTTACTACCTTAGCATGAATAGTAAGAGAACCTTGAGTGACTTTAACTTCAACAACGCTCGTTGAGAAAAATCTTGGCGGGAATTACCATCTTTGCAGTATCGGGAAGAGAACCATAGACAATTATAATCTGAAAGGGAATTGTCACCTCACTCACCGTCGGAGAGGGAACTATCTGGAAAGGAATTATCACCTCACTCACCGTCGGAGAGGGAAACATCTGAAAAGGAATTACCACCTCACTCACCGTCGGAGAGGGGACCATAGAAGACTATCACCTCACTCACCGTTGGAGAGGGAAATATCTGAAAAGGAATTACCACCTCACGCACTGTCGGAGAGGGGACCGTAGGAGACTATCACCTCACTCACCGTTGGAGAGGGAAACATCTGAAAAGGAATTACCACCTCACGCACTGTCGGAGAGGGGACCGTAGGAGACTATCACCTCACTCACCGTTGGAGAGGGAAACATCTGAAAAGGAATTACCACCTCACGCACTGTCGGAGAGGGGACCGTAGGAGACTATCACCTCACTCACCGTCGGAGAGGGAAACATCTGAAAAGGAATTACCACCTCACTCACCGTCGGAGAGGGGACCATAGGGATAACTTCTACTGAGTTTTCATCAGAAAAATCTGTTGGGAGTCGATTTAGCTGGACTAGAGAAGGCCTTAAAATATGATTGAGAATCTCAACTGCATCTTTCCTGAAAGGTAAAGGTCAGTCATATGCAATGCATGATATGGATCAAGCAATGATGTTCTCAACATAAATGAGATTTGTATGATATAATGCGTCTATGCATGCTATAATGATGTATGTGATGTTTTATGAATGTATGTTTTGTCTAGGAAAGTAAATCCTTGACGGGTGCCGGAAAGTCACATCCTGGGCTGATATTGAAGAATAAGCTTTTACTCCTGCTGGGGATGATAACTGCAAGAATACCGGTAGGAGAAGATGACTCCGTTGCGGAATAAACTTGGCAAATGGAAGATTCTGCGGGGAGAAAAAGATACTCTAGCGACCATGCTGGGAAGCAATAATCTGTGGGAAGAGGGATGCTTTGCTGAATGTTGATAATAATTTGTTGATGATATCTTTGCTGTATTGGAAGTATTGATAGACTTCGCTGGGGATAGGAAGACTTTGTCGACGATGCTCTTTCCGTGGCTTTTGGATGAGGATAACCCAGTTATATCTTGTTAAGGAAATAACTCTTTGAATAAAGACGGGAGACGCGTTCGTGCTCTGCGAGGGGATAAGCTTCCAGAATTTACTGGGGATAAGCTTACTGTTTGGGGAGATGGATCCCGACTTTCCTGGGGAACTGGACTGGACTCTCCTGGGGAGATTTTGGACTGTAATTTTGTAAGTTTGAAAGAGGGAACATATGTAAGGTTGCCTGCTGATGAGCTCGTGTAAAACCGTATCTGAAATGGAGAAGGAACCTGGGTAGGGTTACTTTGATGATGAGTTCGTGTAAAAACTTCGTTTTTGGAAAGGGAGAACCTGTGTAGGGTTTCTGGGTGACGAGTCCATGTAACACTGCATCTTGAAGAGAGGGAACCGGTGTAGGGTTGCTTGGTGAGGTAAGTTCATGTAAAACTTCTTGATGAACCGGGGTGAGTTTATCTTGAGCTAAATCCATGTAAGACTTCTGGGGGGAACCGGGGTTAGGTTGCCGCAGGATAAGTTCGTGTAAAACTTCTTGACGAACCGAGGTAAGGTCATCTTGAGATAGGTCCATGTAAGACTTCTGGAGGAACCGGGGTTAGGTTACTTGGATAAGTTTGTGTAAAAACTTCTTGACGAACCGAGGTAAGGTCATCTTGAGATAGGTCCATGTGAGACTCTTGGAGGAACCGGGGTTAGGTTACTTGGATAAGTTTGTGTAAAAACTTCTTGACGAACCGAGGTAAGGTCATCTTGAGATAGGTCTATGTAAGACTTCTGGAGGAACCGGGGTTAGGTTGCTTGGATAAGTTTGTGTAAAAACTTCTTGATGGACCGGGGTTAGGTCATTTGTGATAAATCCATGTAAGATTTCTAGAGGAACCGGGGTTAGGTTGCTTCGGGATAAGTTCGTGTAAAACTTCTTCTGAAAATTGAGAGGGAACCGGTGTAGGGTTGCATGATTTTGATTAAGTGGATGATTGTCCTGTTTGGTTTCGGATGTTAACCCACGATCTGGAATTTGTAAAGGTAGATGGTAATCATCCTTATGTTGATCTTTTCTTTGTACTTTGGTTGACAAAGCACTTGGATTGCCTGGATAACTCATTATTGCCCCTGCTTCGGAGATGAGGGAAGAGGATACCTGTGTGGGTGATTGACAAATCTTCGGGTAGACAAGTGACGAGAGGCCGGGACATAGTCGTACGCTTTGATCCCTAACTTTTGCCTGGACCGCCCTTTCGGGTTTTCAGTCCACCGGGATACCCATTTTTGCCCAAGCCTCCTTTTCAGGTTTTCGACTTGCCGGGTGTACATATTTTCCGTTTTCATCCCTTATTTTTGCCCGAACCCCTTTTGGTTCGACGGGAAGCCCTTATTTTTGCCTAGGCATGTCAGCCTAGCGGGTCTTTGATGATGCGCAGTATTTTTCGACTATGTCCACGCTCTCAGAATGTAAGGCGTTGTCCCTGTTGGAAGTATTTTGTCATGCCCCAGGTAATGGGCAATGCTCCTACTGTGCCCCTTGATTGGAGGTATTTCTGTTCACAAGGTGTTCATCGTGCGAATTTCCCTGCTGTTCAAACAAATAGTCATATGCAAACAAGGTTATTTTAAGAATGCAACAGTCTATGTCTGTCTTGAATTTTGAAAAATGCATTTTTTGTAATACAGTGCGGTGTCAACTCAAGATTTTACAGCAAACCTTCAGGAGTCAGGATACCTTTCGTAACAGTATGCTTTCGAACTAACCCATGCTTCAGCTAGGACTTTTAAGGGTTATAACATGGCCTGGTTCATGGTTTAAGAAACAAAGGATAAAGGCTCAAAATATTTGTACCCACCTGCTCTTCGTGATGTTCTCCAAACCTAAACTCAGTTGATCGTGCGTTAGACCTTGGTTGAGTCTTTGCTTTGATATACCAGCGATGATTCGGATGTTGATAACTTACTTTGAATAGGCAGTCATTCCTTTTTTGTTGAGGGTTTGTAAGACCTCTTTCTTAATTTTTGTTATCCCTTTCTTTTTTTGCCTGAACTATTTCCTTTTTTGGAATTACAGTCAGCGGGATGCCCCAGTTTTGTAAGTCTCCTTCATGGGTTTTGACTTAATGGGCTTTTTATTTTTTTGAGATAATGACTGCCTTTCTTTATTGATTATTCGGAACCATCATTGTCTTTCTTCATTTTGTGAGGACTTCTTTGGTTCCATTTGTTATGCACTTGGATCAACTGAGAGACTACCCTACCCCAGGTCATGATTAAGGGTTTTAAATTTCGAAAAGAAAGAACTCCTACTTCTTTGGCTCGGAGGGGTTGACGAGGGATTATCTTCCTTATAACTCCAGTGTTTAGGAATTGAAACAATGCCTGTACCTCATCAGCGGGGTCTGTTCAAAAGCATACTGTAGATGTGGTATCGTTTTCGTCATCCTCCCTCAAGAGGTTTAGAATTTTCGGTCCAGAGTTGATCATCACAAAAATATGAAAGCAGTTTTAAGCATAGTAAACATAATTAAATCAAGACAGACATGTGTAATGCATTCATGAAATAAAAGAGTTTAACATGATAATTGTTTATCTGAACAAGAAAAGAAAAATACAACTTGAATTCAAATGAACAAAAATCCCTCCATCCTAGCCATGTTTTGGCAAGGGAGTAGTAATCACGTTGGGGGTCTCAGCAGGTTCAAATTCAATCTCTTTAGCATCGATCATATTCTGGATCTTGTATTTCAGCGCCCAACAATCCTCAGTATCGTGCCCCGGGCTATCAGAATGATAAGCACACCTTGCTTCTGGATTGTAGCTTGGAGAGGAGGTCTTGGGATTTGTAGGAGGATTAATCACTGCAATCAGGTTCATCTTCAACATGTGCTGCAATGCTTGTGACCATGGCATGTTAATGTTGGTGAATTGTCTTTTAGGCTCGTCCGGCCTTCGCTGATTTCCCTTTTGTGGTTGGCGGCATGGTGCAGAACCAGAAATCATGACTGCCCCTGCATGTTGGTCACGACGACTCTTTTGGCTGTATGCAGCATTATATTCTTTCTTTCCCGTGTAAGGCTTTTTGTGAGTATCAGAAGGTGTGGCCTCTTGAATTTTCCCACTCTTGATACCAGCTTCAATTCTTTCGCCAGTCAGGATGAGGTCGGTAAATCCAGCGGATGAATTACCAATGAGGTGATTGAAGAATGGCCCGGATAGGGTCCCCAAGAACATATCAACGAGCTCCCGGTCAGTTAAGGGGGGCTGCACCCTTCCAGCAAGGTCTCTCCATCTTTGTGCGTACTCCTTGAAACCTTCACTTGATCCCAACGACATACCCTGGAGTTGGGTACGTGTAGGAGCAAGGTCGGCATTATATTGATACTGCTTATAGAAAGCAGTTGCCAACTCCTCCCAGTTACGAACTTTGGTCCCATCCAGCTGATAGAACCATTCGAGGTGAGTCCCTGAAAGACTTTCCTGGAAGAAGTGGATCCACAAGTTCTTATCTGCTGAGTATGGTTGGATTTTCCGAACATAAGACCTGAGATGTAGCTTGGGACAAGACGCCCCGTCATATTTAGTGAATGATGGTGCTTTGAACTTCCGAGGGATGATCACACCAGTAGACAAACCCAGATCTCCAAAATCCAGCCCAGGTACCTGTTGTATTTCCATAGCATTCAAACGGTCTTCCAGCTGCTTGTACTTGTCGTCAGCAGGGGGGTATTGTTCATCGTTGAAATCAGTCTCGTTGTCGGAGACCACTGGACTAGGCACCTCTCTCTCATGGTGACTGTTTTCCCTCACAGATGGGGTAGTCCTCTCAGTTTCAGTCTGCAGTGTGTTCCCAGATCTGCGTCTAGGTTTGAACAAAACAGTCCTCTTCTTCTTCTTTTCCTTCTTCAAGAGCAGAGCCTTCAGATCTTGTTGCCCCTGGGTCAAATTCATGATCAGCCCTTGGAACTGGGCGTTCTGAGCCTGGAGGGCCTTGATAGTGTGCTCGGTTGAGGATTCAGGATTCATGACGAGACTGCTGAAATAAACAGCGAAGAAGGTAAGTAACCTGCAGAGAAAGGGTACCTGTTATGCAATGATATGTATGATATGCATGCAATGATTTCAAGGACCTCGCGGGGTAAACAGAGAAACTTGTTAGAGTTGGAAACTGGCAACTTGATTGAAGGTACTTCATGCTGTTGAGAATCCTTCTTCAAGGGTCAAAGGCTCACCATATCCAGTGGGTCATAGCCCCTGACCACTTTGGTTAGAGGAAAATAAATCCTCTTTGCCCCTTGCTGGATGTTTGATTCGTCATGACCTGCATCACAAGCCCTTGAGATCCTTGAAATGGGTTAGGATGTATGCAATAGTATGATGTCATGATGCATGGGGTAATGTAGGTAACCCTGTTATGAGTCCCAATTAAGGACTGCAAACCAAAACCTGCAAGAAATTTAGTGAATTCTGTTAGAAGTCCTAATTAAGGACCACAAACAAAACCTGCAAGTAGTTCATGTGTCAGATAACAAGCATGCAAGTAGGCAAGTACGAAGGCACACAAGTCACACAAAAGAGCCCTTAGAGTTTAGGCCAGCGTGAAGTTTGGGGTACTACCCTCTTGAAGTTGGTGGGCTCAACCTGTCCTATTAGAAGTAACCGGGTTCTAAGGGTCCCAATATCACGGGATTGCTTTCATTGTTCATCGTTTCGATTTAGCCACTGAACTGGCGACCGAAATATTCCAGGAAAGCAACCCTCAATTGAGTGTAGTATCGAGTATCAACCAACCTCGGACTGCACCAAAGTCAGTTATCTCACTACCCTAAAGAGGCCAAGATTGTTCATTTAAGGTTCCTAAGGTCTGTTGATGCTTCATGACACCACGCGAAGGCCCCGTACTCTCCTTGACTGAACTCAAGGGTTACCGGTACACACCAAAGTGCCACATCAACGTAGCAGACTGTTTCAACCATGTCGGTATACCCCGCACAGTTCCCTCACAGCCTTGTTGCTACTTTCTAAGAAGGTATCCCCCAGATCCGGGTTAGGATCTATAGAACTCCCAAGCAACCCACAATTTTAAAGCACACAAGGAAAACAATTGAAAACACAGTTATGAACTAGCCCTAAGGTACACCTCACTTTAAGTTTAAATCCCCAGCAGAGTCGCCAGTTCTGGTGATCGGTGGATCTGGAACTGACTGTTTAAAGCTGGTTCGCGAAATGTCGCGGAAGCAAGAGTCGCCACCGTCTTTTATTTTCTCCAAATGGAAAGGACAAAAGCACAGAAAAATTCCTTAAAGAGATTGCTCTCGGTTCGGGAGGTAGGTTATAGAAAGGGAAGGTGTTAGCACCCTTTCTATCCATGGTTATCCATGGGCTCTTAGATACTTGCTCATTTGTGTTTTCAAAAAATGGTTTGTTTGCTTTTCAAATGTGGGTTTTAAAAAGTTTCTTTGAAAATTCCAGTTCGACTCTTGTATCGGTCCTCAAGAGTGTTTGAAAAATTGCTTTCGAAAGTTTTTTGAAAAGGTGTCGGTGTGAAAAGTATTTTTGATTTTTGTTTTTGAAATTAGAGCAAGTATCTAGAGTCGTCTACCTACCCTAAGGAATTCGTCTGTGTAAATGTCCTTAAAGTAGTGCCATCCCACCATTGAGAGGTAGGTAGCACCACCGTTGGAGGTGTTCGGGTCAATTCGAGGTTCGGGACATGGTGATCACCGGAGCAATAGGAAGACACCTCAGAAGCTACCCTCATGCCAGGTTCCCGGATCATGAGGACTTACTAAGACATCCTCTACTCGACGATCACCTTTCGAGGGCAAGGCAACAGTGAGGCGTACCCTAGGGGTGGTGTGTGCGATTTGTGTGTCGTTTTTCATTTGCATTTATCTTGTCATGTTATTGGTGTTCTACGCTTGATTTTATTTAGGGCCATTCATTCTAGCATGCTTTGTTTAACAGTTAAAATATTTGCGGGAAAGTAAATTCTACAGCTATTACAAATGGCGCGGGTCCACATCGCCAAAATTAACCAGGACCCGATTTGACAGAAAAATAAATAAAGTAATTAAAGAATTAAAAGTGCGAGAAGATTAGTATTTACAAGGCTTCGGGAGAGATACATAATTATTTAAGCAATAAAATAAATACGCGAATTAATGAGAATTGAACGAATCGAGGGCGTTGGACCCTTTTGCAAAATATTAAAATTACATGAATTAATTAATTTAAGAAAGGAAATTGTTTTTGTTTTTTGGTATTTTTATGTATTTTAGGATTTAATAGAAAAGGAATTAATTGCAATTAAACGCTAACCCTAATTCTATTTTATTTTGATTTATCAAGAAAATGTTAAAATTTAACCTAAATTAAACCTAATTTTTATACATACATTTAATTATAAAAATAAATAAAATAAATAATATTATGGTGGAAAAGAAAATTAAAAAGGAATAAAACATTAATTAAACCTATTTTTACATTTTTTAGATTTTTGTTAAAAAAGTTAAAATTGCAGACCTAGTTTAAAACTAATTTTATTTACACGCCAATTTATTTATGAAAATATTAGAAATAAAAATTATTTATGGTATTTTGCTCTTTTCTGACTTTTTATGGCATTTTTTATGTTTATAAAAATAATTAATTTAACTAAAAGCATAATAATTAAAAAAGATAAAAAATAATGAAAAGATAAAAAGAATAACAAAATGTTGCAAACCTTGGGGGTATCAGTCCCCAGATGGGAGGTTTTAATCAGTAATTTGAGCCCAACTTTGCAAGGCCTGGTTGACTTTTGTGCAAGCGTGTGGGATGGTTGACTAGGACTTAGCGTGTTCTCCAACTCTCAGCCTTTAGATTGATCTCAAGATGGACGTGGATGGTTGATTAAGAAGGTGTATGATGCGCCTTGAATGTTAGTACTGCATGGGAAGATAATTGGAAAAATAATATGGACAATATTGAAGACCTGGGGTTCAAACCCAGGTCATGTATATTACCAGCCTTTATGCATGCCAGCTGAGCCAATTGCGCGTTCTAATTAATAAATAAACAACAAATATTATAAGAGAAAACAAGGGAGTTAGTGGGTAGCGCACGAATTTTTTCAAACAGACCAATCAGGCCTCGCCACCACATCATCTTCTTCGTTCTGTTTTTATTTTTCTGAAATACTAATAACATAGGCAACGGTTTCCATATGTTTCCTTAGGCCCTTTTCAAGAAAATAGCGACTAGAGCTCAGGCATTCATAAATTGGGCGCGATGGGTGTTTCTTCTTCGTCTCCATGCGCTGAATTGAATGGTCTTGGTCTGGAGGACCAATTTTTCTTTAACAAGAAACCCCCAATTTAGAACTCTGTAAACCCTAAAAATCAAACATGGCATATTTGTATACAACGCATAAAAACACAATCAAATATATTGGTTAGCTTCAGAACTTCATAATGAACATGAATCCATGAATAAAATGCTGTAAAAATGCTTAGATTGGAGAATACGATTATGCAATTTTCATGAGATATCTCAGGTTCTGTATACCAATTCCTTGGGCTTTGATGAGTGTTTTTGATTGAGAATCGTTCAGGGGACCTTGAGGAAGCTAATGGAACAAGAATTATCCTTTGAATCGCCCTCAAAAGTGGTTTTCAGTATTGACTTTTTTGAGAAAATTTTAGGTTATCAATGGAGTATTTTGAGCAGTTGTGCGTGTCCTTTCTCATTAGGGTTATGATCAGGCATATGTAGTGAGTGCATTAGGTTAACAAAAACTGTCCAAAGATCCATGAATTAAAGAATCCAATATTTGATTTTTTCACCATGATTTTCATATATTTTTCATGTGCTTTTTGTTCTCAATCAAGCCAATCAATCCAAATCTTTCCTAATTTGCATATGCGCGAAATCTTGAGGCTAAAGCCTGTACAAAAAGATTTGTTAGGTTAAGTTAAATATTTTTCACATATTTAAATGATTTAAATGAATTAATATAAATAAAAATTCAAATAAATAAATAAAAAATGAGAAAATACTTCCCTTTGGGCCAAGTGGTCGTGCACATGTTTGGAATGATGAATTGTGGAAGAAAAATGGGCCCATTAGCAATTTTAGGTCATTTGAGTCAATGTTGACTTTTCAAAATATCCAAAAATTTCCCAACTTCCACAAGGCATAACTTGCTCAATTTTTAAGCTTTTCTCATTTTCTTGGATATTTTGGAAAGGTCTTTGAGTCCTCTAACCAATTTCTTTGGTCCCATGTAATTTTGATTTACCAATCTCAAGTTATGGCCTTTGACTTAAAGTCCCTTTTTGTTGACTTTTGAAAATGACCTATAATGTTGAAATTGATAGCTTTTTGTGATAGCATTTCTTGGACTTGAAGTATGAAGATGAGTTGTAGGAAATGTCTTTCTCTTCAAAATGAGCTTTGGATGGAATTTTTCTGATAATCCATGTGAAAGTTATGCCCTGGTCAATTTCAGTTGACTTTTTTCAACTGTCCAAATAAGGAAACTTTTGCGTCTTGATGATTTTTGAGCCAAATTTTGGGAATCATGATCAAGCATTGATCAAATGATGTTTGTGGCTTCAAAATGATATGTTGACCAAAAATTTGAACTTTTGACTGTCAAATGACCATTTTGCCCCTACAGTTGACTGTAGTGCAATTAGGGTTTTTGACTGTGCAATTTTGAGCTGAATGCCTTGAAACTTGATATGAGGATACTTGACCATATTTGTAAGCATGTGAGACTTGATTGGGCCTTTGAACACTTCATTTTCTTGATCAGAACACAAACCCTAGTTTTGACTGTATAGGAGACCTTTGACTGTGCAACTCTTGGGGAGATTTTGAAGTTTGACTTGGCAATTTCTTGGAGAATATGGGAGGGCAAATTTTGGGGTACAACAGGTTGCATGTCGTTCAGAACATTCAGCAGCCTCTTCTGATTGAACCACTTCTTCTGTTGCAATCATGTTTTCTGGAGCAGTAGTCAGAGAGTGACTATCAGAATCTGGTTCAGTGACTTCTGAAGGATGGTGCTCTTTCTAGGGAGCATTATCCAGCGGAAGAATATCTTTCTTGTACCATTGGTTTAGAACTTGATCTTGGAAGTCTTTCATTTGATCACTGAAGTTCTGTTGAGCCCTTTCATAGCCGAATTCCTTCAGCTTCAGGGTTTCAGAGTTGAGCCATTTTTTGAATCTTTCCCATAGAGAATCAGAAGCAGCAGGGTTAGAAATCTCTTGACATGCTTGCTTCAAAGAAGTAATCCATTCATGCATTTCTATTTCAAAAATCAACAGATTCTTACCAACATCTGATTTGGTTGAGGTTAGATTAGGTTTGGGAGTAGCAATTTTGTTTGAGGTGGAAGCTAATTGGTCCAACACTTGTGGATCAATGACAAGTTTGAGGTTTTCAGCTGGACGGTTGATGGGTGAGGGAGTGAAAGAGTCAGAAATCAGGATTGGTGAGTTAGGGGTGTTTGGTGGTGTAGATTCATATGGTGAAGATATTTCTGGAATATCATGAATAGTGAGAGGTAAGCGAACCGTAAGAGGTTCTGTTATTCCAGGGATTGGGATAGTGGTATCAAAATCTGAAGGGGAGTCTTCAGATTGGTTTGCGGTAGCGTGTTTAATTTTTGGTTCAGGAATTTCAGAAGATGGGATTTCAGAAGGAGGAGTGACAGAGTTTCCATTCCCTGGTTGAGATGAGTTGAGGTTCAGATGTTCTGGTTGAGGAGAGTGTGGTTAAGGATTTTCTGGTTGAGGAGACTGTGGTTATGGATTCTCTGGTTGAGGAGAGTGTGGTTGTGGATTTTCTGGTTGAGGAGAGTGTGGTTGTGGATTTTTTGGTTGTTGTTGAGTATTTATATTTTCTGGTTGTTGAGGTTGAGTGTTTGGATTTTCTGGGCGTGGTGAGGAAAAGTCTTGATCAAACAGGTCAATATCAGATAGAACTTTAGCAAGTTCTGGTTGATGATGTTCTGGATTTAGATTTGGATTGGGGGAGTGAGGTTCATTCAAAAAGTTTCTAAGAGTTACAGATGGGTCAAACTCTATGTCCAAATCCTCAAATGTTTGGGGTGAAGGATTTTCTGTTGGTTGAGGGGGAATGGTTTCAGATGTTGGAATAGCTATTGACTCTACAACAGAAACAGAAGATGGATTACCTTTCTTTTTCGCAGCTTTAGGTGTCCTCTGAGAGGATCCTTCTCATGTTGCCTTCCTCTTTTTGGATTTCTTTAACACAACCTCTGGAGTTGGCTTGTGCAGATCTTGGATGTTGATTTCTGGAATAGTCCCATCAGCTTTCTGGAGAGGCATCTATCTCAGAAAATAGTGGAAAATCCTTCAAAGGGATTCTCCTAGAAGTGATAGTCTCATGAGAAGCAGTTGTTGGTTCCTTCTTAATGTTCTCAATAATCTTCATTTTCTTCAGATTCTTGGCATTCAAGGGTTTCCCAGCAATTTCTTCTAGAGTACTGATTTCTTGAGCCTCTGTCAGATGTTCTATCAGCCTGTTTTCTATTAGAATATCTGAAATAATTCTTCTAAGAGGAATCCAATCCCTCTTATTTCTTTCTTCTTCTCTTGTCTCTTTCACACTTGTTCTGAGATGGTTGAAGATCAAGTGTGGAAGGTTTATCTTGGTCTTCTTTGCAATGAAGTAAATTAAAAACTGCTGATCAATATTGATGTAATCAGGAGAGCTTGTAGGTTTTCTGTGATTGATGCATCCCAGAATTATTCTAGCCCAGATTCTGTGATGATCCTTCAAGTCTTTGATCTTGCCGGATGGCTGTCCAGAAGTGAAGATTTCCCTAGCAATAGATTTTAGGTCAGAACACCTATCAGCCATATCAATGCATCTGACTCCACCGCCATTGTATCCAATGAGTTTCCCAATTAAATCTTATGTTATCACTATCTTCTTCCCTATAACATATTATGTGACCTGGTGGTTGGATAAGGTAGCATGAATCCAGAACTCTTTAACAAGAATGGGAAAGGTTGGACCCAATAGACGATCAAAATATTTGTTCCATCCCTGTGCAGTTACGTCTTCAAATAGATTAAACCCATTTTCTTGTAAGCTTTCAAAATTAATGATCAATTCAGAGAGAACTTCAAGGTTGTCAACCGGAGTGAGTAGCGTTCTAATGGATTATTCATATTGTTCTGTTAATGAAGATTCAGGAGCATTGAGATTCTTGAGACTTGATGATGATGCCATTGTTCACACGGGTTCTTTGAAGAAAAATAATGGAAAGGGTTTTTTGAAAAAGAACTAGAACAAGAGAGAATTTAGAAGAGGGTAAAACGTGAATGAATGAAATAGTAAATTGAGTTTATATAGGTTTTTAGAAAGTGTAATCAGTAAGAAAGGAAATAAGTAATGATTATATGCATTAATGAAACCTGAAATTAGGGGATTTAGAGAGATATTGAACAGTTACCACTGACAAGTATCTCAATGCATCCAATCAGAGTCTTGGACCCTTTAGAATTTGAACACGTGTTCAGCCTCAGAAGGTAGCTTGTAAGAGGATGACATATGTTTGATGATGTGAATTGCACGCCTCTATCCTTGAAATGAAACGTTCAGATCTTCATAGATAGATTCTGAGGCAACTGTACTTCTAACTTCTGAAGACAAGTTGATCAGATGTTCACAGAAAAACAATAAAGTTCTGAGGGTTAAGATATGATAATAAAACATTTTATTCTGGGCATAACTTCATTCTAAGATGTTTCATAATGAAATTGAATCTATCTTCAGAAAGGGGTTTTGTAAATGCATCGGCCCATTGATGGTCTGTGTCAATAAATTTTAATGTAAGAATTCCTTTCTGAATATAGTCCCTAATAAGTGATGTTTTATTTCTATATGCTTAGCCCTAGAATGCAAAATGGGATTTTTACTGAGACATATGGTAGAAGTGTTATCATAGAAGATAGGAATGTTACTCTTAAATATGTTGAAGTCTTCAAGTTGACTTTTCATCCAGAGCATTTGAGTGCTACATCCAGCAGCTGCTATGTATTCATCTTCTGCTGTTGACAATGCTATTATGGACTGTCTCTTGCTGGTCCATGAGATCAGATTGTCTCCCAGAAAATGGAAGCTTCTAGAAGTGCTTTTACGCTCTACTCTGTCTCCAGTAAAGTCAGCATCACAGTATCCTACTAAGTTGTATTCATTGGATTTTCTATAAAACAAACCCAGATTAGTAGTACCTTTCAGATACTTAAAATTTTGCTTAACTGTTGTTAAGTGAGACTCTCTAGGATCTGATTGGAATCTAGCACATAAGAAAACACTAAATAAAATATTAGGCCTTGAAGCCGTCAGATAAAGGAGAGAGCCAATCATACCTCTGTAGATTTTCTGCTTTACCTTTTTACTTACCTCTTCCTTTTCCAGAATGCACGTGGGATGCATTGGAGTCTTTGAGGGCTTACATTCTGAGAGGTCAAATTTCTTCAGAAGTTCTCTGACATATTTGCTCTGATGAATGTAAGTTCCTTCTGGAGTTTGGTTTATCTGAATGCCCAGTAAGAATTTGAGTTACCCCATTAAGCTCATCTCAAACTCTGCCTGCATGCACTTAGCAAATTCTCTTCCCAGAGAAGGTTTAGTGGATCCAAAAATGATATCATCTACATAAATCTGACAAACTAAAATGTCATTCTTAAATGTCTTACAGAACAAGGTTGTGTCTACTTTCCCTCTGGTTAATTCCTTTTCTAATAGGAAGTTACTTAGTATTTCATACCAAGCTCTGGGAGCTTGTTTCAGACCATAGAGTGACTTCTTTAGTTTGAAAACATATTCTGGGTGTTTGGAATTCTCAAACCCATGGGGTTGGTGCACATATACCTCTTCATCTATGTAGCCATTTAGGAATGCACTTTTGACATCCATCTGATACAGAGTGATGTCATTGTTTACAGCAAAAGAGATTAAGAGTATGATAGATTCTAACCTAGCGACTGGAGCAAAGGTTTTTGTATAGTCTATCCCCTCTTACTGACTATAACCTTGTGCCACCAGTCATGCTTTGTTTCTGATGACTTCTCCTTGTTCGTTCAGTTTGTTTCTGAACACCCATTTTGTTCCAATGACGTTGAATCCTTTTGGTTTGGGAACCAGATCTCATACGTCATTTCTGGTTAATTGATTTAGTTCCTCCTACATTTCCAGAATCCAGTCATCGTCCAGAAGAGCTTCATCAATTATTTTTGGTTCAATCAGAGAGACCAGCCCCCTGAGGGATTCTTTAGAGTTTCTGAATGTTGATCTTGTTCTGATTGGATCATCCTTCTTTCCCAAGATCTTATCTTCTGGGTGAGCTATGCTGCTTCTAGATAACCTTTTCTGGAGTTGATCAACAAAAGGTACTGGATCACTTGTAACATATCTTTTTGAAGTTGTTAGAGCGTCTCTATTGAGAACTTCTGATGAGTTATCTTCAGTACCTGTGAATTCAACTTCTATATCTACAAAGAATTCATTCTGCTTGACTTTTGAGGGTCAAGCTTATCATCAAATCTAACACTGATTGACTCTTCAACAATTTGTGTTTCTGTATTGTATACTCTGTACCCTCTTGAGCATTTAGAGTATCCTAACATAATACACTTTTGTGCTTTAGAGTCAAACTTGTTCAGATGATCTTTAGTATTCAGAATAAAACAGGTGCATCCAAAAGGATGGAAATAAGAAATGTTGGGCTTTCTGTTCTTCCATAATTCATATGGAGTCTTTTCTAGAATAGGTCTTATAGAGATTGTATTCTGACTGTAACACGCTGTGTTAATTGCTTCTGCCCAAAAGATCTTAGCAATGTTAGTCTCATTGATCATGGTTCTGGTTATTTCTTGCAGTGTTCTGTTCTTTCGTTCTACAACTCCATTTTGTTAGGGAGTTCTAGGACAAGAGAAGTCATGCAAGATGCCTTTTTCATTAAAAAATGTTTCAAATATTTTATTTTCAAATTCTCCACCATGATCACTTCTGACTTTGACAGTTCTAAGATCCTTTTCATTCTGAACATGGTTACAAAATGCAACGAACACAGAATGTGACTCGTCCTTGTGTCTTAAGAACTTTACCCATGTCCATCCGCTATAGTCATCTATGATCACTAACCCATACTTCTTGCCACTAACAGACGCAATTTTTATTGGTCCAAATAAGTCTATGTGCAGAAGTTCTAATGGCTTATAGGTGGAAACAACATTTTTAGATTTAAAAGCAAGTTTTGCAAATTTTCCTTTCTGACATGCTTCACATAGAGCATCTGAGCTGAACTTCAGATTAGGAAGTCCTCTGACCAGATTGAGTTTGTTAATCTGAGATAATCTTTTCATACTAACATGCCTCAATCTTCTGTGCCAGACCCATTGCTCGTTGTTAACAGAAAGAAGACATTTTACATTCTGACTCTTTAGTTCAAAAATTTTTATCTTATAAATGTTGTTTTTACTCTTTCCATTAAAAAGGATAGTTCCATCTTTTTGACTAACAGCTTTGCATGAATTTTGATTAAAGATTATATCATAACCGTTATCACTTAATTGACTTATGGATAAAATGTTATGAATTAATCCATCAACTAAGAGCATATTATTTATAGAAGGAAGGTTTCCATTACCTACTGTTCCAGAGCCATTGATCTTCTCTCTTTGGTTGCCTCCAAAGCCCACGTAGCCTCTAGGTTTAAGTTCCAGGCTTTGGAACATATGCTTTCTTCCCGTCATGTGTCGAGAGCATCCAGAGTCCAGGTACCATGACTGCTGTTTTAGCCTTGCTTCTAAAGATATTTGCTACATAGATAATTTTGTCCTTAGGTACCCATATCTTCTTGGGTCCTGGTTTGTTAGTTTTACCAAAATTCTGGTTGAATTTTGGTTTGACAGAGTAATCATTACTAGTGTATTTGAGGTCATGTGTGTGCCCATATTTGAAGTGTGATTTTAGTGGTGTGCGTTTTATGACAAGGTCCATGACTTTCTTAGGTGTAGATACCTTACCTTGGTATCCTATTCCTTTTCTGCCATTCCTGCTAACTCCATAGATCATTGAAGCCATCTTGCTTCTATCTATGTTTTTAGCCAGAAACTTCTGAAAGTTGTGATCATACTCTTTGATGATCTTATCAGCATTACTGGGAGTCTTTGAGATTATTTCTTTCTGAGAGTTTCGTAAATCATTTTCTAATTTTGAAACCTTTTCTTTTAACTAAGAATTCTCTAATCTAAGACTCTCAGTCTTTTCAGAGTCAGAGACAAGATCCCTTTTCAAGTTCTTGAATTTGACTCTGATTTGCTGATACCTTTCCAGAATTTCATTCAGACTCTCTGCAAGTTCAGCCTTAGTAAAATTAGTAGTGAAATCAGGGAATACCTCTTATGTGTCTGATTCTGAGTCTGAACCAGAAGCTTCACTGTCTTCTGACACATTTTCCATGAGAGCTATGTTGGCTCTTTCATCATCTGACTCTGAGTCAGCATCAGAAGTGTCTGAATCGTCCCATGTTGCCATGAGGCTTTTCTTCTTCTCCTTGAAGAACTTCTTTTTGGGCTTCTCCTTCTAAAGCCTTGGACAGTCACTTTTGTAGTTCCCTTTCTCATTGTACTCATAGCATATGATGCCCTTGTTATTTGACTTTCTGTGTCCTGAAGAACCTTCAGATCTTGTGTCCAGAGGAGGACTCTGACTTTCTATATCTGGAGGAGGATTCATTTTGATTCTCTGATCTTCTAGGGTTTCTGAATTTCCTTTGTCTCTGCTTCCATAGTTGATTGACCCTTCTGGAGAGGAGAGACAATTCATCTTCTTCTTATGAGGATCCATCATAGGTTTCTTCCATAGCCTGCAAAACCTTAGAATCAGATTTTTTATTAGATTTTAATGCTAGAGGCTTACCTTTCTTTTGAGGCTCATCTTCTTCTAGCTCTATCTCGTGACTTCTGAGGGAGCTGACAAGTTCCTCCAGAGATATATTGTTGAGATCTTTAGCTAGCTTAAGTGCAGTGACCATTGACCTTCATTGCTTAGGTAGACTTCTGATGATCTTCTTTACGTGATCAGCAGTAGAATATCCTTTGTCAAGAACCTTCATCCCAACAACAAGAATCTGGAATCTTGAGAACATTGCTTCTATGGATTCACTGTCCTCCATCTTGAATTCTTCATATTTCTGAATGAGAGCAAGGGCCTTGGTTTCTTTGACTTGTATGTTGCCTTCATGCGTCATTCTCAGAGAGTCAAACATGGTTTTGGTTGTCTCTCTGTTTAAGATTTTCTCATATTCTGAGTATGAGATAGCACTGAGAAATATTGTTCTGGCTTTATGATGGTTTCTGAAATTATGTTTTTGTTGGTCATACATCCTTTTTCTGTCTATCTTCTGACCACTTTCATCCACTGGATGTGTGTATCCATCAATTACCATGTCCCATAGATCAGCATCATGGGCCAGAAAGAAGCTCTCAATTCTGTCTTTCCAGTAGTCAAAATCTTCTCCATCAAATACTGGAGGTTTGCCACTGATTCTGTCCTTGTCCTCATGATAGTCATTACTGAGTTTTTGGCTTGGTCCCACCATAGTGTTTTTCTAAAGCTTGGATCTTGTATTGACACGGTTAAGTGTATGAACTCAGAACCAGGCGTTATGATGCCAATTGAAGAAGTGAAAAACACAAGAAGGGGGGGGGGGGGGGGGGGTTGAATTGAAAACTTAAAATCAAAAGCACAGTAGACACGATATTTTTATCCTGGTTCGTTTGATCTCAAACTACTCCAGTCCACCCGTCAAGGTGATTTCGCCTCTCTCCAACGAGGACTTAATTCACTAATCAAAAACTGATTACAATCACTACTTTGACAACTGCCAAAGTCTTCTTGAGTACAACCACAACCCGGTTAATCTCAAGGAAAACTAGCTTAATCAAGATAAAAGAGTATTTTGTGTATAGTTGTTTTTCCTTACAAAAACAGTATCACAACTGTGATATTTTACATAATTTTGAGCGTAGAAAAGAATATGTAAGCTTGCAGTGTGTTTAGAGATATTGCAGTTGTATGTTAAATCGTAAACGATTTTTCCTCTTAGCTTGTTTATATAGGCATGGAAATCCTGTCCAACATGAAGCGTGATAATGGACATTCAATGTTGTTTCCATATTGAGAAGATTCTTGTCTGAATGAAGCCGTTGCATGTGATGTTGTCTTGATTGAATTGTAACGCTTCAGAATCTTAGAATCTTGCATGTTGCAATTGCTTCAGAACATTGATGACTCAGAGATGTGAGGATCTGATGGTATATGAAACTTCTGTTCAGAATCAGAGTATTCTTTACTTCAGCGCAGGTTCTGATCATCATTCTTCAGTGCATATTCTGATTACCTCCGCTTGAAAGCTTCTATAGCTTAACTTTTGATGTTGCTTTGGTCAGAACTTCTGCATACAGAATAACACAAATTTAGAGTGTATATTTTTTCTTTGTGTTTGTTATCATCAAAACTCTAATTAAGGGTTGTAGAATCAAACTATGTTCTAACACCTCCACCAAGTGAAAGTGTAGGTTTCTATGACCAGTTGGATGAATTTCAAGACCAGTTCAATGATATCCAGAAGGAAATGAAGGCCCTTCAAGGAAAAGAATTATTTGGACAGAACGTCAGTGAACTCTGCCTAGTTCTCAATGTAAAGGTGCCAGCAAAGTTTAAAGTTCCAGAATTTGATAGGTACAAGGGCAACTCTTGTCCTCGTGACCACCTTATGATGCATATCAGTAAAATTTCTACTCATACTGAGGATCAGTGTTTGCTTATTCATTTCTTCCAAGATAGTTTGACTGGTGCTGCTCTGAAGTGGTATATGAGTCTGGACAGTAGTAGTATTCGTACCTTCAATGATCTGGGGGGAGCCTTCATCAAGCAGTACAAGTACAATATGTTCATGGAACCTGACCGTAACCAGTTGAGGGAAATGACTCAGAGAGACAAGGATTCGTTCAAAGAATATGTGTAGCGTTGGCACGAGATAGCTCCCCAGATGGTGCCACCTATGGGAGAACAAGAAATGACCAAGGTCTTCTTGAAAACCCTTGGATCATTTTATTATGAAAGGATGGTCGCTAGTGCACCAAGTGATTTCACCGAGATGGTGAGAATGGGTGTTAGACTAGAAGAAGCTGTCGGAAAGGGGCGTTGACAAAAGATGAAGTGATAAAGAAGTCGTCATATGGGTTCTCTCGAAATAAAGAAAGTGAGATGAATGTTGTTATTGGGGAAAGGAATATTAGGCCACCGAGAAGACATCATCGGTACTGTAGCGGTAGAAATGTTTAAGACTAAGCCATTGGATTGATTAGACTTATACATATCAAAATAAAAATTGCCACCGTGCTTTATTGTTTTCAAAGGAATGGGAAAAGAGCGAGTAACCCAAAAAGAAGGGAAAAATTCAAGGTAAGGGGGTTGGTTATGCAAAGGTAAGGTATTAGCACCCTAAACATCTATGGTACTCTGTATGAACCTCTTTGAAAAATCTGTATATTTTGGCTATAAAATGTTGTATGTAAAATAGATGGTGGAGGTGAGAAAAGAAATATACTTTTTATGAATTTTTGCACCCGCCGCGGTTGTTAACCTTTAGTGCCTACGTACCACCTTTCGTGCAATAGGGGATCAGGGTACACGTAGTTCCTCTTTTAAAAAATTTAAAACACAAGTGTGTTGGTTAATTTAATGAGATAAGACATCATCGCCATTGTCCGTGTGGAAAACATACTTACTACTCACAATCATGTAAAATGAGAATTTGCATCATCTCAAAGTGGAGGATATGGCTTGGATTTTAAAATCAACAATGCCTCACTCAACACCCAAGTGGAAAATATCTCTCTTCACTACACATTGTAGAAGTATAGTTGTTTGCATCACTACAAGGTTTGACAAGAGTCTAATATTTTGAGAAATGTTTTAAAATAAAAAGCCAAAGTGGAAAAATGGTTTGAAATGATATTGATTGAATTTTAGTCTTCTCACAAAAATATGCCAAAGTATTATTAAGTTGATTGAAATTTATTTATGAAAATGTTTTGAAAATGCATGGACATAAGTCCAAGTTTATTATGAAAGTGGTTCAAGTTTCAAAGCAAGAAGAATTTTCAAAAGGAGGAAGAAAATTTTTGAAATTAAAGAAGATGGGAGGAGAAGAAGAGACTATCCTAAAGCATAAGGTAAAAGCTAGGGATAAGAACCATCTAACCAACAAGAATCCAATACTTAACATTATGAGTCAAGATAGAATTCCCATTCCTTGGATTGAAACCAAACAAGCAAAGATACTAGACCTCTTGAGAGAACCAAACTTCAAGTGTATTAAGTCTTCACAAAAATTGGGCAGAGTAACGACTGTATACGGGTGAATTCCAGATTACAAACAAAGCATGTAATCACAATAACCTGCACACAAAAACAAACAAACAACACAATGTCCTGAGGTGAACCTCGAGAACTCCATACAAAATATCAATTAAGGTCACAAGGTCTCCAACATAGGCCAAGGTTTCTAACCCTAAGACCAAGAAGTCCAATACTCAATAATGCCAAGGATAGTAACCAAATAGTTCAAGTTTAATTTAATGATTTTTATGGTTCATGTTGATTATTAGGTGTTTTAAAAGAGGAAAGAAAAACTCAAGTGAGCAAAACAAAAGAACAAGAATATAAATGCTCAAGTGAGCAAAATAAATAATAAAAAAAAGGCATGAAATGTAATGCTTAAAGTAAAATGTACATAAAGCATGAAAATAAAATAAAAAAAGCATAAGGTAAAAACAAATTAATAATTAGTGGTTAGTTGGATGACCATCTTAAAACTTGCATTTGGAACTCATTAGAGGATTGGTAGAACCAAATCCTCCATACAACAAGTTGCATTTGCTTTTTGTCATGTATATCATCCATTTGGTATTCTCACAAGTACCATTTCATGATCAACGATGTTTAAGTGATCCGCGTTGACCAAAAATGATGTAGATCCATTAGAGGATTGGTAGAACCAAAGTCTCCACACAATGAATCTCAAAGTTATTAGATCAAAGAGATCAAATTAACATACTTGGGCTTGCAAACATAGGTTTGGGCCACGAATGATCATTTATTCGAATCGGGACAAAATTTAGCGCTATGTTAAGCAATTGTAAGTGGACTTATATAGAAGTCACACCTATTTTAAGACCGGTCAATAGCAATCTATGCACCATTTGTTTTGAGACATGATATAGAGATCATGCTCCAATAACACTTAGTGCAATAAGAAAGGGCTGAGATGAAAAAGGATGGGAAAGAATATACAACCACATTTGAATTAAATTTTAATCAAACTATTATTAAAATTATTCATCCATTTTTATGGAGTTAAACTCAACACCACGGATCCCATGATGTTAACAAAGTTCATGATCAAAAATTCAACCCAAGATCATCTAGAAAATAATCACAAAATAATATTGCATTTAATATATACATTAAAAAAGTTTTAAAATGTTTTAAAAATAGAAATAAAAGAGAAAGAATATCAACTATACTCAAATTAATCAAGAAATATTAAGTAAGACCATAGAAAAATCAGAAAAGGACTCAAATATTTTTATAAATTTTTTGGCAATTTTTAAAAGTCAGAAACTATTTTAAAACTAATTAAAATTTCTCAATTAAATAGAAAATAGATCAAAAATAGTAAACATCAATATAAAATTCCATAAAATTTTCAAAAAGGTCAGAAATATATAAAATGATATTTATGAAAAAATTTAGAATTAAAAAAATGTCAGAAAGTATTTTTAAAGTAATTAAAACAAAGAAAACAATGCAAAAAATATAAAAAATATCATATATCAAAATAAAAATATGAAAAAATAGTCATGAGATCAGAAATAATTCAAAGTATTTTTGTGAATTTTTTCATAATTTTTGGATAAAAAATAAAAGAGTTATGAAGTTTTTTAAAATTAAATCAATTAAATATAATATTAGAAAATAAAATAAAACCAAAAAGATGTGGGCCATCAGATCATAGTAAAAACGCGTTAGTAAGCTAATCCAATGGACCAGGCGCGTTGGGCTTGATATGGACCTTAGTAAGATACGCATAGGATCAGAAAAAGGGCAACCAATGAAATTAAAACGTTTGGCACAATATCATTGGCTGAGATGAGACATGTCATCGTCTTCAACCTCCAACCACCCGCCAATGGAGATTTTCTGAGATCTTTCAAATGGAAAAATTAGGATCCCGGAGCAGTATCATTGGATTCATCTCTTCAAGACGATCTTAACACCACCATCGCGCCAAATTTATATAAGGTATGCAAGAGATATGAATCAAAAACCCAGAAAATAGCGAGCACTTTTAATTTGAGATTTCTCTCTCAATTCTCAATGGATTTAAAAATTGTAAGAAGCACAAGAATCAGAAGAAGGAGTAGAACAGGTTAGTGCTTTATTTGGATCCAAATGGTGGAGAATTCTACCTTTTCGAAGTTCAAGAAAGAATCTATGAAATTGGACTTTTGTATCTTAAATTATAGCTCATTTTTCTTGGTTTAAGTGCTAGAGAGTTTGTATGATTCTTAAGGAAGATGAATGTGCAAAGAATTTTGGAAGAAAAGGCTTGAATCTCAGAAACTGATTTCAAAATTTTGAAGTTCGTGTGAGGTTTTGACATAGTGTATTTGTCTCTCAAAGCTCGAGGAAATGAATGGGGATGTCCCTCTATTTATAGGGAATCAAATGGAATGTTCAAGCGTGTGAAATGATGAAGTTTGGCGGGAAATCGTGTGAACCTGATGCACGAGCAAAGTGTGATCTGATTTGCATCAAAACTCATTCAATCCTTGCATTTGAAGGCTCTAATCCACTTTGGCAACTTGGTTAAACATGTTTAGATCACAAAAGCATGCTAATTTGATGTTTAGAGGCCAAAATATGAATTTCAAATTCTGACTTATGAAGAAACTTCAGTTCCAAGTTACCAAGTTCAATCCAATGGCATTCTCAGCTTAAGGGGTCTTAAGGCATGATACTTGATGCTTTAGAAAGATGAGATTACAAGCTTTGTAATGGAAAAAGAATGGAATCAAATTGATACTTGAGCTGAAAGTTGCATTGAGTCAAAGTTGGGGAAAAAGTTGACTTTCCATACTTAGAAATATTTCAAATTTTTCTTCAAAAGTGACCTATAATGTTTTGCATCCAAACATGGCCTTCCTCTTGGAATTTGCTCTTGACCAAAAATGATGGCATGAAGTAAACCTATTGAATGACATTTTGAGACTTGAACCATTCAAAATCTCCAAAAATTGAGAGAGTTATGAATTGTTGAAGTGGGCAAAAAATCATGAAATGACCTATAATCTTTTGTATCCTTGTGGAATCTTCTATCCATTTTCTCACTTTTCATATAAAATAAGGAATAAAGTTAACATCCTCAAGATCATTATGGAAAAAGAGTGGGATCAAGGTGATAAAAATTGACCAAGTTATGATCATTTGAAGTCACACATGGAAAATTGGGGGTTCATCTAGAGAACTTGTAATCTTTCTTCATCATCAATCTTCTTCCATATAAAAAATCCTTGAAACTTTTGAAGTGATTTGTTGATAACCCTTTGAATAGAAGGATTTCTTTAGAATCACTCAAAAATACCAAAAGATGAGCAAGATATACTTCTTTGAAGTTCAAAACCCTAGCTCCTAGATCAAGAAAATGCTTTGAGGAACTTTGACAATTTTGAACAAACTTCTTATACCAACACAATTGCTTTGTAAATAGAAGTTGTTGAGGATGATAATGAGAATTCATAGCCACCAAAACCACTTCCATATCTTGATAATTGAGAGAAATATGCACTTGCGACCAAAGGGAACAAAGCCTTGTCCAAACATGACTACTTCTTCAATCAACCCCTTATACTTTTGAATCAATCTTGATAACTTTGTAATGTGGTAAACCAAAATAACCTTGCTATGCCATTTCTTCCAAAACAACTTCAATGGTGAGGTTTGAACTTCTCAAGCTTTATTGACTAGGGAATGGAAATAAACTCATGAACCCATGGAGCCACTTGCTGGGCCAAATTTCCTTCACCTACATTATTAACAAGTAATATAAACCAACATTGCATTTTATTAATTAAAAAGAAAATAAAGAAAAAAATTCATGATCACAAAAGAAAACAATTCAAGGTGCTTGGAGATTCCTCTAATAGCAAAGCTAAAGATAAGGAGGAGAACCAAAAGCCCTAATGTGATCTTGTTGTGATTGAATAAACATGGTATGATGAAAGGATCTTAAGGGCAAAAATTGGGGTACAACAGGTACCAGAAACAGGTACCGGCAACAGGTTTCTTCTGTTACTCCAGTCGTTAATGTGGCTCCACCCACAGTTGCCTATCAGAGACCGTCTCCTCAGGGAAATCAAGGGCAAAGTCACAAGAGAGAGGCTTTTGACTCCATTCTGATGAGCTACACAGAGTGTTCTCGGCTTTGATTCAGAAGAAGTTGGTTCATACCAGGCTTCCCCCTACTACACCTTCACCTATACCCTAGTATTAAAAGGAAGATCATACATGCGCTTTATATCAAGGATCCCTAGGGCACAACATTGAGAACTATTATCCTTTGAAATATAAAGTACAAAAGATAGTGAGATTTGGTCTCCTATCCTTTAAAGATGTTGGCCCTAACATGAAAGATAATCCTTTGCCTAAGCATGGAGGAGCAAGTGTTGTAAACATGGTTGTTGGTTGTCCTGGCGACTTCCAGATTTTTGATATCAACCTGGTTAGAGGGGATCTGTAAAAGATTCATGCTGACCTCTGAATTCAGCTACTATACACACGACCATGTTGGTTGTGGTATTTGCAGTACAGATATTCAGGGATGTGATAAGATAAAACCTGATCTTCAGGAAATGATGGAAAAATGCCTCATTCATATAATTAGGCCAAGGGCAGAATACGACGAAGATGTAAATTTGGTCTTTGGATGTCCTGGAGAATTCCAGATTTTTTACATGAATCTTATGAATGACGATTTTTGGTACAGTTACACGCTACCTTCTGTCACATGGATGGTCAAGAAGAACACCATTATGGGTCTTGCCAAATTTGCTACAGAGATTCTCGTGGATGTTCCATTATGAAAAAGTGTGTTCAGTTGTTATTGGACAATGGTACTATTAAAGTCTCGGGAATAGACATGATTACAATGGGATTAACGCGATTGAAGATTGCTCGGCCAAGATTGTGTTAGATGATGAGTATGCTTCTGCATATGAATTCTTTTCTTCATATGAAGATATGAACTCCAGCAAGGATTATGTGATGTCTAAGTATTCTGAAGAGGGGGTGAATGCTATTGTGCCTTGTTTTGGTGTTCCTTCCCCAATAGATATTGAATACCATAGCAAGCCAATTGTTTCTCAAGTGGTGATTTTCCTGTCGGGTCTTGTTCCTTACGAATCAGACGAAGTCGTACCATATAAATACAATGCTACAATCCTAGAGGACGGTGTGGAAGTTCCCATCCAACCTTTGTCTTATGTCAAGAATATTGCTGAAGCAAGCCGAGTGACCCTTAATGGCCGTGTTTTCCCACCTGTCATTTGAGGGAATGTTAATACTGATAAAAGGGTTGTTGAAAATTCTAAACCTAAGAAAGCAGTGGGGGAATCTAGCGGTACTACTCTGGAAAAATATATGGATGATATATTGAATATTATCAAGATGAGTGACTATAGGATCGTAGATCAATTGCTGCAAAAACCATCAAAGATGTCTATTATAGCTTTGTTAATGAACTCTTCTGCCCACAGGGAATCTTTGATGAGAGTATTGGATCAAGCTTTTATGTAAAGTGATATGCCTCTTGTAATACGGTGGGAGAACTGACTTGGGATGTTTTGCATTTGATTGGAAATGTTGCGGTTAGCAAGAGTTGCCACCGACTTTTCTTTTATCCAAAAGGAAAGGTGGAAAAGAACAGGAAAGACCTTTGAGATTGTTTCTTGAGTTCGGGGGGTAGATTATGAAAAGGGAAGGTGTTAGCACCCTTTTCATCCATAGTTATCTATGGGCTCTTAGTTGCTTGCTAGATCACTTTCTTTTGTTTGAAATTGTGCTTTGTGGTGGGTTTTGAAAGTATTTTGAAAAGGTTCCTTTTTTTAGGAAAACTTTGTAATGGTTCTCGTTCGTAAGAACGTATACAAAGTGTTAGAAATTTTGAAAATATTTCATGTTTGGAAAGTGTTTTGAAAGTGAGCAAGGATGTTTGTTTTGAAAGTGAGCAAACAACTAAGAACGTTTCTACCTACTCAAAAGTCTTTTGTTTATTTCCACCTTTCCTTTGATATTTCTATCTTACCATTGATTGGTAATAAGCCTTATCTTTGGATGTAAAAGGGACGGGCGTGGGTAATTGTATAGTCATGATAGCAATGTTGTGAGATATCTTAGAATTTCTCTTTGAGGGACTAAGATCATTTGTAAGGAAACATTCGTAGCGTCATCGAGGGACTATGATCTTGTATTTTTTATTGTTTTTTCTAAGACATCCCACATGCATAACATAACCATTTTTGTAAGGCAAAAAGTGGAATTACCCTAATGGTGCATGTGTGAATAATGTGTTTGATTTGCATGCATTGTTTATCTTTGATTAGGATTATCTACTTGTTGGTTTTATCTTTCCATAAAAACCCTAATTACTAGCATTTATATGAAAGCGATAAATTTCGGAAAGTAAAATTACTACATTATTACATCATTTGGGGGATGGGGTATACAAATTTATAAATGGGGATTTGCAATAAATTAAACCTAATTATCTATTACAACCATATTGAATATGAATAATGTACAAAAAAATGAAAATATAATATACAAGGATATAAATGGAAAAGAAAAGGATTTTTATTTGGATTTTATTAAGGGTTTGGTTTTAACCTAATTATCTAAAAGAAAATAATTAATTGACATAAATAAAATTAAACCTAAACTAATTAAGAAAAGAAAACAAGTTAGAAAGCAATTTTAAGGTTTTTTTAGAAAAGGTTTTAAAGTTTTAATAAAATGGTATGGAAGTTAATTAATTAAAAGAAACCTAAATCCTAAGTTAATTTTAATTAAGAAAAAGAAAATAACTAAGCCTAAATCTTATTATTAATTTATTTAAGAAAAAGAAATTAAGTTTGTTTAAGAAAAATTTTTTTGTCTTTTTAGTTTATAAAGAAAATAAAATATAAGTACGTAAATAATAAATAAAAATATTTTTGGATTTTTATTAATAATAATAATAATAATAATAATAATAATAAAAATAATAAAAATAATAAATAAAAATAAAATAAAATATATAAAAAAAAGAGTCAGGGGGTTTGAAATTGGATTTAGGAGTTTATTAGAAAAATAATTTTGAAAACCTGGCCCAATTAGTTTTTTTTATAATCAGAAAAATAAATAAAATAAAAAAGTGGGCCTGCGTGTGATAAGTATACAGGGGGATGGTGCAGCAAAAAATTGGAAAAGCCCAATTGGAGGCCCAGCGCGCTGGTTTGAAACAATGAAGAGAAAATGATGAAAAATAACAAAAAATGGCAGCGCTGGGGCTTGAACCCACACCCTGAACATGAAACGTGTGTTGCCTTACCACTGGGGTGGCTATACATCCGTTAACTTAAATGAAACAATAAATACATAACACAAAACAAGTTCCAGAAATGACTTCATCTTCAACCTTCAGCCATGATTCCTGTAACTTACTCATTCTCAATAAAAATGAAAAATGTAAACATGAAAGTTGCTCAATTTTTTCATACGAATCAAACCATATAAATATCATAAGCTATAAATCAAAGATGAATGAGAATTTCTAATGGTACCAAATTCTGACCTAACTTTTTCAGAAAGTTCAAACTTAAAATTCTCACTACTCAAGTAATATAAATGAATTTTAAGGACATGGTCATCTTCAGGGCTATGATATCTATATTTTGTCTTTGAAAATGGAAAGCTAACAATGCCTATATGAAGATTTCAAAAGTCAGAAAACTTACCTCAAAAATGGAATTCGTGTTTTGCAAATGAGCTTGATTCAAGGTATTGCAATGATCGGGTTAGCTTCCTTGAGTGCTTAGGAAGCTAATGCAATACTTAGCTTGAGTTAAGAGTGGCTGAAATGGTCTGGAGAAGTCAACTTGCAGACTCTGTTTTTTGGTTATGGAGGTTGATGAAAATGGTGTTACAGTCTTGGAACAAGGACAAGGTTGGATTATATTTGAGGTATAGAAGCTTTGTAAATGGATTTGAGGGAAAACGCACGAGGGAAATGAGAGATACAAGTTCAAAGTCAGAAACTGTGTATCAATGGTGTTTTTGGGCAATTTCAGGCTTGTAAGTGTTTGAGAGAGTTTCAGGGTGCTTCAGCTCGTGTCTTAGCTCACAAGTAGTGTCTCTATTTATAAGCAAAAAGTTTGGATGCTTGGAGAAGTCAGAAATCAAGAATCACATGTTTGTGGATTTTTATTTGTTTTTGAAGAAAGCTTGAAAAATGTGGTTCCAATGCATAAGCACCTGGTTTATAGGGTGGCTTAGAAGCTTTAAACATGTTGTTTCTGAGCATACATTTTGTGTGTGTTCAGAAAAACAAGTTAGAGGCTCAAGAAGAGTGGACTTTGTGATTAAAGCCACTTTTCCAAAATGGCATTGTTGCCTTTCTTCCTAAAATGGTATTAAGCATGGACAATGCATTGAATGCTTAGATTAAAGCTCTAACAGCTTTGTAAACATTTAATTGTGGAGTGAAATGTAAGTTAGAAGCCTGAAAAGGGGGATTTGAATAGCATGCTTGAAGATTGAATCAAGTGTTCATCACAAAATTGACTTGTAATTCAAGTTTGAAACCCTAACTTCTTTCCTTCGATTCTCTTAGCTCAAGTATGATCTGAA
The DNA here is from genome assembly GCA_948472305.1 of Vicia faba. Classification (NCBI taxonomy): domain Eukaryota; kingdom Viridiplantae; phylum Streptophyta; class Magnoliopsida; order Fabales; family Fabaceae; genus Vicia; species Vicia faba. The sequence continues at coordinate 1,610,978,684 of OX451738.1, read as the reverse complement.
TGAGTTCTTGGATATTTTGGAAAGCTTGTAACATCCTCTACAACCTTCATGTTGGACATTTTTGAAAATTCAATTTGGAACTAGGTGAAAAGTTTCCATGAAGTTGGTACCAAAAATATGCCTAACTAGGGCAAAATTTCACTAAGTGTTTTTTAGTTTCATGGTCATGTCTTCACAAATTCATAACTTGAAATCCAAGAATTTCTAGGAAAAGTTCTAACCTACAATGTTTAAGATCTCATTGAGACCTACAACTTTCATGTTGGAAGTTTCCCTTGAATCATCTTGCATCATGGTGGAAATTTGGCATAAAGTTGTGAAAAAGTGTGAACTTTCCAACACTTAGAAAAATTCTAAGTCTTGGAATTTTGACTTTTCAAAGATGAATTTTGACTTTTTGATTTCTTGATGAAAAATTTTCATATTTTGACATGTCTTGATGAATTGTAATCTTTGAAACTTGATTTTGATCAAAAAGTCAAAGTTTGACTTTTTAGTGTACAATTGACTTTTCATCAGTTGACTGAAATTCAACTATCAATCAATTGATCTTGAGAAAAGTTTTGCTGGGGAAGAATAAATTAACTGTTATCTGGTCAGATTACATGCTTCACAAAAGATTTCTTGAAATTGAACTATTATCTGGTCGGATCCAGGCTTCGCAGATTTCTTGAAGTGGTAAACTACTATCTGTTCGGGTCCAGGCTTCATAGTTTTTGAAAAGTTATACTATTATCTGGTCGGGTCCAGGCTTCATAGTTTCTCGCTGGGGATTGTAGTTAGTTGTTATCTGGTCAGACTCCAGGCTTCATAATAACTTGCTGGAAAATATGAAGTTGGACTGATATTTGGTTGGATCCAGGCTTCACAATAACTTAATGACATTAAACTGCTATCTGGTAGGATTCCAGGCTTTGTAGATTTCTGAGGTGGATGAAGTTAATTGTTATCTGGTCGGGTCCAGGCATCACAATAACTTTTCTGAAGAGATAGGGTTGAACTGATATCTGGTCGGGTCCAGGCTTTACAGTAACTTGCTTGGAACTTAGTTATTATCTGGTCAGATCCAGGCTTCACAATAACTTGCTTGAAAAGATGAAGTTGAAAACCGATATATGGTCGCGTCCAGGCTTCACATCTTTACTGGGGTAGAGGAAAACTCTACTTGGGAAAAGAAGTTAAACCCTTTTCTGGTTGAGTCCAGGTTCTTTAATATCTCGAAGAGTTAAACTATTATCTGGTCGGGTCCAGGCTTCATAGTATTTTGAATGAATGAAGTTGATTGTTATCTGGTCGTATCCCAGGCTTCATAGTATCTGAAAGTTTTACTATTATTTGGTCGGGTCCAGTCTTCATAGTAACTGAAAGTAGTACTATTATTTGGTCGGGGTAAGGCTTCATAGTATTTGAAAGGTTACATTATTATCTGGTCGGGTCCAGGTTTCACAGTGACTTTATTAGGGTAGAGGCAACCTCTACTGGGGAAAAGAAGTTAAACCCTTGTCTGGCTGAGTCCAGGTTCTTCAATATCTCAAAAACTTAAACTATTATCTGGTTTGGTCCAGCCTTCATAGTATTTTGAATGAATGAATTTGACTGTTATCTGGTCGGATCCCAGGCTTCATAGTATCTAAAAGTTTTACTATTATTTGGTCGAGTCCAGTGTTCATAGTAACTGAAAGTAGTACTATTATCTAGTCGGGGGCATGCTACATAGTATTTTAAAGGTTACACTATTATCTGGTTGGGTCCAGGTTTCACAGTGACTTTTGGAGATAACAAAGTCTTTATTGGAGACTTCACTGGGGATTAGGGGTTGTGGCCCCCTGATTTGTAATAGTCTGAGGGGCACATTCAAGCTAGAGAGGATAGACTCAGCCGGGGAAGACAGACTCAGCTGGGGAGTTTTCTTGTTTGTTGTTTGTTGGGGAAATAAACCATGTTGATGAATACTTGATGAACTGCTGACGAGGTGAGTTCTTTTAGGGAGATATTCACAAGGCTTCTTCTTTTAGGACCAACTTAGCTGGGGAGAGGGCTGTCGAGAGATTGAGACTCTGGTTGGGTATCAACCTATGCAAAGAGACTTTGTGGGTAACTCTATTGAGGATTGGTTTATTGTAGCCGGTCTTGTAGGGATAATGTTAATGAAATAAATCTGTGGGGATATTCCATATACAATAAAGATATGCTTGCTGCTACTTAGCAGGACACATGTGCCAAATAGTTTTAATTATGTTCACATGCATATGTTCGTTCAATTTTAGTCATTGGATAACTTTGCATTCAAAACCAAAACAGAAAGTTTGCACTTCAAAGTATATTTGTATTGATATTTTTCCCGTGAATAGGCATTTTGTACAAAGGGGCGGAGATCCTAGTAAGAGGAAATCATCAAAAGGAAAACAAAAATTGAAAACAAAAACAAATAGCCATGTGGAAATGATGTCATTGCATTCCAACTCTACTATTGCCCCAATGTCTTCGAATGCCCCTTGCCATTGACAGAAGTTGACTGGATTGATATTGGACCATTTGAACTTAGACCTTAGTAATAAACTTGATTGTGGTGATTCCACGGGACATAGTCATACGTTTTTAATCCTTAACTTTTGCCTGGACCGCCCTTTCGGGTTTTTAGCTCACCAGGATACCCATTTTTGCCCAAGTCGCCCTTTCGGGTTTTCAACTTGCCGGGTGTATAATCTTTTGCATATATCCCTAATTTTTGCCCAAACCTTTAGGTTTGTCGGGATGCCCTTATTTTGTCTAGGTGTGTCAACCTAGCGGGTCTCTTATGCATAGTATTTTTTAACTATGTCCGCATTCACAGGATGTGGTAAGTCTTCACCATCCATGGTAGTCAGCATCATGGCACCACCAGAGAACACTCTCTTGACAACAAATGGTCCTTCGTAAGTGGGATTCCATTTCCCCCTGGGGTCGCCTTGTGTCAGAATGATGCACTTTATTACCAGGTCACCAGCTTGATATACTCGAGGCTTGATCTTTTTGTTGAAAGCCTTGACCATATGTTTTTGGTACATCTGACCATGACAAACAACAGCCAGTCGCTTTTCATCGATCAAGTTCAACTGATCCAATCTTGTCTAAATCCACTCGTCTTCACCTAGGCATGCCTCCTTCATAAATCTTAGTGAGGGAATCTGAACTTCCACTAGCAGAACAGCTTCTATGTCGTAGACCAAAGAAAAGGGAGTTCCCCTAGTTGATGTCCTAGCTGAAGTACGGTAGCCATGAAGAAAAAACGGTAACATCTCATGCCAGTCCTTATAGGTTACTACCATCTTCTTCATAATCTTCTTAATGTTTTTGTTGGTCGCTTCCACTGTGCCATTCATTTTAGGTCTATAAGGAGAAGAATTTTGATGCTTGATTTTGAACTGAGTGTAAAGTTGGGTAATCATAGCATTGTTGAGGTTAGTCCCATTGTCGGTGATTATCCTTTTCGGGATACCTTAGCGGAAAATGAGGTTATGTTTGATGAATTTGGATACCACGTTCTTTGTGACTGAGGAAAATGAAGCAGCTTCGACCCACTCGGTGAAATAATCAATAGCAACCAGAATGAAGCGATGTTCATTGGAAACAGTGGGCTTGATCTCCCAAATCATGTCAATGCCCCACATTGAAAATGGCCACGGAGCGATCATGATGTTTAGAGGGATAGGAGGCACATGGACCTTGTCAGCATAGATTTAGCATTTGTGGCAAGTTCTTGAGTGTTGATGGGAATCAGTCTCCATTGTTGATCAACAGTAGCCAGCTCTCAGGATTTTCTTAGCCATAGTATGTTTGATAGAGTGAGTGCCAAAGAGACCATCGTGCATGTCTTCCATAATTTCCTCTTCCTCCTTCTTTTCCACACATCGGATTAGAGTAGAATCATGGTTGCGCTTGTACAAGATCCCATTGCTTGGGAAGAATTTGGCTGAAAATATTCATAATAATTTTCTATCATTGATAGATGCTCCTTCAGGGTACTCTTGTGCTTCAAGGTATCTCTTCACTTCATGGTACCATGTCATTGTTAAGCTCGTAGCAGTGTGCAGGCTCGTCAAACCTTTCAATTGTAATCAAAGGAGCTTCGTTGTCCCATCTGACTTTGAACATAGAAGACATGGTGGCCAAAGCATCGACTAACTGATTTTCTTCCCTAGGGAAGTGTTCAATGGTGATATCTTCGAAGTAAGGAATCAGAGATAGCATAAGTTCCTTGTAAGGGATGATATTAGGGTGCTTAGTGTCCTAATCTCATTTTCCTTGGCTAATCACTAGAGCGGAATCCCCAAACATGTTCAAATGCTTGATCCTCAAATCAATGGCAGCCTTCAGAACCAAAATGCATGCTTTGTACCCAGCCATGTTGTTCGTGCAATCGAAGCATAATCTAGCGGTGAAAGGAGTGTAGAAACCTTCATGGGAGATAATCATAACACATATTCCTTTACCCAAGGTGTTGGAAGCCCCACCGAAGATCATAGTCCATCGGGATCCTTTTTCAGGTCCGTCATACGGTCCAGGTTTTGCATAGTCGGTCACTAGTATGATATTCTCATCTGGGAAGTCAGAGTTCATAGACTGATAATCACCAACAGCTTGATGGGCCAAATGATCTGCTAGTATGCTTCCTTTGATGGCCTTTTGTGTCGTGTATTGAATTTCGTACTCAGTCAATATCATTTGCCATCTAACTATCCGACCGGAAAGAGAAGGTTTCTCGAAGATGTACTTGACTGGTTCCATATTAGAAATCAACAGAGTGGTATGAGTCAACATATACTGTCTTAGCCGGCGAGCATCCCATGCCAGAACGCAGCAAGTTTTCTCGAGCAGTGAATATTTGGTTTCATAGTCGATAAAAATTTTGCTCAGGTAATAAATAGCATGCTCTTTTTGGCCAGACTCGTCATGTTGGCCCAAAACACACCCCATAGAATTCTCTAGTATTGTCAAGTACATGATCAAGGGTCTTCCTTCAACCGGGGGCATAAGAATAGGAGGTTCTTACAGATATTCTTTTACTTTGTCAAAGGAAGCTTGGCATTCATCATTCCATCTGACTACTTGATCTTTCTTCAAGAGTTTGAAGATTGCTCACAAGTAGCACTCGAGTGAGATATGAAGCGGACGATGTAATTAAGACGATTCAAGAATCCTCTAACTTCCTTTTTAGAATGGGGGACTAGTATTTCTTGGATGGCCTTCACCTTGGCAGGATCACCTTCAATGCCTTTACCGCTGACAACAAAACCTATAAGCTTTCCAGATCGTACTCTAATGTGCACTTATTAGGGTTCAACCTTAACTTGTACTTTTTCATCCTCTCGAATAGCTTGTACAGGTGATCGAGATGTTCCTCCTCAGTTTGTGATCTTGCAATCATATCTTCCACATATACCTCTATTTCATGATGGATCATCTCATGAAACAAAGCTACCATATCCCTTCGATATGTTGCCCCTGCATTCTTCAATCCGAACGGCATGACCTTGTAGCAAAAGGTGCCCCATTGCATAACGAAAGTGGTCTTCTCCATGTCTTCGGGAGCCATCCTAATTTAATTATAGCCTGAGAAACCATCCATGAAAGAGAAAACTTTATGCTGAGTAGTGTTATCGACCAAGACATCAATATGAGGTAGAGGGAAGTCATCCTTGGGGCATTCCCTATTCAGATCCCTATAATCTACCCACATACGAACTTTTCCGTCTTTCTTTGGCACTAGAATCACATTGGCAACCCATTGGGGTTAAGATGTCACAGCTAGGAATCCGGTATCAAATTGTTTCATCACTTCAGCTTTTATCTTTTCAAACATGTCAGGCCTCATGCGACGAACCTTTTGTTTGACAGGAGGGCAATCTTCCTTTGTCGGAAGACAATGAACTACAATGTCGGTATCCAACCCTGGCATATCTTCATACGACCAAGCAAACACTTCCACATAATCATGCAATATCTGAACCAATATGCTTTTGACAATGCTGTCGTACCTCAAACTTGTCCTACCTCGATGATTTTATTTTTCAAGATTTAAATAGAATAAATATGTAATTAAAGATGGTACAGCAGTATCAGATGTCCCATCTTTATCTAGGACTAGGGGATGCATTCTTAATTCAGGAAAGCGAGGCTTTTTTTAATCATAAAGACTCGTGTATCCGTAAACCTATTCGTAGGGCATGTTGGCCTATGGCCCATGCGATTCAAAAATGAAAAATTATTAAGTTTTAATTATAAAAGCCCACTTAAATTTTTTTTTTTAGTAAAGAAAAAGGGCGTGAGTGGTAGAATTCGTAGGGCCCATGGAGATTTTTAAAGTCAGTTCATTTGTCATTTTGGTTGTTGGTTTATCTTAGAAGAATTATTATAAAACGTTTGTTGTTATTATTATTTTTATAAGAAAATTCTTATGCACAACTTGTTAAAAGAAGTATTTTTCATTTATTACAAAAAGGGGATAAACTAAATAATATTTAAAGTTTTGAATCGGTTACAAACTATAGGCCCACTGAGTTTTTAGTCCACTTGACGTTTTTGAGAAAATCATTTTTATTTTGTTTCTTGTTATTATTGGGTATTTTTATTATAATTATTTTATTAAATATTTTTTATAAAGTATTTATTAAAAAGATTTGTTTTAAGTGTTACTATCAACAAAAAAAAAGAAATTTGTTGTTGTTTTTGAAAAAAAAATGTAACCTATTATTAATAGATTTGTTTGGATTTGTTGAGAAATTGTCATTGTTATATATATTGTTGTTAGTTGTATATTACATATTTATTAGTAAAAAAATGTCACTAATCATATTTATTAAAAATTGGGCTTAGTTTTAGAAATTGTTTTTGCGGTAAATAAAAGAAAACATTGCTGAATAGTAAGCAAAATTAACACAGTCCCATAGTAAGTGCAAGGCCGAAATTGCTTAACAACAACAGTTGTTCAAATCATCACTAATTCTGCGCAATTTTCATTAAATAACTGATACTGTAGAGATTATTGCAAAGAAAAACAAATCAAATCTTATTTCAATCCAATCTGCAAAGTTAAACAAAATCTAATCTTCAAAATCGTAACAGCCCAGAAATAACACTAAAACTAATCAATTCCATTCTAAAACAATAAAATTTACCGTAAACAAAATCAATCATTACAAACCCAATCAAATTACAAATCTCAAACTGAATCAATTACAAAGACAGAATCCCTAAATTTCTATGATTATCCAAAATCTAAGCTTGAAATTGTAACAACAAATTCACTCAAAACCCCAAACTCTATAAATAACAGAAATAAAAAGAGAAAGGGGGATTTGGATACAAAAAAAAGAGAACGAATTAGGAAGAAGAACAAGAGCAGAAGGCGACTACAGAAAGGGGAGAACAGAGGACACCTTACAGCAAGGAGATTTCTTGACAGAAGAGGAAGAATTCGCTCGCCTTGAAACTTGGAGAAGAACGAAGCGCTGATTGGGGTTTCGATTTTTGAAACCCTAATCGGCCTCCTTAATTTCCATCCCGATCGTGGATAGGCATCTTTAACCCTTTCATCACCACCGTGCCCCCTCAAGCTTCACAGCGCCACCGAAAGTCTGCGAAATCAAAGAAGAAGAGGAGATTATTCCAATCGGAAAAAAGCTCAAGAATCAGAATAAAAATCACGGAAAGGGTAAAAAATATTAGCTTTTTCTTTGGTTTTGGTGTTGGATTCACAGTGGGTAAGGGTTAATTTTTGCTACCACGGTTACCGGTAGACATTAGGGTTGACAAAATTAGGTGTGAGGCGTAGAGAAAGTGAAAGGAGATGAAGATGAAGTTCTGTAAAACAGAATGAAATAAAAAACAAAAATGATTAAAACAATATTAATCTGTATCGATCCCATGCGACGCGTCTATCTTAGCTATCGTACTCCCTCGTTTTTCATCCATTAGATCAGGACCATACGGCCATAGGCCAAGTCTCTACCATAGTAGCGTGCACCCTCACGCATACAATCACTCGGATCCCTCTCCAAACCGTGTAATGGGCCAAGCCCGTTAATTTCCACACCCCTTTTTTTGGTATTACTAAACTCCAAAATAATTTGCACCTCCTTTCAGAATTACATTTGGGCCAGCCTGGCCTGCTTTAAAGACACTCCTTATTCTACTTGCATAACTAATACTGCACCCCCTGGATTTAATTTAATTAAATTCTTTTTTTACTTTTAATTCCATTTTTCTCATATTATTTATTTATAACTATTATACTTTTTATTATTATGTTATAATTATTAGCTATTAATTTTATTCCCTTATTTTTATTAGATGCAAATATTATTTATCTCTTAGGTATATATGATTATTTATAATCCCTTTTATATAAATATTATTATTCCTATATTTTATTCACTATTTAAATATTACTAAATTATCAAATTATTTTTATATTAAAATTACATATGTTATTTCTATATATATATATATATATATGTGTGTGTGTGTGTGTGTGTGTGTGTGTGTTTACATTAAATCTTTTCTAATCCTACATTAATCAAGATTTTCTCAAATAATATGATTAAAAAACACAAACCAATTATCAAACTATTTTCGCAATAGACTAAGTTAATCAACTGTCTTTTTGCAAAAGGGTTTCAAACTAGTTTTGGCTTACTGTGTTCTCCGTCAAAATATCCACAATCACTACTCTCGGCTGAGTGCGAAGTGATTCAAAATATGTTTGCAAACCCCTAAAAAACACCAATCTCATACGAACTACGAATTGAGACTCTGATTCCTCATAAGAGCATACGTAGGCATACGATCAAAAATCTTGGCGAGTTCCCCTAATTAAAATTCAAACCCCTTTTTCTCATATAAAAAAATGTAAATCGTGCTTCCCCAACTCAAACATAAAACCTAATATCCTTGTGAACAAGGTAGATGAAAGGTGCCTAACACCTTCCTTTCGTATAATGAAGTCCGAAACCTAGAATCTCTGTCTGCGAATTAGGGTTTTCTGTTAGATTCCCTTCCCTAGAATAAAAACTGATAGTGGCGGCTCTGATTAAAAAACCAGTTGCAACAGCTGGCGACTCTGCTAGGGACCCGCAACCTTAGGTTTTATGTTTTATTTTGGGTTTTTATTTATTTATTTGCTTTATTTATTTATTGCATTTATTTATTTGTGTCTATTCTTTATCATTATATATTTTCTATGTGGCGGGATTTTATTTCAAAAAATATATATTATCAATAACCTTTAGAAATAAGGTTCATCTATTAGCTTAGGGGGTACATCATCCCTGCGAGTTTATGTGACGACTTCACCTAGAGTCGGTGAACTTCCGAAAAAGGAATACTTATCAAGATATATCCTCTTGACGAGTAGGACTTTGGAAGGACACTCATGACTCTTTGTAACGGCCTTAACCTAAAATCTCATGACAAGACCTTTCACGACTTTGAGACGAAAGTTTCAGTCCGTAAAGAGGATCCACCTAAGGGAGCCCCTTATGCCTTTTCCCTCTGGTGTGATTCATGACACCTTTTAAGGAAACCACCTTTTGGGAGGATAAACTCACCATAGGTCAAAATTAAGGAGCCTACCTTATAGGGATACCCATCACAAAAACCTATCAGAAAATCCTGTAACTCAACCTTACACCTACGCACTGATACATTTCATGTATTTGTCATGCATTTCATATATTCGTCACCCTACATTTGTCTTATTCATAGGGGGTATAAAAGATAATAATAATAAACTGAAGATCTCGGTAACTGTCTTTAAAATGGGATACCGAAGGAAACATCTTGCCCGCAGCAACACGCCAAACATGTCTGAAATCAAGGCCACAAAAGGGGAATAATGTGCTGAAGATTTTCTCAAGCTTTGTCCAGCAATAGGGGATGGTTTCAAGATCAGATATCCCCAGGCGCACCTAGAAGACTTATTTCCTTTTTGCTTGATTTCACGCAAATAAATTTTTGGTTTAAGATTGTAATATTTTTCAATATCTGAATTATGTTACCTTCAATAAAGGCATCTTGTTTCCACATCCCGTTTGCATATCTATTTTAAAGATAATCGATAAGTAAAATAATAAGCAGAAGACAAATACATACCCAAGTGAATAAGACATTCAAAACAAGTAACCATTTCATATTCATATGTATTCATTCACACGCATGCATTCACAAATACCTCCATATCATATCGAAACTCATTTTTCCAAAAAAAATATCTCCAGTTAAGCCATTGGTAGAAGAAGATCACCACCTCCTTGGCCTCCATATTAAACAAGGGATTATCAACATAAAGTAATGGAGAAAATTTAGGAAACTCAGGCTGCATTCAAAGAGGATCTCGACCAAGTAAAGAGAGACGTAAGTTCAATGAAAGGAGATTTGAGTCAAGTTCTTTTGGCTTTGAAGAACATTATTGACAGGAAAGACCAAATTCCTAGGGTAGATTTTGAGGAAGTAGCCCAGACTATTCGGGCTTCAAGCGGTCACCAACTAAGGAAAGAGCCAGAAGCAGGACCCCAAAAATCCTTCATGGCCCAACAAGAAGCTGAAACTGAAGGGTTTGTCCCACCGCCGCCAAAAGCAGTGGCATCTCGTACCCTATAGATTCCGACCAATTATGTTGACAATTACTTGGTCCTACAATACGGAGACCACGACCCAGAGGATGCCTACCAAGCAACCTCAAAGACGATTGGTACTCATGCTATTGATAACTCACTAGTGATGAATCAGTACAAAGCTCTGGAAGAAAGATTAAAGGCTTTGGAGGGTTTTAATGCTTTTGAAGTAGACGCCCTCGAAATGGGCCTAGTTCCTGATGTGGTGATTCCACCAAAGTTCAAAGTACCTGACTTTGAAAAATACAAGGGGCTCACTTGCCCAAGAAATAATATTCGCATGTATTGCAGGAAGATGCATGCCCACGCCCACGATCAGAAGCTGATGATTCACTATTTTCAAGATAGCCTGAGTGGGGCATCTTCAGACTGGTATATGCAATTGGAGCGAATATTCGAACCTGGGAAGATCTTGCTAATGCTTTCCTAAAGCATTACAAATATAACCTGGACATGCCACCTACCCGCATGCAACTCCAGAACTTGTCCCAGAAGAAAGAAGAGTCCTTTAAGGAGTATTCTCAGAGATGGAGGGAGTTGGCATCCCGTGTGCAACCACCACTGTTAGATAAGGAGTTAGTAGACACGTTCATGGGAACTTTGAACGGGTTATATTATGAGATGATGGTCAGAAGTATCTCTTCGGGGTTCTCAGACCTAGTAACCATCGGAGAAAGAATCGAGACTGGGATAAAAAAATGGGAAGATATTAGGGGGACCATCAAATACCCCCTACCAATCAAGAAGGCCCGCTTCAAGCGTACCCAAAGGAAAAGAGGGAGAAATTAATGCTACAGCATCACAACCTAGGGTACAATAACCCTTAGTGATCCCACTAGGGAAGCAGCAAGGCAGAAGGCCACCCAGGAAATTTGATCCACTCCCTATGCCACCTAGCCAGTTACTACAATAGATAGTGAAGGCATCCTTAGTAGAACTCAAGCCTCTAGCTCCTCCAGTCGGGCCACTCCCACGAAGATACGATGCCAACTCCAGATGTGAATATCATGCTAATTCTCCTGGACATACCATAGAGCATTGTTGGCCATTTAAACACAAGGTGCGGGATTTGTTGGAATCCCAAGACATCACCTTCGAGAAGCCCAACATCAAATTAGACTCTGCGCCTTTGCACGATGGGTTCGCAATAAATGCAATTGAAATAGTCACTGACTCTGGGGCAAGCAGACATGCAAAAACCCCGTTAAACTCGCTGAAAGAATATCTATTAGGATGTGGACTCCCGCTAGGGCACAATGAAGCTTTTGAAAGAGGATAGGGGACCAGGGGATAGTCAAGTTCGGAAAATACCCTGAAGAAAAATATAAAGCTGCTCTAAAGGGAGAAGCACATTTTCTTCCAATCCAAGAGACCTTTGTCAATAATGGAGTAGTGCATGGCGGACATATGGCAAGAGTATCCAACGAAGCCAACAACAAAGGGGAAACAAAATTCATCCAAGAATGTTCCCCAGAAGGAGAACTCAAAAGATGGACCGTGGAGATTCATGAGATCTTTTTATTTCCTAATTAATTTTTCTTGTTTTTGAAAGAACCTATATCAAGCCCGAGGCATATGGGTTGCTTGTAAGGGTTTCCCTGTTTTGTTTCAGACATTATTTACGATTAATAAAAGTTGTATTTTATTTTCAATCAAGATCCCTTTTCTTTCTCTTGCATTTATATTTTAAATTTAAAAATGGCAATACCTTCTTCACATGTGCATTTTCAAATATTCATATACTAAATCGGAACCAAAACATGATAAAGGTGCAAATTCATGCCCAAAACCACTGATAATGCTACCGCTGCGATCCAATATAATTTTAATGCTCCTATCAACCAAGCTAAAGAGGAAGATGATAAAGATCTTAATCTCTCTGAGAAAATGGTGAGGGAAATAAAAAGAAACTAACAATATGCAACCATATCAAGAGGCTATTAAGACCTTTAAACTGAGCACATGGGAAGACCTGGAAGAAACCAAACTAAGGGGCAATGTAAAGAGAGGAGCCACAAAGAAGCTGATCAAGTTATTGCACATATCTACGGAAACAAGCCAAGGTCAAATACAGACAGTGCTGTAAAAATAAGCAACTACAAAATACAAAGATCTGACGAAGAACCCGAGCCAGGGGCACGTTGGGTATCCATGTACGATGAGGCTTCAAATACATCGGGGGCACGATATAGGGGCAGTATTGACTTCTCCAAAGAATGCCCATAAGTCATATACCAATTCAATGGTGAACGGGATACTAAACACCCAAAACTGGTTTCATATCGGGATCATGTTTTGAAAACTGACTGCGGAATTCACAAATATCATTTTCAGTCATATTCCACGAAAAGGAAATCAAATGACGGACGCCCTGACAACTATATCGTCTATGTTCAAAATAACTCGATTTAACCACGAACCGCACATCACAAACAGACGCTTCAAAGAGTCCGCACATTGCCTTGCTATTAAAAAATAACAATATAACAAGCCTTGGTTTCATGACATCCGGAAAGTTCCTCCAGCATCGACCTACGAACTCTACAAAAATTAGCCTCAAAATTCCTCTTGAATAATGGTATACTGTACAAGGTGAACCATGACATGGTCTAATACTCAAGAAGATTTTGCTACCTCGCCTCGACTCACGTGGTAAATGGACACTCAATTACGAAAGTCCATACGTATTCAAAACAACATTCTCTGGTGGTGGTCTTATCTCCACAACAATGGATGGGGAAGAACTACCGCATCCGGCAAATTCATACGCAGTCAAAAACACTATGTATAAGAAGCTCTCTAAGCTAGAACCTTAAATAGGCGACTTAGGCAAAAAGGAGCGTCCCGGTGGATTGAAAACCCTAAAGGATGATCCAGGAAAAAATTAGGGGCACATAAACAAAAAAAACTATCCCGGTGGATTGAAAAACCGAAAGGGCAATCAAGGAAAAAGTTAGGGATTCATACAAAGAAATAAAGAACAAAAAAACTGCGACCTAAGAACTACGACTGCGAACCACGAAGGGAGAGATAGATCTGAATCATACAACTCAGAAGCAAAGGAGATAAGATCATTAAAAGGATATTGGGGAACATCAGTAGCAATTATCATTTTTCATTTCCATTTACAGTTTGAAAAAAATTATGTAATTACCTCTTTCTAGGAATTGCATCTTATATTCTCGCCTATTCAGAGGCATATCAATAAAACAATTGCTTTCATTGCAGAACTTAAATTACGTTTTTCTTTTCTCATACTTGTTTACAAAATACTACGATCATTACTCGTGAATATTGTCTTAAAATCATTTCGGGGAATTAACAAACTAAAAGCATTTGACAAAACATCTAAAAAATGTTTTGGTCAAAAAAATATTGAAAGAAAATCCACATCTACGTCCTTGCACAGGGCTATGCCCACGTCTACGTCCATGCACATGGCTACTCTTACACCTTGCGACACAAAAATCTATACACATGTCTACTCCTGCATCTACAATACAAATTCCATACATATGTCCATGTTTGCGCCTATATCCACGCTCACGACGTAAAAAAAAAGTTTACGCCCACACGTGCATCTGCGCTTATGCTTGCACTCAGCAATACAAAATCTATGCATGTCTACTCCTAAATCTACGCGCCCGTACACAAAGTCTATGTCAGCGCCTATGCCTACACTTGTAACACAAAGTCTACATTCACACATGCGTCCACGCACATGTTTACTCCTGCCAATTTTACATACGTCTACGCTTACGCTTGCACCTACGACATATGAATCTACATACGTCTACGCTTACGCATGCGCTTACAACATATGAATGTACATACGTCTATGCTTACGTCTGCACTTACAGAAACCACACATATGCCAATACATATGTCTATGCCTGCGCTTACAATATACAAATCTATGCATAGGCCATTATCTACGTCTACACCCGCAATGCAAAATCAATGCTCAACTTTTGCTAACATTGTCACTGTGTTCAAGTTCAACAATGCTATGACGACACAACATACAACGCCAGGAATTGGCAACTCTAAGCCAATGGTTTAAAGGAGAGAATGCCAGAAATAGTCTGCATAACATTTTTGAGACATACGCGCATCTTACGTACATTTCATACATACACACAGTTTGCATATCTCAAGCATACATACCTTGATACATACCTTGTACATTTCAATATTCAATACACTTAGGGTTCCATATCAATGTCAAATATCATACATGTCGCATACATAGAACATTCAATAACGCATGCATACACATGTATCACATAGCAAACAGACAAATAATCTCACCCTCGATTCAACTATCTAAGGGTCGACCAACGCAATACCTCTCCTACAATTCAACCTGTCACCTCAGTCTTCATGTTGTGACACGTTCAGCCCATCACCTAAGTCTTCTTGTAGTGATGAGTTTCTTATGAACCCAATACATTTCCTCTTAGCTGCAATGTATTTGAAAAATTCAGAACATTGCCTCTAAGCCGAAATGTATCCTCAAAATCAACACATTAAGCCGTAATGAATTCTCAACACTCCGTACATTGCCTTTAAGCCGTAACGCATTCTCAAAACCCATTGCATTTCCTCTAAGTTGCAATGTATTCTTAAGACCCATTGCATTGCCTCTAAGCCGTAACGCATTCGCAAAACTCACTACATTGCCTCTAAGCCGCAACGTATTCTCATAACTCATTACATAGCCTCTAAGCCGCAATGTTTTTGTGAAACCTAGCTTATTGCCTCAGACTTCATGCAATGATTTGCAAAGCTAATCCATTTCCTCAGACTTCATGCAGCAATGTGTTTCGTTTTGCTAAGTTCCAGATCATCGTCTCAGACTTCATGCAACGATGTTCGAAGCTATAAAGCTTATCACATCAGACTTCACGCAGTGATTTGTGAACTTAAACCATTGCCTCAAACTTCATGCAGCAATGTGTTCCAAACTCCAGACCATCATCTCAGACTTCATGCAACGATGTTCGAAAATTAAATCTAGCTTATCGCCTCAGACTTCACGCAGCGATTCGCGAACCAAGCCCATTGCCTCAGACTTCGTGAAGTGATGCTCGAAAACAAAACCTAGCCTATCACATCAGACTTCACGCAATGATTTGCGAACTTAACCCATTGCCTCAGACTTCATGCAGCAATGTGTTTCAAACTCCAGACCATCGTCTCAGACTTCTTACAGAGATGTTCGAAACAACAAATTTAGCTTATCACACCAAACTTCACGCAGTAATTTACAAACCTAACTCATTGCCTCAGACTTCATGCAGCAATGTGTTTCTTATTCTATGACACATATCATTGCCTCAGACTTCATGCAGCGATGTCTGAAAACCAAATTTAGCTCATCACATCAAACTTCACGCAGTGATTTGCGAACCTGACCCATTGCCTTAGTCTTCATGCAGTGATGTGTTTCTTTATTCCATAAAATACAGCCTATCGTATCAGACTTCATACAGCGATTTGCGAACCAAACTCATTGCCTCAGACTTTATGCAACAATGTACATCTCTTTACCCCATAACACAAACCATCGCCTCAGACTTCATGCGGCGATGTCCGAAGACCAAATCTAGCTTCACACAGTGATTTGCAAAACTCTAATCCATTGCATCAGACTTCATGCAGCAATACGTTTCGTTACTCCATAAACACTGATCATCTCCTCAGACTTCATGTCGCGATGCTCAAAAGAAAACAAACACTTTAAACCTATTACATCAGACTTCATGCAACAATACGTTTCTTTATCCCATAACACAGCCCACCACCTCAAACGTCACGCGGCGATTCGCAAACATTATCCATGGCCTCAATCCTCAAGCAGCTATGCATCATCAATTATTGTTGTATTCATCCTCCAAATGGGTGAATGATCAAAAGTAAAACCAAGATATACAAAATTGCGCTCTTAAGTTCAAAGCCATATGCCTCGTAATTAAACCCTGGTAAGTGATACATCATCGGCTTTGCATACTTCCTTAAGACTCTTAAGGGTATGCTATATCAGTGTAACCTTATGTTGGTCGGACAAATTTTGGGATACTTCAAGTCTTCAAGTATTCAATAAACTTCTAATCAGAATGCGCGAGACTCGAGTTTTTTCATGCTATTCGATTAAAAGATAATTGAATAGGGGCAGCTGTCGTACCCCAAATTTGTCCTACCTCGATGATTTTATTTTTCAAGATTTAAATAGAATAAATATGTAATTAAAGATGGTACAGTAGTATCAGATGTCCCATATTTATCTAAGACTAGGGGGTGCATTCTTAATTTAGGAAAGTGGGGCTTTTTTTAATCAGAAAGACTCGTGTATCTGTAAACCTATTCGTATGGCATGTTGGCCTATGGCCCATGTGATTCAGAAATGAAAAATTATTAAGTTTTAATTATAAAATCCCACTTAAATGTTTTTGTTTTTAGTAAAGAATAAGGGAGTGAGTGGTATAATTTGTAGGGCCCATGGAGATTTTTAAAGTCAGTTCATTTGTCATTTTGGTTGCTGGTTTATCTTAATAGAATTATTATAAAACGTTTGTTGTTATTATTATTTTTATAAGAAAAATCTTATGCACAACTTTATAAAAGAAGTCTTTTTCATTTATTACAAAAAGGGGATAAAATAAATAATATTTAAAGTTTTGAATTTGTTACGAACTATAGGCCCACTGAGTTTTTAGCCCATTTGGCATTTTTGAGAAAATCATTTTTATTTTGTTTCTTGTTATTATTGGGTATTTTTATTATAATTATTTTATTAAATATTTTTTATAAAGTATTTATTAAAAATATTTTTTTAAGTGTTACTATAAACAAAAAAAGAAAATTGTTGTTGTTTTTGAAATAAAAAAATGTAACCTATTATTAATAGATTTGTTTGGATTTGTTGAGAAATTGTCGTTGTTATATATATTGTTGTTAGTTGTATATTACATACTTATTAGTAAAAAAAATGTCACTAATTATATTTATTAAAAATTGGGCTTAGTTTTAGAAATTGTTTTTGCTGTAAATAAAAAAAAGAACATTGCTGAATAGTAAGCAAAATTAACGCAGGCCCATAGTAAGTGTCAGGCCCAAATTGCTTAACAACAACAACTGTTCAAATCATCACTAATTCTGCGCAAGTTTCATTAAATAATTGATACTGTAGAGATTTTTGCAAAGAAAAACAAATCAAATCTTATTTCAATCCAATCTGCATAACTAAACAAAATCTAATCTTTAAAATCGTAACAGCCCAGAAATAACACTAAAACTAATCAATTCCAATCTAAAACAATAAAATTCACAGTGAACAAAATCAATCATTACAAACCTAATCAAATTACAAATCGCAAACTGAATCAATTACAAAGACAGAATCCCTAAATTTCTATGATTATCCTAAATCTAAGCTTGAAAATGTAACAACAAATTCACTCAAAACCCTAAACTCTATAAATAACAGAAATAAAAAGATAAAGGGGGATTTGGATACAAAAAAACGAGAACGGAGTAGGCGGAAGAATAAGAGCAGAATGTGACTACAGAAAGGGGAGAATAGAGAACACCTTACAGCAAGGAGATTTCTTGAAAGAAGAGGAATAATTCGCTCACCTTGAAGCTTGGAGAAGAACGAAGCGCCCATTGGGGTTTCGATTTCTGAAACCCTAATCGGCCTCCCTAATTATCGTCCCAGTCGTGGATAGACATCTTCAACACTTTCATCACCGCCGCGCCCCCTTAAGCTTCACAGCACGGCCGGAAGTCTGCGAAATCAAAGAAGAGGAGATTAGTCGAATCGGGAAAAACTCAAGAATCAGAACAAAAATCACGGAAAGGGTAAAAACTATTAGCTTTTCTTTGGTTTTGTTGTTGGATTCACGGTGGGTAAGGATTAATTTTTTCGGTCGCGGTTACCGGTAGACATTAGAGTTGACAGAATTAGGTGTGAGGCGGAGAGAAAGAGAAAGGAGATGAAGATGAAGTTCTGTAAAACAGAATGAAATAAAAAACAAAAAATGACTAAAATAATATTAATCTGTATCGATCCCATGTGACACGTCTATCTTGGGTATCGTACTCCCTCGTTTTGAATCCATTAGATCATGATCATACGGCCATAGGCCAAGTCTGTACCATAGTAGCATGCACCCTCACGCATACAATCACCCGGATCCCTCTCCAAGCCGTGTAATTCGCCAAGCCCGTTAATTTTCACACCCCCTTTTTTGGTATTACTAAACTCCAAAGTAATTTGCACCCCCCCCCCCCCCCCCCTTTCAGAATTACATTTGGGCCAGCCTGGCCTGCTTTTAAGACACCTCATATTCTACTTGCATAACTAATATTGCACCCTCCCTTGTTTTAATTAAATTAAATTATTTTTTTACTTTTAATTCCATTTTTCTCATATTATTTATTTATAATTATTATATTTTTTATTATTATGTTATAATTATTAGCTATTAATTTTATTATCTTATTTTTATTAGATGCAAATATTATTTATCTCTTAGGTATATATGATTATTTATAATCCCTTTTATATAAATATTATTATTCCTATATTTTAGTCACTATTTAAATATTACTAAATTATCAAATAAAATATTTTTATATTAAAATTACATGTATTATTTTATTTATATATATATATACATATATATATATATATATATATATATATATATATATATATATATATATATATATATATATATATATATATATATATATATATATATATATATATATATATATATATATATATATATATATATATATATATATATATATATATATATATATATATATATATATATATATATATATATATATATATATATATATATATATATATATATATATATATATATATATATATATATATATATATGTTTGCATTAAATCTTTTCTAATCTTGCATTAATCAAGATTTTCGCAAATAATATGATTAAAAAACACAAACCAATTATCAAACTATTTTCGCAATAGACTAAGTTAATCAACTGTCTTTTTGCAAAAGGGTTTCAAACTAGTTTTGGCTTACTACGTTCTCAGTAAAAATCTCTGCAATCACGACTCCCAACTGAGTGCGAAGTAATTCAAAATATGTTTGCAAACCCCTGAAAAACACCAACCCCATACGAACTACGAATTGGGACTCTGATTCCTCATAAGAGGATACGTAGGCATACGATCAAAAATCGTGGCGAGTTCCCCTAATTAAATTTCAAACCCCTTTTTTCCATAATTAAAATTTAAAACTTTCCCCTAATAAAATTTAAATCCTGCTTCCCCAACTCAAACCTAAAACCTAATATCCTTGTGAACAAGGTAGATGAAAGGTGCCTAACACCTTCCTTTCGTCTAATGATGTCCGAAACCTAGAATCTATGTCTGCGAATTAGGGTTTTCTATTAGATTCCCTTCCCTAGGATAAAAACTAAGAGTGGATGCTCTGATTAAAAAACCAGTTGCAACAACTGCTTTCCAGGTTAGCGCTGATCTTGACTTCTTTCTTGTCTGTATCGGTACCTAGATTGATGACTTCAACTGACTCTTCGTGCGGCTGAATAGATTTTTCCTCTTGTAATAGAAGTCTGGCTAGTTCTCCCGGTATTTCACAATCTTCCTCGCATTCGTCTTCGGCTTAGTTAATTGGACATTTGAAATCATAGTCGGCAATAGTAGAGTCATTGGCAATGAGATCCAAAGTGGATGAGGACCTGCAAGAGTGTGTGTGTGTGTGTGTGCATGTAAGATACATGGCTATTTTGAAAAAGATATTTGAAGAAAATAAAGACAATGAGCACAAATATTTAGAATGCAAAAAGTTCAATGATTTGTATTGAATGAGAATATGATAAAATGAACATAAATAAAACCCTTGACAAATGGATCAAAGTGCCCCGAACTAGGCACATGGCTTAAAAGTCATTGTTTAATATTACAAACAAAATGTTCTTGAATTAAAAGGAAGCAATAAACAACTAATTACTCCTCAATGAAGGAGATGGGAACGAAGTCCTTTGCTTGCCAATTGTTGAGCTCCGTTGTAGTAGGGTATACCCAATCTTCAAATTCAACTTCATCATCAGAATCACATACAACGTTAACTTCATGACTCCTAATACGGAGAGTATGCTTCCCTGCGCGAGCGTGCCTTAATTCCTTATGAGCCTTGATAGTGAAACCCAAACCACATTTTTCTGTTTTGAATGGGATCTCGAGGAGTTGCCCCTAGTATCACAGCTTCCTTCTTCGACTGCAGCATGAGCATCTTTAAGTGAAACTATCTTTGGCATGATCTTAACAGCTTTGGACACATCAGAGGAACATTTGGCAGTAGAAATCATTGGTGGCACAACTTCAAAATCCTGACATGGGGTTTCTATAAATTCTCCATCCATCTCTACATATTTGAAAGTGGCTTACCATGAACTCCTCCTCACCACGGACAGTGACAATCCTTCACTTGACCGGATACTTGATCTTTTGATGAAGAGTTGACGTTACTGCCCCATCTCCATGGATCCAAGGGCGACCCAACAAACAGGAGTATGCAGGACGGATATCCATGATGTAGAAAGTAGAGTTAAAAATTTGTGAGCCCACCTTGATCAGGAGATCCACCTCTCCTTGATCTGTCCTTTTGGACCCATCGAAAGCCCTCACAATGATATCACTTGGCTTCAAAACTAGTCCTTCGAAGTCTAAACGGTCTAAAGCTCCCTTGGGTAGCACGTTTAAAGAAGAACCAGTTTCAACCAGAACATGTGCTAAGGTAGTCCCCTTACATTCAATAGAAACGTGTAGAGCTTTGTTATGGTTCTTTCCAAGTGGTGTCAGATCAGCATCCAAGAACCCCAAACCATTATCGGCCGTCAAGCTTGCCACACAATTTTCAAACTGGTCGGTCGTGGTCTCATGAGGAACATAAGCCTTCTTCAAGAATTTGACTAATGCCCGAGCATGAGCATCGGAACAGAGTAGTAGAGATAACATGGAAATCTTGGAAGGGGTTTGCCCCAACTGCTCCACAATCTTGAAATCACTCCTTTTTATAATTTTCAAGATCTCGTCCATCTCACGAGCTGAAGGTTATCCATCAGCAATGTATTTTGCGGGTATTTCTATATCAACAGGCTCAACTACCTTCTCCTTTCCCTTTAGGTCAACACTAGGTTTAGCAGCGGTGATGCGGGCAGGAGCCTTTGTAACAGTTGGTGGTTAGATGTTGGGTGAAAAGATTATCCAAGTTCTGGTCACCTTACTAGATCCGGTAATGTTACCAATGTCGTCGTCTTTGCTTTCTTCAATCCAAGAATCTTTCTTTATCCCATGGTAAAACACCTCAGCATCATATTTCCACGACACTTCTTTGTTGGAAGAGTATAGAATTGGCCCTGGGGCGGTAATTATCAGAGGATAAACAATTGGTTCATTTGAAATCCTAATAGGACCCTTGGAGGAGATCCTAAGAGGCTTGTTTGAGATGGTTATGATGGAGAGATCTTCAATCTTATTGGTCAAACTTTTGGTAGGCGAAGTCTTCTCAAATAGGATCTCATGGCTATTCATCGGGCATTGAATGCCTTCCTTTAGCCCTTCGCATCCATTGAGTTGTTTGGCACAGCAAGCACAATCCTTCAAACAGCTAGGGAAAATCCCAGCTTTCAACAAATTCTTTTTTATGATGGTTAACAGAGTAGTCAAGTCTTTGACGGAGGAAACAAAAACGGTATCTTCAACAACATTGACACCCTTGCCATGATTTGGAACAGGCGCAGTGATTACATTAGGAGTCGGAGGAGGATCAAACTCAATGGTCTTATTGTCTATTAAGTCTTGAATTTTATTCTTCAGTGCCCAGCATTGGTCAGTCTCATGCCCGAGACTACTTGATTGATATGCACACTTGGCATTCGGATTGTACTTTGGTGAAGGGGTATCTGGATTGGCCGGAGGATCACAAAGTGTCACCAAATTAGCCTTTAGCAGGTGTTTTAAGGCTTGGGATAGTGACATGCCTATCCTTGTGAATTGTCTTCGCAGAGTCTCAAACCGTTGATGACTTGAAGATGGTCTTTGAGCAGGAGTTGGGTTGGAAATCCAGACAGCATTAACAGACTGGCAGTTATCCTTCTTGGTACGGGCCCTTGCCCCATACACATCATTGATTTCTTTCTCCGTGGTAAAAGGTTTCTTTATTGGATTGGAGGTGGAGGAAGATGCTATGGGAATATTCTCGCTTTTGATGTCGCTTTCAACTCTTTCACCAGTTAAGATTAGCTCGGTGAAACCGAATAAAGAACATCCAAGCAACAAGTTGAAAAGTGGACCAGGTAAAGTGCCCATAAACATGTCAATGTTCTCCCTATTAGTCAAAGGTGGTTGAACCCTACTGGCAAGGTCTCTCCACTTTTGGGTGTACTCTTTGAACCCTTCATTCTTCCCCATTGTCATGTCTTGCAACTGAAATCTTGTCCATGCCAAGTCGGCATTATACTAGTATTGGTGGTAGAAAATGGTGGCTAAGTCTTCCCATGTATGGATACGGGAACCATCCAATTGGTAAAACCACTCTAGTTGCATCCGAGCCAAGCTTTCTTAAAAGAAGTGAACCCAGAGTTTCTTGTTAGCGGTGTGCGGTTGAATTTTGCGAACAAAAGACTTTAGGTGAAGCTTTGGGCAGGAAACCCCATCGTATTTTGTAAAGACTGGTATCTTGAATTTGTGGGGAATGACAACCCCAGATATTAAACCCAAATCACAAAATCCAAACCGGGGACGGCTTGAATCTCAACGACCTTCAATTTATCTTCTAACTGCTTGTACTTGACATCAGCAGGAGTATACTTCTCATTAAAATAATCATCATCATCAGACGCTTGATCATTGATACACCCAGCCTGGGTACTCCTAGCTTCTCCAATATGATTCTCGTCTTCTTCAGATGAGTCTTCCACTACTGGGATCTGACGGACCGACTCTTTGAATCTTCTACCCGTGTTGATTAGGGCTTTCTTCTTTGGTTTCTTTTTGGATGCTAACAACACCATCAAGTCTTGTTGCCCATTGGCTAGGGTCGGCAGAGACTCTTGAAATTGAGAGTTTTGTGCTTGTAGGTCCTTCACTGTTTTCTCGATATCCATCTTGCTGAAATAAACAGCAGAAAGATAAGGAAACTTGTCATGTGAAAACATGTTATGTTATGATGCATGGAATATGCATATGCAAATGATTTCAAAGATTTATGAAATTTAAATTTTTATAGACGAAGAATGAACAAACGTCAATTTTCATTAATTAGTTCAAAATGATTACAACACACCTCTTGGGCTTACAAAATAAATCTCTAAGATAAAAAGGTCGAACGCATCCTCTTCGGTGCAAGGTAGGCGTTCACGCTTTGATCTTCATGGAGTTGCTTTGTAAGCTCCAAGACCCTTTTCTCACTAGCATAGAATTGATCTTTGAAGGTATCTCGTTTTTCCTTCAGCTGAATCCAACCCTTTTGCAAGTCTTCAAGAGAAGTAGGCATGTCTGGATGGAGGACAGGGTACGGGACATCTCCTTCAACCACAGGTTCCATGATACTTGGTAGGATGGAGGGGTAAGGCATCACATGTTTATGAGACGAGCTCGTACCCACCTAAGGTAAGGCTCAAGGTGAATGGAATTCTTGTGTCCCAGCGTCTTACTATCCACTTTGCTTACCATCCTCCAAGGTCGTATAAACTTCTAACGGTAACCTTGATCGTCACTCTCGTAGTCGAATACCACTCCTTGGATGAGCATCTCATGAGGACCATCCCTTCGGGCATAACCAAACTGTCGCAAGGCTAAGAAAGGGTTGTAAGTGATACCTCCCCTAATGCCAAGCAAAGGGACATTAGGTAATTCTCCATAACGGTCGATGATAGTAATATTCACTAAGGATCGAGAACACCAATGAATATCCCAATGTCTGAGCGTCATCAACCTATGGGACCATCTCAAACCTTGCTCGTTCTTCAACACAGATCGGAGAAGATGCGAAATAAACCATCTAGCCAAGAGAGGAGTTCAACACATGAGGATCTCTCTCTTCCTCATAGTGCGAGAGTGGAGAGAATGTAGGATATCTCCCAACCAAGTAGGCACCGGATTACGAGACATGAAGATTTTGATAGTATTTACATCTATAAGTTGGTCAGGGTTTGGAAACAAAACCTTCCCAAATATGAGAAGGGCCAAGATTTCTTCAAAAGCTTGTAAGTCTAAAGAGTTCCAAAATCTTGAGCTTTCTCAAACAAGAACTTGGCTAAGAACCCTTTGACACTACTCCTTGTTTCCCAATTATTCGTGACATCAGATTGTTGCAAGTGTAGTGCTCGGGAAATCTCTTCAGGTCTTGGATCTCTTTCCGTACCATTGAAAGGTAGTTGATTGAGAACAGGAATCCTCAAGAGTTGAGAGAATTCTTCCATAGTAGGCACAAGCTGATAATCGGGAAAAGTAAAGCAATGGTGTAGAGGATCAAAGAACTGGAAAAGCACCTTGATCATATCTTTTCCAGTGCTCGAGGTAACCAAGTTTAGGAGGCGACCATGTCTTTCGATGAATGAAGAATTCTCAGGGACCCTTGATGCTAACTCTTTGAGTTGAAAAGGAATTCTTACGAGATTGACTTGGATAGTATTCATGCGGATAGAAGCCACGTCCTACAAAACAGAACAAAGATAAATCCCAATAATCCTTGAAATGGTTAGTGAGATAGCTCATGATGTTATGATATGTATGATGCTTTGTACAAGTAAGCATATACAAACAAGGAAAACAAGTCTTTAGGTTTAGGCTTGCGTGGAGTCTTATAGGTAAGTACCCTCTTGAAGTTTAGTTGGCTCAAACTTCTCCTAGAAATAGTAATCGGGTTCTAAGGGATCTCAATCTCACTGATATTTCTTATCGGGCATTATTTCAGCGCAAGCCTCTTTCATGGCGACCAAAATATCCCGAGAAGTCTGATCTCAATGAGCGTAGTATCGAGTATCAAAAAACTTCAGACTACACCAAAGTCGGCTATCTCACTACTTCCTAATGGCCAAGTTGGTCAAGTAAAGGTTCTAAAGTCAGTTAGTGCTTCATGACACCACACAGCAGCCCCGTATTTTCCTTGACTACTCAAGGGCTACCGGTACCCACAAATGTGTCACACTAACGTAACAATTGCTTAGACCATGTCGGTATACCCCACACAGTTTCCACAATGTATTGCTACTTACCTATAAGGTATCCCAAATCCGGGTAGAGGATTAAAACAAGCCCAAACAAGGAACCAAAATATAAAGAAATCAAGTCAAACAATGAAATAAAGTAAAGGTGATCTAGCCCTAAGGTAACCCCGCTTTTAATTTATTCCCAGCAGAGTCGCCAGTTCTGTAATACGGTGGGAGAACTGACTTAGGATGTTTTACGTTTGATCACAAATGTTGCGGTTAGCAAGAGTCGCCACCGACTTTTCTTTTATCTAAAAGGAAAGGTGGAAAAGAACAGGAAAGACCTTTGAGATTATTTCTTGAGTTCGGGGGGTAGGGGGTAGATTATAAAAAGGGAAGGTGTTAGCACCCTTTTCATCCATAATTATCTACGGGCTCTTAGTTGCTTTCTAGATCACTTTCTTTTGTTTGAAATTGTGCTTTGTGGTAGTTTTTGAAAGTATTTTGAAAAGGTGCCTTTGTTTAGGCAAACTTTGTAATGGTTCTCGTTCGTAAGAACGTGTACAAAGTGTTGTACTTTTTGAAAATATTTCATGTTTGCAAAGTGTTTTGAAAGTGTTTGTTTTGAAAGTGAGCAAGGATGTTTATTTTGAAAGTGAGCAAGCAACTAAGAACATTTCTACCTACTCAAAAGTCTTGTGTTCATTTCCTTATTTCCTTTGATATTTCTATCTTACCATTGATTGGTAAGAATCCTTATCTTTGGATGTAAAAGGGACGGGCGTGGGTTATTGTATAGTCATGATATCAATGTTGTGAGATATCTTAGCATTTCTATTTTAGGGACTAAGATCATTTGTAAGGCAACATTTGTAGCGTCATCGAGGGACTATGATCTTGTATTGTTGATTATTTTTGCTAAGACATCCCACATGCATAACATGACCATTTTTGTAAGGCAACAAGTGGAATTACCCTAAGGGTGAATGTGTGAATAATGTGTTTGATTTGCATGCATTGTTTATCATTTATTAGGGTTATCTACTTCGTGATTTTATCTTTCCATACAAACCCTAATTACTAGCATTTATATGAAAGTGTAAATTGCAGAAAGTAAAATTATTACGCTATTACATCATTTGGGGGATGGGGTATAAAAATTTACAAATGGGGATTTGCAATAAATTAAACCTAATTATCTATTACAACCATATTGAATATGAATAATGTACAAAAAATGAAAATATAATATACAAGGATATAAATGGAAAAGAAAAGGATTTTTATTTGGATTTTATTAAGGGTTTGGTTTTAACCTAATTATCTAAAAGAAAATAATTAATTAACATAAATAAAATTAACCTAAACTAATTAAGAAAAGAAAACTAGTTAGAAAGCATTTTTTTAGGTTTTTTTAGAAAAGGTTTTTAAGTTTTAATAAAATAGTATGGAAGTTAATTAATTAAAAGAAACCTAAATTCTAAGTTAATTTTAATTAAGAAAAAGAAAATAACTAAGCATGAATCTAATTATTAATTTATTTAAAAAAAAGAAATTAAGATTGTTTAAGAAAAAGAAATTAAGTTTGTTTAAGAAAAATGTTTTTGTCTTTTTAGTTTATAAAGAAAATAAAATATAAGTATGTAAATAATAAATAAAATATTTTTAGATTTTTATTAATAATAATAATAATAATAATAAAGAAAAATAATATAAAATAAAATGTAAAAAAAAAGAGTCAGGGGGGTTGAAATTGGATTTGGGAGTTTATTAGAAAAATAATTTTGAAAACCTGGCCCAATGGTTTTTTTTATAATCAGAAAAAAAAAAAAAAAAAAAGTGGGCCTATGTGTGATAAGTATACAGGGGGGGGGGGGTGCAGCAAAAAATTGGAAAAGCTTAATTGGAGGCCCAGCGCGCTGGTTTGAAACAAAGAAGAGAAAATGTTGAAAAATAACAAAAAGTGGTAGCGCTGGGGCTTGAACCCACGCCCGAAACATGAAACGCGCGTTGCATTACCACTGGGGTGGCTATACATCCGTTAAATTAAATGAAACAATAAATACATAACACAAAACAAGTTCCAGAAATGACTTCATCTTCAACCTCCATCCATGATTCCTGTAACTTACTCATTTTTTAACAAAAATGAAAAATGTAAACATGAAAGTTGCTCCATTTTTTCATATGAATATAACCATATAAATATCATAAGCTATAAATCAAAGATGAATGAGAATTTCTAATGGTACCAAATTTTGACCTAACTTTTTCAGAAAGTTCAAACTTAAAATTCTCACTACTCAAGCAATATAAATGAATTTTAAGGACATGGTCATCTTCAAGGCTATGATATCTACATTTTGTCTTTGAAAATGGAAAGCTAACAATGCATATATGAAGATTTCAAAAGTCAGAAAACTTACCTCAAAAATGGAATTCGTGTTTTGAAAATGAGCTTGATTCAAGGTGCTGCAATGATCAAGTTAGCTTTCTTGAGTCCTTAGGAAGCTAATGCAATACTTAGCTTGAGTTGAGAGTGGCTGAAATGGTCTAGAGAAGTCAACTTGCAGACTCTATTTTTTGGTTATGGAGGTTGATGAAAATGGTGTTACAGTCTTGGAACAAGGACAATGATGGATTATAATTGAGGTATAGAAGCTTTGCAAATGAATTTGAGGAAAAACTCACGAGGGAAATGAGAGATACAAGTTCAAAGTTAGAAACTGCGTATCAATGGTGTTTTGGGCAATTTATGGCTTGTAAGTGTTTGAGAGAGTTTCAGGGTGCTTAGGCTCGTGTCTTAGCTCAAAAATAGTGTCTCTATTTATATGAAAAAAGTTTGGATGCTTGGAAAAGTCAGAAATCAAGAATCACATGTTTGCGATTTTTGTTTATTTTTGAAGAAAGCTTGAAAAATGTGGTTCCAATGCACAAGTACCTGGTTTATATGGTGGCTTAGAAGCTTTAAACATGTTTCTTCTGAGAATACATGTTGTGTGTGTTCAGAACAATAAGTTAGAGGCTCAAGAAGAGTGGACTTTATGATTAAAGCCACTTTTCCAAAATGGCAATGTTTCCTTTCTTCCTAAAATGGTATTAAGCATGGACAATGCATTGAATGCTTAGATTAAAGCCCTAACAGTTGTGTAAACATTTAATTATGAAGTGAAATGTAAGTTAGAAGCCTGCAAAGTGGGATTTGTACAGAATTCTTGAAGATTGAATCAAGTGTTAATCACAAAATTGACTTGTAATTCAAGTTTGAAACCATAACTTCTTACCTTCGATTCTCTTAGCTCAAGTATGATCTCAATGAGTTATTGGAAATTTTGGAAAGCTTGTAACATTCTCTACAACCTTCATGTAGGACATTTTTGAAAATTCAATTTGGAACTAGGTGAAAAGTTTCCATGAAGTTGGTACCAAAAATCTGCCTAACTAGGACAAAATTTCACTAAGTGTTTTTTAGTTTCATGGTCATGTCTTCACAAATTCATAACTTGAAATCCAAGCATTTATAGGAAAAGTTCTTCCCTACAATGTCTTATATATCATTGAGATCTACAACTTTCATGTTGGAAGTTTCCCTTGAATCATCTCGCATCATGGTGGAAATTCGGCATAAAGTTGTGAAAAAATGTGAACTTTCCAACACTTAAAAAATGCTAAGTCTTGGAATTTTCACTTTTCAAAGATGAATTTTGAATTTTTTATTTCTTGGTGAACAAGTTTCATATTTTTACATTTCTTGATGAACTGTAATCTTTGAAACTTGATTTTGATCAAAAAGTTAAAGTTTGACTTTTCAGTGTACAGTTGACTTTTCATCAGTTGACTGAAATTCAACTATCAATCAATTAATCTTGAGAAAAGTTTTGAGCCATGCTATTAGGTCAAAATGATGTATTTTAATCCTTGAGATCATGTCTTAAACAAATAAGTCATTGGTTAGGTCAAAAGTCAAAAATTGAACTTCATCAGTCAAAACCCTAATTTTGACAATTTTGCCCTTTTGATGATCTGCTCAAATGTTTTGAGGAATTGTGATCCAAACTTGATCAATTTACATATATGATGAGTTCATGATGTTGATATGGATCAAAACTTATGAATTTTGACTATAAATTGACCACAGTTGACTTTTCCCCCAATACAGCTGATTTTAGGTCAACTGATCAATTAACTGAGCAAAAATGTGATCCAAGACTTGAAACTTGACATGAACAATCTTGAGGGTCCAAAATGATGCATGAAATTAATTTGAGGCTTTGAAAGTTCAATTTTCCTTGTGAAAAATCAAACCCTAATTTTTAGTTGTCAGTGGTTGAGGAGATGTCTTGAGCTGGTCAAACTTTGTGTAGTCTTGAATCAAAGGAGATCTTATGAGAGATTTCTTGAGAAATGAGAGGGAAATTTTTGGGGTACAACACCTATGTACCAATTCAGAAGTGTTGTAGGGAATATTACATCCTATAATAACCTGAGTTTTTGTGATGACGAGTTTCTCGATGAAGGAAGGAATTATGACTTGGCTCTCCATATCTCCATGAATTGTAAGAATGACTCATTGTCCAATATGCTGATTGACAATGGGTCCGCTTTAAATGTCATATCGAGGATCACACTCATGAAGTTGAAGTACCAAGGAACTCCAATGCTCTTGAGTGGCATAATTGTGAAAGCTTTTGATGGATCGAGGAAGTCTGTCATTGGGGAAGTGGATTTGCCTATTCACATAGGCCCACACTTATTTCAGATTACTTTCCAGGTTATGGATATAGTTCATGCCTACAACTTTTTACTGGGACGACCATAGATCCATGAGGCAGGGGTTGTTACTTCAACTTTGCACCATAAGCTGAAGTTTGTTCATGAAGGAAAGGTGGTCATCATAAATGGAGAACGGGCCTTGTTAATATCTCATTTATCCTCTTTTAGTGTTGTGGAAGCGGATGAAGCTGCTGTTGGAACTCAGTTCCAAGCTTTATTCATTGATAATGTAAGGGAAAATGAGAATTCTATAGCTTAGTTTAAGGATGCTCAACAGGTAGTGCGTAATGGCCCCAGTAAGCCGTGGGGGCAGATTGTTGATTCACTTTTGAATAAGAATAGAGTTGGTTTGGGATTCTCTGTGAAGAGTAGTAAAGGTGAGATTATGAAGCCGAAGTCTGCTTTGGGCAAATATCAAGCCATCTTTCATAGCGGAGGTTACCTTCATCCAATTGTTCCTAGGATCAATGTTATTCTGGAAGGTGAATCAGAGCAAGAGATGTCTAACTACGTGATGCATGGAGTCAAAATCCAAAATTGGATCACTATTTATGTTCCCTCTTGCATTCATATTTCAAAGTTTTTTTTGTTAATCTTTTCAAAAAAATTTCACTCTGCCCAAGGTGAAAGTATTGATATTATATGGGCATATATGTTGCTTTGATCTTTAAAATCATTAATAAAAGTTTTTTTTAATTCCCAAATTGTGTCTTTATTTTCTGCTTTTCCTTGGAAAATGGTAATCATAAAAATCCTTTCAAAATAAATAATAACTATAATTGAATATGCATAATCACTTTCTATATGTGTCAGTTTCTAAAAGCAATCATAAATCATATGTGCAGATTAATTAAAAAAACATGTTGAGTACAATGACCCTGCATCCTCTCCTAACTTTGAATTTCCTGCGTATGTGACTGAAGAAGAAGAATATGATGAAATACCACAAGAGGTTTCACGGTTTCTTGATCACGAGGAAAGTACTATTCAGCCATATAAAGAGTCGTTAGAGACGATCAATTTGGGTTCAGAGGAAGATCCAAAAGAAGTCAAGATTGGAGCATTGCTTCATCCCGACGTAAAGAGCAGGTTGATTGAATTGTTGAAAGAGTATGTGGACATCTTTGCTTGGTCATACCAAGACATGCCTGGTTTGGATACTGGTATTGTGGAACATCATTTTCCACTAAAGCCAGAATGCCCGCCAATCAAGCATAAATTATGAAGAACTCACCCTGATATGGCAGCAAAAATTAAATAATAAGTTTTAAAGAAGATTAATGTCGGTTTTATTATGACATCAGTGTACCCTCAAAGGATTGCTAATATTGTCTCAGTACCAAAGAAATATGGAAAAGTTTTCATGTGCGTTGATTATAGAGATTTAAATAAAGTTAGTCCAAAAGATGACTTTCCATTGCCACATATTGATATGTTGGTTGACAGTACAACAAAATTCAAAGTATTCTCGTTCATGGACGTATTTTCTGGATATAATCAAATCAGAATGGCTCCTGAGGACATGGAAAAAAAACAACATTTATCACACCCTGGTGAACATTCTGTTACAGAGTGATGCCTTTCGGGTTGAAGAACGCTGGTGCAATATACCAGAGGGATAGGACAACCCTATTCCATGATTTGATGCACAAGGAAATTGAGGTATATGTTAATGATATGATTGCTAAATCCCATATTGAAGAAGGGCATATAGAAGATTTGTTGAAATTATTTCAGCATTTGGGGAAGTATCGTCTCCGCTTGAATCTAAATAAATGCACCTTTGGTGTCCGATCAGGAAAATTGTTAGGTTTCATTATTAGCCAAAAAGGAATTGAAGTTGATCCTGATAAACTTAAGGCAATTCAAGAAATTCCAGCACCAAGAACTGAAAAGCAAGTTAGAGGCTTCCTTGGGCGTTTGAATTACATTTCCATATTTATTTCCCATATGACTTCAACGTGTGAATCGATCTTTAAGTTGTTAAAGAAAGATCAAGTTTGTGCGTGGATAGATGATTTACAAAGGGAATTTGAAAGCATTAAAGAGTATCTGCTTGAACCTCTTATCTTGCTCCCTCCTGTTGAAGGAAGACCACTGATTATGTATCTGACAGTGTTAGATAATTCTATGGGTTGTATTTTGGGACAACAAGATGAAACAGGGAGAAAAGGATATGTCATTTATTATCTCAGTAAGAAAATTACCAACTGTGAGTCACGGTATTTTATGCTTGAAAAAACATGTTATACTCTAGCTTGGGCGGAAAAATGGATGCGACAATATATGTTGAATCATACTACTTGGTTGATTTTGAAAATAGATCCAATTAAGTATATTTTTGAAAAGCCTGCTCTTACTAGAAGAATTTCCCGTTGGCAGATGTTGTTGTTCGAATATGATATTGAATACCATACTCAGAAGGCTATAAAAAGCAGTGTGTTGGAAGGTTATCTTGCTCACCAACTAGTTGATGATTATTAGTCTTTTAAATATGATTTCCCTAATGAGGATGTGATGTTTTTGAAGATAAAAGATTGTGATGAACCTTTTCCTGGGGAAGGTCCTGATCCTGAGTCCCGTTGGGGTATGGTGTTTAATGGAGCTGTAAATGCTTATGGGAAAGGAATTGGTGTTGTGATTATCACTCCTCATGGATCACATATCCCTTTTACTTCAAGATTGACATTTGATTGCACCAATAACATGGAATAGTATGAAGCTTGTATTATGGGTCTCGAGGAGGCTATTGATCTCAGAATCAAAATTCTAGATGTGTATGGTGATTCAGCTTTAGTAATAAATTATATTAAAGGAGAATGGGATACTCGTCACCCTGGCTTTATTCCCTATAAAGACTATGCTAGAAGAATATTACCTTTCTTTAATAAAGTTGAATTCCATCATATTCCCAGAGATGGGAATCAGATGGAAGATGCTTTAGCCACTTTGGCTTCTATGTATCAAGTAAATACTTGGAATGATGTGCCTCGTATCACAGTGTGACGTTTGGATAGACCAACTCATGTGTTTTCAACAGAGGAGACGTCAGATGAAAAACCTTGGTATTATGATATCAAGCATTTTCTCCAGACTCGGGAATACTCGGCTGGTGCATCAAACAGATATAGAAAGACATTGAGAAGGTTGGCATACATCTTTTTCCTCAATTAAGATGTGTTATACAAAAGAAATTATGACATGGTCTTGCTCAGATGCATGGATAAACACGAAGCAAACATGTTGATGCATGAAATTCATGAAGGCTCCTTTGGCACTCACTCCAATGGACATTCGTTGGCAAAAAGATGCTTAAGGCAGATTACTATTGGCTGGCAATGGAATCTGGTTGTTACAATTTGCAAAGAAGTGCAATAAATGCTTGATTTATGCTGAAAAAATTCATGTGCCTCCGACACTTTTCAATGTCATTTCTTCCCCGTGGCCTTTCTCTATGTGGGGTATTGACATGATTGAAATGATTGAACCTAAGGCATCGAATGTACATCATTTTATCTTTGTGGCAATTGACTACTTCACCAAATGGGTGGAAGAAGCTTCATATGCTAATGTTAATAAGAAGGTGGTACTACGCTTTATAAAGAATAAACTTATATGTCGGTATGATGTGCCAAGCAGGATTATCACCAACAATGGCTCGAATCTGAATAACAAGATGATGATAGAACTTTGTGAATAATTCAAGATTGTCCATCACAATTCGTCTCCTTATAGGCCAAAGACGAATGGGGTTGTTGAAGTTTCTAATAAAAACATCAAGAAGATCATCCAGAAAATGGTTATTACCTATAAAGATTGGCATGAGATGCTTCCTTTTGCTTTGCATGGATATCGTACATCCGTCCGTACTTCAACAGGGGCAACCCAGCTCTCTCTTGTGTATGGTATGGAAGTAGTGCTCCCCGTTGAGGTTGAAATTCCCTCTTTACGTGTGATAATGGAAGCCAAGTTGTCAAAGGCTTAATGGGTCCAAAACAGGTTTGACCAGTTGAATGTGACTGAAGAAAAGAGAATGACGGCCTTGTGTTATCGCCAGTTATACCATAAGAGAATGAAGAAAGATTTTGATAAGAAGGTCAAACCTCGTGAATTTAGAGAAGGCGACCTCGTGCTCAGGAAGAACATGTCTTTTAACGTTGATTCTAGGGGCAAGTGGACTCCTAATTTTGAAAGTTCGTATGTTGTCAAGAAAGCCTTCTCTGGCAGTGCATTGATTCTTGAAACTATGGATGGCGAGGAGTTCCCACATCCTATAAATGTCGATGCATTTAAGAAATACTTTGCCTAAAGAAATAAAAGAACAAATCGCTAAGTCGAAAATTAGAAAGGGCGGCTTAGGCAAAAAGGATCGTCTCGGTAGGCTGAAAACTTGAAAGGGCGGCCTACGAAAAAATAAGAGACACAAACAGAACAAACTTTCCCGCTAGGTTGAAAACCCGCAAGGGAAACCTAGGAAAAAGTTGGGAATTTCTTGGCAAGTAACTGCGTCAGACAAGGCTTGATCATTGAAGCAACAATCTTCTCGGATTATCACCACACTTTAATAGAAGTCGCTGCTCAGGAATTCAAAGTTGTTAGGGAGAATAATGGTCATTGTATTTCAATATATCTTTTCCAATGCATTACCATTTTCCAAACTTTGTAATCATCTATGGAGTCTCACCATTCGCAGACTACCATTCTATTAATAAAGTTTAACCTTTTATCCAATTCTTTGCAAATCTCATTTTATTATGCTTACAAAGACTCCATTTATTATTGATAGTAATTTTCCAAACAAAGAGATTTAATAATAAAATTGTTTTTGAAAAAGAATTTACAAATTACTTTTTACTTTAGATTTTGTGACTCGAGAAAAACAAAAATAGTGATCCCAAGGATGGACGAACTCTGAAATTTTGGAAGTATGTATTCCGCAGGAAAGTTCTTTCAGGTCGCTTTCGCGGATATGTGCATGGTCTCTTATTTTTTCTCAAATAGTTGGAGTTGATAACAATTGATGTATGGTGCGGTGTTGGGTTTGTGATCCCATTTTCCCCAGTCAGGTCTTGGTTCAGTTTTTCTCCAGGTTGATAATTTTGGTTTCGGGTTTGCGTAGTTTGAAACCTCTATCCCAGATTTCCCAGTAAGGTCTTCACTCATATAATGGAAGTTCCTTCTCCCTTTGTGTGTTGATATAGAATCATTTGCAAAGCATCTCCCTTTTGCAGTCTTGGCATTATTGTTGTTTTTTGTTCCCCAGGCAACTAGACAAGGGCAATATTTTTTCTAAGAAGTGTTGAACAACTGTCAACTTTTTGGGTTTTCTCCCGCCAAATGTTGTGTTTGATTTAAAATTCCCATAATTTTGATTTATAATTGTATTATTTGACTTCTTAAATCTCCAAGTAAAGCTGAAGTAATGTTTCTCTCTGAAAGTTGTTATCCCCATGTGGTTTCATAATTTCTCCCCATGGAAGTTTATGTAATCATCGCCCTTAGTATTGAAAAATATATTTTGGTTTCGGAAGTTTGGTATTGTCCTCCCCATTGAAGTCAGCACGGGATCCCCAGTTGATATCTCGATGATGTGGTTTTTATCTTCCCTAGTGAAATCAATATTATAATCTTTAGTGGAAGTCTAGGCATTGACACATTATTTTCCCCATTGAAGTATGTATGATATTCCCCGGTGAAACCTGGAGGAGGATGTTATATTCCTGTATCTGTACTAATTTGTTTTTTTGATTATCTTTCGAATTGTGTTTCTCCCTAGTGAAATTAAGCCATGAAATAGGAATTTATTTCCTCAGTTGGTGGTTACTTTCTTGTGAGGTTTTCATCCTGGATGTGAATTAGCCGAGTGTTGACTTTACCCAAGTTGGTTTTGTCTGGTTATTCCTAGTGCTATGTGTCTGTGTTGTCAGCATATACATGATAACATTCATACGTTCATACATACGTCATGCATAGATGAATTTCAAATTCAGTGCTCATTTGCATTCATTAATAATTTGTTGGCATATTACCCTATTTTGCAGAGTTATGTTACCCTCTCTCAAATAGAGTATCAAGCTTAAGCAGAAAGTGTATATTCTTTCAATTTCCCCACTGAGTTATCCCTCGTGGAATATTTTGCTTTAGCTTTCCTATTCAGCTCATTATTTGGATGGAATGTGTTTCCCTTTTGAGTTTATTTCTCATCGGGTGCTATCTTGGTTGACTGATTCATTTAGGTTTCTTTCTAGTTCGAATTTATGGTCCTCGACAACACTATTATTTTGATTTCTGCAGGCTCTGAGTCCGAATTTGAGAATGTGCATTTATTTTGGCACGGGAAGACTTTAGCTCCTCAACACGAATATATTGGCATTTCTGCAGAGAAGTCATATTTCTTTTCCCAACAGGGTTTCTTATAACAGCAAGTGATAGGTCTCTTTATTTGAGCAACCTATATTTCCATAGTAAGTCTGTTAGTCCCCAGAGAGGATTCATGATTTGTTACTCCAATGGATGGTAATCTCGTCATTATTAGAGATAGTTTGTTGTTGAGATTTGTTACTCCAATGGATGGTAGTCTAGTCATAATGGGAGACAGTTTGTTGTGGATATTTGTTACTCCAATGGATGGTAGTCTTGTCATTATGGGAGATACTTCGTTGTTGAGGTTTGTTACTTCAATAAATGGTAGTCTCGTCATTATAGGAGATAGTTCGTTGTTGAGATTTGTTACTCCAATGGATGGTAATCTCTTCATTATGAGAAATAGTTCGTTGTTGAGATTTGTTACTCTAATGGATGGTGGTAGTCTTATCATTATGGGAGATAGTTTGTTGTTGAGTTTTGTTACTCTGATGAATGGTAGTCTCATCATTATGGGAGATGGTTCATTGTTGATATTTGTTACTCCAATGGATGGTAATCTTGTCATTATGAGAGATAGTTCCTTGTTGAGATTTATGACTCCAATGGATGGTATTCTCATCATTATGAGAGATAGTTTGTTGTTGAGATTTGTTACTCTAATGGATGGTAGTCTCGTTATTATGGGATATAGTTCATTGTTGAGGTTTGTTACTCCGATGAATGGTAATCTCGTTAATATGGGAGATAGTTTGTTGTTGAGATTTGTTACTCCAATGGATGGTAGTCTCGTCATTATGAGAGATGGTTTGTTGTTGAGATTTGTTACTCCAATGGATGGTAGTCTCGCCATTATGGTAGATAGTTTGTTGTTGATGTTTTTTACTCCTATGAATGGTAGTCTCATCATTATGGGAGATATTTCATTGTTGAGATTTGTTACTCTGATGAATGGTAGTCTCGTTATTATGGGAGATAGTTCGTTGTTGAGATTTGTTACTCCAATGGATGGTAGTCTCGTCATTATGGGAGATAGTTCGTTTTTTATATTTGTTGTACCCCAAAATTTTCCCTCTCGTTTATCAAGTATTTTCTCACAAGATCTCCTTTGGTTCAAGACTACACAACGGTTGATCAGCTCAACACACCTCCTTAAGCACTGATGACTGAAATTAGGGTTTGAGATGGCACAAAGATAATTGAACTTTTAATGACTCATATGAATTTCATGTATCATTATGGACCTTCAAAATTGCTCATGTCATGTTTCAAGTCTTGGATCACATTTTTGCTCAGTCAATTGATCAATTGACCTAAAAATCAACTGTATTGGGGAAAAAGTCAACTATGGTCAATTTACAGTCAAACTTCATAATTTTTTATCCATATCAACATTGTGGACTCCTATATGTCATTTGATCAAGTTTGGACCACAATTCCTCAAGAAATTTGATCAGATCATCAAAAGGGCAAAATGGTCAAAATTAGGGTTTTGACTGAGAAAAGGAAATTTCTGATTTTTGACCTAGCAAATGGTTGATTGTTTGGAAACATGATCTCAAGGATACAATTTCATAATTTTTTCCTAATGACATGACTCAAAACATCCCTCAAGAGCAATTGATTGATAGTTGATTTTCAGTCAGCTGATCAAAAGTCAATTGTACACTGAAAAGTCAAACTTTGACTTTTTGGTCAAAATCAAGTGTCAAAGATCACAATTCATCAAAACATGTCAAAAAATGAAAAAATTTCTTTAAGAAATCAAAAAGTCAAGATTTCATTTTGAAAAGTCAAATTTTCCAAACATATAAAATTTTCTAAGTGTTGAAAACTTCTTCTTTTTTTTACAACTTTGAGCCAATTTTTCACCATGATGCAAGATGATTCAAAGCAAACTTTCAAAATGAAAGTTGTAGATCTCAATGAGATATAAAACATTGCTTTACACAACTCCTCCTAGAAATTCTTGGATCTCAAGTTATTAATCCATGAAATCATGGTCATGAAACTAAAACAGTGAAATTTTGAGCATTTTGGTCAAGATTTTGACCTAACTTCTGAGCCAAGTTTCACATAGTTCCATTTGGATTTTTCAAAAGTGATTCAAATATGGGTTGTATAGAAAATTACAAGATTTCTAAAAAGTCAAAGAACTCCTTGATATCATTTGTGATCAAGGAGAATCGAAGGTTAAAAGTCAGGGTTTCAAGTTGTTTTATAAGGCAGAATTTTGTGATGAACAAGAATGCAAATCCATGCTCGGCTGCACAATATTTGTTTTGCAGGCCTCAAACTTGTTTGGAACTCCATAATTAAATGATTGCACAGCTGTTAGAGGCTTTAATCTAAGCATTCAATGCCTTGACCATGCTTAATGCCATTTTGGGAAGAAAGTGCACATTGCCATTTTGGAAAAGTAGCTTTTATGCATAAAATCAGTTCTTGAGCTTTGCACTTGTTTTCTTCTGATCACACACAACCTATAACCAAAAAGAAACTTGTCTAAAGCCTCTTTGAACTCAGGCCATGCTTGTACTATGCCTTGAAACTATATTTCCACTTTTCTTCAAAATCAAGTAACATAACCATAACTTGTACTTGTGTGATTCTGACCCTCTCAAGTCTCACAACCTTTTCCTTACTTATGCACAAGTCATTTTCATCAAAACACACGCATGCTTAAGCCCTAAAACACCCTAAAAAAACTCAGAACTTCATCTGATACTTCCATTGTTGCATAATCTGACCAAAAATTTGAAACTCACATCTCCCTCGTGTGTTTCCAAGCCTTTTGGTTCCTAAAGCTTCTAAACATCAAATACAAACCATCCAAAGTCCTTTTGCCTAACTGTAACACCTCCATCATCAAGTTCCATTTTAAAAAACAAAGCTTTGCAAGTGGACTTCTCCAGAACTCCTCAGACACTTTCAGCTCATGCCAAGCATCACATTAGCTTCCTGAGAACCTGAGGAAGCTAACCCAATCACTAGGACTCATTGAAAGCTGCTCAAACTCAAAACACGATACCCTCTTGCAAGGTGAGTTTTCTGACTTTTGAACTATTCATATAGGCATTGTTAGGCTTCCATTTTCAAAGATAAAATGTAGATACCATTGCCACGAAACTGTATATATCCATAGTTTCCATTTATATGGCCTGAGCTTAGATAATTTTGGAGTTGAAGTTTCTGAAAAAATTAAGTTTCAGTTTAGGGCCAACAAAATTCTCATTCATATGTGATTTATAGCTTTAGTTATTTACATGGTTGAATTTGTAATGAAATTTCAAGCAAGTTTCATGTTTGTATTTTTCAATTTGGTTGAGAAATGAAGAAGTTAGAAAATTCAAAAATATGGCAATGGCTTCTAGCGTGAGGAAGAAGAAGATAATAGCCATGGAGTTATTTTCCAATATATACTTATGGTTTTGTATTAATAAACGGATGTATCACCACCCTAGTGGTTAAAGCGCGCGCCTATCACCCCTTGGACCAGGGTTCGAGCCCCAACGTATGTTTTACCATTTTTTCACATATTTTCTGTTTTCATTGTTTTTTGTTTGAACAGGTGGGGCCTCCAACTTTGGCCTGATGATTTTTTTTCTTTTACTAACCCCTGACTTACCTCAGCACCCCCTGGCCCAATTTCATTTTTATTTTCTTTTTCTTATTATGTTTTATTTCTTTTTCCTTTATTATTATTATTAGTATTATTATTAATATTATTTTTTATTGTTATTAATAAAAATACAAAAAAATATTTTATTTATTATTTTTACACTTATTTAGTTTACTTATTTATAAAACTAAAAGAACAAAAACATTTTCTTAATAAATTAATTTCTTTCTTAATAATTAATATTTAGGTTTAGGTTTAACTATTATATTATTTTCTTGCAATTAAAATTAATTTAGAACTTAGGTTTCTTTTAATTAATTAATTTTCCTATTATTTCTATTATTTAAAACCTTTTCATAAATAGAACCCTAAAAAATATTTTTAGTTTATTTCTTTTCGTATTTAGTTTAAGTTAATTTTATTTTTCCTTAATCATTTTTTTAATTAGGTAAAGACTAAACCCTTTCACAAAAAACAAACAAAATCATTTCTTTTTCCATTTATATTATTGCATTTTTATTTTCAATTTTGTACAATATTCAATATGGTTGTAATAATTATTTAGATTTAATTTTTTTGCAATTTCCCCATTTGTAAATTTGTACACCCCCTCCCCTAATGTTGTAATAGCTTAGTATTTTTATTTTCCGCAATTTAATTCTTTATATATATAACTGCTAGTAAATTAGGGTTTGTATGGAAAGATTAAAATTAACAAATTAGCAAACCCTAATTAAAAGACGAAAGAATGCATGTAAAAAGACACACTTGCACACTTACACCCTTAGGGTAAATCCATTTTATTGCCTTATAAAAATGGTCATATTACGCATGTGAGGCATCTTAGCAAAAGCAATAAAAAAATACAAGATTATTGTCCCTCGATGACGCTATCAAAGTTGCCTTTCAAAAATAATCTTAGTCCCTAAAGAAAATGCTAAGATATGTTACAACATTGCTAATCATGGCTATACGATGACACTTGCCCGTCCCTTTACATCCAAAGATAGGGTTTCTTACCAAATCAATGGTAAGATAACAATGTCAAAGGAAAGAGGAAATCAAACAAGAAAGACTTTTGAGTAGGTAGAATGTTCCTAGTTGCTTTCTCATTTTCAAACCAAAATATCCTTGCTATTTTTAAAACAAACACCAACACTTTCAAAACATCTTTCAAACTTGAAACATTTTCAAAAGATAAACACTTTGTACGGGTTCTTATAGAAACGAGAGCCATTATAAAGAATACACCTTTTCAAAATCTCTTTCAAAAACA
This sequence comes from Vicia faba, assembly GCA_948472305.1. NCBI lineage: Eukaryota > Viridiplantae > Streptophyta > Magnoliopsida > Fabales > Fabaceae > Vicia > Vicia faba. The sequence continues at coordinate 1,610,936,771 of OX451738.1, read as the reverse complement.
CATTCCACAAACACCTCTTTGAACTATTTTCTAAACAACACTTTGTACGCGCTCTTATAGAAACGAGAACCATTACAAAGACATTTTCAAAATACTTTCAAAACCCACACCACAAGCACACATTCAAACAAAAGAAAGTCATCTAGCAAGCAACTAAGAGCCCGTAGATAACTACGGATGACAAGGGTGCTAATACCTTCCCTTTTCATAATCTACCCCCCGAACTCAAGAAAACATCTCAAAGGTATTTCCTGTTCTTTTCAACCTTTCCTTTTGGATAAAATAAAAGTCGGTGGAGAATCTTGCTAACCACAACATTTACGATCAAATGCAAAACAACCAAGTCAGTTCTCCCACCGCGTTACAGAACTGGCGACTCTGCTGGAGAATTCTACTTAAAAGTAGGGTTACCTTAAAGCTAGATCATATTTACTTGCTTTCTTTGTTTGAATTGCATGCTTTACATTTTGGTTCCATGTTTGGGCTTGCTTTGATCCTCCACCCGGATCTAGGACACCATGTTAGGTAAGTAGCAATAGATTGTGGAAATTGTACGGCGTAGACCGATATGGTTGAAACCATGGCTACATTAGTGTGACGCATTTGTGGGTTCTGGTATCCCTTATGTTGAATCAAGGATAATACGGGGCCGCTGAGTGGCGTCATGAAGCATTAACTGACTTTAGAACCTTAATTGAACAAACTTGGCCAATTAGTACGTAGTGAGAAATCAGTTTTGGTGGAAAGCTGAAAATTGGTTGATACTCGATACTACACTCATTGAGACTAAACTTTTTGGATATCCCGGCCGCAAGAAAAGATTGATTATGCTGGGACAATGCCTAAAAGAAAGGTCAGTGATATTGAGACCTCTTAGAACCCGGTTACTATCAACTAGGACAGGTTTAAGCCAACTAAACTTCAAGAGGGTACTTACCTACAAACTCCATGCAAGACTAAGCCTAAGGACTTGTTTTTGCCTTGTGTGTATATGCTTACTTGTACATAACATCATGAACATCATAACATCATATGCAATCTTGAAATTCTGGCTGCAGATACTCAATGTCACGTTTAATGTTATGACACCGTATCTGACTTTCTATAAGACAGTAAATACAAAAACCAGTAAAGAACACAGTCAATTGTTTACCCAGTTCAGTGTGCAACAACACCTACTATGGGGGCTACCAAGCCAGGGAGGAAATCCACTATAAGAGATATTAATTCAGGAATAAACCAACCAGTTTATCTCCTTCACTTAAGACCTACCCAATGCAACTTCAATCTAAGTACAACTTAAACCTGAGTTCCTACTCACTCCCCCTCAATCACAGCAGTGATACTTAGAACAATTGACTAATGATTTAATGAAGACACTCTTCAATACATACACTTGATTATGCTTCACAGCTTTTTAATCAAGCAACACAAACACTCTTGCTTCACAGCTTTGAGTGATACATAAACCTAACTTTACTTTGCTTCAAAGCTTTAGTCAAGAGACACAAAACACTCTTGCTTCAAAGCTTTGAGTGATACAAAACCCTTACAATTAAAACCTATTCCAAGTCACTTATCACAATGATACTTGTTTGGATTACAATAGTTAAAACTATACAGCTTCTAAATAATCTTCTGTCAAAAAGGGATACATTCAAAACAGCAGCCCTGTTGAATATATAGCAGCTGCATCTTCAGTTAGGGTTTCCACAAAAAGCTAGGGTTAATTCTGTTTGACCTTAAGACTAGGTCACATGACTTTATCAACCAGGTTAGGTTGAGCTAGGTTAACCCCAAGTCCACGAGATTTTCTGTTCTGGAAAGACTGAGTCATTTTCCTGAAAAAACTCAGAATTACCCAAACTGCATAACTGTTAGTTCAGAACAGGATGTCTTAACATTTGTTATGACATCTGAAATCCTGTCTACTGATTTTGGTAAATGTGATCTTTTTGCAAAATGCTCAGATACACACTCATAAACAACAGCACCTGTATGACAATATTTTTCTGCAGAGGTACCTAATAAATCAGTACCTAATAAACTAGAATGTTATGACATCAGTCATGACATTCACACACCTGCTTTTACCAAAAATGCATGCCAATAACTAAACAACTACAAACTCCCCCTTTGGCAGATTTTTGGCTAATGCCCCTAAGCAATCAGAGATAGATAGCAGCAGAAAAAAATGGCTGCAGAAAAATAGAATGTCTAATAAAGTCTACCAAAATATATCTCCCCCTCTTTAGCCACAAATGGGCCAAAGATACATGTTCTTAAAAGTTATACAGTCATCCCAAAAGTAAAAGCAGCAAAACAAAGAAAAACTGAACACACTTTGCAAACTCCACCAGGAAACAGCAACTCCACCAACCAGCAACTCCACCAACCTTTAAGCACTGTCATCAGACTCAGAAGGTTCGGGCTTCTTCCTTTTCTTGTGAGCAATGTCAGCATTCTTCTCTTTGTCTGATGTCTCAACATCCTTAGAGACATCTGGATTTTAGCTATTGCTTGACGAACATAGGCTGACCCTTCCCTATTTGCAATTTCAGAGGGAACAGAAGAAGAAGGATGAGAAGGATTACCAGAGGCAGTAGCTTGGAACCTTCCTGCATGCCTTGTTCTCAGCTCTTTGACCTTGGTGGGGTTAGTTTCCACTTCTCTAAGAGGAGCGATCTCCAGGACTTCAAAATCCAGGCAAGATAAGATTGCCCTAGAATCTTGATCAGAGGAAGAGGACGAAATAGTCGTATTGGATGATGATGGTGTTTGAGACATTTTGATAGTCTTAGAAGACCAATAGCACTTGGAGAGAAAATTCTGATAGAGAGATTGGGTTTTGATGCAGAGACGAGAGAAGAAGGAAGAAAAGGAGTGTCTGTTCAACTTCTTAAAAGAATTGAAGGAAATGGGAAAATATAAGTTTAACCCAATCAGAACAGACTTAACAAACATAACTCCTTTACCCCTTGTTTTAAGCAAAATTAATTGCTACAATTCCTCATGTTGGCAAATACCCAACTTACCCCTCAAGTTTTCAAATTGATTTGCATCAAGTGCCTTGGTAAAAATGTCAGCCAGCTGTAGCTCAGTGGCAACATGTTCCAATTTAATTGTCTTCTCTTCTACAAGGTCTCTGATAAAGTGATGTCTTATGTCAATATGTTTGGTCCTACTATGCTGAATGGGATTCTTAGAAATGTTGATTGTACTCAGATTGTCATAGTACAATGTCATAACATCTTGTATGGCATTATACTCAGTAAGCATCTGTTTCATCCAGATCATTTGAGAACAGCTACTACCAGCTGCAATGTATTCAGCTTCAGCAGTAGAGAGAGACACACAATTCTGTTTCTTGCTGAACCAGGAAACCATATTATTTCCCAAGAAGAAACATCCTCCAGAGGTGATTTTTCTATCATCAGCACTACCAGCCCAATCAGCATCACAGTAACCAGTCATAGTTGGTTCACATCCATGAGAATATAGCAACCCATAGTTGTAAGTTCCACTCACATACTTCAAAATTCTCTTCACTTGATTGATATGAATGACTTTAGGATCTGCTTGGTATCTTGCACAAACTCCAACTGCAAAAGCAATGTCAGGTCTGCTGGCTGTTAAGTACAACAAGCTTCCTATCATGCTTCTGTACAGACTTTGATCCACCTTAACCCCACTTGAATCTTTGGAAAGCTTTAAATGAGTAGGAGCAGGAGTCCTTTTGTGACTGGCATTCTCCATACCAAACTTCTTTACAATGTTCTTAGCATACTTGCTTTGAGATAAGAAGATTGAGTCCTCCATCTGTGAGACTTGCAGTCCAAGAAAATAAGTTAGTTCTCCCATGAGACTCATTTCGAATTCAGCCTGAATCTGGTCAGCAAAATGTTTAACCATAGGTTCTGACATTCCTCCAAACACTATGTCATCAACATATATTTGGGCAACCATCAACTTCCCTCCTTCAGTTTTGACAAAGAGTGTTTTGTCCAAGCCTCCTTTTCTGTATCCTTTGTCTGAGAGAAATTTTGTTAGCCTGTCATACCATGCTCTAGGAGCTTGTTTCAGGCCATATAGAGCTTTTCTCAATTTGTAGACATGATCAGGGTGGTTTGGATCCACAAAGCCTTTAGGCTGTTCCACATAAGCTTCCTCATTCACGTACCCATTTAGAAAGGCACTTTTCACATCCATCTGAAATAACTTGAACTTCAGAAGACAAGCAATTAACAATATGAGTCTGATTGATTCCAGCCTGGCTACAGGTGCAAAGGTTTCATCAAAATCAACCCCTTCAACCTGAGTGTATCCTTGAGCAACAAGTCTTGCCTTATTCCTGGTGACAACTCCTTCAGCATCTGATTTGTTCTTGAAAATCCATTTTGTGCCAATGATGTTAGTTCCTTCAGGTCTAGGAACCAGTTCCCAAACTTCATGTTGCTTGAATTGGTTCAGTTCATCTTGCATTGCTCCAATCCAGTATTCATCGGTTAAAGCTTCCTTGACATTTCTTGGTTCCATTTTGGACACAAAACAAGAGTTTGAGATGATTTCTCTAGATCTTGTAATGACTCCACTGTTGGGATCTCCTATGATGAGCTCTTTTGGATGATCCTTCTGAATTCTGATGGAAGGGATCTTGCTAGCTTCCTTTGATTCAGATTATGCTGTGGTGGTGTTGGGTAGATCATTCTGTTGGGTTGAAGTCTCAAAGAATGTCTCAACATTACAGGGGACATCTATTTCTTCATGATAATCATCAATTATGAAATTTATTCATTCCATCATGGCTTTGGTCCTGGAATTGAATACTCTATAAGCTCTGCTGTTTGAGGAGTATCCTAGAAATATGCCTTCATCACTTTTAGGGTCTAGTTTTCTTCTTTGTTCACGATCTGCCAGAATATAGCATTTGCTGCCAAACACATGGAAGTACTTCACAGATGGTTTTCTTCCTTTCCAGAGTTCATATATGGTGGATGAGGTTCCCTTTCTCAAGGTGACCCTGTTATGGACATAGCAGGCTGTATTCATAGCTTCAGCCCAAAAATACATAGGAAGTCTTTTGGCATGTATCATTGCTCTGGCAGATTCATGTATGGTCCTGTTTTTTCTTTCCACAACTCCATTTTGCTGAGGAGTTATAGGAGAAGAAAATTCATGACTAATTCCTTCTGAGGAACAGAAATCATCAAACTTGCTGTTTTCAAATTCCTTGCCATGATCACTTCTGATTCTGACAATACACCCTTCCTTTTCTCTTTGAATTCTTTTGCACAATTCTTTAAAAACTTCAAATACATCAGATTTTTCCCTAATGAAGTTAATCCAGGTGAATCTGGAAAAATCATCCACAACCACATAGGCATATCTTTTTCCACCAAGACTCTCCACCTGCATTGGTCCCATCAGATCCATATGAAGGAGTTTTAGAACCTTAGAGGTGGTCAGATGTCTTGACTTTGGATGTGACATCCTAGTCTGCTTACCAACCTGACATTCACCACAAACTCTTCCTTCATCAATTTGCAGTCTTGGAATCCCTCTGACTGCCTCCATGGAGATAATCCTTTTCATACCTCTTAGATGAAGATGGCCAAGTTTTTGGTGCCACAGTTTCACCTATTTTTCTTCTTTTGCAATGGAACACACAGAGGAGAAATTAGTGTTCTCAGGCTCCCACAAGTAACAGTTGTCTTTAGATCTGACTCCTTTCATTACAATTTCTTGTTTTTCATTAATTACAAGACATTCAGATTTTGAAAAATTGACCTTGAATCCTAGATCACACAATTGACTGATACTAATGAGATTAGCAGTCAGCCCTTTTACCAGCAGTACTTCATTCAGACTTGGAACTCCAGGACAATCCAAATTACCAACTCCTTTGATTTCACCTTTAGCACCATCTCCAAAGGTCACAAAACTGGTGGTGTGTGGTTTAACATTATTGAGGAGGTTCTTGATTCCAGTCATGTGTTTGGAACACCCACTGTCAAAGTACCAGTCTTCCTTTGCAGAGACCCTCAGGGAAGTGTGGGCTATCAGGGCAGTAGCCTTTTTCTTCCATTTAGGAGCATGTGGTACCTTTTTAGACTTAGGTTTGACACCTGAGTTCTGATTAGGGTATCCATGCAATCTGAAGCAGAAAGGCTTTATGTGGCCATACCTCCCACAATGATGACATCTCCATCTTTGGTACCTTTTCTTCATATGTCTCTGTTCCTGATGTTGAGAGTTGTGTTGAGACATCTGTTTTGACATTTTCTTATCAGGCCCGATCTTCTTATCTGTACCAGATTTCTTTGCTTCCACAAATCCTAGTCCAGATTTGTTTCCCACATTCTGTCCAACCTGAAGGATCTCTTCCAATTTGTCTGTTCCATTAGTCAGCATCTTGACAGATTTGGTCATTTGATTCAGTTGTGAGTTCAGCAATTGAACTTCCCCTTCTAGATGACTTATAGTTTCAAGGTTTGCCCTTTTTTCAGCCTCCAACTTTATGATGAGTTTTGATTGTTTCTCATTCTGCACACAGGCTTCAGCACTTCTGATACATAATTTCTTGTAAGTATCAACCAGTTCTTCAAATGTCACTTCTTCATCACTAGTGTCACTTTCAGAGGTACAAACACCAGTTAGAGCAGTAACTAGTTTGGAGGATTCTTCTTCAGAATTACTTTCTGAATCACAGTCAGACCAGGTAACAGTCATTCCTTTCTTTTGTTTCTTAAGAAAGGTAGGACATTCAGCTCGAATATGCCCATATCCTTCACAACCATGGCATTGAATTCCTCTGCCTTGATTTCCGTTCTCTTCTGACCTTGGTCTTCTGCTGGAACTGTCAATGTCAGAGGGAATGTTATGAACATTAGACCTTGACTTTGGATCTATTCTTTTGATGATTTTATTGAACTGTCTTCCAAGCATGGTTGTAGCTTCTGAAATATTTTCTTCTTCATCCTCCTTGTTTTCAACATCAGTGTTGGATACAAGTGTTATGCTCTGGTTCTTCTTGTCACCATTTTTAGTGATCCCCATCTCAAAAGTCTGAAGAGACCCAATAAGTTCATCCACTTTCAACTTGCTGATGTCCTGGGCTTCCTCTATGGCAGTTACCTTCATTGCAAATCTTTTAGGCAAGGATCTGAGAATCTTTCTCACCAATTTTTCTTCTGACATCTTTTCTTCCAGTGCTCCTGAGGTGTTGGCAATCTCCAAGATGTTCATGTGAAACTCATGAATGGTTTCATCTTCCATCATTTTTAGATTCTCAAACTTGGTAGTCAACATCTGAAGCCTTGACATTTTCACTTTGGAAGTGCACTCATGAGTAGTTTTGAGAGTGTCCCAAACTTCCTTGGCCACTTCATATTGATGTACTAGTCTGAAAATGTTTCTATCAATTCCATTGAACAAGGCATTTAAAGCTTTGGAATTTCCCAGGGCTAACTCATCTTCTTCTTTACTCCAATCTTCCTCAGGCTTCAGACTGATTGTCCCATCTTTCTCAGTTATGGTGGGACGGTTCCATCCTTTGTCAGCAGCTCTCCAAGCCTTTTTGTCTAGAGATTTTAAGAAATCTATCATACGAGGTTTCCAATAGTCATAATTTATTCCATCCAGAATGGGTGGTCTATTTCCAAAAACTCCTTCTTTGTCCATAGTGCCAGAAAGTGATATCCCTAGATCTCACCCAAGAATACAGGCAGGGTGCCTGCTCTGATGCCAATTGAAATTCTGGCTGCAGATACTCAATGTCACGTTCAATGTTATGACACCGTATCTGACTTTCTATAAGACAGTAAATACAAAAACCAGTAAAGAACACAGTCAATTGTTTACCCAGTTCAGTGTGCAACAACACCTACTCTGGGGGCTACCAAGCCAGGGAGGAAATCCACTATAAGAGATATTAATTCAAGAATAAACCAACCAGTTTATCTCCTTCACTTAAGACCTACCCAATGCAACTTCAATCTAAGTACAACTTAAACCTGAGTTCCTACTCACTCCCCCTCAATCACAGCAGTGATACTTAGAACAATTGACTAATGATTTAATGAAGACACTCTTCAATACATACACTTGATTATGCTTCACAGCTTTTTAATCAAGCAACACAAACACTCTTGCTTCACAGCTTTGAGTGATACATAAACCTAACTTGACTTTGCTTCAAAGCTTTAGTCAAGAGACACAAAACACTCTTGCTTCAAAGCTTTGAGTGATACAAAACCCTTACAATTAAAACCTATTCCAAGTCATTTATCACAATGATACTTGTTTGGATTACAATAGTTAAAACTATACAACTTCTAAATGATCTTCTGTCAAAAAGGGATACATTCAAAACAGCAGCCCTGTTGAATATATAGCAGCTGCATCTTCAGTTAGGGTTTCCACAAAAAGCTAGGGTTAATTCCGTTTGACCTTAAGACTAGGTCACAGGACTTTATCAACCAGGTTAGGGTTGAGCTAGGTTAACCCCAAGTCCACGAGATTTTCTATTCTGGAAAGACTGAGTCATTTTCCTGAAAAAACTCAGAATTACCCAAACTGCGTAACTGTTAGTTCAGAACAGGATGTCTTAACATTTGTTATGACATCTGAAATCCTGTCTACTGATTTTGGTAAATGTGATCTTTTTGCAAAATGCTCAGATACAGACTCATAAACAGCAGCACCTGTATGACAATATTTTTCTGCAGAGGCACCTAATAAATCAGTACCTAATAAACTAGAATGTTATGACATCAGTCATGACATTCACACACCTGCTTTTACCAAAAATGCATGCCAATAACTAAACAACTACAAATCTCACTAACCATTTCAAGGATTTAGGAATTTATCTTTTTTTTTGTTTTGTAGGCCATGAACTCCGTTCGAAGAACCACCACCAGAATCAGCTTCGTGAAAGAACACCCTCAACTCCAAGAGTTAGCATCAAGGGTGCCCGGAGATTCTCCTTTTACCAAGAAATATGGACGACTCCCCAATTTGGCTACCTTCAATTTCCAAGAAGAAATGATGTGTGTTCTCTTCCAATTCTTTGATCCCATACATCATTGCTTCACCTTTCTTGACTATCAGTTGGTACCTACACTAGAAGAGTTATCTCTACTATTAGGAGTGCCCGTGCTTGATCAGATAACGTTCACCGGTCTAGAAGGGATCCCGAAACCTGAGGTCATGGTCGAAGCTCTACATCTAAAGAGAGCCGACATCATAGCAAGTTGGGATACTAGAAGCGGAGTCAAAGGGTTCCTAGCCAAATTTCTATTAGAGAAAGCTCATTCATTCTGGGAATATATTGATTTTAAATCCTTTGAAGACGTCCTCGCCCTTCTCATCTACGGTCTGGTTCTTTTCCCCAACTCGGACCAATTCATATATGTAAATGCCATCAAGGTCTTTCTCTCCCGGAATCCTATACCTACCTTGTTGGGAGACATCTTACATTGCATCCATACCCTCACCATGAAGAAAAGAGGTACCCTTTTGTGTTGTATTCCCCTACTCGCCAAGTGGTTCACTTCACACCTACCTCGATCAACATTGAAGAACGAACAAAGATTGACATGGTCTCAAAGGATGATGTCCCTCACCCACTCTGATATTCATTGGTGTTCAAGATCCTCGGATGATACTTCTATCATTGACCGTTGTGGGGAATTCCCTAACGTCCCTCTACTTGGCGTTAGGGGAGGTATCACTTAAAACCCTTGCTTAGATTTACAACAGTTTGGGTATGCCGAAGAGATGGTCCTCATAAGATGCTTATTCAAGGGTTAGTATTTGATTACGAGAATGACGATCAAGGTTACCGCTAGAGGTTTATCCGAGCTTGGAGGATTTTGAACAAGGTAGATAGCAAGACATTGGGGCACAAGAATTCCATCCCTCTTGAGCCTTATCTCAAATGGGTACAAGCCCGTGCTCAAAATCTTGTGATTCCCTATCCTTCCATTCTCCCAGTTATCATAGAACATGTGGTGGAAGGAGATGTTCCATACACTATCCTTCATCCTAACATGCCCACCTCTCTCGAACACTAGAAAAGGGATTGGATACAGCTTAAGGAAGAGTGAGACACTTTCGAAGCTCAATTATATGCCAGCGAGAAGAAAGTTATGGAACTCGCCAAGCAACTTCATGAAGAACGGAGTTTGAACGCCTACATCGCACCAAAGAGGATGTTTTTAACTTTTTTATCTTAGAGTTTTGTATTTCTTTGTAAGCCCAAAGAGGCACGATGTACCCAAACTTTGATTTATTAATATAACGTGTGTTCCTTTTTGTCTAAAGCAAATTTAAATCTCTAATTTCCTTGAAATCATTTGCATATGCATCATCATGCATCATATCATGACAAGTTTCTCCCATACAGGCCTCCTTATCTTCCTACTGTTTATTTCAGTAGAGATGGCCCTAGAACAAACCATCAAAGACATCCAGGCTCAAAGCGCTCAACTTCAAGAGATGTTCTTGAACCTATCCAAGGGACAAAAAGAGGTGAAGGCGCTCCTCACAAGGGGGATGGTCGTGGGAAATCTGGAGGACAACAAGGATAACCAGTTGGAGCAGTTACAAACCGAGATAGCCGTAATGAAAGTCCAAATGATGGGACAACTGGTGAGCCAGATGGCTCTTATCCAAAATCTGGCTCAAGGACAAGGAGAGCTGAAAGTTCTTGTCAACCAGCTTCGTCAAGACAGTTACAACCGTATGGGACAAACAGCCAGAATTGGAGATCAAGTCACTGCTCAGCCTCCCATGCGACATGAAGCCGGTTTAGTGGAGAGTAAACCATTCCAAATTGCAGCCACATCTCGAGTCCAACAACAACCTCGCCAACAGCAACAAAGGAATCAGCGCAAGGAGGATGCACCTAAGATACAACTTACAAGGATTGGCATATCGCTAGCTCAGGTGCTACAACACTTGTTGAAGGCAGAGCTAATTACATTAAAGGCTCCTCCCTGGAATCCTAACACTGCAGCTCCTAGTTACCGTCCCAATGAGAGTTTGGCATACCATTCTGACGGTCCCAGATACGACACGAACAATTGTTAGGCTCTGAAGAATAGGATTCAAGACCTAATTGACAAAGGAGTGTTGGAGTTTACACAATACGATCAATTGGAACTCTTCTATCACCCCTCAAGGGCATCCACATGAAGCGACGATCGGGGCGAGGAAATTTTTTGTTCATTTGAAAACTATATTTAAACTATGCTTTTTGCTCTCTTTATGACATTAATGCATTGCAAATGTTTGTCCTGAATTCATCCATTTGTTTTCTCTATATTTAAACTATTCTTTTTGCTCTCTTTATGACATTCAACTCTTGCTAAAAGTTACAAGCCTTTAGAGGGAGGATGACGAAAATAATGCCATAATCTCATACAGTATGCTTTTGAACAAACCTTGCTGACAATGTACAGGCGTTCTTTCAAATACCAAACATTGGAGTTATAAGGAGGATAATCCCTAGTCAACCCCTTCGAGCCAAAGAAGTAGAAGTTTTCTTTTTTACACAAATTGAAACCTTTAATCAAAACTTGGGGCAGGGTAGTCTCTCAGTTAATTCAAATGCGCGTTCACTTCGTATACAACTAAGAAAAACTACAAAGGAGACTTAAGAAAAACTGAGGCATCCCGCTGACTGTAATCTCAAAACAAGAACTGTCAGGCAAAAATTAAGGATAACAAATAAAAAAATAGAGGACACTACAAATCCTCAACAACATGAAAAGTGTTGCAAAAAATGCCTGCCTTCCGATAAACTAAACTTGTCTGAACCATCACCAGAATGTCATTCCATACTCAATTGGAGTTCAAACATACAATTAACTGAGTTTAGGATTGAAGAACATCACGAAGAACGGGCGGGTACAAATACACTTTGACTCTTAATCCTTTGTTTCTTAAACTGTGAACCAAGCCATGTTACAACCTGTTGCACCCCAAAATTTTCCCTTTACTTTTACTCAACACATGCTCATTGAAGTCCTCAACTTGCTCAAGGATGCCCAAGAATTAACCAAACAAATTCTCTCCTAAGGCAATGAACCTTCAACTAGGGTTTCCACTTTCATCAAGATATGTGAAATCCAAAGGTCTCAAATATTTTCCATGGTCCTAATATGTCCTCAAGATCATCTATATTAATTTGCATGCCTTGCACAACAAGTTTGCTCAGTCAATTGCTCAAATGCCTGAAAATCAATTGTGTTAGGTCAAAAGTCAATTGTGGCATATTTACAGTCAAACTTTAAGATTTTTGGTCAACATCAACATTTTGAATTTATTTCCACCATTTTATCAAGGGTCGATCATGATTCCTCAAGGAATGCTCCTAATTCATCAAAACTCAAAAGTTGCTAAATTAGGGTTTATATAGGAAAAGTCAACCAAACTTTGACCAGGCATAACTTTCTCATACTTTATCAAAAAAATTTCCACCAAGGATCATTTTTAAGAGAATAAAATTCTCTACAACTTCCCTTCAGCCCTCAAGTTCCAGAAAAGCATTCATTTAAAGATATAAATCCAGACATCATAGGTCCTTCTAAAAGTCAACAAAAACACCTTTTGGGTCAAAGCTCCTTACATTATCATGGAATATACAATTGATATGAAACCAAAATGGTTGTTTATCGGACATCCTAAGCTTTCTTAAAAGTCCAAGAACACCCTCATAGGGTTCAAATTGAGAGAGATATGCATTGTCAAAGTTGGCCAAGTTTTGGAAAAATGCATGAAGCAAATATTGACCAAACTTGGATTTTTTCCAAATGGCCCTATCTTTTCAAGTTTGAAACTCATTCCTAACAAGGTCCACGACCTCTAAGCCAACCCATACATTTTTCTACTATTTATTTTAAAATTTTATTCATTAAAATTCATAATTAAATAAATAAATAATAGAAATAATGTAAATTTTAATGTGAATCCATTTTGGGCAAGTTTTATGCTTTTTTATGTAAATTGATTTCTTGAAATAACCCTTCGAATATGTCCAGGTTCATCCACGTGTGAAAATGGCATGAAATCATCAAATATGGCATTTTTTCAAATTTTGATCATGGTCTTAAAACACAACATTATGATGGAGATTCTTTCCATGCTTTCTTGTCTCCTCATTCTCATCTATAAATATAGAGCCATAAAAGCTTGAAAGACACGAAATTCTTCTTCAAGAAAGCTCTACAAAATTCTCAAAAAAATTGCTAAAAGTTGCGAGAGTTCACAGCTATATTCCCAGGTGCTATTAGTCCAAACAAGTGGGAAAATCACATTTCTGAGACTTTCAGGAGTCTACTCAGGCCTCTTGCCAAGCCAATCCACGCCCAAAACAGCCGCTCCAAGTAGCTCCGATTGGGTAAAAATTCTTAATTATAAACTCTCAATTCTTATGTTGTAAATGGTTTATAAGCGTTCATGCATGTTCATACTAATGTTTAGAATGTTTTAGAACCATTGTTTTAAGTTTTGACGCAGGAATCTAAAAATGCCAGATCTAAAGCCTCAAAGTCGCGTCCCCGTGGTGCACCCCAAGACGTTATCCACACTAGATCCATCGTAGAATCGGGCTTTGTTTAGTTTGGGCTTTTAATTCTGCTTCTTTCTCGCCCCTCGTTTTCATTTTTGCAGCGCGTTCCATTTTTCTTTTTTGCTTTATTTATTTTCTTTTATTTCAATTATTTTCCTTTTAGTAAAAAAATCATAAACATCATAAAATCAAGAAATCACAAAAAAATGTAGAATTAGTTTTTTCTTCCTGATTTATTAAAAATAATTTTGAAAATAGATTAGTTTAATTAGGATAATTTGGTTTATTTTCATAATTAAAATTAGGTTTAAATTGCAAGTTAATTATTTTTTCTCAAATAAAAATACAAAAATATTAGGTTATTTAGAGTTAATTTCCTTTCATTTTTAACTTAATGTTTTTTCCTAAAAAATAAAAAAAAAATAACAAAAAAATATTTTTCTTTCATTAATTAAGTTTTCTTATAATTTAAACTTTAATTCCCGTATTTAATTTTTCGCGCGCATTTTCTTCTTTTGCACTTTTATATTCCTGTACATATCAATGTAGCCAAACTATAAGGCATTTTTATTGTTTTCCTTTATATTTCTCCCGGTTTTGGACTTGTAATTAAATCCATCTCCCATAATCCATGTAATAGCGTAGGAATTTACGTTTCTGCACTTTATATTTTTGTACATATATTAACTGTTAGATGTGTGGCTAATAGGAATGCATGAACAAGATAAAACCAATCGCTTGAAAATTAAACACAAAGACTAATATATCTGAAATCAAATACACTCGCACATACGCACCCCTAGGGTATCCCCACTTCGGTTGCCTTCGGAAAACGGTCATGAAGTATAGGGAGTTTTAGTGGTTTCCCTCTAGTCTCAAAAGATAAAAAATGACCCATTTGAATGTTGCCTCAGAAAGATCTTTAATACTCTAGGGTAACTACTAAGGTTTCCTAACCATTGCTTTAGTGATCGGAATCGTCTCTTTTGATTGTCCCTTAAACTCCAACGATGGAGCTACCTACTCCTTAATAGTAGGATAGCACTGTCTAAAGGAAATAAGAAAACGAATAGCCTTTTCCGAGTAGGTAGAAACTCTTAAGTACTTGCTCAAACAAACTTTTACACCATACACTTTCAACCAAAATTTTCAAACTAAAGTTTTCAAAAACAGTTTATCACACTCTTGAGGACTGATACAAGGGTTACCATAAAGTGAATCGCCGCACTAAGGCAATTTCAAAACTTTTTCAAAGCACACAAACACACAAAAGCAATTTAAAAATGAGCAAGTACCTAAGCGCCTGTGGAAAACCACTGATAAAAAGGGTGTTAACACATTCCCTTTCTATAATCTACCCCCCCCCCCCAGTACTCAGAAACATCTCGAAAAATGTTTTTTCTGTTCTTTTTCCCTTTTCCTTTGTTGGATGAAATAAAAGATGGTGGCGACTCTTGCTTACCGTACATTTGCGAACAAAAAACGCAAAACTAGTAGTAACCAAAAACAGTCAATTCTGCCACCGTATTACAGAACTGGAGACTCTGTTGGGGATAATTAATAAAGTGGGGTTTACCTTAGGATCTAGGTCATTTTTAAATTGCTTTCTTGTTTGTTTTTGCCTGCTTTATCTTTAAGGGTTTTTGCTTGGGTATTGTTGAAGATCCTACACCCAGATTTGGGGACACTTTTTAGGTAAACAGCAATAGATCTTGGAGACTGTACGTCGTATACTGATATGGTTTAAGTGATGGTTGTGTTGGTGTGACACTTTGGTTTGTACCGGTATCCTTCGTGTTAAAACGAGGAGAATACGGGGCCGCCACGTGGTGTCGTGAAGCACTAACAAACCATAGAACCTTAGTTGAACAAACTTGGCCATTAGAAAGTAGTGAGATATCCGGCCTCGGTATAAAGCTGAGGATTGGTTGATACTTGATGCTACACTCATTGAGATCAGACTTTCGGGATATTTCGGCCGCAAGAAAAGATTTCCTGGGCTGAAATAATGCCCGATAAAGGATGATCAATGATATTGAGAATCCTTAGAACCCGATTACTTTTCTAAGACAGGTTTGAAACCAACTAAACTTCAAGAGGGTACTTGCCTATGGAATCCATGCAAGCCTAAACCTAAGGCTACTTGTGTGACTTGTTTTCTTTCTTTGCCTAACAATTTGAACTCATTACAAGGCTTTGTTTATATTCCTTGCAGGACCTTGTTTGTATAAATCCAATAAATTGGTTTCTTACCCTGCATTTTTGCTTGATGCATAGCATACACATCATAGCATCATAACATTACATATCATACTAACCATTTAAAGGATCTCAAGGGCATGTGATGCAGGTTATGATGAACCAGACGTTTAGCAAGGGGCAAGGGGATTTATTTTCCTCTGGCCAATGTCGTCAAAAGACCAAAACATGATAACTTGAGTCAGGGGCTATGACCCACTTGATATGGTGATCATGACTCTTGTAGAAGGACGTTCAACGATACGAAGTGCTTCAATCAAAGCTGTAAAGTTCAACGCCTCACATTTTTCTTATTTACACCGTAAGATCCTTGAAAATCATTGCATATCATACATGTCATTGCATAACAGGTAATCTCCAGTACAGGTTTCTCATCTCCTTCGCTGTTTATTTCAACAATGTCTCTCAAACAAGACAACAGAGATCTCCAAACTCAAGAAGCTCAGTTCATGGAAATGTTCCTAAACCTATCCAAGGGGCAGGAAGAGTTGAAAGCACTCCGCGTTGTGAACCTGGCCAAGAAAAATCCTGAAGACAATAAGGATGAACAGTTGGAACAACTGCAAGCTGCAGTTGAAACAATGAGAACCCATATGTTGGGGAAGAGGGCTCTTATCCAAGGCCTATCCCGGGGACAAGAAGAGCTGAGAGCCATTATCAAGAAACTTCATCAAGACGGCTACAGCCGTATGTAGCAAACAGTCGAGGTCAGGGACCAAGTCATTGATCAACTTCCGAGAAGACAAGAAGTTGGTTTGGTGAATAGTGGACTTTTCCAAATTGCTACCACGTCACGGGTCCAACAACAACCTCTCCAAAAACAACGGGTTAATCAGAGTAAGCCGGATATACCCAAAAGGTAGTTTACCAAACTCAACATGTCACTGTCTCAAGCTTTGCAACACCTGTTGAGGATGAATTTGATTACGTTGATAGGACCTCATCCGAATCCCAAGACTTAGTCCCCTAACTACAATCCTAATGCAAGATGTGCATACCACTCCAACAGCCCGGGGCTTGATACTGACGACTGTTGGAGGTTGAAATACAAAATTCAAGACCTGATTGATGAATGAGCATTAGAATTCACACAAGATGGTTAACTGGATTGTTTCTGTCATTCCTCCAAGGCCCACCATTTGAAGTGACAAGTTCTGCCAAGAGGGCTTTTCATTCATTAGAATTTTTAATTTGTAATTTTCTTTTGATTGTTTGAACATTTATTCATGTCAAAATTTGTTACTTATTCAATGCATTGCATATGTCTGTTTTGAATCAGTTCATTCGTATTCACTATATTTAAACTTCTTTCCTTTTTGTAATATTCAACTCTCGATTAAAAAGCTGAGCCTTTAGATGGAGGATGACGAAAATGATACCACAATCCCTACAGTATGCTTTTGAACAGACCCTACTAACGATGTACAGGCATTGTTTTAAAATACTAAAAAGTGGAGTTATAAGGAAGATAACCCCTAGTCAACCCCTTTGAGCCAAAGAAGTAGGAATTTTTCTTTTCACACAAATTAAAACCCTTAATCATAACCTGGGGAAGGGTAGTTTTCTCAGTTAATTGAGGTGCATTCAGTCGTAATCTTTCACTTTGCACACAATGAATGACCTCAAAGACGTCCTTCCAAATCAGAAGATGGCGATGGTTCCGCATAATCATTAAAGCATGCAGTCATTATTTTTCAAACGAAAATCCCGTTAAGTCAAAACCTATGAAGGAGACTTAAGAAAAAAACTGGGGCATCCCGCTGACTGTAATTACAAAAGAAATAGTTCAGGAAAAAGAAGGGATAATGGAAACCACAAAAAAAAGAGGTTACTACAAATCCTTGACAAAAAAAAAGAGATTACAAAATGACTTCCTCTTCCAAATAAACATTCAATCTCTGAACCATCACGGGAATATCAAGGACGTTCTAAAACTTAAATGGGATTCAAAATGCATAATTAACTGAGCATGGGATCGAAGAACATCACGAAGAACGGGTGGGTACAAATAAAATTTGAGCCTTTATCCTTTGTTTCTTAAACCGTGAACCAGGCCACATTATAACCCTTAAAATTCCTAGCTGAAGCATAGGTTAGTTCGAAAGCATATTGTTACAAAAGGTATCCTGACTCTTGTAAGGTTTGCTATAAATCCTGATTTGACATCACACTTTTACAAAATTTGTTTGTTTTACTAAAAAAATAATTTTCAAACTTTAAGACAGACATAAGCTTTGCATTCTTAAAATACCATTGTTTGCATATGGCTATTTGTTCAACAGCAGAGAAATTCGCATGACGAATATCTAGTGAACAAAAACCTTCTCAATGAAAAGGATCACTTCAAGTGGAAAAACAATTCCAACCAAGGGGCAAGGCATGATCATTGTCCATCATCTAGGGCAGTCTAGTCAAGATTCAAGGAATCTTTCAAAGATGCCAAATAGTCAGGGGCAGATCTCCATCTGAATCACTTGGGGCATTGGGCATGAATTCCAACAACGAATCTTATACGATCAAACAAACATCTTTTGGTAGTGTGGCAACACTTACTACTATGGACAGTGACAATTCTCTGTACCCGGTGAACATGGACATAGTCAGAAAATACTACGCATGAACAAAGACCCGCTAGGTTGACTGGACTAGGAAAAAATAAGGGCATCCCCGCGAACCAAAAGGGTTCGGGCAAAAATTAGGGATAAAAACAAAAAAGATATGTACACCCGGTAAGTCAAAAACCTGAAAAAGTGTCTTGAGCAAAAAAAGTGTATCCCGGTGGACTGAAAACCCGAAAAGGCGGTCCAGGAAAAAGTTAGGGATTTGAAGCGTACGTCTATATCCTGTCATCTTGTCATTTGTTTATCAGTAGAAGACTTATCATCCTGATCAGCATCCACCAAGCCTCTGAGGGTACTTTCTCCAACAGGTACATGGGCAGAAACATCTTGATGAGAAGTCACTGCTACGTCCTCAGCATACGTCCCAATGACGTTTATGTCCCCCACAGAGTAGAGGCAACCATAGCTTTGACATCCGCTTCCCTAAACCGGAGTTACTTTCCCCAGCAAAGTTCCTTCAGAGAGCCGACATCTATTCCCAAGCCAATTTTTATAATCGCAAGCGGTTCACAAAGTTGTATCCCAAGCATAGTCTATTTCTCTTAATATAGAAGCTCAATCCCTAACATAGTTTATCCCTCCAGCTACGGAAGTTCATCCCCAAGCGGAGTTTAGTTCTCTGAATCGGAAAAATTTTCCAGTAAAGCATCTCCTCTCTCAAACAGAATTATTCCCTGTAGAGTTATTCTCAAGCAGAGTCTCTCCCTGGCAGAATATTCAGAAACAAAAAGGAGTAAATCCACGACATAGTCATCTCCGTTCACCATCCCCAAGGGAAGTAGAAGATCCACTTTTTGTACAACAGTCAAGAATTCAATTTCCAGCACTCTCCAGCAGCAGTCAGGGATTAATCTTCCCAGACTCGGATATGTCACAATAGCATTTCATGTCCATACGTCATGACATGCGCATACATATTGAATACAACATAGTCTCATTTATCTTAAGAACATCATCACACAATGCATTTCATGCATCACATATAATTAATCTTGTACCTTTTCAGGAGAGATGGTTATCATCAACAATTCCAACATCCATGAAGCTATACATGTCATATATGTAGACAACTAATGGAAAATCAGTTCCCGAAACCAAACGGGTCAACTAATCTACGTGATCAAATAAAGCAGCCCTACTACCCAAGCTTTCATTTCGAAGTAACCCTACTATCCAGGTTCCTTCTCATAGCCCTACTATCCAAACTTTCATTTCGAAGTAACCCTACTATCCAGGTTCCCTCTCATATCCCTACTATCTAGGCTTTCATTTCGAAGTAACCCTACTATTTAGGTTCCTTCTCATAGCCCTACTATTCAGGCTATCATTTCGAAGTAACCCTACTATCCAGGTTCCTTCTCATAGCCCTACTATCCAGGCTTTCATTTCGAAGTAACCATACTATCCAGGTTCCTTCTCATAGCCCTATTATCCAGGCTTTCATTTCGAAGTAACCCTATTATCCAGGTTCCTTCTTATAGCCCTACTATCCAGGCTTTCATTTCTAAGTAAACCTACTATCCAGATTCCTTCTCATAGCCCTACTATCCAGGATTTAATTTTGAAGTAACCCTACTATACAGGTTCCTTCTCATAGCCCTACTATCCAGGATTTCATTTCGAAGTAACCCTACTATCCAGGTTCCTTCTCATAGCCTACTATCCAGGCTTTCATTTCGAAGTAACCCTACTATCCAGGTCCCTTCTCATAGCCCTACTATCCAGGCTTTCATATTTAAGTAACCGTACTATTCAGGTTCCTTCTCATAGCCCTACTATCCAGGCTTTCATTTTGATATTTCGATGTAACCCTACTATCCAGTTTCCTTCTCATAGCCCTACTATCTAGGCTTCCATTTCGAAGTAACCCTACTACCCAGGTTCCTTCTCACAACCCTACTATCCAGGCTTTCATTTCTAAGTAACCCTACTACTCTGGTGCCTTCTCATAGCCCTACTATCTAAGCTTTAATTTTTAAGTAACCCTAGTATCCAGGTTCCTTCTCATAGCCCTACTATTCAAGCTTTCATTTCGAAGTAACCCTACTATCCAGGTTCCTTCTCATAGCCCTACTATCCTGACTTTCTTTTCGAAGTAACCCTACTATCCAGGTTCCTTCTCATAGCCCTACTATCCAGGCTTTCATTTCGAAGTAACCCTACTATCCAGGTTCCTTCTCATAGCCCTACTATCTAGGCTTTTATTTCGAAGTAACCCTACTATCCAGGTTCCTTCTCATAGCCCTACTATCCAGGCTTTCATTTCGAAGTAACCCTCTATCCAGGTTCCTTCTCATATCCCTACTATCCAGGCTTTCATTTCGAAGTAACCATACTATCCAGGTCCCTTCTCATAACCCTACTATCCGGGCTTTCATTTCGAAGTAACCCTACTATCTAGGTTCCTTCTTATAGCTCTACTATCCAGAATTTTATTTCGAAGTAACCCTACTACCTAGGTTCTTTCTCATAGCCCTACCACCCAGGCTTTTATTTCGAAGTAACCCTACTACCCAGGTTCCATCTCATAACCTTACTATCCATGCTCCTTTCCATGAATTACCTGAAGCTGTTTCGCATGGACTTATCCCAAGAAATACCCATACAAGTTCCTTCTCTTTTATCTCCGGACAAGAGTTTACAACATTGTAAAACCTGGACCTAACCAGATACAGTCGATTTCACATTTCCCCAGTAAGTCACTGATGCCTGGAATACAACTTGATAGCAGTCAGCCTTATCATCCTCAACCAGTCACTGTAAAGCCTAGACTTGACTAGATAACATCTCACTTTTGTCTCATCAGTCAAGATATAATTCCCCAGTAGGGTAATGGACAACCTAAGCTCCTAGACTCTATTTCCCAGAACATCAATCAACATTCCCCGGCGAAGTCCTCCCCAATGGCAGTTACATGAATTCTCGCAAAGGAATCTCTTATGAAACTGATATCTTTTCTAGATGGCATCTTTAAGCCCATCTCTGAAGATTCTCCATCGCTTTCCAAATGGCATATGTAAGCCCATTCCCGATATTATCGATCGACATTCACTTCATGCAAGTGCACATTTTTGGGCACTCTTGTGTTCAATCATCTTCCACCTTCAGATCACGAAAGGCAGACAAGCCAATCTACATCCTAAGTTCTAAGAAGATTAAATAGGGGAAGTTGTTGCACTCCAAAATTTTCCCTCTCATTTTACTCAACACATGCTCATTGAAGTCCTCAACTTGCTCAAAGATGCCCAAGAATTAACCAGACAAATTCTCTCCTAAGGCAATGAACCTTCAACTAGGGTTTCCACTTTCATCAAGATATGTGAACTACAAAGGTCTAAAATCTTTTCCATGGTCCTAAAATGTCCTCAAGATCATACATATCAAGTTCCATGCCTTGCACAACAAGTTTGCTCAGTAAATTGCTCAAATGCCTGAAAATCAACTATGTTAGGTCAAAAGTCAATTGTGGCATATTTATAGTCAAACTTCAAGATTTTTGGTCAACATCAACATCTTGAAGTGATATCCATCATTTGATCAAGGGTTGATCATGATTCCTCAAGGAATGCTCCTAATTCATCAAAACTCAAAAGTTGCTAAATAAGGGTTTCTATAGGAAAAGTCAACCAAACTTTGACCAGGCATAACTTTCTCATACTTTATCATAAATTTTTCCACCAAGGCTCATTTTTAAGAGAATAAAATTCTCTACAACTTCCCTTCAGCCCTCAAGTTCCAGAAAAGAACTCATTTAAAGATATAAATTCAGGCATTATTAGGTCCTTCTAAAAAGTCAACAAAAACACCTTTTGGGTCAAAGCTCCTTACATTAACATGTAATATCTAATTGAGATTAAACCAAAATGGTTTTTTATTGGACATCCTAACCTTTCTAAAAAGTCAAAGAACACCCTCATAGGATTAAAATTGAGAGAGATATGCATTGTCAAAGTTGGCCAATTTTTGGAAAAATGCATGAAGCAAATATTGACCAAACTTGGATTTTTTCCAAATGGGCCTATCTTTTCAAGTTTGAAACTCATTCCTAACATGGTCCACGACCTCTAAGACAACCCATACATTTTTATACTATTTATACTATTTTTTTAATATTTTATACATTAAAATTCAGAATTAAATAAATAAATAATAGAAATAATGTAAATTTTGATGTGAATCCATTTTGGGCAAGTTTTATGCTGGTTTATGTCAATTGATTTCGTGCAATAACCCTTCAAATATGTCCAGGTTCATCCACATGTGAAAATGGCATGAAATCATCAAATATGGAATTTTTTCAAATTTTGATCATGGTTTTAAAACACATCATTATGAGGGAGATTATTTCCATGCTTTCTTGTCTCCTCATTCTCCTCTATAAATATAGAGTCATACAAGCTTGAAAGACACGAAATTCCTCTTCAAGAAAGCTCTACAAAATTCTCAAATAAATTGCTAAAAGTTGTGAGAGTTTGCAGCTATATTCTCAGGTGCTATTAGTCCAAACAAGTGGGAAAATCACATTTCTGAAACTTTCAGGAGTCTACTCAGGCAACTTTCCAAGCCAGTCCACGCCCAAAACAGCCACATTAAGTAGCTCCAGTTGGGTAAAAATTCTTAATTACAACCTCTCAATTCTTACGTTGTAAATGGTTTATAAGCGTTCATGCATGTTCATACTAATGTTTAGAATGTTTTAGAACCATTGCTTTTAAGTTTTGACACACGAATCTAAAAATGCCAGATCTAAAGCCTCAAAGTTGCATCCCCATGGTGCACCCCAAGACGTTATCCACACTGGATTCAGCGTAGAATCGGGCTTTGACCAGTTTGGGCTTTTAATTCTGCTTCTTTCTCACCCCTCATTTTCATTTTTGCAGCGCGGCCCATTTTTCTTTTTTGCTTTATTTATTTTCTTTTATTTCAATTATTTTCCTTTGATTAAAAAAATCATAAACATCATAAAATCAAGAAATCACAAAAAAATGTAGAATTAGTTTTTTCTTCCTTATTTATTAAAATTAATTTTGAAAATAGATTAGTTTAATTAGAATAATTTGGTTTATTTTCATAATTAAAATTAGCTAGAAATTAGGTTTAAATTGCAAGTTAATTATTTTTTCTCAAATAAAAATACAAAAATATTAGGTTATTTATAGTTAATTTCCTTTCATTTTTAACTTAATTGTTTTTCCTAAAAAACAAATATATAACAAAAAATATTTTCTTTCCTTAATTAAGTTTTCTTAGAGTTTAAACTTTAATTCCCGTATTTAATTTTTTGCGCGCATTTTCTTTTTTCGCACTTTTATATTCTTGTACATATCAATGTAGCCAAACTATAAGGCATTTTTATTGTTTTCCTTTATAACTCTCCCGGTTTTGGACTTGTAATTAAATCCCTCTCCCCGAAGCCATGTAATAGCGTAGGAATTTACGTTTCCACACTTTATATTTTTGTACATATATTAACTATTAGATGTGTGGCTAATAGAATTGCAGGAACAAGCTAAAACCAATCGCTAGAAAACTAAACACAAAGGCTAATATATCTGAAATCAAATACACTCGCACATACGCATCCCTAGGGTATCCCCACTTAGGTTGCCTTCGGAAAACGGTTATGAAGTATAGGGAGTTTTAGTGGTTTCCCTCTAGTCTCAAAAGATCAAATATGACCCATTCGAATAATGCCTCGGAAAGATCTTTAAGACTCTAGGGTAACTACTAAGGTTTCCTAACCATTGCTTTAGTGATCGTAATCGTCCCTTTCGGTTGTCCCTTAAACTCCAACGATGGATCTACCTACTCCTTAATAGTAGGATAACGCTGTCTAAAGGAAATAAGAAAACGAATAGCCTTTTTCGAGTAGGTAGAAACTCTTAAGTACTTGCTCAAACAAACTTTTACACCATACACTTTCAAACAAACTTTTCAAACTAAAGTTTTCAAAAACAGTTTATCACACTCTTGAGGACTGATACAAGGGTTACCATAAAGTGAATCGCCGCACTAAGGCAATTTCAAAACTTTTTCAAAGCACACAAACACACAAAAGCAATTTAAAAGTGAGCAAGTACCTAAGAGCCCGTGGAAAACCACAGATAAAAAGAGTGCTAACACCTTCCCTTTCTATAATCTACCTTTGGTACTCAGAAACATCTCGAAAAAGGTTTTTCTGTTCTTTTTCCCTTTTCCTTTGTTGGATGAAATAAAAGAGGGTGGCGACTCTTGCTTACCGTAGATTTGCAAACAAAAAACGCAAAACCAGTAGTAACAAAAAATAGTCAGTTATGCCACCGTATCGCACAACCCTTCAAAAGTCCTAATTGAAGAATGGGTTAGTTCGAAAGCATACTGTTACAAAAAGGTATCCTGACTCCTGTAAGGCATTACTCTAAATCCTGAGTTGAATTTTTCTTACGAAATTTCTTTACTTGCTAAAACGCATTTTCGAAACTTCAGGATAAGCATAGAACTTTGCATTATTTGAATATCACTGTTTACATATGGCTATTTGTTTGACAACATAGAAGTTTACACAGCGAATATCTGATGAACGAAAGCTCTCTTAGTGAACAAAATCACTTCAAGTGGGATGACCCCTCCAATGATAAATCTTCTATCAACAAGGGTGCATGACGTGTCACTATCCAGCACACCTGAGGCAATCTAGTCAAGATTCTAAGAAATCTCTCAAAAAGTGCAGAATAACCAGGGGCAGGTCTCCATCTAAATCACTTGGGGCATTGAACGCAAATCCCGACAGAGGATTACGTACAGTCAAACATTTCCTGGCAGTGCCACAAACACTTGCTACTAGGAGCAGTGAAAATTTTCCCCAAAGTCCTTCTCATAGGATGACTCCCAGCCAGAGTTTTAATCTCTGAAAACCTTTTCCCCAGTTAAGTCGACCACAAGAATCCTCGAGGATTCTCTCCACTGAAGTTGCCACCTCTCCAACAGACTGACAACAGGGTTTATTTCCCCAACAAACTACGAATTCCCCAACTTAAATTTGCCTCTCCGACTTATACAAATTAGAGGACCACAATTCCTCTTCCCCAGTAGACCACTCTACAATCCCCGTTAAGTTACTGTGAAGCCTGGAAACCGACCAGATAATAGTTAACTTCAGTAAGTTGTTATGAAGCCTGGACCCGACCAGATATCAGTTCAACTTTATCCTTTCAAGAATTTGTTATGAATCCTGGAATCCGACCAGATAATAATCAAATTTAGTAAGGTGCTGCGAAGCCTGGAATCCGACCAGATAGTAGTTCACTTCTTCAAAGACACTATGAAGCTTGGATTTTGACCAGATAACAGTATAAAGCATTGTGAAGCCTGGAATCCGACCAGATAGCAGTTTACTATGTCAGTTACTATGAAGCCTGGACTCGATCGGATAGTAGTATACCTCATATTCAAGTTGAAGCCTGGATCCGATCAGATAACAGCTTAATCACTGAAGCCAGGACCCAACCAGATAACAACTTAATTTCTTCAAACCACTAAAGCCTGGATACTACCAGATAACATTTTAATGTAGCAAGTTATTGTGAAGCCTGGACCCGACCGAATATCAGTTCAACTTCGACTCTCCAGTAGAGCAACAGACAACCGAGGCTCCTGAACTCTTTTCCCCAAACAAGAATCAACACTCTCCATAGATTTTTCAACATTCCCCAGCAGAGTTCTCCTCAACAAAACAGGAATCCTCAGTAGAAACTTTCCAAGAAAATTCTGAAGACACACCTACTCTTTAACAGTAGTCTGGGGTTTAGTGACTCCCCATCATTTGTCAAGGATTTATTTTCCAAGACAAAAACACATTCATCCACATTTCGCTTTTCATACATCCTATTTACATACATGACAAGTGCATACGACACAACCTCATTTATTTTGAGAACATCATCACACAATGCATTTCGTGCATCGCATATAATTAATCATCTACCTTTTTCAGGAAAGATGGTTATCATAAATAATTCCAACAGTTCCAGATTAAATACATTAAGCTATACATGTCATATCTATAGACAACTAATGGAAAATTAGTTCCCGAAACCAAACGGTTCAACTAATCTACGTGATCAAATAAGGTAGCCCTACTATCCAGGCTTTCATTTCGAAGTAACCCTACTATTAAGGTTTCTTCCCATAGCCCTACTATCTAGGCTTTCATTTCGAAATAACCCTACTATCGAGGTTCCTTCTCATAGCCCTACTATCCAGACTTTCATTTCGAAGTAACCCTACTACCCAGGTTCCTTCTCATAGCCCTACTATCCAGGCTTTCATTTCGAAGTAACCCTACTACCCAGGTTCCTTCTCATAGCCCTACTATCCAGGCTTTTATTTCGAAGTAACCCTACTACCCAGGTTCCTTCTCATAGCCCTACTATTCAGGCTTTCGCTTCGAAGTAAACCTACTACACAAGTTCCTTCTCATAGCCCTACTATCTAGGCTTTCATTTCAAAGTAACCCTACTATCCAGGTTCCTTCTCATAGCCCTACTATCTAGGATTTCATTTTGAAGTAACCCTACTACCCAGGTTCCTTCTCATAGCCCTACGATTCAGGCTTTCATTTCGAAGTAACCCTACTACCCAGGTTCCTTCCATAGCCTACTATCCAGGCTTTCATTTCAAAGTAACCCTACTACCCAGGTTCCTTCTCATAGCCATACTATCCAGGCTTTCGTTTCGAAGTAACCCTACTACCCAGGTTCCTTCTCATAGCCCTAAAACCAGGCTTTCATTTCGATGTAACCCTACTACCTAGGTTCCTTCTCATAGCCCTACTATCCAGGATTTCATTTCGAAGTAACCCCACTACCCAGGTTTCTTCTCATAGCTCTACTATCCAGGATTTCATTTCGAAGTAAGCCTACTACCCAGGTTCCTTCTCATAGCCCTACTATCTAGGCTTTCATTTCGAAGTAACCCTACTACCCAGGTTCCTTCTCATAGCCCTATTATCCAGGATTTCATTTCAAAGTAACCCTACTACCCATGTTCCTTCTCATAGCCCTACTTCCAGGAATTCATTTCGAAGTAACCCTACTACCCAGGTTCCTTCTCATAGCCCTACTATCTAGGCTTTCATTTCGAAGTAACCCTACTACCCAGGTTCCTTCTCATAGCCCTACTATCCAGGATTTCATTTCGAAGTAACCCTACTACCTAGGTTCCTTCTCATAGCCCTACTATCCAGGCTTTCATTTCAAAGTAACCCTACTACCCAAGTTCCTTCTCATAGCCCTACTGTCCAGGCTTTCATTTCGAAGTAACCCTACTACCCAGGTTCCTTCTCATAGCCCTAATGTCCAGGATTTCATTTCGAAGTAAACCTACTACCCAGGTTCCTTCTCATAGCCCTACTATCCAGGCTTTCATTTCGAAGTAACCCTACTACTCAGGTTCCTTCTCATAGCCCTACTATCTAGGTTTTCATTTCTAAGTAACCCTACTACTCAGGTTCCTTCTCATAGCCCTACTATCCAGGTTTTCATTTCGAAGTAACCATACTACCCAAGTTCCTTCTTATAGCCCTACTATCCAGGATTTCATTGTGAAGTAACCCTACTACCCAGGTTCCTTCTCAGACAACTCCAGATGCAGTTTTATACAGACTCATCAAGAAGCAGCCCTACACAGGCCTATCATAAATTAATGAAAATTCATTACCTCTGCTGGTTTAGTTTAAATCTCCCAATCATTTATCCTGATTCTTTCCCGCAGACATCTTCTCTGGTTCAGATAAGTCATTCTAAGATTTATTCTGATTCTCCTCCAGACCACTGTCGGTTCAGTTTAAATCTCTCAATGGTTTATTCTGATTCTTTCTTGCAAATACTTTCTCTGGTTCAGATAAATCTCTCAATGATTTATTCTGGTTCTTCTCCAGATCCATGCCGGTTCAGTTTAAATCTCTCAACAATTTATTCTGATTCTTATCCAGATCCCTGCTGGTTCAGATAAATCTCTCAACGATTTATTCTGATTCTTTCTTAGTTAACACTTTCTCTGGTTCAGATAAATCACTCAAAGATCTACTCTGATTCTCTCTAGTTAAAGAATATGCAAAACCTCTTTTGGTTCAGTTTAAACCTCTCAATGGTTTATCCTGATACTTGCCAAATGAACATTCCTGGTTCAGATAAATCGCTCTAAGATTTATTCTGATTCTTCCCAGTCAAATAACATACAAGACTTCTGCTAGTTTTAGATAAATCGCTCCAAAGATTTATTCTGATTCGTTTCCAGTTGAAATCAAGTTCAGACATAGTCCATTTTCTGTCAACAATCACCTTTGGATGGAATCTACAAGCCCATCTCCAGAAAATCTTCATCATTCCTCCAAATGGCATCTTTAAGCACATTTCCATTTCATCTTCGAGTGTAAATTTCTGGGCACTCTAGTGTTAAATCATCTTTCACCTTCAAGTCACGAATGGCGGATCCGCCAATATAACTCTTCGGGTTTAAGAAGATTGAACAGGGGAAGCTGTTATAACTCAAAATTTTCCCTCTCATTTATCATGTATTTTCTCACAAGATCTCCTTTGGTTCAAGACTGCACAAGGGTTAATCAGCTCAAGACACCTCCTTAAGCACTGATGACTGAAATTAGGGTTTGAGATGGCACAAAGATAATTGAACTTTTAATGCCTCATATGACTTTAATGGATCATTATGGACCTTAAAAATTTCTCATGTCAAGTTTTAAGTCTTGGATCACATTTTTGCTCAGTCAATTGATCAATTGACCTAAAAATCAGCTATATTGGGGAAAAAGTCAATTGTGGTCAATTTACAGTCAAACTTCATAATTTTTTATCCATATCAACATTGTGGACTCCTATATGTCATTTGATCATGTTTTTACCACAATTCCTCAAGAAATTTGATCAGGTCATCAAAAGGGCAAAATGGTCAAAATTAGGGTTTTGACTGAGAAAAGGCAATTTCTGATTTTTAACCTAGAAAATGATTGATTGTTTGGAAACATGATCTCAAGGATTCAATTGCATCATTTTGACCTAATGGCATGACTCAAAACTTCCCTCAAGAGCAATTGATTGATAGTTTATTTTTAGTCAGCTGATCAAAAGTCAACTATACATTGAAAAGTCAAACTTTGACTTTTTGGTCAAAATCAAGTGTGAAAGATCACAATTCATCAAAACATCTCAAAATATGAAACTTGTTCATCAAGAAATCAAAAAGTCAATATTTCATTTTTAAAAGTCAAAGTTTCCAAACTTAGAAATTGTTCTAAGTGTTGAAAACTTCATATTTTTTCACAACTTTGAGCCAATTTTTCACCATGATGCAAGATGATTCAAAGGAAACTTTCAACATGAAAGTTGTAGATCTCAATGATATATAAAACATTTCTTAACACAACTCCTCATATAAATGCTTGGATCTCAAGTTATTAATCCATGAAATCATGGTCATGAAACTAAAACACTTAGTGAAATTTTGAGCATTTTGGTCAGGATTTTGACCTAACTTCTGAGTCAAGTTTCACATAGTTACATCTGGATTTTGCAAAAGTGATTCAAATAAGGGTTGTATATCACATTACAATCTTTCTAAAAAGTCAAATAACTCCTTGAGATAATTTGTGAGCAAGGAGGATCGAAGGTCAGAAGTCAGGGTTTCAAGTTGTTTTACAAGGCAAAATTTTGTGATGAACAAGAATGCAAATCCATGCTAGGCTGCACAATATTTATTTTGTAGGCCTCAAACTTGTTTGTAACTCCATAATTAAATGTTTGCATAGCTGTTAGAGGCTTTAATCTAAGCATTCAATGCTTTTCCCATGCTTAATTCCATTTAGGGAAGAATGTGCACATTGCCATTTTGGAAAAGTAGCTTTTATGCATAAAATCAGTTCTTGAGCTTTGCACTTGTTTGCTTATGATCACACACAACCTATAACCCAAAAGAAACTTGTCTAAAGCCTCTTTTAACTCAGGCCATGCTTGTACTATACCTTGAAACCATATTTCCACTTTTCTTCAAAATCAAGTAACATAGCCATAACTTGTACTTGTGTGATTCTGACCCTCTCAAGTCTCACAACCTTTTCCTTACTTATGAACAAGTCATTTGCATCAAAGCACACGCATGCTTAAGCCCTAAAACACCCTAAAAACTCAAAACTACATTTGATACTTCCATTGTTGTATAATCTGACCAAAAACTTGAAACTCACATCTCCCTCGTGTGTTTCCAAGCCTTTTGGTTACTAAAGCTTCTAAACATCAAATACAAACCATCCAAAGTGCTTTTGCCTAACTATAACACCTCCATCATCAAGTTCCATTTTCAAAAATAGCGCTTTGCAAGTGGACTTCTCCAGAACTCCTTAGCCACTTTCAGCTCAAGCCAAGCATCACATTAGCTTCCTGGGAACCTGAGAAAGCTAACCCAATCACTAGGACTCATTGAAAGCTGCTCAAACTCAAAACATGATACCCTCTTGCAAGGTGAGTTTTCTGACTTTTGAACTATTCATATAGGCATTGTTAGGCTTCCAGTTTCAAAGATAAAATATAGAGACCATTTCCACGGAACTCTACATATCCATAGTTTTCATTTATATGGCCTGAGCTTAGAGAATTTTGTAGTTGAAGTTTCTGAAAAAATTAGGTTTCAGTTTAGGGCCAACAAAATTCTCATTCATTTGTGGTTTATAGCTTTAGTTATTTACATGGTTGAATTCATATTGAAATTTCAAGCAAGTTTCATGTTTGTATTTTTAAATTTGGTTGAGAAATGAAGAAGTTAGAAAATTCAAAAATATGGCAATAACTTCTGGCGCGAGGAAGAAGAAGATAACAGCCATGGAGTTGTTTTCCAATATATACTTACAGTTTTGTATTAATAAATGGATGTATCACCACCCCAGTGGTTAAAGTGTGCGCCTATCACCCCTTGGACCTGGGTTCGAGCCCCAGCGTCCGTTTTACCATTTTTTCACATATTTTCTGTTTTCCTTGTTTTTTGTTTGAACAGGTGGGGCCTCCAACTTGGGCCTAATGATTTTTTTTCTTTTACTAACCCCTGACTTACCTCAGCATCCCCCTAGCCCAATTTCATTTTATTTTCTTTTTCTTATTATGTTTTATTTATTTTTCCTATATTATTATTATTAGTAGTAGTAGTAATATTATTATTAATATTATTTTTTATTGTTATTAATAAAAATCCAAAAAAATATTTTATATATTAATTTTACACTTATTTAGTTTACTTATTTATAAAACTAAAAGAACAAAAACATTTTTTTAATAAATTAAATTCTTTCTTAATAATTAATATTTAGGTTTACGTTTAACTATTATATTATTTTCTTGCAATTAAAATTAATTTAGAACTTAGGTTTCTTTTAATTAACTAATTTTCCTATTATTTCTATTATTTAAAACCTATTCATAAATAGAACCCTAAAAAATCTTTTTAGTTAATTTCTTTTCTTATTTAGTTTAAGTTAATTTTATTTTTCCTTAATAATTTTTTTAATTAGGTCAAGACTAAACCCTTTCACAAAAAACAAACAAAATCATTTCTTTTTCATTTATATTCTTGCATTTTTATTTTCAATTTTGTACAATATTCAATATGGTTGTAATAATTATTTAGATTTAATTTTCTTGCAATTTCCCCATTTGTAAATTTGTACACCCCCTCCCCTAATGATGTAATAGCTTAGTATTTTTATTTTCCGCAATTTAATGCTTTATATATATATAAATGCTAGTAAATTATGGTTTGTATGGAAAGATTAAAATCAACAAATTAGTAAACCCTAATTCAAAGACAAAATAATGCATGTAAAAAGACACACTTGCACACTTACACCCTTAGGGTAAATCCATTTTGTTGCCTTATAAAAATGGACATATTATGCATGTGAGGTATCTTAGTAAAAGCAATCAAAAAAATACAAGATCATAGTCCCTCGATGATGTTATCAAATTTGCCTTTCAAAAATGATCTTAGTCTCTAAAGAAAATGCTAAGATATCTTACAACATTGCTAATCATGGCTATACGATGACCCTTGCCCGTCCCTTTACATCCAAAGATAGGGTTTCTTAACAAATCAATGGTAAGATAACAATGTAAAAGGAAATAGGAAATAAAACAAGAAATACTTTAGAGTAGGTAGAATGTTCCTAGCTGCTTGCTCATTTTCAAACCAAAATATCCTTGCTATTTTCAAAACAAACACCAACACTTTCAAAAACATCTTTCAAACTTGAAAATTTTTCAAAAGACAAACACTTTGTACATGTTCTTATAGAAATGAGGGCCATTACAAAGAAGACACATTTTCAAAATCTCTTTCAAAAACATATTCAACAAACACCTCTTTGAACTATTTTTAAAACAACACTTTGTACGCGCTCTTATAGAAACGAGAACCATTACAAAGACATTTTCAAAATACTTTCAAAACCCACACCACAAGCACACATTCAAAAAAAAGCAAGTGATCTAGCAAGAAACTAAGATCCCGTAGATAACTATGGATTAAAAGGGTGCTAATACCTTCCTTTTTCATAATCTACCCCCCGAACTCAAGAAAACATCTCAAAGGTCTTTCCTGTTCTTTTCAACCTTTCCTTTTGGATAAAAGAAAAGTCGGTGGCGACACTTACTAACCACAACATTTGTGATCAAACGCAAAACAACTAAGTCAGTTCTCCCACCGTGTTACAAGATGTTACTCCGATGAATGGTAGTCTCGTCATTATGGGAGATAGTTCGTCGTTGAGACTCATTTTTCTCTAAAGAAGTTCATTTGTTTCCAATCATAAGTACTGATGCTGGCCATTTGTGACCTACCCTAATATTGGTGTTTGCTGGTATTATCCTACCATTTCTTTCCCCCTGTAGGTAGACATTACCTTTTTTTCTATCTTCTCAGTGAGTCGATAGTTTACAGTTATCTGTCGACCATTGTTATCCTTTATCTTCTCTCCTTAATATATGAGTTGATGTTACTTTGTCTCCTCCTTGGGCTTTACCCCAATAGAGTCGAGTCTTCTATTCACCCTGTTAGAACAATGTTTGAATCTAGTACCCTATATTTAAGTTTTGATGATAACAAAGTGAAAAGATATAGTAGTTAAATATTTCATGATTGAATTATATGCTGCCTAAAATTACTATGCTCTGATTTGCAGATATGCTGATTAAAATAAGCAAGATCACGTTCTCAGCATCAGAATATGTTTTCATACACCAGCATCAGAAGTTGCTGAATCAGAACGTCAAGATCAGATG
This sequence comes from Vicia faba, assembly GCA_948472305.1. Taxonomy (NCBI): domain Eukaryota; kingdom Viridiplantae; phylum Streptophyta; class Magnoliopsida; order Fabales; family Fabaceae; genus Vicia; species Vicia faba. Next base: position 1,610,903,001 of record OX451738.1, on the reverse strand, counting down.
ATCAACGCTTGCACATGCTGAAGCTTGATGAACAGAACTGCGCGTAAAACACTCTGATACAGAATCAAATAGTTCATCAGCAGCGAAGCAGAATCAGAATGAGCCAAGCCAGAACGTGCATTGAAGAAGCAACGGTACTGTGCATTGAACGCTAATCAATTCCAACGGCTTCATTCCAGACAAGATCTGCTCAAAAAGGAAAGCTTGTTATTAGCATTGAATCAAGAATATTTGCTTCAACGTTCATCTTCTCAAATGCTATATAAACCAAGCTTCGAAGATTATCACGGCTAATGCTTCCAAACTCTCTACACGCACAAAGCTGAACAATAATCTTCATATACCAGTTTTGCTAAACCAACAAACTCTGATACTTTATTAGCGTTTAGCAACCTAGTATTCTAAGCTTAATTTGTGTATACATCACAGTTGTGATATAGTTTTTGTAGAAAACATTCACACACATTTGCTTATACCTTTGTAAGAAAGTGTTGCCTTGACAAACCGGATTGTGGTTTGAATCAAGAAGGCTTTAGCAGTTGTTAAAGCAGATTTGTATTCAGTTGAATATAGTGAATTAAGACCTCGTTGGAGAGAGGCGAAATCACCTTGACGGGTGGACTGGAGTAGTTTGAGATCAAACGAACCAGGATAAAAATACCTTGTCATTTGCTTTAAGATTCCAGTTTTACAATTCAACCCCCCCTTCTTGTGTTTTTCACCCCTTCAATTGGCATCAGAGCGCCTGGTTCTGAGCTAAAACACTTAACCGTGTCAGTACAAGATCCAGCGTCAGAAAAACACAATGGAAGGAAACAACTCTCATTTCAGCAATGACAACAATGAGGATAGAGACAGATTCAGCGGCAAACCTCCAGTCTTTGATGGAGAAAACTTTGACTACTGGAAAGACAGAATTGAAAGCTTCTTTCTAGCACATGATGCTGATCTGTGGGATATGGTGACAGATGGATACACGCACCCTGTGAATGCAACTGGTCAGAAGATTGAAAGAAAATCAATGACTGATCAACAAAAGCGTGATTTCAAGAATCACCATAAGGCCAGAACCATCCTCCTCAGTGCCATCTCATATACTGAGTATGAGAAGATCTCCAACAGAGACACAGCTAAGAACATCTTTGATTCTCTCAGAATGACGCATGAGGGCAACGTTCAAGTCAAAGAAACAAAAGCTCTGGCGCTCATTCAGAAGTATGAGGCGTTTAAAATGGAAGAATCTGAATCCATTGAAACTATGTTCTCTAGATTCCAGATTCTGGTAGCTGGTCTCAAAGTTCTGGACAAAGGATACTCTACTGCTGACCATGTCAAGAAAATAATCAGAAGTTTACCCAAGCAGTGGAGGCCTATGGTTACTGCTCTGAAGCTGGCGAAAGATCTTAACAAAATCACTCTGGAGGAACTTATAAGCTCCCTCAGAAGTCATGAGATAGAGCTGGAAGCTGACGAGCCTCAGAAGCAAGGTAAGCCTATAGCTTTAAAATCTAACAGAAAATCTGAATCTAAAGTTTTGCAGGCAGTTGAAGAAACATCTGATGGATCCTCATCAGAAGAAGACGAGCTTTCCCTTCTCTCCAGAAGAGTAAATCAACTGTGGAAGCAAAGACAAAGGAAGTTCAGGAATCCCAGAAGATCTGATCAGAACGAGTCTTCTTCCAGATACAGAAGGACAGATTCTTCCTCTGGATACAGAAGATCTGAAGGCTCCTCCGGTAGCAAGAAGCCAAATACAAAAGACATCATCTGCTACGAGTGCAATGAGCAAGGACACTACAAGAGTGACTGTCCAAAGCTTCAGAGGGAAAAGCCCAAAAAGAAGTTTGGAAGAGAGAAGAAGAAAAGTCTCATGGCCACATGGGATGACTCTGACTCGTCTGAAGCTGACTCAGAATCAGATGATGAAAGGGCGAACATAGCGCTCATGGCTAACATTCCAGATGACAGTGAAGCTTCTGACTCAGACTCAGAATCAGACACAGAAGAGGTATTCCCTAACTTCGCTGTTAATTTTACAAAGGCTGAACTTGCTGAAAGCCTCAATGAAATTCTGGAACGTTATCAGCAGATTAGAGCTAAATTCAGAGACCTGAAAAGGACTCTTGAATCTGACTCTAATAAGTCTGAGAGTCTCAAATTGGAAAACTCTGAGCTGAGAGATAAAATTTTAAAATTAGAAAACTCTTTACAAAACTCTCAGAAGGTACCAATTTCTGAAACTCCCAGCAACGCTGATGAGATCATCAAGGAGTATGATCATAGTTTCCAGAAGTTCCTTGCTAAAAGCATAGATAGAAGCAGAATGGCTTCAATGATCTATGGAGTTAGCAGAAACGGCAGGAAAGGAATAGGATACCTAGGTAAGGTTCCTACACCTAAAAATGTCATGGATTTAACCATTAAACACACTCCTCTAAATTCACACTTTGTGTATGGTCACACACATGACATCAAATATACTAGTAGTAATCACTTTGTGAAACCAAAATTCAACCAGAGTTTTGGTAAAACTAACAAATCAGGACCCAAGAAGATCTGGGTACCTAAGGATAAAATAATACATGTTGCAGATATCTTTAGCAGCAAGTCAGAAACACCAGTCATGGTACCTGGACTCTGGCTGCTCACGACACATGACGGGAAGAAGGCATATGTTCCAAAGCCTGGAACTTAAGCCTGGAGGCCACGTTGGCTTTGGAGGCAATCAGAGGGGAAAGATAATTGGCTCTGGAACTGTAGGTAACGGAAATCTTCCCTCTATTAATAATGTTCTGCTTGTTGATGGATTGATGCATAACCTGTTATCCATAGGTCAATTAAGTGATAACGGTTATGATATAATCTTTAATCAAAAATCATGTAAAGCTGTTAGTCAGAAAGATGGGACTATCCTATTTAATGGTAAGAGGAAAAACAACATTTACAAAATCAAACTTTCTGAACTAAAGAGTCAGAACGTAAAATGTCTTCTGTCTGTTAACAACGAGCAGTGGATCTGGCACAGAAGATTGGGGCATGTTAGTATGAGAAGAATATCTCAGATTAACAAACTCAATCTGGTCAGAGGACTTCCAAATTTGAAGTTCAATTCAGATGCTCTGTGTGAAGCATGTCAGAAAGGCAAATTTGCAAAACCTTCTTTTAAATCCAAAAATGTTGTTTCTACCTCTAAGCCATTAGAACTTCTGCACATTGACTTATTTGGACCAGTTAAGACTGCTTCTGTAAGTGGCAAGAAGTATGGGTTAGTAATCGTAGATGACTATAGCAGATGGACATGGGTAAAGTTCTTAAGACACAAGGACGAGTCACACTCTGTGTTTGTTACCTTCTGTAACCAAGTTCAGAATGAAAAAGATCTTAGAATCGTTAAAGTCAGAAGTGATCATGGTGGAGAATTTGAAAATAAAGATTTTGAGTCATTCTTTAATGACAAAGGCATTCTGCATGATTTCTCTTGTCCTAGAACTCCCCAACAAAATGGAGTTGTAGAACGAAAGAACAGAACATTGCAAGAAATGGCCAGAACCATGATCAACGAGACAAACGTTGCTAAGACTTTCTGGGCAGAGGCAATAAACACAGCGTGCTACATTCAGAATAGAATCTCAATAAGACCTATTCTGGAAAAGACTCCATATGAATTGTGGAAGAACAGAAAGCCCAACATTTCATATTTTCATCCATTTGGATGTACTTGCTATATGTTAAACACTAAGAATTATTTGAACAAGTTTGATTCTAAGGCACAGAAGTGTATTATGTTAGGATACTCTGAACGCTCAAGAGGGTACAGAGTATACAATACAGAAACACAGATTGTGGAAGAATCAATCAGTGTTCGTTTTGATGACAAGCTTGACTCTGAAAAGTCAAAGCAGAATGAAAATCTTGCAGGTATAGAAATTGAATTTGCAGGTTCTGAAGACAAGTCATCAGAAGCTCTCAACACAGACATTCCTTCAACGTCTGAAAGAAGTAATGCTAGAAATCCTACAACTGCTGCTGATCAACCTCAGAAGAGATTACCCAGAAGCAGTTTGGATCACCCAGAAGAGACTATCCTAGGAAGAAAGGAAGATCCAATCAGAACAAGAGCAAGCTTCAGAAACTCTGAAGAAACTCTGATGGGACTTGTGTCTCTGATTGAACCCTCTTCTATTGATGAAGCACTTCTGGACAATGACTGGATTCTGGCAATGCAAGAAGAGCTGAATCAATTCACCAGAAACGACGTATGGGATCTCGTTCCAAGACCAAAAGGATTCAACGTCATTGGAACAAGATGGGTGTTCAGAAACAAGCTTAATGAACAAGGTGAAGTCGTCAGAAACAAGGCACGACTGGTTGCACAAGGTTATAGTCAGCAAGAGGGGATAGACTATACAGAAACCTTTGCCCCAGTCGCCAGGTTAGAATCTATCAGACTCTTAATCTCATTTGCTGTTAATAGAGGCATCACTCTGTATCAGATGGATGTCAAAAGTGCATTCTTAAATGGTTATATAGAAGAAGAAGTTTATGTTCACCAACCCCCAGGTTTTGAAAATACAAAACATCCAGAACATGTTTTCAAACTGAAAAAGTCACTGTATGGTCTGAAACAAGCTCCCAGAGCTTGGTATGAAAGGCTAAGTAACTTTCTGCTTGAAAATGAATTCACCAGAGGGAAAGTGGACACTACTCTATTCTGTAAAACAGTTAAGAGTGACATTTTAGTCTGTCAAATTTATGTTGATGATATAATCTTTGGTTCTACTAATCCTTCTCTTGGAAGAAAATTTGCTAAGTGTATGCAGGCAGAATTTGAGATGAGCCTCATGGGGGAACTGAAATTCTTTCTAGGAATTCAGATCAATCAAACTCCAGAGGGAACTTACATTCATCAGAGCAAATACATCAGAGATCTTCTGAAGAAATTTGACCTCTCAGAATGTAAGCCATCAAAGATTCCAATGCATCCCACGTGCATTCTGGAAAGAGAAGAGGTAAGCAAAAGCGTAGAACAGAAAGTCTACAGAGGTATGATTGGTTCTCTCCTTTATCTGACTGCTTCAAGACCTGATATTCTATTCAGCGTATGTATTTGTGCTAGATTCCAATCAGATCCTAGAGAATCTCACTTAACAGCTGTTAAGCGAATTTTCAAGTATCTGAAAGGTACTACTAATCTGGGTTTGTTTTATAGAAAATCTAGTGATTACAGCTTAGTAGGCTACTGTGATGCTGATTTTGCTGGAGATAGAGTGGAACGCAAAAGTACTTCTGGAAGCTGCCAGTTTCTGGGAGAAAATCTGATCTCGTGGTCCAGCAAAAGGCAATCAACTATTGCTCTGTCAACAGCAGAAGCTGAGTACATAGCAGCAGCTGGATGTAGCACACAGATGCTCTGGATGAAAAGTCAGCTTGAAGACTTCCAGATTTTTGAGAGTAACATTCCTATTCTTTGTGATAATACTTCTGCTATTTGCTTAAGTAAGAATCCTATTTTACATTCTAGAGCTAAGCATATAGAAATAAAACATCATTTCATTAGGGACTATATTCAGAAAGGTATTTTAAACTTGAAATTTATAGATACAGACCATCAATGGGCTGATATCTTTACTAAACCCCTTTCAGAAGATAGGTTTAATTTCATTCTGAAACATCTCAGCATGAAAGTATGCCCAGAATGAAAATGTTTTAATTCCATATATTTATCTTCAGAATGTAATTATATTACTGTGAACTTCTGATCAATCTTCTTTCAGAAAGATAGAACATGCAGATTGTATCAGATGCAAGTCTAAAGATCTGAGAGTCTAATCTCAAATACAGACGTGCTGATCACTACATCAAACAAGTGTCATCCAATCATCAGCAAATCCCTGAAGCAGAACGCGTGCACGCCTCTGAGAAAGGAAAGCGCTGATTGGGTGCATTGAGACACATGTCTGGTAACCGTTTTTAAGTATCTTTCTCAAATCCCCCAAAATCAGCAAGCATTTAATGCAAAAGTAATCACGCTTGTTAATGGCAATCATTATTTTTTTTCTCTCTCTTAAAAACGTTTAATTTTTCAAAATAATTTTTGAAAACTTTATTTAAGCACATTATTCTTCATTCTTACTCTTTACGCTTTCTCATAATCTCTCAAGAACTTTCTGCATATTTCTGAGTTTATCTTCTTAAAACCTTTTTTTCTCAAATCATTCTCAAGCCTTTTTAGTGTGAGAACAATGGCATCCTCCAGCATTTCTGCAGGGAATCATAAGAAAGAAACCTCTGAGCAGTATCAGGTGCCTACCAGAACTCTTCTCACACCGGTAAAGAATCTTGAGGTTCTCTCTGAGTTAATCGTCGATTTCGAAAGTTTGAAGGATAATGGATTTGACCTAACTGAGGAAGTTAGGGCTCAAAAGTGGGAGAGGTATTTCGATAGGTTGGTTGGACCAACTTTCCCAGAGCTTGTCAAGGAATTTTGGATTCACGCCAAGATTCATAAACATTTAGTCATCTCTTCTGTCATGGGAAAGAAGATAATAATTTCTGAAGACCTCATTGCTAGGTTAATTGGTCAAAGTGGTGGTGGAGTCCGTTGTGTGGACATGGCTGACAGATGCCCTGATATAGGTGTGGTAGCAAACTGCATTTTCACTCTTGGTTTTCCCAGCAGCAAAATCAAGGATCTGAAGGATCACTGCAGAGTATGGGCCAAGATTGTTCTGGGCTGTTTCAATCACAGGAAGCCAACAAGCTCTCCTGATTATATAAACGTGGATCAGCAATTTCTGATCTACTTTATTGATCAGAGGGTGAAGATCAATCTGGCACACTTCCTGTTCAACCATCTGAAGACTAGTGTGAAAGAGACTAGAGAAGAAGAAAGGACCAAAAGGGACTGGATACCGTTTGGGAGGCTCATATCAGATATTCTGACAGAGAATAAGCTGATAGATTATCTGAGCGAAGCTAAAGTGCTGGGCAATTTTGAACCAACTGTTGGAAAACCGCTGAACGCTAAGAACCTGAAAAAGATGAAGCTGATAGAAAATATCAGGAAGGAACCCAGAGCTTCTTCAACTGCTGACATCTCCAGAAGAAGAGTGCCTCTGAGTAATTTCCCAAGTTTTTCTGAAATGGAATCCCAACCTGATATGTTTCCCAAGTATCCAGATTCATACAAGGAAGAAGATGCAGGTTCAAAGCTGAAGATCAAAGATCTGAGTCAAGTTCAACCTGAAGTGACTCAGAAGAAGACAAAGAAGAGGAAAGCAGAAGGATCATCTCATCAGACTCCAAAGAAACGAGGTAATACATCTGCTGCTCCTATTTCAATTTCATCTACTATTCCAACATCTGCTGCCCCTCCTCAAACCTCTCACAGAATATCCATCCCAATCCCTTCCATTGATGAAACCATACCAGAAGACCCTTCTGAGGCCTTACAACTCAGAAGAACCAGAATTAAAATTCCCATTAATATTACCAAACAACCAACTGTTTCAACAACACCAGCACTTGATAGAGTGCTAGCTGATATTGAGCGTGAACATGCTTCTGTTCAACCTCACTCTGAACCACCAAATATTCCTCCTCCACAACCTGAACCAGAAATTCAACCTGAACCAGAAATTCAACCTGAACCAGAAATTCAACCAGAACATCAACCAGAACCAGAACCACAATCTCAACAACCAATCACAGAAGAACCTCTGATCCCTGAGCAATCAGAGATTCCACCTCCTCAACCAGAAAATAATCCACCCTCACCACAACCAGAGTTTCAACGCTATGAAACCCCTTCTCCTCATCATTCTGATCCCCACTCACCTCAACCTTCACCGCTGGCAATCCAGTTGCCATGTGGAACCACTATTATCAGGCCCCAGTTGCCATCATCAGAGGAATCAACACCTCCAAAAACTCCAACCACTCCAATAGATATATCCTCTGACTCTGATAACCATCCTCCAAAACAAACAGCACCTCAGCAAACCTCTGAAAACCAATCCTCTGAAAACCCCAGCAAAACTTTCATTGACTTAACAAGTCTTGAACGTCTTGCTGATTTAAGACACAAATTGGCCATTCCCAAACCAAAGCAACTAGATGTTGGCTCTGGTATTTTGGACTTTGAAACAGGTATGCTGCAATGGATTGCTTCGTTGAAGCAAGTTTGTCCGGGGATGATCGACCCAGCTGCCTCTGATCAGCTCTGGTCACAGTTCAGAGTATGGGTTCGTGCTGAAGCCCTCCAGCTGCAGGACGTCAACTATGAGCAGGCTCAACAGAACTTTAGCAAGCTGCTGAAGGAAGTTGAGAGTCAGCTGCCTCAAGAAGTTGTGCTCCCTCTGGACAGTGAATCCTGGTCTGAGAAAGAGCAAGCTGCACAGGTGCAACCATCAGAAGAAGACAAGACCCTTCAGGAAGAAAATCCAGCAGAAGATGTAGCTGAAAGTTCTGAGAAACTTCCTCCTGCTGAAAGTTCTCAAGCTGCCTTGGACAGGCAGGCTCTGGAAGAACTAAGGCTGAATGACTTGCGTCTCCAGCAGCGAATGGAAGAGAATGATCAGAAGATGGAAGCAAGAATGAGTGTACAGGACAGCAAGATTGACACTGTTGTCACCATGGTTCAGAAGCAGAATGAAACTTCTGAAAAGATTCAAGCAATGCTGGAAAGCCTGTTCTCACGCATGCCCCCACAACCTTAAAATCTTTTTCATGCATAATTTTTCATTCTATGTTTTGACTATGTTTTGTAATGCTATTTTGCTCTGATTCTGAACTATTTTAATATAACTTGTTTTTCTGATCTAAATTGTTTTAGCACATCACTAACACTTTTTGATTGCTGACAAAAAGGGGGAGAACAAGAATGATATTTAAAATCAATAACGGCTAACTAGACAGAAATTCTCAAACATTCTAACTCTATTACTTGAAATGTTTTTCTGTTTTGTTGTTAAGTCTACAGGCACAAGGAAGCTCCGAACACTATGAAGACTAAGAACTAGAAGCTCATGTTGCTCTGATCAAATATGAAGTTCTGATATATGAAGCTCTGATTGTCCTAACACTCTGATCCTAAGCAAAGCTCTGACAGGAAAAGCTCTGAAGCTCTGCTTTCTGATAAGTCAAAGACCTATAATCTGATGCTCAAAGATAGAAAAAGATCTGACTCTGAAGAACACGCATATCAAAGGGAAGTAACAAACTCAGGGGGAGTATCTCTTAAACTCTGAATTCTCCGTACTTCTTATTCTGATACATAGCTCTGATAACTTTTCACGTTATTTTTCATTTAAAATATCTAGTTTTTGTCATCATCAAAAAGGGGGAGATTGTTAGAACAATGTTTGAATCTAGTACCCTATATTTAAGTTTTGATGATAACAAAGTGAAAAGATATAGTAGTTAAATATTTCATGATTGAATTATATGCTGCCTAAAATTACTATGCTCTGATTTGCAGATATGCTGATTAAAATAAGCAAGATCACGTTCTCAGCATCAGAATATGTTTTCATACACCAGCATCAGAAGTTGCTGAATCAGAACGTCAAGATCAGATGATCAACGCTTGCACATGCTGAAGCTTGATGAACAGAACTGCGCGTAAAACACTCTGATACAGAATCAAATAGTTCATCAGCAGCGAAGCAGAATCAGAATGAGCCAAGCCAGAACGTGCATTGAAGAAGCAACGGTACTGTGCATTGAACGCTAATCAATTCCAACGGCTTCATTCCAGACAAGATCTGCTCAAAAAGGAAAGCTTGTTATTAGCATTGAATCAAGAATATTTGCTTCAACGTTCATCTTCTCAAATGCTATATAAACCAAGCTTCGAAGATTATCACGGCTAATGCTTCCAAACTCTCTACACGCACAAAGCTGAACAATAATCTTCATATACCAGTTTTGCTAAACCAACAAACTCTGATACTTTATTAGCGTTTAGCAACCTAGTATTCTAAGCTTAATTTGTGTATACATCACAGTTGTGATATAGTTTTTGTAGAAAACATTCACACACATTTGCTTATACCTTTGTAAGAAAGTGTTGCCTTGACAAACCGGATTGTGGTTTGAATCAAGAAGGCTTTAGCAGTTGTTAAAGCAGATTTGTATTCAGTTGAATATAGTGAATTAAGACCTCGTTGGAGAGAGGCGAAATCACCTTGACGGGTGGACTGGAGTAGTTTGAGATCAAACGAACCAGGATAAAAATACCTTGTCATTTGCTTTAAGATTCCAGTTTTACAATTCAACCCCCCCTTCTTGTGTTTTTCACCCCTTCACACCCGAGATTTATTTTCCTGGTCTAATTTTTCTTTTTGATCCTTTATTTTCTGTTTCCCCAGTGGTGTCTTGTGTTACCTTTGGATTCGCTTACTTGCATGCATAATCATAAGCATTGCATGACATCTTAGGTCCAAAAATAGGGCTTGTTTTATATTTAAGTATCTTCAATCGCGTCAACACGAAGACTTTAACCTTCGTATCTCCGGACAGAAGACACTTAAATAAGGGCAATTTTTGTACCCCACTTTTTCCCCCTAAGATTCCTCTATCATCTCATATCAATTCAATCACAACAAGATCACATTAGGGTTTGGTTCTTCTTCCTATCTTTAGGTTTGATCATGAGGAATCACAAAGCACCTTGATTTGTATATTATGATCATATTTGTTTTGTATTGATTAACTTTTAACTAATAAATTCAATGAATGTTTTCTCTAATTGATGATACTATAGGTGGGGGCACAACACATTTCATCAGGTTAATTTATAGGTTCATGAGTTTATTTCCATGCCTTCTTCAACAAAGATTCATTGAGATTCAAGCTTCATAATTGAATATGATTTAAAATAATATCATGATAAGGTCTACTATGATTTGTCATGCCTCAATTTGTCAAAGAAAGTCAAAAGATACAGGGTTTGATTGAAGAAGTTTGACCTAATTGGACAAGTTCTTAATTCCTTGATCACGGGTGCATAACTCCCTCAATTATTAATATTTGGAAGTGGTTATTTTTTCTTTGGTTCCTTATTATCATCCACAACAACTTCTATTCACATGGAAAAAGTATTTGTGCAATAAAGTTTGTCAAAATTAAAAGGGGTTTCCAAGTCACCTTGGTGCTCTAGGAGCTAGCGTTTTGAACTTCTAAGGGTTAAATCTTGCTCATATTTTTAGATTTTTAAGTGATTCCAAAGACATGCTTCTCTTTAAAAGGCTATAAACTAATAACTTCAAGAGTTCCAAGGAAATTTTGAATGGAAGATGCCTAATGATTGAGAAATATTACAAGTCCTCTAGATAGGTCATCAAATTCCCTCATTTGACTCCAAAAGATCATAACTTGGTCAATTTTTATCTCCTTAAGCCCATTATTTTTACACAGTGATCTTAAGGATGTTAACTATAACTTTTTTTTATGTGAAAATCTTGAAAATGAGTTGAAGATGCCCTAAGAACTCATAGGATTATAGGTCACCTCATGAATTTTCACCAATTTTACAAGACCATAACTTTTTCAATACTTTGTGTTTTTGAGTGATTCAAGTTTCACAATGCTCTTTGGGAAGTCTACTTCAAGCTAGAATCAATGATCAAATCTCAATTTTGGAGGAAGACCTTTTTTGAACTCAAAACATTATAGGTTACTTTTGAAGAAAAACTTAGAATTTTTCTAAGTACAAAAAGTCAGCATCTTTTTCTCAACTTTGACTCATCATAACTTTTAGATGAAACATCTATCTGATTTCATTCTTGACACATTGCAAACATTATAACCTTATTTTTCAAATGCTTCAAAAATCATGCCCTAATACCCCTTAAGCTATGAACACCATGGGTTCAAAGATGGTACCTTGAAACTGAAGTTTCCTTCCAAGTCAGAATTTGAAATTCATAATGTGGCTTCTAATCACCAATTTAGCACGCATTTTTGATTTAAACATGTTTTAAAAATTTCCTAAAGTTGAAATAAGGATCAAAACGTATGAATTGATTGAGTTTTAATGCACATGGGGTCACACTTTTTTCACTTTCGAGATTGATCCAATTTCCCTCCAAACTTCAAATTTCCTCTTAATTCTTTGCACCATTCGCTTCCCTATAAATAGAGGACCTCACTCCTCTCATTTTCTCAAGCTTGAACAGTCAGAATCACCCTGCCAAACTCTCTCCTTAACCCATTTTTCTGCAACTTCGAATTTGTTTTTACAACCTTCCTCAATCTATTTTCTTTACTAATTCTTCATCCTTGAACTTCACTGAAGATAACAGAAGAAGAACCAAGCCCTAAAGTGTCTTAAATCGTGCTACCCAAGTCAAGTTTCAGAGCTCTGAATTTGAACTTCAATAGGTAGATTCCTTCATCAATTCTCTGAAAATTTGTTACTACAATGAAGCTTTCATCGCTCTCATACTAGTCGCAACATTTGTTTTCAACTGGAAGTGAGTTTTAGCCATGAATTTTCAAATCCCTATTCAAATTTTTCCTTCTGGTTTTTTGTAAATCGACTGAGCTACACCTTAAATAAATTTTCCGCGAGGGTACGGTTGTCTTCTTCTTGATGTGACAAAGTGAGTGGCATAGGTCTGGGCTCCTAATTTTACAGTATGAGAGACATGTAATTCGCGTGGCTGGAGGTTAAAGATGACCAACGTGTCATCTCTCAACCAATAATAAGGCGCCACTTGTTTTTTTCAAAATCTGATTTAATATTTGATCTAGTGGTTTATTCACTAAGGACCATGATATGCACAGCACGTCAGATCCCTTGGATCTGATTACTAACGCATTTTGACATTCATCCAATGGTTTATATCTTTTTGTTTTATTTTTATTTTCTGTTTTTTATATTTTAATTGATTTAAACTTCAAAAAATCATAGAAAATTCATTCTTGACTAAAAAATTATAAAATAATTTACAAAAATATTTTCAAATATTCTCTTTCTGATTTTTATTTTTTCATGATTTTATTTTCATATTTGATATTTTTTTATAATTTTTCCTTTATTTTGATTTGTTTCTAATTATTTAAAAACACTTTTTGATATTTTTTAATTCTAACCTTTTTTATAAAAATCGTTTTCATTATTTTTGACTTTTCTGAAGTTTTTCTATAATTTCATTTTGACTTCTACTATTTTTGATCTTTTTTTCACTTATTTGAATTATTTTAATTAGTTTAAAAATACTTTTCAGTTTTAAAAAATTACCAAATATTTTATAAAAATATTTGAGATCACTTCTAACTTTTATATGGTCTCTTTTAAATTTTCTTTGATACTTTGAATATAGGTTGCTATTTGGCCTTTTGTTTTCATTAAAAAAACAATTTAAAAAATCATCTTCTTTTTTTATTTTGTTTATTAAATACAATTTATCATAAACTTCATTAACATCATTGGATCTTTGGTGTTGAGTTTAACTCCACCAAAATGGATGAATGATTTTAATGATAGTTTGATCAAAACTTTTGATTTAAATATTTCTCCTCCCTCTTCATCTTATCCCCTTCTCATTTATGCTACATGTTGTTAGAGGATGATCTATATATCATCTCTCCAAACAAATGACACATAGATTTCTATTGACCGGCCTCAAAATAGGTGTGACTTCTATATAAGTCCACTTATGATTGCTTAACATAGCGCAAAATTTTGTCACGATTCAAGAAATGATCATTCGTGGCCCAAACCTATGTTTGCAAGCCCAAGTATGTTTAATTTGAAACCTTTTATCCAATAACTTTGAGGTTCATCTTTAGGAGGCTTTGGTCTTATCAATCCTCTAATGAGCTTTCATAAAATTTGGTCTAAGTGAATCATTTAAACATCGTTGATCATTTATTATTGCTTTAAGAATTTGAAATGAATAATATACTTGACAAAAAGAAAATGAAACTTGTTGTTGAGAGGTTTTGATTTTATCAATCTTCTAATGAGTTTTCAAATGCAAGTTTCAAGATGGTCATTCAACTAACCTCTAATTTCTAACCCATTAACAATTGACTTTTATTTTTATGCATTTACTTTACGCCTTTACTTTTACGTACCATTTATTTTGGCATTTACATTTTATGCTATTTTCATCTTTGCTCACTTGAGCATTTATTTTTTATGTTATTTTTATTTTTCTCACTTGAACTTTAATTTTCTTTTTGAAGATACCTAATAATCAACTTGAACAATAAAAAAATTTAAAGTTACTTGGACTACTTGGTTACTATCCTTGGCATTTTGGAGTTATGGACTTCTTTGATTTAGGAGTAAAGACCTTAACCTACCTTGAGACCTTGTGGCTATTATTGCTATTTTGTCTGGAGTTCTTGGGGTTTATCCCAAGACATTGGATTTATATGTTTTCTTTGTCTGCAGATTATTCTGATTATATGCTTTGTCTGTGATTAGGAATTCATTTGTATACAGACGTTACTCTGCCCAATTTTTGTGAAGACTTAATGCATTTGAAGTTGGTATTTTAAGAGGTTTATTATCTTTTCTTGTTTGGTTTCAAATCCAAAGGATGGTAATTCTACATTGACTCATTGTGTCAAGTGTTGGCTTCTTGTTGGTTAGACGGTTCTTTTTCCTAGCTTTTACCTTATGCTTTAGGATAGTCCCTTCATGTCCTCATATCTTATTTAATTTCAAAACTCTTCTCCCTCCTTTTCAAAACTATTCTTGTTTTCCAAACTTGAATCGCTTTCATGATAAACTTGGAGTTAGGTCCATGCATTTTCAAAACATTTTCTTAATCAAATTTTAACCAACTTAATCATACTTTGACATTTTTGTGAGAAGACTAAAAGTCAATCAATCTCATTCAAACCATTTTTTCCATTTTAGTTTTTACCTTAAAACTTTTCTCAAAAGATTAGACTCTTGTCAAATCTTGTAGTGATGCAAACTACTATACTTCTATGATATATAGTGAAGCGAGATATTTTCCACTGAGGTGTTGAGCGAAGCTTTGTTGATTTTAAAATACAAGCTATATCCTCCACTTCGAGATGACTCAAATTCTCATTTCTCATAATCGTGGGTAGTAAGTATGTCCTTCCACTCGGATAAGACGAAGATGTCTCATCACTTAAAATTAACCAACACATTTATGTTTTAAAATTTTTAAAGGTGAACTACGAGTTCCCTGATCCCCTATTGCACGGAAGGTGGTACGTAGGAAATAAAGGTTCGCAACCATGGCGGATGCAAAAATTGTAAAAAAATACTTCTTTTCTTATCCCCACAATCTATTTTTGTATAAAATACTTATAACCAAAATACACGAATTTTCAAAGAGGTTCCTGCAGAGTACCATAGATGTTTAGGGTGTTAATACCTTCTCTTTTCATAACCAACCCCCGAACTTAGATTCTATCCCCCTCTTTTTGGGTTATTCTCTCTATTCCCATTCCTCTGGAAACAATAAAGCGCAGTGGAGATTTTTATTTTGATCTGTGCGAGTCAAGTTAATCCAATGGCTTAGTCTCAATATTTTTACCGCTACAACACCCCCAAGTTTTTGCTAATTAATTGAATATACACCCCCTGCATTTTTCAAATTAATTAATTTATTTTAATTAATTAATTTTTATAATTGTGTTTTGTTTGTTATAATTTTCTTTTATTTTATTTAACTAATTCCCATGATATTTTTTTCTTACATTAAAAACCATTTATAAATAATTATTAAGTTTTTTTTTATTAAAAATATTTAATATATTTTTAATAATTAGGGAATAATAGTTATTTATTAGCTTGAATATTTTTTCTAAAAACACTAACTATTTTTTATTATTGCATTAAATATTTTGCTCATTGATTCAAACTTTTTTTTGCATAATTGCATCATATACTCGAAAATAGCTAACCAACCAAAATACTGACTTTTTTCTACTAACTTAATTTCAAATTCTATTTACTTTTCAAAAAAAGGATTGTGAATCTATTTTATATTAACTGCGAACTGCATCTACGATTCCGCAATTTTCAAACCTAGATTTGATTCAAGGATTAATTCAATATTTTCAGAGTCCATAAAAAAACTAACCAAACACTACGAACTACGAATTAGGACTCTGATTGCTCATAAGAGGATACGTAGGCATGTGACTTAAACTCATGGCGAGTTCCTCTAATTAAAAAATTAAAACCCCATTCCTGAATCTTAAACCTAAATCCTAGAATCCTTGTGAGCAAGGTAGATGAGGGGTGTCTAACACCTTCCCTTCGTCTAAAGTGAGTCAAGACTTAGAATCTTTGTATCATCAATTAGGGTTATTTTGTTATATTCTCGTCCTAGGATAAAAATTAATGGTGGAGACTCGTTATTTTTGTCGGTTACGACATAGTGGGGATGAGTTTCCTTGAAACAAGCCAACGAGAAGTTATTCAAGGCTTACCTTGAATCTGTTTGCAACTTTAAGGAGAGGTATATGCTAGTCTAGCCCATGTCAGAGATGGAGTTATTAAATGTTTTTAGAAGTGTCCCGCTGGTTGACGAGGAGGGTAACCCTGAGCTGAACGAGGAAGGGAACCCGATGGTGAAGCTGGTGCCAAAGTTCCATTTCCATTTGTCGAAGAAACATTTTGATCGGGGGACTGATAATTACATTCGGAAGAGGGAGCAACTGGGTCCCGAGGATCTGGTCATCCATTACCGTTTGTCGGCATTTATTGCGGGGATACCCCATGTCTAGCGTGTGGGCAAAGGGGGGAAGTTATTGACAGATGAGGATGGGAAGCCCATGTTCTAACCGGGGCTTATAAATATGAAGGAGCTCCTTGAATCTGGGGATCTCGTGGCGTGCTTGGGTAGTTTATCATGTATTTTAGATTTGTCTTACGACATATCTCTTTATCCTAGTTTACTAACCCTTATTTGTTTTTTTGTTGCAAGAAGGATGAATACTTACCAGGAGCATATGATCAAGATAGTCGTTGTTGCTCAAAAATTAAAGAAGGGGAAGAATTCAGGAAAAGTTCCTCAAGGAGATGTGGGGACGGTCCCCCATGCGGGTTCGGGGATGTCATCGTCTGGTCCTTTAGTCGGGTACCCTTCGCCTCAACAAGTGTCTTCGAGGCTCAAGAGAACGCATATTGAGGGGGTTGTTGATCTGATGGGTGAGCAGGACAGTGGTAAGTTCAAGATGCCTTCTTGCTTTCATGAGAAGAATTTCTTTGATAACTCCTCCTTGCATCTTCTCCCCAAAATTTGCCCTCCTATCTTTATTCAAGGCATACTCATTAAGGTCCTCAATTGCTCTAGGTTTACCAAGAATTGATCAGATAAGTTCTCCTCCTAAGCAATGGCCTTTCAAATAATTTAACTTTTCACCAAGATATGGGAGTTCCAGAGCTTCAAATGATTTCCATGACACCTTATATGCCTCAGCATAATGGCGCAGCTGAAAGAAAGAAAAGAAGTGTACATGGCAAAGTGTAGGTCGAAGGCTTAAAATATGTGTAAAGGCTTTTGGGTCAAAGCAGCTTCGAAAGCAGTATGCAGGCTAATTTTAATGCCAAAACGAAACACTAGGATTAAAGGAGGGCTAGTTCGAAAGAAAGCGTGAGAATGCTTTTATGAAGCCTTCGATTGGGAGAGCTGGTAATGAACGCCATCGAAAGGTTCATTTTCGAACATTGAAATACAGGCCATTTGAAGCATTACAAGGAGAGACCTTTCGATTGCCATATTGTTTGAAGGGGTGCTTCGAATAGAAGAATATTTTGAATTTGAAAGCTTTTATCTTATCCAAAGAAGCATGTGGAAGCCTAATGGTTTGAAGGTCATGCAATTTTCAAACACGGCATGATCGAAGGATAGTTAGAAACGAAGCTTCGACAGGCCAAGATGAAGAAGTATTCAAATTGAGCAAAATGAAGCTTCGGCGGACTAAGATGAAAGAGTTAATGCTTCGATTGGTCTGATTGAAGGAAAAGAGATTCGAAAGGGACAATAGTTGAGTTCGATTGGGCTAATTGGATAGTTTTCAAATCAAGCAACTAAGGCAGATAGTCACCCAATCGAAGAGGCCATGATGATGAGGGCTTGGACCATTCGAATTGGGAACTCAGAGCCATCGAAGAACAAATCTTGGGAACATTTAAAAAGTCAAGTTGAGTGGGAGTGAAACCTGTCCAGGTTCACTCAAAAACCCAAAATGGTAGAAAATCATCAATAATGGCAACCCTTTTAAGACTTTCGATTATGCCTTCAAAGCCATGGTTAATGGTTGATTCTTTCCATTTTCGCCCACCACCACACCCCTATAAATACTAGACAGGATTTTCTATCAAAGGAGGCAGACACACGCATAAAAAGAAACACAGAAATACACGGAAAAGACAGGAAAAATACACACACACACTGCCTTAGGGAAGCATACCAATTTTTCTCTAAATTTTAACAAAGTGGTTCCATACCCAAAACTGCATATCGAAGTATACCGGCCATAAGTATAAATTTCGAAATTCAATCTCTTAATTTGAGCATTTTTTAATTATTCTAACGTGTTTATGTGTGTTACAGTCCTCACATGCAAATACTAACATCAGGATAAAAATTTGCCATTGTTTGGGCATTTGAAATTGTTTCATTCAGCCCTGGCACATTATTGTTTTATTCTAACCTATTTCTGACTGGGTTTCAAATATATTTATGTTTTGTTGTTTGTACTAACAATTAAAGCAGATGGCTGGGTGGTGAAGAAGCGTGCGATGGGCTAGAGGACCTGGGTTCGATCCCAGGCTTCAGCCTTTCTATTTTTCTCATGTTATATTTACAGATCTGGCGCTTCAAGCCCAAACATGCACACCATGCACTCTACCATCAACATAATCAGATCCATACAACATGGATCCAGCGCCTCCAGCATGCATTCCCCACCGTGGACTCTCTAGATGCGTCCTCACCAGATCCTAACGCACTCTGGGCCAACTTAATTGGGCCTGACCAATTTCAAACATTGCACCCCCTTTGTTATTTTTTAGCAGACCCGTTTGAATTTTCCTCTTTTACTATTTTATTTTTGTTTATTTATTTGTTTCATATTTTATTTTCAAAGTTTAATTTTCTTTTAATATATAAATAAAATAACAAAATAGGGTTAGTTTTTACTAAAAAAGTAATTTTGTTAATTAATTAATTAATTACTTTAATCCTTTTTTTCAAATTTAAAATTAAATAGACTTGGGATTTTAATTTCTTTTCTTAACAAAAACACAAAAAAAAAATTTCCTTTCACTTAGGATTTTAGACGCTATTTTCAATTCGCGCGCGTTTATTGCTTTCGTTATCATTTTCATATTAAATGTATCTGCTTACTGGGATGTAATAGATTTATAACTAGGATTTTACTGTACCACTTTCTTTATTTTCCCCCAAATTTTGGACTTGTAAATTCCCCCATCCCTGAAGCCATGTAATAGCGTAGGATTTAATTTTCGCACTTTACATTTCATGTACATATATTAACTATTTAGATGTATGGTAATAGGATTGCATGATAAGAGCTTAATAACCAAAACGTTAGCAAACGTAAATGCAAAGACAAAAATAACTGAATACAACACACTTTCACATGCGCCCCTCTAGGGTACTCCCACTTTGGTTGCCTTCGAAAAACAGTCACAACTCCTGAAACGTGAGAGATTTTAGTGGCAACCCTTTGGTTTAAAGATCAAAAAATGACCCTCTCGACATTGCCTCGGTAAAAATAATCTTAAAACCCTAGGGTAGTTACTAAGATTTCTTGCCCAGTTGCCTTTGTGACTATAAACGTCCCTTCGAATGACCCTTAAAACATCCAACGACTAGGGCTACCTACTCACTACTAGTAGGATAGCACTATCTAAAGGAAAAGAGGTAAAGAACAATCCTTTCGAGTAAAGTAGATAGTTGTTAGATGCTTGCTCAAACAAACTTTTTTACACTTACACAAAACAACTTTCAAAACCCTTTTCAAAACGCTTTATCGACACTCTTGACGACTGATACAATAGTTATCATAAAGAAGATCTCCTTACTATTGGCATTTCAAAAATACTTTTCAAATACACAAAGCACAAAGCATTTCAAATGAGCTAAGCATCTAAGAGCCCGTAGAAAACTACGGATGGAAAGGGTGCTAACACCTTCCCTTTCCATAATCTACCCCCCTTACTCAGAAAACTCTCGAAAGGTCTTTTTCTGTTCTTTTTATCCTTTCCTTTTATGGATAAAAGAAAATTTTATGGTGACTCTTTCTTACCGCAACATTTGTGAATACAAATGCAAAACCAGTACAAACAGTCGGTTCTGCCACCGTATCACAGAACTGGCGACTCTGTTGGGGAAATAATAAAGTGAGGTTACCTTATAGTTTAGTTCATTCTTTATTTGCTTTACATTGTGTGTTTTTTTTTTCTTTATCTTTGAGGGCTTGTTTGGGTTGTTAATAAAATATCCTACACCCGGATCTGGGGAACCTTTTAGGTAAGTAGCAATAGATCGTGGGGACTGTGCGGGGTATACCAACATGGTTGAAGTGATAGCTATGTTGGTGTGACACATTTATTGGTACCAGTAGCCTTTGAGTTTAGTCAAGGAGAATACAGGGCCGTTTTGTGGTGTCATGAAGCACCAACTGACCTTAGAACCTTTAATTGAACAAACTTGGCCATTAGGAAGTAATGAGATAGCCGACTTTGGTGCAGTCCGAAGTTGGTTGATACTCGATACTATGCTCATTGAGATTGGACTTTCGGGATATTTCGGTCGCCAATAAAGAGGCTTGTGCTGAAATAATTCCCCGTGAAGAAAGATCAGTGATATTGAGATTCCCTAGAACCCAGTTACTTTCTAGGACAGGTTGAACTAACTATACTTCAAGAGGGTACTTATCTATGGAACTCATGCAAGCCTAAAACCCAAGGATTTTTTTTTGTGCTTGTATATATTTGTTTGCACATAACATCATGACATTATAACATGACATATCACACTAACCATTTCAAGGATTTTTAGGACTTATCTTTGTGTCTGTTTTGTAGGACATGGCTCCCACTCGCAGAAATACTATCCAAGTCAACCTTGTAAGAGTGCCTCATCAACTCAAAGAGTTGGCATCAAGGGTTCCCGAGAATTCTCCATTCACCAAAAGACATGGTCGTCTCCTCAATTTGTTCACCTCAAGCTCTGATGAAGACATGGTAAATGTTCTCTTTTAGTTCTTTGACCCTTTACACCATTGCTTAACATTTCCCGATTACCAGTTGGTACCTACCATGGAAGAGTTTCCTAAGTTATTAGAAGTGCCTATTCTCAATCAATTACCCTTCAACGGTATGGAAAGATACCCAAAGCCTGAGGAGATCGCTCAAGCTCTGTATTTACAACGGTCTGATGTTGTGACAAATTAAGAAACAAGAAGCGGTGTCAAAGGGTTTCTAGCCAAGTTTTTGTTTGAGAAATCTCACTATTTTTTGGATACTTTGGCTTTACAATCCTTTGAAGAGGTGTTGGCCCTTCTCATCTATGTGATGGTACTGTTCCCTAACCCGGACCAACTCATAGATGTGAATACTATTAAAGTTTTTATGTCTCATAACCCGGTGCCTACTTTACTTGGAGACATTTTGCACTTTTTTCACACTCGCACCGTAAAGAGAAGAGGGACCCTTATGTGTTGCACTCCTCTGTTGGCTAGGTGGTTTATTTCTCACCTACCTTGATCTGTTTTAAAAAATAAGCAAGGTATGAGGTGGTCTAATAGGTTGATGTCCCTTACACATTCAGATATGCACTGGTGCCCTCGATCCTTGGAAGAAGTTACCATCAATGATCACTGTTGGGAATTCCCTAATGTCCCTCTCCTAGGCATTAGGGGAAGAATAACTTATAGCCCTTGTTTGGCGTTGCGACTGTTTGGGTATGCTAGGAGGGATAGTCTTCATGATGTGCTGGTTCAAGGAATTGAATTCGATTATGAGAACGATGTCCAAAGGTACCGTCAGAGATTCATTCGAGCTTGGGGCATGGTGAACAAAGTGGATAGCAAGACATTGGGGCATAATAACTCAATCCCTTTGGAGCCTTATCTTAAGTGGGTGTGAGCACACGCTCAAAATCTCATGAGTTTGAATGCCTACATTGCACCAAAGAGGATGCGCTCATGGGAAGCCTGAGTCCTGTTTGATTTAGGAGTTTTGTTTATCTTTGTTTCTTCCATTGTAACCCAAGAGGCATCATTGTAACCATTTAAACTTGTGAATGCAATTAATGTTTGTTCTATCTTTGTCTAAGAAAATTTAAATCTTAAAAGTCCTTGAAAACATTGCATGAGCATATCATGCATATCATTACATAAGCAAGTATTTTAGGACAGGTTTCTTATCTTTTCGTTGTTTATTTCAGCAATAAGAAATGGATCTTGAATAAACAGTTAAGGATATTCAAGCTCAAAATGCACAATTACAACGAATGTTCCTGGCTCTGGCTAAGGGACAAGAAGATCTGAAAGCTTTCATCATCAAAGATAAGACAAAGAAGGCAAAGAAACCAGCTGGCGTCTTGAATATTAAAGAAGGTTCAGAGGACTGACCAAGCGAGATCTAGATTTTGCAACCCCGTCGGACGAGGGAGACAATTAGGAAGAAAAGAACAAGGAAGGGGATAACAACCCAGGGTCGGATGAAGAAGAAGCAGACTATACTGAAGAACAATATCCTCCTGCTGATAACAAGTATAAACAGTTGGAGGATCACCTCAATGCTATGGAGATTCAGAAGGTACCCGATCTGGATTTTGAAGAGTTTGGACTGGTCTCAGGGGTGGTCATCCCGCAGAAGTTCAAGGTTCCCGTATTTGCTAAATATGACCAGGTTTCGTGTCCTAAGCTGCATCTAAGATCCTATGTAAGGAAGATTCAGCCTCACACTGCTGATAGGAACTTCTGGGTGCATTTCTTCCAGGAAAGTTTGTCAGAGACGCAGTTGGAATGGTTCTATCAACTATAAGGAACCAACATTCGCAATTGGGAAGATCTGGATGCTAATTTTTACAAGCAGTACCAATACAATGTTGACCTCGCTCTAACCTGTACACAACTTTAAAGCATGTCTCTAGGTTCCAGCGAGGGTTTCAAAGATTATGCCCAAAAGTGGAGGGATCTTGCAGGAAGGGTCCAGCCTCTTTTGTCTGATAGAGAGCTGGTAGACATGTTCTTGGGTACTTTGTCTGGCCCACTTTTCAACCATTTTATTGGAAGCTCTTCAGCCAGGTTTACGGAGCTGATATTGACTGGGGAACAAGTAGAAGCGGGTATCAAGAGTGGTAAGATTCAGAGGGATGCATCTTCAATTACAATGAAGAAACCCTTCACTGGAAAGAAAGAGGTCAGTGTTGCTTATGGCCAGTGAAATCAAAGCAAAACTAAATGTCGTCCAACGGTAGGAGTTGTTATGACTTCCAACCCTGCGTTAAATCAAAAACAAAACAATCAATGCAGACAGGATGCGCCCCAAAGACATTTCACCTGGATCAACATGCCCTTATCTCAGGTTTTACCACACCTGTTAAAGTCTAATCTGGTTACTCTAAAGGAGGCTCCTAAAAATCCAAATACTACATCTCCCCACTACAACCCAAATGCTCGATGTGCCTACCACTCCGACAGTCCAGGGCATGATACAAATGATTGTTGGGCTCTGAAGAACAAAGTGCAAGATCTCATTGAGGCAAAGGAGATTGAGTTTGACCCTCTGGAGACCCCTAATGTAATAACTGCACCAATACACAAGCATGGTTGGGGTGTTAATGTTGTTGATAGTGACTTGTTTATCTCTTCTGTTGATGAACTAGCTACTCCTCTCCTGATTGTTAAAAATAATTTATTACGAGCTGGTTTATTTCCAGACTATTGTGAAGGTTGCCACCTATGTATGTCTCTATCCAATGGTTTCTTGTTGTTAAAGATAGGTGTCCAGCGCCTGATGAACAACAAAGAAATTATGTTTGAGAAAATCCCCTCTACAAAAGTTCTGTGTGAAAACATTTCAATAATTACCATTTCTGAAAATCCGTCTAGGGTCTCCTCCAAAAGACCTGTCAGGATTATATTCGTTCCTAAGGTTTCTCCTTTAATTATCACTTTTCCTGGGCCAGTACCATATTTCTCCGATAAAGCTATTCCTTGGAATTATGGGGCTGACGTTTACTACCATGGCGTCAAGCAAGACCTATTGGCTATTAAAAATGAAGTTGCTGAAGATATTAATCCTGATATCGACAACGTTGTTGGGACCAGTAAAATTACCAAGAGTGAAAGGATATTCTCTCCTGAAATATCTCTGAAAACTGTTGCTACTCCTTTGGTTATTCCTATTGCCACTCCTGATGCTACTCATGTTGCTACTCCTACTATCATCCTTGTTTCTATTCCTGCTACTGAGTCAGCTGAGACTCGGGGAAAGGAGGTACTCGTTGAGCCTGCCCAGACGGAGACACATAAAGAAGCTATTCCTGAAAATTCTAAAAAAGAAATGGAAGAGATTTTGAATATTATTCGAAAGAGCGATTACAATGTCGTGGAGAAATTGGGGAAAACCCCTTCAAAAATTTCAATGTTGGCCTTACTGTTATGCTCTAAAGCCCATGCTAAGGCTTTGGTAAAGTTCCTGAAGTCTACACATGTGCCTTAAGAGACCTCTGCCGACCAATTCGAGAATTATGTCGCTAGTTTGACAGCTGACAATAGACTTGGTTTCTCGGATGAAAATTTAACGTCCAAAGGAAGGAAACATAATGATGCCCTGCATGTCTCTATTGAGTGCAGGGGCACTACCCTAGCTCATTCCTGGTGGATACAGTTTCATCGTTGAATGTCTTACCTAAAAATGCTTTGGACATATTAGATTGTGAAGGACTCACACTGAAGCCCAGTAACATTATGGTGAGAGCCTTCGATGGTTCCAAGAGAATGGTGCATGGGGAGGTGGACATCCCTATTAAAGTTGGTACTCAGACTTTTGACTCCACTTTCTACGTGATGGACATCCTCTCATCTTACTCCTATTTATTGGGTCGCCCTTGGATCCATGGGGCCGGTGCTATTACTTCTACCCTGCATCAAATGCTGAAATACCCAGTTAGCGGAAAGATTATTACAGCCCATGGCGAGGAAGAATATATGGTGAGCCACCTAAACTCTTTCAGGTATGTTGAGATGGACGGCGAGTTCATTGAGACCCCTTGCCAGAACATTGAGGAGGTTCCTCAGACAGCTGTTGTGACCAAGACTGCTAATAGTGTCCTGAAGATTACCAGACCTACATTGAAGATGGCTTCTCTAAAGGATGCCAAAGCAGTAGTCGAAGAAGTTAGGTGTACCATTTGGGGCCAACTCCCTGATATTCCCTACAAATCTGACAAGTTTGGTTTGGGTTTTACTTCAGGATACCAAAGAGTTGTTCGTCGTGCTCGCACCGGAGGACCACCAATGCGCATCAACAACCATGGAATCAATGCTCTGGAAGACAGTGATAGCGATTGCGACATGGACAATTAGATCTTTCCAACTATCTGCGGTGGACTCAACAATTGGGAGGCCAAGGATTTTGTTCCTATTACTTTTATTCAGGAGTAATTATCTTTTTGTTTTTTTGGGATATGTAATATTTAAACAATTGAAACTCTAAAGCTTTGTGTATTACCCCAGGCACAATGGTCTATTTTGTGAGGGTTATTACTTCATCTTCATATGTCATTAATAAATCATTGGACGTTTTGCATGAAAATTTTACGCTCTTTATCTTTCTTTTCTGCTTTTATTTTATCAAAAATAGATATGCTTTCTTACACACACCCACATATCAAACTACAGATCCACATCCACTCTGGATCCCATTGATACCGGTTCTGCTATTGAAAATTATAACTTTGAAAATCTGATCTACCAAGCCGAGGAAGAAGGTGAGGAAGATTGCGAAGTACCAGGAGAACTAGCCAGACTTTTACAACATGAGGAAAGGGTAATACGGCCTCGTGAAAAGCGGTTGAGACAGTAAACTTGGATACTGAGGAGGATAAGAAGGAAGTCAAGATAGGTTCCAATCTGGAGCATAGTGTCAAAAATTGGTTAATTCAGATGTTACATGACTATGTTGAGGTCTTTTCCTGGTCATACTAAGACATGCCAGGGCTAGACACTGATATTGTGGTTCATCGTCTACCGAAAAAAGAAGACTGTCCTCCTGTGAAGCAAAAGGTTCGTCGTATGCAGCCAGAGATGTCAGAAAAGATCAAGGCTGAAGTCATGAAACAGCTCAACACTAGTTTCTTAGCTATTACTTCTTATCCATAATGGGTTGCTAATGTTGTTCGGGTGCCTAAGAAGGACGGTAAAGTACGTATGTGTGTGGATTACAGAGACCTGAATAGGGCAAGCCCTAAGGATGACTTTCCGCTTCCCCATATTGATGTTCTGGTTGACAACACCGCATAATATAAGGTATTCTCCTTCATGGATGGTTTCTCCGGGTACAATCAGATCAAAATGGCACCTGAAGATATGGAGAAAATAACCTTCGTCACGCAGTGGGGCACTTTCTGCTACAAAGTTATGTCATTTGGGTTAAAGAACATCGGAGCAACCTATCAGCATGTCATGGTATCTTTGTTTCACGACATGACCCATCACTAGATAGAGGTCTATGTCGATGATATGATAGCCATATCTTATACTGAAGAGGAGCACCTTGATCAACTGTATAAGCTATTTGAAAGACTGAAAAAGTACAAACTGAGGCTGAACCCGAATAAGTTCACTTTTGGGGTAAGATCTGGTAAGCTCTTAGGCTTCATTATCAGCGGAAAATATATTTCAGTAGACCCTGCAAAGGTTAAATCTATACAAGAAATTCCAACTCCCCACACTGAGAAGGAGGTTAGGGGGTCCTTGGGACGTCTAAACTACATTGCCGGATTCATTTCCCGTATAACCTCTACTTGTGAGCCAATATTCAAATTTTTGAAGAAAGATCAAGCAGTGAAGTGGAATGACGATTGTTAGACCTCCTTTTACAAAATTAAGGAATATCTTCAAGAGTCCCCAATTTTGATGTCGTCGGTTGAAGGGAGACCTCTGATCATGTACTTAACAGTGTTAGAGAACTCAACGGGGTGTATGCTGGGGCAACATGATGAGTCTGGTCAAAAAGAGCATGCAATATACTATCTTAGTAAAAAGTTTACCGACTATGAGACCAGATACTCACTGCTCGAGAAAACTTGATGCGCTTTGGCATGGGCTGCTCGCCGACAGAGACAGTATATGTTGACTGACACTACCTTGTTGATATCTAAAATGAATCCTATCAAATACATCTTTGAGAAACCCGCTCTCTTAGGAAGAATAGAAAGATGGAAAATGATCCTGACCGAATATGATATTCAGTACACAACCCAGAAAGCAATTAAGGGAAGTGTACTAGCTGATCATTTGGCTCAACAAGCTATGGACGACTACTAATCCATGAATTTTGAGTTCCCAGATGAGAACATCATGTTAGTGACTGATTATGAAGAACCTGGACCGGATGAAGGACCTGAAAAAGGATCCCGATAGACTATGGTGTTTGACGGATCTTCTAACGCACTTGGAAATATCATCGGTGCTGTGATTATATCTCCCGAAGGTTGTCATACTCCTTTCACTGCCAGACTATGTTTTAATTGTAACAACATGGCTGAATATGAAGCATGCATTATGGGTCTCAAGGCTGCTAACAACTTGAGAATTAAATTCTTGAGTCTATTTGGAGACTCGGCCTTAGTAATCAGTCAAATAAAAGGAGAATGGGACACGGAGCATCCTAATCTCATCCCTTACTAGGAGCATGTGCTAACATTGATTCCACACTTTGAAGAAGTTACCTTTGAGCATTTCCCACGAGAGGAAAATCAATTAGCGGACGTGCTAGCTACTATGTCATACATGTTCAAGGTCAAGTGGGATAAAAAATCCCCTCAGATCACTATTGAGAGATTGGACAAATCGACATACTGTTATGAGATTGATACTGAAGGAGAAGTGAACAAACCTTGGTTCCACGAAGTGAAAAGGTACCTCGAATTCCAAGAGTATCCTGAGGGAGCTTCATTCAATGATAAGAAGTTCCTAAGAAGGTTCTCTTCCAAGTTTTTCCTCAGTAACGGAATCCTCTACAAGCACAACCACGATTCTAATTTGCTTCGGTGTATGGATAACAGTGAAGGGGAGAAGATTATGGCAGATTTACACGAAGGTACCTTTGGCACCCATTCCAGTGGGAACACAATGGCTAAAAAGATCCTACGGGCAGGATACTATTGGTCCACTATGGAAGCAGGTTGTTATCAGCATTCACGAACTTGTCACAAATGCCAGATTTATGCTGATAAAGTACATGTGCCCCCCGGTTCCCTTGAACGTCTTGACTTCTCCCTGGCCATTTGCAATGTGGGACATCGATATGATTGGAGAGATTAGACCTACAGCTTCTAATGGGAACCGCTTCATCCTAGTTGCCATTGATTACTTCACAAAGTGGGTCGAGGCAACCTCTTTTGCTTCTGTTACCAAGAACGTTGTAGCCCGATTCATCAGACATAACCTTATTTGTTGGTACGGTATTCTAGAAAGAATCATTACAGATAATGGTAGCAATCTTAGTAATACTATGATCATTGATCTCTGCATACAATTCAAGATTCATCATCATAACTCTTCTCCTTACCAGTCGAAGATGAATGGTGTTGTAGAGGCTGCTAATAAAAACATCAAGAAGATCATACAAAAGATGACAGTGATATACAAAGACTATCATGAGATGTTACCATTTGCTCTTCATGGTTACCGTGCCTCAGTATGCACGTCAACAGGGGCAACTCCTTTCTCTCTGGTATACGATATAGAAGTTGTTCTACCCATCGAAGTCCAGATCCCTTCCTTGAGATCATGAAGGATGCAAGTTTGAATAAAGACGAATGGGTTCAGACTCAACTTGACCAATTAAACCTGATTGATGAGAAGAGGCTCGCGGCTATCTTCCTTGGTTAGATGTACCAAAAACGTATGGTCAAAGCTTATAACAAAAAAGTCAGATGTCAGGTATATCGGGCTGGTGACGTAGTAATCAAGCTCATTATCCTACCGCAAGGTGATCCCATGGGAAAATGGACTCCCACATACGAAGGGCCGTTTATGGTCAAGAACATATTTTCTGGTGGAGCCATGATATTAACCACTATGGACGGTGACGACCTTCCGAACCCTGTAAATGCAGACATAGTTAAAAGATACTATGCATGAACAAAGACCTGCTAGGTCGACTGGCCTAAGCAAAAATAAGGGCATCCCGGCGAACCAAAAGGGTTCGGGGAAAAATTAAGGATATACATATGGAAAAAACTGTACACTCGATAAGTCGAAAACCTGAAAAGGCGACTTAGGCAAAAAAGGGTATCCCGATGGACTGAAAACCCGAAAGGGTGGTCCAGGCAAAAGTTAGGGATTTAAACCGTATAACTATATCCCGTTGGATCACCTTACATCCAATCTTCGGTAACAACTATCAAGCTTAAATGGTACTAAGCAATCGAGTCAGCTTCGAACAAGCAGCAAAGGGATGAGACGCTCAAGGATATAAAGGCAATAGTAGAATGGGAACCTAATGGGATCATGTCACATATTTGTTTTTCTTTGTATACTATTTTGTGTAGTTTTCATTCTTACGACGACATTCTCTTATTAGGATGTCCATCTCCTTGTACAAAAACTCCTATTATAGGCAAAACTTCTTCAAGTTAATACAAAACTATCTCTTTGAAAGTGCAAAACTTTTGGTTTTTTATTTTTTCTGTTTTGTTTGCAAAAACTTCCAATGATTATTTTTGAACATATGCATTTGAATGTGATTACCGTTTATAAATACATGCATAAAAAATAGAAAGATAGTTACTAATGCCTTTAAGAAACAATATAATGTCTAAAGGCCATCTGCAAATCCCCGCATATACTTTCCCCAGCAGATACAGAGGTAAAAGCATCCGACTATAAAGTCACTGCCATATCCTCAACATACAGCCTAATGATGTCAGGTGTTCTTATATCACCAGCGGAGCAAAAAATTCCAATTACTTACCCGACATATCAAAGAATTCCTTAGCTTGGTTCACAAGCTTCTTGGGTTTCCCAATAAGGGTTTTGTAAAAATCCCTAAGCGGTTTACGGAGTTTCCCTTTCCCAACAAAGTTTATTTCTCTAACAACGGAAATCTGTCTCTCAGCATTTCAACTTCAACAAAATTTGAAGACTTACACTCTCCATCCCCAGCAACAATCAGGAATTTATTTTCCCCAATTCAACAACACTGCAATAGAACAACTGATACATTCATACAGTGCATTCATACATCATTTTGCAAGCATCATAACATATGCAACACAAATACATATATCACAATCTAATTTATTTTGAGAACATCATTACCCAATGCACTCCATGCATCATGATATTGCATACAACTAACTCTTTACCTTTTAAGGAAAGATCAACAGACGAATACTACCAATTTATGCATAACAGGTCAAAGATTAATGCCTGAAACCAGACGGGAAAACTATCTACACAACCAAGTGGTATGAACTCTCGGAGTAGGACGGGTTTACCAACAATTTTTGAAAGTTCCAGATTAATACCTAAAACAAGACAGGACAACTATCTTTGAGCGACTGATTATAGATTAATACTTGGAACCAGATAGGACAACTATATACATGAGAAAATTGAAGATTAACTCCCAAAACAAGACGGGAAAACTATCTTTCTTTCTCTAAGGTCAGAGATTAATTCCTGAAACTAGACATGGAAACTATCTCAACGACCAACACAAAACAAGTTCTAAATTAATACATAAAACAAGACATGACAACTATACGTGGATGACTGATTATAGATTAATACCTAGAACCAGACTGGACAACTATCTACATGAGCAGATTAAAGATTAACTCCTGAAACAAGACGGGGAAACTATCTTTGTTCTCTAAGGTCAGAGAATAATTCCTGAAACCAGACAGGGAAACTATCTCAACGACCAACATAAAACAAGTTCCAGATTAATACCTGAAACAAGACAGGACAACTATCTGTGAACGACTGATTGTAGATTAATACCTGGAACCAAACAGAACAACTATCTACATGAGCAGATTAAAGATTAACTCTAGAAACAAGGCGGGGAAACTATCTTTCTTTCTCAAATAGGTCAGAGATTAATTCCTGAAACCAGACAGGGCAACTATCTAAACGACCAACAAAAGAAAGTTCCAGATTAATACCTAAAATAAGACAAGACAACTATCTGTGAACGGCTGATTATGGATCAATTCTTGAAACAAGATGGGTGACTATCTACACAATCATCCTGAAGCAATCTTACACGGGTTCCTTCTCATGATCACCATATGCAGCTGTTGCACCCCAAAATTTGCCCTCCCATATTCTTCAAAATTTGTCAAGATCAACCTCCAAATGGTTCAAAATCTCTCAAGGGTTGCACAGTCCAATTGCCTCCTGACACAGTCAAAATTAGGGTTTTTGTTCTTGCAAGGAAGATGAGGTTTTCAAGGGTCCAATCAAGTCCCATATGCCTATATACATTGTCAAGCATCTACATGTCAAGTTTCAAGACTCACAGCATCAAGTTGCACAGTCAAAAGCCCCAATTGCTTCACAGTCAACTGTAGGGGTAAAATGGTCATTTGGCAGTCAAAAGTCAAAATTTTTGGTCAACATATTATTTTGAAGCCACAATCATCATTTGATCAAGTCTTGATCATGATTCCTCAAGCATGGCTCAAAAAGTCTCAAGATGCAAAAGTTACTATTTTAGGACAGTTGAAAAGTCAACTGTAACTTGACCAAGGCATAACTTTTTCATGGATCATCAGAAAAATCCCATCCAATGCTCATTTTGAAGGGGATGACATTTCCTACAACTCATCTTCATATTCCAAGTCCAAGAAATGCTCTCACAAAAAGTTATCAATTTCTACATTATAGGTCATTTTCAAAAGTCAACAAAAAGGCACTTTAAGTCAAAGACCATAACTTGATATTGGTAAATCAAAATGACATGGGACCAAAGGAATTGGTTATAAGACTTCAAGACCTTTCCAAAATGTCCAAGAACATGTTCATAGCTTCAAAATTGAGCAAGATATGCATTGGAGAAGTTGGGAAATTTTTGGGAACTTTCAAAAGTCAACTTTGCCTAAAACATTTCATTTTTGCTAATGGGCCTCAAATTCCTTCTTGAATCTTTACCCAAAGCCTATGAACGACCCATTGAACTTAAAATGATTTATTTTCTTATTTTTAATTAATTAATTGAATTTATATTAATATTAACTCATTTAATTGGTTTTAATTATAGGAAAATTAAAAAGATATGGTTTTTGGATCTTTTGTGAAGCAAATCAGATCAGGGCAAGCTGGCAAACTTGTTTCTCAATCAACAAGGCAAAATATCCATGATTGGCAAGGTTTCATGAAAGAAAAGATTGAAAAAAGATTTGATTACCAATCACATATGCAAACTTGAATGCAATGGATTGTTGAGCTTAATTTTAACCTAATTCTCTCCACATACATATGCTGAGTGAAACCCTACTCCAAAACACGTGAAAGCTGCCATAGAACTCCATAACCAAATTGCAAAAATTGAAGAAAAGTGTGAAACTGATTTCTTATTTGCAGCGCAATTCAAAGCTTCTTTTTGATTCAAACGTATTGCCTGAGTCTCCAGGAATCCATTGCCATCAAGAACAAGCTTTAATACACAAGGAAACGGTAAATCAGAGTCACGGTTTGAACAAACATGTCCATAATCGAAATACAATTTTTATGCATCATTGTCATGTTTTAATTATTGATTTGTATTGCTGACATCTTCCTGAAGCTTTTGGTATAGTTTAATTGTACTAAAACTTCCTGAATCGAAATCCACCATGGGAGATATCTAGGGTTTCAAAGCTTGAAAATTAGGGCTTTCTTATTGAGGAAAAATCAGGCCTTGAGACACATACAGTTAGACTCAGAAGCTCAAGACGAAATCATTGAGACCCTCGCGCTCTTTTTATATGATTCATAGCTCTAATCGCTATTATTGACACTTTTGTTTTGTGGGGGTTTAAAACCCCCGCTATCTTGTTTATGTTTGCAGGAAAAACGAAGAAGACAATAGGCGTGGCAACATGTGACTGGGTGATTCAAATGAGTGGTGCGCTTTTTGTGTTCCCAGCATAATTCTTACTTTTCATATATTATGTTTATTAGTTATTATGTTTACAAACAATTGCATATGGCGTAGTGGTGGTGGACGTGTCTTGCAAACACTGGGACCTGGGTTCGATTCCCAGGTCCCCCATATAATTCTTCATATTTTTCACAACGTGTTCCAATGCAGTGCCTCTCAAATGTTCCACCATAAGCCTCACGCGTTAGCTTGCCAAGTGGCCTTGATCAACAATCTGAAGGCCAGGAGGTGATGAACACTCTATGCCCTAGTCAGCCAGCAAGCGCATGATCAGGAAAAGTCAACAAGGCTTGGTCTTCATGGGCCAGAATTTCTCAACAAAAATCTCCACTTTGGGCCATCACACCCCCTTTGGTTTGCCTTGTTTTATTTTATTTTCTTCTCTTTTAATTTCTTTTAATTGTTTTAATTATTATTATTAATTCACAATAAATTAATTTTTCCTAATAAAAATCAGAAAAATAAAAAATTGTAAATATTTTAATTATTTATTAATTTCACCATTAACCTATTTTTGTAAATAAATACTAACAATTAACTTAGCTTAATTTAGGTTTTAATTTTAATCCTTTTTCTTAAAAATTGCATAGAATTAGGTTTTGACCTTTTTTTAATCATTTTCTTATTATTATCATTATTAATTATTATTATTTTTGTACAAATAAATGTAAATTAATTAATTAGCTTAAATTAGGTTAATTTTAACAAGTTTCATTAATAATTAAAATAAACTTAGAACTAGGTTTTTCTTTTGATTTTAATTTCTTTATTTTCATTAAATACAAAAAACACAAAAAATATCTTTCTTGTAAATAATTAATTAGTATTAGGTTTAATTTTAATTTAATTTCAAGCAAAAGGACAAAAAACTCTTAATTTCTTAAAAGGGTCAAAAACCCTAGGACGTCTTGATTTTAATTCTTTCGCACGTTATTTTTGATTATTATGTAACTGCTTCCAAGGATGTAATAGTAATTAGGTTTATTGCTTTTTTACTTTCCGCATCTTTATCAAAAACGGGTCTTTGTTTTTTGGCGATGTATAGACCCGCGCCTTGTAATAGCGTAGCTTTTACCTTTCCGTATTTTATTTTCCGCACTCCTAACTGCTAAAATTGCATGAAAGAATGTATGATAATTAAAAACAACTCGTAGCTCACAATTGCATGATCAAAGATAAACATAAACGGAATTCAACACACAATGCACATGCCACTTCTAGGGTACGTCTCACTCGTTGCCTCGAAAGTGGTCGTCAAGTATAGGGTGTTTTAGCGGTCGCCCTTATGCCTAAGATCCAGTTGCCTTGAAACGGTTACCTCAGATTAAAAAGGATCTAGGACATTAGGGTTACTTCTAAGGTGTTCTACTATTGCTTCGGTGACCACACTGTCCCTCAATCGAATTGACCCGAACACCTTCAACGGTGGTGCTACCTACCTCTCAATGGTGGGATGGCACTACTTTAAGGACTCTTACACAGCCTAATTCCTTAGGGTAGGTAGATGACTCATGGGTACTTTCTCTCTTCAAAAACAAACAAAAATCTTTTCACACTGACACTTTCAAAAGTTTTCAAAACAAATTTTTCAAACACTCTTGAGGACAGATACAAGAGTCAGTTAGAAATCTTTCAAAAACGAAACTTTTTTTCAAAACCCACTCACATTTGAAAAGAAAACATTTTGAAAACATAAGAGCAAGTACCTAAGAGCCCATGGATAACCATGGATAGAAAGGGTGCTAACACCTTCCCTTTCTATAAATCTACCTCCCGAACCGAGAGACATTCTCAATAAGGAATTTTGCTGTGCTTTTGTCCTTTCCATGTTGGAGAACATAAAAGACGGTGGCGACTCTTGCTTACCGCGACATACGCGATCCAGCTTTAAACAGTCAGTTCTATTTCCATCGATCACAGAACTGGCGACTCTGCTGGGGACACTTAAAAGTGAGGTGTACCTTAGGACTAAGATCACTTGTGTTTTCAATTGCCTGATTTGTTTGCTTTAATATTGTTGGGCTTGTCTTGGGAGTTTCATAGATCCTAACCCATATCTGGGGGATACCTTCTTAGAAAGTAGCAACAAACTGTGAGGGAACTGTGCGGGGTATACCGACACGGTTGAAGCAGTTTGCTACGTTGATGTGGCACTTTGGTGAGTACCGGTAACCCTTGAGTCAAGTCAAGGAGAGTACGGGGCCGCCGCGTGGTGTCGTGAAGCATCAACTGACCTTAGGAACCTTAATTGAACCATCCTGGCCTCTTTAGGGGTAGTGAGATAACTGGCTTTGGTGCAGTCCGAAGTTGGTTGATACTCGATACTACACTCATTGAGGGTTGTTTTCTTGGAATATTTTGATCGCCAGTTCAGTGGCTAAATCAAAACGATGAACACAGAAAACAACCCAATGATATTGAGCTCCTTAGAACCCGGTTACTTTTGATAGGACAGGTTTTTGAGCCCACCAACTTCAAGAGGGTAGTACCTAAACTTCATGTTGGCCTAAACTCTAAGGGTTGTCTTGTGTGCCTTTAAACTTGACTACTTGCATACTTGTTATCTGACACACGAGTTTCTTGCAGGTTTTGTTTACAATCCTTAATCTGGGCTCATAACAGGGTTTACTTACATCACTCCACGCATAGCATAACATCATACCATCATACCATTGCATACATCTTGCATAAGGACTAACCCATTTCAAGGATCTCAAGGGCTTGTGATGCAGGTCATGATAAACCAACTGTCTAGCAAGGGGAAAAGGGGATTTATTTTCCTCTAGCCAAGGTTGATAACTTGAGTCAGGGGCTATGATCCACTAGATATGGTGAGCCTTGACTCTTGAAGAAGGACTCTCAACAACATGAAGCTCATTCAATCAAGCTACCAGATTCTAACAATTTTCTTGTCTACCCCGCGAGATCCTTGAAAACATTGCATGCATATCATACATATCACTGCATTACATGTACCCTTTTGACATGTCACTTATCTTCTTCGCTGTTTATTTCAGCAATCATCATGAATCCTGAATCATCCAATGAACAAGCTATCAAGGCCCTCCAGGCCCAGAATGCCCAGTTCTAGGATTTGGTTATGAGCCTAGCCCAGGGTCAACAGGAATTGAAGACTCTGCTTATGAAGAAGAAGAAGAAGAGGACTGTGCTGTTCAACCCTAGACGCAAATCTGGGAATAGATCACAAAATGAAGCTGAGCTGACTACCCCATCTGTTGAGAAGGACAATCCCCAAGAGAGAGAGAGGTTCCTAGTCCAGTGGTCTCCGACAACGAGACCGATTACAATGATGAACAATACCCTCCAGCTGAGGACAGGTATAAACAGTTAGAAGACCGGCTAAGTGCTATGGAGATACAGAAAGTGCCCGGCCTAGACTTTGAAGATCTAGGTCTATCCTCCGGGGTGGTGATCCCATATAAGTTCAAGGTACCTGCCTTCGCAAAGTCTGACGGAGCCTCTTGTCCTAAGTTGCACCTCCATTCATACATAAGGAAGATCCAGCCCTACACGGCCGACAAGAAATTATGGATTCACTTCTTTCAGGATAGTCTGGCAGGGACTCAACTCGAGTGGTTCTATCAGCTGGATGGAGCCAGTATCCGTACCTGGGAAGACTTGGCCACTGCGTTCTATAAGCAATATCAATATGATTCCGACCTCGCTCCTACGCGTACCCAACTCCAGGGTATGTCACTAGGAACGGGTGAAGGATTCAAGGAATATGCGCAAAAGTGGAGAGACCTTGCTGGAAGGGTGCAACCACCTCTGACCGACCGTGAGCTCGTTGATATGTTCTTGGGGACCATGTCTGGTCCTTTCTTCAACCATCTGATTGGGAATTCTTCTGCTGGGTTTACAGATCTGATCTTGACTGGGGAAAGAATTGAAGCTGGCATCAAAAGCGGGAAGATTCAGGAAGCTACGCCTTCTGATGCTCATAAAAAGCCATACCATGGAAGAAAAGAGTCCAATGCTGTGCATGGTAAAAAAGGTCGTCATGATCAACATGTGGGGGCAACCCAGATCTCTAATCCTATGCCTGCTCAGCAAAGACAGGGGCAGCAATGTAAAGAGGTCGCACCCAAACGACAGTTCACTAAGATCAACATGTCACTGGATCAAGCGCTACAGCAAATGTTGAAGGCAGCCGATTACCTTAAGGGCTCCTCTTCGGAATCCCAACACCTCTGCTCCTAACTATCATCCCAATGAGAGTGTGCATACCACTCTGATAGCCCGGGGCATACTACGGACAACTGCTGGCCTCTGAAGAACAAGATTCAAGACATGATTGATGCCAAAGAGATTCATTTTGAATCACCAGAGACTCCAAACATAATCACTGCTCCTTTGCCCAATCATTGAAGGATTTTGTTTATTTGGATTTCCGAGTTGTATTTTTCTTTGCTTATACAAACAATTAATGTCATAGCAAACTCTTTTATTCCGTTAATGCATCGCATATGTCTGTTTTGAATTAATACAATTGTTTTCACTATATTCAAATTGCTTTCATTTTTTTGATGTTCAACTCTTGATCTAAAATTCTAAGCCTCTTGAGGGAGGATGACAAAAACGATACCACAATCTACAATATGCTTTTGAACAGACCCCGTTGATGAGGTACATGCATTGTTTCAATTCCTAAACACTGGAGTTATAAGGAAGATAATCCCTCGTCAACCCCTTTGAGCCAAAGAAGTAGGAGTTTTTCTTTTCAAAAATTAAAAACCTTAATCATAACCTGGGGCAGGGTAGTTCTCTCAGTTGATCCAAGTGCATAACGAACGACATCAAAAGAAGTCCTTTTGAAACAAAAAACAGTGATGGTTCCTATAATCATAAAGACAGGCAGTCATTATCTCTCAGAAATAAAAGCCCACCAAGTCAAAACCTATGAAGGAGACTTACAAAACTGGGGCATCCCGCTGACTGTAATTCCAGAAAAGGAAATAGTGCAGGCAAAAAACAGGGATAACGAAGTCAAAAAGAAAGAGGTCCTACAAACCCTCGACAAAAAAGAAATGACTGCCTATTAAAAATAAATTGTCAGTATCCGAGCCATCACCGGAATATCAGAGCAAAAACTCAACCAGGATCTAAATGCACGATCAGCTGAGTTTAGGTTTGAAGAACATCACGAAGAGCGGGCGGGTACAAATATAATTTGAGCCTTTATCCTTTGTTTCTCAAACCGTGAACCAGCCCACGTTATAACCCTCAAAAGTCCTAGCTGAAGCATGGTTTGGTTCGAAAGCATACTGTTACGAAAGGTATCCTGACTCCTTAAGGCTCGCTGTAAAATAACGACTTGACATCACATTTTACAAAACTTGCTTGTTTTACTGAAAAATACATTTTCAAAAACTTCAAGACAGACATAAGCTTTGCATTTTTAAATAAAATTGTTTGCATATGACTTTTTGTTCGAACAACAGAGAAATTCGCACGATGAATATCCAGTGAACAAAAATCTTCTCAAGGATCACCTCAAGTGGAAAAACACTTCCAACCAAGGGGAACGATATGATCATTGTCCATCATCTGGAGCAGTCAAGTCAAGATTCAAGGAATCTCTCAAATGCCAAATAACCAGGGGCAAATCTCCATCTGGATCACTTGGGGCATTGGACGATCAAACGAAGATCTTCTGGTGGTATGGCAACACCACACTACTGACAGTAACAACTCCCTGCATCCTGAGGGCATGGACATAGTCGAAAAAAAATACTACGCATAATCAAAGACCCGCTAGGTCGACTGGCCTAGGCAAAAATAAGGGCTTCCCGACGAACCAAAAGGGTTCGGGCAAAAATAAGGGATGAAAATGAAACCTGTACACCCGGAAAGTCGAAAACCTGAAAAGGCGGCTTGGGCAAAAATGGGTATCCCGGTGGACTGAAAAACCGAAAGGGCGGTCCAGGCAAAATTTAGGGATCAAAGCGTACGACTATGTCCCGTCATCTCGTCACTCGCCTACCAAAAGAAGATTTGTCGATCGGCAGTTGTCAAGTTACCTCCACAGGTACCTTCTCCCACAGAAGCTGGGGCAATAAGAATTGTCTAAGCGATCTGGTTGCTCTGTCCTCCAGGAATAAGGTAGTTTCAGCTGAAGAACGTAACCAATATACCTCCACTCCCTGCAGAGTAAGGATAAGAATCAGCAATACTCCCTCCAAGCAGAGTTGGTCTCCCATCAACCCCGAAAAGGCACAGTATTCTCCAGCAAGTCTGTAACACTCTCCCCGAGCAGAGTTAGCCTATTGTCAGCCTTAGGGAAGTTGGGTATCCCCAAAAGATCTCAACATTCCCCAGCGGAGTATACAGATATTCCTCAACAAGCATCCCCGGCAGTCTTAATATAAGGTTGTTCCCCGGCGGAATACAGACATCCCAGTGGAGCCATTTCCCCAGCGCAGTCCAAAAAAGTTTCCTCAGGAGAGTTGAATCAATCTCCCCAGTAGATTCAGGAAGCTTATCCCCAGTAGATTCTGGAAGCTTGTCCCCTGCAGAGTACCAACGTATCTCTCCCCGACCATGTTCAGAGGTTATTCCCCACCAGAGCCTATAACTGGGTTATCCTCAGCTAATTACAACGGAAAGATCGTCCTCGGCGAAGTTCTTCCTATCCCCAGCGGAGTTCAACAAAATTCCCCAACAAAACTCATCAACGGAATCCCCAACGGAGTTATCATCAAAACCTCAGCGAAGTATCTCTTCCCACAGAGCAATTCCCCGCAGAGTAATCTCTTCACCAAGTTTATTCCGCAACGGAGTCATCTTCTCCTACCGGTTCATCCTTGCAATCATCATCCCCAGCGGAAACGAAGAACTCTACTCTTATAACATCATCCCAAGAGTCAACAAATTCCCGGCATTCGTCAAGGATTTATTTTCCTAGACGAAAATACATTCAGAGACATTTCACATTTCATACATCCTTCTTACATACATGACAAAGTGCATACGACACGATCTCATTTATTTTTTAGAACATCACGACATCATGCATTTCATACATCCTGACATTGCATACAACTAATGTTTTGCCTTTTCAGGAAAAAGGTCAATCCAAAGATGATTACTATCAACTGTCGCAATTCCAGATTCGATACCTGCATCTAGCCAGGGCATATCTGTGAGCGAGTGATTATGGATTCGATGCCTGTATCTAGCCAGGGTGTTGTACCCCAAAATTTTCCCTCCCATTTCTCATTGATTTCTCATCACAAAGCCCTTGGAGATCAAGATCCAGTTAGGGTTTCATCTGCTCAAGACTTCTCCTTGCACTGTTGACCCAAATTAGGGTTTGTGTTTGCACAAAGATATTTTGACCTAAATTGCCTAGGATGACTTTCATGCTTCATATTGGACTCCCAAGTTTATCCATACCAAGTTTCAAGTCTTGATTCCAAGTTTTGCCCAGTCAATTGGACAGTTGACCTAGAAATCAGCTATATTGGGGAAAAAGTCAACTGTGGCCAATTGACAGTCAAATCTCATGAAAATTGACCCACATCAACATCATGAACTCACATGGACCATTTGATCAAGTTTGGATCAAAACTCCACAAGAAATTTGATCAGATCACCAAAAAGGCAAAATGGTCATTTTTAGGGTTTTGACTGCACAAAGGCAATTTTTGACTGTTTGACCTAGCCAATGGCAAACCAAGCTCACATATGGACTCAAGGACCCCATGGAATTGCCTTGACATGCTCAACAAGATTCAAAAGATCCCAAATGCACAAGATTGACAGTTGAATTTCCCAGTCAATTGATCAATTTTTACTGTATACTGAAAAGTCAAACTTTGACTTTTTGGTTAAAATCAAGAGTCAAGATTCATTTTTCATCAAAACATGCCAAATCATGAAACTTGTTCATCAAGAAATCAAACTTTTCAAATTAGGGTTTGAAGTGAAGATTTTTCATAACTTAGAATTTTTCTAAGTTATGAAAAACCCTAATTTTTTCCTAACTTTGCCCCACTTTCTCACCAAGATTCATTTGGATTCAAGCAAAAGTCAAAACATGAAAGTTGTAGCCTATTGCATAATCTACAATTTTGATTCACAAAGTTTTCCCAAAAGAGGCTTGTATCTCAAGTTACAATTTTTGGAATAAGGGTACTAAACCATTCTTAACTTAGTGAAAATTTGACCTATTTTAGGCAAGGTTTTTACCTAACTTCAAGACCATTTTTCACATACTTCCACTTGGAATTTCAATTTTCATTTCAAATATGGATTGTATTACACATTCCAAGCTTTCCAAAATGTCCAAGAACTCATCAAACAACCTCATGACTTGAGAGAATCGAATTTTGCAATATGGCAAAAACTCACTTTTGAATTGACCAATTTCCATGTTCATAACTTGTGCAATTTTTCAAATCAGCATGCTTCCCTTAATTACAGGCTCCTAAACCATCCAACACTCATAAATTTAATGCAAACTATTTGTGCCAAGACCATGTTCTATGTGTTCAAGCATTGCATGATGGATTAATCCCAAAATAGATAAAGCACTTTAACCATTTTTGCAAAAGTAAGCTTTATGTCAAAATGAAAATCCAAGAAGTACAGATCAAATCCCCTTGGCACAAGTTTAGGGACTAATCACACTGATCAATGCCAAGGTTTGCAGCATGTTATGGGGGCCTCTACCTGTCTAAACACCAACTTGGCTTTTGGTTGCTTAAAGTGTAAGAAATAGAGCATATCACAACACAACTTTGATCTCAGCAATAGAACCCTTAAGAAAATACTTTGTACACATTGAAGACATCCTAACTGAGCTAGCACACGACTCCAACACCTCCTTTGCCCTCTAGAACACAGAACCACCCTCAAACTGCCCAAACAGAGCACCTGCTGCAGTTTGAGTGTCAACTCTCATCCCTTTCATGCATTCCTGTTAAAACCACATCAAACACATCCTACAACATCCCTTGGAGCTAACCCAAACATAAAACACGATCTGTAACTCCTCTAATCAGTTCCACCATTTTGATTTTCTTGTTTTGCAGTTGAAGTTCCATAGCTCGATTCAAAGTGTTTCAAAGCAAAGTAAAACTTGGAATATCATCCATGGAAATCAAAGAAGTTGTACCAATCATCACCTTGCTCTGAAAGTACCTCCATCATCAGATACAACTTCAACTGAACAGGTATCTTCTTGAACTTTTATCTTCCAATGTAGGCATCATTAGCTCTAGGTTTGTGAATAAAAAGTGTTCTACTCATGCCCCTGAATCTGTACATACTTTTATTTTCCATTTATTTTGCTTGAGCTATGAGAATTTAAGGTCTGAATATGGAAGAAAAGTTAGGTTAAGATTTGGGAATGATAAAATTCTCTCTCATTTCTGAGAGTTAGGAGGAGTTCTTTACATATTCAGAATCGTGATTCAATGCTTAACGTGTTTGGTGTTGTAAGTTTTTGCTAAAACTCAAAGAATCAGGACCTTGCAATGGAAGAAAGAGGCGCGTGTTTTTGTTCAAACAGAAGTCTGGAGGTTGAAGAAGGTCTTCATGGGCTGGGCCTTCTGTGCAATTTCTTTCCACACCACATTTTCACTTTGACACCCCCTGAGCCCATTTTGTTTGTTTTAATGATTTTTTGACTTTTCTTTTTTTATTCTGACTTGTTTATTTTTGCTAATGATATTAAAAACATAAAAAATATTTTTTACATCATTTTTACATTTTTTAGGCATTTATTTGTTTAAGATAGTTATTTGTACATAAATAATTATATAAACTTACTTTTTACTTAAAATACTAGAAAATAATGTAAGCACATTTTATTTTCATTTTTATTTTGTTTTATCTTCTTAAAATATTTTGTATAAAATATACTTTTTTATAAATATTAAATATTATTATTTTTATATATATAATACATATTTATAAATTAATACACACATATATATATATATATATATATATATATATATATATATATATATATATATATATATATATATATATATATATATATATATATATATATATATATATATATATATATATATATATATATATATATTAGAATATTTAGTAAAATAATACAAAAATATATACTTTTTATTTTTTTATTAACATTTAATAGTAAAAATATCATTTTGACAAATATACTTCATTTTTATTTTTATTTCATATATAATTGATAAAATTAGTATATATTAAATAATTAATACTTTTATCTAAGAAAATTAGGGTTTTGCCCTAAACATTAAAAAAGCTCCAAAAATAATACTTTTTTTATTTTGTTTATTTGACAAAACAAATACCTTTTTTCCATACATATAAAAACCTTTTTTACATCTTGCATATTTATTTTATTTTCCATTTAATTTATGCAATTAATTATCTTGTAAATATTTCTAAATTGATGTAATAGCTAGGTTTAAATTCCTTGTCTAAATATCCCCCCGTTTGAACATATGTACCACCCTTCCCATATTGTGTTGTAATAGCTTAGGGCTTTAAATTTCGCACTTTAATGCTTTCTAAATATACCATGTTAGAATTAGGGTTTGTATGCAAATAAAAAGAACAAAATTAGTTTGACCTAATTTCAAGATAATCAAGCATGAAAATGGACAACACATATCACACTTGCACCCCTAGGGTATTCCACTTGTTGCCTTCAATAAATGGGCCATATTGCATGTTAGGTCTCTTTGGGCAAAACAAACACAATTCAAATGATCATAGTCCCTCGATGACGCTTTCGAAAAGTTGCCTAAAATGATCAAGTCCCTTTCAAGGAAAAATTACCCAAAGATACTTAGCACCATTGCAACTATGGTCTAAACGATGACCCGCGCCCGTCCCTTTCACATCCTAACACAAGATTGTCCACCAAATGCAATGGTGGAACAAAATTGTTAAAAGGGTTAAAACATAGCAAAAATCTTTGAGAACTTTAGGGTAGGTAGCTCTTAAGTACTTGTCAACTTGCAAAACAAAAACACTTGCCTATTTTTCAAATTACACTTTCAA
The DNA here is from genome assembly GCA_948472305.1 of Vicia faba. Taxonomy (NCBI): domain Eukaryota; kingdom Viridiplantae; phylum Streptophyta; class Magnoliopsida; order Fabales; family Fabaceae; genus Vicia; species Vicia faba. Next base: position 1,610,858,594 of record OX451738.1, on the reverse strand, counting down.
AACAAACTTTCAAAAAACCTTGAAACATCTTTTCAAAAAGATAAACACCTTTTGTAAAACATTCGAGTAAAGAATTGTTACAAGGGTAGCCTAGACAAGGCATCTTTTTCAAAACATTTTTCAAAGCCACACACAAAGCACCATTTCAAACAATTGAAAACCAAGGCAAGTTGATCTAAGCAAGTACCTAAGAGCCCATGGATAACCATGGATAGAAAGGGTGCTAATACCTTCCCTTTCTATAATCTACTCCCCGAACCCAAGAAAAATCTCGAAGGTTTTTGCTGTGCTTTTTAAACCTTTCCTTAGGATAAAATAAAAAGTCGGTGGCGACTCTTGCTCAACCGAAACATTTGCAAAAACAAACGCAAAACCATAGTCAGTTCTCCCACCGTACCACAGAACTGGCGACTCTGCTGGGGACAATTTTAAAAGTGGAGTAACCTTAGGGCTTAGATCACCCTCTTCCATGATTAATTGTTTGACTTGATTGCTTTATATTTTGGCTCTTTTGTTTGGGTTTGCAATCCTACACCCAAATTTTGGGAAACATTCATAGATAGCAATATGTTGTGGAAACTGTGTGGGGTATACCGACACGGTCGAAGCAATAGCTATATTAGTGCGACATATTTGTGAGTACCGGTAACCCTTGAGTTCAATCAAGGAGAGTACGGGGCCGCTAAGTGATGTCACTAAGCACTAATGACCTAGAACCTTACTTGACCATCTTGGCCTTTTATTAGGGGTAGTGAGATGACCGGCTTTGGTGCAGTCCGAAGTTGGTTGATACTCGATACTACACTCATTGAGAGTTATTTTCTTGGAATATTTTGGTCGCTAGTTAAGTGGCTAAACCAAAACAATGAACAATGAAAACAATCCAGTGATATTGAGCTCCTTAGAACCCGGTTACTATTTATAGGACAGGTTTTTAAGCCAACTACACTCAAGAGGGTACTTACCTATGAAACCCCATGCAAGCCTGAAACTAGGGTTTGGTGTGATTTGCTTGTACATATGTTTTGTGCATACATCATAAACATCATAAAGCATCATATGCATTCACTAACCATTTCAAGGGTTCGGATCTTCATCTTTGTTCTTGTTTTGTAGGTCATGGAAATGCCTCGCAGAAAAACCATCCAAGTCAACCTTGTGAGAATCTCTCCTCAACTCAAGGAGCTCACCTCAAGAATTCCGGAAAGCTCATCCTTCAGTGAAAGACATGGTAGACTGCTCAGCTTAGTCAACACCAACATTGAAGAAGACATGATGAAAGTGCTATTCCAGTTCTTTGACCCTCTTCACCACTGTTTCACTTTCCCCGATTACCAGTTGGTGCCCACTTTGGAGGAGTTTTCTCAACTCCTAAGAATCCCTATCCTTAATCAACTACCCTTCAACGGTACGGAAAAGGAACCAAAGCCGGAAGATGTTGCTCGAGCATTACATCTACAACCATCCAACATCAAGGGGCATTGGGAAACCAGAAGCGGCGTCAAAGGATTCCTAGCAAAATTCTTGTTTGAGAAGGCACAAGAATGTTGGAATTCATTGGACCTACAAGCCTTTGAAGAAATTGTGGCACTCCTTATCTATGGATTGGTCTTATTCCCAAATTCTGACCAATTGGTAGATGTCAACGCCGTCAAAATCTTCTTTTCCAGAAATCCAATACCAACATTGCTTGGGGACATCCTTCACTCATTTTACACACGAACAATGAGAAAGAGGGATGTTCTCATGTGCTGTACTCCTCTCCTTGCAAGGTGGTTTATTTCGCACCTTCCACAATCTGTCTTGAAGAATGATCAAGGCTCAAGGTGGTCCCAACGGTTGATGACCCTTACTCACTCTGATGTGCATTGGTGTTCTCGGTCCAGAGAAAATGTCATCATCGTCGATCATTGTGGAGAGTTTCCTAATTTTCCTTTACTTGGAATCAGAGGAGGTATCACCTACAACCCTTGCCTAGCTTTGAGTTAATTTGGATATGCACGGAGGGATGGCCCTCATGACATGTTGATTCCTGACCTAGTTTTTGACTTCGACAACGATGCGCAAGGACTTCGCCAAAGATTCATCAGAGCTTGGGGGAGGCCCAACAAGGTTGATAGCAAGACTCTGGGACACAAGAACTCCATCCCTCTTGAGCCTTATCTCAAGTGGGTACGAGCCCGAGCCCAAAGTCTAATGATGCCTTATCCTCATGTACTCCCTGTGATTAAAGAGCCCGTCAAGGAAGGAGAGGTTCCCTACACCATCCTACATCCTGACATGCCTACATCGTGGGAGGAAATGCAGAAAAGTTGGATTCAGCTCAAGGAGGAACAGAACACTTTTGAGGCCAGCTTCTACGCCAGTGAGAAGAAGGTTCTAGAGCTTACCCGCCGACTCCATGAGCAAGAGGCCCTCAACACCTACATTGCGCCAAAGAGGATGCACAATGTCTTTTTACCTTGAGAAGTTGTTTTTGTAATATTTGGCCCATGGGGCATTTATGTACTAACAAATTTCTTCTTATTAATATGACGTGCGTTCTTCTTTGTCTGCAGCAATTTTGAATGTTCTAAATCCTTGAATGCATTGCATACATAAGCATATCATTCATCATGAGCATAAGCAGGTCTCACTCCAGGTTTCCTTATCTGTCTGTTGTTTATTTCAGTAGGATGGATCTCGAGCAAACAGTCAAAGACCTACAAGCTCAGAATGCACAGTTCCAGCAACTCCTGACGACCTTGGCTAAAGGTCAGGAGGATCTCAAGACCTTGCTGGGGAATAAAGACCCAGTGAAAAAGAAGAAGAAGAGACTCGGGGTGGCTACTTTAGGGAGAAGATTTGACGGAGAGGCCAGGAGAGTGCTTGAATTTCCTCCTACTTCTGATGAAGGGACCAGTAAAGAAGGTGGGGCTGCGGTACCTTCCGAGTCCGATGTGGAAGAAGAGGAGGTTGAAGAGGATGAAGACTATTCTGACTAACAATACCCTCCAGCTGATGATAAATACAAAGGGTTAGAAGACAGGTTGGCCGCCATGGAACTACAAAGAGTACCGGGTTTGGATTTTGAAGACTTGGGTTTGGTTGCCGGGATTGTGATTCCCCCAAAGTTCAAAGTGCCAGTGTTTGTGAGGTATGATGGGCTGTCCTGCCCAAAAATGCATCTCAGGTCCTACGTGAGAAAGATTCAACCTTATACGGCAGATAAGAACCTGTGGATACATTTCTTTCAAGACAGCCTTTCTGGGGCTCAACTGGAGTGGTTTTATCAGCTAGAGGGAACCAGCGTCCGAAATTGGGAAGACTTGGCCACCGCCTTTTACAAACAATATCAGTACAATTCTGACCTTGCTCCTACTCGTACCCAACTTCAGGGTATGTCATTAGGAACAGGCGAAGGATTCAAAGAATATGCACAAAAATGGAGGGATTTGGCTGGTAGGGTGCAGCCTCATTTAACCGACCGTGAACTTGTTGATATGTTTCTAGGGACCCTATCAGGGCCATTTTTCAATCATCTGATTGGTAACTCTTCCACGGGGTTTACGGATTTGATCTTAACAGGCGAAAGAATAGAAGCTGGCATCAAGTCAGGAAAGATTCAGAAGGGTGTTGCTGCAAGTGTTGAGAAGAAGCCTTTTAAGAAAGAAACAGATGTTGTATACTCCCAAAGAAGAGCAGGGAAGACTGAGCGCCGGCCAACTGTGGGGGCCGTAATGATTCAAAATTCTTCAAGTGAGCAGCCTCGCTATAACCAGTCCAGACCAAATCAACAACGAGTGGAACGACCACAATGGCAGTTCACCCGTATTAATATGACTCCAGCGCAAGTGCTTCCCCATCTGTTGAAGTTCAATCTCGCCACCATCAAAGAGGCACCAAAGAATGTGAATACGTCCTCTCCGCATTATCATCCTAATGCTAAATGCGCCTACCATTCTGACAGTGTCGGGCACGACACCAATGATTATTGGGCACTCAAGCATAAAATCCAAGACCTGATAGAGGCAAAGGAGGTAGAGTTCGATGCTCCAGAGAAGCCTAATGTGATATCTGCTCCCATGCCGAAGCACGGCCGAAATGTCAATGCCATTGAAGAAGATTTGTATGTTGCTGATGTCAATGATCTGATAACTCCATTGTTAACCATCAAGTTGAATCTGTTAAGGGCCGGAATCTTCCCGGAATGTAAAGAAGACTGCTATTATTGTTACTCTCTGCCGTTTGATTGTCCGTTACTGAAGAAAGGCATCCAAGGCCTAATGGATAGTCGACAAATTTTGTTTGAAAAAGTTTCTGCTGTTCCAACTCACACTGAAGATGTCTCAATCATAACCATTCACGCCAATCTTTCCAAGGCCGTCAGAAAGCCTGTTAAGATTACACCAGCTACGAAATCTGTTCCTTTAAAGATAACAATGCCAGGGCCTGTCCCCTATGTTTCTGAGAAGTCAATACCATGGAACTATGGCGGTGACGTCTACTACCATGGTATCAAACAAATCGAAATAACTGAAGAAAGTTCGGATGATGAAGAAGCCAGCATTAGAAACATTGCAGGCACGAGCAAAATCACCCGGAGTGGGAGAATATTTTCTCCAGAGATTGCCCCTCCAAGAGAAATCTTTGGACCCTCATCTGCCGACAAGGTCATCCCTGCACCAATAAAACTCTCCGCTAGAACCCCTTTGATTGAAGATGTTGTTGTTCCTAATATGGTCCCTCCTACCGATGCTGATAAAGGTAAGGGAATCCAAGATGAGCTCGTCAGGACGAGGGCTCAACCCATGGTTATCCCGGAAACCTCCAAGAAGGAAATGGATGAGATCTTGAAAATAATCAAAAGGAGTGATTACGATGTGGTAGAACAACTGGGGCAAACCCCCTCGAAGATCTCCATGCTGGCACTACTACTTTGCTCGGAAGCGCACGCTAAAGCTCTGATAAAATTCCTGAAGGCAGCCCATGTGCCCCAGGAAACCTCTGCAGATCAATTTCAAAATTGCGTGGCTAGCCTTACTGCGGACAATGGATTAGGTTTCTCTGATGCCGACCTAACTCCTAAAGGAAGAAACCACAATGATGCTTTGCACATTTCAGTCGAGTGCCGAGGAACTACTCTCGCGCATGTCTTGGTCGACACTGGTTCGTCGCTGAATGTACTGCCTAAGAAGGCCTTGGACCGACTAGATTGTGAAGGGTTGGAGTTGAAACCGAGTGATATTGTTGTCAGAGCTTTCGATGGTTCGAAAAGAATGGTTCATGGGGAGGTTGAGATTCCCGTCAAGATAGGCACCGAGGTGTTTAAATCTACTTTCTATGTGATGGACATTCGTCCGTCATACTCTTGCTTGCTGGGTAGGCCTTGGATACACCATGCGGGGGCAGTCACCTCCTCCTTGCATCAGATGTTGAAGTATCCTGTAAAGGGAAAGATCATTACTATCCATGGTGAAGAGGAGTACATGATCAGTCACTTAAACTCATTCCGGTACGTGGAGGTAGAGGGGGAGTTCATTGAGACGCCTTTTCAGCATTTCGAAGAAGTCCTTCCTGAAATAACAGTAGCAAAGTTGGCAGTTGAGACACCGAGGCAGATGGCCAGGATGACATCTCTGGAGGACGCAAAGGCCGCAATAAAGGAAGGGAAGAATTCAGCATGGGGGAGTTTGCCTGATATTCCGCATAAGACAGACAAATTTGGATTAGGGTTCACTACCGCGGGTCAGAAAGCTATGCGCAGTTCGAAGATTGAAAGAGCGCCAGTCAAAATCTCTCCCTACGGAATCAACGCTTTGGAGGATGAAGACAAAGAGAGCAACATCGAAGAGTGGATTTACCCAACTGTCAAAGGAGGATTGTGCAACTGGGAGGAAAAAGACTTTGTCCCCATCACTTTTATTCATCAGTAATTTATCTGTCAAACATTTCCTATTTGGTCTGTAATATTTATTTTCAAACAATCCGTACACTATCTTTTTCACCTCATGCCTTGCCCGCGGCATGTAGGTCCATTTGTAAGGGTTTTGATTATTTTTCATATCCATATGCCATGTTTAATGATTCATTGGACGTTTTTCATTTGATAAACTGCTTGTGTTCATTTTCTTTCCTTTTTCATTTTTGTTTAAGGATGGCTATCCCTTACACACACCCACACTCACAAATGCAGGTACCCATCCACTCTGGATTCCATGGGTAACGATTCTGCTATATCTTTCAATAACTCTGAAGATCTGGTCAATCAAGCCGAGTATGAAGATGACGAAGGTTGTGAAGTACCAGGGGAACTAGCCAAACTTCTACAGCAAGAGGAAAGGGCCATCTTACCGCATGAAGAGTCATTGGAAACTGTCAACTTAGGGACCGAGGAAGACCGGAGGGAGGTGCAAGTGGGTGCCAATCTGGAACCAAGTGTCAAGGAATGCCTGATACAGTTGTTGAATGAGTATGTTGAAATCTTCGCTTGGTCTTATGAAGACATGCCGGGTTTAGACACAGACATCGTGGTTCACCGTCTCCCCACAAGAGAGGACTGTCCATCGATCAAGCAAAAAGTCCGCCGAATGAGGCCTGACATGTCTGAAAAGATCAAAGTAGAAGTGATGAAGCAATTCGACACTGGCTTTCTGGCTGTTACGTCCTATCCTCAATGGGTCGCTAACATCGTGCCAGTACCCAAGAAAGATGGCAAAGTCAGGATGTGTGTGGACTACCGGGATTTGAATAGGGCCAACCCCAAAGATGATTTTCCACTTCCACACATTGACATTTTGATCGACAATACGGCTCAGCACAAGGTGTTTTCCTTCATGGATGGGTTCTCGGGCTACAATCAAATCAAAATGGCCCCCGAGGATATGGAGAAAACAACTTTTGTCACGCAATGGGGCACTTTCTGTTACAAGGTGATGCCGTTCGGGCTGAAGAACGCAGGGGAAACTTATCAACGCGCCATGGTAGCTTTGTTTCATGATATGATACATCATGAGATTGAAGTTTACGTAGACGATATGATAGCTCGGTCACAAACAGAGGAGGAGCACCTTGAACATCTAGAAAAGCTGTTTGCCAGGTTGAAAGAATACAAGCTCATGCTGAATCCAAGTAAGTGCACTTTTGGAGTTAGGTCTGGTAAACTTCTAGGATTCATTGTAAGCAACAAAGGCATTGAAGTCGATCCAGCAAAAGTGAAAGCAATACAAGAGATGCCTGCTCCCCATACTGAAAAGGAGGTTAGAGGGTTCTTGGGACGCTTGAACTATATTTCCAGATTCATCTCTCATCTGACTTCTACCTGTGAGCCAATTTTCAAACTCTTGAAGAAAGATCAGGTAGTCAAATGGAACGACGATTGCCAAGCTTCTTTTGATAAAATCAAGGAGTATTTGCTAGAACCTCCTATTCTGATGCCACCCGTCGAAGGAAGACCATTGATCATGTATCTAACCGTCTTGGACAACTCAATGGGGTGTGTTTTGGGCCAGTATGACGAGTCTGGTCGAAAAGAGCATGCTATTTATTACCTTAGAAAAAAGTTTACCGACTGTGAGACTCGCTACTCACTGCCCGAGAAAACTTGCTGCGCTTTGGTATGGGCTGCTCGCCGATTAAGGCAGTATATGTTGACTCATAGTACCCTGTTGATTTCTAAAATGGATCCTATCAAGTATATCTTCGAAAAGCCCGCTTTATCTGGAAGAATAGCCAGATGGCAGATGATCCTAACTGAGTATGACATCCAGTACACCACTCAAAAAGCTATAAAAGAGAGTGTACTAGCTGACCATCTGGCTCATCAAGCTATCGAAGATTATCAACCCATGAGATTTGACTTCCCAGACGAGGACATCATGAATTTGGACAACATTGAAGGTAACTGACCGTATGACGGACCCGAAAAGGGATCCCGATGGACCCTGTACTTTGATGGTGCTTCAAATGCACTTGGAAACGGTATCGGCGCGGTACTCATTTCTCCGGAAGGTTGTCACACACCTTTCACGGCCCGACTTTGCTTCATCTGCACAAACAACATGGCTGAGTATGAAGCTTGCATCTTTGGTCTCAAGGCTGCTATAGACTTGGGGATCAAATCTTTGATCGTATTTGGGGACTCGGCTTTGGTTATCAGTCAAATCAAAGGAGAGTGGGATACCAAACATCCTAATCTTATTCCATACAAAGAACATGTCCTGACATTGTTGCCTCATTTCGAGCAAATTACCTTCGAGCATTTCCCGCGAGAAGAGAATCAGCTAGCAGATGCTCTAGCCACAATGTCCTCCATGTTTAAACTCAACTGGGATAACGAGGCTCCCCAAATCACCATCGAGCGAATGGATGAACCTGCACATTGTCACGAGATTAATACCGAAGAAGTAGTGGAACAACCTTGGTTCCATGAAATCAAAAGGTATCTCGAGACTAGAGATTATCCCGAAGGAGCTTCTGTAAATGACAAGAAGTTCTTAAGGAAATTCGCTGCTAAATTCTTCCTGAGCAACAACATCCTTTACAAACGAAGCCATGATTGTGTATTGCTCCGATGCGTAGATAAAGCTGAAGCAGAGTTGATCATGACTGATATACACAGCGGCACATTTGGCACTCACTTGAGCGGGCATACAATGGCTAAGAAGATCCTAAGGGCAGGCTATTACTGGTCTACCATGGAAGCTGACTGCCATCAACATTCCCGTACTTGCCACAAATGTCAAATCTACGTTGACAAAGTTCATATCCCTCCGGTCCCTCTCAATGTTCTGACTGCTCCGTGGCCATTTGCAATGTGGGGCATTGACATGATTGGAGAGATCAAGCCCACGGCTTCCAACGGACATCGCTTCATCCTAGTTGCCATTGACTACTTCACCAAATGGGTCGAAGCAGCTTCTTTCGCCTCTGTTACTAAAAATGTGGTTGCCCGCTTCATCAAGCAAAATCTCATATGCCGGTATGGTGTTCCAGACAGGATCATCACAGACAACGGTACAAATCTGAATAACACAATGATCACCGCTTTGTGCGAACAGTTCAAGATTTATCATCACAATTCATCTCCCTATCGGCCAAAGATGAACGGTGCTGTTGAAGCTGCGAACAAAAATATTAAGAAGATCATTCAGAAAATGACAGTCACTTACAAAGACTGGCATGAGATGCTACCGTTTGCTCTACACGGATACCGAACGACGGAACGTACTTCAACTGGGGCAACCCCATTTTCGTTGGTATATGGCATGGAAGCTGTCCTGCCTATGGAAGTTCAGATTCCTTCTCTAAGGATTATGAAGGACACAGGTTTGAATGAAGATGATTGGATGCAGACCCGACTTGATCAACTCAATCTGATCGACGAGAAGCGACTCGCTGCTATATGCCATGGTCACACGTATCAAAAACGAATGATCAAGGCCTTCAATAAGAAAGTCAGGCGTCAAGTGTATCAAGTCGGAGATCTCGTAATCAAGCGGATTATCTTGCCGCAAAGTGATCCCAGGGGCAAATGGACTCCTACATATGAAGGACCATTTGTGATCAAAGGCATATTTTCTGGTGGTGCAATGATTATGACCACCATGGACGGCGACGATTTGCCGCACCCTGCGAACGCAGACATAGTCAAAAGATACTACGCATAAAATAACCCGACAAGTCGAAAACCCGAAAGGGCGGCTTGGGCAAAAATGGGCATCCCGGTGAACCGAAAACCCGAAAGGGCGGTTCAGGCAAAAGTTAGGGAATTAAAGCGTATGACTATGTCTCGTCGGATCACTTCAAAAGACAATCTCTTCATCTACCGGTTCCAGGTTTCTGACCAATCCAGTCATCGGCAAACGAAGCATTGAATGGACAGATATTCAGAGTTGTGAAGGCAATAGCAGAATGGAATCCCATGGAATTATTTCACATAGCCATCTTTATTTTATATAAATCTTTCAATATTTACGACAAAATCCTCTTACTAGGATGTTTGTCTCCTTTGTACAAATATACTCAGAAAAAGTTAATACAAATACTCTTCCCAGAAATTTGTGTCATTTCCTTTTTCTTTTTCTCTTGCACTAATTGTTTTATTTTGAGAAACGTCCAATGTTTTGTTAAATAGGCATATGCATTTGAACATAATCATTTCCTTATGAATCAAAAAAGAGGATTACTGACAGGTCGAAGGTACCGTTGGATATCTTGATACCCCTTCAAAGGAAATCCCCAGGAGATTTGGAATCCATGTCCCCAGCAAGGCTTGAAGCTTATCCCCAGTAGATTTTGGAAGCTTATCCCCTGCAGAGTACGGACGTCTCTCCCGAGCTCTATTCAAAGTTATTCCTCACAAGGGCTTATAACTGGGTTATCCTCAGCTTGTTGCCACGAAAGATCGCACTCGGAAAATTTCTTCCTATCCCCAGCGGAGTTCATCAGAGTTCCCCAACATAACTTATCAATACAATCCCCCAGAGGAGCTTATCTTTGTTATCCCCAGCCAGAGAACCCTCCAGAACTCAATTCCCCTCAGAGTTTAAGTTTCAGTTTCCCCAGCTGAGCTAAAACTTCAAATTATCTATCCCCAGCGGAGCCAGACTAGTGAACTTTCTCCCCACAGAGATATTTCCCACCAAATTGAAGATTCTCAGTCTTACCTCCCCAGCATGAGTCTATTAGATTGGAACTCCCCAGTGGAAGTCATCAGGAATTCTCTTCCCCAGCAGCAGCCAAGGAATTATTCTTCCCGGCAGCAGTCAAGATGCTTTTATCTTCAACCATCTCGGATTCATCTATCCTTTGCAAGACAGTTCTCCAGCTTACATGCGCATCCATTTACATTCATATCATATAACATACATTGTATCATGCATCATGACATTGCATATAACAAACTCTTTGCCTTTGCAGGTAGGATCAGTCGACAGACAAAAAAATCATTATTTTCCGAGATTCTTTCCAGGAATAGTTCAGATATGACCCAAACATGGCAATATTCTGATGCTTATTCCAGATTCATCCAGATGCAGTTTTACACGAGCTCATCATCAGGAAACCCTACACCGGTTCCTCCTCAAATTTCAAGACTTCTGAAAACAATTTACGGGTTCTCCAAGTAACGGATGTTAACCTATCGCTTGTTCAGATTCTTCTCAAGACTTCTGAAAACAGTTCACGGATTCCTCCCAACAACGGATGTTAATCTATCGCTTGTTCAGACTCTTCTCAACTTCTGAAAACAGTTTACGGACGCTTCCCAACAACAGATGCTGCTTTATTGCTTATTCAACTTCAAGATTGCTGAAAACAGTTTACGGGTTCTCCAAGTAACGGATGTTAACCTATCGCTTGTTCAGATTCTTCTCAAGACTTCTGAAAACAGTTTACGGGTTCTCCAAGTAACGGATGTTAACCTATCGCTTGTTCAGATTCTTCTCAAGACTTCTGAAAACAGTTCACGGATTCCTCCCAACAATGGATGTTAATCTATCGCTTGTTCAGACTCTTCTCAACTTCTGAAAACAGTTTACGGACGCTTCCCAACAACGGATGTTGCTCTATTGCTTATTCAACTTCAAGATTTCTGAAAACAGTTCACGGGTTCTCCAAGTAACGGATGTTGACCTATCACTTGTTCAGTCTCTTCTCAAGACTTCTGAAAACAGTTTATGGATTCTTCCCAACAACGGATGTTAATCTACAGCTTGTTCAGATGCACCTTTTAAAAACAGTTTATGGATTCTTCCCAACAACGGATGTCAATCTATTGCTTGTTCAGACCCCCAGTTCAGATGTGGTTCAAAACATGGACACCTTTCTCATACTCGTTCCAGATGGCATCTTTAAGCCCATCCCCGACAAGATTTCTGTCACCCTTCCAGATGGCATCTTTAAGCCCATCACCAAATGGCATCTCTAAGCCCATTCCCCCATCCATTGCTTTGACGAGTGCAAATTTAAGGGCACTCTAGTGTCCAATCTCCTTTTACCCTCGAGTCACGAAAGGCAAACTTGCCAATCTAACTCTTCAGGTTCAAGAAGATTGAACAGGGGCAACTGTTGTACCCCAAAATTTGCCCTCCCATTTCTCATTGATTTCTCATCACAAAGCCCTTGGAGATCAAGATCCAGTTAGGGTTTCATCTGCTCAAGACTTCTCCTTGCACTGTTGACCCAAATTAGGGTTTGTGTTTGCACAAAGATATTTTGACCTAAATTGCCTAGGATGACTTTCATGCTTCATATTGGACTCCCAAGTTTATCCATACCAAGTTTCAAGTCTTGATTCCAAGTTTTGCCCAGTCAATTGGACAGTTGACCTAGAAATCAGCTGTATTGGGGAAAAAGTCAATTGTGGCCAATTGACAGTCAAATCTCATGAAAATTGACCCACATCAACATCATGAACTCACATGGACCATTTGATCAAGTTTGGATCACAACTCCACAAGAAATTTGATCAGATCACCAAAAAGGCAAAATGGTCATTTTTAGGGTTTTGACTGCACAAAGGCAATTTTTGACTGTTTGACCTAGCCAATGGCAAACCAAGCTCACATATGGACTCAAGGACCCCATGGAATTGCCTTGACATGCTCAACAAGATTCAAAAGATCCCAAATGCACAAGATTGACAGTTGAATTTCCCAGTCAATTGATCAATTTTTACTGTATACTGAAAAGTCAAACTTTGACTTTTTGGTCAAAATCAAGAGTCAAGATTCATTTTTCATCAAAACATGCCAAATCATGAAACTTGTTCATCAAGAAATCAAACTTTTCAAATTAGGGTTTGAAGTGAAGATTTTTCATAACTTAGAATTTTTCTAAGTTATAAAAAACCCTAATTTTTTCCTAACTTTGCCCCACTTTCTCACCAAGATTCATTTGGATTCAAGCAAAAGTCAAAACATGAAAGTTGTAGCCTATTGCATAATCTACAATTTTGATTCACAAAGTTTTCCCAAAAGAGGCTTGTATCTCAAGTTACAATTTTTGGAATAAGGGTACTAAACCATTCTTAACTTAGTGAAAATTTGACCTATTTTAGGCAAGGTTTTTACCTAACTTCAAGACCATTTTTCACATACTTCCACTTGGAATTTCAATTTGCATTTCAAATATGGATTGTATTACACATTCCAAGCTTTCCAAAATGTCCAAGAACTCATCAAACAACCTCATGACTTGATAGAATCGAATTTTGCAATATGGCAAAAACTCACTTTTGAATTGACCAATTTCCATGTTCATAACTTGTGCAATTTTTCAAATCAGCATGCTTCCCTTAATTACAGGCTCCTAAACCATCCAACACTCATAAATTTAATGCAAACTCTTTGTGCCAAGACCATGTTCTATGTGTTCAAGCATTGCATGATGGATTAATCCCAAAATAGATAAAGCACTTTAACCATTTTTGCAAAAGTAAGCTTTATGTCAAAATGAAAATCCAAGAAGTACAGATCAAATCCCCTTGGCACAAGTTTAGGGACTAATCACACTGATCAATGCCAAGGTTTGCAGCATGTTATGGGGGCCTCTACCTGTCTAAACACCAACTTGGCTTTTGGTTGCTTAAAGTGTAAGAAATAAAGCATATCACAACACAACTTTGATCTCAGCAATAGAACCCTTAAGCAAATACTTTGTACACATTCAAGACATCCTAACTGAGCTAGCACACGACTCCAACACCTCCTTTTCCCTCTAGAACACAGAACCACCCTCAAACTGCCCAAACAGAACACCTGCTGCAGTTTGAGTGTCAACTCTCATCCCTTTCATGCATTCCTGTTAAAACCACATCAAACACATCCTACAACATCCCTTGGAGCTAACCCAAACATAGCACACGACCTGTAACTCCTCTAATCAGTTCCACCATTTTCATTTTCTTGTTTTGCAGTTGAAGTTCCATAGCTCGATTCAAAGTGTTTCAAAGCAAAGTAAAACTTGGAATAGCATCCCTGGACATCAAGGAAGCTGTACCAATCATCACCTTGCTCTGAAAGTACCTCCATCATCAGATACAACTTCAACTGAACAGGTATCTTCTTGAACTTCTATCTTCCAATGTAGGCATCATTAGCTCTAGGTTTATGAATAAAAAGTGTTCTACTCATGCCCCTGAATCTGTACATACTTTTATTTTCCATTTATTTTGCTTGAGCTATGAGAATTTAAGGTCTGAATATGGAAGAAAAGTTAGGTTAAGATTTGGGAATGATAAAATTCTCTCTCATTTCTGAGAGTTATGAGGAGTTCTTTACATATTCAGAATCATGATTCAATGCTTAACATGTTTGGTGTTGTAAGTTTTTGCTAAAACTCAAAGAATCAGGACCTTGCAATGGAAGAAAGAGGCGCGTGTTTTTGTTCAAACAGAAGTCTGGAGGTTGAAGAAGGTCTTCATGGGCTGGGCCTTCTGTGCAATTTCTTTCCACACCACATTTTCACTTTGACACCCCCTGAGCCCATTTTGTTTGTTTTAATGATTTTTTGACTTTTCTTTTTTTATTCTGACTTGTTTATTTTTGCTAATGATATTAAAAACATAAAAAATATTTTTTACATCAATTTTACATTTTTTAGGCATTTATTTGTTTAAGATAGTTATTTGTACATAAATAATTATATAAACTTACTTTTTACTTAAAATACTAGAAAATAATGTAAGCACATTTTATTTTCATTTTTATTTTGTTTTATCTTCTTAAAATATTTTGTATAAAATATACTTTTTTATAAATATTAAATATTATTATTTTTATATATATAATACATATTTAGAAATTAATACATACATATATATATATATATATATATATATATATATATATATATATATATATATATATATATATATATATATATATATATATATATATATATATATATATATATATATATATATATATATATATATATATATATATTAGAATATTTAGTAAAATAATACAAAAATATATACATTTTATTTTTTTATTAACATTTAATAGTAAAAATATCATTTTGACAAATATACTTCATTTTTATTTTTATTTCATATATAATTGATAAATATTAGTATATATTAAATAATTAATACTTTTATCTAAGAAAATTAGGGTTTTGCCCTAAACATTAAAAAAGCTCCAAAAATAATACTTTTTTTATTTTGTTTATTTGACATAAAAAATACCTTTTTTCCATACATATAAAAACCTTTTTTACATCTTGCATATTTATTTTATTTTCCATTTAATTTATGCAATTAATTATCTTGTAAATATTCCAAAATTGATGTAATAGCTAGGTTTAAATTCCTTGTCTAAATATCCCCCCATTTGAACATATGTACCCCCCTTCCCATATTGTGTTGTAATAGCTTAGGGCTTTAAATTTCGCACTTTAATGCTTTCTAAATATACCATGTTAGAATTAGGATTTGTATGCAAATAAAAAGAACAAAATTAGTTTGACCTAATTTCAAGATAATCAAGCATGAAAATGGACAACACATATCACACTTGCACCCCTAGGGTATTCCACTTGTTGCCTTCAATAAATGGGCCATATTGCATGTTAGGTTTCTTTGGGCAAAACAAACACAATTCAAATGATCATAGTCCCTCGATGACGCTTTCGAAAAGTTGCCTAAAATGATCAAGTCCCTTTCAAGGAAAAATTGCCCAAAGATACTTAGCACCATTGCAACTATGGTCTAAACGATGACCCGCGCCCGTCCCTTTCACATCCTAACACAAGATTGTCCACCAAATGCAATGGTGGAACAAAATTGTTAAAAGGGTTAAAACATAGCAAAAATCTTTGAGAACTTTAGGGTAGATAGCTCTTAAGTACTTGTCAACTTGCAAAACAAAAACACTTGCCTATTTTTAAAATCACACTTTCAAAACAAACTTTTAAAAAACCTTGAAACATCTTTTCAAAAAGATAAACACCTTTTGTAAAACATTCGAGTAAAGAATTGTTACAAGGGTAGCCTAGACAAGGCATCTTTTTCAAAACATTTTTCAAAGCCACACACAAAGCACCATTTCAAACAATTGAAAACCAAGGCAAGTTGATCTAAGCAAGTACCTAAGAGCCCATGGATAACCATGGATAGAAAGGGTGCTAATACCTTCCCTTTCTATAATCTACTCCCCGAACCCAAGAAAAATCTCGAAGGTTTTTGCTGTGCTTTTTAAACCTTTCCTTAGGATAAAATAAAAAGTCGATGGCGACTCTTGCTCAACCGAAACATTTGCGAAAACAAACGCAAAACCATAGTCAGTTCTCCCACCGTATCACACAGGGCATATCTACATTAAAAAGATTTCAGAGATAGCTTGGAAATTCTCCCGACGTGGATGATATTCTATTGCTTATTCAGATTTCCTTTCAGATATAGCTGGGAAATGCTCCAGATATGGATGTTGTTCTTTTGCTTATTCAGATTTTCTCTTCAGAGATAGCTTGGAAATGCTCCGGATATGGATGTTATTTTTTCGCTTATTCAAAGTTTCTTCCCAGAAATGGCTTAGAGATGCTCCAGATATGGATGTTATTCTTTCGCTTATTCAAAGTTTCTTCTCAGAGATAGTTCAGATATGCTCCAGAACCGGACGCTATTCTGTTGCTTATTCAGAGTTGCTTATTCAGAGATAGTACATATATGCTCCAGAATCGGACGCTATTTTGTTGCTTATTCAGGGTTTCTTTTCAGAGATAACTTAGAGATGCTCCAACCACGAATGCTATTCTATTGTTTATTCAGAGATGCCTTCTAGATATGGTTCAGATGCGACCCAGATATGGCTACTTTCTGATACTTATTCCAGATTCCCTTTCAGAGATAGCTTGGAAATGCTCCAGACATGGATGCTATTCTTTTGCTTATTCAAAGTTTCCTTTCAGAGATGGCTTAGAGATACTCCTAACCCTGATGTTATTCTACTGCTTATTCAGATTTCTCTCCAGAGATGGCCTAGAGATGCTCCAGATTCGGATGCTATTCTATTGCTTATTCAGAGATTCTTTCTAGAGATAGTTCAGTTGTGACCCAAGCATGGCGACTTTCTGATACTTATTCCAGAGTTCCTTTCAGATATAGCTTAGAGATGCTCCCGACCCGGATGTTATTCTACGGCTTATTCAGATTCAAACTTCTAAAGATAACTTAGAGATGCTCCAGACCCGGATGCTATTCTATTGTTCAATCCAGATTCATTCAAAAGACATTCCAGATATGATCTAGATTCAGATGACATTCTGTCACCCACTCAGATACAGTATGAATATACCCCAGACGCGGCGGTCATTCTACTGTCTACTCAGACGTCAACAATTAGATATAGACTAGATATGCTCCAGACACGGAAGCTATTCTATTTTCTATTCAGATTCAACTATCCTAGCATTTCTGGATGGTATCTATAAGCCCATCCACATACCAACAGTCTCCAGATGGCATCTATAAGCCCATCCTCCTATCCGTCATCTCTCCAAATGGCATTTGTAAGCCCATTCCCGCCATCACGCCGCTGATACTCTACTATGTGAGTGCAAATTTCTGGGCACTTTAGTGTTCAATCATCTTCCACCTTCGGATTACGAAAGGCACGCAAGCCAATCTACATCCTCAGGTCTAAGAAGATTGAACAGGGGCAACTGTTGCACCCCAAAATTTTCCCTCCCATATTCTTCAAAATTTGTCAAGATCAACCTCCAAATGGTTCAAAATCTCTCAAGGGTTGCACAGTTCAATTGCCTCCTGACACAGTCAAAATTAGGGTTTTTGTTCTTGCAAGGAAGCTGAGGTTTTCAAGGGTCCAATCAAGTCCCATATGCCTATATACATTGTCAAGCATCTACATGTCAAGTTTCAAGACTCACAACATCAAGTTGCACAGTCAAAAGCCCTAATTGCTTCACAGTCAACTGTAGGGGTAAAATGATAATTTGGCAGTCAAAAGTCAAAATTTTTGGTCAACATCTTATTTTTAAGCCACAATCATCATTTGATCAAGTCTTGATCATGATTCCTCAAGCATGGCTCAAAAAGTCTCAAGATGCAAAAGTTACTATTTTAGGACAGTTGAAAAGTCAACTGTAACTTGACCAAGGCATAACTTTTTCATGGATTATCAGAAAAATTCCATCCAATGCTCATTTTGAAGGGGATGACATTTCCTACAACTCATCTTCATATTCCAAGTCCAAGAAATGCTCTCACAAAAAGTTATCAATTTCTACATTATAGGTCATTTTCAAAAGTCAACAAAAAGGCACTTTAAGTCAAAGACCATAACTTGAGATTGGTAAATCAAAATGACATGGGACAAAAGGCATTGGTTATAGGACTTCAATACCTTTCCAAAATGTCCAAGAACATGTTCATAGCTTCAAAATTGAGCAAGATATGCATTGGAGAAGTTGGGAAATTTTTGGGAACTTTCAAAAGTCAACTTTGCCTAAAACATTTCATTTTTGCCAATGGGCCTCAAATTCCTTCTTGAATCTTTACCCAAAGCCTATGCACGACCCATCGAACTTAAAATGATTTATTTTCTTATTTTTAATTAATTAATTGAATTTATATTAATATTAACTCATTTAATTGGTTTTAATTATAGGAAAATTAAAAAGATATGGTTTTTGGATCTTTTGTGAAGCAAATCAGATCAGGGAAAGCTGGCAAACTCGTTTCTCAATAAACAAGGCAAAATATCCATGATTGGCAAGGTTTCATGAAAGAAAAGTGTAAGTGTTTAGTTATTGGCATGTATTTTTGGTAAAACCAGGGGTGTGAATGTCATGACTGATGTCATAACATTCTGGTTTATTAGGTACTTTATGCAGAAAAATTATGGCATACAGTAGCTACTGTGTATGAGTGTGTATCTGAGCATTTTGCAAAAGATCACATTTATTGCCTTCTACCAAAATCAGTAAATAGGAATTTTGATGTCATAACAAATGTTAAGACATCCTGTACTGATCTAACAGTAGTGCAGTTTGGTTAATTCTGAGATTTTTCAGGAAGTTGGCTCATTCCTTCCAGAACAGAATCTCCCGTTGTCTTTGGGTTAACCTAGCTCAACCCTAAACTGGTTGATAAAGTCTTGTGACCAAGTCTTATGGTTAAACCTAATTAACCCTAGCTTTTTGTGGAAACCCTAACTGAAGAAACAGCTGCTATATATTCAACAGGATTGATGTTTGGAAAATATCTCTCTGGACTGAAGATCAATTAGAAACTGTATAGTTTTAACTGCTGTAATTCAAGCAATTATCATTGTGATAAGTGACTTGGAATAGGTTTTGTTTGTAAGGGTTTTTGCACCACTCAAAGCTTTGAAGCAAGAGTGTTTTGTGTCTCTTGACTAAAGCTTTGAAGCAAAGTCAAGTTAGGTTTATGTATCAATCAAAGATGTGAAGCAAGAGCGTTTGTGTTACTTGATTAAAAAGCTGTGAAGCATAATCAAGTGTATGTTCTGAAGAGTGTCTTCATTAATTCATTAGTCAATTGTTTTAAGTATCACTGCTGTGATTGAGGGGGAGTGAGTAGGAACTCAGGTTTAAGTAGAACTTAGATTGAAGTTGCATTGGGTAGGTCTTAAGTGAAGGAGATAAACTGGTTGGTTTATTCCTGAATTAATATCTCTTATAGTGGATTTCCTCCCTGGCTTGGTAGCCCCCAGAGTAGGTGTTGTTTCACACTGAACTGGGTAAACAATTGACTATGTTCTTTACTGTTTTTATTTACTGTCTTATAGAAAGTCAGATACGGTGTCATAACATTCACTGTGACATTGAGTATCTGCTGCCAGAATTTTCAATTGGTATCAGAGCAGGCACCCTGCCTGTATTACTGGGTGAGATCTAGGGATATCACTTTCTGGCACTATGGACAAAGAAGGAGTTTTTGGAAATAGACCACCCATTCTGGATGGAACAAATTATGACTACTGGAAACCTCGTATGATTGCCTTCTTAAAATCTCTGGACAAAAAGGCTTGGAGAGCTGCTGATAAAGGATGGAACCATCCCACCATAACTGAGAAAGATAGGACAATCAGTCTGAAGCCTGAGGAAGAATGGAGCAAAGAAGAAGATGAGTTAGCCCTGGGAAATTCCAAAGCCTTAAATGCCTTGTTCAATGGAATTTATAGAAACATTTTCAGACTAGTACAACTGGCCAAGGAAGTGTGGGACACTCTCAAAACTACCCATGAAGGCACATCCAAAGTAAAAATGTCAAGGCTTCAGATGCTGACTACAAAGTTTGAGAACCTAAGGATGAAGGAAGATGAAACCATTCATGAATTTCACATGAACATCTTGGAGATTGCCAACACCTCAGGAGCATTGGGTGAAAAGATGTCTGAAGAAAAACTGGTGAGAAAGATTCTCAGATCCCTGCCTAAAAGATTTGCAATGAAGGTAACTGCTATAAAGGAAGCCCAGGACATCAGCAACTTAAAAGTGGATGAACTCATTGGGTCTCTTCAGACTTTTGAGATGGGGATCAGTGTTAATGTTGACAAGAAAAACAAGAGCATAGCACTTGTATCCAACACTGAAGATGAAAACAAGGAGGATGAAGAAGAAAACATTTCAGAAGCTATTGCCATGCTTGGAAGATAATTCAACAAACTCATCAAGAGAATGGATCCAAATTCAAGGTCAAATGTTAATAACATTCCCTCTGACATTAACAGATCTTATGACTCCAGCAGAAGACCAAGGTCTGAAGAGAAGGGAAATCAAGGCAGAAGAATTCAATGCCATGGTTGTGAAGGATATGGGCATATTCGAGCTGAATGCCCTACCTTTCTTAAGAAACAAAAGAAAGGAATGACTGTTACCTGGTATGACTGTGATTCAGAAAGTAATTCTGAAGAAGAATCTGCCAAACCAGTTACTGCTCTAACTGGTGTTTGTACCTCTGAATGTGACACCAGTAATGAGGAAGTGACATTTGAAGAACTGGCTTATACTTACAAGAAATTGTGTATCAGAAGTGCTGAAGTCTGTGTGCAAAATGAGAGACAAACAAAGCTCATCATAAAGTTGGAGGCTGAAAAAAGGGCAGACCTTGAAACTATAAGTCATCTAGAAAGGGAAGTTCAATTGCTGAACTCACAACTGAACCAGATGACCAAATCTGTCAAGATGCTGACAAATGGAACTGACAAATTGGAAGAAATCCTTCAGGTTGGACAAAATGTGGAAAACAAGTCTGGACTAGTATTTGTGGAAGCAAAGAAATCAGGTGCATACAAGAAGATCATGTATGATAAACAAATGTCAAAGCAGATGTCACAACATAACACTCAACATCGGGAACAGAGAAATATGAAGAAAAAGTACCAAAGATGGAGATGTCACCATTGTGGGAGGTTTGGTCACATAAAGCCTTTCTGCTTCAGATTGTATGGATACCCTAATCAGAACCCAGGTGTCAAACCTAAGGCTAACAGGGTACCATATACTCCTCAATGGAAGAAAAAGGCTACTGCCCTGATAGCCCACACTTCCCTGAGAGTCTCTGCAAAGGAAGACTGGTACTTTGACAGTGGGTGTTCTAAGCACATGACTGGAATCAAGAACATTCTCAATCATGTTAAACCTCACACCACTAGTTATGTGACCTTTGGAGATGGTGCTAAAGGTGAAATCAAAGGAGTTGGTAATTTGGAATGCCCTGGAGTTCCAAATCTGAATGAAGTACTATTGGTAAAAGGCCTGACTGCTAATCTCATTAGTATCAGTCAATTGTGTGATCTAGGATTCAAGGTCAACTTCTCAAAATCTGAATGTCTTGTAATAAATGAAAAACATGAAGTTGTAATGAAAGGAGCCAGATCTAAAGATAACTGTTACTTGTGGGAGCCTGAGAACACTAATAACTCCACTGTGTGTTCTATTGCCAAAGAAGAAAAAGAGGTGAAACTGTGGCACCAAAAACTTGGCCATCTTCATCTAAGAGGAATGAAAAGAATTATCTCCATGGAAGCAGTCAGAGGGATTCCAAGACTGCAAATTGATGAAGGGAGAGTTTGTGGTGAATGTCAGGTTGTTAAGCAGACAAGGATGTCACATCCAAAGTCAAGACATCTGACCACCTCTAAGGTTCTGGAACTTCTACATATGGATCTGATGGGACCAATGCAGGTGGAAAGTCTTGGTGGAAAGAGATATGCCTATGTTGTTGTGGATGACTGTTGTACCCCAAAATTTTCCCTCCCATATTCTTCAAAGTTTTGACTAGAATCATCCACAATTGGTTCAAGTTTACTCAAGGGCCACACAGTCAAACCATCCTCCTAAGACAGTCAAACTAGGGTTTTGGTTCTCACAAGGAAGCTGAAATTTTCAAGGGCTCAATCAAGTCTCCCATGCTCATATACATTGTCAAGTACCTACATGCAAAGTTTCAAGGCACACAAGGTCAAGTTGCACAGTCAAAAACCCTAATTTCTCAACAGTCAACTGTAGGGGCAAAATGGTCATTTGGCAGTCAAAAGTCAAAAATTTTGGTCAACATCTTATTTTGAAGCCACAAACATCATTTGATCAATGCTTGATCTTGATTCTCAAAGTTTGGCTCAAAAAGTCTCAAGATGCAAAAGTTTCTATTTTTGGACAGCTGAAAAGTCAACAGTAACTTGACCAAGGCATAACTTTTTCATGGTTCATCAGAAAAATTCCATCCAATGCTCATCTTAAAGGGGAAGACATTTCCTACAACTCATCTTCACACTCCAAGTCCAAGAAATGCTCTCACAAAAAGTTATCAATTTCAACATTATAGGTCATTTTCAAAAGTCAACAAAGAGGGACTTTAAGTCAAAGACCATAACTTGAGATTGGTAAATCAAAATGACATGGGACCAAAGACATTGGTTATAAGACTTCAAGACCTTTCCAAAATGTCTAAGAACATGATCAAAGCTTAAAAATTGAGCAAGATATGCATTGGAGAAGTTGGGAAATTTTTGTGAAATGGCCAAAATCATTTATCCTTGAAATTTCATTTTTTGACAAAAGGGGCCCACTTTTTCCAATTGAATTAACTTGGCCATGCTTCCCACGTGTCCCACCTTTTATTTCAAATTTTTAATTTAATTTTTTCATTTTTAATTGATTTTATTGGATTTAATTAACTTTAAATCTTTTAAAATCAAAGGAAAATCAAAAAGTTTAATTAAAAGGAATATTTGGTCTTAACTAACTTTGACTCATCATTATGCAACTTCCCAATTTCCTTTCAAGGCCAAATGGAGCAATATTTCAAAAATTGGTTCAAAAAGGAAAGTTTGTTAAGGGAGTTTATGTTAAAATCTCAAGCTTGAATGCATGGTATGATGAGCCTTAATGTTGATCAGAATCACCTACATAACCTAGAGAAAACTATCACAAGGCATAAGAAAAAAACGTGAGAGAGAGGCAGCCAAGAGAAATTTCTTTTCAAAAATTCTAAAGAATTGCACTAAGATCGAACTCAAGGATTCAGCCATCCACAAGACCTCCCACCCATCCTATCGTGATCTACAGGCAAAATAAGGTATAAACACACTCTTTTCATATAATCATGCATGCTGAAACTGTAGCTACATGAACTTCCATTTTGCAGAATTTCCATGGATCGTATTTTTGATTATAGCTTGATTTAATCCCTACTAACCATACCTTTGAGTTCCAGTGGGTGTTTAGAGCAGGTCTGGGCTATCGCTTGGAATTTTTCGTGGCCAAAACGTGAACCTCCATGGCTAGGGTTCAGATTATGTGGAGTTGCGTTTTGATGAAAACAGGCCCATTTCCTTTTTCCCTTGAATTTATTTTCTTTTCTGTTTTATTTTAATTTATTTAATTTGCTTTTTTATTAACAAAATTAATTTTTCTTTTTATTTCAAAAAATCACAAAAATATTCTTACCCAAATAAATTTTAGATTTTTCTTTTTTTTCTAAATTTAATTAATTAATTAGGTTTTTTTATTCTAGGAAACTCTAAATTATTTTGCAATATTAAAATTGATTAGACTTAATTAGATTCTAAATACTAATTTAATTAGTTTTATTTCTTAATATAAAAACCAAAAAATCAGGAAATCATAAAAGAGGTATAAAAATATTTTATTTAATCAATTAATAGTTCCATTTTTGTAAATAAAATTCAATAATTAATTTAGTTTTGATTTTAGGTTATTAACTTTAATGTTTTTTTTAATAACTAAAAAATATAAAAAAAATAAGTCTTTAGCACATTTTCATCTTTTTAAATAAATATTTTATTTTCTTATTATAATTATTATTAACCATTAATTAATTTCGTAAATACTTGTAATTAATCAATTAGGTTTAAATTAGATTTAACTTAGGTAATTTTTCTTTAATAAATTAAAAAACAATTAGAACTAGAATTATTTGACTTTTAATTAATTTAATTTTCTTTAAATCCACAAATCCAAAAAAACATAAAAAAATAAGTCATTTCCTTTATTTAACTTAATTATTTCAATAATTTTATTTTAATTCCGTTAAAGGGTCCAACGCCCTTGCATACGATTACATCTTCGTTTCGCGCGTTTTATTTATTTCTTTTTGTGAATATAATGTACTTGCTCCAAAGCCCTGTAATAGTTAATTAGGCATTTATTTTCTGCATTTTATTTTAAATCGGGTCTGGATTAATTTGGCGTTGTAGACCCGCGCCTTTGTAATAGCGTAGGACCTTTATCTTTCCCGCACTTTAAATTCCCACACCTTTTAACTGTTAAACAATAACATGAAAGAATGAATGCCCAAAAAATAAAAATAAAGCGTAGATCACCAATGCATGAACAAGACAAAAATATATGAAAACGACACACAAATCACACACCACCCCTAGGGTACGCCTCACGGTTGCCTTGCCCCTCGAAAGGTGGTCATCAAGTATAGGACGTCTTAGTGAGTCCTTATGTTCCATTGATCTAGTTGCCTCGAATAAGTTGCCTCGGAACGGTCGCCTCAGAATAAAAGATCAATGGCATAAGGGTAGCTTCTAAGGTATCCTACTGTTGCTCTGGTGATCACCCTGTTGCCTTGCCCCTCGAAACGTGGTCGTTGAGTACAGGACGTCTTAGTAAGTCCTTATGTTCCATTGATCTAGTTGCCTCGAATAAGTTGCCTCGGAACGGTCGCCTCGGAATAAAAAGATCAATGGCATAAGGGTAGCTTCTAAGGTATCCTACTGTTGCTTCGGTGACCACACTGTCCCTAAACTCGAATTGACCCGAACACCCCCAACGGTGGTGCTACCTACCTCTCAATGGTGGGATGGCACTATCTAAAGGACTCTTACACAGCCTAATTCCTTAGGGTAGGTAGATCTCATGGGTACTTGCTCTTTTCAAACAAAAAAAACAACTTTTCGCACCCCACACTTTCAAAAAGTTTTCAAACAAAACACTTCATACACTCTTGAGGACTGATACAAGAGTTACTTAGAAGTTTTCCAAACGAACTTTTTCAAAACCCACATACACTTGAAAAGCAAACACATTTTGAAAACATAAGAGCAAGTACCTAAGAGCCCATGGATAACCATGGATAGAAAGGGTGCTAACACCTTCCCTTTCTATAAATCTACCTCCCGAACCGAGAGACATCTCAATAAGGAATTTTTCTGTGCTTTTGTCCTTTCCATGTTGGAGAAAATAAAAGACGGTGGCGACTCTTGCTTCCGCGACATTTCACGAAACCAGCTTTAAACAGTCAGTTCCAGATCCACCGATCACAGAACTGGCGACTCTGCTGGGGACACTTATAAAGTGAGGTGTACCTTAGGACTAAGATCATTGTGTTTTCAATTGCTTTGATTTGTTTGCTTTAAATTGTGGGACTGTCTTGGGAGTTCTATAGATCCTAACCCGGATCTGGGGATACCTTCTTAGAAAGTAGCAACAAGGCTGTGAGGGAACTGTGCGGGGTATACCGACATGGTTGAAGCAGTCTGCTACGTTGATGTGGCACTTTGGTGTGTACCGGTAACCCTTGAGTTCAATCAAGGAGAGTACGGGGCCTCCGCGTGGTGTCGTGAAGCATCAACAGACCTTAGGAACCTTAATTGAACCATCTTGGCCTCTTTAGGGTAGTGAGATAACTACTTTGGTGTACTCCAAAGTCGGTTGATACTCGATACTACACTCGATTGAGGGTTGTTTTCTTGGGATATTTTGATCGCCAGTCAGTGGCTAAATCGAAACGATGAACAATGAAAGCAATCCAATGATATTGAGATCCTTAGAACCCGGTTACTTCTAATAGGACAGGTTGAGCCCACCAACTTCAAGAGGGTAATACCCAGACCCCATGCTGGCCTGAACTCTAAGGGTTTCCCTTGTGTGACTTGTGTGCCTTCCAACTTGACTACTTGCATGCTTGTTATCTGACATTTGAGTTTCTTACAGGTTTTGTTTATAGTCCTTAATTGGGACTCATAACAGGGTTTACTAAGTTTCTCGCAAGTTTTGTTTACAGTCCTTAAATGGGACTCATAACAGGGTTTACCTACATTACCCCACACATAGCATAACATCATGACATCATGCCATTGCATGCATCCTACATAAGGACTAATCCATTTCAAGGATCTCAAGGGTCTGTGGTGCAGGTCACGATGGACCAAACTGCCTAGCCAGGGGCAAAGGGGATTTATTTTCCTCTGAGCCAAGGTTGTCAGAGGCTATGACCCACTGGATATGGTGAGCCTTTGATCCTTGAAGAAGGACTCTCAACAACATGCAGTTCCTTCAACCAAGCTACGAAATTCAACTCTAACAATTTTTCTTGTCTACCCCGCGAGATCCTTGAAAACATCGCATGCATATCATACATATCATTTCATTACAGGTACACTTGTTGCAGGTCACTTACCTTCTTCGCTGTTTATTACAGCCGTCATCATGAATCCTGAATCATCCGATGGACAAGCTATCAAGGCCCTCCAGGCCCAGAATGCCCAGTTCCAGGAGTTGATTATGAGCCTAGCCCAGGGTCAAAAGGAATTGAAGACTCTGATTCAGAAGAAGAAGAGGACTGTTTTGTTCAACCCTAGACGCAGATCTGGGAACACACTGCAGAATGAAGCTGAGAGGACTACTCCATCTGTGGGGGAAGGCAGTCACCAAGGGAGAGAGGTTCCTAGCCCTATGGTCTCCGACACCGAGACAGACTTCAATGATGAACAGTACCCCCCTGCTGAGGACCGGTACAAGTAACTAGAGGATCGTCTGAATGCCATGGAAATTCAACAAGTGCCTGGGTTGGATTTCGGGGACCTGGGTCTATCTTCTGGTGTGGTGATCCCACACAAATTCAAGGTTCCTTCTTTTGCTAAGTATGATGGGGCATCCTGTCCCAGGCTGCATCTCAGATCTTATGTGCGGAAGATTCAACCATACACTGTGGACAAGAACTTGTGGATCCACTTCTTCCAGGAGAGTCTTTCAGGGACTCACCTCGAATGGTTCTATCAGCTGGATGGGACCAAGGTTCATAACTGGGAGGAGTTGGCTACTGCTTTTTACAAGCAGTATCCGTATAATGCCGACCTCGCTCCTACACGTACCCAACTCCAGGGTATGTCGTTAGGATCGGGAGAAGGTTTCAAAGAATATGCGCAGAGATGGAGGGACCTTGCTGGGAGGGTACAACCACCTTTGACCGACCGGGAACTCGTTGATATGTTCTTAGGGACCCTATCCAGGTCGTTCTTCAATTATCTCATTGGTAATTCATCTGCAGGGTTTACCGACCTCATTCTGACTGGGGAAAGAATCGAAGCTGGTATCAAGAGTGGGAAGATTCAGGAGGCCACACCTTCGGATACTCACCAAAAGCCTTACATGGGCAAGAAAGAGTCTAATGCTGCATACGGTCAAAAGAGTCGTCGTGACCAACAGGCAGGGGCAGTCATGATCTTTGGTTCTGCACCACGCCGCCAACCACAAAAGGGAAATCAGCGAAGGCCGGACAAGCCTAAAAGACAATTCACCAACATCAACATGCCA
Source organism: Vicia faba (assembly GCA_948472305.1). Lineage (NCBI taxonomy): Eukaryota > Viridiplantae > Streptophyta > Magnoliopsida > Fabales > Fabaceae > Vicia > Vicia faba. The sequence continues at coordinate 1,610,830,556 of OX451738.1, read as the reverse complement.
TGGTCACAAGCATTGCAGCACATGTTGAAAATGAACCTGATTGCGGTGATCAACCCTCCTGCAAATCCCAAGACCTCCTCTCCAAACTACAATCCAGAAGCGAGGTGTGCTTATCATTCTGATAGCCCGGGGCACGATACTGAGGACTGTTGGGCGCTGAAGTATAAGATCCAGAATATGATCGACGCTAAGGAGATCGAGTTCGAGCCTGCTGAGACTCCCGTTGTGACCACTGCTCCTTTGCCAAAACATGGCTAGGATTGAGAGATTTTTGTTCATTTGAATTCAAGTTGTATTTTTCTTTTGTTGTTCAAACAAACAATTATCATGTTAAACTCTTTTATTTCATGAATGCATTACACATGTCTGTCTTGAATTAATTATGTTTACTGTACTTAAAACTGCTTTCATATTTTTGTGATGATCAACTCTTGACTGAAAATTCTAAGCCTCTTGAGGGAGGATGACGAAAACGATACCACGATCTTTACAGTATGCTTTTGAACAGACCCCGCTGATGAGGTACAGGCATTGTTTCAATCCCTAAACACTGGAGTAATAAGGAAGATAATCCCTCGTCGACCCCTTTGAGCCAAAGAAGTAGGAGTTTTTCTTTTCGAAAATTAAAACCCTTAATCATAACCTGGGGCAGGGTAGTTCTCTCAGCTGATCCAAGTGCACAACGAATGGCATCAAAAGAAGTCCTTCTGAAACAAAAGACAGTGATGGTTCTAAATAACCATAAAGATAGGAAGTCATTATATCTCAAAAATAAAAAACCAATAAGTCAAAACCTATGAAGGAGACTTACAAAACTGGGGCATCCCGCTAACTGTAATCACAAAAGAAACAGTTCAGGCAAAATTTAGGGATAGCAAAATCAAAAAGAAAGAGGTCGCACAAACCCTCAACAAAAACAAAAAAAAGACTGCCTATTCAGAATGAATCATCAATATCTGAATCATCATTGGAACATCAAGGCAAAGACTCAAACAAAGTCTAGCGCACTATCGGCTGAGTTTAGGATTGAAGAACATCACGAAGAGCGGGTGGGTACAAATAATTTGAGTCTTTATCCTTTGTTTCTTGAACCATGAACCAGGCCATGTTATAACCCTTAAAAGTCCTAGCTGAAGCATGGGTTAGTTCGAAAGCATACTGTTACAAAAAGTATCCTGACTCCTTAAGGCTTGCGGTAAAATAACGAGTTGACATCACATTTTACAAAATTTGCTGTTTTTACTGAAAAATGCATTTTTCAAAAAAACTTCAAGACAGACATAAGCCTTTGCATTCTTAAAATAACCTTGTTTGCATATGACTATTTGTTTGAACAGCAGAGAAATTCGCACGACGAACATCTAATGAACAAAAGTCCTCTCAACAAAGAGATCACCTCAAGTGGAAGAAACACTTCCAATCAAGGGGCATGGCATGATCAGTGTCTATCATCTGGGGCAGTCCAGTCAAGATTCGAGGAATCTCTCAAGGCCAACTAGCTTGGGGCAAACCTCCGCCCGAGTCACTGGTGGCATTCCAGCAACGAATCTTGCACGATCGGACATCTTCTGGTAGCAGGGCAACACAACACTATCAACAGGGGCACCCCCCTACACCCTGAGAGCGTGGGCATAATCGAAAAAGAATACTACGCGTAATCAAAGACCCGCTAGGTTGACACACCTAGGCAAAAATAAGGGCTTCCCGGCGAACCAAAAGGGTTCGGGCAAAATAAGGGATGAAAAAGAAAATTTTGTACACCCGGCAAGTCGAAAACCTGAAAAGGCGGCTTGGGCAAAAATGGGTATCACGGTGGACTGAAAACCCGAAAGGGCGGTCCAGGCAAAAGTTAGGGATCAAAGCGTACGACTATGTCCCGGCATCTCGTCACTTGCCTACCAAAAGGAAGATTTGTCAATCGGCAGTCATCCAGCACCTCCACAAGATATCTTTTCCCCTCACCTCAGAAACAGGGGCAATAATGAGTCGTCCAGGCGATCCAGTTGCTCTGTCAACCAAAGTACCAAGGAAAGGTTAATACAAAGATGATTACCATCTACCTTTACAAATTCCAGATCAAGGGTTAACATCCAAAACCAAACGGGACAATCATCCACTTGATCATCATCAGGCAACCCTACACCGGTTCCTTCTCAACTTTCAGACAAAGTCTTACACGGACTCATCCACAAGTAACCCTACACCGGTTCCTTTTCTTTCAGAAAAAGTCTTACACGGACTTATCATCAAAGTAACCCTACACCGGTTCCTTCTCAACTTTCAGACAAAGTCTTACACGGACTCATCCACAAGTAACCCTACACCGGTTCCTTTTCTTTCAAAAAAGTCTTACACGGACTTATCATCAAAGTAACCCTACACCGGTTCCTTCTCAATTTTCAGACGAAGTCTCACACGGACTCATCTTAAGATAACCTTACCCCGGTTCATCACGAAGTCTTACACGGACTCACCCTCCACAAGTAACCTTACCCTGGTTTCCTCCAGAAGTCTTACACGGACTTACCTCAAAGATAACCTTACCCCGGTTCATCCGGAAGTCTTACACGGACTTACCTTAAAGATAACCTTACCCCAGTTCATCAAGAAGTTTTATACGGTCTTATCCTGAAATAACCCTACACAGGTTATCTCTTTCCAGACGTAGTTTTACACGGACTCGTCATCAGTAAACCCTACACAGGTTTCCTTCTCAAAACTCCAGATGTAGTTTTACACGGACTCGTCACCCAGAAACCCTACACAGATTCTCTATTTTTAAGGATGCAGTTTTACACGGACTCGTCATCAGTAAACCCTACACAGGTTTCCTTCTCAACTCTAGATACAGTCTTATACGGACTCATTGTCAGTAAACCCTACACAGGTTTCCTCCCTCCAAAGATGCAGTTTTACACGAACTCGCCATCAAGAAACCCTACACAGGTCCTCTCTTTCCAAAGATGAAGTTTTACACGAACTCGTCATCAAGAAACCCTACACAGGTTTCCTTCAACTCCAAATGAAGCTTCACGCGAGCCCAACCTCAAAGTAACCCTACATAGGTTCCCTCTTTCAACTTACAAAAAATACATCTCAAAAATTTCCCCAGTAGATTCTGGAAGCTTCTTCCCCGAAGAGCACGAACGCGTCTCCCGGCTTTCTTCAAAGGTTATTTCCCTACCAGGATATAACTGGGTTATCCTCAGCCAAAAGCCACGGAAAGATTGTCCTCGGCGAAGTCTCCCCATCCCCAGCGGAGTTCATCACACTTCCAACATAACAATGGTATCCCCAGCGAAGTTACCATCAATATCCGAGCAAAGTACCTCTCTCCCTACAAAGTATTGTTCCCCAGCAAGATCGTCAGAGTGATTTTCTCCCCGCAGAGTAATCCATTCGCCAAGTTTATCCCCCAACGGAGTTATCTTCTCCTACCGGTATTCTTGCAACCATTATCCCCAGCGGAAACAAGAAGCTCTTTTCTTCCACATCAGCCCAGGATTCAACTTCCCGACATCCGTCAAGGATTTATTTCCCTAGACGAAAGCATACATTCCTAAACATCACATACATCATTATAGCATGCATATACGCATCATATCTTACAAATCTCATTTATGTTGAGAACATCATCGCTTGATCCATATCATGCATTGCATATGACTAACCTTTACCTTTCAGGAAAGATTCAGTTAAATTCTCAATCATATTTCGAGACCTAGACCGGTTCAGTTAATCGACTCCAAAGATTTCTTATCCAGCCCAAGGCCTTCTCTAGTCCAGCTAAATCGACCCCAAACAGATTTTTCTGATGAAGACTCAGTAGAAGTTATCAAAAGGTTTTTCTCAATGATTGCTTTTGAGATTATAATTGCCTATGGTTCTCTCCCCGATGCTGCGGAGATGATAATTCCATTCCAGGTTTTTCTCAATGATTGCTTTCGAGATTATAATTTCCTATGGTTCTCTCCCCGATCCTGCGGAGACGATAATTCCATTCCAGGTTTTTCTCAATGATTGCTATTGAGATTATAATTGCCTATGGTTCTATCCCCAATCCTGCGGAGACGATAATTCCATTCCAGGTTTTTCTTAATGATTGCTATTGAGATTATAATTGCCTATGGTTCTCTCCCCGATACTGCGGAGATGATAATTCCACCCAAGGTTTTCTCAATGTTTGCTTTTGAGATTATAATTTCCTATGGTTCTCTCCCCGATGCTGCGGAGACGATAATTCCATTCCAGGTTTTTCTCAATGTTTGCTTTTGAGATTATAATTTCCTATGGTTCTCTCCCCAATGCTGCGGAGACGATAATTCCATTCCAGGTTTTTCTCAATGTTTGCTTTTGAGATTATAATTTCCTTTGGTTCTCTCCCCAATGCTGCGGAGACGATAATTCCATCCCAGGTTTTTCTCAATGTTTGCTATTGAGATTATAATTGCCTATGGTTCTCTCCCCGATCCTGCGGAGATGATAATTCCCACCAAGATTTTCTCAACGATTGCTGTTGAAGTTAAAGTCATCCAAGGTTCTCTCACCGTTCCTGTTGAGGTAGTAACCATCCCTGGTTCATTCATCATCTTTTGAAGCTCCAGATTCAGCTCCTGTAACCAGTCAGGACATATCTATACAAAGCATCTGAAGACCAGCTCCTTCAACATGTCAGGTACTCATTTTTCTTATGCAGGTACGCAAGTTCTCGCTAAGGAATCTCTTATGCGATCAACATCCAGATGGCATCTATAAGCCCATCCACCTTCCATCATCCTATTCATCTATAAGTCTATCATCCTATTCATCAATCTCTACATGGCATCTATAAGCCCATTCCCATCATCACACTACTACTATGTGAGCGCAAATTTCTGGGCACTCTAGTGTTCAATCATCTTCCACCTTCGGATTACGAAAGGCACGTCAGCCAATCTGCATCCTCAGGTCTAAGAAGATTGAACAGGGGCAACTGTTGTACCCCAAAATTTGCCCTCCCATATTTTTCAAAGTTTTGACTAGAATCATCCACAATTGGTTCAAGTTTACTCAAGGGCCACACAGTCAAACCATCCTCCTAAGACAGTCAAACTAGGGTTTTGGTTCTCACAAGGAAGCTGAAATTTTCAAGGGCTCAATCAAGTCTCCCATGCTCATATCAAAAACCCTAATTGCTCAACAGTCAACTGTAGGGGCAAAATGGTCATTTGGCAGTCAAAAGTCAAAATTTTTGGTCAACATCTTATTTTGAAGCCACAAACATCATTTGATCAATGCTTGATCTTGATTCTCAAAGTTTGGCTCAAAAAGTCTCAAGATGCAAAAGTTTCTATTTTTGGACAGCTGAAAAGTCAACTGTAACTTGACCAAGGCATAACTTTTTCATGGTTCATCAGAAAAATTCCATCCAATGCTCATCTTAAAGGGGAAGACATTTCCTACAACTCATCTTCACACTCCAAGTCCAAGAAATGCTCTCACAAAAAGTTATCAATTTCAACATTATAGGTCATTTTCAAAAGTCAACAAAGAGGGACTTTAAGTCAAAGACCGTAACTTGAGATTGGTAAATCAAAATGACATGGGACCAAAGACATTGGTTAGAGGACTTCAAGACCTTTCCAAAATGTCCAAGAACATGATCAAAGCTTAAAAATTGAGCAAGATATGCAATGGAGAAGTTGGGAAATTTTTGTGAAATGGCCAAAATCATTTATCCTTGAAATTTCATTTTTTGACAAAAGGGGCCCACTTTTTCAACTTGAATTAACTTGGCCATGCTTCCCACGTGTCCCACCTTTTATTTCAAATTTTTAATTTAATTTTTTCATTTTTAATTGATTTTATTGGATTTAATTAACTTTAAATCTTTTAAAATCAAAGGAAAATCAAAAAGTTTAATTAAAAGGAATATTTGGTCTTAACTAACTTTGACTCATCATTATGCAACTTCCCAATTTCGTTTCAAGGCCAAATGGAGCAATATTTCAAAAATTGGTTCAAAAAGGAAAGTTTGTTAAGGGAGTTTATGTTAAAATCTGAAGCTTGAATGCATGGTATGATGAGCCTTAATGTTGATCAGAATCACCTACATAACCTAGAGAAAACTATCACAAGGCATAAGAAAAAAACGTGAGAGAGAGGCAGCCAAGAGAAATTTCTTTTCAAAAATTCCAAAGAATTGCACTAAGATCGAACTCAAGGATTCAGCCATCCACAAGACCTCCCACCCATCCTATCGTGATCTACAGGCAAAATAAGGTATAAACACACTCTTTTCATATAACCATGCATGCTGAAACTGTAGCTACATGAACATCCATTTTGCAGAATTTCCATGGATCGTATTTTTGATTATAGCTTGATTTAATCCCTACTAACCATACCTTTGAGTTCCAGTGGGTGTTTAGAGCAGGTCTGGGCTATCACTTGGGATTTTTCGTGGCCAAAACGTGAACCTCCATGGCTAGGGTTCAGATTATGTGGAGTTGCGTTTTGATGAAAACAGGCCCATTTCCTTTTTCCCTTGAATTTATTTTCTTTTTTGTTTTATTTTAATTTATTTAATTTGCTTTTTTATTAACAAAATTAATTTTTCTTTTTATTTCAAAAAATCACAAAAATATTCTTACCCAAATAAATTTTAGATTTTTCTTTTTTTTCTAAATTTAATTAATTAATTAGGTTTTTTTATTCTAGGAAACTCTAAATTATTTTGCAATATTAAAATTGATTAGACTTAATTAGATTCTAAATACTAATTTAATTAGTTTTATTTCTTAATATAAAAACCAAAAAATCAGGAAATCATAAAAGAGGTATAAAAATATTTTATTTAATCAATTAATAGTTCCATTTTTGTAAATAAAATTCAATAATTAATTTAGTTTTGATTTTAGGTTATTAACTTTAATGTTTTTTTTTAATAACTAAAAAATATAAAAAAAAATAAGTCTTTAGCACATTTTCATCTTTTTAAATAAATATTTTATTTTCTTATTATAATTATTATTAACCATTAATTAATTTCGTAAATACTTGTAATTAATCAATTAGGTTTAAATTAGATTTAACTTAGGTAATTTTTCTTTAATAAATTAAAAAACAATTAGAACTAGAATTATTTGACTTTTAATTAATTTAATTTTCTTTAAATCCACAAATCCAAAAAAACATAAAAAAAATAAGTCATTTCCTTTATTTAACTTAATTATTTCAATAATTTTATTTTAATTCCGTTAAAGGGTCCAACGCCCTTGCATACGATTACATCTTCGTTTCGCGCGTTTTATTTATTTCTTTTTGTGAATATAATGTACTTGCTCCAAAGCCCTGTAATAGTTAATTAGGCATTTATTTTCTGCATTTTATTTTAAATCGGGTCTGGATTAATTTGGCGTTGTAGACCCGCGCCTTTGTAATAGCGTAGGACCTTTATCTTTCCCGCACTTTAAATTCCCGCACCTTTTAACTGTTAAACAATAACATGAAAGAATGAATGCCCAAAAAATAAAAATAAAGCGTAGATCACCAATGCATGAACAAGACAAAAATATATGAAAACGACACACAAATCACACACCACCCCTAGGGTACGCCTCACTGTTGCCTTGCCCCTCGAAAGGTGGTCATCAAGTATAGGACGTCTTAGTGAGTCCTTATGTTCCATTGATCTAGTTGCCTCGAATAAGTTGCCTCGGAACGGTCGCCTCAGAATAAAAGATCAATGGCATAAGGGTAGCTTCTAAGGTATCCTACTGTTGCTCTGGTGATCACCCTGTTGCCTTGCCCCTCGAAACGTGGTCGTTGAGTACAGGACGTCTTAGTAAGTCCTTATGTTCCATTGATCTAGTTGCCTCGAATAAGTTGCCTCGGAACGGTCGCCTCGGAATAAAAAGATCAATGGCATAAGGGTAGCTTCTAAGGTATCCTACTGTTGCTTCGGTGACCACACTGTCCCTAAACTCGAATTGACCCGAACACCCCCAACGGTGGTGCTACCTACCTCTCAATGGTGGGATGGCACTATCTAAAGGACTCTTACACAGCCTAATTCCTTAGGGTAGGTAGATCTCACGGGTACTTGCTCTTTTCAAACAAAAAAAACAACTTTTTGCACCCCACACTTTCAAAAAGTTTTCAAACAAAACACTTCATACACTCTTGAGGACTGATACAAGAGTTACTTAGAAGTTTTCCAAACGAACTTTTTCAAAACCCACATACACTTGAAAAGCAAACACATTTTGAAAACATAAGAGCAAGTACCTAAGAGCCCATGGATAACCATGGATAGAAAGGGTGCTAACACCTTCCCTTTCTATAAATCTACCTCCCGAACCGAGAGACATCTCAATAAGGAATTTTTCTGTGCTTTTGTCCTTTCCATGTTGGAGAAAATAAAAGACGGTGGCGACTCTTGCTTCCGCGACATTTCGCGAAACCAGCTTTAAACAGTCAGTTCCAGATCCACCGATCACAATGACTATTCCAGATTCACCTGGATTAACTTCATTAAAGAAAAATCTGATGTGTTTGAAGTCTTTAAAGAACTGTGCAGAAGAATTCAAAGAGAAAAGGAAGGGTGTATTGTTAGAATCAGAAGTGATCATGGCAAGGAATTTGAAAATAGTAAGTTTAATGAGTTCTGTTCCTCAGAAGGAATTAGTCATGAATTCTCTTCTCCTATAACTCCCCAACAAAATGGAGTTGTAGAAAGGAAAAATAGGACCATACAGGAATCTGCCAGAGCTATGATACATGCCAAAAGAATTCCTATTCATTTTTGGGCTGAAGCTATGAATACAGCCTGTTATGTCCATAACAGAGTCACTTTGAGAAAGGGAACCTCATCCACCCTTTATGAACTCTGGAAAGGAAGAAAGCCAACTGTGAAGTACTTCCATGTTTTTGGCAGCAAATGCTATATTCTGGCAGATCGTGAACAAAGGAGAAAGTTGGACCCTAAAAGTGATGAAGGTATATTTCTAGGATACTCCTCCAACAGCAGAGCTTATAGGGTATTCAATTCCAGGACCAAAGTCATGATGGAATCAATAAATGTCATAATTGATGATTATCATGAAGAAACAGATGTCCCTTGTAATGTTGAGACATTCTTTGAGACTCCAACTCAACAGAATGACCTTCCTGACACCACTACAGCAGACTCTGAATCCAAGGAAGCTAGCAAAATCCCTTCCATCATAATTCAGAAAGATCATCCTAAAGAACTCATTATAGGGGATCCAAATAGTGGAGTCATTACAAGATCTAGAGAAATCATCTCAAACTCTTGTTTTGTGTCTAAAATTGAACCAAGAAATGTTAAGGAGGCCTTAACTGATGAATACTGGATTGGTGCAATGCAAGATGAATTGAACCAATTTAAGCAACATGAAGTTTGGGAGTTAGTTCCTAGACCTGAAGGAACAAACATCATTGGCACAAAATGGATATACAAAAACAAATCAGATGCTGAAGGAGTTGTCACTAGGAATAAGGCAAGACTTGTTGCCCAAGGATACACTCAAGTTGAAGGGGTTGATTTTGATGAGACCTTTGCCCCTGTAGCCAGACTGGAATCTATCAGACTCCTGTTGGGAATTGCTTGTCTCCTGAAGTTCAAGCTGTTTCAGATGGATGTAAAAAGTGCCTTCCTAAATGGGTACTTAAGTGAAGAAGTTTATGTGGAACAACCTAAAGGTTTTGTGGATCCAAACCACCCTGATCATGTCTACAAATTGAGGAAAGCTCTGTATGGCATGAAACAAGCTCCTAGAGCATGGTATGACAGGTTAACAAAATTTCTCTCAGACAAAGGATACAGAAAAGGAGGCTTGGATAAAACCCTCTTTGTCAAAAATGAAGAAGGGAAGTTAGTGGTAGCTCAAATATATGTTGATGATATAATGTTTGGGGGAATGTCAGAATAAATGGTTAAACATTTTGCTGACCAGATGAAGGCTGAATTCGAAATGAGTCTCATGAGAGAACTGACTTATTTTCTTGGACTGCAAGTCTCGCAGATGGAGGACTCTATCTTTCTATCTCAAAGCAAGTATGCAAAGAACATTGTCAAGAAGTTTGGTATGGAGAATTCCAGTCACAAAAGGACCCCTGCACCTACTCATTTAAAGCTATCCAAAGATTCAAGTGGGGTTAAGGTGGACCAAAGTCTGTACAGAAGCATGATAGGAAGTTTGTTGTACTTAACAGCCAGCATACCTGACATTGCTTTTGCAGTTGGAGTTTGTGCAAGATACCAAGATGATCCTAAAGTCAGTCATATCAACCAAGTAAAGAGAATTTTGAAGTATGTAAGTGGAACTTACAACTATGGCTTGCTGTACTCTCATGGTTGTGAACCAACTCTGACTGGTTATTGTGATGTTGATTGGGCTGGAAGTGCTGATGATAGAAAAAGCACCTCTGGAGGATGTTTCTTCTTAGGAAATAATATGGTCTCCTGGTTCAGAGTGAAACAGAACTGTGTGTCTCTCTCTACTGCTGAAGCTGAATACATTGCAGCTGGTAGTAGCTGTTCTCAAATGATCTGGATGAAACAGATGCTTACTGAGTATAATGTCACACAAGATGTTATGACATTGTACTGCGAAAATCTGAGCACAATCAACATTTCCAAGAATCCTATTCAGCATAGCAGGACCAAACATATTGACATAAGACATCACTTTATCAGAGACCTTGTAGAAGAGAAGACGATTAAACTAGAACATGTTGCCACTGAGCTACAGCTGGCTGACATCTTTACCAAGGCACTTGATGCAAATCAATTTGAAAACTTGAGGGGCAAGTTGGGTATTTGCCAACAGGAGGAATTGTAGCAATTAACTTTGCTTGAAACAAGGGTAGAAGGAGTTATTTTTGTTAAGTCTATTTTGATTGGGTTAATCATATGCTTTCCCATTTCTTTCATAATTATTAAGAATAGACACTCATTTGCCTCCTTCCTCTCTCATCTCTGCAACAAATCCCATTCTCTCAATCAAAGTTCTCTCTCTAGTTGGAACAGGAGGAGACTGAACGAATCAGAAGGGAAGAGGTTGCTGCTGAAGATCAGCTCAATGCTGAAGAAAATAGCTCCTCTGATGCTGATGCTGTTGCTGCAAGTGTCTTCAGATTTTATTTGTTGTTTTTATTACCTATTTTGGATAACTGTATAACATTTAAGTACATGTTTCTTTGGCCCATTTGTGGCTAAAGAGGGGGAGATAATTTCTGTGTTAATCACTTGGTAGACCTCATATTCTTTCTGCAGTCATATTCATTCTGCTGCTCTATATTCTCTGATTGCTTAGGGGCTTTAGCCAAAAATCTGCCAAAGGGGGAGTTTGTAAGTGTTTAGTTATTGGCATGTATTTTTGGTAAAACCAGGGGTGTGAATGTCATGACTGATGTCATAACATTCTGGTTTATTAGGTACTTTATGCAGAAAAATTATGGCATACAGTAGCTACTGTGTATGAGTGTGTATCTGAGCATTTTGCAAAAGACCACATTTATTGCCTTCTACCAAAATCAGTAAACAGGAATTTTGATGTCATAACAAATGTTAAGATATCCTGTACTGATCTAACAGTAGTGCAGTTTGGTTAATTCTGAGATTTTTCAGGAAGTTGGCTCATTCCTTCCAGAACAGAATCTCTCGTTGTCTTTGGGTTAACCTAGCTCAACCCTAAACTGGTTGATAAAGTCTTGTGACCAAGTCTTATGGTTAAACCTAATTAACCCTAGCTTTTTGTGGAAACCCTAACTGAAGAAACAGCTGCTATATATTCAACAGGATTGTTGTTTGGAAAATATCTCTCTGGACTGAAGATCAATTAGAAATTGTATAGTTTTAACTGCTGTAATCCAAGCAATTATCATTGTGATAAGTGACTTGGAATAGGTTTTTTTTGTAAGGGTTTTTGTACCACTCAAAGCTTTGAAGCAAGAGTGTTTTGTGTCTCTTGACTAAAGCTTTGAAGCAAAGTCAGGTTAGGTTTATGTATCACTCAAAGCTGTGAAGCAAGAGTGTTTGTGTTACTTGATTAAAAAGCTGTGAAGCATAATCAAGTGTATGTTCTGAAGAGTGTCTTCATTAATTCATTAGTCAATTGTTTTAAGTATCACTGCTGTGATTGAGGGGGAGTGAGTAGGAACTCAGGTTTAAGTAGAACTTAGATTGAAGTTGCATTGGGTAGGTCTTAAGTGAAGGAGATAAACTGGTTGGTTTATTTCTGAATTAATATCTCTTATAGTGGATTTCCTCCCTGGCTTGGTAGCCCCCAGAGTAGGTGTTGTTTCACACTGAACTGGGTAAACAATTGACTGTGTTCTTTACTGTTTTTATTTACTGTCTTATAGAAAGTCAAATACGGTGTCATAACATTCACTGTGACATTGAGTATCTGCTGCCAGAATTTTTAAAAAGATTGAAAAAAGATTTGATTACCAATCACATATGCAAACTTGAATGCAATGGATTGTTGGGCTTAATTTTAACCTAATTCTCTCCACATACATATGCTGAGTGAAACCCTACTCCAAAACACGTGAAAGATGCCATAGAACTCCATAACCAAATTGCAAAAATTGAAGAAAAGTGTGAAACTGATTTCTTATTTGCAGCGTAATTAAAAGCTTCTTTTTGATTCAAACGTATTGCCTGAGTCTCCAGGAATCCATTTCCATCAAGAACAAGATTTAATACACAAGGAAACGGTAAATCAGAGTCACGGTTTGAACAAACATGTCCATAATCGAAATCCAATTTTTATGCACCATTGTCATGTTTTAATTATTGATTTGTATTGCTGACATCTTCCTGAAGCTTTTGGTATAGTTTAATTGTACTAAAACTTTCTGAATCGAAATCCACCATGGGAGATATCTAGGGTTTCAAAGCTTGAAAATTAGGGCTTTCTTATTGAGGAAAAATCAGGCCTTGAGACACATACAGTTAGACTCAAAAGCTCAAGACGAAATCATTGAGACCCTCGCGCTCTTTTTATATGATCCATAGCTCTAATCGCTATTATTGACACTTTTGTTTTGTGGGGGTTTAAAACCCCCGCTATCTTGTTTATGTTTCCAGGAAAAACGAAGAAGACAATAGGCGTGGCAACATGTGACTGGGTGATTCAAATGAGTGGCGCGCTTTTTGTGTTCCCAGCATAATTCTTACTTTTCATATATTATGTTTATTAGTTATTATGTTTACAAACAATTGCAGATGGCGTAGTGGTGGTGGACGTGTCTTGCAAACACTGGGACCTGGGTTCGATTCCCAGGTCCCCCATATAATATCTTCATATTTTTCACAACGTGTTCCAATGCAGTGCCTCTTAAATGTTCCACTATAAGCCTCACGCGTTAGCTTGCCAAGTGGCCTTGATCAACAATCTAAAGACCAGGAGGTGATGAACACTCTATGCCCTAGTCAGCCAGCAAGCGCATGATCAGGAAAAGTCAACAAGGCTTGGTCTTCATGGGCCAGAATTTCTCAACAAAAATCTCCACTTTGGGCCATCACACCACCTTTGGTTTGCCTTGTTTTATTTTATTTTCTTCTCTTTTAATTTCTTTTAATTGTTTTAATTATTATTATTAATTCACAATAAATTAATTTTTCCTAATAAAAATCAGAAAAATCAAAAATTGTAAATATTTTAATTATTTATTAATTTCACCATTAACCTATTTTTGTAAATAAATACTAACAATTAACTTAGCTTAATTTAGGTTTTAATTTTAATCCTTTTTCTTAAAAATTGCATAGAATTAGGTTTTGACCTTTTTTTAATCATTTTCTTATTATTATCATTATTAATTATTATTATTTTTGTACAAATAAATGTAAATTAATTAATTAGCTTAAATTAGGTTAATTTTAACAAGTTTCATTAATAATTAAAATAAACTTAGAACTAGGTTTTTCTTTTGATTTTAATTTCTTTATTTTCATTAAATACAAAAAACACAAAAAATATCTTTCTTGTAAATAATTAATTAGTATTAGGTTTAATTTTAATTTAATTTCAAGCAAAAGGACAAAAAACTCTTAATTTCTCAAAAGGGTCAAAAACCCTAGGACGTCTTGATTTTAATTCTTTCGGACGTTATTTTTTATTATTATGTAACTGCTTCCAAGGATGTAATAGTAATTAGGTTTATTGCTTTTTTACTTTCCGCATCTTTATCAAAAACGGGTCTTTGTTTTTTGGCGATGTATAGACCCGCGCCTTGTAATAGCGTAGCTTTTACCTTTCCGTATTTTATTTTCCGCACTCCTAACTGCTAAAATTGCATGAAAGAATGTATGATAATTAAAAACAACTCGTAGCTCACAATTGCATGATCAAAGATAAACATAAACTGAATTGAACACACAATGCACATGCCACTTCTAGGGTACGTCTCACTCGTTGCCTCGAAAGTGGTCGTCAAGTATAGGGTGTTTTAGCGGTCGCCCTTATGCCTAAGATCCAGTTGCCTCAAAATGGTTGCCTCGGATTAAAAAAGATCTAGGACATTAGGGTTACTTCTAAGGTGTCCTACTATTGCTTCGGTGACCACACTGTCCCTCAATCGAATTGACCCGAACACCTCCAACGGTGGTGCTACCTACCTCTCAATGGTGGGATGGCACTACTTTAAGGACTCTTACACAGCCTAATTCCTTAGGGTAGGTAGATGACTCATGGGTACTTGCTCTCTTCAAAAACAAACAAAAATCTTTTCACACTGACACTTTCAAAAGTTTTCAAAACAAATTTTTTAAACACTCTTGAGGACAGATACAAGAGTCACTTAGAAATCTTTCAAAAACGAAACTTTTTTTCAAAACCCACTCACATTTGAAAAGCAAACATTTTGAAAACATAAGAGCAAGTACCTAAGAGCCCATGGATAACCATGGATAGAAAGGGTGCTAACACCTTCCCTTTCTATAAATCTACCTCCCGAACCGAGAGACATTCTCAATAAGGAATTTTGCTGTGCTTTTGTCCTTTCCATGTTGGAGAACATAAAAGACGGTGGCGACTCTTGCTTACCGCGACATACGCGATCCAGCTTTAAACAGTCAGTTCTATTTCCACCGATCACAGCAGCTTTACACGGGCTCATTCTGAAGCAATCTTACATGGATTCTTTCTCCTTCTGAAATGCATCTTTACACGGGCTAATCCTCAATCAATCTTACACGGGTTCCCTCTAATAACCTTTCAGATACAGCTTCACACAGGCTCATCCTGGAGCAGCCCTACACATGCTCCTTCTCATATATCTCCAGATGAAGTCTAAAACTGACTCATCCTGAAGCATCCCTACACATGCTCCTTATAATACATTTCTAGATAACAGTTAATTTCATTCTCCCCAGCAAGTTACTGTGAAGCCTGGATTTCAGCCAAAAAATAGCTAACGTTCATCTCTCCAGTCCAGAGATAACTCCTCATTAGAGCCATGGACAGCCAAAGCTCCTAGACTCTATTCTCCACAGAGTTTTCCTCAAGCCGGAGAACAACAGAAATCAACATTCCCCAGTGGAGTCCTCCTCAAACAACAGGAATAGGAATCCCCACAAAGAGACCTCTTATGAAGTCAGCATCTACTCTGGATGGTATCTTTAATCCCATATTCTACAACTCTCAGTCATCATCTCCAAATGGCATCGGTAAGCCCATTCTTGACATCATCAACCAATGGTGTTACTTCATACGAGTGCAAATTTTTGGGCACTCTAATGTTCAATCATCTTCCACCTTCAGACCACGAAAGGTAGACAAGCCAATCTACATCTTCAGGTTTAAGAAGATTGAACAGGGGCAGCTGTTGTACCCCAAAATTTCCCCTCTCATCTTTATTTAAGGCATACTCATTAAGGTCCCCAATTGCTCAAGGTTGACCAAGAATTGATCAGATAAGTTCTCCTCCTAAGCAATGGCCTTTCAAATAATTTCACTTTTCACTAAGATGTGGGAGTTCCAAAGCTTCAAATGATTTCCATGACACACTATATGCCTCAGCATAATGGAACAGCTGAAAGAAAGATAAGAAGTGTACATGGAAAAGTGTAGGTCGAAGGCTGAAAATATGCCTAAAGGCTTTTGGGTCGAAGCAGCTTCGACAGCAGTATGTAGGCTAGTTTAATGCCCATATGAAACACTAGGATCGAAGAAGGGCTAGTTAGAAAGAAAGCGTGAGAATGCTTTTATAAAGCCTTTGATTGGGAGAGCTGGTAATGAACTCAATCGAAAGGTTCGTTTCCGAACATTGAAATACAGGCCATTTGAAGCATTACAAGGAGATACCTTTCGATTGCCATGTTTTTTAAAGAGGTGCTTCGAATAGAAGAATATTTTGAATCGAAAGCTTTTATCTTATCTAAATAAGCACGTGGAAGCCTAATGGTTCGAAGGGCATGCAATTTTCAAACATGGCATGATTGAAAGATAGTTAGAAATGAAGCTTCGACAAGCCAAGATGAAGAAGTATTCTAATTGAGCAAAATGAAGCTTCGACAGGCTAAGATGAAAGAGGTGATGCTTCGATTGGTCTGATTGAAGGAAAAGAGATTCGAAAGGGACAATAGTCGAGTTTGATTGGGCTAATTGGATATTTTTTAGACCATTCGAATTGGGAACTCAAAGCCATCAAATAACAAATCTTGGGAGCATTCGAAAAGTCAAGTTGAGTGGGAGTGAAAGTTGTCCAGGTTCACTCAAAAACCCAAAATGGTATAAAATCATCAATAATGGCAACCCTTTTAAGACTTTCGATTCTGCCTTCAAAGCCATGGTTAATGGTTGATTCTTGCCACTTTCACCCACCACCACACCCATATAAATACAAGACAGGATTGTCTATCAAAGGAGGCAGACACACACGCATAAAAAGAGACACGTCAATACACGGAAAAGACAGGAAAAATACACACACAATACCTCAGTGAAGCATACCGATTTTTCTCCAAATTTAAACAAAGTGGTTCCATACCCAAAACTGCATATCGAAGTATACCGAGCATAGGTATAAATTTCGAAATTCAATCTCTTAATTTAAGCATTTTTTAATCCTTCTAATGTGTTTGTGTGTGTTACAGTCCTCACATGTGAATACTAACATCAGGATAAAAATCTGCCATTGTTTGGGCATTTTAAATTGTTTCATTCATCCATGGCACATTATTGTTTTATTCAAACATATTTTTGACTGGGTTTCAAATATATTGTTATTTTGTTGTTTGTACTAACAATTAAAGCACATGGTTGGGTGGTGAAGAAGCACGCGATGGGCTAGAGGACCTGGGTTCGATCCCAGGCTTCAGCCTTTCTATTTTTCTCATGTTATATTTATAGATCTGGCGCTTCAAGTCCAAACATGCACACTATGCACTCTACCATCAGCACCATCAGATCCATAAAACATGGATCCAGCGCCTCCAGCATGTAGTCCCCACCGTGGACTCTCCAGATGCGTCCTCACCAAATCCTAACGCACTCTGGGCCAGCTTAATTGGGCCTGACCAATTTCAAACATTGCACCATCTTTGTTATTTATTAGCAGACTCGTTTGTATTTTCCTCTTTTATTATTTTAGTTTTGTTTATTTATTTGTTTCATATTTTATTTTCTAAATTTAATTTAATTTTAATTAATAAATAAAATCACAAAATAGGTTTAGTTTTTACTAAAAAAGTAATTTTGTTAATTAATTAATTAATTACTTTAATCCTTTTTTTCAAATTTAAAATTAAATAGACTTAGGATTTAAATTTCTTTTCTTAACAAAAACACAACAAAAAAAGGATTTCCTTTTACTTAGGATTTTAGACGTTATTTTCAATTTGTGCGCGTTTATTGCTTTCGTTATCATTTTCATATTAAATGTATCTACTTACTGAGATGTAATAGATTTATAACTAGGATTTTACTTTACCGCTTTCTTTATTTTCCCCCAGATTTTGGACTTGTAAATTCCCCCCTCCCCGAAGCCATGTAATATCGTAGGATTTAATTTTCGTACTTTATATTTCCTGTACATATATTAACTGTTTAGATGTATGGTAATAGGATTGCATGAAAAGAGCTTAATAATTAAAACGTTAGCAAACCTAAATGCGAAGACAAAAATAACTGAATATAACACACTTTCACATGCGCATCTCTAGGGTACTCCCACTTTGGTTGCGTTCGGAAAACAGTCACAACTCTTGAAATGTGGGAGATTTTAGTGGCGACCCTCCGGTTTAAAGATCAAATAATGACCCTCTTGACGTTGCCTCGGTAAAAATGATCTTAAAACCCTAGGGTAGTTACTAAGATTTCTTGCTCAGTTGCCTTTGAGACTATAAATGTCCCTTCGAATGTCCCTCAAAACATCCAACGACTAGGGATACCTACTCACTAATAGTAGGATAGCACTGTGTAAAGGAAAAGAGGAAAAGAACAATCCTTTCGAGTAAAGTAGATATTTTTTAGATGCTTGCTCAAACAAACCTTTTTACACTTACACAAAACAACTTTCAAAACCCTTTTCAAAACGCTTTATCAACACTCTTGAGGACTGATACAAGAGTTATCATAAAGCAGATCGCTTTACTATTGGCATTTTAAAAATACTTTTCAAAACACACAAAGCACAAAGCATTTCAAATGAGATAAGCATCTAAGAGCCCATAGAAAACTACGGATGGAAAGGGTGCTAACACCTTCCCTTTCCATAATCTACCCCCCTTACTCAGAAAACTCTCGAAAGGTCTTTTTCTGTTCTTTTCACCCTTTCCTTTGTTGGATAAAAGAAAAAGTCGATGGCGAATCTTGCTTACCTCAATATTTGCGAATACAAATGCAAACCAGTATAAACAGACAGTTCTACCACCATATCTTAATGATGCTCGAGGGTATGGACCGCCCGAGCAAGAGCGGCATGTTATCCCGGGACGTTGGTGCAGTAATGAGGGTGTTGGGATTGGATGTGGCATATACTGAGGAAGGCACCTCCCTGGAGGGAGAGCCGAGGAAGTCTCAGGACAAAGTGGGGACTCTCGAGGAGAAGCTTGTCATAGTGAATGATGCGAGCAAGGCGTCAAAGGAAAATCTGGCCAAGGTCACCGAGGAGTGCAACCTCCTTTTGCTAGAGAAGAAGTCCCTGGAGGAATCAAACGCTACTCTGAGGGCGGAGGTAGCTCCTGTCGAGGATGAGCCCAAAGAGGCCAAGGGTCTAAAAAATTGTGCAGAGTTGGTTGCCCTCCTCCAGTTGGCCGTAGATGACAGTGTGGCTAATGTCGCGGGGGCTTTCTAGAATGATATGGCGCAGCTCAAAGTATTGAGTCTAGATGTGGAGTTTAACACGGTCGGAATGAGATTCCTCCACTACATGGTTGATGGGAAGTTTGTTGTGCCCGACTCCCTTAAGGATGGAAAAGGTGGACCGGTGTAGGAGCCTACCCCTGAAGACCATGCCTGCGAGGAGGGATTTCAGCCTGACATTTAATCAGTTTATCGTTGCTCTTTTATTTTGGCCTGTGTGTTATATTGTTGTAATTTATTCTATGGGCTCTGCCCATTTTGATGTAAGTCCAAACAATTATGGTCCTTTAAGTATTTCTCTGTACAATTGCAGCCCTTGTGGTCATCTTTTTAGTCGTTTGTTTTTTAATCTTCTTTGTTTAAGTGTTTATAACTTTGTTTCGTGCAGGATTTATTGACTATTTGTAATGTTTGCATGTCTTCCTATGCTCGTCTGCTTGAGATGTTTGATTTTGATTAGGAGTTTGGGGGTGTGCTTATTGATTTTATTAAGTTCTCCAGTGTGGTACGAATCTAAACAACACTATGATCACCGCCTTGTGCGAGCAATTCAAAATCCAGCATCACAATTCTTCCCCTTACCGGCCAAAGATGAATGGTGTTGTAGAAGTTGCTAACAAAAACATTAAGAAGATCATACAGAAAATGACAGTCACATACAAAGACTGGCATGAGATGCTACTGTTCGCTCTCCACGGATATCGTACCACAACTTGCACATCAACTGGGGCAACACCCTATTCTCTGGTATACGGCATGGAGGTTGTCTTACCTATTGAGGTCCAGATCCCCTCTATGAGGATCATGAAGGATGCTGGTTTGAATGAAGAAGATTGTATCCAAGCTCGATTTGACCAATTGAACTTGATTGATGAGAACAGGCTTGCGGCCATCTGTCATGGTCAGATATACCAAAAACGCATGATCAATTCTTTTAACAAAAAGGTGAAACGTCAGGTATATCAGGTTGGTGACTTGGTAATCAAGCGTATCATTTTGCCACAAGGTGATCCCAGGGGCAAATGGAGTCCTACATATGAAGAACCGTTTGTAATCAAAATCATATTCTCTGGTGGAGCAATGATCTTAACCACTATGGATGGCGACGACCTCCCGCACCCTGTAAATACGGACATAGTTAAAAGATACTACGCATGAACAAGGACCTGCTAGGTCGACTGACCAAGGCAAAATTTAGGGCATCCCGGCGAACCAAAAGGTTCGGGCAAAAATTAGGGATAAAATACAAAAAAAATATGTACACCCGACAAGCTGAAAACCTGAAAGGGCGGCTTGGGAAAAAAAGGGTATCCTGCTGGATCGAAAACCCGAAAGGGCGGTCCATGCAAAAGTTAGGGAATTAAAGCATATGACTATGTCCCGTTGGATCATCTTGCAGACAACTTTCAGCATTGAGCAATCAACTTAAACGGTTCTAATCAATCCAATCAACTTCTCTGAGGCGACAAGTGGACAAGACACTCAGACAGGAAGACTATAGAAGAATGGGAACCCCATGGGATTATTTCACATAGCTATATTTTCTTTGTATCAATTCTCAATTTTATGGCGACATTCTCCTACCATAGTGCTCGTCTCATTGTACAAAAAATACTTATTCAAGTTAATACAAAGATATCCCTTTTGGAAGTGCAAAACCATCTATTTTTCTTTATTTTTGTGTTTTGTTTACAGAAACGTCCAATGATTTATTTTTGAACATATGCACTTGAACGTAATTACTATTTACAAATGAACAAAAAAAAGGGAAAGACAATTGCTAATGGCTTTAAGAAACAGGATAATATCTATAGGCCATTCCATAAGATCCCCGCAGGTACCTTCTCCAGCAAGAGTGGAAGCAAATACATCCTATTACAGAATCGCTGATGTATCCCCAGTATGCAGCTTGTTGGTATCAAGCGCTCTCATACCCCTGACATAGCAAAACTTCCAACTACCGCTCCAGAGGTTCCCCAGTAAGTCGCCCAACTTCTCAGGTTTCCCCAGCAGGATTTCACGAAGTCTACAAGCAATGTCTGGCGTTTCCCTTCTACAACAGAGTTTATTTCTCTAATGATGGGAAACTCACTCATCAGTGCTTCAGGAGGGATTTATTTTCCCCACTTCCAACAACACTACGGCACGAATAATCTTTAAGTCCATACATTTGCATTCATACGTCATAACATTAACAACACAAGTACATACAGTGCAATCTCATTTATTTTGAGAAACAACCTCATACCATGCATTGCATACATCATAGCATTGCATAAAATTAACTCTTCACCTTTTGCAGGAAAGAATCAATTGACATGAAATTATCATCAACAAATTTCCAACAGACAAATATTTTCAACAAGTCCAATACAGATCAATTCCCAAGAAAAGACTGGTCGACCATCTACATAGCAAAATATTTCTTTCAAATTCTTACTGGTTCAGATAAATCTCTCAACGGTTTATTCTGATTCATTTCCAAATTCTTACTGGTTCAGATAAATCTCTCAATGGTTTATTCTGATTCGTTTCCAGATTCTTATTGGTTCAGATAAATCTCTCAATGGTTTATTCTGATTCGTTTCCAGATTCTTACTGGTTCAGATAAATCTCTCAACGGTTTATTCTGATTCGTTTTCAGATTCTTACTGGTTCAGATAAATCTCTCAATGGTTTATTTTGATTCATTTCAAGATCCTTACTGGTTCAGATAAATTTCTCAACGGTTTATTCTAATTCGTTTCCAGATTCTTACTGGTTCAGATAAATCTCTCAACGGTTTATTCTGATTTGTTTCCAGATTCTTACTGGTTCAGATAAATCTCTCAACGGTTTATTCTGATTCGTTTCCAGATTCTTATTGGTTCAGATAAATCTCTCAACGGTTTATTCTGATTCGTTTCTAGATTCTTACTGGTTCAGATAAATCTCTCAACGGTTTATTCTGATTCGTTTCCAGATTCTTACTGGTTCAGATAAATCTCTCAACGGTTTTTCTGATTTGTTTCCAGATTCTTATTGGTTCAGATAAATCTCTCAATGGTTTATTCAGATTCATTTCCAGATTCTTACTGGTTCAGATAAATCTCTCAACGGTTTATTCTGATTCGTTTTCAGATTCTTACTGGTTCAGATAAATCTCTAGATGGTTTATTTTGATTCATTTCAAGATCCTTACTGGTTCAGATAAATTTCTCAACGATTTATTCTGATTCGTTTCCAGATTCTTACTGGTTCAGATAAATCTCTCAACGGTTTATTCTGATTTGTTTCCAGATTCTTACTGGTTCAGATAAATCTCTCAACGGTTTATTCTAATTCGTTTCCAGATTCTTATTGGTTCAGATAAATCTCTCAACGGTTTATTCTGATTCGTTTCTAGATTCTTACTGGTTCAGATAAATTTCTCAACGGTTTATTCTGATTCGTTTCCAGATTCTTACTGGTTCAGATAAATCTCTCAACGGTTTTTCTGATTTGTTTCCAGATTCTTATTGGTTCAGATAAATCTCTCAATGGTTTATTCAGATTCATTTCCAGATTCTTACTGGTTCAGATAAATCTCTCAACGGTTTATTCTGATTCGTTTCCAGATTCTTACTGGTTCAGATAAATCTCTCAACGGTTTATTCTGATTCGTTTCCATATTCTTACTGGTTCAGATAAATCTCTCAACAGTTTATTCTGATTCGTTTCCAGATTCTTACTAGTTCAGATAAATCTCTCAATAGTTTATTCTGATTCCTTTCCAGATTCTTACTGGTTCAGATAAATCTCTCAATGATTTATTCCGATTCGTTTCCAGATTCTTACTGGTTCAGATAAATCTCAATGATTTATTCTGATTCGTTTCCAGAATCTTACTGGTTTAGATAAATCTCTCAACGGTGTATTCTGATTCGTTTCTAGATTCTTACTGGTTCAGATAAATCTCTCAACGATTTATTCTGATTCGTTTCCATATTCTTACTGGTTCAGATAAATCTCTCAACAATTTATTCTGATTCGTTTCCAGATTCTTACTAGTTCAGATAAATCTCTCAACGATTTATTCTGATTCGTTTCCAGATTCTTACTAGTTCAAATAAATCTCTCAACGATTTATTCTGATTCGTTTCGAGATTCTTACTGGTTCAAATAAATATCTCAACGGTTTATTCTGATTTGTTTCCAGATTCTTACTGGTTCAGATAAATCACTCAACAGTTTATTCTGATTTGTTTCTAGATTTTTACTGGTTCATATAAATCTCTCAACAGTTTATTCTGATTCGTTTCCAGATTCTTACTGTTTCAGATAAATCTCTCAACGATTTATTCTGATTCGTTTCTAGATTCTTACTGGTTCAGATAAGTCTCTCAACAGTTTATTCTGATTCGTTTCCAGATTCTTACTGGTTCAGATAAATATCTCAATGGTCTATTCTGATTCATGTCCAGATTCTTACTGTTTCAGATAAATATCTCAATGGTCTATTCTGATTCGTTTCTAGATTCTTACTGGTTCAGATAAATCTCTCAACGGTTTATTCTGATTCATATCCAGATTCTTACTAGTTCAGATAAATCTCTCAATGATTTATTCTGATTCGTTTTCTATTAAGATCGAGTTCATACTTTCTGTCAACAATCATCTTTGGATGGCATCTATAAGCCCATCTCCGACAACTCTCCATCATTTCTCCAAATGGAATCTTTCAGCCCATTCCCTACACAATCGGACAGCGCATCATCAAGTGCAAATTTCTGGGCCCTCTAGTGTTCAATCATCTTCTACCCACGAACGACAAACACGTCGATCTCACTTTTCTAGTTTAAGAAGATTGAACAGGGGCAGCTGTTGTACCCCAAAATTTTCCCTCCCATTTTTCACTCAAGATGTTATCCCAGGGTTTCTCAAACACTCAATTTGGCTCAAAAGTTGATTAAGCAGATTCTCTTCCTAGGCAACCAGTCAACAATTAGGGTTTTGCACTTCTCAAAGGAATTTGAGTCATCAAGGTTTCAAATAAATCACCATGTCTCCTCAAAGTCTGTTTAAGTCAATTTTCAAACCTCACATTGCAAGTTTGCCCAATCCATGTCCCAAATAACTGAAAATGCATTTGTGTGATTTTAATTTTTTCTTAACTACAATCTTCTGAGGGTTGATGTTATTTTTGAGAGCATATTCTGTTTGAATAAGGTATAAAGTCTAAAACTATCATTTTAAGCAATCATGATTGAGGGTTCAATTAATCATTTGGGTTTGAGTTTTTAAACATTTATTTTGTTTAAGAGTGCAAAATACATAATTTATCCTATCATATTGTGTTTACTTGAAATGCAAGTTATCAAGCCAAGATGTTTTATTCAAAACATTCAATCAAGAATTTCAAAGTTAAACTAAAACTCAAAGTTTTGTACAACAAATTTCATTATTGCTCAAGCTTTGTGTTCATTACAGTTTTGTGGGTCATTCACAAAGTAAATTACAAATGATTACAAATGATTACAAATGGATTACAAGTGAAATACAAAGTTAAATCTACAAGGAAAGAATTGCTTCTTCTTCAAGACTCTTTCCTTCATCTTCAAGAAATTCCCCATTGCTAGCCATGGTCTTCTATTCATCTTGTCTTGCTTGCCATTCATTTGTTTGTACATGTAACAAAAGAAAGAAAAGAATATTAGCAAAAAAAAATCAACATTGAAAAGTCCAAGAAAAAAAATTTATTTTCATCACTTGGGTTTGCTTTTAGGAATCAGAATTTTGTTTGTCCCTTTCTCCCTATTTCTGCAAATCTCAAAACGTAGGTTTTGGTTCACAAAAAAGGGGGAAAAGAGAGAAAATATACAAATTGGACAGGCAAGGCAGCAAGTGCAAACAGCAAAACAGCAGAAAACAAGCGGACAACAGCAGGAAACAAGTAACAAATATATAGCAAAGATACCTAACAGTAGCGTAGGCCAAACGAAGACAGCAAGTAACAAACAGCAAAATAGCAGACAGCAAGCAAGCTATCCAAGGCAGAACCAAACCTGCAACAAACCTACAACAAGTTCTGCAGACCAACATGTAATAAACAAAGGCTGCAACACATGTATACAACAAAACAAAACAAACAAATTGCAAGCAACAGGCCAAAGGGTGAAAGGCATCAAATATTTCAATACAAGTCAACTTGCTCAGCTTGTTCACATGTCATCACTTTCCTAAAGTCAAGCAAACCCTTCAGAAAATATATCAAAAGCAAAAAGTGCTTTCTTTCACAAAAAAATGAAAGAGTAAAAAATAGAGTTGGGAGGATATCACCTAGGCCATATAACCAATCCTAAAATTGTGCAAAGTTGTTGTGCACATGCAAACAAACTGTCAGCCCTGCAAAGTAGCCCAAAACAACCAGTAAACCAGCCTGCATTACAGTCCAAAAACCTGCCCAAACTTGCACTAGGATGGCAAAAATATCAACTTGCACTCAAAAGCCACAAATCAGCATATCAAATCCATTCAAACTAGCCAATACTTCCCCCCAAAATCCACTCTCATTGAATATAAAAGAAAGACGCTGCATTAACATTTAGAAGAGGTTGATACACAAACAATACCAGCAAAAACATCAAACACCACAGAACCAACAAATCACCAAAAACTCAGAACAAAAATTCAATAGACCCTTTGTCTCAAACCAACTGAAACATCACAGAATCATCAAACATCACAAAAACCAGAACCAACATAACCAGCAAAATATCACAAAAAACCAGAACCATCACATATCCAAAAACAAAACCAGAACCATCACATATCGAGAAATAAAACCAGAACCAACAGAATCATCAAACATCAAAAAAGCCAGAACCAACATAACCAACAAAGTATCACAAAAACCAGAACCAACAGATTTTCAAAACATCAAAAAAATCCATAAGCCAAAACCAAGCCAAATCATCCTCCTCATCATCATTTTCCTCACATAACCCTTCAAAAAAAAGATACATTCAAGAATACAGAGAGCTCAACAAAAGGGTCATATAAATCGAACTTCCCTGTCAAAGAAAAGCGTGGAGTCACCAACTGACGATCTCTGTAAGCACTCATTTTGGCCTCATATACACAAACTTTTATTTGCTTTCTTGTTTCTTTTTACTATCATAAGAATTTTTGCTAAAGCAAAATACACCAATAAGTCCTTATAATAAGCATACTGTAAATCAAAGCTTACCCAAAAGAAAATAAGCAAGAAATAGTAAGTTTTCACCACTCATCTTTAAAAGGGCACCATCTTCAACTCGCTCTTCCACGCTTGTCTTCTCCTCCATATTCCGTCACCCCTCTGTTCATTATCATCGAGGCCGGCGACATGCAGAAAAGAAAAGAGTAGAAAACAGTAAGAGGTTAGGATCGATTTCTAATAGCGCCTCCTCCGTCAATTGGAGAACGATGGATGATTGAGGTAGCCGATCTCAAAGTGGAGGATCATTGATGGTAACTTTCGTTAGGAAGAAGAAAGAAAGGGATTAGAGCTAGGTTTAAGAGAAAACGATGGATTAGAGTCAGAGAGAGAGAGAGATGGTGATACAGATTCTGAGGTTAGGATGAAAGAGGAAGTTCTTGTTTGTTTGGAAGAGAGAGTTTTCACTTTTCACGATAACAGAGGTAGCTTTCTTTTGGAAATAAATTTTGCAATAATGATCAGATTTCCTTTTCCAATAAAACGCAGTAGTCACATTCTTTTCCCCTTCCCAACAAGTAGTAGCGGCTGCCTTTTAATTTCTTCTTATAAAAAGTAATCATTAGTTTATACACAATAAAAATCCAAACAAAAAATATATACATATGATTTAATTTTTTCTAATCAATTATTTTATTTTCTAGAATAAAATTTCCTTTTTCTTTCAAAACCTCACAAAATAAAATACCAAAATATTACTTTTATTTGTTTTACGTTGAATGGTTTTAATTATTTGTTCATTTTCAATTCGATTTGGTTGTATTGTTTGCTATTTATACTTTTAATCGCATTCAACTCATCCCCATTCATAAATTTGTATCCCTATTCCTGAAGCTCTGTAATAGCGTAGAATTTCAATTTCCTCATTTTATTGTTTTACTTATTACTGTATAGTAATTAGGCGTGTATGGTAAGATTTAAAATCAACAGCTAGGTAAACCTAATTTCAAAGCTAAAATTAACTCGAATCAAAAACACTGTTCACACGCGCACCTCTAGGGTAACCTTGCTCATTGCCTCGGAAATACAATCATGTCCCTCGAATAGGGGACGCTTTAGCAATGATCCTTCGATAAAAAAGATCGTAGTCCCTCGATGACCCTCGACGTTTCCTTCGATAAAACGATCTCGTCCCTTACGAAAATTGCTAAAGCGTCACATAAGTTGCTTTCGATGACTGTAAAATTGACCTGCGTTTGTCCCTTTACATCCAACGATGGGGCTTCTTATTAAATCAATGATAAGATAGCAACATCTAAAGGAGGAAGAAAATAACATTTGAGACCTTTTGAGTAGGTAGATTCGCTCCTAGTTGCTCGCTTGCTCACGACAAAAACATTTTACACCAACACTTTCATCTCAAAACATTTTTAAAAGACAAGACCTTTTGTATACATTCTTATAGAGACGAGAACCATTGCAAAATATCTTTTCAAAAACCACTTTACAAAACACAAACCACAAACACATCTTTGAACCATCTTTCGAAACAAAACTTTGTACGCGTTCTTATAGAAACGAGAACCATTGCAAAGAGATTTTTTAAAACACTTTCAAAGCCCACACCACAAGCACACTGTCAAACAAAAGCAAGTGATCTAAACAAGTAACTAAGAGCCCATGAAAAACCATGGATGAAAAGGGGGCTAATACCTTCCCTTTTCATAATCTACCCCCCGAACCCGAGAAATAATCTCAAAAGGTCTTTCCTATGCTTTTTTACCTTTCCTTTTGGATAAAAGAAAAGTCGGTGGCGACTCTTGTTATCCGCAAAAATGGATCAAAACGCAAAATACCAAGTCAGTTCTCCCACCGTATCACATCGGGGCTCGTTTTGAGGGCCTGAGCACGGTGGTGTGAACTTCCCATCATGAGTTGGGTGTTCTACCATCGTGGTGCAATGATGGTGGAGCTCATTTGAGTTTTCTATGTCGGGCTAAGAATCTGCTCGTTAAAAGAGTGGATACTTTCCTCTTCGTTTAATTTTGAGTGTCATGCTTGTACATAGGCATGCACATGTGGTCAGGCAAAGATGTGTTCATTGTTTTGATGAGACATGTCAACTACTCAGTGTCTTAACTATAATATTTCCTTAGTTTTTTGGTGTTCTAAGACTAATTAAGTTGTTCCCTCTGTAGGTTTCTAGGTAGTAGGCTTCATTCCCTGTTTTTGCTTCAACACAATAAGGGCCTTCCCAGTTTGCAGCAAGCCTTCCTTCGTGAGATTCTTTGTGATTTCTCTTTAGGACTAGGTTGCCGACTTTGAATTCACGTCATATGACTTTGGCGTCATATCGTATGCGATTTTTTGTTTGAGAAAGGCTTCTCGTAAGGCCGCTCCTGTTTGAATCTCCTCGGCGAGATTGAGCTCTCCCCTTAATGTAAAGTCGGTCATCTCCTTGTCAAGGGGAGCTTCAATTTGTCTGGAGGGTTCCTGATTTCTATGGGGATGTCGGCCTCAGTTTCATATGCTAGTCGGAAGGGAGTCTCCCCGGTTGATGAGTGAGTTGTTGTTCAGTAGGCCCATAGTACATTGTGTAACTCCTCGACCCATCTCTTCTTGGTCTCGTCCAATCTTTGCTTGAGGACTTGTAGAATCACCATGTTTGCAGACTCGGCTTGCCCATTTGTCCAGGGGTGTTTGACATAGGCGAAATGTTGGATGGTGACTAGTTTGGCGATGATTTCCTGAAATTTATTATTTCTGAATTGTGTCCCGTTGTCAGTGACAATCGCTTGTGGAACGTTTAATCGAGTGAGAATGTTTCTTTTATAGAAATAGAGAATGTTTTGCACGGTGATTCTGGCCAGCACTTATGCTTCTATTCACTTGGTGAAGTAGTCCATGGTTGTTATCTGATATTTGTTATGGTTTAAGCCTACCACGAATGGCCTGAGGAGGTATAGGCCCCACCATGCGAAGGGCCAAGGGGAAGAGAGAGATTTGAGCTTGCTCATAGGTGCTAGATGCGTGTCTCTATGGCGTTGGCCTTTGCCACACTTATTCACATGCTCTTTGGCGTCGTGTTGCATAGTGGGGCAGTAATATCCTGCCCATAATGCTTTTTTGGCGAGGGACCTTCCGCCCAAGTGTTGATTGTTGATTCCTTCGTGGATCTCGTGCAAGATGTGAGTCGCCTCATTCTGATCGAAGCATTTGAGAAGGGGGATGGGAAATCCCCTTCTGTATAATCTGCCTTCGACCAGGAAGTAGGAGTAAGCTCTTTGCTTGACCACACTAGCCTCTTTTTGATCAGTTGGTAATTCTTCTTTCATGAGGTAGATGTATACAGGGGTCATCTAGTAGTTACTGTCTTCTATGGCATTAGAGTCGAGGAGGCTTTTTCAATGCTTGGTCGAGGAAGAATTTCCTATATTACCAATTTTTCCCTCTTTCTTCTTTGTGCCCTCCAGTTTTAGTAGAATATCTGCTCGGGTGTTATGTTCGCGGGGAACGTGTTGTACGTCTAGAGACTCGAACTTTTTCATCCTTTCTTGGACCAAAGTCCAATACTTGGCGAGATGGTCGTTTTCGACCTGATATTCTCCTCGTACCTGAGATGCCACAAGCTGGGAGTCTGTGAATATTTTCACCTTCTCGGCTCCCAGATCTTCGACCAGGTGCTGCCCTACTAGAAATGCTTTGTACTCGACTTGGTTGTTCGAAGTTGGGAAAGACAATGTGAGGGATACTTCAATCAAAATCCCCTCCTCATTTTCCAATATAATTCCTGCTTCGCTTCCTGTTGAACTGGAAGCCCTATCGATGAAGATGGTCCACCTGCGCATCCCGTCCGGGGGTGTTGGTGAAATCATTTGGGCCACGAAGTCGGCAAGTACTAGGGCTTTGAGGTTTTTCCTACTTTTGTATTTCATGTCAAACTCAGAGAGTTCCAACGACCATTTTAGCATTCTTCCCGCCATGTCGAGTCATCCGAGCAACTGCTTTATTGGGTGCTTTATCCAGATAACAATTTTGTGGGCCAAGAAGTAGTGTCTCAATCTCTTTGTTGCATTGATGAGCGCTAAAGCTACCTTCTCGATATGATGATATCTCACTTTGGGGCCTTGTAAGGCTTGCTTGTGAAATAAATGGGCTTCTTCCCTTCAGGGGTTTCTCGGATGAGAACAACGCTCGTAGCTTCGGATGCAACAGCCAGATAAAGGTAGATGACCTCTTCTTTCTCTGGTCAGGAAAGGACTGGAGGTTGCGATAGTGCATGTTTGATGTGGACGAGGGAGCGTTCACATCCCCGGTCTACTGGAAGGCTTCCTCTTTGCAGAGAAGTTTGAAGAGAGGAAGTGTGTACTCGACAGATTTTTCCACGAAATGAGATAGTTAGGTGAGCATTTAGTTTAGGATTTGAGTATATTTCTTTGATTTGGCATTGGAAATTCGAAAAATGCCTGACACAAGTCGGGGTTGACTTTGATCCCATGTTTTGTTAGGTAAAAGCCGAGGAATTTTCCTGCCCACACCCGAAGGTGCACTTTTTTGGGTTGAATCGTATTCTACACTTCCTTGCCTGCTCGAAGACTTTCTTTAGGTGCATATCATGGTCAGTTTCTTCTTTGGACTTGACAATCATGTCTTCCATATAGACTTCGAGCATGTCCCCTATCTCTCTTCGGAAGAATTTGTTCATCATTCGTTGGTATGTAGCACCGACGTTCTTCAGACCGAAGACCGTGTATTTTTTGTATGTTTTGGCCATGGGGATCTGGTTGTACCCAGAATATGCGTCTATGAATGAGATCAGTTTAAATTCTGCAGAATTATCGACTAGTTTGTCAATATTAGGGAGGGGATAAGCATTTTTCCGTCGGTTGAGATCGGTATAATTAATGCACACGCACCATTTTCCATTACTATTTTTTACAAGGACTACATTCGACAACCAGGTTTTGTACTGGGCTTAAGAAATAAAATTTTCCTCTATGAGGTCTTTAACAGTCAGCTCGGCAACCTCCATTTTCTTTGGCGATTGTCGATTCCTACGCTAAGCAACTGCCTTAATGGAAGGATCTATTGTTAAGTGATGACAAGCTATCTTCGGGTCTAAATCGAGCATCTCCACTGCACTCCAAATGAACAAGTATGCATTCTCCCTGAGGCATGCCTTCAATTGTCCTTTCACCATGTCGGGGAGGTCAGCACCGCTCTTGACTCCTTTGGCTGGATCGTCGCCTAGGGGGATAATTTTAAAATCCCTGTCTGGGATTGGATGCATGGGGTGCGCGGGCTCCTTGCTTCTAGTAGAGGAGGAGCCTTCTATTTTTAGTAGGGGCCTTTGCCTTTTCTCTTCTTCTCCCGTAGATTCTCCTTCGTGAACCTGCTGTCGAGGCAGATTGCATCTACACGGGGCAACAATTATGGAGATTTTGAGCTGCTGAGGTGAGAAAAGATGCCGGTCATTATGGGTTGCGAGTGATGAAGCTCAATCCTTTGGTTGCAGCCTCAAAGCATCTTCGTGCCGCCTGAATGTCCCCGTGTAGGATAGAGATGAGCCCCTACTCAGTGTAATACTTCATTTTCAGGTGCACCATGGAGGGAACTGCTATCAGCTCAACCAGGGTGGGTCTCCCAAAGATGCATTGGTACAGTGACAGACATTCCACCACGAGGAACTGTGTCTTGATGGACCTGTAGCATTCAGTTGAACTAAAGGTAACGATCAGCTCTATGTACCCCCGGGGTTTGGTGACAGAATTGTTGAATTCTTGGAGGTCAGAGACAACATACGGGGTCAGGTGGGTCTCATTTAGTTGCAGAGTGGTGAACAGATGGGTGTACATTATGTCCACCGAGCTGCCTTGGTCGACCAAGATTTGCCTGACGTCAAAGTTGGTCGTTCGTGCTCTCACGAGCAAAGGAAAATTGTAGTTTGGGGCCCTATCAGGAAACTCTTCCTTGTAGGATGTAATGGGGGATGAGCTTCCCCTGGCCTTGTTGAGTGTGGAATTCTTCTTCTAGCTAGCATGCATGAGTTACTCGAACCTTCTTTTGATAGACCCTACTGTGCACTTGTTGAAGCCTCCTCTAGATATGACCATCATTGTTGGAAATGTTTCCTAGGGACTATGGGTTATGAAATATAGAAGGACTTTATCCATGCTCAGGGCGACTGGTATGAGGCTCGCGTTGGGGGAGCCCTTCCCTTCTTCCCCACTCTTGGTTTCTTAAGCTTCTTCATGGGAGTTCTTCTTCTTCTTGTATTGTTTGAGATGCCCATCCCAGATGAGTATCTCAATAGCATCCTTCAGGTTGATACAATCGTCAGTGTTGTGCTCGTAGCTCTTGTAGAACCTGCAGTATTTGCTTTTATCTGTCCCAGCCTTAGATGGTGTCTGACGGGGTAAGTTCACCCTAGCTTGCTTGAACTCCAAATTGTCACATTCTGTCAGAATCCGCTCGCGTGAAGCGTTGAGGAGGTCATAGTCATAGAAGCGGCCAGCTGGCCCCTGATAGTCATTAGAATCTTAGAATTTATCATCCCTCTTCTTTTCCCCTCCCTGACGCGATGTCGAGGGTTCATCATTCTTTGAGACTTTTGCATTCTCCCTATGCCACGAGTCCCTCATGTTGTTTTCTACTTCCTTCTCTTTGTACTAGATGTATGTTTGAGCTTTAAGGAGGAGGGAGTCGAGTGTGGCTAGAGTCTCGATGCCAACAGCTTTGGCAAATTCATTGTGGGGATGGAGCCCGCGCTCAAGGAGATATTTTTTCATGCCATCGGTTGTAGAGACCTACACGGCTTCTTTGTTGAAGCACTTGATGTATGCCCGGAGGGATTCATCCTTCCCTTGGATGATTTCCTTCAAAGATGCTTCCGACTTGGGATGTCGGCGTGATGATGTGAAGTGCCTGGAAAATTGTAGCCGGGTTCTTCCATGAAGTGGTGGATTTGTCTGGAATGCTCTTATACTAGGTCATGGCTCATTTCCTGAGTGTTGTAGGAAAAAGCCTACATTTAATTGCTACATGAACCCCTTATAATTGAGCAGTGCATCGATGTTTTCGATGTGCTCATCGGGGTCGGTGGTTCTATCGTATATTCCCAATGGGGGAGGTTTCTCCAGACCGATGTGGAGCGTAGTCTCCATGATCTCTCTTGATAGCAAGTTATGAGGCTCTTCGTCATCGCTTCCCTCGGGAGGCACTGGTAGGGAATGACAGTTTCTTCCTCGTCGGGGGCTGTTGTCCTGGAGGAGAGATATACTTCTTTGTTGTTGCCTTGGTTTGGGCAATAGTGAACGGTCGCGGTCAAGTTGGTGGTCGCTCTTTGTCTTCTTGGAAGATGGAGAGTCTTGATCTCTTCGGGGAGGTGTGTGATCGTGTTTCTTGAGGAAAGAAACGTCTTAGTTCTCCATTCTAGTTGGACGACCACAGCTTGGTGGAGAAAGTATTGAAGAGTCTCATCGTTGGTGTCTCCTAGGATGAGACTTTGATTGCTTCTTTTAGGCCCCAATCCTCTTTCTCTGTTGCAGGATTAGGACATTGGTTTGGTTTAGGGCAGTGAGCAGTGTTGTCATGGCTGGATCGATATTCTGAGGGAATAAGAATTGGTTGCAGGATCTTCGACAGCTCCTCAGTGGGGTTCTTGTACCTTTGCTCGTCAAAGAACTGAAGATTGTCCTGCTTGGCATCGACTGAATATGGGGACGCAGTCTGTGCCTCTCTAATGTCGAGATCATCCTCAAGATGAGGATGCTCCTGGCTTCCTTCGGTCTTATGGACGGAAGAGAGTATAATATTTCTAGAGAGTTGATCGTCATCATGGTCGACCATGATTGAAGTAATGAAGGCATATTTGGTCTTCAGTTTTGAGGAAAAAGAAGACGCAGAAAATAGGTTCCCACAGACGGTGCCACTGATCTTACCAGTTGATCAGAACCTGCAAGTGGGATGAAGGATGGGGTTTGGTTTGCTGGAAAGTTGAGGAGAAAGGGGGTTGTACCTGCAAGGCACTCCAACGATCAAGTAAGAATGGGTGCAAAAAGATACAAGAAAGATATTAGGGTTTTAAGTTTGAATATTCGATACAGGGCCCTCACATGTGTGAGGGTTTATATAATGCCCCCAGCCAGAGCTTGGGCATTGATCCCTATTTTTGGTCCTATATATGTGGGTTCGCTAAAGTATGTAAATGCCAGGACTTGGTCAAAACAAGAAATCGTGTCTGTAACTAGTCATTGCATTGAGTAAGGATGAGATGACGGGAAGGAGCCTTTATGAGCGTTTCTTGGGTGTCTGCTATTCGTGTGTCGAGCAGACTGAGAGGTGACTGCCCTTGTGGGCAGATGTGTGCTTTGGGTATTGTTGGTTGTGCCTCTTAAGGGTAAGGTTGACCAGGGATGCTGGACTAGCGTTATTGGTAAGTGCCAAGGGTAGAAGTGGATTGGGCCAATTCTAGTTATTGGGTCAGTCCAGAACACAACAATTACTATTTATAATAATTTTTCAAGAGTTTTAAATAATAACATTTGAAAATTCAAAAACACAATCACTATTGTTCTTCATATAAGACAAAGAAGAGGTCTACAATCAACAATTATAATAGTTTTTAAAAAATAAAATTATATATATTGTGTCAAAAAAAAGGTTACATATATTCAAGACATGGTACAATTTGAAGAAAAAATAGTTGTATATTCAACATTAAAAGTTGATTCATATCATTAACAAGCATTCTTGTGTGGATACGCTTCAGACTGTAGTTAGTATCTCATAGATACGTTTACATATACATGTGGATCTATGCCTGCAAGGATCTTCATAAGGTAAATAAATGTTTATTTCTATAATTTTTTCATATTTATAAAAATATTTGTAACTTATTTTCGTTTCTTAAATTATGTGTAACTTAGTATTTTCCTATTAAGTAGTATTTTTAGTGATAATAATAAATATAATTGATTAAATATGTCATACAAATAAAAAAAATTCACCTTTATATAAGTATAAATTTAATAATATATATTGGAAAGAAAACATAATTCAATTTTATCTTACACTAACCAAACACTTTACCTAAGCAAATGAACATTTCAACTTATAGTTGACACATTGCTTTAAAACAAAAGGATTTCTATAAGATTAATCAGTATACTCCCTCTGGTCTCATTTATAAGAAAAAGTTAACTTTTTAGATACATTAAATAAGTAATGTATTTGGACAATATATTGTCCAAATACATTACTTATTCAATGTATATAAAAAGTTAATTTTTTCTTATAAATGAGACCGGAGGGAGTACTAAATTATCTATCATAAGTTATAACATTTTCATATGCTATGGTTTACAACCTTTTAATATCCATTATGTCAAAATCCAATAGATTTCAATTGAACAAAAATCAATAAATGAACAACGTTGATAGGAAAAATAGAAAAACCAAAAATAAACACATTAATGTAAATATTGTAAGTATCCTTATATTAGAGAATTCACCTATGGACATAGTTGCTTTTGGTAGAGCCTATGCAAACAAAGTTGCAGAAATCTGAAGGCCAAGCAAGATTTACTCCCACCTATCAAGCGAACCTTCTGCTCCAAGGTAAAAGATTTGTCAAACTTTGAATAACATAAAATCCAGTGATATAATGTAAGTGTTTGGTTGTTGGCATTTTTTTTGGTAAAACCAGTTGTGTGAATGTCATTACTGATGTCATAACATTCTGGGATACAAGGTACATTCTGCAGAAAAAGAATGTCATACAGGAGCTACTCAATATGAGTGTTTAGCTGATCATTAAGCAATGATCATATTTATTGCATTCTACCAAAATCAGTAAACAGGATTCTTGTTGTCATGACCAATGTTAAGACATCTTGTACTGATCTAACATTTGTGCAGATTTGTTATTCCTGAGAATTTTCAGGAATCTGGTTTATACAGTCCAGATCAGATTCTCACGTGGACATTAGGTTAACTCTTCTTAACCCTAATCTGGTTGTTAAAGACCTATGACCAAGTCTTGAGGTTAACCTTAATTAACCCTAGCTATTTTCGTGGAAGCTCTAACTGAAGAATAGCTGCCTATATATTCCTCATGAATATTGTTGGTGAAGAACACTTTTTGACAGAAGATCAATAAGGGATTGTATAGTTGTAACTACTGTGAGCCAAGCAATTATCATTGTGATAAGTGACTTGGAGTAGGATTTGATTATAAGGGTTGTGTATCACTCAAAGATTTGAAGCACGAGTGTTTATGTCACTTGATTAAAGCTTTGAAGCAAAGTCAAGTTAGGGTTGTGTATCACTCAAAGCTTTGAAGCAAGAGTGTTTGTCACTTGATTAAAGCTGTGAAGCAAAATCAAGTGTGTGTACTGAAGAGTATCTTCATAATTTCATTAATCAATAGTTTAGTATCACTGCTGTGATTGAGGGGGAGTGAGCAGGAACTCAGGTTTAAGTTGATCTTAGATTGAAGTTGCATTGGGTAGGTCTTAAGTGAAGGAGATAAACTGGTTGGTTTATTCCTAAATTAATTTCTCTTATAGTGCATTTCCTCCCTGGCTTGGTAGCCCCCTGAGTAGGTGTTGTTACACAATGAACTCGGTAAACAATTGATTGTGTTCTTTACTGCTTTTAAAATTACTGTCTTGAAGTGTGTCAGATACGGTGTCATAACATTCACTGTGACATTGAGTATCTGCTGCCAGAATTTCAATTGCCATCAGAGCAGGCACCCTGCCTGTCTTACTGGGTGAGATCTAGGGATATTATTTTCTGGCTCTATGGACAAAAAAGGAGGATTTGGGAACAGACCACCCATTCTGGATGGATCAAATTATGACTACTGGAAACCTCGTATGATTGCCTTCTTAAAATCACTGGACAAAAAGGCTTGGAGAGCTGCTGACAAAGGATGGAACCATCCCACCATAACTGGGAAAGATGGGACAACCAGTCTGAAACTTGAGGAAGAATGGAGCAAAGAAGAAGATGAGTTATCCCTGGGTAACTCCAAAGCATTAAATGCCTTGTTCAATGGAATTGATAGAAACATATTCAGACTAGTACATCAATGTGAACTGGCCAAGGATGTTTGGGAAACTCTCAAAACTACCCATGAGGGCACATCCGAAGTAAAAATGTCAAGGCTTCAAATGCTGACTACCAAATTTGAGAACCTAAGGATGATGGAAGATGAGACATTCATGAGTTTCACATGAACATCTTGGAAATTTCCAACACCTCAGGAGCATTGGGAGAAAAGATGTCAGAAGAAAAACTGGTGAGAAAGATTCTCAGATCCTTGCCTAAAAGATTTTCAATGAAGGTGACTGCTATAAAGGAAGCTCAGGATATCTGCAACTTGAAGGTTGATGACCTCATTGGGTCACTTCAGACCTTTGAGATGGGGATCAGTGACAATGTCGACAAGAAAAACAAGAGCATAGCACTTGTATCTAATACTGAAGATGAAAACAAGGAGGATGGAGAAGAAAATATTTCAGAAGCTATAGCCATGCTTGGAAGGCAGTTCAACAAACTAGAATGGACCCAAAGTCAAGGTCAAATGTCAAGAACATCCCCTCTGACATTAACAGATCTTATGACTCCAGCAGAAGACCAAAGTCTGAAGAGAAGGGAAATCAAAGCAAAGGAATCCAATGCCATGGATGTGAAGGATATGGGCACATTCGAGCTGAATGTCCTACCTTTCTTAAGAAACAAAAGAAAGTGATGTCTGTTACTTGGTCTGATTGTGACTCAGAAAGTAATTCTGAAGAAGAATCTGCCAAACTAGTTACTGCACTAACTGGTATTTGTAACTCTGATAGTGACTCTAGTGATGAGGAAGTAACATTTGAAGAACTGGCTGACTCCTACAAGAAGTTATGTATCAGAAGTGCCGAAGTATGTCAGCAAAATGAGAGACAAAAAAAACTCATAGTAAAGTTGGAGGCTGAGAAGAAGGCAGGCACTGATACTATAAGTCATCTCGAAAGTGAAGTTCAAATGCTAAACTCAAAACTTGACCAAATGAACAAATCTGTCAAGATGCTGACAAATGGAACTGACAAATTAGAAAAAATCCTTCAGGTTGGACAAAATGTGGGAAACAAGTCTGGTCTAGGATTTGTGGCAGCAAAGAAATCTATTGTAGACAAGAAGAAAATCAAGCCTGATAATCAAATGTCAAAGCAGATGTCACAACTTAGCACTCAACATCGAGAACAGAGAAATATGAAGAAAAAGTATCAAAGATGGAGATGTCATCATTGTGGGAGGTTTGGTCACATAAAGCCATTCTGCTTCAGATTATATGGATATCCTAATCAGACCCCAGTTGTCAAACCTAAGTCTAACAAGGCACCATATACTCAACAGTGGAAGTAAAAGGCTACTTCCCTGATAGCTCACACCTCCCTTAGAGTCTCTACAAAGGAAGACTGGTACTTTGACAGTGGATGCTCTAAACACATGACTGGAATCAAGAATCTTCTCAATAATGTTAAACCTCATACTACTAGTTATGTGACTTTTGGAGATGGTGCTAGAGGAGAAATCAAAGGAGTTGGAAACTTGGACTGCCCTGGAGTTCCAAACCTAAATGAAGTATTGCTGGTAAAAGGCTTGACTGCTAATCTCATAAGTATCAGTCAATTATGTGATCTAGGATTCAAGGTCAACTTCACCAAGTCTGAATGTCTTGTAACTAATGAAAAACAAGAAGTTGTAATGAGAGGAGTCAGATCTAAAGACAACTGCTACTTATGGGAGTCTGAGAACACTAATTATTCTTCTGTGTGCTCTATTGCCAAAGAAGAAAAAGAAGTGAAACTGTGGCACCAAAAACTTGGTCATTTACATCTAAGAGGAATGAAAAGGATTATATCCATGGAGGCAGTCAGAGGGATTCCAAGGCTGCAAATTGATGAAGGGAGAGTCTGTGGTGAATGTCAGGTTGGAAAGAAGACTAGAATGTCACATCCAAAGACAAGACATCTGACCACCTCTAAGGTGCTAGAACTTCTACATATGGATCTGATGGGACCAATGCAAGTGGAAAGTCTTGGTGGAAAAAGATATTCCTATGTTGTTGTGGATGATTTTTCCAGATTCACCTGGATTAACTTCATTAGGGAAAAGTCTGATGTATTTGAAGTATTTAAGGAACTGTGCAAAAGAATTCAAAGAGAAAAAGAAGAATGCATTGTCAGAATCAGAAGTGATCATGGCAAGGAATTTGAAAACAGTAAGTTTGATGAGTTCTGCTCCTCAGAAGGAATTAATCATGAATTCTCTTCACCCATAACTCCTCAACAAAATGGAGTTGTGGAAAGTAAAAACAGGACTATACAGGAATCTGCCAGAGCAATGATACATGCCAAAAGACTTCCTATTCATTTTTGGGCTGAAGCTATGAATACAGCCTGTTATGTCCATAACAGGGTCACCTTGAGAAAGGGAACATCATCCACCATTTATGAACTTTGGAAAGGAAGAAAGCCTACAGTGAAGTACTTCCATGTATTTGGAAGCAAATGCTATATTCTGACAGATCGTGAACAAAGGAGAAAGATGGACCCTAAAAGTGATGAAGGAATATTCCTAGGATACTCTACCAACAGTAGAGCTTATAGGGTATTCAATTCCAGGACCAAAGTTATGGTGGAATCTATAAATATCATAGTTGATGATTACCATGAGGAAACAAATGTCTCATATGATGTTGAGACATTCTTTGAGACCTCAACTCAAAAGGATGATGTTCCTAAAACTACTTCATCAGAATCTGAATCAAAGGAAGCTAACAAAGACCCTTCCATCAGAATTCAGAAAGATCATCCTAAGGAACTCATCATAGGAGATCCTAACAGTGGAGTCATTACAAGATCTAGATAAATCATCACAAACTCTTACTTTGTATCCAAGATTGAACCAAGAAATGTTAAGGAGGCTTTAACTGATGAATACTGGATTGGAGCAATGCAAGATGAATTGAACCAATTCAAGCAACATGAAGTATGGGATTTAGATCCTAGACCAGGAGGAACAAACATCATTGGCACAAAATGGATCTACAAGAACAAATCAGATGCTGAAGGAGTTGTCACCAGGAATAAGGCAAGACTTGTTGCTCAAGGATACACTCAAGTTTAAGGGGTTTATTTTGATGAGACTTTTGCTCCTGTAGCAAGACTGGAATCAATCAGACTCCTATTGGGAATTGCTTGTCTCCTTAAGTTCAAGTTATTTCAGATGGATGTAAAGAGTGCCTTCCTTAATGGGTACTTAAATGAGGAAGTTTATGTGGAACAGCCTAAAGGATTTGTGGATCCAAACTGCCCTGATCATGTCTACAAATTGAGGAAAGCTTTATATGGCCTAAAACAAGCTCCTAGAGCATGGTATGACAGGTTGACAAAATTCCTCTCTGACAAAGGATACAGGAAAGGAGGCTTGGATAAAACTCTTTTTGTCAAAAATGAAGGAGGAAAGATAATGGTAGCTCAAATCTATGTTGATGACATAGTGTTTGGGGGAATGTCAGATAAAATGGTTAAACATTTTGCTGACCAGATGCAAGCTGAATTTGAAATGAGCCTCATGGGAGAATTGACCTACTTTCTGGGACTACAAGTCACACAGATGGAAGACTCAATTTTTCTGTCTCAAAGCAAGTATGCAAAGAACATTGTCAAGAAGTTTGGGATGGAGAATTCCAGTCACAAAAGGACTTCTACACCTACTCATTTAAAGCTGTCCAAAGATTCAAGTGGGGTTAATGTGGACCAAAGCTTGTACAAAAGCATGATAGGAAGTCTGCTATACTTAACAGCCAGCAGACCTGACATTGCTTTTGCAGTTGGAGTATGTGCAAGATACCAGGCTGAACCCAAAGTAAGTCATATTAACCAAGTGAAAATAATTCTGAAGTATGTGAGTGGAACTTACAACTATGGCTTGTTGTACTCTCATGGATGTGAACCAACTCTGACTGGTTACTGTGATGCTGATTGGGCTGGAAGTGCTGATGATAGAAAGAGAACCTCTGGAGGATGGTTCTTCTTGGGAAATAATCTTGTCTCTTGGTTCAGCAAGAAACAGAACTGTGTGTCTCTATCTACTGCTGAAGTTGAATACATAGCAGCTGGTAGTAGCTGTTCTCAAATGATCTGGATGAAACATATGCTTACTGAGTATAATGTCACACAAGATGTTATGACATTGTACTGTGACAATCTGAGTACTATCAACATTTCCAAGAATCCTATTCAGCATAGCAGGACCAAGCATATTGACATTAGACATCACTTCATCAGAGATCTTGTGGAGGAAAAGGCGATTAAACTGGAACATGTTGCCACTGAACTACAACTGGCTGACATTTTTACCAAGGCACTTGATGCTAGTCAATTTGAAAATTTGAGGGGCAAGCTGGGTATTTGCCAACATGAAGAAATGTAGCAATTAATTTTGCTTAAAACAAGGGATGAGAGAGATATTTTAGTTAAGTCTACTCTGATTGGACTAATCATCTGTTTCTCTATTTCTTTCCAAAATTTTAATAAGTTGAATAGACATTCATATATCTCCCTCCTCTCGCGTTTCTGCAACAATCTCCAATCTCTCAAACGAAGATTTCACTATCACTGTTACCTGTTTTCTAAATCACTCAAAATGTCTCAACTATCCATGTCATCATCCTCTTCAAAGGCGACTGCTTCTTCCGCATCCTCTGATCGTGAACCTAGGGCAATCACAAACTGCATGGATTCTGATGTTCTGGAGATAACTCCTCTTCGTGAACTGGAAGCTGACCCCACTAAGGTCAAGCAGCTGCGAACCAGACATGCAAGAAGATCACAAGCCTCTCCATCTGGTAAATCCTCTCAACCATCATCTTCTGTTCCTCCAGAAATAGCAAATAGGGAAGGTTCTGTTTATGTTCATCAAGCTATAGCTAGACTAGTCACTAGGATTCTAAATGAGAATCACTCTGTACCTGGCATTTATGTACCTTTGAACCAAGAATCTGCTTGTCCAAATGTTGAAATGAATCCAGATGTCACTCAGAATGTTGAGACACCTGATGACAACATTAGGAAATCTCCTGAAAATCGTGATGATCACCAGAACCCTACTGAGAAGGATGTTGAACCCCCGGTTATTGATGTTGATGAAGAATACTCTGACAATGACTTAATTCCCAATATCAACCCTAGCATAGCTAGAAGGATGATGAACAGAAAAGGAAAGCAGGATGTTGCCAAAAGCCTCTCCAAAGAGAAGGCTACTGAAGTTGTTCATAAGAAAACCAGGTCTGAGAACAAGACTGGAGTAGAAGCTGAGAAGGTTGGATTGTCAAAAGAGAAGGGGAAGGTGAAAACTAGAGTACCTGTTGGTAGTCTCTCAAAACCTTTGAGACAACCAATAGCCAAGAAAAGGAAGGAGCATGAACCCTCTGAATTTGATGAGGAATCAGAATTTGAGTTTGATGTTGAGAGTAATGTTCCAGACATTCCTCTCAGAAAGAAACTCTCTTCGATCAAAATTCCTAAAGTCCCTAAAGTTGCCATTGACAACATCTCCTTTCACCATCCAGAGAATGCAAACAGGTGGAAGTATGTATTTTTGAAAAGGATCGCCTTGGAAAGAGAGCTGCACAACAATGCCATGGAATGTAAGGAGATCATGGATCTAATCAAGACTGCTGGTCTAATAAATACTATGGTAAAGTTTACCAACTGCTATGAAATTCTTGTCAAAGAATTCATAGTAAATTTATCTGATGGGTGTGCTGATGGAAAGTCAGCTGATTTTAAGTGTGTGTATGTGAGAGGAAGGAA
The DNA here is from genome assembly GCA_948472305.1 of Vicia faba. Lineage (NCBI taxonomy): Eukaryota > Viridiplantae > Streptophyta > Magnoliopsida > Fabales > Fabaceae > Vicia > Vicia faba. The sequence goes on along the minus strand of OX451738.1, from coordinate 1,610,787,207 downwards.
GGTAAATTTCTCTCCTTCTGAAATAAAAAAATTCCTAGGAAGACCTGATGATGCTTGCCCTGAGCTTGAGGTTACTGACAACCAAGTGTGTCAAACCATCACTGCAAATCAAGTCAAGAGCTGGCCCTTAAAAGGGAAGCTGAATGCAAGCAAGCTGAGCATGAAGTTTGCCATTCTGCACAAAATTGGTGCAGCTAACTGGGTTCCCACCAACCATAAATCAACCATCTCCACAGGCTTGGGAAGATTTATTTATGCTGTTGGAACCAGGACAAACTTTGACTATGGCAAGTATATTTTTGATCAAACATTGAAACATGCTGGAAGCTGTGCTATTAAAGGCCCTATTGCCTTTCCCTCTCTCCTGTGTGGTATAGTCATTGCTCAGTATCCTGACATTCTAGTTGAAAAAGATACTGTATGCAAAAGAGCCCCTGCTCTTGGTTTGCACTATAAGCTATTTCAGGGAACACATGTCCCTGACATTGTCATGACATCTGCTGAGACATCAACTGTCAAATCTCATTCCAAGAAAACTGATGTTATAGCTGTGCTGAAGGAAACCTGCAAAGAGCTTGATACAAGGAAAAGGACTCTTGAGGACCTGATTGATAGACTAGAACAGGAGGAGAATGAAGGACAAAGAAGGGAAGAGGATGCTGATGAAGACCAGCATAATGCTGAAGATAGTGCCTCCTCTGAAGATGACAGTGCTTGAAGATCAGTGTAGTTGACAAGTTTGTTGCTGGTACCTGTTGCTGCAAATGACTTTTGATTTTTTCTCTCTGTGTTTTTATTATTCCTTTTGGATGACTGTATAACTTAAAAGTACAAGTATCTTTGGCTTATTTATGGCTAAAGAGGGGGAGAAGATTTTGTGATAATTTTGGTAGAATTAGACTTGGTAGATGTTATTAAAAATTCTGCTGCTTTCTAATCTCTGATTGTTTAGGGGTTTTAGCCAAAAATTTTCCAAAGGGGGAGTTTGTAAGTGTTTGATTGTTGGCATTTTTTATGGTAAAACCAGTTGTGTGAATGTCATGACTGATGTGATAACATTCTGGGATACAAGGTACATTCTGCAGAAAAAGAATGTCATACAGGAGCTACTCAATATGAGTGTTTAGCTGATCATTAAGCAATGATCATATTTATTGCATTCTACCAAAATCAGTAAACAGGATTCTTGTTGTCATAACCAATGTTAAGACATCCTGTACTGATCTAACATTTGTGCAGATTTGTTATTCCTGAGAATTTTCAGGAATCTGGTTTATACAGTCCAGATCAGATTCTCACGTGGACATTAGGTTAACTCTGCTTAACCCTAATCTGGTTGTTAAAGACCTATGACCAAGTCTTGAGGTTAACCCTAATTAACCCTAGCTATTTTCGTGGAAGCCCTAACTGAAGAATAGTTGCCTATATATTCCTCATGAAGACTGTTGGTGAAGAACACTTTTTGACAGAAGATCAATAAGGGATTGTATAGTTGTAACTACTGTGAGCCAAGCAATTATCATTGTGATAAGTTACTTGGAGTAGGATTTGATTGTAAGGGTTGTGTATCACTCAAAGCTTTGAAGCACGAGTGTTTGTGTCACTTGATTAAAGCTTTGAAGCAAAGTCAAGTTAGGGTTGTGTATCACTCAAAGCTTTGAAGCAAGAGTGTTTGTCACTTGATTAAAGCTGTGAAGCAAAATCAAGTGTGTGTACTGAAGAGTATCTTCATAATTTCATTAATCAATAGTTTAGTATCACTGCTGTGATTGAGGGGGAGTGAGCAGGAACTCAGGTTTAAGTTGATCTTAGATTGAAGTTGCATTGCGTAGATCTTAAGTGAAGGAGATAAACTGGTTGGTTTATTCCTAAATTAATATCTCTTATAGTGCATTTCCTCCCTGGCTTGGTAGCCCCCATAGTAGGTGTTGTTACACACTGAACTAGGTAAACAATTGATTATGTTCTTTACTGCTTTTAAAATTACTGTCTTGAAGTGTGTCAGATACGGTGTCATAACATTCACTGTGACATTGAGTATCTGCTGCCAGAATTTCATTTACATATTATGAAATTTGAATATAAGAAGATGCATACACATGTGATAGTGACAGACCTTTTCCGCACCAATTGCATAGAGATATTACACAGAGAAACTCATTCATAATTTCTTGAAAGTTGCATTGACTTGTATTTTTTCCTATGCAAGGTTTGTTTTAAGATGATCTCTTGGTATCTATTTTGCCTTACTTCTCTTATATTTCCTACTTCTAATCATATGTTATTGCATACAGTACATTGCATGAAATGAGTCACTTTCATTTATATAAAGCATTTGTTCTTTTTAGGACTGCACATACTGTTAAAATAGCCAAAGTCAACTTGATGATGAAGATTAAATTTAAAGATAAGTACAGACAATGCAAAAGTTGTACTTAAGCTAAGAATGAAAACAAAATAATAAAGAACAAAAATCTCATTTTCATAAGGATAAAATCCAAAACCTTAAGAGTAACACCAACTCCAATTCATGTAAGAAGACTCAAAGAATAAGGAACATACAATGCATATTCAACACCAAATCAACATAAACATTAACAAATAGGAAAAAATCCATAACTTGTGCATTTGTTAAAATACAATTTCATATCATCATCATCATCATCCATTTTTGACTCTTCATTATTCTTGCACCATAACAAACCCACAATTCTTACAAGCCGCATAAATAGTTCTGATATCTCTGTGTAGTTTTCTCCTTTCAATTGCCCCACTTTCAAAATCCCAAAAAGATAGCAACGACTGATCTTCTCCAATCTCTATTCCATTTTATCTTTTAGCCAAATCAAAATCGAAAACAACAACACTTCTTCTCTCCTTTGTTTCACTGTGTTAATATGTTGTTGTTGAAGGTATTGTTGCTGCAAAGCGTTAATGGCAGAATGGCAGAATGGGGAACGATGTTGATTAGATATGGGTTATAGATTCACAGAACTTCAAACCCTAAATAGAAATAGAGAGGTTGTAGCCACACAAATTGATTAGCAACATGAAAAAACGTAGTGACTTTCCATTGTCCAACAATTGCATTTATAGTTGGTTTGTGATTCCACTTATGAAAGAATTCTAATAGTCATCATAAAATATAATTACACATTATTAAAATAAATAAAAAATCAATTAAAAAAAATTAGAAAGTGACACGTCATACTCATTAATTGTTAAACTAACGTGGTAGCAACAAGCTTCAAATAGTTCTTTTTAATCCTGAAATCATAATAGTTTAAATTTGAGGATAGACGTTTTTCCATATACTTTACATTTTATATGTACCATCATATAAGAAGATAGTATGTTATAGAGTAGTCATAGTTATCCTTTTTTATTTTATTTTTGCCCAATACTTAATTTTGTTTCTCATGTTTGGTATCCATAAGGTCTAAAATCCATAAATGCTCAGCAGACCTATTCAAACTATTGGTGCTTACGATGTCCAACCTTTCAAATTCAGTCACAGATGAAAATGAATTCAAATATATATGATTATCCATGCATTCATATCCTTTCTTCTTATATCCTATAAATAACCCCTAATCAAACAATTCATACATCACAAATCTACTGTCGTTTTTTATTTGTATTCCCTATGAGTTTTTGAAAATCTTTTCTTCTCAACATAATATACAACCCATATTCGATTTCCTGTTTTGTTATTTGATTGCAGAAATTTCAGATTTCTGCATGCGTGCAATGGCACGACCATAAGTGTGTTTCATATTATTTGTCTTCTGACTTTTTCCTATAACATCTTTTTTTATTTCACTGCTTTTATGTAACAGAAACATGGCAAGATTAATTTGAGAATATTAAGGATATGCTTTCCTCTATTTTTTAATCGAAATAAAACATGAATAAAGTGATGGTATACAACATGCACGATTCTGTTTCGTATGGACTTGACAGATCAGAAGCTGCAGACGTGGTTCTGCCACAGTTAATAAGTTGTTGAGTTAATTTAATTGTTAGGGTTTTGACTGATTTTGTTTTTGTTTTTGTTTTTGTTTTTGAATCAAATACAAACAAGCGTAAAACTACGACATCCGTAACGAAACCCTAAAATATGCTCTAAAAATACCGTTTCCTAAAAGCTATTGTTTTAGATCTGAGAGGTAAAACCTATTATCTTCTCTAACCATCTCTTTCTGCTATTTTACTCTTTACTCACTTTATTGATTTTTTGTCAAGCAGCAAATTTGTTAAAGCAATCATATATTCTTTCTCGACAAAAAGAATCAAAACACAAAAGATAGCTCATACACTTACTTCACTACTTTTGAAATTGATCTAAATTACAACAGAGTAGTTAAAATTATAATATTTCAAAACTATTTATTACAAGTAGGTTTATTAGGAGAATAAAATACTTTTTTTAGTCAAGTTGCATATATATATATATATATATATATATATATATATATATATATATATATATATATATATATATATATATATATATATATATATATATATATATATATATATATATATATATATATATATATATATATATATATATATATATATATATATATATATATATATATATATATATATATATATATATATATATATATATATATATATATATATATATATATATATATATATATATATATATTTTGTTCGATTGTTAAAAAATAGAAACAAATAACTGTTTGTAAGGCATGTGACATCATAAAACTATAATTATACATAAATCATGTTCATAAAGTATATTTGATCCATTTTTCAAGACGTAAAAAATGTGTGTTTAAATTTTTTTTTGTTTTTACTTTTGGTTATATGTTGCTAGACTGTGCTAATAAACTCTTTCATGTGTACAATTTATTTAAAACTACTTGGAAATAAGTTTGTTAATATTTGCATGATTTTTTCTCTTTAAAACTATTTATATTTATTATACTTTAAATCAATTAAATAGATTGATTTGTAATACTTTAAAATAATTAATCACCTCATTTATGATCATTACAAAAATTTATTTAACAAAGTAAACAAAAATTGAATAATAACTAATATTTTTCATTGATTGTATAAAATAAAATAAAAATATTCAAATAGCTAAATAAAAAATATATATTTTTATTAACCACTATTTAAAAAAATGTATCTACAAAAATTACAATTTACATATAAATATTCATTTTGACTAATTATTTCGAGAAAAGATGTGTTTTCAAGTATAAATAATGTGTCATTAAAATTATATGAATTAAATTAAATTAAATTTATAAGATCTTTAGTTTATAATTTTTATTTTCTATATTTGAATTTGATTAAATCTTATAAATGAATCACCTTATTAATATTTTTTTTAAAGATTTAAAAATATATAATACATTAACTACAATTATGAATATTCTTATTACATATTAAATATAATTTATAATATTAAAATTTAAATCAATGATAAAATTTGATGTAAGTACTTTCTATAATCCTTTTATAACATTAACGAATAAATATTATATAGAATAGTTCTAAAAAAATGATGAATATTATGGATATTACTTTTAAATATATAATTATTTCTTACTAATTACAAATATTTATTATCAATACCTAATTAAATAGGGGACAAATGTTTGTATCTATAAATATAATTAAATATGAAACACATATTTATCACTATTAAATAAATAGATATGAGATGTGATGTCAAATCTCTTTTTATTATGTTTTAATATAGCAATTTAACTCTATATTAAAAAAATCAATTTTAAATCTATCAAATCAGTTTCTATCTCCTATTATAAATTTTTGTGTAAAATATCAATACATTTTTACAAGCATAAAATAAATTGATTATTTATCATTTGACTTTAAAATGATCACTTAATTATGATTATATATATATATATATATATATATATATATATATATATATATATATATATATATATATATATATATATATATATATATATATATATATATATATATATATATATATATATATATATATATATATTAAAATTGCATGTTACAACTTACAAGATTATGTAAAAAAAAAATATACACAAAAAATATAATTTGGACTAGAGAAAAAATATTGGTTATTTATGATTTTTTTTAATTATTATTGTTCTGGACTGGGCCTGTCCTTGTCCCAACTCCATGTGAGGTCCAATCCAATTATGTCGGTCAAGGCATACTGGCCAGTTCTATCCTTGATTGCGTCGGACAACAACTTTCACTCCCCGCAAGGAGGCAACCTCGTCACACGAGGATAAACCCAGTTAGTCTTAGGAAGATCATCGTCGGTCAGGAGGATCTCGAGGTCATCTTTCGATTCTCTTCGTTACCAAGACCGATCCCCTCACACGACCTCGCGTTTGGCGGGGAGCATCCACGACGAGCAGAAGCACCTCATGAGCATCCTTCTTGTAGAACTGACTATCAACGTCTCTGAATATCACAGAGTCTTCGTGGCCTAGGAAAGACCGCATCCATATCCTCATAATCTTGCGGAGGAAGTCATCTAGGTGGGGGACCACGTGCTGGTCCCCACTACTCACGTAGGACCTAGAAGTCTCCATTTTGGGCATACATGACCAGCTCAATGAGGAGACATTGACCCAGTGTTGAGGGCTATAAATACCCTCTCTTTCGAGAGGGTCAGGTATTGAACATTTCTCACTCTCTTACTTGCTTGCTCATTCCTAATCTCACTTTGGCATCAGAGTGTCTTGCAAGTACCCCTACCTCACTCTCAAGTTCTGCTCGACATAAGCTATGACGGTCCATTCTGGTCAGGTACGATCAATGGTGTCGTCTATGGGAAACACAACTTCCCCGTCTTTCATTCATCCAAGACAAAAGCTAATCCAACTCATTTTTGACTGTCATGGCTAATCTCACAGCAGAAAACAACTTCAATGTCCATCCCACCGATGTCAACAACAACATCACCGATCACAACATTGGCATCAACAACGTTGGTCCCGCTGGCCTCAACGCCTGTAACAATAACAATACCAGCAACAACAACAACGGCCACGCCATTGACATGCCCGACCCCTCAGAATATAGAGATGGACTAACTACCTCATCTCCATCAATGTCCAGACGACTCGAGGATGATCGTCATCCTCCTCAGAACTACCAACCGAACCTATTCCAAGAGGTCCCAGTTCCTGCGGACGCTGATGTCACGACCAAGGCACTATTCGCGGCTATAAATCAAATAAACTACTTGATCTTCTCACAAGGTGGGAGATTAAGGGTGCTCGAAGATTCTCGAAGAGCCCTAGAAGACATAGGAGGCCCGATTCTCCTCATGCCCGTTAGATAGAGGACCATCTCCAATCTCCCATCACAGAGATGCAGACGGGATGCCTCTCGAAGCCCCTCTCCTCGACGAACCGGGTGATGCCCCTCGTTGGAGAGGGATCAGCTCGTTGATACGGAGAGACATGATCACATTCTGCCACGCCAAGAGAGAAGACCCCCTAGAAATAGAAACGGGGGGAATGACAAACAGTGACACTGGACGAGGGATCTTTCCCGCGACCAGGTCCGCTATCACGACCGCCATTACAACGGGTCGCCTTCTCGATCTCCAGACATAAGAGACGAAGACGACCCCCGCGGTCCCCTATCCCAGGCTATTATAGAGGCACCCATTCCCCTGGGTATGGAGAAACCTCCCCATCTGAAGGAGTACAACGGCATTGTCGATCCAGTCGACCACATCGACGGGTTCGAGGCAATGCTGCACTATCATAACATCGGGGGACCGATCAAATACCGGTTGTTCCCCATGACTCTAAGGAAGACCCCGATGGACTGGTATAAGAACCTCACCCCGGGGTAAATTACCTCCTAAGAAAACTTGAAAAACCAGTTCATCATCTCATTCATTGCCTCACGTCGAAACTAGAAGACTGAGACAGCCCTCGAGGCCATCGTCCAGAGAAGCGACGAGACCCTTAGGGAGTTTATTGATCGGTTCAACTGCGAGGCCATTCAGGTCCCTTGCATCGATCATATGAAGAGATACCTGCTCGAGAGGGGACTCCTCCCGAGCACGGAGTTCAGAAAAGTCGTTGGCATCGAACCACCGCGAACATTCGATGTTATCCTCGAAAAGGCTAGGGCCTATGTGGACTATGAGGAGAGGGAAGCGACCAATAGATCCTAGGACCCAAGGAATCGTGGATCAACCAGCAACCCGCGATAACAAGATTCAGGCCCTCCTCGATGAATGGGAGAGAAGAGGAGGGATGATAAACCACGGGATCCTCGCGAGCAAAGAGGGCCCGCGGGGCGATTTACTGAGTACACTCCGCTGACAGCTTCCCACGAGTGCATCTTGGCAGAGTGTGCTAATAATAATTTCAAGGACGGCGGTTTCAAGCGTCCTCGTCCTGCTCCTGCTAGGCCTGGGGCTGACTGGAGTAAGTAATGCCAATATCACCGAAGCCACAGACACCTGACTGGAGATTGTTTCCATCTTAAAGACGCTATTGAAACCCTCATTAAAGGGGGAAGACTCGGGTAATATCGGCGCGGCGACGCGCCTCAGTGAGATACCCGCAACACATAGGAGGCTAAGGAGGATGCCTGACTATCAGATGAGACGGTTCCCATCCAGACAACCTTCTCTGTTACGAGACCGGAGGACTTCTACGTCCCCGACGACATCGAAGAGCCTCTGTCCATACACAGTAGGTGGGAAAGATTCTCCTCCACCATGGTTATAAATGGCGGGGGGTTCAACGACATATCTATAAACTCCATAAAGAGGAAGCTGGATGAGCTGGTCGACGCCCCCCCCCCCCCCACAAGCGGTGACATTCGAGAGAGTCAAGGGCAGATCGGAACCGATCATATTCTACCTCGAAGAATTTCCCAGAGGGGCCCTTAATTCAAGAATCCCTCTTCTGGTTAGGGCGAGGATGGCTAATTTTGACGTTCATCGTGTCTTGATCAATGAAGGGAGTTCCGTTGATGTAATGTATAGCCAACTCTTATGAACCCTACAACTCAACGACACCCACCTCTCACCATATGTGGGGTCCGACCTACAGGGCTTCAACGGCTTGACCTCCAAACCGTGGGAGTACATGGAGCTCTTAGTCACCTTCGGCGAGGAGATCGCCACCAGGCAAGTCAAGGTGCGGTTTCTGGTCATCGACTGCCCGTCTCTCTATGACTGCATCCTATGGAGACCAACACTGGCGGAATTGACCGTTGTTCCCTTCACCGTCCATCTAAAGATGAAATTCTACATGAAGAGAGGACGCGTCGCCACCATCTAAGGTGACCTCGTAGTTGCTCAGAGATGCTTCAATCCAGCATCAAAGGGACAGAGTACGATCGACACTGGTGAATAACCCGCCAAGAGAGCTGTTACTGCATGAACAGAGCCACAACCCATCAAGACGGAGGAACAAAGAGCTCCTCCCAAGCTAGATTTCATTTTTCTAGACACCCGCTTCGAACAGGATGAAGCACCCGACAGTGAGTAGGGACTCCTCCAACCAATCCCGGATGAAGACTTTGAGCTCGTCCCCTTTGGTGAAGACCCTCACAAAAGGTGTAAAAATCGACACCAGACTCCCCGACCTTGCGAGGAAGCAGATCAAAGCTTGCTTGAGGGAGAATGCAGACTTGTTCGCATGGAGTGCTACGGAGATGCCCGGTCTTGACCCCGAGGTCGCCTGCCACCAACTAGCCATTGATCCAGCCGCTAGGGCAATAGTACAACATAGACGTAGGCAGTCTCCTGAGAAAGCAGAGGCTGCTGAAAATGTTGTAAAAGACCTCCTAGAGGCAAATATTATTTCCGAGGCTAGGTATTCAACCTGGCTGTCAAATGTTTTACTAGTTAAAAAGAATAATGGAAAATGGAGTATGTGTGTTGACTATACTGATCTTAATCGGGCATGCCCTAAAGATGCATTCCCCTTGCCTAATATTGACATGTTGGTCAACAACTTTTCCGACTATAAAATTCTACCTTTTATGTACGCTTACTCGGGCTACAACCAAATTTCAATGGCGATAAGCGACAGGCACTGCACCGCTTTCATGACCAGCTCGGCCAATTATTACTACAACGTAATGCCCTTCAGTCTGAAAAACGCAGGGGCGACATACCAGCGGATGATGAATAAAGTATTCCGCAACGAGATCGAAGATATGCTTGAGGTATACATGGACGACATGATCGTCAAATCTCGAGCAGACATCGACCATGTTGCCCATCTTAAAAAGGTCTTTGCCCAAGCGAGACAATGTAGAATGAGGTTCAACCCCGATAAATGCACTTTCGGGGTTAAGGCGGGCAAGTTCCTCGGGTTCTATCTAACAGAACAAGGAATTGAAGCCAACCCCGACAAGTGTCAGGCATTCTCCAACCTCCATATGCCTAATTCGAAATAATACATACAAGTCCTGAACGGCATGCTCACCTCGCTCTCCCTTTCGTGGCGAAGTCCGCTCAACACGTCCTTCCATTTTTCAAACTTCTGCACAAAGAGGCAGCTTTCGAATGGACCAAAGAATGCGAGCAAGCCCTCCTCCACCTCAAGAAAATCCTCTCGCAACTGCCCGTATTATCACGACCATTGGACGGGGAGACCTTGTTCCTGTATCTGGCCGTCTCCGTCGAGGCCGTGAGTGCGGCCCTTATTTGCGAGATTCCCAACGGACAAAAGCCAATGTATTTCACAATTAAAGCACTTCAGGGACCCGAGGTTAGGTACCAACAAATTGATAAGGTGGCCTTGTCCCTCATCAACGTGGGGAGAAGACTTCGACACTACTTCCTGGCACACACAATCATCGTATGAACAAACCAACCCGTAAGACAACTCTTAGGTCGACCGGACATGGCAGGTCGAATGCTAAAGTGGTCCTTGTAGCTTTTGGAGTTCGACATCCAGTACGAAAGCAGGAAGACCCTTAAAGCCCAAGCTCTGGCCGACTTCGTCGCGGAGATGACCGCTCATAACCCCCCATAGGGAAGGAGCACAAGTGGACCATCTTTGTGGACGGAGCTTCCAGCTCGACAAGAAGTGGAGCAGGGATCCTCCTCGAAAACAAGGAAGGTGTCGTGATCGAACACTCTCTCACTCTTTCCTTTCTGACCTCGAACAAGAAGGCTGAATACGAGGCCTTGCTCGTAGAATTAAGACCGGTCGAGGATCTTGACGCCCGAGAGATGCACATTTTCACTTATTCCCAACTTGTCGCATCTCAAGTTCAAGAGGGATGTCTAGTTAAGAACAACAGCCTCATTGAATATTTAAACTTGGTCAGAGAACATATGAAAAAGTTTGACCGGGTTGAAATCACACACGTGCTACGCGAACAGAACATGTGGCCCAACATACTTTCAAAGCTTGCGAGCACGAAGAAGAAAGGAGGGAACAAATCAGTCATACGAGAATCCCTATCTCTCTTGAGTATTGAAAGGTCCACGGTTCCGACCGAAGTGAATGCCATCGGGGACTGCTCATGCTGGATGACCCCGGTATTCAACTTTCTGACAAAAGGGGAGCTTCCTCTGGACCAAAGAGAGGAAACCTCAACCAAATGACGAGAATGCATGTACATGGTACTCGAACATAAACTGTACCGTCGGGGATTCTCCACCCAACTCTTGAAATGTGTCGAAGAATCTGCAATCCCTGAGATTCTGTGGGAAATCCACGAAGGAATCAATGCCCAGCACATGGGCGGAAGATCCCTAGCACGAAAGGTACTACGAGCAGGGTACTACTGGCCGACCATACAACAAGACACCAAAGAGCATGTCAAGAAATACGATAAATGCCAGAGGCATGCTGACATGCACCTCGCACCCTTGCACGAGCTAAATACACTATCCTCCCCGTGGTCGTTTGCCTGGTGGGGAATGGACATCCTCATACCTTTTGTGCAAGGGACATACCAGAACAAATTCCTCATTGTGGTCGTAGAATATTTCACCAAATGGATAGAGGCTAAAGCCCTAACGAAAATCAATTCACATAATATCCTTTATTCCTACAAACGAAATGTACTTGCTCGGTTTGGGATACCACGAGTGCTCATCACGGACAACGGCACCCAGTTCACCAATCAAAGTTTCCAAAGCTTCATCGCCAAACTCGGCACGAAACAACATTTCACCTCGATCGAACCCCCCCAAACCAATGGTCAAGCCGAAGCCGCAAATAGGGTCATCTTGTGAGGACTCAAACGCAGGCTGGGTGAAGCCAAGAGGGGTTGGGTCGAAGAACTACACAATGTCCTGTGGGCTTATCAAACAACACCTCATTCGATGATTGGCGAGATACCATTCTGACTAACCTATGACACCGAGGTCGTCATCCCAATAGAAATCATGGAGCCATCTAGGCGAACCAAAGTTACCCTCGACGAGAAGATGAACAATGAGGACCTTAGATATGAGCTCGACCTAGTCGAAGAAATTCGATCAGGAGCAGCTCTTCGCGAGGCTACATTAAAATAGCAGGTAGCCCTACGCCATGACAACAGAGTCATAAAGCGCTAATTTCGGGTCGGCAGCCTAGTCTTGTGAAGAAACCAGAAGGAATCCCGCGAAAGGAAGTTGGCCGCAAACTGGGAGGGGCCTTACCACATCCAAGGAGCTACGGGCACTGGAGCATATTACCTCAAACAATTAAATGGAGAACCACTACCTCGACCCTGGAATACTGCGAAGCTAAAACAATACTATAGCTAAGTCCTTCACCCTCTAAGGGCATTAACAGTCGACCAATCCTCTCTAACCGATGAGGGGATGTGCTCGACCACGTAGGCGTGTCTAGGTACGGACATGGCCTCCAAACATCAGTAAAAGGCGAGATTTGTTCATTTCACGAGAAAGATCTTAGCCCGACAATGACACCTCAATCGAGCTCTTTTGTCGAAGTACCCAACATGGAAGAACACCCAGCTCGCGTTGGGCAGTTCACGCCACAGGTTTAAGATCTCTACCGCGATCTTACTCTCGTTCCACGGATCCCTACTCCGCCTCCTCGACACATCCCAACATGTGTCGAACAATATGAGGGTCGAGCATACATCTCCACACATGGAACTTACAAATATTCATGGAATAAATAAGTCAAAAACAGCGACGAGCAAAAAATAGGCAAGCATCAGCAAAAACATAAAGGCATTGAAGCAAAGTAAAGCATTTATAAATGTGGACCGCTAGAGCTGACGATGTCTAAATGTTACAAAAAATCATGGGCACGCATGCCCAAATACAAATAGCTAAGTTACCTAAAAAATGCTAATCACTCCTCGGAGTGCCCACTTCGACCTCGGGAGAGTCAGAAGGAGGAACCACCCGGTCGTCAATCACCTGGGACAGAATCCTGGTTCCTTCGGTGTTGAGCCCGGGGTTCAACACGGACAACTGGTTCGCGGCAGCCTCGAAGCCGTCGGCCAAAGCATCGATGCAGTCTGACTCAAGGATTTGAATCCGAGCAACGAAATCGGCGTGAGTGCATAAATTAATTACCCCCCCCCCCCCCCCCGGGGTTTTCCCTCCACAGGCATCATGGTAGCCTTCAGGTCGGCGACTTCCCTCTCTAGTCGTTCCCTTTCGCTCTCCCACAGTTCTTTGTCGAGTAGGAGACAATTGTTTTCCTCGAGGACTTTTCCATCTCTCTCTTTCTCCCCCTCCAGCGTATCGGCCTGCTCCTGAAACATCACATTGCTTCATTCGAGGGCGGTCTTCAATTTTTGTGTTTTCGCCTGAAGAGTCGCTTTCTCCGACTCTAGTTCCTTGACCTGACCAGAAGAGTCGGCCCCTTCACCCGCAAGGACTACGACCATTTCTGCCACCTTCATCATCCCGACCATATTGGAAGTCACATGCTTCCTCCGACCCTCTTCATCGAGTCGCCTGATGATGTCAGACTCATTGTCGGACACAGTCAGAGGGAAGTGTGATACAGTGGCAGAACCGACTGTTTTTGTTCCTACTGGTTTTGCATTTTTTATTCGTAAATGTACGGTAAGCAAGAGTTGCCACCGTATTTTATTTTATCCAACAAAGTAAAAGGGAAAAAGAACAAAAAAAACCTTTTTCGAGATGTTTCTGAGTACAGGGGGGTAGATTATAGAAAGGGAAGGTGTTATCACCCTTTCTATCTGTGGTTTTCCATGGGCTCTTAGGTACTTGCCCATTCTTAAATTACTTTTGTGTGTTTGTGTGTTTGAAAAAGTTTTGAAATTGCCTTAGTATGGCATTTCACTTTATGGTAACCCTTGTATCAGTCCTCAAGGGTGTGATAAAATGTTTTTGAAAACTTTGTTTGAAAAGCTTGTTTGAAAGTGTAGGGGTAAAAATTTGTTGTTTTGAGCATGTACTTAAGAGTTTCTACCTACTCGAAAAAGGATGTTCATTTTCTTATTTCCTTTAGACAGCGCTATCCTACTATTAAGGAGTTGGTAGCTCCATCGTTGGAGTTTGATGGACAATCGAAAGGGACGAGTACGATCACTAAAGCAATGATTTGGAAACCTTAGTAGTTACCCTAAAGTCTTAAAGATATTTCTGAGGCAACATTCGAATGGGTCATTTTTGATCTTTTGGGACTAGAGGGCAACCACTAAAATTCCCTATACTTCATGACCGTTTACCGAAGGCAACCGAAGTGGGGCAAATCCTAGGAGTGAGCATGTGCAAGTGTTTGATTTTCAATTATTTATCTTTGCACTGTTAGGGTTTTCTATTGTTTTAAATTATGATCTTTTGCACACAATCCTATTGTCAATCATCTAACAGTTTATAATGACGGAAAGTAAAAGTGCGAAAAATTTAAACCTAGCTATTACAAGGCTTTGGGGAGGGGGATTACATAATCAAAAACTTGGGGAAAATAGTAAATAAAAGCAGTAATAAACCTAATTAACTATTACAAACTCGGAGTAATTACATTAATTGGAGAAATAAACAAATAAATGCGCGCGAGAATAAATTAAACGAGGGATTAAAATTAAATTCAAAAACATTTAATTAGTGAATAAAGAGAAAATATCTTTTTGGGTTTTTTTGAGAAAAGTAATTACTTTTGCAAATTAACCTAATTTCTACTTAATTTTAATTATGAAAAAAGAACTTAAATCATCCTAATTAACCTAATTAATTAATGAAATTAAATATTAAAAAAATCTAATTAAAATGTTGTGTTTTTATGATTTTTTGATTTAATTAAAAAACAATTATTTTGTAAAAATAATTAAAAACCAATAAAAACAATAAGAAATTAAAAAAAAAGGAATAAAATGGGTCTGGTGTGAAAGTAATTCAGGGAGGTGCATGGTTGAATTTCCAGGCCCAGAATAGTCGGCCCATCTGCCTGCGTTTGATCTAGTGGGACACTTGCCAAGAGAGTCCACCATGCGCCTGCATGCTTGAGGCGTGGGATCTAAATACAGATTGATCCAATGATAAGATGTTGAGGTGCATGGTGAGTGCTTGGTTATGTGATGCGCTGAATCTGTAAAGAGAAAATCAGAAAATAGAAAATGTATGGACCTGGGATCAAACCCAGGTCCTTCACATCACACGCCTCGCCCTTTGCCATATGTGTTGGATTGGTCATTCGTTCATATAATTAAACAAATAAAACATAAGTCAACCCAATTAGTATGCCTAGCAAAAAGCGCGCGTGATTCAAACCGTCCAACCAGGCTTGGACACACTGTCATCTTCCTCACTAGGACTATTGTTTTAGAAAGTACTTTTACCTACTGTTGTACCCCAAAATTTTCCCTCCCATATTTCTCAATACATGTCAAGTGAGGTCCTCAAATTGCTCAAGGAAGTCCAAGAGTTGACCAGACAAACTCTCTCTTAAAGGCAGTCTACCTCAAATTAGGGTTTCATTTTTCATCAAGATGCTTGAGCCCAAAGGATCCAAAATTCTCACCATGCCCTAATATGTTCTCAAGATCATCCATGTCAAGTTTCAAGCCTTGCAGAGGAAGTTTACTCAGTCAATTGCTCAAAGGCCTGGAAATCGACTGTGCTAGGTCAAAAGTCAACTATGGCCCACATACAGTCAAACTTCAATATTTTTGGTCAACATCCTCATTTTGAAGTATTTTTAATCATTTTATCAAGGGTTGATCATGATTCATCAAGGATTGCTCACAATTCATCAAAACCCAAAAGTTGCTAAATTAGGGTTTTGTAGGAAAAGTCAACTCAACTTTGACCAAGCATAACTTTCTCATACTTTATCATAAATGACCCATTCAAATCTCATTTTGAAGAGGATGCAATTCCCTACAATTCATCTTCAGCTCCCAAGTTCAGAATATGCACTCAGAAAAAGATATGAATTTTGACATTATGGGTCATTTTGAAAAGTCAACAAAAACACCTTTTGGTTCAAAGCTTCATACATGAACATGGAAGACTCAATTGAGATGATACCAAAAGGTTTGCTTAGAGTACATCCTAAGATTTCTAAAAAGTCCAAGAACACCTCTCTAGGGTCAAATTTGAGAGAGTTATGCATTGGCCAAGTTGATTTTTTTTGCAAAATTGCCAAAAGTCAAATGTGCTCAAATTTGCATTTTTTGCTAAATGGACCCAACTTTTTATGCTTGCACTTCAATGATAACATAGTCCACGACCTATGGGACCCTCCATGCTTTATTTATTTATTTATTCAATTTATTTTGATTTTTATTCACTTAAAATTCAAATAAAATCAAATAAATCTAAATAAATCATATATCGTGTTTTAAGGATGATTTTTGCATTGAAGGAAGATCTTATATGCTGTCAATTGAGAATCAATTCGTGCAAGGCTGATTTGGGTGGAAAAAGATTGAATTTGAGATAATTTGGAAAGATATCATATGCCATGAAATACCAAATCAAATCTTCATAATGGGCAAGATTGAATCTGTTTTTGTTGACCTAACATGTTGTATTACATATACAGAAGAGATCCAAGGCATAAGGGGAGGTTGAGCAGTCGTGTAAAGCAAGAACAAAGCTGAAAAAATTCAAGAAAAAGTGGTGATACAATTCCAAGTTACAGGCCATCCCAATCCATCTTCGCCTTGCCAATCAATTTCTGGACGTCTCGGGATCATGTTCCAATCATTAGCAAGCCTTCCCACATCCTGAAACGCATTGTAGCAGTCACACGGTTAGCTTAAAATTTGGATTTCATTTTCATCAATTTATACATCATTTGCACGTTTTGATTGCATATTCTTATTCCTTAACGTGTTTGCAAGCTAATCATTATATTCAATTGCATTTTTTATGATTATATGAAAAACTGCCATGGCTAGGGTTTCTTGTTTAGTTTTAGGGGTTTGCAATACAAGTAAAATTGGACGTTGATTCTAGTATCATGATACTCGTGAGGATGAGACGAGTTGATTGGTACCATCCATGGCCATTTATATTGCCTGTGGATAATTTTTGAAATACACAGGTTTGTAGCTACAGCGCCATGTCCGTAGGTAAAGGTATCTGGGGATAAAATGACGGTTGGGAGGAAGAAGATGATGCGTGGCGCTCCCTGGTTGGGCAGTTTGATTTTCAGTGTGTTTTTTCAATAGCCTTTACTTTTCATATATTATATTTTGTTTTTATTATATAAAAAAATAACATTGGAAGCACATATGGCAAGCGTGCAGTGGAAAAGTGCATGAGGACCTGGGTTCGATCCCCATGTCCCAACCTTTCTTCATATTTTTCTTCAATAGGCAATCTAGCGTGTTACACATCAAGAGGTTCACTGTATGCCACCAAGATCTGGCCATCCTATTCATCAGCGCTCCAGATCTAATGCCTTTCCCTTGGAGGACTACCATGCGCCCCCAGTCAACGTGCACACTGGATTGAACGAAGTCAAGCAGGCCTTAGCCATTTGGGCCCAGCAATTCAGATAGCACCCCCCTTTTCAGCAAAAAAACCACCAGGCCCATTTACTAACCTTTTTTATTTCTTTTCTTTATTTTTTATTCTTTAAATTTCCTTTATTTATTTTAATTCACAAATTAATTTATTTTTTTCATTAAAAAAAATCATAGAATCAAATTCACAAAAAAAAATTAGAATTAGTTTTTTTATATATATTATTAAAATTAATTTAATTTAGTGTTAACTTAGTGAAATTGTAATTTATTTTCACAATTAAAATTAAAATAGAAAATTAGGTCAATTTTTAATTTAATTTTATTTTTCTCTTTTTCTCAAATAAATAAAAATACAAAAATAGGTTTTAGAATAAATTAATTCAGTTTTCTTAATTTAAAATTAATTAGGATTGGGATTGTTTTTTTTAAATAATTTCTCTATTTTCTTAAATAACAAAATATGACAAAAAAACATCTTTCTTAGTCGCGAATAGGTTTAGTCAAGGGTCAAAACCCTAATCGGCCCGTATTTAATTCGTCGCACGTTTATTATTTTTGCCAATATTGTTGTAACTGATCATGGCTTGTAATAGTTTAATCTAGGGTTTTTTTTATTTATCGCTTTTTCCCGGGTTTTTGGCTATGTAATTAATCCCTCTCCCCGAAGCCTTGTAATAGCGTAGATTTACTTTCTCGCATTTTAATTCTCGCAAATATTTGACTATTTAGATGTATGCTAATAGGATTGTATGACAAGAATGCATGACAAATTTAATACAGTTAGAAAACCCTAATGTGCAAAGACTAAATAATTGAAAACAGATCACCCGCACATATCACTCTTAGGGTATACTCACACTTCGGTTGCCTTCGGTAAACGGTCATTAAGTATAGGGTGTCTTAGTGGTTTCCTTCCTGTCTAAAAAGATCAAACGTTGCCTCGGAAATGTTGCCTCAGAAATGTTGCCTCGAATATGATCTTAAAGACTCTAGGGTTATTACTAAGGTGTCCTAACATTGCTTTAGTGATCGTACGTCCCTTTCGAATTGACCCTTACAACTCCAACGACGGTGCTACCTATTTCTCAATAGTAGGATAACACTGTCTAAAGGAACGAGAATAGAAACGATCTTTTTTTGAGTAGGTAGATGCTAGTAGGTACTTGCTCAAATCAAAACTCTTCACACTTACACATTTCAAAACAATTTTCAAAATAACTTTGTCACACCTTTGAGGACTGATACAAGGGTTATCACGAAGTCAAACTTTTTCAAAACAAAGCACATACACAAGTAATTTTAAAAGATGAGCAAGTACCTAAGAGCCCATGGAAAACCATGGATAGAAAGGGTTCTAACACCTTCCATTTCTATAATCTACCCCCCGTACTCTGAATATCTCGAAAAAGGATTTTTTTTTCTGTACTTTTTTCCTTTCCGGTTGGATGAAATAAAAGTCGGTAGCGACTCTTGCTTACCGCGACATTTTGCAAACACAAAACGCAAAATGCAAACCAGCATCAAACAGTTGGTTCTGCCACCGTATCACAGAACTGGCGACTCTGATGGGGAATTAATAAGTGGGGTATACCTTAGGATCTAGTTCATCATAATTGCTTCTCTTGAATGTTTTGTTTGTTTTACTTTTAAGGGTTTTTGCTTGGGGTTACTATAGATCCTAACCCAGATCTGGGGAATACCTTTTAGGTAAGTAGCAATAGACTTTGAGGGAACTGTATGGCCTAGACCGATACGGTTGAAGCAGTAGCTATGTTGGTGTGGCACTTTGGTTGGTACCGGTATCCCTTGTGGAGAAAAGAGGAGAATACGGGTCCGCCGCGTGGTGTCGTTAAGCATCAACTGACCTTGGAACCTTTAATCGCCCAACTTGGCCATTAGAAAGTAGTGAGATAGCCGACCTCGGTCTAAAGCTGAGAACTGGTTGATACTCGATGCTACACTCATTGAGACCATACTCTCGAGATAGTTTCGGCTTCAAGAAAAGATTGTGTGAGCTGAAACCATGACCGATGGAGGATGGTCAATGATATCGAGATCCTCTAGAACCCGGTTACTTTTTCTAGGACAGGTTGAAACCAACTTCACTTCAAGAGGGTATTACCTTTGACCTCATGCGAGCCTTAAACCTAAGGGCTTTGTGTGACTTGTTTGTCTTTGCCATATCTGTTATTTGCTATACCTGTGTTTTATCATGACATCATGCATCATAACATGGAATTCATGCTCCATTACACTAACCATTTCAAAGACCAAGGGAATTTATCTTTGTTCTGTTTTGCATATCATGGCTTCTGTACGTAGAAAGACTATCTGAGTCAACTTTGTGGAGATACCATCCCAACTCAAAGAGATAGTTTCAAGAATTTCTGAAACTTCCATGTTCATTAAGAGACATTGTCAACTTCTCAACCTGGTTACTTTAAACCCTGATGAACAAATGATGAGTGTGCTTTTTCAGTTCTTCGATCCCGAGCATCACTATTTCACCTTTCCAGATTATCAGTTGGTACCCATCTTGGCGGAATTCTCTCATCTATTGGGCATATCCATTCTTGAACAGGTACCCTTCACAGGTATGGAAGAAGTTCCTAAGCCAAAAGTCATTGCCTCAGCTTTGCATTTGAAACGGGCCGATGTGGTATCCAATTGGGAAACTCGAAGCGGAGTCGAAGGCTTTCTAGCCAAATTTATGATAGACCAAGCTCAGCTATTCTGGGATGATTTAGATTTTCAGGATTTTGAAGATGTCTTGGCTCTTCTTATCTATGGTTTGCTTCTCTTCCCTAACCCAGATTCCTTTGTAGATGTGAATGCTATCAAGATTTTCCTTTCTCGCAATCATGTGCCTACCTTGCTTGGAGATATCTTGCACGCTCTCTATACTCGTACCATAAGGAGAAGAGGGACTCTTATGTGCTGCATGCCATTGTTGTCGAGGTGGTTTATTTCTCACCTCCCTAAATTTATGCTGAAGAACGAAGAAGGTGTGGGTTGGTCGCATAGAATAATGTCACTTGCTCATACAGATATTATTTGGTGTTCCCAGACTATGGAAGACATTGCTGTTATTGACCGTTGTGGAGGGTATCCTAATGTCCCTTTACTTGGTATCAGAGGAGGTATAACTTACAATCCTTGTCTAGATTTGCGACAATTTGGTCGTGCTCGAAGAGATGGTCCCCATAGGTTACTTCTCGAGGATATTGCATTCGATTATGAAGAGGATGTTAAAGGGCATCGCCGGAGGTTCATACGAGCTTGGGGAATGGTAAATAGATCTGACCCCCATGGGTTGGGACCAAAGACTTCCCTTCCTATGCAACCTTACCTCCAATGGGTCTGAGCTCGTGCCCAGAAGCTTGTGATTCCTTATGCGGCAGTATTACCAGTGATCGTGGAACCCACTACCGAAGACGACATTCCTTACACGGTTCTCTATCCTTACATGCCCACTGATCTTGGAGAGCTACAAAGATCTTGGATTAAGCTGAAGAATGAGCGAGATACTTACAGGGAGCAGTTCCATGAGCAAGAGAGGAAGGTTTTAAGGCTCACCAGGCAGCTCGAGGAGGAAAGAGTGCTCAATGATTACATCAGCACAAAGAGAAAGCGTCCATGGGACTTTTGATTTTGCTTTTCTAGTTTTAGATTTGTTTTATTTACTTCTTTGTAACGCCTTAAGGGAATTGTTTAACATTTCAAAGTTAAACTAATAAAGTTTTGTTTATTTTTTGGTTTGCAAATTTAAATCTCCCAAAGTCTTTGAAATCATTACATGCACATCCCATTATCATGCACAGCATCACAGGTACCGCTACAGGTTTCTTATCTTCTTCGCTATTTATTTCAGCAGAAATGTCTTCTGATCAAGCCATCAAATATCTTCAGGCACATAACGCCCAGTTCCAATAGATGTTCATAAGTCTGGTTAAGGGGCAAGAGGATCTGAAAACTCTCATTTTGAAAGAGAAGAAGAAGAAGAAGAAGAAGGCCGGTCTTCTGATCATGGGCAGAAGGTTTGGAGAAAAGTTGAAGCATCAAACTGATCTGACCTCTTCATCCAAAGAAGGGGAGAACCAAGAAGAAGAAGAAAAGGACCCCATCCTGCAGTCTCTGATAATGATACTGATTTTGATGATGAGCAATATCCTCCTGCCGAGGATAGGTACAAGCAGCTAGAAGACCGTCTGAGTGTTATGAAAGTTTAGAAGATACCTGGTTTGGATTTCGGAGAACTGGGACTGGTATCGAGACTGGTCATCCCTCAGAAGTTCAAAGCTCCAGTTTTTGCTAAGTATGATGGAGTGTCTTGCCCGAAACTCCATCTCTGCTCTTATGTCATGAAAATTCAACCCCACACTGTTGATATAAATTTGTGGGTGCACTTCTTTCAAGATAGTCTGTCAGGGACTTAGCTTGAATGGTTCTACCAGTTGGAAGGGGCCAATGTTCGAAACTGGGAAGATCTTGCTGCTTCTTTCTACAAGCAGTACCAGTACAATTCCGACCTTGCTCCCACTCGTACTCAACTCCAGAGTATGTCCATAGGTGTAGGTGAAGGTTTCAAAGATTACGCTCAGAAATGGAGAGATTTGGATGGCAGAGTTCAACCCCCTTTGTTTGATAGGGAGTTGGTGGATATGTTCCTGGGGACGCTGTCTGGTCCATTTTTCAACCACTTGATTGGCAGCTCATCGTCTGGTTTCACCGAGTTGATTTTAACTGGAGAAAGAGTGGAGGCTGGAATTCAAAGTGGTAAAATATAGAAAGATGCCTCTTCGAGTTCGGTAAAGACACCTTTTACTGGTAAGAAGGAAGCCAATGCAGTTTATAGCCCGAGGGCCAAAACCAATATGAACACCGTCCAACGATAAATGCTGTAGTGATACCAAGACCTGTTGTTTCTCCACAACGCAACAATCAACAGAGGGTGGAAAGACCACATCTGCAGTTTACCCGCATTAGCATGACATTGGCTGAAGTGTTACCTCACCTGCTGAGATCCAACTTGACCATATTGAGGGAGGCTCCCAAAAATCCAAACACTACCTCTCCTAGATACAATCCCAACGCGCGGTGTGCCTACCATTCTGAGAGTCCTGGCCATGATACCAATGACTGATGGGCTTTGAGAAACAAAGTATAAGATTTGCTGGAAGCTAAGGAGATAGAGTTTGATGCTCCAAAAAAGCCGAATGTAATAACTGCTCCTATGCCCAAACATGGTCGTGGGGTTAATGCTGTTGACAATGATTTGTTTGTGACCTATGTTGAAGAAATTTCTACTCCTCTTATGGCTTTTAAGATGAATTTACTGTTGGCCGGTTTATTTCCGGGTTATGGTGAAGGTTTCCACATGTGCTCGATTTTACCTTCTAGTATCAGTTTGTTGAAGTCAGGTGTTCAGCGCCTGATGGATAATAAAGAGATTATGTTCGAGAAGACTATGATTCCTGTTGTTCCCAATGAAGATGTCGCCATCATAACCATTTCTGCCAATCCTTCCAAGGTTTCCTCGAGAAAACCTGTTAGGATTACACCTGTTCTTAGAATTGCTCCGCTAATAATCATTATTCCTGGTCCCATCCCGTACACGTCAGACAAGGCTATCCCATGGCACTATGGTGTTGATGTGTATTATCATGGCATTAAGCAAGAGTTGAAGAATGAAGAAGCCGATATTGATGTCAGTAATATTGTCGGGGATAGTAAGGTCACCAGAAGTGGAAGACTCTTTTCTCCCGAGATTTCCCCTCCGACTGTCCATAAACCTATTGTCATTCCATCTGCTAGTACATTAACTACTGTTCCAGTTCCTACCCCAGTTATCACCCCTGTCGCCGAGCCATCTGGGACTCGGGGCAAAGAAATCATAGGTGAGCCTGCCCGGATGGAGGCACCTAGAAAAATTGTTGTGGAAGCCTCTAAACAAGAAATAGAGGAAATACTGAAAATTATTAAGAAAAGCGACTAAAATCTGGTTGAACAGCTGGGGCAGACCCCGTCAAAGATCTCAATGTAGTCTCTGTTATTGTGTTCTGAAAACCATGCAAAGGCTTTGATTGCATTTCTCAAGACTGTGCATGTGCCGCAGGAAACGTCTGCAGATTAATTCAAAGATTGTGTGGCTAGCCTGACTGCTGACAATGGGCTAGGATTTTCAGATGCGGATCTGACCGCTAAGGGGAGGAATCATAATGATAATCTGCATGTCTCGATTGAGTGCAGGGGCACCACTATAGCCCATGTATTGGTGGACACTGGGTCTTCGCTGGATGTTCTACCGAAGAAAGCGTTGGACCGTTTGGATTGTGAGGGTTTGACTTTAAAGCCGAGTAACATTGTGGTGAGGGGTTTTGATGGATCAAAAAGAATGGTGCACGGGGAGGTGGACATCCCTGTCAAAGTGGGTTCTCAGACCTTTGGGTCCACCTTCTATGTAATGGACATCACACCATTATATTCTTGCTTGCTGGGTCGTCCTTGGATCCATAGGGTTGGGGCAGTTACTTCTACACTCCATCAAATGCTGAAGTATCTAATGCAGGGGAAAATTATCACAGTGCGAGGTGAAGAAGAGTACATGGTAAGTCATCTTAATTCCTTCCGTTATATGGAGATGGATGGGGAGTTCATAGAAACTCTTTGTCAGAACTTCAAAGAGGTCCCTCAGACTTTGGTGTCAACTGAAGCTACTACCAACAAACCTCCGATGAAGATGGCTTCCCTCAAAGATGCCAGGGATGTAGTTGAAGAAGGTGGGTGTACCAATTGGGGTCGGCTCCATGATTTCACTCACAAAACTGACAAATTTGGTTTGGGCTTTACTACAGGGGCTCAAAGGGTTGTTAGGCGCGCGCGGATTGGAAGACCTCCTCTACATATCAGCAATCGGGGAGTTAATGAAATTGAGGATAGTGAAGAAGATTCAGACATCGATAGCTGGATCTACCTAACAACCAATGGTGGACTGAATAACTAGACGGTGAAGGACTTCATACCTGTTTCTTTTATTTTGCATTAATTTACTTTTGTTTTAAGATTTGTAATAAATAGTTTGAAACTTTACGGCCCGGTGCCTTGCCCGAGGCACATTGGCTTCGCTTGTGAGGGCTTATTCTTATTTGTCATTTTCATATATCATTAATAAAACATTGGACGTTTCTTGCATTACAAATTTTGCGCTCCTTGTTTTTCTTTTTTGTCTCTCACTTTATCAAAACAGCTATTCTCTTACACACACCCACATATCATGTTGCAGATCCATATCCACTCTGGATCCCATTGATAACAGCTCTGCTACTGCCAGTTATGACTTCGAAAATCTGATCAACCAAGCCGAGGATGAAGGTGAGGATGATTGTGAGGTGCCTAGAGAACTTTCTAGACTACTACAACAGGAAGAAAGGGCCATACAGCCTCATGAAGAGCCAGTTGAGTCAGTGAATTTGGGTACAGAGGAAGACAAGAAGGAGGTTAAAATAGGTGCGAATCTGGAGCCTAGTGTCAAACAACGGCTAATACAGATGTTCCACGATTATGTTGAGATCTTCGCCTGGTCCTATGAAGATATGCCTGGTTTGGACACTGATATTGTGCTACATCGCCTGCCAACCAAAGAAGACTACCCTCCGGTGAAGCAGAAGGTCCGCCGTATGCGCCCTGAAATGTCAGAGAAAATTAAGGCAGAGGTCATGAAACAGTTCGACGCAGGATTCTTAGTTGTCACTTCTTATCCGTAGTGGGTTGCCAACGTCGTTCCGGTACTTAAGAAGGGTGGTAAGGTACGGATGTGTGTGGACTACAGAGATATGAACAGGGCAAGCCCCAAGGACGACTTCCCGCTTCCTCATATTGATGTTCTAGTCGACAGAACTGCGCAACACAAGATCTTCTCCTTCATGGATGGTTTTTCTGGCTACAACCAGATCAAGATGGCTCCTGAGGACATGGAGAAGACAACCTTCGTTACACAGTGGGGCACCTTCTATTATAAGGTAATGCCTTTTGGGTTGAAGAATGCTGGGGCAACTTATCAGCGCGCCATGGTCTCTTTGTTCCACGATATGATTCACCACGAGATTGAGGTTTATGTTGATGACATGATAGCCAGGTCTCAGACTGAGGAAGAGCACCTTGATCATCTCCAGAAACTGTTTGACAGGTTGAAGACGTACAAGCTGAGGTTGAATCCAAACAAGTGCACCTTCGGGGTAAGTTCTAGTAAGCTTCTAGGTTTCGTTGTCAGTGACAAAGGTATTCAGGTGGACCCTGCAAAGGTAAAATCCATACAGGAGATGCCAGCTTCCCGTGCAGAAAAGGAAGTTAGAGGTTTCTTGGGACATTTGAATTACATCGCCAGGTTCATTTCACATTTGACTGCTAATTGTGAGCCAATCTTCAAGCTGCTGAAGAAAGATCAAGCGGTAAAGTGGAATGATGAATGCCAGACTGCTTTCGAAAGAATCAAGGAATACCTTCAAGAACCACCAATTCTGATGCCTCCAGTTGAAGGAAGACCCTTGATATTATACTTGACAGTGCTAGACAATTCAATGGGGTGTGTTCTGGGGCAGCATGACGAGTCTGGTCGAAAAGAGCACGCCATTTATTACCTTAGCAAAAAGTTTACCGACTATGAGACCCGATACTAATTGCTCGAGAAAACTTGATGCGCCTTGGCATGAGCTGCTCTCCGAATGAGACAATATATGCTGACTCATACTACTCTGTTGATATCAAAGATGGATCTGATCAAGTATATTTTTTAGAAGCCCGTCTTATCCGAAAGAATAGCAAGATGGCAGATGATCTTAACCGAGTATGGCATCCAATACACAACCCAAAAAGCAATCAAGGGGAGTGTATTGGCGGATCATTTGGCGCATTAGGCCGTGGATGACTACCAGTCCATGAATTTCGAGTTCCCTGATGAGGACATCATGTTGGTGACCGACTGCGAAGAACCTGGACCGGATGAAGGACCCGAGGAGGGATCCCGATGGTCTATGTATTTTGATGGAGCCTCGAACGCATTGGGAAATGGCATTGGTGTTGTAATTATATCTCCTGAGGGTTGTCATACTCCGTTCACCGCCAGATTATGTTTCAACTGCACCAACAACATGGCGGAGTATGAAGCGTGTATCATGGGTCTTCGAGCTGCCATTGACCCGAGGATTAAATTCTTGAGTGTATTCGGAGATTCTGCTCTGGTAATAAGTCAGATCAAAGGCGAGTGGGATACGAAGCACCCGAATCTTATTCCTTACAAAGAGTATGTACTAACATTGCTCCCACACTTTGAGGAGATAACCTTTGAGCAATTCCCAAGAGAGGAGAATCAGTTAGCGGACACACTAGCTACCATGTCTTCTATGTTCAAAGTCCGGTGGGACAATGAAGCTCCCCAAATTACCATTGAGAGGTTGGATGAACCTGCACAATGCTATGACATTGAGACTGAAGAGGCAGCAGATAAACCCTGGTCCCACGAGGTAAAGAGGTATCTTGAGGCTCAAGAATACCCCGAGGCGGCATCTGTTAATAATAAGAAGTTTTAGAGGAGGTTCGATGCGAAGTTCTTCATCAGTAATG
Organism: Vicia faba; assembly: GCA_948472305.1. Classification (NCBI taxonomy): domain Eukaryota; kingdom Viridiplantae; phylum Streptophyta; class Magnoliopsida; order Fabales; family Fabaceae; genus Vicia; species Vicia faba. Next base: position 1,610,759,667 of record OX451738.1, on the reverse strand, counting down.
GGATCCTCTATAAGCATAACCATGATTCAACCTTACTGCGGTGCATGGACAAGAGCGAGGCAGAAAGGATCATGACAGAGTTACATGAAGGCACTTTCGGAACTCATTCCAGTGGACATACCATGGCGAAGAAAATCCTACGGGCAGGATATTACTGGTCCACCATGGAAGCCGATTGTTATCAGCACTCTCGAACCTGTCATAAGTGCCAAGTCTATGCTGATAAGGTGCATGTACCTCCGGTTCCCTTGAATGTTTTGACAGCTCCTTGGCCCTTTGAAATGTGGGGCATCGACATGATCAGCGAGATCAGACCTACTGCGCCTAACGGGCATCATTTCATTCTGGTAGCAATTGATTACTTTACAAAGTGGGTTGAGGCAGCTTCCTTTTCTACAGTAACCAAGAACGTCGTGGCGCGGTTCATCCGACATAATCTGATCTGTCGATATGGTGTACCAGAGAGGATCATTACTGACAATGGTACAAATCTCAACAACACGATGATCACAGAGCTCTGCAAACAATTCAAGATTCAGCATCATAACTCTTCTCCTTACCGGCTGAAGATGAATGGCGTTGTTGAAGCAGCTAACAAGAAAATCAAGAAGATTGTGTAGAAGATGACGGTGACATACAAAGACTGGTACGAGATATTAACATTCGCTCTTCATGGGTACCGTACCTCAGCACCCGTCGACAGGGGCAACACCCTACTCTTTGGTATATGGCATGGAGGCAGTCCTACCCATCGAAGTCCAGATACCCTCTCTCAGGATTATGAAGGATGCAGGTTCGAACGAAGACGATTGGATCCAAACCCCATTGATCAGTTGAATTTAATCGATGAAAAGAGACTTACTACTGTTGTACCCCAAAATTTTCCCTCCCATATTTCTCAACACATGTCAAGTGAGGTCCTCAAATTGCTTAAGGTAGTCCAAGAGTTGACCATACAAACCCTCTCCTAAAGCAATCTATCTCAAATTAGGGTTTCAGTTTGCATCAAGATGCTTGAGTCCAAAGGGTCTCAAATTCTCACTATTGTACTAATATGTTCTCAAGATCATCCATGTCAAGTTTCAAGCCTTGCAGAGAAAGTTTGCTCAGTCAATTGCTCAAAAGCCTGAAAATCGACTGTGCTAGGGTTAAAGTCAATTGTGGCCCACATACAGTCAAACTTCAAGATTTTTGGTCAACAACCTCATTTTGAAGTATTATTCATCATTTTATCAAGTGTTGATCATGATTCATCAAGGGTTGCTCACAATTCATCAAAACCCAAAAGTTGCTAAATTAGGGTTTTGTAGGAAAAGTCAACTCAACTTTGACCAAGCATAACTTTCTCATATTTTATCAAAAATGACCCATCCAAAGCTCATTTTGAAGAGGATGCAATTCCCTACAATTCATCTTCATCTTCCAAGTTCAAAATATGCACTCACAAGAAGGTATGAATTTGGACATTATAGGTCATTTTGAAAAGTCAACAAAAACACATTTTTTGTCAAAGCTTCATACATGAGAATGGAATACCAAATTGAGATGGGAACAAAAGGGTTGCTTAGAGGACATCTCAAGCTTGCTAAAAAGTCCAAGAACACATCTCTAGGGTCAAAATTAAAGGAGTTGTGCATTGGTGAAGTTGACCTTTTTTGCAAAATTGCCAAAAGTCAAATATGCCTAAAATTGCATTTTTTTGCTAAATGGGCCTAACTTTTTATGCTTGCACTGAACTTATATCATGGTCCACGACCCATGAGCCTTTCCACTTGTAATTATTTTAATTTTATCATTTATCTTGATTTTATTTCATTTAAATCAAATAAAATCAATAATAAATAATGAAAATATCAAAAATCATTTAAACCTTGAGATTTTGTGCATATTTCAGGTCCATGAATAGTTGGAAATGAGATCAAATCGTGCAAGGCTTGTTTGTACACAAAAATATTGGATTTTGGCTTGATTTGGAAAGATTTACATGAGAATCAAATCATGATCAATGATCATTATTGGAGAAGATTTGATGCAAACTTGTAAACCTAATTCACTCAAGGGTACACATAGAACATTGGTAGGCCAAAAGCATAGGGGTTGGAGGCATGAGAGAGTATAATCAGATTCAAAAAAGTCATTAAAAAGTGTGGAATCATTCTTGCAGTTAGAGGGAAGTTCAGGCTATTCCAAGACCACCATTTGCATCATCGACCTTCTCTGAAGCAGATACGATCATTGGCAAGCATCCATACGACCAGAATCTCAAACCACAGACCCACGATTTGCCCTTCAAACTCAAAATCCATTCTTGCAATTTACGCATCATTAGCATGTTTCAATGACATATATGTGTTTGTTAATGTATTTGCAATATCCTGGTTATACTCAATTGAGTTTTTGATGCACGTACTAAGATCCACCATTGCTAGGTTTTCCTTGCTCGTTTTAGGGTTTTCTCATGCAGGTAAAAATGGCCTAAAAGAGGGGTACCATGGTGTTCACAAGGCCAAGACGAACTGACCTGTACCATTAGTTTTCATTTATGATGCTTGTATGAGATTTTGGAGAAACGCAGGCTTATACCTACGCCCAGAAAACCGTAGGTAAAAGTCTTGGACTTTTGCCAACGGAGGGAGGAAGACGAAGGGTGGCGTGGCACCCCCTGACTGGTCCATTCAAACTTCGCGCGTTATTAGATCCATTATCTCGTTTTCCATTATATTGATTATTGCTTATTTCAGATACAAAAGAATCAGCCAGCCCAGCTGGCGAGCATGTTATGGCCAGATGCTAAAGGGCCTGGGTTCGATCCCCAGGTCCCCTTGTTTCTTCAATATTATTTTGCTATGCATATTTCCATGCGCAGGCTTCTAGGACATCCACCATACGTCCTTAATGATCAGCCAACCAGATGTCCAACAAGCCAAATCCAACGCCTGGCACATGAAGGTCTACCATAGGCCTAGTCAAACGTGCAACATTGGATCATGAGAGTCAACGTGGACCCAGGCTTATTGGGCTTAGAAACTGCTATCGACACTCCCTTTCTACTTTGACACCAGGCCCATATTCTTTTTCTTTAATATTTTTCTTTTATTTATTTTGATTAATTATTCTCTAACAAAAATTAATTCTTTTTTTTACAAAAACTCATAAAATCAATTTTCATCAAATTAGATTTAGGTTTTATTTTTATCAAATTTATTTTAATAATTAGTTTAATTTAATCTTAGGGTAATTATAAATTTTTTTGTAAATAAATCAAAACAAATTAGAAATTAGGGTTTGTTTGATTTAATTTTTATTTTCTTTTCTTAAAATAGCAAAAATACAAAAAATAGGTCAAATTAATTATTTTTCTTAATTTAAATTAATTAGTAACTAGGTTTATATTTATTCATTAAAACCTTATTTTCTTAAAATAATAAAAAAAATATAAAAAAATGATTTTTCTTTCAATTAGATTTAGACGGGGTCAAAACCCTAATTTTCTCTCGTTCTCGTTTCATCGCACGCGTTTATTTATTTTTTGCAAATATTAATGTAACTGCTCATGGGATGTAATAGCTTAATTAGGACTTTCCTTTTATTTATCGTTTTACGGGTTTTTGGCTATGTAATTAATTCCCCTCTCCGAAGCCTTGTAATAGCGTAGTTTTTTTTTCCGCATTTTAATTTTCACAAATATTAACTGTTAGATGTATGATAATAGGATTGCATGACAAGAATGTATGTTAATTTTAAAATGGTTAGCAAACCCTAAATGTGCAAAGATAATAACTGAAATCAAATCACTCGCACATGTGCACTCCTAGGGTATACTCTCACTTCGGTTGCCTTCGGTAAACGATCATTAAGTATAGGATATTTTAGTGGTCGCTCTCTTGTCTAAACAAAGGTCAAAAGTCCCGTTCGGAAAGGTTGCCTCAGAAATGTTGCCTCGAATATGATCTTAAGACATTAGGGTTATTACTAAGACGTCCTAACATTGCTTTAATGATCGTACGTCCCTTTCGAATTGACCCTTACAACTCCAACAACGGTGCTACCTACTCGCTAATAGTATGATAACGCTGTCTAAAGGAAACAAGAACAGAAACATTCTTTTTTCGAGTAGGTAGATGCTAGTAGGTACTTGCTCAAAATCAAACTTTTCCACACTTACACACTTTTCAAACAAAGTTTTCAAAAACACTTCGTAACACTCTTGAGGACTGATACAAGGGTTAGAACGACGTAAAACAAAAACTTTTCAAAACACACAAACACGGAAGCAATTTTTAAATGATGAGCAAGTACCTAAGAGCCCATGGAAAACCATGGATAGAAAGGGTGCTAATACCTTCCCTTTCTATAATCTACCCCTTGTACTCAAAATCTCGAAAAAGGAATTTTTTTGTGCTTTTTTCCTTTGCAGTTGGATAAAATAAAAGTCGCTGGCGACTCTTGCTTATCGCGACATTTTGCAAACACAAACATAAAACACAAACCAGTATTAAACAGTCGGTTCTGCCACCGTATCACAGAACTGGCGACTCTGTTGGGGATAATAAATGGGGTATACCTTAGGATTTAGTTCATCATAAATTGCTTCTTTTGTTTGTTTTGGTTGCTTTACTTTTAAGGGTTTTGTTTGGGAGTTACTATAGATTCTAACCCGGATCTGGGGACACCTTTTAGGTAAGTAGCAATAAACTGTGAGGGAACTGTATGGCGTAGACTGATACGGTTGAAGCAGTAGCTACATTGATGTGGCACATTGGTTGGTACCGGTATCCCTTATGGAGAAACAAGGAGAATACGGGTCCGCTGCGTGGTGTCATTAAGCATCAACTGACCTTAGAACCTATAATTGACCAACTTGGCCATTAGAAAGTAGTGAGATATCCGGCCTCGGTATAAAGCTGAGAATTAGTTGATACTCGATGCTACACTCATTGAGACCATACTCTCGAGATAGTTCCGGCCACAAGAAAAGATTTTGTGAGCTAAAACCAAGACCGATGGAGGATGGTCAGTGATATTGAGAACCTATAGAACCCGATTACTATTATTAGGACAGGTTGAAACCAACTAAACTTCAAGAGGGTAGTACCTAGACCCCATGCAAGCCTGAAACTTAAGGGCTCTTGTGTGACTTATTTGCCTTTACCATGTCTTTTATCTGCTATACCTGTTGTGTGTTTTATCATAACATCATGCATCATAACATAGCATGCATACTTTATTACACTAACCATTTCAAAGACCGAGGGGATTTATCTTTGTTCTGCTTTGCAGATTATGGCTTCCATGCGCAGAAACACCATCCGAGTTAACTTTGTGCAAATACCTGCTCAACTCAAAGATTTAGCCTCGAGAGTTTCTGATACTTCTTCATTCACTAGGAGACATGGTCAGCTTCTTAGCTTGGTTACCTCAAAGTTTGATGAGAAGATGATGAGTGTGCTTTTCCAGTTCTTCGAGCATGTGCATCATTGCTTTACCTTTCCAGACTATCAGCTGGTTCCCACTTTGGAAGAGTTTTCTCACTTATTGGGCATATCCATCCTTGAGCAGATGCCCTTCACAGGTTTGGAAGATACTTTTAGGCCAGAAGACATTGCTTTAGCTCTGCATCTAAAATGGGATGATGTAGTATCCAACTGGGAGACACGAAGCGGGGTTGAAGGTTTCTTAGCTAAGTTTCTGATAGATCAAGCTCAACTATTATGGGATAACTTGGATTTTCAGGCTTTTGAAGACATCTTGGCTCTCCTTATCTATGGTTTTGTTCTTTTCCCGAATCCAGATTCCTTCATAGATGTGAATGCGGTTAAGATCTTCCTGTCTCGCAATCCTGTACCTACTCTTCTGGGTGATATTTTGGATACCCTCTACACTCGTACTGTGCGTAGAAGAGGGACCATCATGTGTTGCATGCCTTTTCTGGCGAGGTGGTTTATTTCGCACCTCCCTAAGTCCGTGTTGAAGAATGAGGAAGGTTTAGGATGGTTCTACAGAATAATTTCCTTTGCCCATACAGACATTCTTTGGAGTTCTAAGGCTATGGAAAGCATTGCTGTCATTGATCGATGTGGGGGATACCCTAATGTCCCGTTGCTTGGAATCAGAGGGGGAATAACCTACAGTCCTTGTTTAGCTTTGCGATAATTCAGTTGTGCCCGGAGAGACGATCCTCATGAGCTACTCCTTACAGATATTGCATTTGATTATAAGGGGGACGTTGACGAGCATCGCCGAAGGTTTATACGAGCTTTGGGCATGGTGAACCAGTCTGACCCTCAAGAGCTAGGACAAAGGACTTCTCTCCCTATGCAGCCTTATCTCCAGTGGGTCCGAGCTCGTGCCCAGAAGCTTAGAATGCCTTATGAAGCTGTGTTGCCAGTGATTGTGGAGCCCACCAATGAAGAGGGCATTCCTTATACAGTCCTTTATCCTTACATGCCCACTAATCTTGGGGCATTGAAGAGATCCTAGATTTAGCTGAAGGAGGAAAGGGGTACCTACCTGGAGAAGTATCATGAGCAAGAAAGGAAGATCTTGAAGCTCACCAGGCAACTTGAGAATGAAAGGACAATCAATGACTACGTCAGCACGAAGGGGAAGCGTCCATGGGAGTTTTGATTTTTGCTTTCCTAATTTTAGATTTGTTTTTCATTTACTTCTTTGCAACGCCTTAAAGGCATTGTTGAACCTTTTACAAGTTTAATCTAATAAAGTTTGTTTATTTCTTGGTTTGCAAATTTAAATCTCCCAAAGTCTTTGAAATCATTACATACGCATCCCATTATCATGCACATCATTACAGGTATCATTACAGGTTTCTCATCTCCTTCGCTGTTTATTTCAACATGAAATGTCTTCTGAAACGTCTTCCGATCAAGCCATCAAAGCTCTTCAATAACAGAATGCCCAATTCCAAGAGATGTTCTTGAACTTGGCTAAAGGGCAAGAGAGTTTGAAGACTCTCATCCTGAAGGAGAAGAAGAAGAAGAAGAAGAAGAAGAAGAAGAAGAAGAAGGTGGTTCTTCTGAATATGGGTAACATATTTGGGAATAGGTTGCGACAGGAAGCTGATATGTCTCTTTCATCCAAAGGAGAGAAGGACCAAGAAGAAGAAAAGGGTCCCAGTCCTATAGTCTCTGATAATGATACAAATTATGATAGGGAGCAGTATCCTCCTGCTGAGGATAGGTACAAGCAACTAGAAGACCGGCTGAGTTCTATGGAGATTCAGAAGATCCCTGGTTTGGATTTCGGAGATCTAGGACTGGCATCTGGGGTGGTGATCCCTCACAAGTTCAAAGCTCCAGTTTTTTCCAAGTACGATGGAGTATCCTGTCCAAAACTCCATCTCCGCTTGTACGTTAGAAAAATCTAACCTTACACTACTGATAGAAATTTGTGGGTGCATTTCTTTCAAGATAGTCTGTTAGGGACTCAGCTTGAATGGTTTTATCAATTGGAAGAAGCCAACGTCCAAAACTGGGAAGACCTTGCTGCTGCTTTTTACAGACAGTACCGATATAATGCCGACCTCGCTCCCACGCGTACTCAACTTCAGAGTATGTCCATGGGTGAAAGTGAAGGTTTTAAGGACTATGCTCAAAAGTGGAGAGATTTGGCTGGCAGGGTTCAACTCTTTTTGTCTGATCGAGAGTTAGTTGATATGTTCTTTGTGACACTATCTGGTCCATTTTTTAATCATCTGATCGGTAGTTCGTCATCTGGGTTTACTGAATTGATTCTGATTGGAGAGAGAGTAGAAGCTGGTATCCGAAGTGGTAAGATACAGAAGGATACTTCATCAAGTGCAGTAAAGAAGCCTTTCACCGGTAAAAAAAGAAGCTAGTGCAGTTTACGGCCCGAGGGGCCAAAGCAGGCCTGGACACCGTCAAGAAGTAAATGCGATAGTGATATCAAGACCCACAGTTGCTCCACAATGCAACCATCAACCAAGGGTGGAAAGACCACAGAGACAGTATACTCGGCTCAATATGCCCTTGTCTCAAATTCTACCACAGTTATTGAAGGCCAACCTGATAGCCCTGAGTGAGGCCCCGAAGAACCCCGACACCACTTCTCCTCAATATAACCTGAATGCCCGATGCGCCTATCACTCCAATAGCCCAGGTCATGATACAAACAACTGTTGGGCTTTGAAAAGCAAAGTACAAGACTTGATCAAGGCCAAAGAGATTGAGTTTGATGCTCCGGAGAAGCCCAACGTCATAACTGCTCCCATGCCCAAACATGGTCATGGAGTAAATGTTGTGGACGATGATTTATTTGTGACCTCCGTGGAAGAAATTTCTACTCCTTTAATGATAGTTAAGAAGAATCTACTGTTGGCCGGTTTATTTATGGGTTATGGCGAAGGGTGCCACATATGTTCAATTCTGCCTACTGGTTGCCACTTATTGAAATCAGGTGTTCAACGCCTGATGGATAATAGAGAGATCCTGTTCGAGAAGACTATGTTTCCGTTAGTTCCAATTGAAGATGTTACCATCATAACCATTTCCGCCAATCCTTCCAAGGCTTCCTCGAGAAAGCCTGTTAGGATTACACCCGTTCTAAGACTCGCTCCGTTGATTATTATTATCCCTGGTCCTATCTCATACACTTCAGACGAGGTTGTTCCATGGAACTATTGTGCCGATGTGTATTACCATGGAATTAAACAAGACTTTGAAAATGAAGAAGCTGATACTGATGTCAGCAATATTGTCAGGGCCAGCAAGGTCACCAGAAGTGGAATACTCTCTTCTCCCGAGATTTCCCCTCCGACTGTTCAAAAGCCTGTTGTCATTCCATCTTCTAGTACATCAGCTATTGTTCCAATTCTTACTCCAGTTATGACTCTTGTCGCTGAGCCATCTGAGACTCGGGGCAAAGAAATAACAGGTGAGCCTGCCCGGACGGAGGCACCTAGAAAGGTTGTATTGGAAGCCTCTAAACAAGAGATAGAGGAAATTTTGAAGATCATCAAGAAAAGTGACTACAACATAGTAGAACAGTTGGGGCAGACCCCGTCAAAAATATCCATGTTGTTCTTATTGTTATGTTCTAAAGCCTACGCAAAGGCTCTAATTGCGTTCCTCAAGACTGCACATGTGCCGCAAGAAACTTCTATCGATCAATTCAAAGACTGCGTAGCTAGTTTGACTGCCCATAATGGGTTGGGTTTCTCAGATGCATATCTGACTGCTAAAGGAAGAAATCACAATGATGCTCTACACGTCTCGATCGAGTGCAGGGGAACTACTATGGACCATGTACTGGTGGATACTGGGTCCTCATTAATTTTTTTCCAAAGAAAGCATTAGACTGTCTGGACTGTGAAGGTTTGATTCTGAAGCCGAGTAATATTGTGGTCAAGGCTTTCGATGGGTAAAAAAGGATGGTGCACGGGGAAGCGGACATCCCTGTTAAAATTGGCTCTCAGACTTTTGGATCCACCTTCTATGTAATGGATATCATACCATCATATTCTTGCATGTTGGGTCGTCCTTGGATTCATAAGGCTGGGGCAGTGACTTCAACGCTCCATCAAAAGCTGAAATATCCGGCAAAGGGGAAGATTGTCACGGTACAAGGTGAAGAGGAGTATATGGTGAGTCATCTCAATTCCTTTCACTATGTGGAGATAGATGGAGAGTTCATTGAAACCCCTTGTCAGAACTTTGAGGAAGTCCCCCAGACTTTGGCGTCAATAGAAGTTGCTACCGATAAACCTCCGATGAAGATGGCTTCTCTCAAGGATGCCAAGGTTGTAATTGAAAAAGGTGGGTGTGTGAATTGGGGTCAGCTCCCTGATTTCATACATAAAACTGACAATTTTGGTTTGGGCTTTACTGCAGAGGCTCAAAGGGTTGTTCGGCGTGCACGGATTGGAAGACCTCCTATGCACATCAGCAATCAGGGAGTGAATGCAATTGAAGATGATGAAGAGGATTCAGATATCGACAGCTGGATCTACCCTACAACCGATGGTGGCTTGAACAACTGGACGACAAAAGACTTCATACCTGTTTCTTTTATTCCATAGTAATTGACTTTTGTTTTAAGAGTTGTAATAAACAGTTCGAAACTTTACGGCTCGGTGCCTTGCCCAAGGCATCTTGGCTTTGTTTGTGAGGGCTTATTATTTGTCATTTTCATATATCATCAATAAAGCATTGAATGTTTCTTGCATTACAAATTTTGCGCTCCTTGTTTTTCTTTTTTGTCTCTCACTTTATTAAAACAGTTATGCTCTTACATACACTCGCGTATCATAATGCAGATCCATATCCACTCTGGATCCCATTGATAACAACTCTGCTACTTCCAGTTATGACTTCGAAAATCCGATCAACCAAGCTGAGGACGAAGGTGAGGATGATTGTGAGGTTCCTGGAGAACTTGCTAGACTGTTACTGCAGGAAGAGAGGGCCATACAGCCTCATAAAGAGCCGGTCGAATCAGTAAATTTGGGTACAGACGAAGACAGGAAAGAGGTCAAGATAGGTGTGAATCTGGAGCCTAGTGTAAAATAGAGGTTAATAGAAATACTACACGACTATGTTGACATCTTCGCTTGGTCTTACAAAGATATGCCTGGTTTGGACACTGATATTGTGGTTCATCACTTGCCGACTAAAGAAGACTGTCCTCCGGTAAAGCAGAAGGTTCGTCGTATGCGCTATGAGATGTCTGAGAAAATCAAAGTTGAGGTCATGAAACAGTTTGACACCGGATTTCTAGCTGTTACTTCTTATCCACAGTGGGTTTCCAACGTTGTTCCGGTGCCGAAGAAGGATGGTAAGGTACGGATGTGTGAGGACTATAGAGATCTAAACAGGGCAAGCCCCAAGGATGACTTCCCACTACCTCACATTGATGTCTTGGTCGACAACACCGCACAACACAAGATCTTCTCCTTCATGGATGGTTTCTCTGGTTACAATCAGATTAAGATGGCTCCCGAAGATATGGAGAAGACAACCTTTGTTACGTAGTGGGGCACCTTCTGTTACAAGGTAATGCCTTTCGGGTTAAAGAATGTTGGGGCAACTTATCAGCACGCCATGGTCGCTTTGCTCCATGACATGATTCACCATGAGATCGAGGTTTATGTTGATGACATGATCGCAAGGTCCCAGACTGTGGAAGATCACCTTGACCATCTCCAGAAACTGTTTGACAGGTTGAAGATGTACAAGCTGAGGTTGAACCCGAATAAGTGCACCTTCAGGGTAAGGTCCGATAAGCTGCTGGGTTTCTTCGTTAGTGATAAAGGTATTCAGGTGGACCCTGCCAAGGTAAAAGCCATACAGGAGATGCCAGCTCCCCGCACAGAAAAGGAGGTTAGAGGCTTTTTAGGACTTCTGAATTACATCACCCAATTTATTTCACATCTGATTGCTACTTGTGAGCCAATCTTCAAGCTGCTGAAGAAAGATCAAGTGGTAAAATGGACTGATGAATGTCATACCGCTTTCGAAAGGATAAAAGAATATCTCCAAGAGCCACCAATTCTGATGCCTCCAGTTGAAGGAAGACCTTTGATCTTATATTTGACAGTACTGGACAATTCAATGGGGTGCGTGCTGGGGCAGCATGACAAGTCTGGCCGAAAAGAGCATGTTATTTACTACCTTAGCAAAAAGTTTACCGACTGCGAGACCCGATACTCGTTGCTTGAGAAAACTTGATGCGCTTTGGCATGGGCTGCTCACTGGCTGAGACAGTATATGCTGACTCACAATACCCTATTGATATCAAAGATGGATCCAATCAAGTATATCTTTGAAAATCCTGCCTTATCCAGAAGAATAGCGAGATGGAAGATGATCTTAACTGAGTATGACATCCAATACACAACCCAGAAGGCAATCAAGGGGAGTGTATTGGCAGATCATTTGGCACATCAGGCCATGGACGACTACCAATCCATGAATTTCGAGTTCCCGGATGAGAACATCATGTTGGTGACTGTTGTACCCCAAAATTTTCCCTCCCATATTTCTCAATACATTTCAAGTAAGGTCTTCAAATTGCTCAAGGAAGTCCAAGGGTTGACCAGACAAGCTCTCTCATAAGGTAGTCTACCTTAAATTAGGGTTTCATGTTGCATCAAGAAACTTGGGTCCAAGGGATCCCAAATGCTCACCATTGTCCTAATATATTCTCAAGATCATCCATGTCAAGTTTCAAGCCTTGCAGAGGAAGTTTGCTCAGTCAATTGCTCAAAGACCTGAAAATCGACTTTGCTAGGGAAAAAGTCAAATGTGGCCCACATACAATCAAACTTCAAGATTTTTGGTCAACATACTCATTTTGAAGTATTATTCATCATTTGATCAAGGGTTGATCATGATTCATCAAGGATTGCTCACAATTCATCAAGAACCAAAAGTTGCTAAATTAGGGTTTTGAAGGAAAAGTCAACTCAACTTTAACCAAGCATAACTTTCTCATACTTTATGAGAAATGACCCATCCAAAGCTAATTTTAAATAGGATGCAATGCTCTACAATCTATCTTCATCTCCCAAGTTTAAATTATGCACCCACAAGAAGTTATGAATTTGGACATTATAGGTCATTTTGAAAAGTCAACAAAAACACCTTTTTTGTCAAAGCTTCATACATGAGCATGGAATACCAAATTGAGATGGGACAAAAAGGGTTGCATAGAGGACATCTCAAGCTTTCTAAAAAGTCCAAGAACACCTTCAAAGAGTCAAAATTGATGAAGTTATGCATTGGTCAAGTTGACCCTTTTTGCAAAATTGTCAAAAGTTAACTATGCCTCAAATTGCAATTTTTGCTAAATGGGCCTAACTTTTTGCACTTGTTTTGAGTTGGTAGCATGGTCCACGAGCCCTAGCTCTTTCCACTTGTCATTATCTTATTTTTATTATTTATTTTTATTTCTATTTGAATTAAATCAATTTAAATCAAAACAAATCATGGAAAAATCCAAAACATTGAAATCTCAAGATATTGTGCATGTTTCAGATCTTATATCCAGTTGGCAAGTGATTGAATTCGTGCAAGGCCTTTGTGTGCACAAAAAGATTGAATTTGGCCTATTTTTGGAAGGATCTTCAAGTGAATCAAATCCAAATCAAAATCAATAATTGGCAAAGATTGAGATCATGTTTGCAACCCTAATTCAATCATTAATATATATTGAACAATTGCAGACCTAAAAGAGAAGCTTTGGAGGCGTGAGAAAGTAAGAACAAACCTGAAAAAATCAAGGAAAAGTGGTGATTCGATTTTGCATTTCCAGGCATTCTCAAGACCCTCTAGACATCCCAATCGCTTACTGGGGTCACAAGCAAGCGAAACCAATCAAGAACAAGGAGTTTTCAGCACTATAACTCACTGTAAGTCAACCACGACAATGGCTTTTTCTTGAATTCGTATTGCATAATTTTGGCATCTATAGCATGAAATATTTTTATATTCTTGCTCCTTGAGGCATTTGCAAACTATCCATAACATTTAATTTCGTTTTTGTGGATCGTATTAAGATTTGCCATTGTTAGTTTTTCTTGGTTCTTTTTAGGTTCTTTTCATACAGGAACAATTGGTCCAAACGGAAGAGACCATTGTGATCAGCGGATCAAACCCAGTTGATCCATGGTCTTGAATTTTATTTATATTGCTTGTATGCAATTTCTGATATGCACAAGGTTACAGTTACAGCGCCATATCCGTAGGTAAATGTTCTGAGTTTTAAACGACGGATCCAAGGAAGAAGACGATAGCGTGTCACCACTTTACTGGCCGGTTTAAATTCTGGCGCGTTTATTCTGGCCAGAAGCCTTTAGTTCTGATCTATTTGTTTGTTTCTGTTGTATTGATAAACTAACACACATCGCAGTTGGTCAGAAGAAGGAAGTCAGGAGTTCATGATTCTGGGTTCGATCCCGGACACGACCTTTTGGCATTTCTTTGTGTTCACTAGATCCAGCGCTTGCACCTTCCGAGGATCATCTTCTGGATGCATCAACCAGGACCGGATCAAACATCCTCTGGTCACAATCTGCTGGATCCACTAGCCATGAGTAGGCCCAGTACCATCATCTTCTGGACCATCATCCTCTGATCACTATCATCTTCTGGACCATCATCTTCTGATCAGCATCATCTTCTGGATCTTCATCCTCTGATCAGAGCCGCTGGCACCAGGCCCAATTCTCTTTTCCTTTTCCTTTTATATTTCTTTATTTAATTTATTTATTTAATTATCTTTTACTAACACAAATTAATTTTTCTTTTTATCAAAAAATCATAAAAATAATATTTTCGTCCAATTAGATTTAGAATTTATTTTTTATACAAATATTAATTTAATAAGTTTATTAATCTTAGGGTAACTTTAATTATTTTGTAAATAAATTAAAACAAGTTAGAAAATTAGGGTTTTAATGATTTAATTCTATTTTCTTTTTCTTAAAATAACCAAAAACACAAAAAATAGGTTTAATTTAGTCATTTTCTTTAATTAATTTAATTACTAATTAATTTTGTATTTAATTTAAAAACCTTATTTTTTTTCTTAGATAATTAAAAACAACAAAAATAATTTTTCTTTCGATTAGGTTAGGCGGGGTCAAAACCCTAATTTCCCTTCGTTCTGTATTCGCACACTTTATTTATTTATTTTTACCATATTAATGTAATTGCTCACAAGTTTTAATAGATTAATTAGGATCTTTTACTTTCATTTATCGCTTTTTTTACGGGTATGTTTTTGGCTATGTAAATACCCGAAGCCTTGTAATAGCGTAGCTTTACTTTCCGCATTTTAAATTCCGCAAACATTAAACTATTAGATGTATGATAATAGGGATGCATGACAAGAACGTATGATTAACTTTAAAATAGTTAGCAAACCCTAAATGTGAAAAGATAATAAACTTGAAATCAAATCACTCGCACATGCGCACTCTTAGGGTATACTCTCACTTCGGTTGCCTTCGGTAAACGGTCATTAAGTATAGGATATTTTAGTGGTCGCTCTCTTGTCCAAAAGATCAAAGTTGCCTCATAATGGTTGCCTCGGATATAGTTGCCTCGAATGTTGATCTTAAGACATTAGAGTTGCTACTAAGACGTCTTAACATTGCTTTAGTGACCGTACGTCCCTTTCGAATTGACCCTTAAAACTCCAACGACGGTGCTACCTACTCACTAATAATGGGATAGCGCTGTCTAAAGGAAACGAACATAGAACAATTCTTTTTCTTCGAGTAGGTAGATTAGCTCTTAATTACTTGCTCAATCCAAACAAACTTTTTCACACTTACACTCCTTTTCAAACAAAGTTTTCAAAATAACTTCGTAACACTCTTGAAGACAGAAGCAAGGGTTAAATCGAAGTCAAAACAAAAACTTTTCAAATCACACAAACACACTGAAGAAATTTTGAAAATGATGAGCAAGTACCTAAGAGCCCATAGAAAACTACGGATAGAAAGGGTGCTAATACCTTCCCTTTCTATAATCTACCCCCCGTACTCAGAAAATCTCGAAAAATTGAATTTTTCTGTGCTTTTTTCCTTTCCTTGTTGGATAAAATAAAATTCGGTGGCGACTCTTAATTACCGCAACATTTTGCGAACAAAAAACGCAAAACACAAACCAACATTTCAAAACAGTTCTGGTTCTGCCACCGTATCACAGAACTGGGGAATCTGCTGGGGACAAATAAGTGGGGTATACCTTAGGATTAGTTCATCATATTACTTCTATTTTTTGATTTGATTGCTTTATTTTTGTGGGTTTTGTATCAGATTTACTATAGATCCTAACCCAGATCTGGGGAACACTTGTTAGGTAAGTAGCAATAAACTGTGAGGGAACTGTACGACATAGACCGATACGGTTGAAGCAGTAGCTACATTGATGTGGCACATTAGTTGGTACCGGTATCCCTTGTGGAGGAACAAGGAGAATACGGGGCTGCTATATGGGTTGTTAAGCATCAACTGACCTTAGAACCTATAATTGACCAACTTGGCCATAGTAAGTAGTGAGATAGCCGGCCTCGGTATAGAGCTGAGAACTGGTTGATACTCGATACTACACTCATTGAGACCATACTCTCGAGATAGTTTCGGCTGCAAGAAAATATTGCGTGAGCTGAAACCATGACCGATGGAGGATGGTCAGTGATATTGAGAACCTCTAGAACCCGGTTACTATTATTAGGATAGGTTGAACCAACTGAACTTCAAGAGGGTAGTACCTAGACTCCATGCAAGCCTAAACTTAAGGGCTATTGTATGACTTGTTTGCCTTTACCATGTTTGGTACCTGCTATACTTGTTGTGTGTTTTATCATGACATCATGCATCATGACATAGCATGCATATTTCATTAGACTAACCATTTCAAAGACCGAGGGGATTTATCTTTGTTTTGTTTTGCAGATTATGGATTCAGTACGCAGAAATACCATTCGAGTCAACTTCGTGCAAATCCCTGCTCAGCTCAGAGAGTTAGTTTCAAAAGTTCCTGATACTTCTTCATTTGTTAGAAGACATGGTCATCTCCTTAGCCTGGTGTAATCGGTGGGAATAGAACTGACTGTTTTTAAGCTGGTTTCGCGAAATGTCGTGGTAAGCAAGAGTCGCCACCGTCTTTTATATTCTCTAACATGGAAAGGACAAAAGCACAACAAAATTCCTTCTTTGAGATTTCTCTCGGTTCGGGAGGTAGATTTATAGAAAGGGAAGGTGTTAGCATCCTTTCTATCCATGGTTATCCATGGGCTCTTAGGTACTTGCTCTTATGTTTTCAAAATTGTTTGCTTTTCAAGTGTGGGTGTGGTTTGAAAAAGTTCGTTTGAAAACTTCTAGGTAACTCTTGTATCAGTCCTCAAGAGTGTATGAAGTATTGTTTGAAAACTTTTTGAAAGTGTAAGGTGTGAAAAAGTTGTTTTTGTTTTGTTTTTGAAAAGAGCAAGTACCCATGAGTCATCTACCTACCCTAAGGAATTAGGCTGTGTAAGAGTCCTTTAGATAGTTCTATCCCACCATTGAGAGGTAGGTAGCACCGTCGTAGGAGGTATTCGGGTCAATTCGATTATCGGGACAGTGTGGTCACCAAAGCAATGGTAGGACGCCTTAGAAGTAACCCTAATGTCCTAGATCCTTTTTTTTATCCGAGGCAACCGTTTCGAAGCAACTGGATCTTAGACAGGAGGGCGACCTCTAAAGCACCCTATACTTGATGACCACGTCGAGGCAACCAGTGAGGCGTACCCTAGGAGTGGCATGTGCTTTGTGTGTTGTTTTTCAGTTAAGGTTATTTTGTACGTGTTATTTGTGAGCTACGGATTAATTTTATTTACATACATTCTTTCATGCATTTAACAGTTAGGGGTGCAGAAAGTAAATTGCAGAAATGTAAATTCTAACTATTACAAGGCGCGGGTCTGTACATCGCCAAAGACAAAAACCCGTTTTGGTAAATAAGTACGAGAAATTAAATAAAGCGGTAAAAACCTATTTAACTATTACATATCTGGAGACAGTTACATAAATAATAAAAATAAAAATAAAAATAAATGCGCGCGAAAGAATTAAATCGGGAAGTCTTTAGGGTGTTGACCCTTTTAAGAAAAGAAATGAATTTTTTGTCCTTTTTTGTGATTAAATGAAATTAAAATTAATAACTAATCTAATTAATTAATTAATTAAAAAAAATAAAAGTTTTTTTTGTATTTTTATGTTTTTAATGAAATAAAATAAAAGGAAATAAAATTAAAAGTTAATAAAACCTAATTCTAAATTTATTTTAGTTATTAAGAAAAAAAAGTTAAAGTTGCCTAATTAAAATTAATTCAATTTATTAGTATTTATTTACAAAAATAAAATGAAATTAATAATAATAATAATAATAATATTAATTATTTTTTGGTTTTTTTTTATAGAAAATAAATTAATTATGTTAATAGTTAATAAAAGAGAAAAAATAAAATAAGACAAACAAAATATAAAAATGACAAAATAAAAATTGCAAACCCAAGGGGGGTTTTGGGCCAGATTGGAGGTGTTAATGGAATTGTGAGGCCCATTTAGAAGCCAGCTTGGTTTGACTTTGGAGATTGACTGCGCCTGTGTTGACCTGAGAACATGATGCTCCTTCCCTTGTGGCCATTGGATTTGCACTTGGAGACACTTGGCGCTTTGGATTTGTGAGGCGCATGATAAGCCTTCTTTGAAGTCTGCACACAAGTATGTAAGAAAAAATAATATGGGATTTTGAGGGGACCTGGGAATACTTACAGTGCTTGATAATGGACCTTAGGACGTGGCAAGGGTTGCTTTAGCTTCAGGGTATGGCAAAGAAGAGAGTCACGTTCTCCTTTTGGCCTGAAAATGCTTGCAAAACTCCTTTTGATCTCACACTTTTTTTGACAAATTTTGAACTTTGCTCTGGCCGTTTGTGCACTTTTTTTCGTCTTTGAATGAGGCTTGCAAGGCTTGTATATATAGTAATGAGTGAGAATCAGTCACTATTATGAGCTCTTAACCATTGCAATTAAACTTTGGATTTCTCCATAACCACCATTAAAGCAATTTGCCAATTTTGTTCAAATTTGAATTTTATGCTTAAAATGGACCTTACACGAATTTGGTAGGTGCATTATGCTTCATCAAGGTCATTCAAACCACAAGATATCATTGAATTAATTTTTTTGATTTTTATTTGAATTTTATGGATTTAAAATGAATTAAATCAATAAAATTAAATAAAAAATAGAAAAATTAATGTTTAATCTTGAAATTAATCATGGGACACGTGGGTGGCATGAAAAGGCTGAACCAAGTGGAAAAAAGTGGGCCCTTTTGTCAAAAATTGAAGTTTCAAGGATAGTTGACTTTTGTCATTTCACAAAAATTTCCCAACTTCTCCAATGCATATCTTGCTCAATTTTGATCATATGAACATGTTCTTGGACATTTTGGAAAGGTCTTGAAGTCCTCTAACCAATGCCTTTGGTCCCATGTCATTTTGATTTAACAATATCAAGTTATGGTCTTTGACTTAAAATGCCTTTTTGTTGACTTTTAAAAATGACCTATAATGTTGAAATTGATAACTTTTTGTGAGAGCATTTCTTGGACTTGGAATGTGAAGATGAGTTGTAGGAAATGTCCTCACCTTCAAAATGAGCATTGGATGGGATTTTTCTGATGAACCATGAAAAAGTTATGCCTTGGTCAAGTTACAGTTGACTTTTCAGCTGTCCAAAAATGGAAACTTTTGCATCTTGATGATTTTTGAGCCATTCTTGTGGAATCATGATCAAGATTTGATCCAATGATGATTGTGGCTTCAAAATAAGATATTGACCAAAAATTTTGACTTTTGACTGCCAAATGACCATTTTGCCCCTGTAGTTGATTGTGAGGCAATTAGGGTTTATGACTGTGCAACTTGACCTTGTGAGCCTTGAAACTTGACATGTAGATCCTTGACAATGTGTATAGGCATAGGGGACTTGATTGAGCCCTTGAAAACCTCAACTTCCTTGCAAGAACCAAAACCCTAATTTGACTGGCTTAGGAGGGTGTTTGACTGTGTAGCCCTTGAGTAGACTTGAGCAAATTGAGATGATGCTTGTCAAAACTTTGAAGAATATGGGAGGGAAAATTTTGGGGTACAACAGTTGCCCATGTTCAATCTTCTTAGACCTGAGGATGTAGATTGGCTTGTGTGCCTTTCGTGATCCGAGGGTGGAAGATGATTGAACACTAGAGTACCCAGAAATTTGCACTCACATAGTAGAGTGTCAGCAGTGTGATGTCGGGGAATGGGCTTACAGATGCCATTTGGAGAGATGGTGGATAGGAGGATGGGCTTATAGATGCCATCTAGAGATGTGACAGAACCTTGTCGGGAATGGGCTTATATATGCCATTTGGAACTGTAATGGATAGTTGTGGAGATGGGCTTATAGATGCCATCGGGAGGTGTCGATCGCGTAAGAGATTCCTTAGCGAGAACTTACGTACCTTAGAAAGAAAGATAATTACCTGGCCTGTTACAGGGGTTGATCTTCAATCTCCTCATGCAGATGTGCCCTAGCTAGATACAGGAATTGAATCTAGAATTAGTCGTCTACAGATTTGCCCTGGCTGGATACAGGAATCGAATCTTCAAACTCTTCAGATGTGCCCTGGCTAGATGCAGGAGTCGAATCTAGAACTTCAAAAGGTTGGTAGGTTGTCTCTACTGACAGGTTGTCTCAGAAAATCTTTAGGAATTGATTTAACTGCACCGGGGAGGTTTTGTCTTCTTGGACGAGTTGTCTCTTTCAACGGGTTGTCTTCAAGGACGGGTTGTCTTCAAGGACGGGTTGTCTATAACAATGAGTGTCTATAACGACGGGCGTCTATGACGACGGGTGTCTATAACGACGGGTGTCTATGACGACGGGTGTCTATAACGACGGGTGTCTATGACGACGGGTGTCTATGACGACGGGTGTCTATGACGACGGGTGTCTATGACGACGGGTGTCTATGACGACGAGTGTCTATAACGACGGGTGTCTATAACGACGGGTGTCTATGACGACGGGTGTCTATGATAACGGGTGTCTATGACGACGGGTGTCTATAACGAGGGGTGTCTATGACGACGGGTGTCTATGACGACGGGTGTCTATAACGACGGGTGTCTATGACGACGGGTGTCTATAACGACGGGTGTCTATGACGACGGGTGTCTATGACGACGGGTGTCTATAACGACGGGTGTCTATGACGACGGGTGTCTATAACGACGGGTGTCTATGACGACGGGTGTCTATACCGACGGGATTGATCACAGATGTGCCCTGGCTAGATACAGGTATCGAATCTGGAATTGCGACAGCTGATAGTAATTATCTTTGGATTGACCTTTTTCCTGAAAAGGCAAAACATCAGTTGTATGCAAAGTCATGATGTATGAAATGCATGAGGTCATGATGCTCAAAAAGAGATAGTGTCGTATGCACTTTATCATGTATGTAAGCAGGATGTATAAAATGTGAAATGTTTATGAATGTATTTTCGTCTGGGAAATAAATCCTTGACGAATGCCGGGAGCTTGAATCCTGGGCTGATGTTGAAGAACAGAGTTCTTCGTTTCCGCTGGGGATTATGATTACAAGAATAAACCGGTAGGAGAAGACGACTCTGTTGGGGAATAAACTTGTTGAAGAGATTACTCTGCGGGGAATTACTCTGTGGGAAGAGATACTTCGCTGAGATTTGGTGATAACTTCGCTGGGGATTCCATTGAGAAGTTATGTTGAGGAATTTGATGAACTCCGCTGGGGATAGGAAGAACTTCGTCGAGGACGATCTTTCCGTGGTAATTAGCTGAGGATAACCCAGTTATAGGCTCTGGTGGAGAATGACCTTTGAATAAAGCCGGGGAGATGCTTTTGCGCTATGCAGGGGATTAGTTTCCAGAATCTACTGGGGATAAGCTTCCAGAATCTACTGGGGAGATTGATTCAACTTTCCTGGGGAGACTTTTGGACTGTACTGGGGAATGGCCCCACTGGACGTCTGTATTCCGCCGGGGAACAATCTTATATTAAGACTGCCGGGGATGCTTGCTAAGGAATAATCTGTATACTCCGCTGGGGAATATTGAGACTTTCTGGAGATACCCAACTTCCTTAAGGCTGACTGTAGGCTAACTCTGCTTGGGGAGAGTGTTGCTGACTTGCTGGAGATGTTGTGCCTTTTCAGGGTTGATGGGAGACCAACTATGCTCGGGGAGAGTTGTTGAATCTTGTCTTACTTAACGGGGAGTGAAGGTATCCTGGTTACGTTCTTCAGCCGAACCTACCTTGGTACCTTGGTGGACATAGCAACTAGATCGCTTAGACAATTCTTATTGCCCCAGCTTCTGCGGGAGAAGGTACCTGTGGAGGTGCTCGATAACTGCCGATTGACAACTCTTCCTCTGGTAGGCAAGTGAAGAGATGCCGGGACATAGTCGTACGCTGTTTGATCCCTAATTTTTGCCTGGACCGCCCTTTCGGGTTTTCAGTCCACCGGGATACCCATTTTTGCCCAAGCCGCCTTTTCAGGTTTTCGACTTGCCGGGTGTACAGATTTTTTTTCATTTTCATCCCTTATTTTTGCCCGAACCCTTTTGGTTCGTCGGGAAGCCCTTATTTTTGCCTAGGTGTGTCAACCTAGTGGGTCTTTGATTATGCGTAGTATTTTTTCGACTATGTCCATGCTCTCAGGATGTAGGGAGGTGCCCCTGTCAGTAATGTTGCGTTGTCATACCACCAGAAGATCTTCGTTTGATCGTCCAATGCCCCAAGTGATCCAGATGGAGATTTGCCCCTGGCTATTTGGCATCTTGAGAGATTCCCTGAATCTTGACTGGACTGCCCTAGATGATGGACAATGATCATGCCCTGCCCCTTGATTGGAGGTTCTTTTGTTCATTAGACATTCGTCGTGCGAACTTCTATGTTGTTCAAACAAATAGTCACATGCAAGCAATGTTATATTAAAAATGCAAAGCTTATGTCTGTCTTGAAATTTTTGAAAATGCATTTTCAGTAAAACAAGCAAATTTTGTAAAATGTGATGTCAACTCAGTATTTTACAGCAAGCCTTAAGGAGTCAGGATACCTTTTGTAACAGTATGCCTTCGAACTAACCCATGCTTCAGCTAGGAATTTTTAAGGGTTATAACGTGGCCTGGTTCACGGTTTAAGAAACAAAGGATAAAGGCTCAAATTATATTTGTACCCACCCGCTCTTCGTGATGTTCTTCAAACCTAAACTCAGTTGATCGTGTGTTAGACCTTGTTCGAGTCTTTGTCCTAATATTCCCATGATGGTTCGGATGTTGACATTTTATTTTCAATAGGCAGTCATTTCCTTGTTGAGGGTTTGTAGGTCCTCTTTTCTTTTTGATTTCATTATCCATGTTTTTTGCCTGAACTGTTTCTTTTGTGATTACAGTCAGCGGATGCCCCAGTTTTGTAAGTCTCCTTCATAGGTTTTGACTTAATGGGCGTTTATTTTGAGGGATAATGACTGCCTATCTTTATGATTATTCAGAACCATCACTGTCTTTTATTTTGTGAGGACCTCTTTAGTGCTATTCGTTGTGCACTTGGATCAACTGAGAGAACTACCCTGCCCCAGGTTATGATTAAGGGTTTTAATTTTCGAAAAGAAAAACTCCTACTTCTTTGGCTCGAAGGGGTTGACGACGAGGGATTATCTTCCTTATAACTCCAATGTTTAGGAATTGAAACAATGCATGTACCTCATCAGCGGGGTCTGTTCAAAAGCATACTGTAGATTGTGGTATCGTTTTCGTCATCCTCCCTCAAGAGGCTTAGAATTTTCAATCAAGAGTTGATCATCACAAAAACATGAAAACAGTTTGCGTATAGTGAATACGAAATAATTACTTCAAAACAGACATGTGTAATGCATTAATGAAATAACAACGTTTGACATGAATACAATGTTTGAACAATCAAAGAAAAAATACAACTTGAACATTCGAATGAACAAAAAATTTCTAATCCTAGCCACGTTTTGGCAAGGGAGCAGTGATCACATTGGGAGTCTCTAGAGAGTCGAACTGGACTTCCTTTGCATCGATCAAATCCTGAACCTTGTTCTTCAAAGTCTAACAATCCTCTGTAGCATGCCCCGGGCTATCAGAATGATAAGCGCAACGGACGTTGGGGTTATACCTTGAAGGTGTCCTATTGGGATTCTTAGGAGGGTCCCTTAGAGTTACCAAGTTGGTCTCCAGCAGCTGTGGCAATATCTGGGCCAAGGTCATGCTGAGGGGAGTGAATTTCCTTTTAGGTCTCTCTTCCCTTTGTTGGTTGCGATGTTGAGGAGCACCGGCCGGTTTTGAAATAACCACCGCGTTGACAGCTTGGCGGTGTTCAGCATTGGATTCTTTCTTGAATGGCTTCTTCTCATTGTTCGAGGAGTCACCCTTTGGTATCTTCCAAGACTTGATACCAGCTTCGATCCTCTCACCAGTCAGGATCAGGTCTGTAAACCCAGCAGAGGAATTACCAATGAGATGGTTGAAGAATGGACCAGATAGGGTCCCCAAGAACATGTCCACCAGCTCATGGTCAGTCAACGGTGGTTGCACCCTGCCAGCCAGGTCTCTCCACTTTTGCGCATACTCCTTAAAACCTTCACCCGTCCCTAGTGACATACCCTGGAGTTGGGTACGCGTAGGAGCGAGGTCGGCATTATACTGATACTGCTTATAGAACGCAGTAGCCAAGTCCTCCCAGTTACGAATGTTGGCTCCATCCAGCTGATAGAACCATTCTAGTTGAGTCCCTGAGAGACTTTCCTGGAAGAAATGGATCCATAGATTCTTGTCAGCTGTATACGGTTGGATCTTCCTTGCATAAGACCTCAGATGCAGCTTAGGACATGAAGCTCCGTCATATTTTGCAAAGGCGGGTGCCTTGAACTTGTGCGGGATCACCACCCCAGAGGATAGACCTAGATCTTCAAAGTCCAGGCCGGGCACTTTCTGTATCTCCATAGCACTTAGCCGGTCCTCCAGCTGTTTGTACCGGTCCTCAGCAGGAGGGTACTGTTCATCATTGAAATGTGTCTCGCTGTCGGAGACTACAGGACTAGGAACCTCTCTCCTTTGGGGACTGTCTTCCCTAACAGATGGAGTAGCCTGGTCAGCTTCATTCTGCAGTGTATTCCCAAACCTCCGTCCAGTGTTAAACAACACAGTCCTTCTCTTCTTCTTCTTCTTCTCCTTCAAGAGCAGAGTCTTCAACTCCTGTTGCCCCTGGGCTAAGCTCATGACCAGCTCCTGGAACTGGGCGTTATGGGCCTGGAGGGCCTTGATAGCTTGCTCGTTGGATGATTCAGGATTCATGATGACTGCTGAAATAAACAGCGAAGAAGGTAAGTGTCCTGTCAAAAAGGGTACATGTGATGCAATGTTATGTATGCATGCAATGTTTTCAAGAATCTCGCGGGGTAAACAAGAAAATTGTTAGAATTTGAATTTTGTAGCTTGATGGAAGGAACTTCATTTTGTTGAGAGTCCTTCCTCAAGAGTCAAGGCTCACCATATCGAGTGGGTCATAGCCCCTGACTCAAGTCATTAACTTTGGCTAGAGGAAAATAAATCCCTTTTGCTCCCGTTGTTGGACATTTGATTAATCATGACCTGCATCACAGACCCTTGAGATCCTTGAAATGGATTAGTCCTTATGTAGGATGTATGCAATGGTATGATGGTATGATGCTATGCTATGCATGGAGTAATGTAGGTAAACCCTGTTATGAGTCCAGATTAAGGACCGTGAACAAAACCTGCAAGGAACTCAAGTGTCAGATAACAAGCATGCAAGTAATTCAAGTTTGAAAGCACACAAGTCACACAAAGAGCCCTTAGAGTTCAGGCCAGCATGAAGTTTGGGGTACTACCCTCTTGAAGTTGGTGGTTAAGACCTGTCCTATCAAAAGTAACCGGGTTCTAGAGGATCCCAATATCACTGACTACCCTCAATCGGTCATAACTCCAGCATCACAATCTTTTCTTGCGGCCAGAACCATCGTGAGAGTTTAGCCTCAATGGGTGTAGCATACTGCTACTGTTCTAGGGCCAAGTTGGGTCAATTTAGGGTTCTAAGGTCGGTTGGTGCTTAATGACTCCTCAGAAGACTCATATTCTCCTCGTTGCAACACAAGGGATATCGGTACAAACCAAGGTGTCACACCAACGTAGCCACTGCTTCACCCGTGTCGTTCTACGCCGGACAGGTCCCTCACAGCTTATGCTACCTAAAAGGGTATTCCCTAGATCCGGGTTAGGATCTATGAAACTCCGATACAGCCCACAATATTAAAGCAAACAAAGCAAGCAATTGAAAACAAGAGTGGTCTAATCCTAAGGTACACCTCACTTTTAGTGTCCCCAGCAGAGTTGCCAGTTCTGTGATCGGTGGGAATAGAACTGACTGTTTTTAAGCTGGTTTCGCGAAATGTCGCGGTAAGCAAGAGTCGCCACCGTCTTTTATATTCTCCAACATGGAAAGGACAAAAGCACAGCAAAATTCCTTCTTTGAGATTTCTCTCGGTTCGGGAGGTAGATTTATAGAAAGGGAAGGTGTTAGCACCCTTTCTATCCATGGTTATCCATGGGCTCTTAGGTACTTGCTCTTATGTTTTCAAAATTGTTTGCTTTTCAAGTGTGGGTGTGGTTTGAAAAAGTTTGTTTGAAAACTTCTAAGTAACTCTTGTATCAGTCCTCAAGAGTGTATAAAGTATTGTTTGAAAACTTTTTGAAAGTGTAAGGTGTGAAAAAGTTGTTTTTGTTTTGTTTTTGAAAAGAGCAAGTACCCATGAGTCATATACCTACCCTAAGGAATTAGGCTGTGTAAGATTCCTTTAGATAGTGCTATCCCACCATTGAGAGGTAGGTAGCACCATCGTAGGAGGTATTCGGGTCAATTCGATTATCGGGACAGTGTGGTCACCAAAGCAATGGTAGGACGCCTTAGAAGTAACCCTAATGTACTAGATCCTTTTTTTTATCCGAGGCAACCGTTTCGAGGCAACTGGATCTTAGACAGGAGGACGGCCTCTAAAGCACCATATACTTGATGACCACGTCGAGGCAACCAGTGAGGCGTACCCTAGGAGTGGCATGTGCTTTGTGTGTTGTTTTTCAGTTAAGGTTATTTTGTACATGTTATTTGTGAGCTACGGATTAATTTTATTTACATACATTCTTTCATGCATTTAACAGTTAGGGGTGCGGAAAGTAAATTGCAGAAATGTAAATTCTAACTATTACAAGGCGCGGGTCTGTACATCGCCAAAGACAAAAACCCGTTTTGGTAAATAAGTACGAGATATTAAATAAAGCGGTAAAAACCTATTTAACTATTACATATCTGGAGACAGTTACATAAATAATAAAAATAAAAATAAAAATAAATGCGCGCGAAAGAATTAAATCGGGAAGTCTTTAGGGTGTTGACCCTTTTAAGAAAAGAAATGAATTTTTTGTCCTTTTTTGTGATTAAATGAAATTAAAATTAATAACTAATCTAATTAATTAATTAATTAAAAAAAATAAAAGTTTTTTTTGTATTTTTATGTTTTTAATGAAATAAAATAAAAGGAAATAAAATTAAAAGTTAATAAAACCTAATTCTAAATTTATTTTAGTTATTAAGAAAAAAAAGTTAAAGTTGCCTAATTAAAATTAATTCAATTTATTAGTATTTATTTACAAAAATGAAATTAATAATAATAATAATATTAATTTTTTTTTGGGTTTTTTTATAGAAAATAAATTAATTATGTTAATAGTTAATAAAAGGGAAAAAATAAAATAAGACAAACAAAATATAAAAATGACAATAAAAATTGCAAACCCAAGGGGGGTTTTGGGCCAGATTGGAGGTGTTAATGGAATTGTGAGGCCCATTCAAAAGCCAGCTTGGTTTGACTTTAGAGATTGACTGCGCCTGTGTTGACCTGAGAACATGATGCTCCTTCCCTTGTGGCCATTGGATTTGCACTTTGAGACACTTGGCGCTTTGGATTTGTGAGGCGCATGATAAGCCTTCTTTGAAGCCTGCACACAAGTATGTAAGAAAAAATAATATGGGATTTTGAGGGGACCTGGGAATACTTACAGTGCTTGATAATGGACCTTAGGACGTGGCAAGGGTTGCTTTAGATTCAGGGTATGGCAAAGAAGAGAGTCACGTTCTCCTTTTGGCCTGAAAATGCTTGCAAAACTCCTTTTGATCTCACACTTTTTTTGACAAATTTTGAACTTTGCTCTGGCTGTTTGTGCACTTTTTTTCGTCTTTGAATGAGGCTTGCAAGGCTTGTATATATAGTAATGAGTGAGAATCAGTCACTATTATGAGCTCTTAACCATTGCAATTAAACTTTGGATTTCTCCATAACCACCATTAAAGCAATTTGCCAATTTTGTTCAAATTTGAATTTTATGCTTAAAATGGACCTTACACGAATTTGGTAGGTGCATTATGCTTCATCAAGGTCATTCAAACCACAAGATATCATTGAATTAATTTTTTTTTTTTTTATTTGAATTTTATGGATTTAAAATGAATTAAATCAATAAAATTAAATAAAAAATAGGAAAATTAATGTTTAATCTTGAAATTAATCATGGGACACGTGGGTGGCATGAAAAGGCTGAACCAAGTGGAAAAAAGTGGGCCCTTTTGTCAAAAATTGAAGTTTCAAGGATAGTTGACTTTTGCCATTTCACAAAAATTTCCCAACTTCTCCAATGCATATCTTGCTCAATTTCGATCATATGAACATGTTCTTGGACATTTTGGAAAGGTCTTGAAGTCCTCTAACCAATGCCTTTGGTCCCATGTCATTTTGATTTAACAATATCAAGTTATGTTCTTTGACTTAAAATTCCTTTTTGTTGACTTTTAAAAATGACCTATAATGTTGAAATTGATAACTTTTTGTGAGAGCATTTCTTAGACTTGGAATGTGAAGATGAGTTGTAGGAAATGTACTCCCCTTCAAAATGAGCATTGGATGGGATTTTTCTGATGAACCATGAAAAAGTTATGCCTTGGTCAAGTTACAGTTGACTTTTCAGCTGTCCAAAAATGGAAACTTTTGCATCTTGATGATTTTTGAGCCATTCTTGTGGAATCATGATCAAGATTTGATCCAATGATGATTGTGGCTTCAAAATAAGATGTTGACCAAAAATTTTGACTTTTGACTGCCAAATGACCATTTTTCCCCTGCAGTTGATTGTGAGGCAATTAGGGTTTTTGACTGTGCAACTTGACCTTGTGAGCCTTGAAACTTGACATATAGATCCTTGACAATGTGTATAGGCATAGGGGACTTGATTGAGCCCTTGAAAACCTCAACTTCCTTGCAAGAACCAAAACCCTAATTTGACTGGCTTATGAGGGTGTTTGACTGTGTAGCCCTTGAGTAGACTTGAGCAAATTGAGATGATGCTTGTCAAAACTTTGAAGAATATGGGAGGGCAAATTTTGGGGTACAACACCTGGTCACTTCAAAGTTGGATGAGCAAATGATGAGCGTGCTGTTCCAGTTCTTTGATCCGTTGCATCGTTGTTTCACCTTCCCGAATTATCAGCTGGTCCCTAATTTGGAGGAGTTTTCTGATTTACTAGGCATATCTATCCTCGAGCAGACACCCTTCACAGGTTTGGAGGAGGTTCCTAGACCTGAGGACATTGCTTCAGCCTTACATCTAAAAAGGGCTGATGTAGTATCCAATTGGGAGACTCGGAGTGGGGTTAAAGGTTTCTTGGCTAAGTTTCTAATGGATCAAGCTCAACTGTTATGGGATAACTTGGACTTTCAAGCATTTGAAGACATCTTGGCTCTCCTCATCTACGGCTTGGTTCTCTTCCCAAATCCAGATTCTTTCATAGATGTGAATACGGACAAGATCTTCTTATCTTGCAATCCAGTGCCTACTCTTCTGAGTGATATCCTACATGCCCTCTATACTCGTACTGTACGAAGAAGGGGGACTCTCATGTGTTGTACGCCGCTGCTGGTGAGGTGGTTTATTTCACACCTCCCCAAATTTGTATTGAAGAATGAAGAAGTGTTAGGTTGGGCTTACAGAATCATGTCCCTTGCCCATACGAACATTCTTTTGAGTTCTAAAGATATGGAAAAAGTAGTTGTCATTGATCGATGTGGGGAATACCCTAATTTCCCTTTGCTTGGAATTAGAGGGGGAATAACCTACAGTCTTTGCTTGGCTCTACGACAGTTTGGTCGCGCTCGGAGAGATGGTCCCCATGAGCTGCTTCTTACAGATATCGTCTTTGACTACAAGGGGGACATGGATGAGCATCGCCGAAGGTTTATACGAGCCTGGAGCATGGAGAACAGGTATGACCCTCAAGAGCTAGGATTAAAGACTTCTCTCCCTATGCAACCTTATCTCCAGTGGGTTCGAGCCCGTGCTCAAAAGCTAGGAATGCCTTATGAAGCTGTTTTGCCGGTGATTGTAGAGCATACTAATGAAGAAGGTGTTCCTTATACAGTCCTCCATCCCTATATGCCTACTGATCTTGGGGCATTGAAGAGATCTTGGATCCAGTTAAAGGAAGAAAGAGATACCTACAGGGAGAAATATCATGAGCAGGAAAGGAAGATCTTGAAGCTCACGAGGCAGCTTGAGAATGAAAGGACAATCAATGATTATATCAGCACGAAGGGAAAACGACCATGGGATTTCTGATGTCTTTTATTGTTTCTAGTTTAGATTTGCTTTTCAGTTATTTCTTTTGTAATGCCTTGAAGGCATTGTTAAACATTGTTACAAGTTTAATCTAATAAAGTGTGTTTTATTTTGGTTTACAAATTTGAATCTCCCAAAGTCTTTGAAATAATTTCATACGCATTTCATTACCATGCACCTCATTACAGGTACCATTACAGGTTTCTTATCTTCTTCGTTGTTTATTTCAGCACAAAATGTCTTCTGAAACACCTACCGATCAAGATATCAAAGCTCTTCAAGCACAGAATGCTCAATTCCAGGAGATGTTCTTGAACTTGGCCAAAGGACAACAGGATTTGAAGACTCTCATCCTAAAGGACAAGAAGAAGAAGAAGAAGAAGAAGAAGAAGAAGAAGAAGGTGGTTTTGCTGAATATGGGTCACAGATTTGGGAACAGGTTGTGACAGGAAGCTGATCTATCTCATTCATCTAGAGGAGGAGAGAATCAAGAGGAAAGAAAGGGTCCTACAAACAACTTGAAGACCGTTTGAGTTCTATGGAGATTCAGAAGGTTCCCGGTTTGGATTTCGGGGATTTGGGACTAGCATCTGGGTTGGTAATTCCTCACAAGTTTAAGGCTCCGGTATTTGCTAAGTACGATGAAGCATCCTACCCAAAGCTTCACCTCTGCTCATACGTCAGAAAAATCCATCCTTACACTGCTGATAGAAACCTCTAGGTTCATTTCTTTCAAGATAGTCTGCCATGGACTCAGCTTGAATGGTTCTATCAATTGGAAGGAGCTAATGTCCGCAGCTGGGAGGACCTTGCTGCTACTTTCTACAGGAAGTACCAGTATAATGCCGACCTTGCTCCCACTTGTACTCAACTTCAGAGTATGTCCATGTGTGCAAGCGAAGGCCTTAAGGACTACGCTCAGAAGTGGAGAGATCTGGCTGGAAGAGTCCAACCCCCGCTGTCTGATAGGGAGTTGGTTGATATGTTTCTGGGGACCTTGTCTGGTCCATTCTTTAATCATCTGATTGGTAGTTCATAATCCGGGTTTACTGAATTGATTATGATTGGGGAGAGAGTAGAAGCTGGTATCAGGAGTGGCAAGATACAGAAAGGTGCTTCATCAAGTACAGAAAAGAAGCCTTTCAAGAAGGAATCTAGTGCCGTTTACAGCTCAAGGAGCCAAAACCGACCTGAACACCGCCAAGCAGTTAATGCGGTAGTAATATCAAGACCCACTGTTGCCCCACAAGCAACAATCAGAAAAGAGTAGAGAGACCGCAAAGACAGTATACTCGGCTCATTATGAACTTATCTCAAATTTTACCGCAGTTATTGAAGACTAACCTGGTAACTCTGAGGGAAGGTCCGAAGAATCCCAGTACCACCTCTCCGCTGTATAATCCGAACGCCCGTTGTGCCTATCACTCTAATAGCCCAGGGCATGATACCAACAACTGCTGGGCCTTGAGGAATAAGGTGCAAGATTTGATTGAAGCTAAAGAAATTGAGTTTGATGCACCAGAGAAACCCAACGTTATAACTGCTCCTATGCCTAAACATGACTCGGGAGTGAATGCAATTGAAGACGATGAATAAGAATCAGAGTTCGATAGCTAGATTTACCCGACTACCGACGGTGGCTTGAACAATTGGACAGCGAAGGACTTTGTGCCCGTTTCTTTTATTACACAGTAATAGACTTTTGTTTTGAGATTTATAACAGACAATTTGAAACATTACGGCCTGGTGCCTTGCCCAAGGCACCTTGGCTTTGTTTGTGAGGGCTTATCATTTGTCATTTTCATATATCATCAATAAAACATTGGACGTTTTCTTGCATTACAAATTTTACGCTCCCTATTTTTCTTTTCTATCTTGCACTTTATCAAAACGGCTATTTGTCTTACACACACTCACATATCATAATACAGGTCCACATCCACTCTGGATCCCACTGATAATGACTCTGCTACTACCAGTTATGACTTCAAAAATCTGATCAACCAAGTCGAGGACGAAGGTGAGGATGATTGTGAAGTACCTGGGGAACTTGCTAGACTATTACTACAAGAAGAGAGGGCCATACAGCCTCCAAGAGCCACCAATTCTGATGCCTTCAGTTGAAGAAAGACTTTTGATCTTATACTTGACAGTGTTGGATAATGCAATGGGGTGCGTGCTGGGGCAGCATGGCGAGTCTGGCCGAAAAGAGCATGCTATTTACTACCTTAGCAAAAAGTTTACCGACTACGAGACCCAATACTTGCGGCTCGAGAAAACTTGATGCGCTTTGGCATGGGTTGCTCGCCGGCTGAGACAGTACATGCTGACTCACACTACCCCATTGACATCAAAAATGGATCCAATCAAGTACATCTTCGAAAAGCCTGCCTTGTCTGGAAGAATAGCAAGATGGCAGATGATTTTAACCGAATATGATATCTAATACACAACCCAAAAAGTAATCAAGGGGAGTGTGTTAGCGGATCATTTGGCACATCGGGCCGTGGATGATTACCAATCCATGAATTTCGAGTTACCGGATAAGAATATCAAAAAGATTGGGTAGAAGATGACGGTGACATACAAAGACTGGCATGAGATGTTACCCTTCGCTCTTCATGGGTATCGTACTTCAACGCGGACTTCAACAGGGGCAACACCCTACTCTTTGGTGTACAGCATGGAAGCAGTTTTACCTATTGAGGTCCAGATACCCTCTCTTCGGATTATGAAGGATGCAGGTTTGAGCGAGGACGATTGGATCCAGACCCGGCTTGATCAGCTGAATCTAATTGACGAAAAAAGGCTTACTGCTATTTGTCATGGTCAGACGTATCAAAAGTGGATGATCAATGCATTTAACAAGATAATTAGACGGCAAGAATATCAAGTCGGGGATCTAGTAATCAAGAGCATCATACTGCCGTAAGGTGATCCTAGGGGAAAATGGACCCCTACTTACGAAGGGCCATTTGTGGTTAAGAACATTTTCTCAAGAGGAGCTATGATTCTAACCACCATGGATTGTGACGACCTTCCTCACCCTGTCAATGCAGACATAGTGAAAAAATACTACGCATAATCAAAGACCCGCTAGGTCGACTGGCCTAGGCAAAAATAAGGGCTTCCTGGCGAACCAAAAGGGTTTGGGAAAAAATAAGGGATGGAAATGAAAAAACTGTACATCCGGCAAGTCAAAAACCTGAAAAGGCGGCTTGGGCAAAAAAGGGTATCCCGGTGGACTGAAAACCTGAAAGGGCGGTCCAGGAAAAAATCAGGGATCAAAGCATAACACTATGTCTCATCGAATCATCTTGTAACCAGACTTCTGTATCGACTATCATGCTCGGACGACACTGATCAATCTGATCTACCTTCAACCAAGTAGCAAAGTGATGAGACGCTAGAAGATATAAAGGCAATAGCAGAGTTGGAACCCAGTGGGATTGTTCACATAGCTGTTTTTCTTTGTTTTTCACAAATTGTGTAAATTCTATCATTCGGCGGCGTTCTCTTACTAGGACATCAGCCTCTTGTACAAAAACGCCTATTTACAGGCCAACTTCAAAATCAATACAAATCATTTTCACAAAGAAATTTCAAATTGTTTTTCTTTTTCTGTTTTGTTTTGCAAGAACATCCAATGATTCATTTTTGATATATGCATTTGACAATAATTGCTGCTCATAAATATTTACATGCAAAACAAAAGACGATTACTCGTAATTTCAGAAACAGGGGCAAACAAGAAATGTCCAAGCATTATAGTTGCTCTATTCACCAGGTACAGGGATAGACCTAGCTGAAGAATATGACTAAAAATACATACACTCCCCGCATAGTAGGAAATACCAGAATACAATATTATCAACTCTCCCCAGCTGAGGTTCACAATCGCGAATGAGTCGGTAAAATTCTCCCCAAGCAGAGTTCATCTTTCACCAACAATGGAAGACCATCCTCAGTGGAGTTTATTTCTTCCACAAATAGAAACTCAATCCCCAACAGAGTTTATCATCACCAGCAATGATAATTCATCCACAGCCGAGGTTATTTCTCCAAGTCAGCAGATCTTATGACAAAGTGCCTCTTCCCCACAAAGTCATTCTCTCACCAATATATTCTCCAACCGGATTTTTTCTCCCAATCATCTTCGGTCGTTATCCCCAACGAGCGAAAATTTTTCATTCTTCAGCAGCCATCTGGGATTTATTTTCCCAACTAGAGAATATCATAAAAACATTGCATGTCCATACATCATGACATGCGCATACGCATCATTCAACACAATCTCATTTATTTTGAGAACATCATTGCCTGATACATATCATGCATTACATACGACTAACCTTTTACCTTTTAGAAAAAAGATACAATCAAATCCCCACCAATTTCAAGCTATGAAGCCCAGATCCAACCGGATAGTACCTTGATTTCTACATCATATTGTGAAGCCCGGAGAACGACCGGATAATAGTATCAAACACCGCGAAGCCTGGATTCAACCAGATAGTGGTTTATTTTTAAGCTATGAAGCCCGGATTCGACCGGATAATAGTTTAATCCCCAGCAAGCCGAGAAGCCCGGATTACGACCGGATAGAGCTCAGCAAGTACCATGAAGCCTGGATTCGACCAGATAGTGGTATACCATAAACACAAGTTGTGAAGCCCGGATTACGACTGGATAACAGCTCAACAAGTTATTGTGAAGCCTGGATTATGACCAGATAACAATACAAGACCATGAAGCCTGGACTATGACCAGATAATGGTAGAAGACGTTGTGAAGCCTGGATTACGACCAGATAGCAGCCAAGAATACTACGAAGCCTGGAGTCGACCAGATAGTGGTATATCTTTAATACAAGTTATGAAGCCCGGATTCGACCGGATAATACTTTGATTCCCCATGAAGCCTGGATTCGACCAGATAATGGTATGACACATCACGAAGCCTGGATTACGACCAGATAGCGGTAAAAGACACTGAAGCCTAGATTACGACCAGATAATAGTAAGGGACACTGTGAAGCTTGGATTACGACCGAATAGCAGTTCACCCGGCCAATTACTATGAAGCCCGGATTCGACTAGATATTAGTAGGCCCAACAGTCAAAGGGAAGCCCGGAGGCGACCGGATAACCACTTGATTTCTTCTGAAGCCTGGATTACAACCAGATAAGAAGTAAGGTATTGTGAAGCCTGGATTACGACTAGATAGAATTACAGGACACCATGAAGCCTGGGTTCGACCAGATAATGGTATGAAGCATCGTGAAGCCTAGATTACGACCAGATAATGATGAAAGAACTGAAGCCTGGATTACGACCAGATAACAATACAAGACACTATGAAGCTTGGATTTCGACCAAATAGCAGTTTTACCTAGACATATACTAAGAAGCTCGAAGTCGACCGAATATTAGTGTGCCCTAAATTCAAGTTGAAGCCCGGATGCGACCGGATAACAACTTAGTTCCTTCTGAAGCCTGGATTACGACTAGATAATAATTGAGAAATTGTGAAGCCTGGATTACGACCAGATAGCAAGTTTAATCTCATCTCCCCAGTAACTCACTGTAAAGCATGGATTATGACCAGATAGCAGTCGGTCTTATCACTATGAAGCCTGGATCACGACTAGATAGTAGTTCATTTTCACCTCTTCAACTAAGAGACGATTCCCCAGTAGAATAATGGATGACCGAAGCTCCTAAAGTTCTATTACTCCCAAGATAAAGATCAACATTCCCCAGCGGAATCTTCCTCAACAACAGGTATACAAGCTCTCGCTAAGGAATCCCTTACGCGATCAACACTCCTTTGGATGGCATCTTTAAGCCCATCTTCTGGCATAAATCTCCAAATGGCATCTTTAAGCCCATTCTCGACATCACAAGAGAAATGCCACTTCATGCGAGTGCAAATTTCTGGGAACTCTAGTGTTCAATCATCTTCCACCTTCAGATCACGAAAGGCAGACAAGCCAATCTAAATCTTCAGGTTTAAGAAGATTGAACAGGGGCAGCTGTTGTACCCCAAAATTTTCCCTCCCATATTTCTCAATACATTTCAAGTAAGGTCTTCAAATTGCTCAAGGAAGTCCAAAGGTTGACCAAACAAGCTCTCTCCTAAGGCAGTCTACCTCAAATTAGAGTTTCATGTTGCATCAAGATAATTGATTCCAAGGGATCCCAAATTCTCACCATTGTCCTAATATATTCTCAAGATCATCCATGTCAAGTTTCAAGCCTTGCAGAGGAAGTTTGCTCAGTCAATTGCTCAAAGACCTGAAAATCGATTGTGCTAGGGCAAAAGTCAATTGTGGCCCACATACAGTCAAACTTCAAGATTTTTAGTCAAAATCCTAATTTTGAAGTATTATTC
Organism: Vicia faba; assembly: GCA_948472305.1. Classification (NCBI taxonomy): domain Eukaryota; kingdom Viridiplantae; phylum Streptophyta; class Magnoliopsida; order Fabales; family Fabaceae; genus Vicia; species Vicia faba. Next base: position 1,610,722,956 of record OX451738.1, on the reverse strand, counting down.
ATCATTTTATCAAGGGTTGATCATTATTCATCAAGGATTGCTCACAATTCATCAAGAACCAAAAGTTGCTAAATTAGGGTTTTGTAGGAAAAGTCAACTCAACTTTGACCAAGCATAACTTTCTCATACTTTATGAGAAATGACCCATCCAAAGCTAATTTTGAATAGGATGCAATTCTCCACAATCCATATTCAGCTCCCAAGTTCAAAATATGCACCCACAAGAAGTTATGAATTTGGACATTATAGGTCATTTTGAAAAGTCAACAAAAACACATTTTTTTATCAAAGCTTCATACATGAGCATGGAATACCAAATTGAGATGGGACCAAAAGGGTTGCTTAGAGGACATCTCAATCTTGCTAAAAAGTCCAAGAACACTTTCAAAGAGTCAAAATTGAGGAAGTTATGCATTGGTGAAGTTGACCCTTTTTGCAAAATTGTCAAAAGTCAACTATGCCTCAAATTGCAATTTTTGCTAAATGGGCCTAACTTTTTGCACTTGTTTTGAGTTGGTAGCATGGTCCACGAGCCCTATCTCTTTGCACTTGTCATTATCTTATTTTTATTATTTATTTTAATTTCTATTTGAATTAAATCAATTAAAATCAAAACAAATCATGGAAAAATCCAAAACATTGAAATCTCAAGATATTGTGCATGTTCCAGGTCTTATATCCAGTTGGCAAGTGATTGAATTCGTGCAAGGCCTTTGTGTGCATAAAAAGATTGAATTTGGCCTATTTTTGGAAGTATCTTCAAGTGAATCAAATCCAAATCAAAATCAATAATTGGCAAAGATTGAGATCATGTTTGCAACCCTAATTCAATCATTGATATATATTGAACAATTGCAGACCTAAAAGAGAAGCTTTGGAGGCGTGAGAAAGCCAGAACAAACCTGAAAAAATCAAGGAAAAGTGGTGATACAATTTTGCATTTCCAGGCATTCTCAAGACCCTCTAGCCATCCCAATCGCTTCTTGGGGTCACAAGCAAGCGAAACCAATCAAGAACAAGGAGTTTCCAGCACTATAACTCACTGTAAGTCAACCACACCAATGGCTTTTTCTTGAATTCGTATTGCATAATTTTGGCATCTATAGCATGAAATATTTGTATATTCTTGCTCCTTGAGGCATTTGCAAACTATCCATAACATTTAATTTCGTTTTTATGGACCGTATCAAGATTTGTCATTGTTAGGTTTTCTTGGTTCGTTTTAAGGTCTTTTCATACAGGAACAATTGGTCCAAATGGAAGAGACCATTGTGATCAGCGGATCAAACCCAGTTGATCCATGGTCTTGAATTTTATTTATATTGCTTGTATGCAATTTCTGAGATGCACGGGGTTACAGTTACAACGCCATATCCGTAGGTAAATGTTCTGAGTTTTAAACGACGGATCCAAGGAAGAAGACGACAGCGTATCACCACTTTCCTGGCCGGTTTAAATTCTGGCGCGTTTATTCTGGCCAGAAGCCTTTAGTTCTGATCTATTTGTTTATTTCTGTTGTATTGATAAGCTAACACCCAACGCAGTTGGTCAGAAGAAGGAAGTCAGAAGTTCATGATTCTGGGTTCGATCCCGGACACGACCTTTTGGCATTTCTTTGTGTTCACCAGATCCAGCGCTTGCACCTTTAAAGGATCATCTTCTGGATGCATCAACCAGGACCAGATCAAACATCCTCTGGTCACAATCTGCTGGATCCACTAGCCATGAGTAGGCCCAGTACCATCATCTTCTGGACCATCATCCTCTGATCACCATCATCTTCTGGACCATCATCTTCTGATCACCATCATCTTCTGGATCTTCATCCTCTGACCAGAGCCGCTGGCACCAGGCCCAATTCTCTTTTCCTTTTCCTTTTATATTTCTTTATTTAATTTATTTATTTAATTATCTTTTACTAACACAAATTAATTTTTCTTTTTATCAAAAAATCATAAAAATAATATTTTCGTCCAATTAGATTTAGAATTTATTTTTTATACAAATATTAATTTAATTAGTTTATTTAATCTTAGGGTAACTTTAATTATTTTGTAAATAAATTAAAACAAGTTAGAAAATTAGGGTTTTAATAATTTAATTCTATTTTCTTTTTCTTAAAATAACCAAAAACACAAAAATAGGTTTAATTTAGTCATTTTCTTTAATTAATTTCATTACTAATTAATTTTGTATTTAATTTAAAAACCTTATTCTTTTTCTTAGATAATTAAAAACAACAAAAATAATTTTTTTTCCGATTAGGTTAGTGGGGTCAAAACCCTAATTTCCCTTCGTTCTGTATTCGCACACTTTATTTATTTATTTTTACCATATTAATGTAATTGCTCACAAGTTGTAATAGATTAATTAGGATCTTTTAATTTCATTTATCGCTTTTTTTTACGGGTTTATTTTTGGCTATGTAAATACACAAAGCCTAAATGTGCAAAGATAATAAACTTGAAATCAAATCACTCGCACATGCGCACTCTTAGGGTATACTCTCACTTCGACTGCCTTTGGTAAACGGTCATTAAGTATAGGATATTTTAGTGGTCGCTCTCTTGTCCAAAAGATCAAAGTTGCCTCGGAATGGTTGCCTCGGATATAGTTGCCTCGAATGTTGATCTTAAGACATTAGAGTTGCTACTAAGACGTCCTAACATTGCTTTAGTGACCGTACATCCCTTTCGAATTGACCCTTAAAACTCCAACGACGGTGCTACCTACTCACTAATAGTGGGATAGCACTGTCTAAAGGAAACGAACATAGAACAATTCTTTTTTCTCGAGTAGGTAGATTAGCTCTTAAGTACTTGCTCAATCCAAACAAAGTTTTTCACACTTACACTCCTTTTCAAACAAAGTTTTCAAAACAACTTCGTAACACTCTTGAATACAGAAGCAAGGGTTAAATCGAAGTTAAAACAAAAACTTTTCAAATCACACAAACACACAGAAGAAATTTTAAAAATGATGAGCAAGTACCTAAGAGCCCGTAGAAAACTACGGATAGAAAGGATGCTACTACCTTCCCTTTCTATAATCTACCCCTCATACTTAGAAAATCTCGAAAAAATGAATTTTTCTGTGCTTTTTTCCTTTCCTTGTTGGATAAAATAAAAGTCGGTGGAGACTCTTGCTTACCGCGACATTTTGCAAACAAAAAACGCAAAACACAAACCAACATTTCAAAACAGTTTCGGTTCTGCCACCGTATCACAGTGACCGACTGTGAAGAACCTGGACCGGATGAAGGACCTGAGGAAGGATCCCGATGGTCTATGTATTTTGATGGAGCCTCGAATGCGTTGGGTAATGGTATTGGCGTTGTGATCATATCTCCTGAAGGCTGTCATACTCCGTTCACCACCCGATTATGTTTTAACTGCACCAACAATATGGCAGAGTATGAGGCATGCATCCTGGGTTTTCGAGCTGCTATTGACCTGAGGATTAAGTTCTTGAGTGTATTCGGAGATTCTGCTCTAGTGATCAGTCAAATCAAAGGCGAGTGGGATACGAAGCACCCAAATCGTATTCCTTACAAAGAGTATGTACTGACATTGCTTCCACACTTCGAGGAGATAACCTTTGAACATTTCCCCAGAGAGGAGAATCAGTTAGCGGACACGCTAGCTACCATGTCTTCTATGTTCAAGGTCAGGTGGGATAATGAAGCTCCCTAGATTACCATTGAGAGGTTGGACGAACCCGCACATTGCTGTGATATTGAGACTGAAGAGGTAGTGGATAAACCCTGGTTTCACGAGGTAAAGAGGTATCTTGAGGCTCAAGAGTACCCCGAGGGTGCATTTGTTAATGATAAGAAGTTCTTAAGAAGGTTCGCCGCAAAGTTCTTCATCAGCAATGGTATCCTTTACAAGCGTAACCATGATTCAACCTTATTGCGATGTATGGCCAAGAGCGAGGCAGAAAGGATCATGGCAGAGTTACATGAAGGTACCTTCGGAACTCATTCCAGTAGGAATACCATGGCAAAGAAAATCCTAAGGGCAGGATATTATTGATCCACTATGGAAGCCGATTGTTATCAGCATTCTCGGACCTGTCATAAGTGCCAAGTCTATGCTGAAAAGGTGCATGTACCTCCAGTTCCTCTGAATATTTTGACAGTACCTTGGCCCTTTGCAATGTGGGGCATCGATATGATCAGCGAGATCAGACCTACTGCGTCCAACGGGCAATGTTTCATTCTGGTAGCTATTGATTATTTCACTAAGTGGGTTGAGGCAGCTTCTTTCGCTACAATAACCAAGAACGTCGTGGCGCGGTTTATCCGACATAATATGATATGTCGATATGGTGTACCAGAGAGAATCATTATGGACAATGGTATAAATCTCAACAATACAATAATCACCGAGCTCTGAAAACAATTCAAGATACAGCATCATAACTCTTCTCCCTACCGGCCGAAGATGAATGGGGTTGTTGAAGCGGCTAATAAGAACATCAAGAAGATTGTGCAGAAGATGACGGTGACATACAAAGACTGACATGAGATGTTACCATTTGCTCTTCACGGGTATCGTACCTCAGCACAGACATCAACAGGGGCAACTCCCTACTCTTTGGTATATGGCATGGAGGCAGTCTTACCCACTGAGGTCCAAATACCCTCTCTCCGGATTATAAAGGATGCGAGTTTAAGCGAAGACGATTGGATCCAGACCCGGCTTAATCAGCTGAATTTAATCGAGAAGAAGAGACTTACTGCTATCTATCATGGTCAGACGTATCAAAAGCAGATGATCAAGGCTTTTAAAAGGAAAGTCAGACGACAGGAGTATCAAGTCGGGGATCTAGTGATCAAATGCATCATTCTACCGCAAGGTGATCCCAGGGGCAAATTAACCCCCACTTAAGAAGGGCCATTTGTAGTTAAGAACATCTTCTCAGGAGGAGCCGTGATTCTAACCACCATGGATGGTGACGACCTTCCTCACCCCGTCAATGCAGACATAGTTAAAAAATACTATGTATAATCAAAGACCCGCTAGGTTGACTGGCCTAGGGAAAAAAGGGCTTCCCGGCGAACCAAAAGGGTTCGGGCAAAAGTAAGGGATGAAAATGAAGAAAAAAAACTATACATCCGGCAAGTCGAAAACCTGAAAAGGCGGCTTGGGCAAAAAAGGGTATCCCAGTGGACTGAAAACCCGAAAGGGCGGTCCAGGCAAAAATTAGGGATTAAAGGGTAACACTATGTCTCATTGGATCATCTTGCAACCAGACTTCGGTATCGACTATCAAGCTCGGACGACGCCAATAAATCTGATCTACCTTCAACCAAGTAGCAAAGTGATAAGACGCTCAGAGATATAAAGGCAATACCAGAGTTGGAACCCAGTGGGATTGTTCACATAGCTGTTTTACTTTTTCATAAATTATATAATTCCTATCTTTTGGCGGCGTTCTCTTACTAGGACGTCAGCCTCTTGTACAAAACGCCTATTATAGGCTAACTTCAAGGATCAATACAATTCATTTTACAATAAATTTCAAAAAAAGAATTGTTTTACTTTTTCTGTTTTGTTTTGCAAGAACATCCAATGATTCATTTTTGATATATGCATTTGAAAATAATTGCTGCTCATAAATATTTACATACGAAACAAGAGACAGTTACTCGTAATTCCAGGAACAGGGGCAAACAAGAAATTTCCAAACCTTACAGTTGCGCTACCCACCAGGTACAGGGACAGAGACAACTTGAGAATATGACTAAAGGTACATACACTCCCCCGTAGGGTAAAAGACATCTAAAGACAGTGGTGTTAGCTCTCCCCATCCGAAGTTCATAATCGCGAATAAGTCGGCAAAATTCTCCCCAAACAGAGTTTATCTATCACCAGCACTAGAAGATTATCCCCAGTGGAGTTTATTTCTTCCACAAGCAGAAACTCAGTCCCCAACAAGGATTCATTATCACCAGCGATAGTAATTCATCCCCAGCCGAGGTTATTTCTCCAAATCAACAGATCTTCTAGCAGAGTATCTCTCTTCCCCACAGAGCCATTCTCTCGCCAGTTTATTCTCCAGCAAGGTTATTCTCCCGCTAATTTATTCTCAATTCATCTTCGGTCGTTATTCCCAGTGAGCGCGAAGAACTCAACTCCTTGAACTCTTCAACAACAGTCCAAGAATTATTCTCCCCAGCTAGAGAATGTCACAAGAACATTGCATATCCATACATCGTGGCATGTACATATGCATCATACAACACAATCTCATTTATTTTGAGAACATCATTACTCAATACATGACATACATCGTGACATTACATACGACTAACTCTTTACCTTTCAGGGAAAGATACAATCAAATTCTCACAAGCTCTCTGGTTCAGTCAAATCAATGCTAAGATTTCTGTTCCAATTCAAGTTATGAAGCCCGGATCCGACCGGATATTATCTTGATTTCTCCATCATACTATGAAGCCCAGAAATCGACCGGAAAATAGTTGAATCCCCAGCAAATTACTGTGAAGCCTAGACCCGACCAGATAATAGCAAAGCACCATGAAGCCTGGAATCGACCAGATAGTGGTACATCTTACATTCAAGCTATGAAGCCCGGATTCAACCGGATAGTATCTTGATCTCTACAAAGCACCATGAAGCCTGGAATCGAGCAGATAGTGGTACATCTTAAATTCAAGCTATGAAGCCCGGATTTAACCGGATAGTATCTTGATCTCTGCAAAGCGCCATGAAGCCTGGAATCGACCAGATAGTGGTGTATCTTAAATGCAAGTTATGAAGCCCAGATTCGACCGGATAGTATCTTGATTTCTCCAAATACCGTGAAGCCTGGAATCGACCAGATAGTGGTACATCTTAAATTCAAGTTATGAAGCCCGGATTCGACCGGATAGTATCTTGATCTCTACAAAGCGCCATGAAGCTTGGAATCGACCAGATAGTGGTGTATCTTAAATGCAAGTTATGAAGCCCAGATTCGACCGGATAGTATCTTGATTTCTCCAAATACCGTGAAGCCTGGAATCGACCAGATAGTGGTACATCTTAAATTCAAGTTATGAAGCCCGGATTCGACCGGATAGTATCTTGATTTCTCCAAATACCGTGAAGCCTGGAATCGGCCAGATAATGGTATAAGACGCTGCGAAGCCTAGACTCGACCAGATAACAGCAAAAGACACTGAAGCCTGGACCCGACCAGATAACAGTATGAGACACTGTGAAGCTTGGATTTCGACCAAATAGCAGTTTAGTTGGCCAATTACTAAGAAGCCCGGAATCGACCGGATATTAGTGTTCCTTAAATGCAAGTTATGAAGCCCGGATTCGACCGAATAGTATCTTGATTTCTCCAAATACCGTGAAGCCTGGAATCGACCAGATAATGGTATAAGACGCTGCGAAGCCTGGACTCGACCAGATAACAGCAAAAGACAATGAAGCCTGGACCCGACCAGATAACAGTATGAGACACTGTGAAGCTTGGATTTCGACCAAATAGCATTTTACTTGGCCGATTACTAAGAAGCCCGGAATCGACCGGATATTAGTGTGCCTTAAATTCAAGTTGAAGCCCGGAGGCGACCAGATAACAACTTAAGTCCTTCTGAAGCCTGAATTACGACCAGATAAGAATTGAGAAATTGTGAAGACTGGAGAACGACCAGATAGCAAGTTTAATATCATCCCCCCAGTAAGTCACTGTGAAGCCTGGAGCACGACCAGATAGCAGTCGGTCTTATTTTCCTCAGCAAAACACTGTAAAGCCTGGAGCACGACCAGATAGCAGTTCATTTTCACCTCTTCAACCAAGAGATGATTCCCCAGTAGAATAACGGACGACTGAAGCTCCTAAAATTCTATTTTTACCACGACATAGACCATCATTCCCCCGCGTAGTCCTCCTCAACAACAGGTATACAGGCTCTCGCAAAGGAATCTCTTATGCGATTGACACTTCTTCTGATGGCATCTTTAAGCCCATCTTCTGACTTCAACTTCCAAATGGAATCTATAAGCCCATTCCTGACATCGCAAGACGGATACCACTTCATGTGAGTGCAAATTTCTGGGCACTCTAGTGTTCAATCATCTTCCACCCTCGGATCACGAAAGTCAGGCAAGCCAATCTACATCCTCAGGTTTAAGAAGATTGAACAGGGGCAGCTGTTGTACCCCAAAATTTTCCCTCCCATATTTCTCAACACATGTCAACTGAGGTCCTCAAATTGCTCAAGGTAGTCCAAGAGTTGACCAGACAAACCCTCTCCTAAAGTAGTCTATCTCAAATTAGGGTTTCAGTTTGCATCAATATGCTTGAGTCCAAAGGGTCTCAAATGCTCACTATTGTCCTAATATGTTCTCAATATCATCCATGTCAAGTTTCAAGTCTTGCAGAGAAAGTTTGCTCAGTTAATTGCTCAAAAGCCTTAAATTCGACTGTGTTAGGGTTAAAGTCAATTGTGGCCCACAAATAGTCAAACTTAAAGATTTTTGGTCAACATCCTCATTTTGAAGTATTATTCATCATTTGATAAAGGGTTGATCATGATTCATCAATGGTTGCTCACAATTCATCAAACCTCAAAAGTTGCTAAATTAGGGTTTTGTAGAAAAAATCAACTCAACTTTGACCAAGCATAACTTTCTCATACTTTATCATAAATGACCCATCCAAAGCTCATTTTGAATAGGATGCAATTACCTACAATTAATCTTCATCTCCCAAGTTCAAAATATGCACTCATAAGAAGTTATTAATTTGGACATTATAGGTCATTTGAAAAGTCAACAAAAACACCTTTTTTGTCAAAGCTTCATACATAAACATGGAAGACTCAATTGAGATGAGACAAAAAGGGTTGCTTAGAGAACATCTTAAGCTTTCTAAAAAGTCCAAGAACACATCTCTAGGGTCAAAATTGAAGGAGTTATGCATTAGTGAAGTTGACCTTTTTTGCAAAATTGCCAAAAGTCAAATATGCCTAAAATTGCATTTTTTGCTAAATGGGCCTAACTTTTTATGCTTGCACTGAACTTGTAGCATGATCCACGACCCATGATCCTCCCCACTTGTCATTCTTTTATTTTTATCATTTATCTTGATTTTATTTCATTTAAATCAAATAAAATCAATAATAAATAATGAAAATATCAAAAATCATTTAAACCTTGAGATTTTGTGCATATTTCAGGTCCATGAATAGCTGGCAATGAGATCAAATCGTGCAAGGCTTGTTTGTACACAAAAAGATTGGATTTTGGCTTAATTTGGAAAGATTTACATGAGAATCAAATCATGATCAATGATCATTATTGGAGAAGATTTGATGCAAACTTGTAAACCTAATTCACTCAAGGGTACATATAGAACATTGACAGGACAAAAGCATAGGGGTTGGAGGCGTGAGACAGTATAATCAGATTCAAAAAAGTCATTAAAAAGTGTGGAATCATTCTTGCAGTTAGAGGGAAATTCAGGCCATTCCAAGACCACCATTCGCATCCTGGACCTTCTCTGAAGCAGATACGACCATTGGCAAGCATCCATATGGCCATAAACTCAAACCACAGACCCACGGTTTGCCCTTCAAACTCAAAATCCATTCTTGCAATTTACGCAACATTAGCATGTTTCAATGACATATATGTGTTTGTTAATGTATTTGCAATATTTTGGTTATACTCAATTGAGTTTCTGATGCACGTACTGAGATCCACCATTGCTAGGTTTTCCTTGCTCGTCTTAGAGTTTTCTCATGCAGGTAAAATTGGCCCAAAAGAGGGGTACCATGGTATTCACAAGGCCAAGACGAACTGACTTGTACCATTAGTTTTCATTTATGATGCTTGTATGAGATTTTGGAGACATGCAGGCTTATACATACGCCCAGAAAACCATAGGTAAAAGTCTTGGACTTTTGCCAACGAAGGGAGGAAGAAGAAGGGTGGCGTGGCACCCCCTGACTGGTCCATTCAAACTTCGCGTGTTATTAGATCCATTATCTCGTTTTCCATTATATTGATTATTGCTTATTTTAGATACAAAATAATCAGCCAGCCCAGCTGGCGAGCACGCTATGGCCAGATGCTAAAGGGCCTGGGTTCGATCCCCAGGTCCCCTTGTTTCTTCAATATTATTTTGCTATGCATATTTCCATGCACAGGCTTCCAGGACATCCACCATACGTCCTCAATAATCAGCCAACCAGATGTTCAACAAGCCAAATCCAACGCCTGTCACATAAAGGTCTACCATATGCCTAGTCAAACGTGCAACATTGGATCATGAGAGTCAACATGGACCCAGGCTTATTGGGCTCAGAAACTGCTATTGACACTCCCTTTCTACTTTGACACCAGGCCCATATTCTTTTTCTTTTATATTTTTCTTTTATTTATTTTGATTAATTATTCTCTAACAAAAATTAATTCTTTTTTTTACAAAAACTCATAAAATCAATTTTCATCAAATTAGATTTAGGTTTTATTTTTATCAAATTTAATTTAATAATTAGTTTAATTTAATCTTAGGGTAATTATAACTTTTTTGTAAATAAATTAAAACAAATTAGAAATTAGGGTTTGTTTGATTTAATTTTTATTTTCTTTTCTTAAAATAGCAAAAATACAAAAATAGGTCAAATTAATTATTTTTCTTAATTTGAATTAATTAGTAACTAGGTTTATATTTATTCATTAAAACCTTATTTTCTTAAAATAATAAAAAAAAACAACAAAAAATGATTTTTCTTTCAATTAGATTTAGACGGGGTCAAAACCCTAATTTTCTCTCGTTCTCGTTTCATCGCGCGCGTTTATTTATTTTTCGCAAATATTAATGTAACTGCTCATGGGATGTAATATCTTAATTAGGATTTTCCTTTTATTTATCATTTTACGGGTTTTTGGCTATGTAATTAATTCCCCTCCCTGAAGCCTTGTAATAGCGTAGTTTTATTTTCTGCATTTTAATTTTCGCAAATATTAACTGTTAGATGTATGATAATAGGATTGCATGACAAGAATGTATGTTAATTTTAAAATGGTTAGCAAACCCTAAATGTGCAAAGATAATAACTGAAATCAAATCACTCGCACATGCGCACTCCTAGGGTATACTCTCACTTCGGTTGCCTTCGGTAAACGATCATTAAGTATAGGGTATTTTAGTGGTCGCTCTCTTGTCTAAACAAAGGTCAAAAGTCCCGTTCGGAAAGGTTGCCTCAGAAATGTTGCCTCGAATATGATCTTAATACATTAGGTTTATTACTAAGACGTCCTAACATTGCTTTAGTGATCGTACGTCCCTTTCGAATTGACCCTTACAACTCCAACGACGGTGCTACCTACTTGCTAATAGTAGGATAGCACTGTCTAAAGGAAACAAGAACAGAAACATTCTTTTTTCGAGTAGGTAGATGCTAGTAGGTACTTTCTCAAAATCAAACTTTTCCACACTTACACACTTTTCAAACAAAGATTTCAAAAACACTTCATAACACTCTTGAGGACTGATACAAGGGTTAGAACGAAGTAAAACAAAAACTTTTCAAAACACACAAACACGGAAGAAATTTTTAAATGATGAGCAAATACCTAAGAGCCCATGGAAAACCATGGATAGAAAGGGTGCCAATACCTTCCCTTTCTATAATCTACCCCCTCATACTCAAAATCTCGAAAAAGGAATTTTTCTGTGCTTTTTTCCTTTCCAGTTGGATAAAATAAAAGTCGATGGCGACTCTTTCTTACCGCGACATTTTGAGAACACAAACGCAAAACGCAAACCAGTATTAAACAGTCAGTTCTGCCACCGTATCACAACTGCTATCTTTCATGGTCAGACGTATCAAAAACGAATGATTAAGGCTTTTAACAAGAAAGTCAGGCATCAAGAATATCAAGTCGGGGATCTGGTGATCAAGCGCATCATACTGCCGCAAGGTGATCCCAGGGGCAAATGGACCCCCACATACGAAGGGCCATTCGTGGTTAAGAACATTTTCTCGAAAGGAGCTATGATTCTAACCACCATGGATGGTGACGACCTTCCTCACCCTGTCAATGTAGACATAGTGAAAAGATACTACGCATAATCAAAGACCCGCTAGGTTGATTGGCCTAGGAAAAAATAAGGGTTTCCCGGCGAACCAAAAGGGTTCGAGCAAAAGTAAGGGATGAAAATGAAAAAAACTGTACACCCGGCAAGTCGAAAACCTGAAAAGGCGACTTGGGCAAAAAGGGTATCCCGGTGGACCGAAAACCCGAAAGGGCGGTCCAGGAAAAAATTAGGGATCAAAGCGTAACACTATGTCTCATGGGATCATCTTGCAACCAAACTCTGGTATCAACTATCAAGCTCAGACGGCGCCAATCAACCTGATTCACCTTCGACCAAGCAGCAAAGCGATGAGATTCTTGAAGATATAAAGGCAATAGCAGAATTGGAACCCAATGGGATTATTTCGCATAGCTGTTTTTATTTCTTAAACACAAATTGTAATTTCTGTCTTTCGGCGGCGTTCTCTTACTAGAGCATCAACCTCCTTGTACAAAAACGCCTATTACAGGCCAACTTCAAAATCAATACAAGTCATTTTCACAAAGCTTTGATTTATTTTCTTTTTCATGTTTTGTTTTGCTAGAACGTCCAATGGTTCATTTTTTATATATGCATTTGAAAATAATTGTTGCTCATAAATATTTACATGAAAAACAAAGACAATTACTCGTAATTCCAGGAATAGGGAAAACAAGAAGTGCCCAAACCTTACAGTTACTTTGACCATCAGGTACCAAGGTAGAATCAGCTTGAGAACATGAGTAGTGATACATATACTCCCCACAGAGTAAGAGGTATCCAAAGACAGTAATGATTAGCTTTCCTGAACAGGACATATTTCTCCCCGACTAAGGTTCACAATCGCAAGTGAGTCGGTAAAATTTTCCCCAAAACAGAGTTTATTTCTCTCACAGGCATAAATTCAATCCCCGACAGAATTCATTATCACCAGCAATGGTAATTCATCCCCAGCTGAGTTGTTTCTCCAAGTCAGCAGATCTATCAATAGAGTATCTCCTCTCCAACAGAGTTATTCCCTGCAGAGTTATCCTCAGACAGAGTCTCATTCGGCAGAATATTTACCAGCCAAGGGGCATATCCCTAGCATAGTCATTGTTGTTCACCATCCTTAACAGAAGTAGCAGTCAAGAATACCATGACATGTTCCCAGATTCAGTAATCAGGGATTTATTTTCCCAGATTCAGATTATTACATCAGCATTTCATGTTTATACATCATGACATGTGCATACATCACATATAACATAGTCTCATTTATTTTGAGAACGTCAGCATACAATGCATCTCATGCATCGCACATAACTAACCCTGTATTTATTTCAGGAAAAGACAGTCATTATCAACAATTTCCAGCAGGTACATGATCAACACTCGAAGCTAGACAAAGTAATTATCAGCGACAAAAGTAACCCTACTATCCAGGTTCCTTCTCACAGCCCTACTACCCAGGCTTTCATGTCGAAGTAACCCTACTATCCAGGTTCCGTCTCACAGCCCTACTACCCAGGATTTCATGTCGAAGTAACCCTACTATCCAGGTTCTGTCTCACAGCCCTACTATCCAGGCTTTCATGTCAAAGTAACCCTATTATCCAGGTTCCGTCTCACAACCCTACTATCCAGGATTTCATGTCGAAGTAACCCTAATATCCAGGTTCCTTCTCACAACCCCATTATCCAGGCTTTCATATCGAAGTAACCCTACTATCCAGGTTTCTTCTCACAGCCATACTATCCAGGCTTTCATATCGAAGTAACCCTACTATCCAGGTTCCTTCTCACAACTCTACTACCCAGGCTTTCATATCGAAGTAACCCTACTATCCAGGTTCCTTCTCACAGCCCTACTATCTAGGCTTTCATGTCGAAGTAACCCTACTATCCAAGTTCCTTCTCAAGCCCTACTATCCAGGATTTCATCTCGAAGTAATCCCACTACCCAGATTCCTCCTCATAACCTTACTACCCGGGTTCTGCCTCTCTTATCCCTAGGCAGCAGTCCACAGCACTGTAAGACTTGGACCTGATCATACTTTCACATTTCCCCAGAAAGTCGCGGTGCAACATATACCCCAACCAAACACACAGTTCACTTCCGCTTTCTAAAACCGGAATTATTCCCCCAGTAGAGTAACAGACAACTGAAGCTCCTAAAACTCTATTTCTCTCAAGACAAAGACCAGCATTCCCCAGCGAAGTCCTCCTCAACAGCAGGTATGCGGTTTCTCACAAAGGAATCTCTTATGCGATCGACACCTCTTCGGATGGAATCTTTAAGCCCATCTCCTATAATTCTATAGCAGCTACCAAATGCCATCTACAAGCCCATTCCCGATATCACAAATCACTCTTCATACGAGTGCAAATTTCTGGGCACTCTAGTGTTCAATCATCTTCCACCTTCAGATCACGAAAGGCAGACAAGCCAATCTACATCCTCAGGTTTAAGAAGATTGAACAGGGGCAGCTGTTGTACCCCAAAATTTTCCCTCCCATATTTCTCAATACATGTCAAGTGAGGTCCTCAAATTGCTCAAGGAAGTCCAAGAGTTGACCAGACAAACTCTCTCCTAAAGACAGTCTACCTCAAATTAGGGTTTCATTTTTCATCAAGATGCTTGAGCCCAAAGGATCCCAAATGCTCACCATTGCCCTAATATGTTCTCAAGATCATCCATGTCAAGTTTCAAGCCTTTCAGAGGAAGTTTGCTCGGTCAATTGCTCAAAGGCCTGAAAATCGACTGTGTTAGGTCAAAAGTCAACTATGGCTCACATACAGTCAAACTTCAAGATTTTTGATCAACATCCTCATTTTTAAGTATTGTTCATCATTTTTTCAAGGGTTTATCATGATTCATCAAGAACTTCTCACAATTCATCAAAACCCAAAAGTTGTTAAATTAGGGTTTTGTAGGAAAAGTCAACTCAACTTTGACCAAGCATAACTTTTTCATACTTTATCAGAAATGACCCATTCAAAGCTCATTTTTAATAGGATGCAATTCCATACAATTCATCTTCATCTCACAAGTTCAGGATATGCACTCACAAAAAGATATGAATTTTGACATTATAGGTCATTTTGAAAAGTCAACAAAAACACCTTTTGGGTCAAAGCTTCATACATGAACATGGAAGACTCAATTGAGATGATACCAAAAGGATTGCTTAGAGGACATCCTAAGATTTCTAAAAAGTACAAGAACACCTCTCTAGGGTCAAAATTTAGAGAGTTATGCATTGGCCAAGTTGACCTTTTTTGCAAAATTGCCAAAAGTCAAATGTGCTCAAATTTGCATTTTTTGCTAAATGGGCCCAACTTTTTATGCTTGCACTTCAATGATAACATAGTCCACGACCTATGGGACCCTCCATGCTTTATTTATTTATTTATTCAATTTATTTTGATTTTTATTCACTTAAAATTCAAATAAAATCTAAATAAATCATATATTGTGTTTTAGGGATGATTTTTGCATTGAAGGAAGATCTTATATGCTGTCAATTGAGAATCAATTCATGCAAGGCTGATTTGGGTGGAAAAATGTTGAATTTGAGTAAAGTTGGAAAGATATCATATGCCATGAAAGACCAAATCAAATCTTTATAATGGGCAAGATTGAATCTGTTTTTGTTGACCTAACATATTGTATTACATATACAGAAGTGATCCAAGGCATAAGGGGAGGTTGAGCAGTCGTGAAAAGCAAGAATAAAGCTGAAAAAATTCAAGAAAAAGTGGTGATCTAATTCCAAGTTACAGGCTATCCCAAGCCATCTTCACCTTGCCAATCGATTGTTGGACGTCTCAGGATCGTGTTCCAATCATTAGCAAGCCTTCCCACGTCCTAAAACGCGTTGTAGCAGTCACACGGTTAGCTTAAAATTTGGATTTCGTTTTCATCAATTTATACATCATTTGCACGTTTTGATTGCATATTCTTATTCCTTAACGTGTTTGCAAGCTAATCATTATATTCAATTGCGTTTTTGATGATTGTATGAAAAACTGCCATGGCTAGGGTTTCTTGTTTAGTTTTAGGGGTTTGCAATACATGTAAAATTGGACGTTGATTCTGGTACCATGATACTCGTGAGGATGAGATGAGTTGATTGATACCAGCCATGGACATTTATATTGCATGTGGACAATTTTTGAAATACACAGGTTTGTAGCTACAACGCCATGTCCGTAGGTAAAAGTATCTGGGGCTAAAATGATGGTTGGGAGGAAGAAGATGATGCGTGGCGCTCCCTGGTTGGGCAGTTTGAATTTCAGCGTGTTTTTTCAATAGCCATTACTTTTCATATATTATATTTTGTTCTTATTATATAAACAAATAACATTGGCAGCACAAATGGCAAGCGTGCAGTGGAAAAGTGCATGAGGACCTGGGTTCGATCCCCAGGTCCCAACCTTTCTTCATATTTTTCTTCAATATGCAGTCTAGCGTGTTACACATCAGGAGGTTCACTGTGTGCCACCATGATCTGGCCATCCAATTCATCAGCGCTCTAGATCTAATGCCTTTCCCTTGGAGGACTACCATGCGCCCCCAGTCAACGTGCACACTGGATTGAACGAAGTCAAGCAGGCCTTAGCCATTTGGGCCCAGCAATTCAGCTAACACCCCCCTTTTCAGCAAAAAACCACCAGGCCCATTTAGTAACCTTTTTTATTTCTTTTCTTTATTTTTTATTCTTTAAATTTCCTTTATTTATTTTAATTCACAAATTAATTTATTTTTTTCATAAAAAAAATCATAGAATCAAATTCACAAAAAAAAATTAGAATTAGTTTTTTTTATATATATTATTAAAATTAATTTAATTTAGTGTTAACTTAGTGAAACTGTAATTTATTTTCACAACTAAAATTAAAATAGAAAATTAGGTCAATTTTTAATTTGATTTTATTTTTCTCTTTTTCTCAAATAAATAAAAATACAAAAATAGGTTTTAGAATAAATTAATTCAATTTTCTTAATTTAAAATTAATTAGGATTAGGATTGTTTTTTTATAAATAATTTCTCTATTTTCTTAAATAAAAAAATATGACAAAAAACATTTTTCTTAATTGCGAATAGGTTTAGTCAAGGGTCAAAACCCTAATCGCCCCGTATTTAATTCGCCGCGCGTTTATTATTTTTGCCAATATTATTGTAACTGTTCATGGCTTGTAATAGTTTAATCTAGGGCTTTTTTTATTTATCGCTTTTTCCCGGGTTTTTGGCTATGTAATTAATCCCCCTCCCTGAAGTCTTGTAATAGCGTAGATTTACTTTCTCGTATTTTAATTCTCGCAAATATTTGACTGTTTAGATGTATGCTAATAGAATTGTATGACAAGAATGCATGACAAATTTAATACAGTTAGAAAACCCTAATGTGCAAAGACTAAATAATTGAAAACAGATCACTCGCACATATCACTCTTAGGGTATACTCACACTTCGGTTGCCTTCGGTAAACGGTCATTAAGTATAGGGTATCTTAGTGGTTTCCCTCCTGTCTAAAAAGATCAAATGTTTCCTAAAATATGATCTTAAAGACTCTAGGGTTATTACTAAGGTGTCCTAACATTGCTTTAGTGATCGTACGTACCTTTCAAATTGACCCTTACAACTCCAACGACGGTGCTACCTATTTCTCAATAGTAGGATAGCATTGTCTAAAGGAACAAGAATAGAAACGATCTTTTTTCGAGTAGGTAGATGCTAGTAGGTACTTGCTCAAATCAAAACTCTTCACACTTACACATTTCAAAACAATTTTCAAAATAACTTCGTCACACCTTTGAGGACTGATACAAGGGTTATCACGAAGTCAAACTTTTTCAAAACAAAGCACATACACAAGCAATTTTAAAAGATGAGCAAGTACCTAAGAGCCCATGGAAAACCATGGATAGAAAGGGTGCTAACACCTTCCCTTTCTATAATCTACCCCCCGTACTCTGAATATCTCGAAAAAGGATTTTTTTTCTGTACTTTTTTCCTTTCCGGTTGGATGAAATAAAAGTCGGTGGCAACTCTTGCTTACCGCGACATTTTGCGAACACAAAACGCAAAATGTAAACCAGCGTCAAACAGTCGGTTCTGCCACCGTATCACACTTACAGATGGATTCGTCACTATAGGCTATAGTGACGGTTCTTGTGCGTGGCTATAAACCTGTAAACATCCAAAATGCAATACAAGCAGAATAAATTCCATCCAAAACCATGGATTGATTGCAAACTAATCCCTGAATACGAAGAGACCCTTAATTTGGCCTAATTTTGCCTCTAACTAGGGTTCCCCAAATTGGAGCTCCGGAACCCTAGCCATGGAAGATGCCCATACCTGCACTCAAACTCCAATCAAAGCATTCCAGTATGTTGTAAATATGATAACAAGCATAGATATATAATCAAAATATGTTTATGATGCCAGAATCATTGTAATCGAATTTTAGAAAAAAGGGCAAACTGTGACTGTTCTTACACTTGGTACTTGATACTTTGAGGCTCAAGAATGAT
This sequence comes from Vicia faba, assembly GCA_948472305.1. NCBI lineage: Eukaryota > Viridiplantae > Streptophyta > Magnoliopsida > Fabales > Fabaceae > Vicia > Vicia faba. The sequence goes on along the minus strand of OX451738.1, from coordinate 1,610,704,342 downwards.
TGGGATAGCTTCAGTGAAGGTCCATGAGTTGTTGTGTCCTTGGAATTTCTTGAAAAGGCCTAGGGAGAAGAATCTGGTCTGCACTTTTTTGATAAAAAGTTTAACTTTGTTCTTGCTCTTAAGGAAGCAGGCTACGCATCAATTCACTTTCTCTAGGGTTGCAATGCATTGTTATAAGTAGCAAATCAGATTAGGTCAATAGAATTAGAAAAATCCAAAGATGTAATGGTCTTTAATTTTGATTCAAATCTTTCCAAAATTGGAGATTTCATCTTATTTTGGAGCTTGCACGATTTTTTTTTTTTGCCATTGACAGCATATGAGATCTATAATTCAATGCAAAACAAATCTCGTTCCACAAATTTGATTTATCTTTGATTTAACTTGATTTTATTTAAATTTTAAATAAATAAAATCAAAATAAATTAAATAAATAAGTGAATAAGGCGTGGAGTGTCCCATAGGTCGTGGACCATGCTAGGACTGAGATTCAATCTTGAAAAGATGGACCCATGTTGAAAAAATGCACTTTTGAGCATTGTTGACTTTGTGCAAATTTCCAAAAATGGCCAACTTTGACAATGCATATCTCTCTCAATTTTGACCCTAAGAGGGTGTTCTTGGACTTTTTAGAAAGCTTAGGATGTCATATAAGCAACCATTTTGGTTTCATCTCCATTGGGTCTTCCATGTTCATGTAAGAAGCTTTGACCCAAAAGGTGTTTTTGTTGACTTTTTGAAATGACCTATAATGTCTGAATTTATATCTTTTCATGAGTGCATTTTTTGAACTTGAGGGGTGAAGATGAGTTGTAGGGAATTGGATTCTCTTAAAAATGAGCCTTGGATAAGAAATTTCTGATAAAGTATGAGAAAGTTATGCCTGGTCAAAGTTTGGCTGACTTTTCCTATAGAAACCCTAATTTAGCAACTTTTGAGTTTTGATAAATTAGGAGCATTCCTTGAGGAATCATGATCAAACCTTGATCAAATGATGCATATTACTTAAAAATGTTGATGTTGACCAAAAATCTTGAAGTTTGACTGTATGTGGGTCACAATTGACTTTTGACCTAGTACAGTTGATTTCTAGGCATCTGAGCAGTTGACTGAGCAAACTTGTAGTGCAAGGTATGAAACTTGGCACGGATGATCTTGAGGACATATTAGGGCAATGGAAATAATTTAGGACCCTTGGAACTCAAACATATTGATTAGGAGTGAAACCCTAGTTTGAGGCTCATTGTCTTAGGAGGAGGATTTGTTTGGTCAATCCTTAGTCAACTTGAGCAATTGAGGACCTCTAGGAGTATGTTTTGTGTAAAAATGGAAGGGAAAATTTTGGGGTACAATAGCTGCCCCTGTTCAATCTTTTTAAACCTGAGGATTTAGATTGGCTTATCTGCCTTTCGTGATCTGAAGGTGGAAGATGATTGAACACTAGAGTACCCAGAAATTTGCACTCGTATGAAGTGAATGTCAATCGATAATATCGGGAATAGGCTTACAGATGCCATTTGGAGAAGATTATGGAAGGTCATTGGAGATGGGCTTAAAGATGCCATCTGGAGAATGTGACGGTTTCATAAGAGATTCCTTTGCGAGAATTCCTCTACCTACCATTTAGGAGGACTTCACCGGGGAATGTTGATTTATGTCCTGGGAAATAGAGTTCAGGAGCTTCGGTTGTCCATTACTCTACTGGGGAATTGATTATTGATTTAGGAGGAGGAAGTGAACTGCTTATCTGGTCAGGGTCCAGGCTGTACAACGACTTACTAGGGAAATGTGAAATCGACCGTATCTAGTCGGGTCCAGGTTTTACAGTGTTGTAAACTGTTGTCTGGAGATAAAAGAGAAGGAACCTGGATAATAGGGTTACTTCGGAATGAAATCCTGGATAGTAGGGCTGTTGAGAAGGAACTTGGATAGTAGGGTTACTTCGAACTAAAATCTTGGATAGTAGGGCTATGAGAAGGAACCTGGATAGTAGGGTTACTTCAAAATGAAAGCCTTGATAGTAGGGCTATGAGAAGGAACCTGGATAGTAGGGTTACTTCGAAATGAAAGCCTGGATAATAGGGCTATAAGAAGGAACCAGGATAGTAGGGTTACTTCGAAATGAAAGTCGGGATAGTAGGGCTATGAGAAGGAACCTGGATAGTAGGGTTACTTCAAAATGAAAGCTTGGATAGTAGGGCCATGAGAAGGAACCTGGATAGTAGGGTTACTTTGAAATAAAAGCCAGGATAGTAGGGCTATGAGAAGGAACCTAGATAGTAGGGTTACTTCGAAATGATCACGTAGATTAGTTGACCCGTTTGGTTTCGGGAACTGATTTTCCATTAGTTGTCTGCATATATGACATGTATAGCTTCATGGATTTAATCTTGAACTGTTGGAATTGTTGATGATAACCATCTTTCCTGAAAAGGTACAAGATTAATTATGTGCGATGCATGAAATGCATTGTGTGATAATGTTCTCAAAATAAATGAGATTATGTTGTATGCAATATGTATGCGCACGTCATGATGTATTAACATGAAATGCTATTGTGACATATCCGAGTCTAGGAAAATAAATCCCTGACTGCTGCTGGAGAGTATTGGAAATTGAATTCCTGACTGTTGTAGAAAAAATTGTTCTTCTACTTCCACTGGGGATGGTGAACAGAGATGACTATGCCATGGATTTACTCCTTTCTGCTTGTGAATATTCTGCCAGGGAGAGACTCTGCTTGAGAATAACTCTGCGGAGGAATAACTCTGTTTGAGAGAGGAGATGCTTTGATGGAAGATTTTGCCGATTCAGAGAAATAAACTCCGCTGGGGGATGAACTTCCGTAGCTGGAGGAATAAGATCTATTGGGGATTGAGCTTATGTATTTAGAGAAATAAACTCTGCTCGGGAGAACAACTTTATGAACCGCTTGCGATTATAAAATTCGGCTGGGGAATATAAATATCAGCTCTCAAAAGGAACTTTGCTGGGGAAAGTAACTCCTGTTTGGGGGAGCCAATGATAAAGCTTTGATTTCCTCTACTCTGTGGGGGTGTAGAAGTCCCGAGGTCGCATTTAATGGTAATCTTGTTTCAAAACTGTACCTGCCCCTGTACCTGCTGAACAGAGTAACTGTCGGGATTGAAATGTTTTTTTAGATTTTGCCCCAGTTTCTTAAGTCATGAGCAATTGTCTTTCTATTTTTTATGCAAATATTTGTGAATAGAAATCATATTCAAGTTCATATGTTAGAAATAAATCATTGGACGTTTTTGCAAAACAAAACAGAAAAACAAAAACAAATGGTTTTGTAAAAATGACTTGTATTAATTTCTTGAAGTTGGCCTATAATAGGCGTTTTTGTACAAGGGAGTTGACGCTCTAGTAAGAGAACGCCGCCGTGAACATGAAAGCTATACAATATTGTGTATAAAGAGAAGAAAACAACTATGTGTAATAATCCCATTGAGTTTCAATTCTGCTATTACCGCTATGTCATCGAGCGTCTCATCACTTTGCTGCTTGTCCGAAGCTAACTGGATTGATCGGTATTGTTCGAGCTTGATAGTTGATACTGAGGTCTGGTCGCAAGGTGATCCATTGGGATATAGTGATACGCTTTAAATCTCTAACTTTTTCTTGGACCGCCCTTTCGGGTTTTCAGTCCACCGGGATACCCTTTTTTGCCCAAGCTGCCATTTCAGGTTTTCAACTTGCCCGGTGTACATATTTTTTTTTGTTTTCATCCCTAATTTTTGCCCGAACCCTTTTGGTTCACCGGGAAGCCCTTATTTTTGCCTAGGCCAGTCAACCTAGCGGGTCTTTAACCATGCGTAGTATCTTTTCACTATGTCTGCATTGATAGGGCGAGGAAGGTCGTCATCGTCCATGGTGGTCAGAATCATGGCTCCACCCGAGAAAATGTTTTTGATCACAAATGGCCCTTTGTATGTGGGAGTCCATTTGCCCCTGGGATCACCTTGTAGCAGTATGATGTGTTTGATCACTAGATCCCTGACTTGATATGCTTGGCATCTGACTTTTTTGTTGAAATCCTTGATCATCCGTTTTTTATACATTTGACCATGACAGACAGCAGTAAGTCTCTTCTCATCGACCAAATTCAGTTGATCAAGTCGAGTCTGGATCCAATCCTCTTCGTTCAAACTCGCATCCTTCATAATCCTCAAAGAAGGGATTTGTACCTTAATAGACAAGACAGCCTCCATGACATATACTAGAGAGTAGGGTGTTGCCCCTGTCGATGTTCACGCGGAGGTACGGTACCCATGAAGAGCAAATGGTAACATCTCATGCCAGTCTTTGTATGTCACTGTCATCTTCTGTATAATCTTCTTGATATTCTTATTAGCCGCTTCGACAGTGCCATTCATCTTCATCCGGCAAGGAGAAGAGTTATGATGCTACATCTTAAATTTCTTACAGAGTTCCGTGATCATCGTGTTGTTGAGATTGGTACCATTGTCTGTGATGATTTTTTCGGGGACACCATACCGACAGATCAGATTATGCTTGATAAACTGTGCCACAACATTCTTGGTAACTGTGGCAAAAGAGGCAGCTTCAACCCACTTCGTAAAGTAATCAATGGCCACCAGGATGAAGCGGTGCCCATTGGAAGTGTTAGGTCTAATCTTTCCGATCATGTCAATGCCCCACATTGCAAAGGGCCAAGGAGCCGTCAAGACATTCAAAGGAACCTGAGGCACATGCACCTTATCAGCATAGATCTAGCATTTATGACAAGTTCGGGAGTGCTGATAACAATCTGCTTCCATAGTGGACCAATAGTATCCTGCCCGTAGGATCTTCTTAGCCATGGTATGTCCACTTGAATGGGTTCTGAAGGTACCTTCATGTAAATCTGTCATAATCCTATCTGCTTCGCTCTTGTCTACACACCGCATTAAGGTAGAGTCGTGGTTGCGCTTGTAGAGGATTCCATTACTGAGGAAGAATTTTATGGCGAACCTTCTCAGAAACTTCTTATCATTGACAGATGCTCCCTCGGGATACTTTTGAGCATCGAGATACCTTTTTACTTCGTGAAACCAAGGTTTGTCTACTACCTTTTTAGTATCAATTTCACAGCAGTACGCTGGTTCATCCAACCTCTCAATAGTGATTTAGGGAGCTTTGTTGTCCCACCCGACCTTGAACATAGAAGACATGGTAGCTAGCGCGTCCGCTAACTGATTCTCCTCTCGTGGGAGATGTTCAAAGGTTACCTCCTTAAAGTGTGAGAGCAATGTCAGCACATGCTCTTTGTACGGGATGAGATTTAGATGCTTTGTATCCCACTCTCCTTTGATCTGACTTATCACCAAGGCTGAATCCCGGAAGACGCACAAGAATTTGATCCTTAGGTCGATAGTAGTTTTGAGACCCATGATGCATGCTTCATACTCCGCCATGTTATTGATACAGTTGAAGCATAGTCGGGCAGTAAAAGGAGTATGACAACCTTCAGGAGATATAATTACGGCACCAATGCCATTACCGAGTGCGTTCGAAGCTCCATCAAAAACCATAGTCCATCGGGATCCTTCTTGAGGTCCTTCATCCAGTCCAGGTTCTTCATAGTCAGTCACTAGCATAATATTCTCGTCCGGGAACTCAAAATTCATGGATTGGTAGTCATCGATGGCTTGATGATCCAAATGATCAGCTAATACACTTCCCTTGATTACTTTCTGGGTTGTATATTGGATATCGTATTCGGTTAAGATAATTTGCCATCTTGTTATTCTTCCAGAGAGAGCGGGCTTCTTGAAGATGTACTTGATCGGATCCATCTTAGATATCAACAAAGTAGTGTGGGTCAACATATATTGTCTTAGTCGGCGAGCAACCCATGCCAAAGTGCAACAAGTTTTCTTGAGCAGTGAGTATCGTGTTTCACAGTCGGTAAACTTTTTGCTAAGGTAGTATATTGCATGCTCTTTTCGACCAGACTCGTCATGCTGCCCCATCACACACCCTATTGAATTGTCTAATATTGTTAAGTACATTATCAAAGGTCTTCCTTCAATCGGAGGCATCCGAATTGGTGGTTCTTGAAGGTATTCCTTGATTCTTTCGAAAGCAGTATGGAATTCGTCATTCCATTTTACCACTTTATCTTTCTTCAGGAGTTTGAAGATCGGCTCACAAGTAGCAGTCAGATGTGAAATGAACCTGGAGATATAATTTAGGCGTCCCAAGAAACCTCTAACTTCCATCTCAGTATGGGGAGCCGACATCTCTTGTGTATATTTTACCTTTGCAGGATCCACTTGAATACCCTTGTCACTGACGATGAACCCCAGAAGTTTACCAGACCTTACCCCGAAGGTGCACTTATTCGGATTTAACCTCAACTTGTATATCTTCAGCCTGTCAAATAACTTTTATAGATGATCAAGGTGTTCTTCCTCGGTTTGAGACTTGGCTATCATGTCATCAACATAAACCTCCATCTCATGGTGAATCATATCGTGGAACAAAGCTGCCATGGCTCGCTGATAAGTTGCCCCAGCATTCTTCAACCCAAACGGCATCACCTTATAACAAAAAGTGTCCCATTGTGTGACGAAGGTTGTCTTCTCTATGTCTTCAGGAGCCATCTTGATCTGATTGTACCCAGAGAAACCGTCCATGAAGGAAAAGATTTTGTGTTGTGCAGTGTTGTCAACTAGAACATCAATATGGGGAAGTGGGAAGTCATCCTTAGGGCTTGCCCTGTTCAGGTCTCTGTAGTCCACACACATTCGTACCTTGCCGTCTTTCTTTGGTACCGGAACAACATTAGCAACCCACCGCGGGTAAGAGATGACGACTAGGAACCCAGTGTTCAACTGTTTCATAACCTCTGTTTTGATCTTCTCTGACATTTCAGGGTGCATACGGCGGACCTTCTGTTTAACCGGAGGACAATCTTCTTTAGTCGGCAGACGATGAACCACAATATCAGTGTCTAGTCCTGACATGTCTTCATATGACCAGGAGAAGATCTCAACATAATCGTGCAACATCTGTATCAACCGTTGTTTGACATTAATCTTCATATTTGCAGTGATCTTGACTTCTTTTCTGTCTACCTTTGTGCCCAACTTTATTGTCTCAACTGGCTCTTCATGAGGCTGTATACCCCTCTCTTCCTACTATAACAGTCTAGCAAGTTCTCCAGGTACCTCACAATCTTCCGCAACTTCTTCCTCGGCTTGGTTGACTGGATTTTCGAAGTTATAACTGGCAATAGCAGAACTGTTATCAATGGGATCCATAGTGGATATGGATCTGCAGTTTTATATGTGAGTGTGTGTAAGAGCATAGTTGTATTGATAAAGTGAAAAGCAGAAAAGAAAAACAGAGAGCGCAAAATTTGTATGCAAGAACATCCAATGTTTTATTGATGACATATGCTAATGACATATAATAACCCTCACAAATAAACCATTGTGCCTCGGGTAAGACACAGGGCCATAGAGTTTATATTGTTTATTACAAATTCGAAAAACAAGTAAGATAATTATTGCTGAACAAAAGAAATCGCCACAAAATCTTTGGTCATCCAGTTACTAGGTCCACCGTTGGTAGTAGGGTAGATCCAGTTGTCAATATCAGAATCTTCATCATCAGCATCTTCCATAGCAGAGATAACCTCAATAGCATTGATTCTCGAGCCATGCTTGGGCATGGGTGCAGTTATGACGTTGGGAATCTCAGGGGGGTCGAATTCAATCTCCTTTGCCTCAATCAGATCCTGCACCTTGTTCTTTAAAGCCCAGTAGTTGTTGGTATCATGGCCCGGACTTTCAGAGTGGTAAGTACACTGAGCGTTTGGATTTTAACGAGGAGAGGTGGTGTTAGGGTTCTTCGGAGCCTCCTTCAGGGTTACCAGATTTGTCTTCAATAACTGTGGCAAGATTTGAGTCAGAGTCATGTTTATCCGGGTGTACTGTCTTACCAGCCTTTCTATCCTCGGTTGATTGTTTCGGTGTTGAGTAGTTGCATGCCTAGGTATCATCACAGCCCCTATCGTTGGATGGTGCTCGGTTCTGCTCTGACCTCTTGGATTATAAATAACATTGACCTCCTTCTTACCTATGAATGGCTTCTTCACTGTACTTGAAGAGGTGTATTTCTGGATCTTGCCACTTCAAATCCCAGCTTCTACCATTTCATCAGTCAGTATCAGCTCAGTAAAACCAGTTGAGGAGCTACCAATCAAGTGATTAAAGAATGGACCAGATAGCGTACCAAGAAACATGTCCACCAATTCCCTATCAGACAAAGGGGGTTGGACTCTCCCTGCCAAATCTCTCCACTTCTGCGCATAGTCCTTAAAACCTTCGCTTGCGCCCATAGACATACTCTGGAGTTGAGTACGGGTAGGGGCAAGGTCAGCGTTATATTGATATTTCTTATAAAAAACAGCAGCCAGATCTTCCCAGTTATGGACATTGACTCCCTCTAGCTGATAGAACCACTCAAGCTAAGTCCCAGCCAAATTGTCTTGAAAGAAATGGACCCAAAGGTTCCTATCAGCAGTGTGAGGCTGAATCTTCCTCACGTAAGAATGAAGATGAATCTTGGGACAAGACACCCCCATCATATTTTGCAAATACCGGAGCCTTGAACTTCGGTAGGATGACAACCCCAGTTACCAAACCCAGCTCTTCAAAATCCAGCCCTGGTACTCTTTGGATTTCCATTGCGCTCAGACGATTCTCTAACTGTTTGTATCTATCCTCAATGGGAGGATATTGTTCATCATTGTAATCAGATTCATCCTCAAACCCTTGGGCTAGGATCCTCCTCCCTTGTTTCACCCTCTTGGTTCTCCCCTTTTCTGGATGAAGAGGTCAGATCAACTGGTTGCTTCAACGGTCCCCTGAATCTTATACCCAGATTCAGGACACCAGCGGTCTCCTTTGTCTTCTTCTTTCTATCTTTCAGAATAAGGGCCTTCAGATCTTCCTGCCCTTTAGCCAAAGTTACGAACATTTGCTGAAATTGGGCATTTTGTGCTTGGAGATCCTTGATACTTTTTTCAGAAGTCATTATTGGGCTGAAATAAACAGCGAAGAAGATGAGAAACCTGTTATGGAACCTGTTTATACAATATCATGGAGGATATGCGTATGCAATGTGTAGCGGTAGAAATGTTCAGGACTAAGCCATTGGATTGACTAGACTTTATACAAATCAAAATCAAGATCGCCACCGCGCTTTATTGTTTCCAAAGGAATGGGAAAAGAGCGAATAACCCAAAAAAGAGGGGGGAAGATTCAAGGTAAGGGGATTGGTTATGCAAATGGAAGGTATTAGCACCCTAAACATCTACGGTACTCCGCAGGAGCCTCTTTGTAAAATTTGTATATTTTGGCTATGAAAATGTTGTATATAAAAAATGGATGGTGGAGGTGAGAAAAGAAATACATTTATTTTATGATTTTTACACCCGTCGTGGTTGCGAACCTTTAGTGCCTACGTACCACCTATGCTATGCAATAGGGGATCAGGGTCCAGATTTCCTCTTTTAAAAATTTAAAACACAAATGTGTTGGTTAATTTTATGAGATAAAACATCATCGTCATTATCCGTGTGGAAAACATACTTACTACCCACAATTATGAGAAAGGAGAATTTGCATCATCTCAAAGTGGAGGATATGGCTTGGATTTTAAAATCAACAATGCCTCACTCAACACCCAGGTGGAAAATATCTCTCTTCACTACATATTGTAGAAGTATAGTTGTTTGCATCACTACAAGGATTGACAAGAGTTCAATCTTTTTTTTTGAGAAAAATTTAAAGATAAAAGCCAAAGTGGCAAAATGGTTTGAAATAAGATTGATTGACTTGTAGTCTTCTCATAAAAAATGTTAAAGTATTATTAAGTTGATTGGAATTTATTTATGAAAAATGTTTTGAAAATGCATGGACATAAGTCCAAGTTTATTATGAAAGTGGTTCAAGTTCAAAAATAAGAAGAGTTTTCAAAAAGGGAGAAGAATATTTTTGAAATTAAAGAAGATGGGAGGAGAAGAAGGGACTATCCTAAAGCATAAGGTAAAAGCTAGGGATAAGAACCATTTAACCAACAAGAAGCCAATACTTGACATTATGAACCAAGATAGAATTCCCATTCCTTGGATTGAAACCAATCAAGCAAAAAAATACTAGACCTCTTGAGAGAACCAAACTTCAAGGGTATTAAGTCTTCACAAAAATTGGACAGAGTAACGGCTGTATACGGGTGAATTCCATATTACAAACAAAGGGTGTAATCACAAAAACCTGCACACAAAAACAAACAAGCAACCCAATGTCTTGAGGTAAACCTCAAGAACTCCAGACAAAATAATCAGATAAGATCACAAGGTCTCCAAGATAGGCCAAGGTTTCTAATCCTAAGTCCAAGAAAAAGTCCCATACTCCATGATGCCAAGGATAGTAACCAAATAGTCTAAGTACCATTAAAGATTTCTTATGGTTTATGTTGATTATTAAGTATCTTAAGAAATTAAATGAAAAATCTCAAGTGAGCAAAGTAAAAATGGCAAGAAAGTAAATGCTCAAATGAGAAAAGATGAAAATGGCATGAAATGTAAATGCTAAAAGTAAATGGTACATAAAGCATAAAAAAAGAATAAAAGCATAAGGTAAAACAAGTCAATAATTAGTGGTTAGTTGGATTACCATCTTGAAGCTTGCATTTGGAACTCATTAGAGGATTGGTAGAACCAAACCTCCACACAACAAGTTTCATTTGCTTTTTGTCAAGTATATCATCCATTTGGAATTCTCACAAGTACCATTTAATGATCAACGATGTTTAAGTTATCCGCGTTGACCAAAGGTGTTATAGATCCATTAGAGGATTTGTAGAATCAAAGCCTCCTCACAATGAATCTAAAGGTTATTGGATCAAAGATATCAAATTAACATACTTGGGCTTGCAATCATAAGTTTGAGCCACGAATGATCATTTATTCGAACCGGGACAAAATTTAGCGCTATGTTAAGCAATCGTAAGTGGACTTATATAGAAGTCGCACCTATTTTGAGACCGGTCAATAGCAATCTATGCACCATTTGTTTTGAGACATGATATATAGATCATGCTCCAACAACATTTAGTGCAATAAGAAGGGGATGAGATGAAGAGGGATGGGGGGAAAAACATACAAACCACATTTGAATTAAATTTTAATCAAACTATTATTAAAATCATTCATCCATTTTGTGGAGTTAAACTCAACACCATGGATCCAATGATGTTAATAAAGTTCATGATCCAAAATATAACCCAAGATCAGCCAGAAAATAGTTACAAAATAATATCACATTTAATATACACAAGAAAGGTTTAAAAATGTTTTAAAAATAGAAAATAGTGAGAAAAATATCAACTATGTTCAAATTAATCAAGAAATGAAAAGTAAGACCATAGAAAAATCAGAAAAAGACTCAAATAATTTTACAAATTTTTTGGTAATTTTTTAAAGTAAGAAACTATTTTTAAAATTAAAATAAATGGGTAAAATAAACAAAAAAAGGATAAAAAATAGTAATGTCAGAAACAAAAATAAAATAAGGTCACCAGTATTTGTCATAATATCATTGGATCATTCCATAATTTTTTCAAAATTTAAAAATGTATAAAAGTATTTTTAAACATTTAAAACAAATCAAATAAGTGTAAAATTTATTAAAAAAATACCAAAACACAAAATTAAATTGTGAAAAAAATAAAATCAGAAAGAGAATAATCAAAAATATTTTTCATAATTTTTTCAGATTTTTTGGACTAAAAATGAATTTTCTATGATTTTTTGAAATTTAAAACAATTAAAATATAAAAATCAAAAAAAGAAAATAAAAGTAAAATATGTGGACCATTGAATGAGAGTCAAAACACGTTAGTAATCAAATCCAAGAGATCTGGCGCGCTGTGCATATCATGGTCATTAGTGAATATTGTACAGAATCATTAATTAAATCAGAATTTGAAAAATACAGATGGCGCGCCTTCATTGGTTGGAAGATGACACGTTGGTCATCTTCAACCTCCAGCCATCACGAATTGCAGGTCTCTTCAAACTGTAAAATCTGAAGCTCAGGCCTATGTCATTCGCTTCGTCTCTTCAAGATGAAGACAACCACACCCTCGCGCCAAATTTATATAAATTGTAGCTCAAGCAAATTGGAAGGAAAGTTTTGAAAAGGGATTTGAAATTTCATGGTCAAAACGTGTTTCCAGTAAAAGGTAAGTGTTGCGACTAGAACCAGGGCAATGAGAGCAATACAATGATATCAGAGTTTTGAAGAATTGATGAAGGAATCTACCTATTGAAGTTGAGTTGCAGAGCTCTGAAACTGGACTTCTATGGAGCAGTATAGGGCACGATTCTCAAATTTAATTATGTGGTTAGCTTCAGGGAAGATCAAGGAAGGTGAATTGATGGAAAAATTGGATTGAAAAAGGCTTGAACATTGATTATGAAGTTACAGAAAATTGAGTTATGGAGCAAGTTTGGCAGGGTGATTCTGGCTATCTAAGCTTAGGAAAATGAATGGGATAGTACATGTATTTATAGGAGAAGCGAATGGGATCAAAAGGAAGAGTGAATGATGCGTTTTGGAGGGAATTCGTGCAAACTTGATGCACGAGTGAAGTATGATCCAAACTTCACCAAAACTCATCTAATTCTTGCGTTTTGATGCACTAATCCACTTGGGAAAGTTGGCTAATCATGTTTAGACCCAAAACGTGTGTTAATTTGAGGTTTAGAGGTTGTAACATGAAATTCAAATTCTGACCTGCAAGGAAACTTCAATTCCAAGTTACCATTTTTGAAACAATGGCATTCTCAGCTCAAGGGGTCTTAAGGCATGATTCTTGATGATTTAGAAAGATGAGGTTACAAGCTTTGCAATGGAAAAAGAATGGAGTTAAATGTATGCTTGAGCTGAAAGTTGCATTGAGACAAAGTTGGAGAAAAAGGGTTGACTTTCCATACTTTGAAATATTTCAAATTCTTCTTCAAAAATGACCTATAATGTCTTGCATCCAAACATGGCCTTCCACTTGGAATTTGCTCTTGATCAAAAAATATCGCATGAAGTAGATCTATTAAATGACATTTTGAAACTTGAATCACTCAAAATCTCCAAAATTTGAGCAAGTTATGACTTGTTGAAGTTGGCAAAAAATCATGAAATGACCTATAATCTTTTGCATCTTTAAGGAAATTTCCATCCATTTTCCCACTTTGCACATAAAATAAGGCATAAAGTTAACATCTTCAAGATCATTATGGAAAAAGAATGGACTCAAGGTGATAAAAATTGACCAAGTTATGACCATTTGAAGTCCCATATGGAAAATTGGGGACTCATCTGGAGGACTTGTAATCTTACTTCCTCATAAAGCCTCTTCCTCGTGAAAACTCCTTGGAACCTTTGAAGTGATTTGTTAATAACCCTTTAAAGAGAATTATTTCTTTGGAATCACTCAAAAATACCAAAAGGTGAGAAAGATATACTCCTTTGAAGTTCAAAACCCTAGCTCCTAGATCAAGAAAATGCTTTGAGGAACTTTGACAAGCTTGAACAAACTTCTTGTATCAAAATCCTTGCTTTGTGAATAGAAGTTGTTTGAGGATGATAATGAGGACTCATAGCCACCAAAGCCACTTCCATATATTGAAATTTGATAGAAATATGCTTTTGTGACCAATAGGAACAAGGCCTTGTCCAAACATGACAACTTCTCCAATCAACCCCTTGTACTTTTGAGTCAAATCTAATAACCTTGAAATGTGATGAACCCAAGCAACCTTGCCATGCCAATTCTTACAAAACCAATCCAATGGTGAGGTTTTAACTTCTCAAGCTTTATTGACTAGGGCATGGGAATAAACTCATGAACCCATGGGGTAACTTGTTAAATCTCATTCCCTTCACCTACATGGATAACAAGCAAGACAAACCAACATTGCATTTTATTAGTTAAATGAAGAAATCAAAACAATATTCATGATCACAAAAGGAACATAAGTCAAGGTGCTTGGTAATCCCTCAAAAAGGGAAAAACTAAATGTAGGGAGGGGAACCAAGAATCCTAGTGTGATCTTGTTGTGAGTGAATCAACATGGTATGATGAAGAGATCTTAGGGGCAAAAATTGGGGTACAACAGATGCCCTTATTTAAGTTTCTTCTATCCAGAGATACGAAGGTTAAAAATCTTTGTGTCGACGCGATCGAAGATACTTAAATATAAAACAAACCCTATTTTTGGCCCTAAGATGCCATGCAAATGCTTATGATCATGAATGCATATGAACAGGACCAAAGAGATGCAAAACATCACTGGGGATGTAAAAATAATAAAGAAATAAAGGACCAACCCCACCAGGAAAATAAATCACTGGTGGACCAAAAGAACTGAATTAGAGAGTATGGCAGAATGGTCAAAGGATACACCAACTTCTACCGAAGGCGAAGCTACCAATGTTTATTGAAGGCAGAGAGAAAGATAACAAACATCGACGTTCACTGCCGATGGTCGACCAACTTTTACTTATGGTAGAAAGAGAATATCATATCACCGCCGTTCACTGACGATGAACTACCAACGTTCACTGAAGGTAGAAAGAGAATATCATATCATCGTCGTTCACTAACGATGAACTACCATCATTCACTGAGAGTAGCAAAAAGATAAAAAGCATCAACGTTCATTGCCGATGGTCTACCAACTTTCACTGGAGGTAGAAGGAGAATATCATATCACCTCCGTTCACTGACGATGAACTATCAACATTCACTAAAGGTAGAAAAAAGATAACAAGCATCAACGTTCACTGTCGATGGTCTACCAACTTTCACTGAAGGTAGAAAGAGAATATATCATATCACCGCCGTTCATTGACGATGAACTATCAACGTTCACTGAGGGTAGCAAAAAGATAACAAGCATCAACATTCACTGTTGATGGTCTACCAACTTTCACTGGAGGTAGAAAGAGAATATCATATCACCGCCGTTCACTGACGATGAACTACCAACGTTCACTGAAGGTAGTAAAAAGATAACAAGCATCAACGTTCACTGTCGATGGTCTACCAACTTTCACTGAAGGTAGAAAGATAATATATCATATCACTGCCGTTCACTGACGATGAACTACCAACGTTCACTGAGGGTAGTAAAAAGATAACAAACATCGACGTTCATTGCCGATGTCCTACCAACTTTTACTGAAGGTAGAAAGAGAATATATCATAGCATCATCGTTCACTGACGATGAACTACCAACATTCACTGAAGGTAGCAAAAAGATAACAAACACCGACATTCACTGCCAATGTCCTACCAACTTTTACTGACGGTAGAAAGAGAATATATCATAACATCGTTGTTCACTGACGATGAACTACCAACATTCACTGAAGGTAGCAAAAAGATAACAAACATCGACGTTCACTGCCGATGGTCTACCAACTTTCACTAAAGGTAGCAAAAAGATAACAAGTTTCCCCAAGATTCTGGCGTTTCACCTAGAACGGGTCTCAACTTCTTCTTAAACCAAGGCACTCCGCCTGGAAAGGATAATATATAAGTTGTCTCAAATAAAGAGACTTCCACTTGCAAAGATTTCACAACAAGTTGTTTCTGTGATATTGAAAGTCTTGCCATCTGTTGGCGTAATATGACGACAAACTGCAAACTATTCACTCATATAGGAGATAGCAAAAAAAGTTACTTCAAATTTTATAGGGAAGCACAAGTTACTTAAATAAAGAGACCTGCTACTTGTTGTCATGGAGGATTGTAAAAAGAAATGACTTTCTGGAGAGAGAAATATGACTTCCTGGAGAAATAAATATGTCTTCCTGGGGGAAGAAATATGACTTCCTAGAGAGATGCCATGATATTCCTGCTGAGGGGACAAAGTCTTCTCGTGCAAAATAAATGCACCAACCAAAGCTTGGATTTTCAGCAATCCAAAGTGAATAACATTGTCGGGGAACCACAAATTCAAACCAGAAATAAACTAGGATGAAACAGTCAACCAGAATACATCCTTTGAGAAATAAACTCAAGAGGGAAAACCAAATCCATCAAACAAGGAGTTGTACTGGAAGGTTAAAGCAAAAATCTTCTATGAGGGACAACTCAGTAGGGAAATTGAAAGAATGTACATTTTCTGCTTAAGACCAACACTCTATTGAAAAGAGGGAAACGTAACTCTGCAAAACAGGGTAATATGTCAACAAGAATATTAATAAATGTTAATAAACAGTGACTTGCCAATTTTAGTTATGCATGATGTATGTATGAATGTATGAGTGTTATCGTACGTATGCTGACAAAACAGATAATACAACATGGGGAACAACCGGGCAAAACTGCCTCGGGCACTAACAACACTCGGCTAAACTTCATCCAAGACGATCAATCCAAGAAAGGTAAAGGCCAGCTGAGGAACAAAACCTACTTCTTGTTTTAACTCTACTAAGGAGAAACATGATCCGGAGGTAGATAAATTAAAGTGATGAGATAATACGGATACAGGGATATAACATCCTTCTTCAGGCTTCATCGGGGAAACCAGTGTTTTTTTTTCAAAAGTAACATGCCTACTGGAGATTGCAAGACCAGTCTCAAATAAAGCAGACTGACACCAAAACATCCAACTTTTGTTGGGGAATTTAGGCCTACTTCACTGGAGAAAATGCGGATTGAAACTTCACATCCTGAAAACTTAGAAAAGAGGAGAAATGAATCCAAATTTGACCGAGGATACCGGAATCATAAAACCAATACGGCGAAAACATCCCGAGTAGACCTTCCTGAGGGGAACAAAAGTTTCTCAAAACAACTGGAGTTTGTCCATTCCTGGGATCACCATTTTTGTTGTCATTGTTTCATCACAAATCTCAAAGTAAAAGTAAATTGTAAAAATCTTTTTTTTTTGAAAAATCAATTTTGTTATTTAATCTCTTTGCTTTGAAAGTTATTATCAGTAATAAATGGAGTCTTTACAAGCTAAATAAAATAGGAAATACAAAGAATTGGGTAAAAGCTCGAATTTCATTAATAGAATGGTAGTCTGCGAATGGCGAGACTCCATAGATGATTACAAAGTTCGGAAAATGGTAATATATAATGAAAAAGATACATTGAGATACAATGACCACTATCCCCTCTAACAACTTTTGAAATCCTAGGCAGCAGCTTTTGTTGAAGTATGGTGAGGATCCGAGAAGATTGTTGCTTCAATGATCAAGTCTTGTCTGACGTAGTTACTTGCCAAGAAAGTCCCTAACTTTTGCCTAAGCTGCCCTTGCGGGTTTTCAACTTAGCGGGAAATTTATTATGTTTAGGTCTCTAATTTTTTCCTAGACCGCCCTTTCAGGTTTTCGGCCTACCGAGACGCTCCTTTTTTGCCTAATCCGCCCTTTCGGGTTTTCAACTTAGCGAGCTGTTCTTTTATTTCTTTAGGCAAAGTATTTCTTGACTGCATCAGCATTCATGGGACGTGGGAACTCCTCGCCATCCATAGTTTCAAGAATTAATGCACCGCCTGAGAAGGCTTTCTTGACAACATATGGGCCTTCAAAATTGGGAGTCCACTTGCCCCTAGAATCAGTGTTAAAAGACATGATCTTCCTGAGCACGAGGTCGCCTTCTCAGAATTCACGAGGTTTGACCTTTTTATCAAAAGCTTTCTTCATTCTTCTTTGATATAACTGGCCATGACACAAAGCTGTCATTCTCTTCTCCTCAATCAAATTCAATTGGTCAAACTTGTTCTGGACTCATTCAGCCTCTGTCAACTTGGTTTCCATCATCACACGCAGTGAGGGAATCTCTACATCGACTAGGAGTACAGCTTCCATTCCATACATTAGGGAGAACGGGGTTCCTCCTGTTGAAGTGCAGACAGATGTTCGATATCCATGCAGAGCAAAAGGGAGCATTTCATGCCAATCCTTATAAGTAATAACCATTTTCTGGATAATTCTCTTGATATTCTTATTAGCAGCTTCAACAACCCCATTCATCTTTGGCCTGTATGGAGATGAATTGTGATGGACAATCTTGAATTCTTCACACAGTTTTGTCATCATTTTGTTGTTCAAATTCGAGCCATTGTCAGTGATGATTCTGCTCAGCACACCATAATGACATATAAGGTTATTCTTAATGAAGCGTACAACCACCTGCTTAGTAACATTGGCGTATGAGGCAGCCTCTACCCATTTGGTGAAGTAATCAATTGCTACCAAGATAAAACGGTGCCCATTTGAAGCTTTGGGTTCTATCATACCAATCATGTCAATACCCCACATAGAGAAAGGCCATGGGTAGGAAATCACATTGAGAATGTCAGAGGCACATGGACCTTGTCTGCATAAATCTGGCATTTATGGCACTTCTTTGCAAATTTGTAACAGTCAGATTCCATTGTTAGCCAATAATAACTTGCCCTTAGCATCTTTTTAGCCATCGAATGTCCATTGGCATGAGTGCCAAATGAACCTTCATGAATCTCATGTATCAACATGTCTGCTTCGTGTCTATCCACGCATCTGAGCAAGACCATGTCATAATTTCTCTTGTATAACACATTTTCACTGAGGAAGAAACTGCCTGCCAATCTTATCAATGTTTTTCTATCTTTCTTCGACGCACCAATCGGGTATTCCTGGGTCTGAAGAAAATGCTTGATATCATAATACCACGGTTTTTCATCTTCTACCTCCTCTGCTGTAAACACATGAGCGGGCCTATCCAGCCGTCGAACCGTAATTCAGGGTATATCATTCCAAGTATTCACTTGGTACATAGAGGCCAGAGTTGCCAGAGCATCCGCCATTTGATTTTCATCTCTAGGGATGTGATGGAATTCAACTTTATTGAAGAAGAGTAATAATCTTCTAGCGTAATCTTTATAAGGTATCAAGTCGGGGTGACGAGTATCCCATTTTCCTTTAATCTGATTTATTACCAAAGCTGAATCACCATACACATCCAGAATTTTAATTCTGAGATCAATAGCTTCTTCGAGACCCATGATGCAAGCCTCGTATTCTGCCATATTGTTAGTACAATTGAATGTTAACCTTGCAGTAAAAGGAATGTGCAGTCCATGAGGAGTGACAATCACAGCACCAATTCCTTTACCATAAGCATTCACAACTCCAACAAATATCATACTCCAACGAGATTCAGGGTTAGGACCTTCCTCAGGAAATGGCTCATCACAATCCTTCACTTTTAGGAAGATCACATCCTCATCGGAGAATTCATATTCTACAGACTGGTGATCCTCCACTGGTTGGTGAGCAAGATAATCTGCCAACACACTACTTTTAATGGCATTTTGAGTGCGGTATTCGATATCGTATTCAGATAACAACATCTGCCAGCGGGCAATTCTCTCAGTAAGAGCAGGCTTTTCAAAAATGTACTTGATTGGATCCATTTTAGAGATCAACCAAGTAGTGTGATTCAACATATACTGCCGCAAACGCTTTGCCGCCCAGGCCAAAGCACAACATGTTTTTTCCAGCATGGAATACCGCAACTCACAATCAGTGAATTTTTTACTGAGATAATAAATGGCGAACTCTTTCTTCCCTGTTTCATCCTGTTGTCCCATAATACAACCCATGGATTTATCTAACACTGTCAGATACATAATCAACGGTCTTCCTTCTACGGGAGGGAGCAAGATAGGAGGTTCAAGCAAATATTATTTAATACTTTCAAATGCCCTTTGGCAGTCATCCGTCCCCACACAACCTTGATCTTTCTTTAACAACTTAAAGATCGGTTCACATGTTGCAGTCATGTAGGAAATGAATCTGGAAATATAATTCAAACCCCCGAGGAAACCCCTGACTTGCTTTTCAGTTCTTAGTGCTGGAATTTCTTGAATTGCTTTGACTTTATCAGGGTCAACTTCAATTCATTTCTGGCTAACAATGAAACCCAATAACTTCCCTGATCGAACACTGAAGGTGCATTTATTTGGATTCAAGCGGAGATGATACTTCCTCAAATGCTGAAACAACTTCAACAAATATTCTATATGCCCTTCTTCAGTATGGGATTTGGCAATCATATCATCAACATATACTTCAATTTCCTTGTGCATCAGATCATGGAATAGGGTTGTCATAGCCCTCTGGTACGTTGCACCAGCGTTCTTCAACCCGAAGGGCATCACTCTGTAACAGAATGTTCCCCAGGGTGTGATAAATGTTGTTTTTTCCATGTCCTCTGGAGCCATTCTTATTTGACTATACCCAGGTCCATGAACGAGAATACTTTGAATTTTGTTGTGCTATCCACTAACATGTCGATGTGTGGCAATGGAAAATCATCTTTTGGACTAGCTTTATTTAGATCTCTGTAATCTATGCACATGCAGACTTTTCCGTCTTTTTTCGGTACTGGGACAATATTGGCAATCCATTGGGGATACACTGACGTCATAAGAAAACCAACATTAATCTGCTTTAGAACCTCCTCTTTGATCTTTACTGCCATATCTGGGTGAGTTCTTCTCAACTTTTGTTTAATTGGCGGACACTCTGGCTTCAACGACAAACGGTGCTCGACAATATATGTATCTAGACCAGGCATATCTTGGTAAGACCAAGCAAAAATATCCACATACTCTTTCAACAGCTCAATCAACCTTCTCTTCACATCAGGATGCAGCGATGCTCCAATCTTGACTTCCTTTGGATCTTCTTCTGAACCCAAATTGATTACTTCCAAAGGCTCTTTATATGGTTGAATGGTATTTTCCTCGTGCTCAAGCAACCGTGAGACCTCTTCTGGAATCTCATCATAATCTTCTTCTTCTTCACACCCATACACAGGACATTCAAAGTTGGGAGAGGATGCATGGTCATTGTATTCAACGGGTTTTTTAATTAATCTGCACATATGATTTATGATTGCTTTTAGAAACTGGCACATATAACAAGTGATCATGCATATTAAATTTCCGTTATTATTTATTTTGAATGTTTTTTTTATTACCATTTTCCAAGAAAAAGCAGAAAATAAAGACATAATTTGGGAAGCAAAGACAACTTTTATTATTGATCTTAAAAGTCACAGCAAACAGATAAGCCCTACAACATTAATACTTCCACCTTGGGCAGACTGAAAGTTTTTCAAAAAAAGAAGATTAACAAATAAAATTACTTTGAAACATGTATGCAAGAGGGAACATCAATGGTGATCCAGTTCTAAACCCTGACTCTGTGCGTCACATAATTCGGCATTTCCTGCTCTACTTTATCCTCCTCAACAACATTAATCCCAGAAACAGTTGGATGGAGGTAACCTCCGCTGCGGAAAACATCATGATAGCTGCTCATAGTAGACTTTGACTTCAAACTTTCGCCTTTGCCATTCTTCGAAGAGAACCCCAAGCCAGTTTTGTTCTTGTTCACAGGTGGATCCACAATTCGTCCCCAAACTTCATTATGACCATTACGCACAACCTGTTGTGCATCCTTCAGCGAGACCATGGAATTCTCATTTCTTCTTATGTTGTCAATGGATAAGGCTTGGAACTGGGTTCCAACAACAGCTTCATCCGCTTCTACAATGCTGAAAGAGGACAAATGAGATGTCAACAATGCCTGCTCCCCATTTATAATCACTACCTTCCCTTCACGCACAAACTTTAGCTTCTGGTGTAAAGTTGAAGTGACAGCCCCTGCTTCATGTATCCACGGCCGTCCTAGCAAACAACTATAAGCGGGAACAATGTCCATGACCTGGAAGGTTATCTGAAACAAATGTGGTCCTATATGGATAGGTAAGTCCACTTCACCGATGACAGATTTCCTCGACCCATCAAACGCTTTCACAATGATGCCACTAGGGCGCATGGGCGTTCCTTGATATTTCAACTTCAAGAGAGTACTCCTCGGTATAACATTCAACGCGGATCCATTATCAATCAACATATTGGATAGTGAATCATTCTTGCAGTTCATAGAGATATGGAGGGCCAGGTTGTGATTCCTCCCTTCATCTGGTAATTCATCATCGCAGAAACTCAGGTTATTACATGACATAATGTTTCCTATTACGCTGCTGAATTGATCTATTGGCATATCACTCTCCACAAAAGCTTGGCCTAGTACCCTCATCAAGGATTCTCTATTATCAGAGGAGTTCATCAATAAAGCCAAGATAGATATTTTTGAAGGAGTCTGCAGCAGCTGATCTACAATTCTGTAGTCACTCATCTTAATTATCTTTAAAATATCATCCACTTCTTTCTCTAATGTGGCTCCACTAGTCTCACCCATAGCCTTCTTAGGTTCATCATTCTCAGCAATTTTCTTTCCAGCATCAACATCTCTTCGAACAATTGACGCAAACACACGACCGCTACGGGTCACCCTACTATTTTCAACTATATTTCCAACATCAGGCATTGGCTGGATGGGAACTTCCACTCCATCTTCTAAAATTGTAGCGTTGTATTTGTAAGGCACAGCTTTATCTAATTTGTAGGGAACGGGCCCCGACAAACTAATCACCAATGGGGTAACAGCTGGTTTGCTATAATATTCCACTTCAAAATGGGCGGGTGCACCAAAACAAGGCACAATGAAGTTTACCCCTTCTTCAATGCAATCAGTCATTAATAAATCATTTCTGGAAACAAATCTTCGTCTGAAGAGAAATACTCGTCTGCAGAGACATACTCTTCATCTGACTCTTCTTCCGTTAAATAAACCTCAACCATATCAACTTCATGGTAATCATCCCTCTGACATGTGATCTTGATAGTTCCATTGTTTAACAACAATTGAACACCCTACTTCACGATTGAACATCCTCGGGAGTCTCGACGGCAAACTAGGCAAGATCCATATTGGTGTTCCACCTGACCAGCCGTATGGCAGAAAGTAGCATGCAACTGCACGAGGTCCTCATTCATATACTCCACATCAAAAATTCGGAATTCACCAAGACATCCAGA
The DNA here is from genome assembly GCA_948472305.1 of Vicia faba. NCBI lineage: Eukaryota > Viridiplantae > Streptophyta > Magnoliopsida > Fabales > Fabaceae > Vicia > Vicia faba. Next base: position 1,610,681,288 of record OX451738.1, on the reverse strand, counting down.
AACCATGTTCACTTCCTCTTCATACTCTTCCCTAGGCATGATTATATGGATTAGACCTTCATCTATCATCTCCTGTAAATCAGCCTTTATCTTCTCGCAACCCTGTATGTTTGTACTGCAAATAGCACAACCGAAATGGTCATGCATGTAGTAGCTAAATTCACAGAGGTGTGCATGCATTTTCACCAAATCTCCTCTAACTAGATTAATATCAAAAATTTGAAAGTCGCCTGGACAACCGGCCACCATATTCACAGTATTTACTCCCCCGTGCTTAGGTAGGGGATTATCTTTCACGTTAGGTCCCACGTCTTTGAAAGATAGAACACCAGACTTTACCAATTTATGTACCTCATTCTTCAAAGGATAACAATTCTCAACATTATGCCCTGGTGCTCCTTGATGAAAAGCACATGCTTGGTCTGCCTTATAATACCAAGGCAATAGTGACGGTACGACGGGAGGTGGTCGGGTTTGAACTAACTTCTTCTGAATCAATGTTGGTAGTAGCTCTGTATAGCTCATGGGAATAGGGTCATAACTCTCCCTTCTCTGATTATACCCTTGATTCCCCTACTGGGATGGTCTCTGATAAGAAACGGTAGTCAGAGCGACATTCATAACAGGAGTAACTGAGGCGACTTGCTGATGACGCTGATAATTCCTTCTAGGAGTGTTTACCCTCCTATCTTATATAACAGCAATTGCATCCCCTTCTTTCTTCTTAGTAAACCCATAAGATGGCTTCTTCACACCTTCGGATCCTTCACTCTTCGTCAAACGGCCTTCTCTTACAGCCTCTTCTAAGCGGATACCCATTCCTACCATCTCAGTAAAGTCACTTGGCGCACCTGCTACCATCCTCTCGTAGTAGAAAGCATTCAGCGTCTTCAAGAAAATCTTAGTCATCTCCTTTTCTACCATGGGGGGGGGAATTACCTAGGCAGTTACCTCGCGCCATCTCTGTGCATACTCTTTGAATGATTCCCTGTCTTTCTGAACCATGGCCCTAAGTTGATCACGGTCAGGTGCCATGTCTATGTTGTACTTGTATTGTTTGATGAATGCTTCTCCCAAATCATTAAAAGTATGGATATTGGCATTGTCCAAACTCATATACCACTTCAATGCAGCACCGGTCAAACTATCCTAAAAAATGTGAATCAGCAAACGCTGATCATCAGTATGGGTAGACATTCTCCTCACGTACATCACTAGATGAGCACGAGGGCAAGTGTTGCCCTTGTACTTCTCAAACTCCGGGACCTTAAACTTAGCAGGTATCTTAACATTCAGGACCAAACATAGCTCGTTCACATTCTGCTCAAATAGATCTTTTCCCCTGAGGGCCTTCATCTCTCTTTGCATCTTGTCAAACTGCTCTTGAAAATTATCCATTCTGTCATAAAGACACAAGTCTTTACTCAGTGGAGGGAAAGGACGACACGCATCATCATTAATAAACGGAACCATATTTACCGAAGGAGGCGCCGCAGGAGCAGCATGCACCACATGAGGTATCGGAGTAACAATAGTCTGAACCACTGGAGTATCTCGAGGAACAAGATTGAAACCTTCAGGTGCAAAATTCTTTGGCATTCCCCATGGATAACCTTGAGGCATGCGATTCTGAACAACAGCAGGAGTAGCAGATACGGGAACAGTTGAAACTTCAGTAGTTGCCCTTGTTGGTTGAGGTTGAACACTCGGTGGCTGATTCTGAGCAACCACCAGAGCTTCCATCAGAGTAGTCAGATTGTCCATTCTGGTCTTCAAAGCAGAAACTTCCTCTCTCAGCTCGCGATTCTCTTGTTCTAAGTTGTCCATCTTCTTTCTGAAATTAGCCCGAGTGTTGTAGTGATGAGTCAGCTTGCTGAACAAAGTAAAGAAGCTTGGTAAGACACCTAGGTATGCATAACAAATGCAAGAAATATGTGCAATATTATGCATGACATGTAATGCACATGATTATTTTGTTATTTAATATTTCAAGGGACTTATAGATTTATAGACACATTGCAAATATCAGAGTAATAACACGTTTGAAATACTGGAAAAAAATTTTATTATAATAATTCCAAAATGGATTACAAATTTTAATGATCCCAAGTACAAGATGAAAATAAAATCTAAAATCCTGAGAAAAAGAACTGATGGAGATCACTCTATACGCTGGCGCTTCCCCGTGAGCCTGGAAATCTGAGCCTTCAACCTCTGGTTTTCTTCCATATATCTGATGGCAACCTCCTTCCAATCATCTGAATCGGGAAGTGAGCAATCAACACCTGATTAAGGCCTAAGAGAAAATAAATCCCCTTGCCTCTTCATAGATTCTACCACTCGACTCTCAAGGATCTCAATCAAGTCGTCTTTCTCTTTCAGGTCTGTTCTGTAGGAACTCTCTAAAGTTTGGAATTTGTTCTTCCAAGCATCCCTTTCCTATTGCATCCTAACCAAAGCAAGTTGCAACTCTTCTAGATCGTCTAATAAGGGAGGAGTGGTCTTCACAAATAGATCAGGCATGGGTGTCTCCCGGGTATACGGCATCTTTAACTTAATAGCTCTCGATTAGACTCACTGAAGATATGGCTCCAAAGAAACAACACCCCTAGGTCCCAAATCCTTCCTACTCTTCTTATAAATGTGACGCCAGGCCTTCGCAATCTGCTCCCTAGCTTCCCTATGGTCTTCTCATTCCTTCAGAAAGAAACTACTCAAATGAATACTATTTGGTTTATCCCTCATTGGATAACCAAGTTGTCGTTGTGCAAGAACAGGGTTATAGTTGATTCCTCCCTTTGCACCAAGAAGAGGTACATTGGGGAAACTACCACAACTGTCAATAATCTCTATATCCTGGTAAGCTTGATGATACCAATCAATATCCGAGTGAGTAAGTTCCATGATCTTAGGAGCCCAACGGGGTTCTTTCTTGACATCCCAAAAAGCATCAGACTGAGGCATATGAGAGATAAACCATCGGTACAACAGAGGCGTGCAACAGATAATCATCCCCCCATGATAAGAATTTCGAAGATGAATAGAGTAATAAGCATCACCCAACAATGTAGGAACTGGGTTTCCGATCATGAAAATCCTGATAGCATTAATGTCAACAAACTTGTCCACATTAGGAAATAAGAAAAACCCGTAAGAAAGTAAAACAAAGATGGCCTTAAAAGCAACTGTACTCTTCATTATGGAAAAGTAACGAGCTTTCCCCAATAAGAACTGAGCTGGTAATCCTTTAATCCCTCCTTTGGTAGTCATATGGGCTTCCACCTCAGATTTCCCCAGATAAATCAAGGCAGTAATCTCATGTGGTTTTGGCTCACCCTCCAAACCAGTAAAAGGAACACGGTCGGTAACAGGTAAATCCAATAGATAAGAATACTCCTCTAGTGTAGGCATCAACTGATAGTCGGGAAAAGTAAAGCAATGATACATCGGATTATAGAATTGGACCAAGGTCGAGAGAATACCCTCCTTCATCTTCAGCTTCATGAGAGGAATAATGGATTCATACTTCTTCCGAAAGTCTACAGAACACTCGATCTCGGGAATTAGACTGATCAATTCATCTATCTTGGGATCCTTGAAACTGTATTTCCCGGTCTTTCTCTTTCCAGAATCCATGGTTAGAAAGTACCTGAGATATTCACAAATGGTCAACCTTTAAATCCCTTGAAATATGGTTTCTTCAAAAGATGCTTATGAGTGCATGGATGCATGATGCAACAATCACACACAAGATCACACATATAGGGTTCATAGGTTCAACGTCACGAGCATGAGGTCGAAGGTACTACCCATAAGGTGTTGGTCTAAGAGTTATCACCTACCAAACAAGGTTCTAGAGGTTCCCAGAGTCTACATCCTTCCTTCGGATATTACCAATTTCTCGATTAACTCGGTAATTAGTAATATTTTCAAGAAAGACTCGTCCGAGTGTAGTATCGCATGACAACTATTTCCGGATTAATCCGTCATAGCTTCCGCACTACACCTAAAAGGCCAAGATGGGTTTGGTATTCTACGGTCCTCAGTTTCAGCAGGCTCCCAGGTCGAAAGCAGTACGTCTTCCCGATTACTCGGTAAACGACACTACAGTCAAAGGGGCCTCCACTGAGTGAGGGATCTCATGCCTCCTTTTTTGGGATTACTCCCTCAAAGTTAACATGACTATACCGCCCATCCTATCTTAAAGTTTGCCCAAGTCCGGGTATAGGACTTATGAGTAATCACCAAGCACCCTGAAAACCAAGAAAATCCAGACAAACATATATACAACATATAACACAAAAACAATAATAACATATATACAAATATAAACAAAGATAGGCTTAACCCACTTAGGGATGGACCAGCAAGAGGTCAATCTTTCCCCAGTGAAGTCGCCAATTTTCTGTAGTGGTAGAAATGTTCAAGACTAAGTCATTGGATTGACTAGACTTTATACAAATCAAAATAAAAATAACCACCGCTCTTTATTGTTTCCAAAGGAATGGGAAAAGAGCGAATAACCCAAAAAAGAGGGGGAAAGATTCAAGGTAAGGGGGTTGGTTATGCAAAGGGGAGGTATTAGCACCCTAAACATCTACGGTACTCCGCAGGAGCCTCTTTGTAAAATCTGTATATTTTGGCTATGAAAATGTTGTATATAAAAAATGGATGGTGGAGGTAAGAAAAGAAATACATTTATTTTATGATTTTTGCACCCTCCGCGGTTGTGAACCTTTAGTGCCTACGTACCACCTTTTCGTGCAATAGGGGATCAGAGTACACGTAGTTCCTCTTTTAAAAATTTAAAACACAAATGTGTTGGTTAATTTTATGAGATAAAACATCATCGTCATTGTCTGTGTGGAAAACATACTTACTACCCACAATTATGAGAAAGGAGAATTTGCATCATCTCAAAGTGGAGGATATGGCTTGGATTTTAAAATCAACAATGCCTCACTCAACACCCAGGTGGAAAATATCTCTCTTCACTACATATTGTAGAAGTATAGTTGTTTGCATCACTACAAGGATTGACAAGAGTTCAATCTTTTTTTTGAGAAAAATTTAAAGATAAAAGCCAAAGTGGAAAAATGGTTTGAAATGAGATTGATTGAGTTTTAGTCTTCTCACAAAAAATGTCAAAGTATTATTAAGTTGATTGGAATTTATTTATGAAAAATGTTTTGAAAATGCATGGACATAAGTCCAAGTTTATTATGAAAGTGGTTCAAATTCAAAAACAAGAAGATTTTTCAAAAAGGGAGAAGAAGATTTTTGAAATTAAAGAAGATGGGAGGAGAAGAAGGGACTATCCTAAAGCATAATTTAAAAGATAGGGATAAGAACCATCTAACCAACAAGAATCCAATACTTGACATTATGAACCAAGATAGAATTCTGATTCCTTGGATTGAAACCAATCAAGCAAAAAAATACTAGACCTCTTGAGAGAACCAAACTTCAGGTGTATTAAGTCTTCACAAAAATTGGGCAGAGTAACGGCTGTATACGGGTAAATTCCAGATTACAAATAAAGGGTGTAATCATAAAAACCTGCACACAAAAACAAACAAGCAACCCAATGTCTTGAGGTAAACCTCAAGAACTCCAGACAAAATAATCAGATAAGATCACAAGGTCTCCAAGATATGCCAAGGTTTCTAATCCTAAGTCCAAGAAAAGTCCCATACTCCATGATACCAAGGATAGTAACCAAATAGTCCAAGTACCATTAAAGATTTTTTAGGGTTTATGTTGATTATTAAGTGTATTAATAAAGTAAATGAAAAAGCTCAAGTGAGCAAAGTAAAAATGGCAAGAAAGTAAATGCTCAAATGAGCAAAGATGAAAATGGCATGAAATGTAAATGCTAAAAGTAAATGGTACATAAAGCATAAAAAAAGAATAAAAGCATAAGGTAAAACAAGTCAATAATTAGTGGTTAGTTGGATGACCATATTGAAGCTTGTATTTGGAACTCATTAGAGGATTGGTAGAACCAAAGCCTCCACACAACAAGTTGCATTTACTTTTTGTCAAGTATATCATCCATTTAGAATTCTCACAAGTACCATTTAATGATCAACAATGTTTAAGTGATCCGCGTTGACCAAAGGTGTTGTAGATCCATTAGAGGATTGGTAGAACCAAAGCCTCCACACAATGAATCTCAAGGTTATTGGATCAAAGAGATCAAATTAACATACTTGGGCTTGCAATAATAAGTTTGGGCCACTAATGATCATTTATTCGAATCGGGATAAAATTTAGCGATATGTTAAGCAATCGTAAGTGGACTTATATAGAAGTCGCACCTATTTTGAGGTCGGTCAATAGAAATCTATGCACCATTTGTTTTAAGACATGATATAGAGATCATGCTCCAACAACATTTAGTGCAATAAGAAGGGGATGAGATGAAGAGGGATGGGGGGAAAACATACAAACCACATTTGAATTAAATTTTAATCAAACTATTATTAAAATCATTCATCTATTTTGTGGAGTTAAACTCAACACCATGGATCCAATGATGTTAATAAAGTTCATGATCCAAAATCTAACCCAAGATCAGTCAAAAAATAGTCACAAAATAATATCACATTTAATATACACAAAAAATGTTTAAAAATATTTTAAAAATAGAAAATAATGAGAAAAATATAAACTATGTTCTAATTAATCAAGAAATGAAATGTAAGACCATAGAAAAATCAGAAAAAAGGCTCAAATAGTTTTACAAATTTTTTGGTAATTTTTTAAATTCAGAAACTATTTTTAAAATTAAAATAAATAGGTAAAATAAACAAAAAAAAAGGATAAAAAAGAGTAAAGTCAGAAACAAAAATAAAATAAGATCACTAATATTTGTCACAATATCATTGGATCATTCCATAATTTTCCAGAATTTAAAAATGTATAAAAGTATTTTTAAACATTTAAAACAAATCAAATAAGTGTAAAATTTATAAGAAATACCAAAACACAAAATTAAATTGTGAAAAAAACAAAATCAGAAAGAGAATAATCAAAAATATTTTTCATAATTTTTTCAGATTTTTTGGACTAAAATTGAATTTTCTATGATTTTTTGAAATTTAAAATAATTAAAATATAAAAATCAGAAAAAGAAAATAAAAGTAAAATATGTGGACCATTGGATGAGAGTCAAAACGCGTTAGTAATAAAATCCAAGGGATCTGGCACGCTGTGTATATCATGGTCATTAGTGAATATTGTACAGAATCATTAATTAAATAAGAATTTGAAAAATACAGATGGCGCGCCTTCATTGGTTGGAAGATGACACATTGGTCATCTTCAACCTCCAGCCATCATGAATTGCAGATCTCTCAAACTGTAAAATCAGAAGCTCAGACCTATGCCATTCACTTTGTCTCTTCAAGACGAAGACAACCACACCCTCGCGCCAAATTTATATAAATTGTAGCTCAAGCAAATTGGAAGGAAAGTTTTGAAAAGGGATTTGAAATTTCATGGTCAAATCGTGTTTCCAGTAAAAGGTAAGTGTTGCAACTAGAACCAGGGTAATGAGAGCAACACAGTGATATCAGAGTTTTGAAGAATTGATGAAGGAATCTACCTGTTGAAGTTGAGTTGCAGAGCTCTGAAACTGGACTTCTATGGAGCAGTATAGGGCACGATTCTCAAATGTAATTATGTGGTTAGCTTCAGGGAAGATCAAGGAAGGTGAATTGATGGAAAAATTGGATTGAAAAAGGCTTGAACACTAATTACGAAGTTACAGAAAATTGAGTTATGGAGCAAGTTTGGCAGGGTGATTCTGGCTATCCAAGCTAGGGAAAATGAATGGGATAGTAAATGTATTTATAGGAGAAGCGAATGTGATCAAAAGGAAGAGTGAATGATGCGTTTTGGAGGGAATTCGTGCAAACCTTATGTACGAGTGAAGTGTAATCCAAACTTCACCAAAACTCGTCCAATTCTTACGTTTTGATGCACTAGTCCACTTGGGAAAGTTGGCTAATCATGTTTAGACCCAAAACGCGTGTTAATTTGAGGTTTAGAGGTTGTAACATGAAATTTAAATTCTGACCTGCAAGGAAACTTCAATTCCAAGTTACCATTTTTGAAACAATGGCATTCTCAGCTCAATGGGTCTTAAGGCATAATTCTTGATGCTTTAGAAAGATGAGGTTACAAGATTTGCAATGGAAAAAGAATGGAGTTAAATGGATGCTTGAGCTGAAAGTTGCATTGAGTCAAAGTTGGAGAAAAAGGGTTGACTTTCCATACTTAGAAATATTTCAAATTCTTCTTCAAAAATGACCTATAATGTCTTGCATCCAAACATGGCTTTCCACTTGGAATTTTCACTTGATCAAAAAATATGGCATGAAGTAGATCTCTTGAATAAAATTTTGAAACCTGAATCATTCAAAATATCCAAAATTTGAGCAAGTTATGACTTGTTGAAGTTGGCAAATAATCATGAAATGACCTATAATCTTTTGCATCTTTAAGGCAACTTCCATCCATTTTCCCACTTTGAACATAAAAGAAGGTATATATTTCACATATTCAAGATCATTATGGAAAAAGAATGGACTCAAGGTGATAAAAGTTGACCAAGTTATCATCATTTGAAGTCACATATGGAAAATTGGGGACTCATCTGGAGGACTTGTAATCTTACTTCCTCATTAAGTCTCTTCCTCATGAAAACTCCTTGGAACCTTTGAAGTGATTTTTTAATAACCATTTGAAGAGAATGATGTCTTTGTAATCACTCAAAAATATCAAAAGGTGAGCAAGATATACTCCTTTGAAGTTCAAAACCCTAGCTCCTAGATCAAGAAAATGCTTTGAGGAACTTTGACAAGCTTGAACAAACTTCTTGTACCAACATCCTTGATTTGTGAATAGAAGTTGTTTGAGAATGATAATGAGGACTCATAGCCACCAAAGCCACTTCCATATTTTGAAATTTGATAAAAATATGCTCTTGTGACCAATAGGAACAAGGCCTTGTCCAAACATAACAACTTCTCCAATCAACCCCTTGTACTTTTGAGTCAAATCTAATAACCTTGAAATGTGATAAACCCAAGCAACCTTGCCATGCCAATTCTTCCAAAACCAATCCAATGGTGAGGTTTGAACTTCTCAAGCTTTATTGACTAGGGCATGGAAATAAACTCATGAACCCATAGGGTAACTTGTTAAATCTCATTGCCTTCACCTACATGGATAACAAGTAAGACAAACCAACATTGCATTTTATTAGTTATATGAAGAAATCAAAATAATATTCATGATCACAAAAGGAACATAAGTCAAGGTGCTTGGTAATCCCTCAAAAAGGGCAAAACTAAATGTAAGGAGGGGAACCAAGAATCCTAGTGTGATCTTGTTGTGAGTGAATCAACATGGTATGATGAAGGGATCTTAGGGGCAAAAATTTGGGTACAACACAATGATTTCAAGGACTTTGGGAAATTTAAATTTGCGAACCAAAATGAAACAAATATTTTATTAGTATAACTCAAAGTACAATTGCCTTTTAGGCATTTCAATTGAAAATTCTAAAAACTAAAAGAAATCAAGTTTCCCATGGATACTCCCTCTTCGTGCCGAGATAGACATTAAGGCTTCTTTCCTCATGAAGCTGCTTTGTGAGCTCTAAAACTTTCTTCTCCTAGGCATAGAACTGGTCCCTATAAGTATCCTGCTCCTTCTTCAACTGAATCCAGGACCTCTGTAATTCTTCAAGATCGGTGGGCATACCAGGATGAAGAACCGTGTAGGGAATATCCCCTTCAGTAATGGGCTCCACAATCACTGGTAAGACAGCTATGTATGGCATCATAAGTTTCTGAGCATGAGCTCGTACCCATTGGATATAAGGTTTCATAGGAATGGAAGTCTTTGGCCCCAAAGTCTTGACGTAAGATTTATTTACCATGCCCCAGGCTCGTATGAACCTCTGGAGATACCCTTGAACATCACCCTCATAGTTAAACACAATGCCCTGGATAAGCATCTCATGAGGACCATCCCTTCGAGCGTAACCAAATTGTCACAGAGCCAAACAAGGATTGTAAGTTATGTCTCCCCTAATGCCAAGTAGTGGGACATTAGGGAACTCCCCTCAGCGATCGATAATAGAAATATCTCCCATAGATCGGGAATACCATAGAATATCCGCGTGAGAAAGTGACATTATCCTTTGCGACCAACCCAAACCTTCTTCATTCTTCAACACTGACTTAGGGAGGTGGGAAATAAACCACCTCGATAGTAATGGCATGCAGCACATAAGAACCCATCTTCTCTTCATGGTATGAGTATGAAGAGCATGCAAGATATCTCCGAGCAAAGTAGGCACAGGGTTGCGAGAGAGGAAGATCTTGATAGAATTCACATTTATGAGTAAGTCTGGATTAGGGAACAACACTAACCCATAAATTAGAAGAGCCAAGACCTCCTCAAAAGCCTGAAAGTCCAAATCATCCCAAAACAATTAGGCCTTCTCTATTAGGAACTTGGCTAGAAAACCCTTGACTCCGCTTCTTGTTTCCCAATTGGATACCACGTTGGCCCGTTTCAGATGTAAAGCTGAGGCAATGAATTTTGGCTTGGGAACCTCTTCTAAACTTGTGAAAGGCATCTGGTCAAGAATAGGTAGATCCAATAACTGAGAGAACTCTTCCATGGTAGGCACCAATTGATAGTCTGGAAAGGTGAAGCAGTGGTGCTTGGGATCAAAGAACTGAAATAGTACACCCATCATCTTTTCATCAAAGCTTGAAGTAACCAGGTTGAGAAGTTGACCATATCTCTTAGTGAATGAAGAAGTTTCAGGAACCCTTGATACTAGCTCCTTGAATGGGAGAGGTATTCTCACAAAGCTAATTGGGATAGTGTTTCTACGCGTGGAAGCCATGATCTGCAAAACAGAACAAAGATAAATTCCCTCAGTCCTTGAAATGGTTAGTGTAATAAGAATGGATGCTATGTTATGATGCATGATGTTATGTTCAAACAGAGTAAGTCACACACAAGCAAAGCACACAATAGACCTTAGGTTCAAAGTATTGCATGAGGTTAAAGGTAAGTACACTCTTGAAGTTTAGTTGGTTTCAAACCTGTCTTAGAAAAGTAATCGGGTTCTAAGGATTCTCAATATCACTGATCATCCTTTATCGGGCATTGTTTCAGCTCAGGAAATATTTTCTTGCGACTGAAATATCCCAAAAGTCTAATCTTAATGAGTGTAGCATCGATTATCAACCAATCTTCAGCTTTATACCGAGGCCGTCTATCTCACTACTTTCTAATGGTAAAGTTTGTTCAACTAAGGTTCTAAGGTTCGTTAGTGCTTCACGACACCATGCGGCGGCCCCGTATTCTCCTCATTTCAACATGAAGGATACCGGTACTAACCAAAGTGTCACACTAACACAACCATCACTTAAACCATATCAGTCTACGATGTACAGTGTTGTACCCCAAAATTTTCCCTCTCAAGTCTCAAGGTTTTTCTTACGAGGATTTTCAAGGTTCAAGCTTGAACAAGTGCATTGGAATTTTCCAGTACCAAAATTAAAAGGAAAGTGTCAAAAATGGAGAAAACAGATAAAAATATGATTTTGACAAAATTTGGAGAAATACAAGTGTTCTTCGTTTCAGCTCTTTCGATTGGCCTTTAGGCCTCTTTCGATCAGCATCCTTCGATTGGAATTTTGGCCTCTTTCGACCCAAGGTTGGCTTTCATCTTTCAATTGGCCTTTTGGCCTCTTTCGACACAAGCTTGGCATGCATCCTTCGACTGGGCATGGGCCTCTGACACAGTTTGGTTTGGATTCACAAGGAAAAGTGCCTCTTGTCATCTATTTCATTTCCAAGGCAGAAGGCTCTCTTTTAACATCCTTCGATCTGCACCTTTTGCTCCCTATTTGTCTCTTTAGAATATGAACACTTTGTCTTTCGTTTGACCACATGTACCCCCTGGTGTGCAAGCTTTCGATTAGACATGAGCCACCTTCACAAAGGTTTCGACTGGACTGTTGGTTCCATTCGAATCAACATCTCTCAAACCCAAATCTGAACCCTTCGACGCAGTCTTCTGTGATACGTTTCTGGAACTCTTCGACACAAGTGGGAAATAGGATCTGGAAAGGACAACTGAATCTGTGGACCCTGCTACGTGATCTTGCTTTAAAAAACTTAATGCTTGTATCTCACTCCATAATTAATTACTTACTTGCTGGATTAAGCTTTTGTCCAGGTGATTAAGCCTTTGTCCAGAAGTTTTTGCGTGAGAGTGTACTTGTTAAGTACAAATCCTGTGCCAAAGCCCATGCTTTGCTAAAAGCATGCTTGTACTTCACCAGAAATCAGGGAAGTCAGCCCCCCTTTTGCCAACAACTTTTGTACTTCACCTTGGAACCTTGGAAAAATCTGCAATGACTTAATTTTCACGCTTCATCCAAGCAACATCATTTGTTTTAACTCCTAAACCTTTTCTCTATAAATAGAGGAACCATTGACAAAGAAAGGGTCCAGATTTTTGCTAAGAGAAAAAATCATAAAAAACCCTTAAGTGCTCAAACTCTCCAACGTTCTGAAAAAGAAAACTTTCAAAAACTCTAAGATTTTTTTATAAGAAGTCTCAGTAGTGTACCTTTCAATTTACTTCCCCTAAACTGAAGCAACCTTCGATTCACCTTCCACCATCATATACTCTCTTTCGGTTCAGGGACTGTCCAAACCAAGCAGTAACAGAACTAGTTTCAGGAAAATCCCAGCGAAACTCCCTCCTCCACCAAAGAAGTCACTTATAGCTCTTTCGATTCAACACTTCAAGAGGTAAGTTCTCTCTAAACTTGGAACTCTTTCATTTCAACATCATGTGTACATGCCAATAAAGGAAAATGCAGATATTTCTGGACCATGTTTTAACATTCGATCCTAACTGCCCATATGCTGAAAAACTCAACCTTAATTAGTTACTTTGGACTTTGAGACCCATTGTTTTGTTTTTTGTGCTAACCCCTGGACTGTAGTTATGTTTGGATGTTGTATTTTAAGAACTTAAGACAAGTTTGTTATGCCCTTCAATTGGCTAGCTGCATAAGCCTTTCGAATCACAATTTAAGGACCTGAGATACTTACAGTGAGTCAGCAAGGAGCCTGTGGAAAAGCCAGAACCTTACTGAATCTAACCCCCAGTCGAAGGAGACAAAGGCAAATCGAAGGGCATGACTGATTCCAGACTCCCTCACTGCTTTCAACCCCCAGTCGAAGGAGGCAGAAAGGCAGATTGTATCCTATACAAGTTCCAGACCCAGTCGAAAGGCACAACATGCTGACCGTGAGACCTCAATCGAAATTTATGCCTCCACCCTTTTCAGGCCAAATCGAAGAGAGTCAAAAAGTGCAGAATCGAAGGGTGCTCCTGCCTGAATCAAAAGACCCTCATTTTTTGCTTTTATTTTTGCCTTTATATTTTTATGCAATTCAATATGGTTGTAATAGTGTAGGATTTTATCTTTCTGCACTTTATTACTTTTATATGCTTGCTAGTAAATAGGATATGTATGGCAAGATAAAACCAACAAGTAGACAATCACTAATATCAAAAACAAAAATTCATGTAAAACACACACTTTGCACACATGCACCCCTAGGGTTTCATCCACTTGTTGCCTTCAAAATGGGCCATGGTTGCATGTTGAGTACTTTGGCAAAACAAAAACAAACAAAAAGATCATAGTCCCTCGATGACGCTATCGGAGTTTCCTAAACAAAATGATCAAGTCCCTCAAGAAAATTGCTAAAAATACTTGACACTATTGCTTTCATGGTCTATACGATGACCCGCGCCTGTCCCGTTTAAACATCCTAACGCAAGGTTGTTCACCAAATACAATGGTGAAACAACACTGTTAAAAGGGTTAAAAACATGAGAAAGATCTTTGAGAAATTTAGGGTAGATAGATCTTAGTTACTTGATCAAATTTGCAAAACATCCTTGCCATTTTTCAAACACACATATCAACACAATTTCAAAACAAACTTTCAAAAAAACATTGAAACATCTTTTCAAAAAGACAAACACCTTTATAAAACATTCAAACAAGAATTGTTACAAAGGTTGCCTAGACAAGGCATCTTTTTCAAAACATTTTCAAAACCGCACACAAAGCACCATTTCAAATAATTGAAAAGCAAAGGCAAGTGATCTAAGCAAGTAACTAAGAGCCCATGGATAACCATGGATAGAGAGGGTGATAATACCTTCCCTTTATATAATCTACTCCCCGAACCCAAGAAAACATCTCAAAGGTCTTTCCTGTGCTTTTTGACCTTTCCTTAGGATAAAATAAAAAGTCGGTGGCGACTCTTGCTAAACCGAACATTTGCAAACACAAACGTAAAACACAAGTCAGTTCTCCCACTGTATCACAGAACTGGCAACTCTGCTGGGGAGTCCTTTAAAAGTGGAGTAACCTTAGGGCTTAGATCACCTTTTGCATGATTAATTGTTTGCTTTGATTGCTTTACATTTTTGGTTCTCTTGTTTGGGCTTGAAATCCTCCACCCGGATTTGGGAAACATTCATAGATAGCAATACGTTGTGGAAACTGTGCGGGGTATACCGACACGGTTGAAGCAATAGCTATATTAGTGCGACATATTTGTGAGTACTGGTAGCCTTTGAGTCAATCAAAGAGAATACGGGGCCGCTGAGTGATGTCATTAAGCACTAATGAACTAGAACCTTACTTGACCATCTTGGCCTTTTATTAGGGGTAGTGAGATGACCGGCTTTGGTGCAGTCCGAAGTTGGTAGATACTCGATACTACACTCATTGAGGTTTGTTTTCTTGGAATATTTTGGTCGCTAGTTAAGTGGCTAAACCAAAACGATGAACATAGAAAACCATCCAATGATATTGAGCTCCTTAGAACCCGGTTACTATTTATAGGACAGGTTTTTTAAGCCAACTAACTCAAGAGGGTACTTACATATGAAACCTCATGCAAGCCTGAAACTAGGTGTTGTACCCCAAAATTTTCCCTCCCATTTCCTCAACATTTTCTCACCACAAGACCCTTGGAGCTCAAGATCCAGTTAGGGTTTGCTCTGCTCAAGACTCCTCCTTGCACTGTTGACCCAAATTAGGGTTTGTGTTTGCACAAAGATGTTTTGACCTAAAATGCCTAAGATGACTTTCATGCTTCATATTGGACTCCCAAGTTTATCCATGCCAAGTTTCAAGCCTTGATTCCAATCTTTGCCCAGTCAATTGGACAGTTGACTTAAAAATCAGCTATATTTGGGAAAAAGTCAACTGTGGTCAATTGACAGTCAAACCTCATGATTTTTGACCCACATCAACATTATGAACTCATATGGACCATTTGATCAAGTTTGGATCACAATCCCACAAGAAATTTGATCAGATCACCAAAAGGGCAAAATGGTCATTTTTAGGGTTTTGACTACACAAAGGCAATTCTTGACTGTTTGACCTAACCAATGGCAAACCAAGCTCATATATGGACTCAAGGACCCCATGGAATTGTATTGACATGTTCACCAAATTCAAAAGATTCCAAATGCACAAGATTGACAGATGAATTTTCCAGTCAACTGAGCCAAATTTGACTGTATACTGAAAAGTCAAACTTTGACTTTTTGGTCAAAATCAAGTGTCAAGATTCATTTTTCATCAAAACATGTCAAATCATGAAACTTGTTCATCAAGAAATCAAAAATTGCAAATTAGGGTTTGAAATGAAGAATTTTCATAACTTAGAATTTTTCTAAGTTATGAAAATCCCTAATTTTTTCCTAACTTTGTCCCACTTTTTCATCAAGATACATTTGGATTCAAGGAAAACTCAAAACATGAAAGTTATAGTCCATTGCAAATTATACAACTTTGATTCACAAAGTTTCCTCAAAAGAAGCTTGTAGATCAAGTTATGATTTTTGGAACAAGGGTGCAAAACATTCTTAACTTAGAAAAAATTTGACCTATTCTAGGCAGGATTTTTGCCTAACTTCATGGCCACTTTTCACATGCTTCCACTTGGAATTTCAATTTGAATTACAAAGATGGATTGTAGTACACATTCCAAGCTTTTCAAAATGTCCAAGAACTCATCAAACAACCTTGTGGTTAGGGAGAATCGAATTTGGAAATATGAGCAAAAGTCACTTTGATTCATGGCCAAAGGCATGTTCATAACTTGTGCATTTTCAAACTCAGCATATGCAAGCTACATTACAGGCCTCTAATATCATTTACACTCAAAAATTAAATGCTAATCCATTGTGCCAAGATGTTATTCTATGAGTTTGGTCATTACATGAAGGATTAGTCCTTAATTAGAAAACGCAAATTATCCATTTTTGTAAAGAGCAACTTTATGTCAAATTTGCAAATCAAGTGGTACAATGCATATCTTCTAGGAACAAGCTATTGTACATATCCAACTGATCAAGACAAAGCTTTGCAGCACATTTGAGGGGCCTAGAGGAGCCTGTAACAACACTGGACAATTTTTGCTTAAGTGAGAAGAAACCTTGCATTTTGAAAATAATCTCACATTTCTGCCAAGACAAGCAAAAGTAAACTTGTTAAACACATTCCTAATATCAAACCTAAGCTAAGGCACGAGCTAACCACCTTCCAAACCTCATCATCCATCAAAACACCATCCTACTGCAGAAAATAGAGTCCCTTCTGCAGTTGGATTTCTACAACTCAATCCATTCGTGCGCCTTGGCCAAAACCACTTCATACACACTCCATACCACCTATACAAACTATCCCAAGCATTGGACACGACCTGTAACACCTCTAACCAACTTCACCATTTTCACTTTTTCTGTTTTGCAGGTTGACTTCCATAGCTTGATTCATTTGGTTTCAAAGCAAGCTAAAGGTGGGAGAAGCATCCCTGAACTTCAAGCAAGCTGTACAAGTCCTCACATTGCCTTGAAAGTGCCTCCATTGCCAGACACGATCCAAGCTGAACAGGTAAGTTCATGGACTTCTATCTCTCAATCTTGGAAGAGTTAGCTTTAATTTTATGAATGAAAAGTGTCTTACTCATGTCCCTGAAGCCACTCATATCCTCACCTTCCATTTATATTGCATATGCTGAGAGAATTTAAGACCTGAACATTGACAAAAACTTAGGTCAGAAATTGGGGGAGAAGAAATTCTCTCTCATTTATGAGAGTTAGATCAAGTTTTTTATATGTATGAACTCGTGACATGATGCTCTACATTTTTGGTGTTATGAGTTTTGCTTGAAAGTCCAGGAATCTTGAGATAGCAGAAAGCACGCGTTTGCTCTGTTTGTTTGTCCAGAGGTTGAAGACAAAGTTCTTCTGGGCTGGGCCTGACCTTTTTCCTTTTTGCACCACTGTTTTACACATGCACCCCCCTGGCCCATTTTGAGTTTTATTTGTCATGTTTAACTTTTTCTTCTTGATTCTGATTTGTTATTTTTTATTAAAGCATAAAAAATATTTAAAATATTTTTCTCATATTTTTTGCATTTTATTTGATATTTATTTGGTTTCATTTAGTTTAATATGTAAATAAATACATAATACCTTTTATTTAAAAATACAAAAAATAATACAAACACTTTTATTTTCTGATTTTTATTTTATTTTACCTTTTGAAAACATTTTATAAAAAAAAATATATACTTTTTTTTGTAAATATTAAATATTTTATTTTTGTATATATTTAATATATTTAGCATATAATATAAATATTTACATATTTATTAGGATATTTAGGATAAAAATACCAAAAATATACATTTTTATTTTTATTAATATTTAACATCAAAAATACCTTTTTGACAAATATACTTCTCTTTTATTTATTTTTTGTATATAATTAATAAATATTGTATATTATATATATTAAATAACAAATACCTTTTATTTAGCAAAATTAGGGTTTTTGCCCTAAACATGAAAATATTCAAATTAACTCTTTTTATTTATTTTTTTATTTCATTTATGAATAAAACATACACTTACACAAAAATATTTACACATACATATTGATTTATTCTTATACATCTTTATATTTACATTTGCGCAATTCGATTTGGTTGTAAATATTGGACACTACTCTCCTATGAAGTCTCATCCCCATTTGAACATTTGTACCCCCATTCCCATGATCATTGTGTAATAACTTAGGACTTTTAATTTCGCATTTAAAAGCTTTCTAAATATGCCATGATAGAATTAGGGTTTGTATGCAAAAATCAACCAAAACAAATAGTTTGACCTAATTCCAAGATAAAAGCATGAAAATGAACAAACACCAATCACACTTGCACCCCCTAGGGTTACTCCACTTGTTGCCTTCAATAATGGGCCATATTGCATGTTAGGTATCTTTGGCAAAAACAAAACAATCAAATGATCATAGTCCCTCGATGATGCTTTCAAAAGTTGCCTAAAAATGATCAAGTCCCTTAAAAGAAAAATTGCCCAAAGATACTTGGCACCATTGCAATCATGGTCTAAACGATGACCCGCGCCCGTCCCGTTCACATCCTAAGACAAGATTGTCCACCAAATACAATGGTGGAACAAAATTGTAAAGGGTTAAAACATAGTAATGATCTTTGAGAAATTTTAGAGTAGACAAACTCTTGGTTACTTGCCAACTTGCAAAACAAAAACACTTGCCTATTTTTTCAAAACCACACATCACAACACTTTCAAAACAACTTTCAAAAAAACATTGAGAATTTTTCAAAAGACATACACCTTGGTATACATCCCAACATGGATCATTACAAAGGTTGCCACCACATTGGCCTCTTTTCAAAACATTTTCAAACCCACACTGTTGGCTCCTAAATTCGACACCTTTGTTTCAATTGATGACAGCCATTAAAAGCTGAAAGATGCTTTCGACTGGCTAAGCCTGTCGAAGTGCCCGTCGAAAGATGGCCGAATCCTTAGAAGATTTCTTCCAAGGAAGAAGGCTGGTTGCCTTCGACGTCGAAGGAGTTTTCGTCGAAGACGTCTCTTGACGAACGTGTTCGATGGTCCAGAGTGGAGCAGTTTGAAATTCAAAGCTTTGGAGGGAAAACGGTTTCCAGCAGTTACTACGTGCGAACGTGCAAGGATCTGGAGTGTCGAGCATGGAGAACGTGACAAGTGGCTTGATCTCGAAGCAGTGTAACTGCCCGACGGTTACTTGGAATGTTTTTGTATAAATAGGAGTAGACGTGTAGTTTCTCGCGTGTGTTCACAATAGATACATAGTCACTCATTTAGATTCAAGTACCCAGTGTGAGCGAACGAATTGTTGAGAAATGTATGTGTGAAACACCAATTTAATCAATTCAAGTCATTTACTTTTCCAGTATTTTACATGCTTTTTCCCTTTAAGATTCCCGTCGAACCTTTACATTCCAGCCTTGTTTATTTTACCAAGCCTTTTCCTTTATGCAATTTACTTTAACCAATTTACTTAAAGCCTTATCCACATTAATTAAACTTCAAAATCAACCTATGTCCATAGGATCAATCTGATCGATCCTGCGAGTAACCAAATAAGTAACCATTTGGAGGATCAGCGGTTGTTTACCAAATCCCCAGGTAAACAAATTGGCACACCTGGTGGGACGGTGTGTTGATTGTTGAAAAATCTCATCTTTTCGAGTTGTATGTTATTGAGGAGTGGTAGAATATACACCAACGATAATAATACTGCCAGAAGAAGGGAAGAAATGGCGAATCCGCCAAACAACAATGAAATCCCACAAACGAGTGTGGGAGCAACGGTTAATATGACCGTTAGTGAAGCGACGAATGTTGGTTCGATGCCAGCAGTGTCAGTCACAACCACAGGGCCAATAACTTCGTTAACAGGCCCCAGAATGACTTTGGGAACTCCCCCTCCAAGGGGAAATACTGGCCCAAGGCCAGTGGTTCCCCCAGGATTTATTCCATTCTATGGTATGCCAACTTCTGAATTGGCAAGCCTGACGAATGCTGCGTCCACTTATTCAGACCCTTTCGTGAGTGCCACTTCGCCACTCCAAGGCTCTGGAGTAGGCATGGCGAATAGAAATAGGACCCAACTCTTAGGAGGAACGGCCCAAGTAGCCCATGGCCTTACAAATGCCTCGACAGCAGTCTTGAGGCAACAGATGGACGAAAGCAACCATGATATGGTGCAAATGTTGGCACAAACTTTGAGTACAGTGCTAAATCCTCTAATACAAAATACTACTCAGTCGAATCAGCAAGTTACAGCGCAAATGACGCGTTTGGCTGACTTCTTTGGAGTACCCCCACCTATTCGACAGCCCCAAAGGGCGCAAATAAGAGGAAATCAGGGGATATTTGTAGAGGAAGAAGCCACCATTAATCAGGCCCAACAGCCTGTAGAACAACCTGTCGAAGAACCTAGGGTAATAGCCCCAGAGGTTAGGTTAGTTAACAGAAACCAAAATGCTGACGAAGTGGTTCAGCATGTCCAATACCAAAACATGGGGTTGGAAAACAATCTGGCAACCATGATCGAAAGGATCATGACTCAGAATGGAATGAACATGGGCTTTCGAAGGCCCAACTTTACATCTCCATTGTCAGAATATGTGTTACAAACTGACTTACCCCCTAGAACCAAAGTCCCCAAATTTACTAAGTTCTCTGGGGACACGACAGAATCTACTGTCGAACATGTGGCTAGGTATTTGATCGAAGCAGGAGACATTTCAAATAATGAAAACCTAAGAATCAAATACTTCCCAAGTTCCTTAACCAAGAACGCTTTTACTTGGTTCACAACTCTCCCCCCCAATTCGATCCACCATTGGACCCAATTGGAAAGATTGTTCCATGAACAATTCTATATGGGGCAAACCAAGATAAGCCTGAAAGAACTGGCGAGTGTTAAGAGACGTTTCACTGAACCTATAGACGAATATCTAAATAGGTTTAGGTTGCTTAAGGCGAGATGTTTTACACAAGTGCCAGAACATGAGCTGGTCGAAATGGCCGCAGGCGGTTTAGACTATTCCATTAGGAAGAAGCTAGATACCCAGTACCTAAGAGACATGGCCCAACTGGCCGATAGAGTTCGACAAGTCGAACGCCTTAAAGCTGAAAAAGCTAAGGCAACAAAAACTCACAAGAGAGAGAGAATAGCTTACGTTGAGATGGATGACGAAGAGCTAGAATCCTTCGACGATACTTTAGCTGTCGAGGAAGGAGAAGTCGATTTAGCAGAACTGAAACAAGGGCCTCCATACTCTTGTAAACAGTTAGTCCCCTCAAATGGGAAAAATCCCATTGGTCCAGACAAGACCAATGATAGGTTCCCAAAAAAGACTTATAGTTTTGACATCACAAAATGTGATGAAATATTCGACTTGCTAGTTAAAGATGGCCAAATGATAGTACCCCCTGGGGTAAAAGTGCCTCCTCTTGATCAAAGAAAGAAGAGAGGTTTTTGCAAATATCATAATTTTCTGGGCCATAAAACTTCTCAATGTTTTCTTTTCAGGAATCTTGTACAAGACGCTATTGAGGAAGGGAGATTAAAGTTTGCTGACAAATCCCCCATGGCTGTCGACTCCAATCCAATGAAGGCTGAAGCCCACTATGCAGAACCCTCTGAGGTGAACATGATAGAGGCTACCAAGATCCAGTCGAAGGAGCCAGGCATTAACATGGTCGAAGTCTCTAAGGACCACATCAACATGCCAATTTTTGGCAGTTTTTCTGGAAACTTATCCAGGAAGACAATTGAGGCTGTCCAGAAAGCGGTCGAAGATCCAAAGTCGAAGACTGCTGAAGTACAAACAACTGGACCAAGGCCCAGTTCCCACTTGGCCACTGTTCAAGGCCAGACGGAGAAACTGGAGACACAAATGAAACAACTAACTCTTGCTACTAAGGATACCATGAACATCAACATGGTTGAACTTTCTGACCCTAAAGCTTCAGAAGAAGCCATAAGGCAAGAGCAGGCAAATAAAACGGCTTTCCCTAAGGAAAACGAAAACTTGGCAGATTTTTTACAAAGATGCCAGAAGAAGAAATCAGAGGTCATGCTATGTCCAAGATGTAGTTCTATCTTTGATAAAAAAGCTGCTGAGCACATCCAAGGAGTGAGAGCAGCGAACAAGAGAAGGGAGAATTCTAACCTTCGACATGATCCCAGAAGGGGTTCTAATCAAGACAAGAGGCCTTTGACTTTTAGGCCTCCAACAAATGTACCAGTAGACACTTGGTACAAAACATCCGGCCGGAAAAGGCCAAGTGAAGAGAAATGGCATTCTTTCGAAGTGCCAAGGGGTTCCTCTTTAATTCAGAAGAAAGATCCTCAAGTTGCTGCACCCAAGGTTGCTCAAGTGTCCAGCAACTACAAGGGAAAAAATCCTATGTCGAGATCCCAATGGAGGAGGTATCAAAGAAGGCGAAAAGCTGAAAGGGAGGCTGCCAATGAACCTAAGGCTGAAACTAGTTCGAATGTGCCTCAAAGGAAACAAAGAAAGCCTCTTGAGAGAGAACCAGTTACCAACAGGCTAGTTTGGCCTAACCAGAGCGAAGTCGAAGACGAAGATGATGCTGAGTCCGATGATACCCTGGATATAATGGTGAACGTTGTCTCAATGCTGCCTAAGGAATTCAATCGACAAGTAGAAGTCGAAACCAGCGACTGGGAGATGGAACAAGAAATGGCCAGACACAGGCCAGTGTGCTATTTTGTCATGGACAATGGCACTACAGAAGAACAAAATGGCTTCTTCGAGCCACCCACAGAGGCGATGAAGAATCACCTCAAACCTTTGTTCATAAGGGCTAAGCTCGAAGAGACCACTGTGAACAAGATATTGGTCGACTGTGGGGCCACTATCAATATTATCCCTCATTCTGTGCTAATAAAGATTGGCAAAAGGGATGAAGAAATAAAACCTCACAATATGGTCCTGTCCAACTATGAGGGAGGCATTGGGACCACCATGGGAGTGATCCAGCTCGACATAAAAGTTGGGTCGATCCTTCGACCAACAATGTTCATGGTCATTTCAGCCAAACCTAACTACAACCTTTTGTTAGGTCGTGAGTGGATACATGGTGTAGGTGCTGTGCCTTCATCGATGCATCAAAGACTGCTTCTATGGCGCCCAGATGGGTTAGTCGAAAACATAGAGGCTGATCAGAGTTACTACCTTGGCGAAGTAAACCACTTGGGTGTAACAGATTTCGACAAAAACTTGGCTCACATAGGGCCATGTCCAGCTCCTGATTTCGACATGGCGCCAGCGCCAAACACCTTTTGTTCCCTATACCTGCATCCTGAGCATGGTTTCCAATGGGACAGAGAGGATGTGTCCCACATAGAATTCAGTGGGCTAACTGGTATCCAACCAACTGGTTGGGGAAGTGAATTCAGTGATAATGACTGAGTCACAATCTCTGAAGCGAATTTCGGCCTATGTGGCTGAAACCAAGATGATAACGGCTCTCGAAGCCGAAGTAAAATATATGGCCACCAAGGCCAATGACCAAGCACTACCTTCTGCAGGTCCTGGAAAAGATTTCGACCCAGAGCCACCAGATATAGGTCCTGGAAAAGATTTCGACCCAGAGCCACCAGATATAGGTCCTGGAAAAGATTTTGACCCAGAACCTCCTGAAATCTCGACAGAAGGAATGCAGGAACAGAGGCTCGACGCGATCTATGACGATGAGCCTCTGGGCTTCGAAAAGGATCCCTTGGCGAACAACATTAAGATGTTAGCACAAGACCCTTTAGAAGAAATCAACTTAGGCGAAGGATCAGAGAATAGGCCAACCTACATCAGCGCCAGAATTGATCCAGAACTTAGGTTGGAAGTAATCCAATTGCTGAAAGAGTTTAAAGACTGTTTTGCATGGGATTACGACGAAATGCCCGGTCTCGACAGAGGATTGGTAGAACTTCAGTTGCCAATCAAACCTGGAAAGAAGCCAATCAAGCAAAATCCAAGACGCTTCGCTCCAGAAATTTTGTCGAAGATCAAAACGGAGGTCGAAAGACTTCTGAAATGCAAATTCATCCGTGTTACAAGGTATGTCGAATGGATTGCAAATATTGTGCCAGTCATTAAGAAAAATGGCACATTAAGGGTATGCATAGATTTCAGAGATCTGAATGCTGCCACCCCCAAAGATGAATATCCAATGCCTGTGGCGGAAATGCTAGTCGATTCTGCCGCTGGCTACGAATACCTGAGTATGCTCGATGGTTATTCAGGATATAATCAAATTTTCATTGCTGAAGAGGATGTGTCGAAAACAGCTTTTCGATGTCCTGGGGCCTTAGGCACTTACGAATGGGTAGTGATGCCTTTTGGCCTAAAGAACGCTGGGGCAACGTACCAGCGAGCAATGAATACTATCTTCCATGATTTTATTAACACGTTTATGCAAGTTTATATTGATGATATTGTTATAAAATCTGTTTCCAGGAAGAGTCACATTGACCACCTTCGACAATCATTCGAAAGAATGAGAGAACATGGTCTGAAGATGAACCCTTTGAAGTGTGCGTTCTGTGTAAAAGCTGGAGATTTCTTGGGTTTCGTTGTCCACAAGAAAGGGATCGAAATCAATCAGAACAAGACGAAGGCAATTTTGGAAGCGAAAGCGCCATCGAATAAGAAGGAATTGCAATCTCTCTTAGGCAAGATAAATTTCTTGAGAAGGTTCATATCTAACCTAAGTGGGAAAGCTCAGGCCTTTTCACCCTTGCTTCGACTGAATAAGGAGGGGTTCGAATGGGGGCAAGAGCAACAAGAAGCCTTCGACAAAATCAAAGGGTACCTCACTAAGCCACCTATTTTGGTGCCTCCTTGTAGCAATAGGAGTATGAGATTGTACATAGCTGCATCTGACAAAACTCTGGGAAGTATGTTAGCCCAAGAGGATGAGAATGGAGTCGAAAGACCCATTTATTATCTCAGTCGAGTTTTGAATGATGCAGAAACTAGATATAGCGAAGTTGAAAAATTGTGTCTATGTCTGTATTTTTCTTGTACAAAGCTCAAACAATATATAAAACCAGTTGATGTTTATGTTTCGTCTCATTTTGATGTTTTCAAATATATGTTGTCGAAACCTATCTTGCATAGTCGAATTGGCAAGTGGGCATTAGCATTGACTGAATACTCCTTGACCTTTATGCCTCTTAAGGCGGTAAAAGGACAAGTGGTTGCAGACTTCATAGTCGACCACTCTATTCAAGTCGAGGATATTAATTATGTGGAGATAGAACCTTGGAAATTCTACTTCGATGGTTCCAGCCATAAAAATGGAACAGGAGTAGGAGTCTTACTTATTTCTCCAGATAAAATTCCAACAACATTCAAGTACCAAATCGAAGGTTCTTGTTCGAACAATGAGGCTGAGTATGAAGCTCTAATTACTGGCCTTGAAATATTGTTGGAATTGGGGGCAACTCGAGTCGAAATAATGGGAGACTCAGAGTTAGTCATCAAGCAAGTCACAAAGGAGTATAAATGCATAAGAGAGAATCTCATTATGTACTTTGTGATTGCAAATCGTTTATTGAAACAATTTGAAAGTGTCAATATTCGACACATACCCAGAGTCGAAAATCAAATAGCCAATGACTTGGCACAGATTGCATCTGGGTATAAAATTTCAAAAACGAGATTACAAAGAGCAATCGAAGTTCGAGAGAAGATAAGAGCGACTTGTCTATCACCAACAGACTTGGAATCAACAAGGTTAGGATACGCTGATCACTCAAACTTCGAGATTTCGTTCATTGATAATTTGTCAGACCAGGATTGGAGGAAACCCATTGTGGACTATCTTCAAAATCCAGGAGCTCCGACAGAACGAAAAACAAAATACAGGGCGTTGAGTTTTGTACTCATGGGTAATGAGTTATTCAAGAAGACGCCTGAAGGGGTGTTGCTGAAATGTTTAAGTGAAACTGAAGCATACATAGCCCTTTCGACTACGCATGCTGGGGCATGTGGGGCTCACCAAGCAGGCCATAAGATGAAATGGTTGTTGTTTCGACAAGGACTATATTGGCCCACTATGTTGAAAGATTGTGTTGAGTTCGCCAAAGGTTGCCAAGAGTGTCAAGTTCATACAGGCATCCAGCACGTACCAGCAAGCGAACTTCACTCGATAGTGAAGCCTTGGCCCTTTCGAGGATGGGCGTTGGATCTTATTGGAGAAATTCGACCAGCATCATCAAAGAGTCAGAAATACATATTGGTAGGCATTGATTATTTTACTAAGTGGATCGAAGCTGTCCCTTTAGTCAATGTAGACCAAGAAAATGTCATTGAATTTATTCAAAAGAACATTATATTTAGGTATGGAATCCCTGAGACAATAACAACTGATCAAGGTTCAGTTTTCACTGGTCGAAAGATGCAGGAATTTGCTCAGGAAACAGGTTTCAAACTCTTAACATCCACGCCTTACTATGCACAGGCGAATGGTCAAGTCGAAGCAGCTAACAAAGTGGTAATTGGCTTGATAAAGAAGCATGTTGGGAAGAAACCAAAGAATTGGCATAAGACGTTAGACCAGATTTTATGGGCTTGTCGAACGTCCCCAAAAGAAGCCACTGGTACAACACCATATAGGCTAACTTTTGGCCATGATGCAGTATTGCCAGCAGAAATTTGTCTTCAATCTGCAAGAGTTCAGAGGCATTATGATATTCCTTCTGAGGTTTATTGGAACATGATGTTAGATGAATTGGTGGATTTAGACGAAGAGAGATTACACGCTCTCGACTTACTCAGGCTTCAGAAGAAAAGAGTCGAAGACTCTTATAATAGAAAGGTAAAACCTAAGGTGTTTTTGCCTGAAGATTTAGTTTGGAAGGTAATTCTTCCCATGGATCGACGGGATCGAAGCATGGGGAAATGGTCACCCAAATGGGAAGGACCCTTCAGAGTTATCCAAACTTTTTCTGGTGGAGCCCATGAAGTCGAAGAGATAAGTGGTGATAAAAGACTCTTGAGAGTAAATGGTAAATATTTGAAAAAAATACAAGCCTATACTTCAAGAGATAAAAATAAAATAATGAACTAAATTAACCATAGAAATGCCAAAATGGAAATTTTTATTAATTTCTGCCAAAATGGCAATTGTTGTCGAAAGCGATTACAATAGATGATTACAAAAGAGAATCAAAAAGAAAGAGAATTCTTCAGTCGAAGATACTTAGCATGCTGCAAATCCAACCTCTTCTTGCACCAAGATTTTTCTTGCTCCAGTTTGGCAATTTGAGCATCGAGGCTTTGCGCCCTCTCAGCGAACTCCAGGCCTTGCTTGACCTCAGTCTGGCTCTCAGCGTCTGGGATGGTCGAAAGAATTTCCCCTTGGAGCACAGTGTTG
Source organism: Vicia faba (assembly GCA_948472305.1). NCBI lineage: Eukaryota > Viridiplantae > Streptophyta > Magnoliopsida > Fabales > Fabaceae > Vicia > Vicia faba. The sequence goes on along the minus strand of OX451738.1, from coordinate 1,610,653,843 downwards.
GCGTTTATCTTCGCCTCTATCTCTGCAATTTGTGCTCGGAAGGAGACATTCTCTCGCTCAATAGCATCGAACCTTTCCTGTGCAGACGCTTTCTGTTTCGACAACTCGGCAATTCGAGAAGTCGAACTTGTGACGGCAGTCCATGCAGATAAGCTCCTGCCATGCAACGTTTCGAGCTGACTGTTGAAATTTCGTTGGCGCCGGTAATCCGCTGAGACTTGGTCAATCATAGAATGTAATTCCATGATCAAGTCTGAGATTTCTGGAGATACAGCATCGAAATCAACAGCATTCAAAACCTCTTTTAAGCAAGATGGAGCAGTGGGGTCTCCCTCTAAAGCCTTCATTAAATCTCTCTTGAAGAACTGGGCCTTGACCTTCGCCAACGCATCATCAAGAGGAGAAGTCTCAGTAGATTTCCCTGACAGAGTAGGAATTTCTTGACTAGTGTCAGAAGAACTCTTACTCTCGACGATTGCATTGAGGTAGCTGATAGGGTCAGTTCGTTTCAAGATTTCCAAGTCTTCTTTCGACCTATGCTTTGAGGAGGTGACCCTTGCCATAGCATTATCTTGGACTGGAGGCTGTTGAATGCTGAGTGCCTCGTTTGGTTGTTCTTCGACTTGAACTGAGGCGGTACTAGCGTCGACTCGTGGTTCTTCGTTAACTTCACCTTGGGGTCTTTCGCCAGCGTCATTCTGTGGTTCTTCGCTGGCGTCATCCTGGTGTTCTTCGCCAGTACCACCTTCATGTGCTTCGACAACAGCATCTTGATTCTCTTCGCCATTGCCTTGGTCTCTTCCTTCAGGATTCTCTTCTGACGACAAGACCACCACAGGAACCTTTTCTGGCTGTGTTTCCTCCGCCATAGGTTCTTCAGTTGTCTTCTCCGCGGTTTCGGCATTGGCCTCATGCTCAGTGTGGGCTTCGTCATTGCCCAAATCTTGCACCTGAGGCCTGCTGAGGTCAGCAGATTCCAGAGTTTCTGAAGTCCTTGGTGGGGAACTTCCAGTAGTTTCCTGAAAAAGAGGAAGAGGACAAATCTTCAGATGTCGAAAGAGATATAATCAAATACTGGTATTTATGCCTAAGTTATAAGAAGGGTCCAATAGATTACCTGTGGATTGGCTTCAGCCCCAGGGCTGGAATTATCACTTTCGACAGGCTGGGTAACTAGAGCGTTCAGTTCCTCCTCAGTTGGTTCTTCGATGACCACTGCAGGTGGCCTAGGCTTTCTTGCACCAACTTTTATTCTGACGGTTCGACCTTCAGGAGCTGGAGTAGGAACAGAAGCGTCCTTTGTTAACTTTCGCCTCTTTAAGGGGGAAGGAGGAGAATCACTTTCTTCATCACTCCCCGATTCGATCACAAATGCTGCCCTTTTCTTGGGCGAAGGGGCCTATAAAACCAATAGGAATTCGATTGAATTATTACGTCGAAAATAAAAAACCGAAAGCCAGAATGAAAACAAAGAAAATCTGGTTACCGATGCAGGAGGCCTCCTCGAAGAGCCTTCCCCCTGTTGGTTGCCTGTTGTCTTCGCCGGCGCTATAGTCTTCGCCGGCGGTGGAGGTTTTGTCGAAGGGACCCCTCCTTGTGGGCCTCCTGTAGCCTTCTTGACCAAGGGTTTTCGAACAACTGGAAGCGAAAAGGAAAATTAACAGGCTAACAGTCGAAGAGAAAGATAAAAAGTAATGTGAGAGTATGAACTTACATTTCTTTACTTTGTCAAATACGAGGACAAAAGACTTCTGCAACTCTGCTGTGAAGTCCTTCTCGTCGAAGAAGTACTCAGCGTAATAGCTTCTCCACCATTCTTCAAAAGATGGCGAACAAAGGAAGTTAAGCTGGTAGTTGAACAGCGAGAGGATGGTTCGACCAGCATATCTCCCAATATGCTTGGTAGCAGCTTCTTCTGTATAATCGTTGCAGAAGTACAACATTGACTTCTCTCTTGGAAAAATGGGAGAAGGCAAGGTTTGGATGATACCAAACTGGCGAGATACCAGGTTTGGTTGATAGGCCAGCAGACTCAGATGAGTCTTAGAACTTTTAAATCGAAGAGGCATAATCCTTGGAGTAAGGAATGCCTCCCACAGTATGGTGTGCTCATCAACATTGGGACCACTCGACTCCTTGGGATGTGGCCTTGTGAACCAAGCTGGCCCCACCTTTCGCTGAGCGAATGGAGCCATAGTCGAAACAAATTCCTTCCTTCGAGCGAACATCAGCACGAAGTTAGTGAAGGTTTGTTGGAACTCTAGCCCATCTTCCACAGGTGTCAGTAGAGCCAGCCTAATCCCTTCGATACGTCTGTTAGCTATCGCTGAGGCTTGTTCATTTATCGGAGTCTTCTTGGGTAAGAAAGACTCGAAAGTGGCGTTAAGCCACAGTTGAAGTAACCAGAAAGGCCCAGCGAGTAGCAGACTGTTCCTATCTTCGATATGCTTCAAAAGAGTAACCCCATTGCTGATGGAGTCATAAAGACTGGCCAGAATTAGTTCTGCCAGACAGATGTTCTGACGGTGATGCAGTTGGGTGGCCAGGGTGACCATCTTTTTGGTCACTTGCAGGGACTTCGAACAGAACACGAAGCGAGTTAGCCATAAGGCTAGAAACGCTATGTGTTCAACGTCGGACACTGTGTCTGTCGACTTGTCATGAAAGTGGTTGATAAAGGTGGTGAATGTTGGCTTCGTCTCAGAAAAGCCAATTTGGTCCTCCGACATCTCTTCCGGGTCGAAGTAATCTCCGGTTGGTCGAAGTCCAGTGATGGCTGCTACGTCGAAGAGTGTGGGAGCTAACATCCCACATGGAAGGTGAAAGGTGAAGTGAGAGTTATCCCAGAACAGCATCGAAGCTATAAGCATCTCTGGGGAGTAGTTTAAACCTGTCTTCGACAGCATTATTAGGTCAAAGATGCCCATCTCCTTCCAGACTGGAGTTTGATGTTTTTCCAGCTTTGTTAGCCAAGCAACGTAGTCCTGGGTGAGATTAGGGCAAGACCTAAAAACTCTAACACTTCTGTTGAAGAAACGAAGGTCGATCTTCTCGTGTGTGGGGTCTTCGTTGTCTTCTGGATCCTTCTTAGCACAAGCTACTGGCTTGAGCTTCTCGACAATGGGAAAGTAGCTCTTGATCTTCAGAGCTTCAGAGATGCTGGGGTTCATGGGTCCAGCCATTGCGAAGATTTGGTTGGAGTATCCAACCGGAATCATCAAGTGACGCGAGTAAGCGTCGCGGACGGAGATATCAGATGGTTCAGGGACCCTTCGTTTCCCTGTAGCGTTCACTACCGGAGCGGTTACAAAAACCTTGGGCTTAGCAAGTTGTTCAGTTGGTGCGATAGTCTTGGGGGCAGTTGAAGCAGAAGCCATTGTTGAGGATGAAGATGAAGTTGGAAAGGGAAGAGTTTTTCTGCAAAGAGAAACAAGTTTGCAAGAAAGCAAGGGAGTTTGAGAGATTGTTTGCGTGAAAAGTCCCACAATGGAATATTCACTACTATTTATAGTAGTGGGAGAAATTCCCAATAACGAGGGCATTAAATGTCATTTAATGCTGCAGGGAGTAGTGGGACGCGTGGCAACATCCTGTTGTTTTGGCCGTTTCTGCAGAAACAGAGAGACGCAGCGTGCGTCCTCGTTTTTTGAATTTGTCATAATGACAAATTATGAAGTGATGTTTTGGTTCTGCACGCCGTACTGACAGTGACGTCCTAGGATCAAATCAATGATGGTTTCTTGGGATTGCCAATAGTTGGTAAAAAGCAACAAAAAGTGCACAAGTTAACTTGTGATTCAGCGTGGACAAACAGGTGTCGAATGGCGTTTTCAAAGAATGCCTTTTTCTTTCAAGAGTCGAAATAAGGCATTCTTGGGGGGCAATTTGTTGGCTCCTAAATTCGACACCTTTGTTTCAATTGATGACAGCCATTAAAAGCTGAAAGATGCTTTCGACTGGCTAAGCCTGTCGAAGTGCCCGTCGAAAGATGGCCGAATCCTTAGAAGATTTCTTCCAAGGAAGAAGGCTGGTTGCCTTCGACGTCGAAGGAGTTTTCGTCGAAGACGTCTCTTGACGAACGTGTTCGATGGTCCAGAGTGGAGCAGTTTGAAATTCAAAGCTTTGGAGGGAAAACGGTTTCCAGCAGTTACTACGTGCGAACGTGCAAGGATCTGGAGTGTCGAGCATGGAGAACGTGACAAGTGGCTTGATCTCGAAGCAGTGTAACTGCCCGACGGTTACTTGGAATGTTTTTGTATAAATAGGAGTAGACGTGTAGTTTCTCGCGTGTGTTCACAATAGATACATAGTCACTCATTTAGATTCAAGTACCCAGTGTGAGCGAACGAATTGTTGAGAAATGTATGTGTGAAACACCAATTTAATCAATTCAAGTCATTTACTTTTCCAGTATTTTACATGCTTTTTCCCTTTAAGATTCCCGTCGAACCTTTACATTCCAGCCTTGTTTATTTTACCAAGCCTTTTCCTTTATGCAATTTACTTTAACCAATTTACTTAAAGCCTTATCCACATTAATTAAACTTCAAAATCAACCTATGTCCATAGGATCAATCTGATCGATCCTGCGAGTAACCAAATAAGTAACCATTTGGAGGATCAGCGGTTGTTTACCAAATCCCCAGGTAAACACACACACAAAGCACCATTTCAAACAATTGAAAATTAAGGCAAGTTGATCTAAGCAAGTAACTAAGAGCCCATGGATAACCATGGATAGAAAGGATGCTAATACCTTCCCTTTCTATAATCTACTCCCCGGACCCAAGAAAACATCTCAAAGGTTTTTGCTGTGCTTTTTAACCTTTCCTTTAGGATAAAATAAAAAGTCGGTGGCGACTCTTGCTCAACTGAAACATTTGCGAATACAAAATGCAAAACCCAAGTCAGTTCTCCCACCGTATCACAGAACTGGCGACTCTGCTGGGGACTACTTAAAAGTGGAGTAACCTTAGGGCTTAGATCACTCTTGTTTTCAAATTGTTTGCTTTGTTTGCTTTTATATTTGTGGGCTTTGCATCGGAGTTTCATAGATCCTAACCCGGATCTGGGGAATACCCTTTTAGGTAGCATAATCTGTGAGGGACATGTCTGACGTAGACCGACATGGGTGAAGCAGTGGCTACATTGGTGTGACACCTTGGTCTGTATCGATATCCCTTGTGTTGCAACGAGGAGAATATGGGTCTTCTAAGGAGTCATTAAGCACCAACCGACCTTAGAACCCTAAATTGACCCAACTTGGCCATAGAACAGTAGCAGTATGCTACCGTCATTGAGGCTAAACTCTCGCGATGGTTCTGGCCGCAAGAAAAGATTGTGATGCTGGAGTTATGACCGATTGAGGGTAGTCAATGATATTGAGATCCTCTAGAACCCGGTTACTTTTGATAGGACAGGTTTTAACCAACGAAACTAAAAGAGGGTGTTGTACCCCAAAATTTGCCCTCGCGCTTTTCCACAAGAAATCTCGGCTTCAAACATTTCCTGACTTCTCAAACTGACTCAAGAATCGGACAAACGGACTTTTCTTGACAGTCAAGCAAAACTAGGGTTTTTCACTGATTTTCAGAGCTCTGAATTGTTTCATACAGTGGGCTTAGGGTTTGGTTGATTTTTGGTTCAATTTTGATCAAGCGAGCATGATTTGGCATTTAATCGGGAATTAGGGTTTTATGGGCATATTCTCAGAAGAATTTGAATTCCACAGCACTTTGCGGTTTATTTCAAGATTCGGATTAAAATTCGCGTTATCTTGGTTTAATCAGTAAAAGAGACAGTGGTTTGAATTCAGTACGTTTTGATGGGGCCAGTCAGATACAGGATGCAGTATTGGATTCACAGTGTTCATGTGTTTGATCAGTCTATCTGGGTTAACTGCTGCTTTGCTTTGGATGTTGAATAAGACAGGTTTATTGGATCAATGTTGTTTTATTTTAGTTATTTATTATTCTGAAATTAAATGATTGAATTTATTTTTCAATTGTTTTAATTCTAAGAATTTTAAATAAATAAATAAGCAATAAAGAAAATGGAACCAATTGGATAATTTGGATTTTTATTGATATTTGAATTATTTACAAATTGTTGTTACAGACAATAATTTACATTTAATTTAAATATTACATAGAATGAAAAAAACTATCCTATTTTCTAAATACTCTTCGTTCTTCACTCCGCTCCGGCATTCCATTTTTCATCTGCAAAAAGAAATAAGAAAAGTCAGAAAGCTTTAAAATTGAAAAAGACAGTTAAAAATTGCTCGTCATTAGGGGCCACTGACTGGGATCAGTTGACCCTCTCTGCAAATCACGGGATTCCTCCCGGTTCACAGAGAGGGAAGATTATTTTATTTCATGAAATGCAAATGTCAAAAATGCATAAGTTACAAATTTTAAGCTGCATAGGAATTCAAGATTCAAAATCCAATCCAAACTTTCTATCCAAAAGCAAAGGCTACTGTCAAAATGCCCAAAGTTTACTCAAAGAAAGATTTCAAAAGTGCATTTGTTGTCACAAGTACTCAAAAGCTGTCAAAGAAGATTTGAGAAAAAGATATCAAAATGCAAATTCAGAGCAAAGCACTAAAGCTGGAGAAAAAGATGCAAAATGTGTTATGCAAGCAATCTTGAATCATCACTTCCCATCATAGCCCCTTCAGAAAAGTACAAATAATAATCATATAAAATTCTTAAATTGTACTGTAAAGAGAGAAGTAAAGAGAGATAAAGCAAGCAGGGTTTAGGCATAGTTCAGGTTCAGCAGTCAGAATAGACAGCAGGAAATGAAGATATACAAAATCAGAAAAGAGCCAACTCAGTTCAGAGGGGTTCAGTAGAGAAGACAGAGAAAAGATTATGCAAATCCAAACCAGTTCAGCAGAGGGCAGAAAATATACATAAACCAGTTCAGCAGAGGGCAGAAGACAGACAGAAGCCAGTTCAGAAGTGAAGAGAGGCAGAAGCAAAATAACACAGGGCAAAGGCAAGCATAGCAAGAGAGAAAGAGAAAAAAACGAACAAGTCAAGAGACCTCATTACTGTCATCAAACACAACTCTGCATATACAAAACTCAGTTCAACACAGTTCAGGAGGTAGTAAAAAAAAAGAAATATACAACTCACTCCAAACCTTGTCAAGCCCAACAACACACTGCAAACCATAACCTGATGCATACAACCCTGCATCAAACACAACTCAAAAAAAGCCTCAAAAACAAAACTAAACCAGCATAAACTCAGAACATCCTGCCTCAACCTCCAAGCACACATTCTCAAACACAAACACCCTGAGCCCATCAAAACTGAAGCAATAACCTGCTAGTGCCTTAACATAACCAGAAACACAATGCCATAATCATACAAACCTCAACACCCAGTTCAATTCAAAAACCATACCAACATCCTGTCATAACCCTCAAACCTACTGTCAAGCACGAAACTAATCCCTAGACCCTCAGTATAACATCATTGGGCAAAAGCTTTAGGTATCTCAGAAGGCAACATCAAGGTAGCAATGTTCTAAACACTCAAGGCAGCAATATTCCAAAATCATTCAGAAGCAAGATTCAAGGTGAACTCAGAAACTTTTCATCATTAGGCAATACATAGGCAACAATACACAGGGCAACACGAGAGAGAAAGAAGCAACTCAGGCAACATAGGCCCTCAGATCTCAGAGATCATCACTGGGCATCTCAAGCAAATACTCAAAGCACACATAGGCAAATTGTCCAAGAAAGCAACCAACAGTTCAAAGGGACATAAAGTAGAAGAGATAAAGAAGTGAGGAATTAGGGTTTCTCAGTACGTATCATCATCAAAACCTAACATAAGCAAAGAACGAAAGTACCAGGAAAGCGTCAAACGCGAAGCAAGTTCCATCACCGCCGTTCCGGCCTCCTGAAGCATCACCCCTTCGCCTCTCCTCCATCTCCCAAAATCAGGTAGCAATCTTCTTCCCCTTCACCTCATAAAACGAAAAAATATAGAACTCAGTTTAAAACAAATCCGAACCACGCGAATCCAGAAAAGAAAGATAAAGACATAACATCTTAGAACCAACCTTGTTTCAAAGGATGCGGAATTCTTGCCTTGGAGGGAAGAGAGTGCGAGGATGATGTTGGTGGCCGGAACCAAGTGCTCAGGAAGCCTAAACGGAGAAGACGAATACCACGAACGCGCCGTCGCTGATTAACCCTAGCCCTCGTTCTGAATAACAAAACTGCCTAACCCTAATTTCGCCTTTGTTCAGCATGGGCTTAACCTGTTTCTAACTCACCTCTAAAGCCCAACGAAAATCATTTCATTTTCTAACAAAACATTTTCATAAAAAAAAACTAGCTTTGTTTTATAAACAATACTTATTCTTTGTTTTATAAAACACTAATCTCCTTTTTTTATTTTACAAAACAATGTTTACCTTTTTTATCTTAATTAAAAATACTTTTTATCATAAAATTAAGACAATTTTTAGATAGATATTTTATACATTTATATTATATTAAAAATTAGTTTTATACGTATCATATAAATTAAATCTGAAAACATTTTCTTTTAATTAATACACATTTGCACAAAAAAAAATAACAAAATACTTCTATACGCAATTAACTTAAAAAACATTTTTAATACATATTGAAATATATTTGTATATATTATCTTTTCTTTTTTTTATATATACATGATTAAATTGAAGATACTTTTTTAATTAAAATGCATATTTGTACATATTATACATTTTTCATACATAATTAAAAGTAAACTCTTTTTTTAGTTAATATACATTTTTGTACATAATAATTCAATACATCTTTTAATATTGAAATTCACAAACATTTTGACTAAAATACTCTTTTTAATTAAAACTTAACATTCTAATCAAAACACTTCATTTTTCTTTTGTACATAATTCAACATATAAATCAAAGATTCATTTAAAAACATTTTTCTAGGTCAAACCCTAATACGACTCAATTTCACATTTCGCACTTGTTACACAATTCACATACATATACACTTGTACACTTACACAAATACATTCACATTACCCTATATACATGTTTATCTTACATTTATATTTGATATTCATTTTGATCGCACATTCGATTTGGTTGTAAATTATTGGGTACTATAAGTCTCATCCCCTTGTACATTTATACCCCCACTCCCGGACATTATTTTGTAATAGCGTAGATTTACATTCCGCAATTTACAGCTTTTCAATTATACCATGGTTAGACCTAGGGTTTGTATGTACATAAAATCAAACGCTAGATAATCTAATACAAGACAAACGCATGTAATCAATACACACTCACACTTGCACCCCCTAGGGTAATCCCACATGTTGCCTTCCAAATGGGCCATGCTTGCACGTCGAATGTCTTTGGCAAAACAAAATCAAATGATCATAAGTCCCTCGATGACGCTTTCGAAAGTTGCCTAAACGGAATGATCATAGTCCCTTCAAAACAAATTGCCAAAGACACTTGGCATCATTGCATTCATGGTCCATACGATGACCCGCGCTCGTCCCGAATAAACTTCCTAAACGCAAGATTGTCTACCAATTTCAATGGTGGAACAAAATTGTTTAAAAGGGGTTAAAACATGACAAAAAACCTTTGAGTACAATAGGGTAGACAAAAACTCTTAGTTACTTGAGATCAATTTACAAAAACGCTTGCCTACTTTTCAAAAATCACAATCCACAACACTTTCAAAAAATCAAACTTTCCAAACCTTTGGAACATCTTTTCGAAAAGATATACGCCTTTGTAAAACATTCGAGTAAAGAATTATTACAAGGTTAGCCTAAGACAAGGCATCTTCTTCAAAAACATTTTCAAAAAGCACCCACACACACACCATTTTCAAAGCAATCGAAAAACAAGGCAAGTGATCTAAAAAACCAAGTAACTAAGAGCCCATGGATAACCCTGGATGAAAAGGGTGCTAATACCTTCCCTTTTCATAATCTACCCCCCGAACCCACGAAATATCTCAAAAGGTTTTTGCTGTGCTTTTTTAACCTTTCCTTTAGGATAAAGTAAAAAGTCGGTGGCGACTCTTGCTAACCGCACAAGTGCGAATACGAACGCAAAACACTAGTCAGTTCTCCCACCGTATCACAGAACTGGCGACTCTGCTGGGGAGTACTTTTAAAGTGGGGTTACCTTAGGGTTTAGATCACCTTTACTTTCAATTGATTGCTTTGTTTGCTTTACATTTGTGGGCTTTGTATCGGAGTTTTTATAGATCTTAACCCGGATCTGGGGAAACCCTTTTAGGTAGCGACAAGGCTGTGAGGGAACTGTGCGGGGTATACCGACATGGTTGAAGCAGTCTGCTACGTTGATGTGGCACCTTGGTGTGTACCGGTAACCCTTGAGTTCAGTCAAGGAGAGTACGGGGCCGCCGCGTGGTGTCGCAAAGCATCAACTGACCTTAGAACCTTAATTGACCATCTTGGCCTCTTTAGGGTAGTGAGATGACTACTTTGGTGTACTCCGAAGTCGGTTGATACTCGATACTACACTCAATTGAGGGTTGCTTTCCTGGGATATTTCGGTCGCCAGTTCAGTGGCTAAATCGAAACGATGAACAATGAAAGCAATCCAGTGATATTGGGACCTCTAGAACCCGGTTACTTTTGGTAGGACAGGTTTTTAACCAACAAACTGAAAGAGGGTAGTACCCGAACCTCATGCAAGCCTAAACCTAAGGCCTTGTGTGCTTTGTGTGAATATCGTTTGCCTGTATATACACTTACTTACTTGTGCATACATGTACATAACATCATAACATCATACCATAGCATTTTAGCATTTTCAATAACCATTTCAAGGATCTCGAGGGTTCTTTTGATGCAGGGTTACGTTGAACCAGAGATCTATCAAGGGGCAAGAGGTTTCTCCTCTAACCAATCCAGTCAAAGTTCAAGTGCAACAACTTGAATCATAGGCTATGACCCACTCGACATGGTGAGCTTGATTCTCGTGGAAAGACATCCACCGGTGCAAAGTTCTCCAATCAAAGATCAAGTGCAACAACTTGAATCATAGGCTATGACCCACTCGACATAGTGAGCTTGATTCTCGTGGAAAGACATCCACCGGTGCAAAGTTCTCCAATCAAAGATCAAGTGCAACAACTTGAATCATAGGCTATGACCCACTTGACATGGTGAGCTTGATTCTCGTGGAAGGACATCCACCGATGCAGAGATCTCCAATCCATGAGCAGAGTTCAACCTCTAACATTTTTCTTGTGTTTACCCCAAGAGATCCTTGAAGGCATGCATCCACATATCATGCATTGCATTTTGACAATCTTTCCTTTTTCAGGTTTCCTTACTCTCCTGCTGTTTATTTCAGCAATAGATGGCTCTAGAACGGTCTGTCAAAGACATCCAAGACCATACTGCTCAGCTGCAGGAGATGTTCATGAACTTGTCTCTGGGGCAAGAAGAGATGAAAGCTCTCCTCACCAACGGCTTGGGGAATTCCAACAATGCCAGGAATGATCAGATTGCGGAGCTGCAGTTTGATCTGACAACACTGAGGACCCAAGTGATGGGATATTTGGTGGGCCAGATGGCTCTCATCCAAGACCTATCTCAAAAACAAGAGGAACTCGGAGTTCTGGTCCGCCAACTGCTTCCAAACAACCAGCTGGGGCAAACATCCGAGGTCGAAGAGCAAGTCACCGCTCAACCTCCATCAACTCAAGAAGACAAGGGGAAAGCTCCTCTGCTAGCTTCAGGGTCACAAACCCATCAACAACCTCGTCAGCGTCAGCGGGGCAATCGGCGTAAGCAAGAAACGTCGGGACGGCAGTTCACGGAGACTGACATACCGTCATCTCCAATTCTGGAGCGCTTGTTGGAGGTTAATCTGACTGCTTTGAGGGATCCTATCCGGAACCCAAAAACCTCCGCTCCTGGCTATCATCCCGATGCATTCTGTGTTTACCACTCCTATAGCCCAGGACATGACACCGATAGCTGTTGGGCCTTGAAGAACAAGATTCAAGATCTGATTGACATTGGAGTGCTGAGGTTCACACCAGACGGCGAGATGAAGATCTTCCGTTAAAGGGTTCTCCGCTTGAAGTGACGAAGCTCGAAACAGAAAGACTTTTGCTTCTTTTTGAATTTTCAAAGTTGTAATTTCTTTTACTGTCAAAACAATTATTTGTGATGTTAAACTCTGTTTTCATTAATGCATTGCATATGTTTGTCTTGAATTCATCCATTCGTTTCACTACTCTTATGCTTTTCTTTATGATATTTGACTCTTGATAAAAAGCTGCAAGCCTTTAGAGGGAGGATGACGAAACAATACCGTGATCTTATACAGTATGCTTTTGGACAAACCTTGCTGATGATGTACAGGCATTTCTTTCAATTCCCAAACACTGGAGTTATAAGGAAGTTAATCCCTAGTCAACCCCTTCGAGCCAAAGAAGTAGGAGTTTCTGTTCTAAACGATCAAAACCTTTGATATAAACCTGGGGCAGGGTAGTATCTCAGTTAATTCAAGAGAAAACGCGCATTGAAGTCGCAAACTCTCGGTTCGTAATACAACGAGCGACGTCGAAAAAGAAAGCATTCCTGCGGAATCAAAAGACAAGGGTGGTTCCCTATCACATAGACAGTCAATCTCTCAAAAGAGAAAAGCCCACCAAGCCAAAACCTATGAAGGAGGCTTAAGAAAGCTGGGGCATCCCGCTGACAGTAAATCCCGAAAACGGTAACAGTCAGGCAAAAGTTAGGGATAACAAATCAAAATCAAAATAGTGAGGTCATTACAAAATCCTCAACAACATGCAAAGTGTTGGAAAAGGAAAAAGGAGATGATGACTGTCTCCCAAATTCAAACTGGTGAACCATCGCCCCAAAAGTCTTTCCAAACTCAAAACAGAGTGCGACACACTATTAACTGAGCTTAGGTTGAAGAACATCACGAAGAGCGGGTGGGTACAAATATGCTTTGAGCCTTTATCCTTTGTTTCTTAAACCGTGAACCAGGCCACGTTACAACCCTTCAAAAGTCCTAATTGAAGCAGGGGTTAGTTCGAAAGCATACTGTTACAAAAGGTATCCTGACTCCTGTAGGGCTTTGCTCTAAATCTTGTGTTAACTTGTCTTATGAAAAGTTTTCTGCTAAAAACGCATTTTTCAAAATTTCAAAGACAAACATAAACTTTGCATTATTCGAATATCACTGTCTGCATTTGACCCTTTTGTTTGACAGCGAAGAAATTCATACAGCGAATGTTCGGAGGAACGAAAACTCTCTCAGTAAGTCAAAATTACTTCAAGAGGATAACACTTCCATCAAATCTCCTATCAACAAGGGGCATGACATGTCACAATTCAATTAACCTGGGGCAGTCCAGTCAAGATTTCAAGAAATCTCTCAATATGCAGAGTAATCTGATTCAAGACTCCTTCACAACCACTTGGGGCATTCGAATGTCAAAAGTGTTCAACAAATCAACTACTACATTTCCAGACTCGACTCCTGTATCTAGCCAGGGCACGTCTGAAGAGTTCGAAGATTCGATTCCTGTATCCAGCCAGGGCATATCTGTTGACGACTATTTCCAGATTCGATTCCTGTATCCAGCCAGGGCATATCTGTTGACCACGTTTCCAGACTCGACTCCTGTATCCAGCCAGGACATGTCTGAAGAATTCCAGATCAACACCTGCAACAACCCAGGAAACATCTGTGAACGACCGATTGTAGACCAACACCTGTAATAAACCAGGATTTATCTACATCACCACTTAGGGCATTCGAATGTCAAAAGTGTTCAAACCCGATGCAGTTTTACACAAGCTCATCATCAGGAAACCCTACACCGGTTCCCTATCAAGACTTCTGAAAACAGTTCATGGATTCATCCCAACAACGGATGTTAATCTATCAACTTGTTCAGACGCAACCTTTGAATTTAGTTTACGGACGCTTCCCAACAACGGATGCGGCTCTATTGCTAATCCAACCTCAAGATTTCTGAAAACAGTTTACGGGTTCTCCAAGTAAACGGATGTTAACCTATCACTTGTTCAGATTCTTATCAAGACTTCTGAAAACAGTTCATGGATTCATCCCAACAACGGATGTTAATCTATCAACTTGTTCAGACGCAACCTTTGAATTCAGTTTACGGACGCTTCCCAACAACGGATGCGGCTCTATTGCTAATCCAACCTCAAGATTTCTGAAAACAGTTTACGGGTTCTCCAAGTAAACGGATGTTAACCTATCACTTGTTCAGATTCTTATCAAGACTTCTGAAAACAGTTCATGGATTCATCCCAACAACGGATGTTAATCTATCAACTTGTTCAGACGCAACCTTTGAATTTAGTTTACGGACGCTTCCCAACAACGGATGCGGCTCTATTGCTAATCCAACCTCAAGATTTCTGAAAACAGTTTACGGGTTCTCCAAGTAAACGGATGTTAACCTATCACTTGTTCAGATTCTTATCAAGACTTCTGAAAACAGTTCATGGATTCATCCCAACAACGGATGTTAATCTATCAACTTGTTCAGACGCAACCTTTGAATTCAGTTTACGGACGCTTCCCAACAACGGATGCGGCTCTATTGCTAATCCAACCTCAAGATTTCTGAAAACAGTTTACGGGTTCTCCAAGTAAACGGATGTTAACCTATCACTTGTTCAGATTCTTATCAAGACTTCTGAAAACAGTTCATGGATTCATCCCAACAACGGATGTTAATCTATCAACTTGTTCAGACGCAACCTTTGAATTCAGTTTACGGACGCTTCCCAACAACGGATGCGGCTCTATTGCTAATCCAACCTCAAGATTTCTGAAAACAGTTTACGGATTCTTCCCAACAACGGACGCCAATCTACCGACTTGTTCAGATTCTTCTCAAGACTTCTGAAAACAGTTCATAGATTCATCCCAACAACGGATGTTAATCTATCAACTTGTTCAGATGCAACCTTTGAATTTAGTTTTCGGACGCTTCCCAACAACGGATGTTGTTCTATTGCTAGTTCAACTTCAAGATTTCTGAAAACAGTTCACGGGTTCTCCAAGTAAACGGATGTTAACCTATCGCTTGTTCAGATTCTTCTCAAAGCTAACCACCACGGAAAGTCGCGCTCGCCAAAATTCTCCCTATCCCCAGCGGAGTTCCTTCAGTATCCCCAGCGGAGTCAGACTTTCAAACCTTCTCCCCACAGAGTTTCGAGGAAGCATTTTTTTTTAGTTCCCCATTGAAGTCTCCAGGGTTACCCCCCCTCAAGCCAAAGATTCTCAATCTGGTCTCCCCGGCATGAGTCTACTAGTTGGAACTCCCCAGTAGAGGTTATCAGGAATTCTCTTCCCCAGTAACGACCAAGGATTTGTTTTCCCCGGCAGCAGTCAAGATGCTTTTATCTTCAGCCATCTCGGAATCATGTATCCTTGGCAAGATTAGCTCATCAGCTTACATGTGCATCCATCACATTCATAAATATTGATGTCACATACATTGCATCATGCATCACAACATTGCATACAACTAACCCTTTGCCTTTTCAGGTAAGATCAGTCGACAGACACTGATCATCTACTGAGATTCATCCAAAAAAAAATATAGTTCAGATGTGACCCGGACACGGCAACATTTTGATACTTATTCCAGATTCATTTAGACGCATCAGCAGAAACCTTACACCGGTTCCTCTTCAACTTCTCAACTTCTGAAACAAGTTTACGGATTCTTCCCTACAACGGATGTCAATCTACCGATTTGTTCGGACTCCTCATAGCTTTTGAAAACAGTTTACGGATTCTTCCCTACAACGGATGTCAATCTACCAACTGATTCAGACTCTTCTCAATTTTTGAAAATAGGTTACGGACGCTTCGCAACAACGGATGCTGCTCCATTGCTTGTTCAGTCCCAACTCCTGAAAGTAGCTTACAGATTCTCCAGACACGGACGTCAATCTGTTGCTTGTTCAGACCCCAGTTCAGAGATATTCCAAAGCAGGTATGCCCTTCTGATACTCGTCCACTCACCATTGACCTACAGTTCAACATCACCATATGGCATCTATAAGCCCATTCTCAGATGGCATCTTTAAGCCCATCACCAAATGGCATCTTTAAGCCCATTCACCTCCACCGTCACATCGACGAGCGCAAATTTTCTGGGCACATTAGTGTCCAATCTCCTTTTACCTTCAAGTCGCGAAAGGCAAACTTGCCAATCTAACTCTTCAGGTCCAAGAAGATTGAACAGGGGCAACTGTTGTACCCCAAAATTTGCCCTCGCGCTTTTCCACAAGAAATCTCGGCTTCAAACATTTCCTGACTTCTCAAACTGACTCAAGAATCGGACAAACGGACTTTTCTTGACAGTCAAGCAAAACTAGGGTTTTTCACTGATTTTCAGAGCTCTGAATTGTTTCATACAGTGGGCTTAGGGTTTGGTTGATTTTTGGTTCAATTTTGATCAAGCGAGCATGATTTGGCATTTAATCGGGAATTAGGGTTTTATGGGCATATTCTCAGAAGAATTTGAATTCCACAGCACTTTGCGGTTTATTTCAAGATTCGGATTAAAATTCGCGTTATCTTGGTTTAATCAGTAAAAGAGACAGTGGTTTGAATTCAGTACGTTTTGATGGGGCCAGTCAGATACAGGATGCAGTATTGGATTCACAGTGTTCATGTGTTTGATCAGTCTATCTGGGTTAACTGCTGCTTTGCTTTGGATGTTGAATAAGACAGGTTTATTGGATCAATGTTGTTTTATTTTAGTTATTTATTATTCTGAAATTAAATGATTGAATTTATTTTTCAATTGTTTTAATTCTAAGAATTTTAAATAAATAAATAAGCAATAAAGAAAATGGAACCAATTGGATAATTTGGATTTTTATTGATATTTGAATTATTTACAAATTGTTGTTACAGACAATAATTTACATTTAATTTAAATATTACATAGAATGAAAAAAACTATCCTATTTTCTAAATACTCTTCGTTCTTCACTCCGCTCCGGCATTCCATTTTTCATCTGCAAAAAGAAATAAGAAAAGTCAGAAAGCTTTAAAATTGAAAAAGACAGTTAAAAATTGCTCGTCATTAGGGGCCACTGACTGGGATCAGTTGACCCTCTCTGCAAATCACGGGATTCCTCCCGGTTCACAGAGAGGGAAGATTATTTTATTTCATGAAATGCAAATGTCAAAAATGCATAAGTTACAAATTTTAAGCTGCATAGGAATTCAAGATTCAAAATCCAATCCAAACTTTCTATCCAAAAGCAAAGGCTACTGTCAAAATGCCCAAAGTTTACTCAAAGAAAGATTTCAAAAGTGCATTTGTTGTCACAAGTACTCAAAAGCTGTCAAAGAAGATTTGAGAAAAAGATATCAAAATGCAAATTCAGAGCAAAGCACTAAAGCTGGAGAAAAAGATGCAAAATGTGTTATGCAAGCAATCTTGAATCATCACTTCCCATCATAGCCCCTTCAGAAAAGTACAAATAATAATCATATAAAATTCTTAAATTGTACTGTAAAGAGAGAAGTAAAGAGAGATAAAGCAAGCAGGGTTTAGGCATAGTTCAGGTTCAGCAGTCAGAATAGACAGCAGGAAATGAAGATATACAAAATCAGAAAAGAGCCAACTCAGTTCAGAGGGGTTCAGTAGAGAAGACAGAGAAAAGATTATGCAAATCCAAACCAGTTCAGCAGAGGGCAGAAAATATACATAAACCAGTTCAGCAGAGGGCAGAAGACAGACAGAAGCCAGTTCAGAAGTGAAGAGAGGCAGAAGCAAAATAACACAGGGCAAAGGCAAGCATAGCAAGAGAGAAAGAGAAAAAAACGAACAAGTCAAGAGACCTCATTACTGTCATCAAACACAACTCTGCATATACAAAACTCAGTTCAACACAGTTCAGGAGGTAGTAAAAAAAAAGAAATATACAACTCACTCCAAACCTTGTCAAGCCCAACAACACACTGCAAACCATAACCTGATGCATACAACCCTGCATCAAACACAACTCAAAAAAAGCCTCAAAAACAAAACTAAACCAGCATAAACTCAGAACATCCTGCCTCAACCTCCAAGCACACATTCTCAAACACAAACACCCTGAGCCCATCAAAACTGAAGCAATAACCTGCTAGTGCCTTAACATAACCAGAAACACAATGCCATAATCATACAAACCTCAACACCCAGTTCAATTCAAAAACCATACCAACATCCTGTCATAACCCTCAAACCTACTGTCAAGCACGAAACTAATCCCTAGACCCTCAGTATAACATCATTGGGCAAAAGCTTTAGGTATCTCAGAAGGCAACATCAAGGTAGCAATGTTCTAAACACTCAAGGCAGCAATATTCCAAAATCATTCAGAAGCAAGATTCAAGGTGAACTCAGAAACTTTTCATCATTAGGCAATACATAGGCAACAATACACAGGGCAACACGAGAGAGAAAGAAGCAACTCAGGCAACATAGGCCCTCAGATCTCAGAGATCATCACTGGGCATCTCAAGCAAATACTCAAAGCACACATAGGCAAATTGTCCAAGAAAGCAACCAACAGTTCAAAGGGACATAAAGTAGAAGAGATAAAGAAGTGAGGAATTAGGGTTTCTCAGTACGTATCATCATCAAAACCTAACATAAGCAAAGAACGAAAGTACCAGGAAAGCGTCAAACGCGAAGCAAGTTCCATCACCGCCGTTCCGGCCTCCTGAAGCATCACCCCTTCGCCTCTCCTCCATCTCCCAAAATCAGGTAGCAATCTTCTTCCCCTTCACCTCATAAAACGAAAAAATATAGAACTCAGTTTAAAACAAATCCGAACCACGTGAATCCAGAAAAGAAAGATAAAGACATAACATCTTAGAACCAACCTTGTTTCAAAGGATGCGGAATTCTTGCCTTGGAGGGAAGAGAGTGCGAGGATGATGTTGGTGGCCGGAACCAAGTGCTCAGGAAGCCTAAACGGAGAAGACGAATACCACGAACGCGCCGTCGCTGATTAACCCTAGCCCTCGTTCTGAATAACAAAACTGCCTAACCCTAATTTCGCCTTTGTTCAACATGGGCTTAACCTGTTTCTAACTCACCTCTAAAGCCCAACGAAAATCATTTCATTTTCTAACAAAACATTTTCATAAAAAAAAAACTAGCTTTGTTTTATAAACAATACTTATTCTTTGTTTTATAAAACACTAATCTCCTTTTTTTATTTTACAAAACAATGTTTACCTTTTTTATCTTAATTAAAAATACTTTTTATCATAAAATTAAGACAATTTTTAGATAGATATTTTATACATTTATATTATATTAAAAATTAGTTTTATACGTATCATATAAATTAAATCTGAAAACATTTTCTTTTAATTAATACACATTTGCACAAAAAAAAATAACAAAATACTTCTATACGCAATTAACTTAAAAAACATTTTTAATACATATTAAAATATATTTGTATATATTATCTTTTCTTTTTTTTATATATACATGATTAAATTGAAGATACTTTTTTAATTAAAATGCATATTTGTACATATTATACATTTTTCATACATAATTAAAAGTAAACTCTTTTTTTAGTTAATATACATTTTTGTACATAATAATTCAATACATCTTTTAATATTGAAATTCACAAACATTTTGACTAAAATACTCTTTTTAATTAAAACTTAACATTCTAATCAAAACACTTCATTTTTCTTTTGTACATAATTCAACATATAAATCAAAGATTCATTTAAAAACATTTCTCTAGGTCAAACCCTAATACGACTCAATTTCACATTTCGCACTTGTTACACAATTCACATACATATACACTTGTACACTTACACAAATACATTCACATTACCCTATATACATGTTTATCTTACATTTATATTTGATATTCATTTTGATCGCACATTCGATTTGGTTGTAAATTATTGGGTACTATAAGTCTCATCCCCTTGTACATTTATACCCCCACTCCCGGACATTATTTTGTAATAGCGTAGATTTACATTCCGCAATTTACAGCTTTTCAATTATACCATGGTTAGACCTAGGGTTTGTATGTACATAAAATCAAACGCTAGATAATCTAATACAAGACAAACGCATGTAATCAATACACACTCACACTTGCACCCCCTAGGGTAATCCCACATGTTGCCTTCCAAATGGGCCATGCTTGCACGTCGAATGTCTTTGGCAAAACAAAATTAAATGATCATAAGTCCCTCGATGACGCTTTCGAAAGTTGCCTAAACGGAATGATCATAGTCCCTTCAAAACAAATTGCCAAAGACACTTGGCATCATTGCATTCATGGTCCATACGATGACCCGCGCTCGTCCCAAATAAACTTCCTAAACGCAAGATTGTCTACCAATTTCAATGGTGGAACAAAATTGTTTAAAAGGGGTTAAAACATGACAAAAAACCTTTGAGTACAATAGGGTAGACAAAAACTCTTAGTTACTTGAGATCAATTTACAAAAACGCTTGCCTACTTTTCAAAAATCACAATCCACAACACTTTCAAAAAATCAAACTTTCCAAACCTTTGGAACATCTTTTCGAAAAGATATACGCCTTTGTAAAACATTCGAGTAAAGAATTATTACAAGGTTAGCCTAAGACAAGGCATCTTCTTCAAAAACATTTTCAAAAAGCACCCACACACACACCATTTTCAAAGCAATCGAAAAACAAGGCAAGTGATCTAAAAAACCAAGTAACTAAGAGCCCATGGATAACCCTGGATGAAAAGGGTGCTAATACCTTCCCTTTTCATAATCTACCCCCCGAACCCACGAAATATCTCAAAAGGTTTTTACTGTGCTTTTTTAACCTTTCCTTTAGGATAAAGTAAAAAGTCGGTGGCGACTCTTGCTAACCGCACAAGTGCGAATACGAACGCAAAACACTAGTCAGTTCTCCCACCGTATCACAGAGGGTAATACCTAAACTTCATGCTGGCCTAAACCCTAAGGGTTGTCTTGTGTGACTTGTGTGCCTTATCATGTTTGCCTTTGTGAATACTTATGGTGTGCTTCATCATAGCATCATACCATCATACCATTGCATGCATCCTGCATAAGGACTGACCCATTTCAAAGACAAGAAGGTTTCATCTTTACTCTGTTTTGTAGGACATCATGATGCCCGTGCGTAGGAATACTATCCGGCTCAACTTTGTTCAACCACCTACTTTGCTCAAGGAATTGGTTGATAGGATTCCAAACACTACTTCCTTCATCAAGAGGCATGGTTCTCTCCTTGGCTTGATCACTTCAAAGTGGGACCAACAACTGATAAGTGTCCTGACCCAGTTTTATGACCCCCTGTATCATTGCTTCACCTTTCAAGACTTCCAGCTGGTCCCTACCCTGGAAGAATTCTCTGATTTGCTCGGTATCCCTGTTTTGGAGCAGACTCCATTCACTGGTTGGGAGAAGACTCTTAGGCCTGAAGAGATAACTGCAGTCCTTCCCTTGACCAAAGAAGAGGTAATGGCTAACTAGGAAACTAGAAGTGGAGTTAAGTGCTTTTTGGTTAAGTTTCTGGTTGGCAAAGCTAATAGTTTCTGGAATGACTTAGACTTCAAGGCGTACGAAGACATTCTGGCTCTTTTAATCTATGGTCTGGTATTGTTTCCCAATCCTGATACCTTTATAAATATCTATGCCATAAGGATCTTCATGTCTCGGAACCCTGTACCCACTCTCTTGGGTGATATCCTGCAACAACTCTATGCTCGTACTGCCCGAAGACGGGGAACTCCGTGGTGTTGTGCTCCTTTGTTAGTGAGGTGGTTTATTTCACACCTCCCTAAGTTCGTGCTGAGGAATGAAGAAGGAAGGGGCTGGGCTCATAGGTTAATGTCTCTCACTGATAATGACATCACTTGGACTCTCAGAGGTTTGGATGAGGTAGCTGTTATTGATTGTTGTGGAGAATATCCTAATGTTCCATTGATCGGTACCCAGGGAGGAATCTCTTATAATCCATGTTTAGCTCTCCGTCAGTTTGGAAGAGCCAGAAGAGTAGGGCCTCATGAGATGTTGGTTCCTCACTTCAGTTTTGAATTTCAGGTAGGCAGTGACAAAATGCGCCATGGATTCATTAAGGCTTGGGACAGAATTCACAAAGCTGACCCACATGAGTTGGGACCGAGGACTTCTATACCATTGGAACCCTATTGCAGATGGGTCTGCATCTGTGCTCAGAAGTTAGGTATGCCATACGAAGCTGTTAGGCCTATGATTCTTGAATCTCCCGATGAAGACGGGGTTCCTCCAACTGTCCTCCCTCCTCAGATACCCACTGATGTTGATACACTAAAGAGATCTTGGGCGCAGCTACAGGAAGAACGGGATTTTTATCGGGAAAAGTTCAACGAACAAGAACAGAAGATCCAGAAGCTGACTAAGCAATTGGAGGAAGAGCGGGTCTTGAATGACTATATCCGTACTGAGAAGAGGAGGCCATGGGAGCACTGATGAGCTTAGGATGTTTCTTTTACAGCTTTTATTTCCTTTTCAGTATTTTCATTCTTGTAATGCCTAAGGGCAAGTTGTTGAAACAATTTAAAGTTTGAATCTAATGAAGTGTGTTTCTTTTGTCTACAAAGTTGAATCCCGATTGTCTTTGAAAACATAAAACATACGCATCTCATTGCATCATATGCATAACAGGTACCCTTTTCCATAGGTTGCTTAATCTTCTTCGCTGTTTATTTGAACAGTCATCATGAATCCTGAATCATCCAATGAGCAAGCTATCAAGGCCCTCCAGGCCCAGAACGCCCAGTTTCAAGAGCTGGTCATGAGCTTAGCCCAAGGTCAACAAGAGTTGAAGACTCTGCTCTTGAAGAAGAAGAAGAAGAAGAGGACTGCGTTGTTCAACACTGGACGCAGGTTTGGGAATACACTCCATAATGAGGCTGATCAGGCTACTTCCTCTGCAGAGAAAGACAGTCCCCAAGGGGGAAGGGCTCCTAGTCCTGCAGTCTCCGACAACGAGACGGATTACAATGATGAACAGTACCCTCCTGCTGCAGACAGATACAAGCAACTAGAGGACCGTTTAAGTGCCATGGAGATTCAGAATGTGTCGGGGCTGGATTTCGGAGATCTAGGTTTATCTTCTGGGGTGGTGATCCCACATAAGTTCAAGGCGCCTGCCTTTGCGAAGTACGACGGGGCTTCCTGTCCTAAGTTGCATCTCAGATCATATGTAAGGAAGATCCAACCTTACACTGTAGACAAGAACTTATGGATCCATTTCTTTCAGGATAGCCTTTCGGGGTCTCAACTCGAATGGTTCTATCAGTTGGATGGAGCCAGTATTCGAAACTGGGAGGATTTGGCTACCGCGTTTTATAGACAGTATCAGTATAATTTTGACCTCGCTCCCACGCGTACCCAACTCCAGGGTATGTCATTGGGGACTGGCGAAGGATTCAAGGAGTATGCGCAAAAGTGGAGAGACCTGGCTGGCAGGGTGCAGCCTCCTTTGACTGACCGTGAACTTGTTGACATGTTCCTAGGGACCCTGTCTGGTCCATTCTTCAATCATCTGATTGGTAATTCTTCCGCTGGGTTTACAGATTTGATCTTGACGGGTGAGAGGATAGAAGCTAGTATCAAGTCGGGGAAGATACAGAAGGGTGCCTCCGCAAGTACTGAGAAGAAACCTTTCAAGAAGGAAGCTAGTGTTGTTTATGGTCCGAGAAGACAAGTTAAGTCGGAACGCCGCCAAGCTGTCAATGCATTGGTAATTTCAAAGCCTGCTGCTGCTCCTCAGCAGTACAACCAACCAAGGGGTAAGAGACCCAAGAGGCAGTACACTCGGCTCAGTATGACCCTGTCTCAAATTTTGCCGCAACTACTGTCAACCAATTTGATAACTGTCAAAGAAGCTCTGAAGGTAGTGAACATAGCTTCTTCGAAGTACAACCCCAACGCCCGTTGCGCTTATCACTCTGATAGCCTCGGGCATACTACGGACGATTGCTGGGCTCTGAGGAATAAGGTTCAAGACCTTATTGATGCTAAGGAAATACAGTTTGAGGCGCCCGAAAGGCCCAATGTTGTGACTGCTCCCATGCCCCAGCATGGAGTGAATGCTGTGGAAGAAGACCGATATGTAGCCTCCGTGGAAGAGATTGTTACTCTGTTATCGACTGTTAAAAGGAATCTGTTGCTAGCCGGTTTATTTCCGGGATATGGTGAAGATTGCCTTCTATGTGCTGTTTCGCCTTTTGGTTGTCCTTTGCTGAAATCAGGTATCCAAAGCCTGATGGATAGCAAAGAAATCTTGTTCGAGAAGATTGTTGTTCCCGCTGTCCCCGCCGAAGAAGTTTCTATTGTCACTATTTTCAACAAACCTCCCAAGGCTCCTTCAAAGAAGCCTGTCAAAATCATGTCCACTCAGAAGATTGCTCCTATCATCATCACTGTTTTGGGACCTCTCCCTTATACATCCGACGAAGCTGTCCCATGGCACTATGGGGCAGATGTTTATGTGCTTGGAGTAAAACAAGAGTTTGATACAAGTACCGGCATCAGTAACATCACCGGGCCTACCAAAATTACTCGCAGTGGTAGGCTGTTTTCACCAGATATTTCGCCACTAGCTATTCAGAAACCTCTTATCATCACACCCGCAAGTGTGCATGTTCCACTTCCTAGTCAAGTTCCTGTTTCCACACCTGTTGCCGAGTCATCTGATGCTCAGGGCAAAGGGATTGCTACTGATTTGCCTGCCCTGACGGAGGCGCCGAAGACAACCATTGTTGAAGCCTCCCAGCAAGAGATGGAAGAGATCCTCAAGATTATCAAGAAAAGTGATTTCAACGTAGTTGAGCAACTGGGGCACACCCCATCAAAAATTTCCATGTTATCACTGTTGTTGTGTTCAGAGGCCCATGACAAGGCCCTGATCTCCTTCCTAAAGACGGCCCATGTGCCGCAAGAAACATCTGTTGATCAATTTACTGATTGTGTGGCCAACTTGACTGCCGATAATGGTTTGGGCTTCTCTGACGCCGATCTGACCATCAAAGGAAAGAACCATAATGACGCCCTGCATGTCTCCATTGAATGCAGGGGCACTACTCTTGCCCATGTGTTGGTAGACACCGGTTCTTCACTGGACGTTTTGCCCAAGAAGGCCCTAGACAGATTGGATTATGAGGGTCTGGAGCTCAAGCCCAGTAACATTGTTGTCCGAGCCTTTGACGGTTCGAAAAGGATGGTCCATGGTGAAGTTGACATTCCAATCAGGGTTGGTTCTCAAGTTTTTGATTCAACTTTCTATGTGATGGACATTCGTCCATCCTACTCTTGTTTGTTGGGTTGTCCATGGATCCACAAGGCTGGAGCTGTGACCTCCACACTACATCAAAAGCTTAAGTACCCGGTCAGAGGGAAAATTGTGACAGTGCAAGGGGAAGAAGAATATATGGTCAGCCACCTAAACTCGTTCCGGTACATAGAAATGGATGGGGAATTCATTGAGACTCCTTTCCAGCACTTTGAAGAGGTGCCTCGGACATTGGCGTCGGCTGAGACTGTGATTGAAGATCCTCCTTTGAAGATGACTTCCTTAAAGGATGCCCGGGCTGTGATTGAGAAAGGCGAGTGCGCAAACTGGGGCCGACTTCCTGACTTCACTCCAAAGACTGACAAGTTTGGTTTGGGCTTCACTGCGGAGGCTCAGAGGGTTGTTCGTAAGGAAAGAATTGGAAGACCTCCTGTGTTCATCACCAACCCGGGAGTGAATGCTATTGAAGACGACGTGGAGGAATCCGAATTCGACAGCTGGATCTACCCAACAACCGACAGTGGACCAAGCAAATGGACTGCCAAAGACTTTACACCTATTACTTTTGTCACTCAGTAATGAACTCTTTTGTTTTCAATTTGTAACAAATAATATGTTGAAACTTTTATGGCTCGGTGTCCTACCCGGGGCACCGTGGCTCCATTTGTGAGGGCTTTTGTATGACATTTTCATATATCATTAATCAAAACATTGGACGTTTGTTGCATTTCAAAATCTTGCGCTCCTTTTCTTTCTTTATTATATATTGCAAAGCAGCTATATTTACACACACTCACTTATACAGGTTCCAATCCACTCTGGATCTCACTGGTAACGACTCTGCTACTGCCAGTTATGACTTCGAAAATCCGATCAACTCAGCCGAAGACGAAGGTGAAGATGATTGTGAAGTGCCTGGTGAGCTTGCAAGACTGTTACTCCAGGAAGAGAGGGCCATTCAGCCACATGAAGAGCCAGTGGAAACGGTAAATCTGGGTACTGAGACAGACAGAAAGGAAGTCAAGATTGGTGCCAATCTGGAGGCTAGTGTGAAACAACGGTTGATTCAGATGCTGCATGACTATGTGGAAATCTTTGCTTGGTCCTACGAAGATATGCCTGGGTTGGATACCGACATTGTGGTTCATCACTTGCCTACCAAGGAAGAATGCCCTCCGGTAAAACAGAAGGTCCGCCGTATGCGTCCAGAGATGTCCGAGAAAATCAAGGCTGAGGTTATGAAACAATTTGATGTCGGGTTTCTAGCAGTGACTTCTTACCCTCAGTGGGTTGCCAACGTGGTTCCAGTGCCGAAGAAAGATGGTAAGGTCAGAATGTATGTTGATTACAGGGATTTGAACAGGGCAAGCCCCAAGGATGATTTCCCTTTGCCTCACATCGACGTTCTGGTTGATAACACTGCTCAGCACAAGGTATTCTCCTTCATGGGCAGGTTCTCCGGTTATAATCAAATCAAGATGGCTCCTGAAGACATGGAGAAGACCACTTTCGTTACTCAGTGGGGCACCTTTTGCTACAAGGTCATGCCTTTTGGGTTGAAAAATGTTGGGGCAACCTACCAACGTGCCATGGTTGCTCTGTTCCATGATATGATCCATCACGAGATTGAGGTATACGTCGACGATATGATTGCAAGGTCCCAGACTGAGGAGGAACACCTTGACCATCTGCAGAAGCTGTTTGACAGGTTGAAGTTGTACAAGCTGAGGTTGAACCCGAACAAGTGCACCTTTGGGGTGAGATCTGGAAAATTGCTAGGCTTCGTCGTGAGCGATAAAGGTATTCAAGTGGACCCTGCCAAAGTGAAATCCATACAAGAGATGCCAGTTCTCAAGACAGAGAAAGAAGTCAGAGGCTTTCTAGGACGACTGAATTACATTGCCTGATTCATCTCGCATCTAACTACTACCTGTGAACCAATCTTCAAGCTACTGAAGAAAGATCAAGTAGTACGTTGGAATGATGAATGTCAGGCCGCTTTCGAAAGAATCAAAGAGTATCTCCAAGAGCCACATATCCTTATGCCACCAGTTAAAGGGAGACCTTTGATCTTATACTTGACAGTACTTGACAGCTCAATGGGGTGTGTGTTGGGGCAGCATGACGAGTCTGGCCGAAAAGAGCACGCTATTTATTACCTTAGCAAAAAGTTTACCGACTGTGAGACCCGATACTCACTGCTCGAGAAAACTTGATGCGCTTTGGTATGGGTTGCTCGCCGGCTGAGACAGTATATGTTGACTCACACTACTCTGTTGATTTCAAAAATGGATCCAATCAAGTACATATTCGAAAAGCCTGCTCTGTCTAGAAGAATAGCAAGATGGCAAATGATCTTGACGGAATACGACATCCAGTACACGACTCAGAAAGCAATCAAGGGAAGTGTATTGGCAGACCATTTGGCGCATCAGGCAGTGGACGATTACCAGTCGATGAACTTTGAATTTCCAGACGAGGATATCATGGTAGTGACTGATTGTGAAGTACCTGGGCCGGATGAAGGACCTGAGGAAGGATCCCGATGGTCTATGCACTTTGACGGAGCCTCGAACGCTTTGGGTAATGGTATCGGCGCTGTGATCATATCCCTTAAAGGCACTCATACTCCACTCACCGCTCGGCTATGTTTCAACTGCACCAACAACATGGCGGAGTATGAGGCATGTATCATGGGTCTTCAAGCTGCAATTGACTTAAGGATCAAGTTTCTGAGTGTCTTCGGAGATTCTGCTCTCGTGATCAATCAGGTCAAAGGCGAGTGGGATACAAAACACCCAAATCTTATTCCTTACAAGGAGTATGTGTGTTTCCAGTGATTTCTGGTAAACAACCGCTAGTCTTCCAAACTATCGAATAAACTTACTGACTGTTATTCAATTTCTTTGGTAACTCACAGGATCGACTAGATTGATCCTAGGATTCCTTGGTCATTAGGTTAACTCTCATGATCGAACAAATATTCATGGTTGATATTTGAGTGTTGTATAGGTGTTTGGCTTATTTCGATTTCTCTCTTAAAGATCTAAAGATGTAATCAAAATGTGCGTGTACGAAATTAAGTTGCATGAATAAATGTTAATTGTAAAGGCATGTAAAATTGCATAAAAGGGAAGTAAATGGCTTCGAATTATAAAAACAGTTAATGTAAAGTATGTTCTGGAACGTAAAAGATTTGAAATATGAAGAAAGCGTTTAATGCCAGAAATCTGTAAATGACTTTAAGTAAAAATAGGCGTTCGAAGGATAAAGCTTGAAGATAAATGCATGGGAAGTATGACAGTTTTCTGAAATGTAAAGTGCTTGAAATGTAAAGAAAGCATTAAAATGTAAAGCTTTAATGAAGAGATTTCGAAATAGAAAGACTTTGAATGAGAAAACTTGTAAATGTTATTTGGCAGAAAGATAAAGGAAAGTGCTGGAAATGATGAAAGGTTTTCATTAAATCAAAAATATGTGGTGCTATCATACGTACATTGCTCTTGCATTCGTTTCCCTTGCCATGTGGTAGTTTGAATGTTACTGAGTATTTAGTACAATAGATATGACACACGAAATCCTAATACTAAGACTTCTATTTATACTAATTCGACCATAACGGTCTTGCTATAGGATTACGCCACGTTCAGAACATGCAGAACAACGCCTCTCTCTTCTTTCCACGTTTCTCCAAATGCTTCAGCACATAAATTTCAAACTTCGAATGTCCCGCTTCCATTTGAATTTCAAATGCTTTGGTACTTCTCCATTTCGAACGCATTTCTCAGACACAACCTTGTTGTTATTTCGAGACTTCTTTAGATATGTTCCCATAATTGCCTTTCGAAGCTCCAAGCTTTGATATGCTTATTTGAAACACTGCTTCTGCTACTTCGAAACATGACGCTTTGTTTCATTTCGATCGAAACGTTCAATTCACTTGGCTTCTAATAATATTATCAAAATCTTCAGCCAACAAATTGCCCCTTTAAAATATGTATTTCGATCTCTCTGAGAAATACCTATTTTAAACATCTACACAAGATTTTGATGTGACCTTCGAATCATCGTAACATTTAATGCATTTGACTCCAGTCACGTCAATCATAGCACTTTTTGGATTCCTTAACCGCCTGGAGCCACTTCACAGTATGGTGCAGTTACAAACAATGATTATCTTTGAATCACGCCTATTACCCATGTTAACTTTACGCCACCTCTTCACCACACCAACCCATGATTTCCACGTATCACACCCTCATTCAGTGGATGCTTAAACTTCCACATTATAAAACATCATCCACTTAGTCTTTTTCGTTTCTTTTCATACTCTGAATCTTTTACCCTCCTTCTCTCGCCAAAAAACCCTAAGCTTTCAACATTCTTCAAAAATGTCTTCTTCTACTTCATCCCAACTCAAAAAGGTTTCCAAGAAGAAAGGAAAAACTGCAGGCACTACAATGGAAAGTAAGATTATCACTCACCAAGGCCAATCCGTTCTTGCTCCTCAGATGATGTCAAAGGAAAAAGAAATGTTGTATGCATCACAGGTACTCATTCCTACCACCGTTGCTGGTAAGAGGTTAGCTTTAAATGGCCCTCTTACGGTTTTTGAAATTTTAAAAGATACCAGGACGATTTTCCCAGTTTGCTATAGTTTTAAACCCTTATTTAACAAAATGGATGCCCCTAAGGCAATAGAATCTTCTGACTCAAACACCATAGAAAATCCAACTGTTCCTCCTAAGGACCCCTTTGTTTTGGACTATGTAAAAAGTAATTTTAAGCCGTTTCGATCTTGCCCCACTTCCGATACTGCTTATCAAAATTGGTTCAAGAAAGTAGAAGCTAAGAAATCCCAGCAATGGGAAGAATTAGGTATCTACAATTTGATTAAGCTATCGAAGCCTGGTTTCACTTACAGCCACCCTCTGCTATTCGCGTCCCTCTATTTCTGGGACAGTACCTATAACACTTTCCATCTCCCAGGTGGAATGATCACCCCAACCTTCTTCGACATAGCGGCCATCACTGGGCTATCGCCATTGGGAGAAACATATATCCCCGACAACGAAGAACTTTCAAGCATAATTGACTTCGAAGTCAAGCTAGCAAGTTTTTCCAAGTTTATCAGTCATTACCATGCTGAGGGAGACAATGTGTCTGACGTAGAACATATTGCTTTCCTAACCCTATGGCTGTCAAGATACGTTTTCTGCAGTAGATCCCTACAGGTAGCCAGTAGGTTCATTCCTCTAGCTAGGGACTTGCATGAAAATCGAAAAGTGTGCTTAAGTGAACTGCTCTTAGTTGACCTTTATGAAAGCCTGAGGTCAGCTGTTTCGAGCCTCAAATCCCATACCTCCAAGAATATCCTGTTGGCTGGCCCTTTTTGGTTACTTTAGCTATGGCTAAACGCCATGTTCGAACCCTCCTTGTCAACTGCCAACACCATTGATGAACAATATCCTGAGATAATTGATAGGATAGTCGAAGGCACGAGGCTTCGAAGATTAACTCCAAATGATGACAAAGACGACTTCAAAGTCCTATTCTCGAAGTACATCATGATATTCTCCAAAAGGCACAAGTTCGAAGAGAGCATGGCGCCCTTTGCTTCGAGGGCTCATGGACCTTCTTGGTTCACCATGGCTCTCTCAGAAGCTATCAAGAGCAAGGAGATTCAGGATGTATGGAGAGCTTTTTTGCTACCTAGACTCATTTCTTCAAGAATAACTCCAGCCAAGAACCAGAATTTTCTTTTCGCTTACCAGCCAAATTTTGTTTCGAGACAGTTTGGCTTATGCCAACTGATTCCTGAACCTTTATTTCAAACTGAGAGTGCCATTACTTCTGGGCGAACTTTCAAGGCACAGGAAGCCAAAATACAGCAAGAACAATATCAAGGTTTTGCCCAGTTTGAGCTGATAACCTTCGAACCTACCCATCTCACAGCAAAAGGGTTTCTGGAATGGTGGACCAAGTTTTATCAAACTTATATGTTCGATACACTTACAATTCAACAGAAACTAATTGATTCCTTCGATGTGCAGGTACCAGCAAAGAAAGGTATGTTTACTCATGCCAAAGAGATTAAAGCTTTCCAAAATTATTTTGAAACTACTTATGACCCCACGCGCTTGGACTCCACTGTGCATCAAGCGGCTGAGACCTTGAAGGAAAAATTTAAACAAAAAGTTTCTAAGTTAAAACTTCCTTCAGGGTTGTCACCTGAGGATAGGTATAGGTTGGCATTCGAAATGCATCCACCTAAATTTCCCAGATTACCTACCTCAGAACTGGCTCTGGCTTGGTTTCCCCCATATCCTTGGTGGTTCACTTGCAAAGAGATGTTCAAACATCTTCAAAGGAAACCAAATCCATCTGAGACTGTGACATGGGCTCGACACTGGCTTCATGATTTCCCAGGACACCTTCGATACGACCTTTCTGCCATGTCAATTAAATTTGATCAAGGCACAGGTGCGAATGCTTGGGAAAATCCCAAACGTCTTTTATTTTCCATATCTTTAACCTTTGCTTTAATTGTTTCGATTTTCAGCCATCAGGATAAAGACAGCTGCCTCGAAGTCGAAAGAAGGGAGTGCCTCTCAAGCCTCCATCGAAACTACTGACAAAGTGACTCCACCCGAAACAACCACTATTGCTGCAACCACAACAACAACAACAATACCAACAACAACCAATGTTCCAACTCCAACGGTAATCACTTAGCCTTGATGTTTCGAATTCACTCATGTTTTATGGTTTGCATCTAACTCTTAGTTTAAATCTTTTCAGACCAACAAGCTTCCTCCTACTACTCCCAAGAAGCGGAAATCAAGCACCACTGGGGAAGACCCCAAGGCTGGAGGAAACTTAACAACTGCTTCGAAGAAGAAGCCAAAGAAAGATATTTCGAAAAATACCGTTCCAACTAGTGTCTCTGGACTAGATTCCAGGGATGCTGCTCCCTCACCCAAATCCAAAATTCCACCTTCGACCTCCAACACAATGTTGGAACGCATAGCTAGTAACCTCTCCTCCGAGAGTCCACAGGTAAATTGAACTTTTAAATCTTTTTGACAATAATAACTTCTCATTACCTTGGTGCATGTTTTTTAACATTCTGTTGCTCCTTGCAGAACATCTTGAATCCAGCTTCCACTACTTCGAACTCACCATCCAAAGCTGTTGCTCCACTTAATTCCTCTCCTCAAGGAGATTCCAACAACCTTGTACAGAATAAAGGTTCGTATAATATGGCGGTTCTGGCTGGAACTTCTGAACAGCAGGATGATCAAGGCACCTCTATTCCTCTGAAAGAGACAAACGAAATACCACTTCAAACATCTGCAGAGGATTTGCAAAGAGCTTCTCTTCAAAAGTCTCCTCTTGAAACTCTTCAAGAGGATCCAAAGGACACTTAAACTGAAGGAGAGAAAGCTGATTCTGGCCAAAGAGACGAAGAATCTACAGACGAAGAGTCTGAGGAGGAGGATGCTAATGATGGTTCGACTGCTGGGACGGAGTCTAACGCAAATAGCAGTGAAAAGGAAGGCATCGAAGTGGTAGAATTGGATGATGATGAAGAAGATCAAGAGCACGAAACGAATGAAGGGGATGGTGATGCAACCAACGAACCCATGGAGGTTGAAATGGACGTGGCTCCCCTACGTGTGGAACTCCCTCAATCCTCTTTGTCTCGAATGACTGACGAGGAGCTTTCACTTCTGAGACGAAATGACCCTATTGGGTACATGAAGGCAAAGCTGGCTCAAAGGGACGTCCCACTTGCTAGGGCTGGCACAAGTTCGACCAACTATCCTCTTCCCACAGATGAAAGAATTGTACTTCTTAATAAGATTAGGAAAACAATTCTCAATGTGGATATATTCGAAGTGCTCAAGCAAGATAGTACTGCTTGCTATACTATGAAGGAGTTGCTTACAAAGGTCAATCTTTCTACCAGCTCCTTGCCAGTTAGTACTCTCTTGTTCGATCTTCAGGCTTTGCTGGACAACGTAACTGGTTACCTTCTCCAAGACGAATCTGCTGCCAAGAAGGTTCAAGAGAAACGTATTGCCATGGATGCTGTTGTACCCCAAAATTTGCCCTCCCATATTCTTCAAAATTTGCAAAGAGCATGCTTCAAAATCTCTCAAGAGTTGCACAGTTCAAGGGCCTCCTAACAGTCAAAAAACTAGGGTTTTGGTTCTGACAAAGAAGTTGAAGTTTCCAAGGGTCCAATCAAGTCCCACATGCCTATAAACATTGTCAAGTATCCTCATGTCAAGTTTCAAGATTCACAACACAAAATTGCACAGTCAAAAAACCCTAATTGCTCAACAGTCAACTGCAGGGGCAAAATGGTCATTTGACAGTCAAAAGTTCAAATTTTTGGACAACATCTTATTTTGAAGCCACAAACATCATTGGATCAATTCTTGATCATGATTCTCAAAGCATGACTCAAAAGGTCTCAAGATGCAAAAGTTTCCATATTTGGACAGTTGAAAAAGTCAACTGTAACTTGACCAAGGCATAACTTCCACATGGTTTATCAGAAAAATTCCATCCAAAGCTCATTTTGAAGAGAAAGACATTTACTACAACTCCTCTTCACACTTTAAGTCCAAGAAATGCTCTCACAAAAAGTTATCAATCTCAACATTATAGGTCATTTTCAAAAGTCAACAAAAAGGCACTTTAAGTCAAAGACCATAACTTGAGATTGGTAAATCAAAACGACATGGGACCAAAGGCATTGGTTAGAGGACTTCAAGACCTTTCCAAAATGTCCAAGAACATGATCAAAGCTTAAAAATTGAGCAAGATATGCCTTGTGAAAGTTGGGAAATTTTTGAGAATTTTGAAAAGTCAACTTTGCTTCAAATGCCTCAAAATTGCTAATGGGCCACATTTTCTTCCAAGAATCATTATCCAAAGGCCATGCACGACCATTTGACCCAAAGGGGATTTATTTCATCATTTTTTATTATTTATTTGAATTTTTAATCACCATTAATTCATTTAATTAAATAAAATATGACAAAAATACTAAACAAATGTGTTTGAATCTTTTTATGCAGCATATGCCCTCATTATTCACTCAAGATCTCGTGCACATAAAAAAAGGAAAGATTTGGTGCAAATTGGCATGTTCTTCATGAGGAAAAGATTGGAAAAGATTCCATGGAAATCAAATATTGGATTCATCAATGCAAAGGCTTTTTGACTCAAATTCTTACCCTAATTCGTCCCATACATATACAGGAGGCTAAACCTAATGCTAACAACCTGGAAGCTGCGCCCAAACCTAAGAACAAACTTGGAATTTTTTGTGAAAAAGTTGAAAACTGAAAACGCACATAGAGTTGGTTTCAAGGCAAGATAACTATTCCAATAGCTTGCCAAGGTCACCTGGGATCTATTCTAATCAAAACCAAAACCTCTAACGCAAAGAATTGGTAACACGAAGCAGTCATGTTCTCAACATTTTTCATATTCGTGTTTCAATTTATACGCATCCTCGTTGCATTTTTTTTGTTGATTTGTACTAACCCAATCATTCTAAAGCTAACAGCATTGTTTAATTGAATTTTCGTGCCCAGTACATGAATCCACCATTGGAGCTCGTTAGGTTTTCAGAGGTCAAAAATTAGGGTTTCTTTTATGAGGAAAAATTGGCCAACAAGACTTATGCCATTAGAATCAGGAGCTTCACACGAATCAATTCCATACCTCGCGATCAATTTATGATAAACGGTGGCCTAATCGCTATTTTCTTATACTGTAATTAGTGGGGGTTCAAAACCCCCGCTATTTGATGTATTTTTTTCAGGTGAAACAAAGAACAAACGAAGAAGAAGGTGTGTTGTCACCCGGTGGTTGGCCAGTTCAAATCCTGGCGCGCGTTTTATTAAAATTCCAGGATAATTCTTATGTTCCATTATAATATTTGCATCTCATATAATAAACAAAGAGCGCGCTTGGTACAGTTGGTAAACAACATGGACGATAGGTACTGGGACCTGGGTTCGATTCCCAGGTCCCCTTGCATATTTCATATTTTTTTCTCCAATACGTTCCTATGCAGCGTGCTATTCAGTGCTCCACCATAGGCTCTCATCAATGGCTTGCCAAGTGGCCATGATCGTCCATCCAGTGGCCAGGATCCAAAGTCTATGGAATGCCTCAGTCAACGCATACGCACATGATCATTGAGAAGTCAGAAAGGGCCAAGCTTCTTGGGCCTAATTGCTCACAACATAACCTCCTGATTGGGGCAGAACCCCCCTAGTGTTTGTATTTCTTTCTCTTTTCTCTTTTCTATTTTTTTATTATTTGTTTTAATTTAATTATTTTCTTTTAATTCATCAAAATAAACTTTATAAAAATACCAAAAATGACAAAAAAAATCAGAAACTATAAAAATAAAAAAATATGTTTTAATGTTTAATTCACTAACATTTTTTTTGTAAATAAATTCAACAATTAATTTAGTTTTAATTCTAGGTTTTAATTTTAATGCTTTTTAATAAACTAAAAAATGTAGAATTAGGGTTTTAAATACTTTTATCCTTTTTTTCTTTTCTTTTATCATTATTAATAATTAATTATTTATTTTGTAAATAAATTTGCCATTGAATAATTAGGTTAAAACTAGGTTAGATTTAAACATTTTTTTAATAAATTAAAAATAGTTTAGAATTAGGGTTTTAATTTCATTTAATTTTCTTACTAAAATCCATAAATACAAAAAACTCAAAAATAATTTCCTTTTCTCATTTAACTTAATTAATTTATTACTTGTAATTTAATTTCCTTAAAAGGGTCCAACGCCCTCGCATTCCCGACTTTACTTCTTCTCGTATTTTACCTTTATTTCTTTTTGTAAATATAATGTATTTATCCCGAAGCCGTGTAATAGATTAATTAGACATTTATCTTTCCGCATTTTATTTTATTTCAAATCGGGTCTTGGATTAATTTGGCGATGTAGACCCACGCCTTTTGTAATAGCGTAGGACTTTTACCTTCTCGCATCTTTTTAACTGTTAATAACTTGCATGAAAGAATGAATGCCAAAAATAAAAACAAAGTGTAGGTCACCAATGCATGAACAAGACAAATATAATTGAACATGACACACAAATCACACACCACCCCTAGGGTACGCCTCACTGTTGCCTTGTCCCTCGAAAAGTGGTCGTCGAGTAGAGGATGTTTTAGTAAGTCCTCATGTCCATGAACATGGCATGAGGGTAGCTTCTAAGGTGTCTTCCTATTGCTCTGGTGACCACATTGTTGCCTTGTCCCTCGAAACGTGGTCGTCGACTATAGGACGTCTTAGTGAGTCCTTATGTCCCATTGATCGGGTTGCCTCAAAACAAGTTGCCTCGGAACAAGTTGCCTCGGAATAAAAGATAAATGGCATAAGGGTAGCTTCTAAGGTGTCTTACCTTTGCTGGGTGACCACACAGTCCCAAAACTCGAATTGGCCCGAACACCTCCAACGGTGGTGCTACCTACCTCTCAATGGTGGGATGGCACTACTTTAAGGACATTTACACAGACGAATTCCTTAGGGGTAGGTAGACGACTCATAGATACTTGCTCTAACTCAAAACAAATCAAAAACTTCTTTTCACACCGACACCTTTCAAAAAGCTTTCAAAAGCAATTTTTCAAACACTCTTGAGGACTGATACAAGAGTCGAACTAAAATTTTCAAAGAAACTTTTTCAAACCCACTCACCTTGAAAAGCAAACAAACAATTTTGAAAACACAAATGAGCAAGTATCTAAGAGCCCATGGATAACCATGGATAGAAAGGGTGTTAACACCTTCCCTTTCTATAAATCTACCTCCCGAACCGAGAGCAATCTCTATAAGGAATTTTTCTGTGCTTTTGTCCTTTCCATTTGGAGAAAATAAAAGACGGTGGCGACTCTTGCTTCCGCGACATTTCGCGAACCAGCGTTAAACAGTCAGTTCCAGATCCACCGATCACAGAACTGGCGACTCTGTTGGGGACACTTAAAGTGAGGTGTACCTTAGGACTAAGATCACTTGTGTTTTCAATTGCTGTGTTTGTTTGCTTTATTATTGTGGGTTGCATCGGAGTTACATAGATCCTAACCCGGATCTGGGGATACCCTGTTAGGTAGCATAAGCTGTGAGGGACCTGTCTGGCGTAGACCGACACGGGTGAAGCAGTGGCTACGTTGGTGTGGCACCTTGGTCTGTACCGATATCCCTTGTGTTGCAACGAGGAGAATATGGGTCTTCTGAGGAGTCATTAAGCACCAACAGACCTTAGAACCTTAAATGACACAACTTGTCCATTAGAACAGTAGCAGTATGCTACGCCCATTGAGGCTAAACTCTCGTGATGGTTCTAGCTGCAAGAAAAGATTGCGATGCTGGAGTTATGACCGATTGAGGGTAGTCAATGATATTGGGATCCTCTAAGAACCCGGTTACTTTTGATAGGACAGGTATGAACCAACAAACTGAAAGAGGGTAATACCTAGACCTCATGCTGGCCTAAACTTTAAGGGCTTGCCTTGTGTGACTTGTGTGCCTTACATGTGTGCCTTTGTAAATATTTGTGGTGTGCTTTATCATAACATCATAACATCATGAGAATTGCATGCATCCTACATAAGGACTGACCATTTCAAAGACAAGAAGGTTTCACCTTTGCTCTGTTTTGTAGGATATCATGATGCCTATGCGAAGGAATACTATCCGTTTCAACTTTGTTCACCCACCTGAGTTACTTGAAGAGTTGGTTAGCAGGATTCCAAATACCACTTCCTTCATCCAGAGGCATGGTTCTCTTCTCAGTTTAGTCACTGCAAAACGGGATCAACAGTTGATGAGTGTTCTGACCCAGTTCTATGACCCTCTGTACCAGTGCTTCACCTTTCAAGACTTCCAGCTGGTCCCTACCCTGGAAGAGTTCTCTGATTTGCTTGGCATCCCCATCTTGGATCAGACTCCTTACACTGGTTAGGAAAATACCCTCAGGTTTGAGGAGGTTGCTGCAGCTCTTCCCTTGACCCATCAAGAAGTAATGGACAACTGGGTGACTAGAAGTGGAGTTAAGGGTTTCTTGGCCAAGTTTCTGGTTGGTAAAGCTAACAGTTTCTGGAATGACTTGGACTTTAGGGCATATGAAGACATCTTGGCTCTCTTAATCTATGGGCTAGTCTTGTTTCCTAATCCTGACAACTTCATCAACGTCACTGCCATAAGGATCTTTATGTCTCAGAATCCTGTGCCCACTCTCTTGGGTGACATCCTGCAACAACTTTATGCTCGTACTTCCCGAAGACGAGGAACCCTGTGGTTTTGTATCCCTTTGTTGGTGAGGTGGTTTATTTCGCACCTCCCTAAGTTCGTGCTGAAGAACCAAGAAGAAAGAGGTTGGGCTCATAGGTTAATGTCTCTTACTGATAAGGACATCATTTGGATTTTCAGAGGTTTGGATGAGATAGCTGTTATTGATCGTTGTGGGGAATATCCTAATGTTCCTTTGATTGGTACTCAAGGAGGAATCTCTTATAATCCATGTCTAGCACTCCATCAGTTTGGAAGAGCCAGAAGAGCAGGGCCTCATGAGATGTTGGTGCCTCACATCAGTTTTGAGTTTCAGGTGGATAGTGACGAGCTGCGTCGTAGGTTCATCAAGGCTTGGGACAGAATTCATAAAGCTGATCCACAAGAGTTGGGGCCAAAGACTTCTCTACCTATGGAAGCCTACTGCAAATGGGTCCGCATTCGTGCTCAGAAGTTAGGTATGCCATACGAAGCTGTCAGACCCGTCATTCTTGAGTATCCTGACAAAGATGGGGCTCCTCCAACTGTCCTCCCTCCTCAGATACCTACTGATTATGAGACATTAAAGAGGTCTTGGTCGCAACTGCGAGAAGAACGGGATTCGTATCGGGAAAAGTTCAATGAGCAGGAATTGAAGATCCAGAAGCTGACAAAGCAATTGGAGAATGAGCGAGCTCTGAATGACTACATCCGTACTGAGAAGAGGAGACCATGGGATCAATGAGGAGTTCTGGATGTTCTTTTACAGTTTTATTTCCCTTTTCAGTATTCCCCTTTTATGTAATGCCTAAGGGCAACCTGTTGAACAATTTAAGTTTCAAAGTTGAATCTAATGAAGTGTGTTCCTTTTTGTTTACAAAGTTGATTCCCGATTGTCTTTGAAAACATAAATCATACGCATTCCATTCATCATGTGCATAGCAGGTTTTCTTCTTTTCAGGTTGCTTACTGTTCTTCGCTGTTTATTTCAGCATCATGAATCCTGATTCATCATCAACCGAGATGTCTGTCAAGGCCCTTCAGGCGCAGAACACGCAATTTCAGGAGCTGATCATGGGTTTGGATCAAGGCCAAGAAGAGTTAAAGGCTTTACTCCTGAAGAAGGAGAAGAAGAAGAAGAAGAGAACTGTTCTTTTCAACTCGGGCCGAAGGTTTGGCAACACTCTGCAGAATGAAGAAGCTGGTTCTTCTATAGGCAAGAGTAACCCCCAGGGGGGAGGGGCTCCAAGTCCAGTGGTCTCTGACAACGAGACTGACTTTAATGAGGAACAGTATCCTCCTGCTGAAGACCGGTATAAGCAGTTGAAAGACAGACTGAATGCAATGGAGATCCAACAAGTGCCTGGGCTGGATTTCAGAGACTTGGGCTTATCTACTGGTGTGATCATTCCTCACAAGTTTAAGGCACCATCTTTCACCAAGTATGACGGGGCGTCTTGTCCCAAGCTACACCTCAGATCTTATGTGCGGAAGATTCAACCGTACTCAGTGGACAAGAACTTGTGGATCCACTTCTTCCAGGAGAGTCTTTCAGGGACTCATCTCGAATGGTTCTATCAGCTGGATGGGACCAAAGTTCGTAACTGGGAGGAGTTGGCTACTGCTTTTTACAAGAAGTATCAATATAATGCCGACCTTGCTCCTACACGTACCCAACTCCAGGGTATGTCGCTAGGATCAAGCGAAGGTTTCAAAGAGTACGCACAGAAGTGGAGGGATCTGGCTGGCAGGGTGCAGCCTCCGTTAACTGACCGGGAGTTGGTAGATATGTTCTTGGGGACCCTATCTGGGCCATTTTTCAATCATCTTATCGGTAATTCGTCTGCGGGGTTCACTGATCTTATTCTGACTGGAGAGAGGATAGAGGCCGGAATGAAGTCCGATAAAATTCAGAAGGGTGCATCTGCAAGTTCTGAGAAGAAACCCTTTAAGAAGGAGGCCAGTGCTGTATATGGGCCTAGGAGGCAAGATAAACCAGAACGCCGCCAATCTGTCAACGCGGTAATGATTGCTAAGCCTGCTGCCGCTCCTCGGCAAACCAATCCACAAAGGGCTGAAAGACCCAGAAGGGAGTTCACCCGGCTGAGTATGACCTTGTCGTAAATCTTGCCGCAGTTGCTATCCACCAATTTGGTGACTGTCAGGGAGGCCCCGAAGGTTGTGAATACTGCCTCCCCCAAATACAATCCAAATGCCCGCTGTGCTTATCACTCCGATAGCCCGGGGCATTCCACTGATGGTTGTTGGGCCTTAAGGAATAAAGTGCAGGATCTTATTAACGCCAAGGAGGTACAGTTTGAGGCACCTGAGAAGCCCAATGTGGTGACTGCTCCCATGCCTAACCATGGAGTAAATGCTATCAGGGAGGATGATGAAGTGGATGAAGCTGAGTTCGACAGCTGGATTTACCCGGCAACCGACAGTGAACCTAGCAATTGGATTGCAAAGGACAACCTACTTGTTTCTCTTGTTACTGAGTAATGAATTCTTTTGTTTTTGTTATTTGTAATAAACAATTAAAACTCTATGGCCCGGTGTCTTACCCGGGGCACCGTGGCTTCATTTGTGAGGGTATATTAATTGTCAGTTCATATATCATGAATAAAGACCTTGGACGTTTTCTCGCATTTCAAATCTTATGCTCCTTTTCTTTCTTTCCTTTCTTTATATATTGCAAAACAGCTGTATTTACACACACTCACTCATACAGGTTTCAATCCACTCTGGATCTCACTGGTAACGACCCTGCTACTGCCAGTTATGACTTCGAAAATCCGATCAACTTAGTCGAAGACGAAGGTGAAGATGATTGCGAAGTGCCTGGCGAGCTTGCAAGACTGTTACTCCAGGAAGAGAGGGCAATTCAACCACATGAAGAGCCGGTGGAAACAATAAATCTGGGTACTGAGACGGACAGGAAGGAAGTTAAGATTGGTGCCAACCTAGAGCTCAGCGTGAAGCAACGGTTGACTCAGATGCTACATGATTATATGGAGATCTTTGCCTGGTCCTACAAAGACATGCCCGGGTTGGATACCGACATTGTGGTCCATCATTTGCCTACTAAGGAAGACTGCCCTCCGGTTAAGCAAAAGGTCTGTCGTATGCGTCCAGAGATGTCTGAGAAGATCAAAGCTGAGGTTATGAAACAGTTTGATGCCGGGTTCCTTGCAGTGACTTCTTACCCTCAGTGGGTTGCTAATGTGGTGCCGGTGCCAAAGAAAGATGGAAAGGTCAGAATGTGTGTCGATTACAGGGATCTGAATAGGGCCAGCCCCAAAGATGACTTCCCCTACCTCACATTGATGTCCTTGTTGACAATACTGCTCAGCACAAGGTGTTCTCTTTCATGGATGGTTTCTCAGGTTATAATCAGATCAAGATGGCTCCTGAAGACATGGAAAAGACTACCTTTGTTACTCAGTGGGGCACCTTCTGCTACAAGGTCATGCCTTTTAGACTGAAGAACGATGGGGCAACCTACCAACGTGCCATGGTTGCTTTATTTCATGACATGATCCATCATGAGATAGAAGTGTATGTTGACGACATGATCGCAAGGTCCCAGACTGAGGAAGAACACCTTGATCATCTGCAGAAATTGTTTGACCGGTTGAAATTGTACAAGCTGAGGTTGAACCCGAACAAGTGCACCTTCGGGGTAAGATCTGGAAAGTTGCTAGGCTTCGTTGTAAGTGATAAGGGTATTCAAGTGGACCCTGCCAAGGTCAAAGCTATTCAAGAGATGCCAGTTCCTAAGACAGAGAAAGAGGTCAGAGGCTTTTTAGGACGCCTGAATTACATTGCTCGATTCATCTCACATCTAACTGCTACTTGTGAACCAATCTTCAAGCTGCTGAAGAAAGATCAGGTAGTACGTTGGAATGATGA
Source organism: Vicia faba (assembly GCA_948472305.1). NCBI lineage: Eukaryota > Viridiplantae > Streptophyta > Magnoliopsida > Fabales > Fabaceae > Vicia > Vicia faba. The sequence goes on along the minus strand of OX451738.1, from coordinate 1,610,611,201 downwards.
ATGTCAGGCTGCTTTTGACAGAATCAAGGAGTATCTCCAAGAACCACCCATCCTTATGCCACTGGTTGAAGGGAGACCGCTGATATTATACCTGACAGTACTTGACAACTCAATGGGGTGTGTGCTGGGGCAGCATGACGAGTCTGGCCAAAAAGAGCATGCCATTTATTACCTTAGCAAAAAGTTTACCGACTGTGAGACCCGATACTCACTGCTCGAGAAAACTTGATGCGCTTTGGTATGGGCTGCTCGTCGGCTGAGACAGTATATGCTGACTCACACTACCTTGTTGATTTCAAAGATGGATCCGATAAAGTACATATTTGAAAAGCCTGCTCTGTCTGGGAGAATAGCAAGATGGCAAATGATCTTGACGGAATACGACATCCAGTACACAACTCAGAAAGCCATCAAAGGAAGTGTATTGGCAGACCACTTGGCACACCAGGCAGTAGACGACTATCAGTCAATGAACTTCGAGTTTCCAGACGAGAGTATCATGATAGTGACTGATTGTGAAGTACCTGGACCGGATGAAGGACCTGAGGAAGGATCCCGATGGTCTATGCACTTTGACGGAGCCTCCAATGCTTTGGGTAATGGTATCGGCGCTGTAATCATATCCCCTCAAGGCACTCATACTCCACTTACTGCCCGGCTATGTTTCAACTGCACCAACAACATGGCGGAGTATGAGACATGCATCATGGGTCTTCGAGCTGCGATCGACTTAAGGATCAAGTTTCTGAGTGTCTTCGGAGATTCTGCTCTTGTGATCAATCATATCAAAGGATAGTGGGATACGAAACATCCTAATCTTATTCCTTATAGAGAATGTGTGTTGACCTTGATCCCCCACTTCACAGAGATAACCTTTGAACATTTCCCAAGAGAGGAGAATCAGCTGGCGGACGCGTTAGCTACGATGTCTTCTATGTTCAAAGTCAAATGGGACAATGAGGCTCCCCGGATCATCATCTGGAAACTGGACGAACCGGCATACTGTTGTGATCTCGAGACTGAATTGGTGAATGAGAAGCCTTGGTACCATGAGGTGAAGAGATACTTGGAAGCTCAGGAATACCCTGAAGGTGCATCTGTCAATGATAAGAAGTTTCTGAGAAGGTTCGCAGCGAAGTTCTTCCTTAGCAACGGCATCCTGTACAAGCGAAATCATGATTCGACCTTACTGCGTTGTGTGGATAAAACTGAAGCAGAAAGGATCATGGAAGAGATACATGAAGGGACCTTCGGAACACATTCCAGTGGACACACTATGGCAAAGAAAATCCTTCGGGCAGGGTATTTCTGGTCCACAATGGAAGCCGACTGTTACCAACACTCTCGGACATGCCATAAATGCCAGATATATGCAGACAAGGTGCATGTTCCTCCAGTTCCTCTGAATGTCTTGACTGCACCTTGGCCTTTTGCAATGTGGGGCATAGATATGATCGGTGAGATTAAACCTACGGCATCCAACGGGCATCACTTCATCCTGGTAGCGATTGATTACTTCACGAAGTGGGTTGAAGCAGCTTCATACGCTACGGTAACCAAGACTATTGTGGCACGGTTCATTCGGCACAACCTGATCTGTCGATACGGTGTCCCTGAAAGGATCATTACAGACAACAGTACAAATCTTAATAACAAGATGATCACTGAGCTCTGCGAGCAGTTTAAGATACAGCACCACAACTCTTCTCCTTACAGACCGAAGATGAATGGGGCTGTAGAAGCAGCAAATAAGAACATTAAGAAAATCGTGCAGAAGATGATAGTGACTTATAAAGATTGGCACGAGATGTTATCGTTCGCTCTACATGGATACCGTACCTCAGCCAGGACGTCAACCGGGGCAACTCCTTTCTCTTTGGTCTACGGTATGGAGGCAGTCTTACCGATCGAAGTGCAGATACCCTCTCTCCGGATAATGAAGGATGCAGATCTGAGTGAAGACGATTGGATCCAGACACGACTTGATCAATTAAACCTTATTGATAAAAAGAGACTTGCTGCTATTTGTCATGGTCAGACGTACCAAAAACGGATGATCAGGGCATTTAACAAAAAGGTCAGACCACAAGAGTATCAAGTTGGGGATCTGGTAATCAAGCGTATCATCCTTCCTCAGAGTGATCCAAGGGGCAAATGGACCCCTACGTATGAAGGGCCATTTGTGGTTAAGCATGTGTTCTCAGGAGGAGCCATGATTCTAACCAACATGGATGGTGACAACCTTCCTCACCCCGCCAATGCAGACATAGTAAAAAGATACTACGCATGAAAAAGACCCGCTAGGTTGACATACCTAGGCAAAAATTAGGGCTTCCCGGCGAACCAAAAGGGTTCGGGCAAAATGAAGGGATAAAATGAAAAAAATCTGCACACCCGGCAAGTCGAAAACCTGAAAAGGCGGCTTGGGCAAAAATGGGTATCCCGGTGGACTGAAACCCCGAAAGGGAGGTCCAGGCAAAAGTTAGGGATAAAGCGTAATATTATGTCTCATTAGATCACCTTGCATCCAGAATCCGGTATCAGCATCAAGTTCAAACGGCATCGATCGATCAACTTCATCTTCAACTAGGTCATCAAGTGATGAGACGCTCGAAGATATAAGGGCGATAGCAGAGTTGGAACCCAGTGGGATCATTCATTTCACACAGCTGTTTTATTTTCCTTTGTACAAATTTGTATAAACTCTTTTGTTCGGCGGCGTTCTCTTACTAGGACATCAGCCTCTTGTACATAAACGCCTATTTTACAGGCAAATTCAAAAATCAATACAAAAATCACTTTTCAGCTCAAATTGCCATTTGTCTTTTTCTTTTTTTCTGTTTTGTTTTGCGAAGAACATCCAAGGTTCAATTTGTGATATATGCATTGACAATAATTTGCTAACTCATGAATATTTGCATACGAAACAAAGGATTAATTACAGGTAACATTAGAAACAGGGGCAATAAAGAGTTGTCTAAGCGATCTAATTGTTCCGTCCACGAAGGTACCAAGGTGAGTTCGGCTGAAGAAAATAACCAGTATATCTTAATTCCCCAGAGAGTGCGTCAGCAAGTCAGTGTACTCTCCCCAAGCAAAGCTATTATCAGCCTTAGGGAAGTTGGGTATCCTCCAGCAGATCTCAACATTCCCCAGCACATCATACAGATATTCTTAAACAAGCATCTCCGGCAGTCTTGACCTAAAGATTGTTCCCCGGCGGTATATCAAACATTCAATGGAGTCACTTTCCCAATACATCTCAGAAACTTCCCCAGGAGAGTCCAATCCAGTTTCCCCAGGAAAGTTGGAATCCATCTCCCCAAGCAGTAAGCTTATCCCCAGTAGACTCTGGAAGCTTGTCATCCGCAGAGCACGAACGCGTCTCCCGGCTTTATTCAAAGGTTATTTCCCTACCAGGATATAACTGGGTTATCCTCAGCTAAAAGCCACGGAAAGATCGTCCCCGACGAAGTCTTCTTATCCCCAGCGAAGTCTATTAACACTTCCAACAACAACGGTATCCCCAGCGAGGTTACCATCAACATCCCAGCAAAGTACCTCTCTCCCCACAGAGTACTGTTCCCCAGCAAGATCACTAGAGTATTTTCTCCCCGCAGAGTAATCTATTCGCCAAGTTTATTCCCCAACGGAGTTTATCTTCTCCTACCGGTATTCTTGCAACTATCATCCCCAGTGGAGACAACAAAGCATTATTCTCCAACATCAGTCCAGGATATGACTTCCCGGTATCCGTCAAGGATTTACTTTCCTAGACGAAAACATACATTCATAAACATCGCACTTCCATACATTATAGCATGCATATGTGCATCATATCTTACAAATCTCATTTATGTTGAGAACATCATTGCTTGATCCATATCATGCATTGCATATGACTGACCTTTACCTTTCAGGAAAGATCCAGTTAAGTTCTCAGATATTCCAAGACTTTCGTCTGGTTCAGTTAAATCGACCCTAAGATCTCCCTGATTCTTATCCAGTTGAAGATTCCAAGACCTTGTCCGGTTCAGTTAAATCGACCCTAAGATTTTCCTGATTCTTATCCAGTCAAAGGCTTTCTCTGGTTCAGTCAGATCGACCCTAAGATCTCCCTGATTCTTATCCAGTTGAAGATATTCCAAGACCTAGCCTGGTTCAGTTAAATCGACCCTAAGATTTTCCTGATTCTTATCCAGTCAAAGGCCTTCTCTGGTTCAGTCAGATCGACCCTAAGATCTCCCTGATTCTTATCCAGTTGAAGATATTCCAAGACCTTGCCCGGTTCAGTTAAATCGACCCTAAGATTTTTCTGATTCTTATCCAGTCAAAGGCCTTCTCCAGTTCAGTCAGATCGACCCTAAGATCTCCCTGATTCTTATCCCAGTAGAAGATATCCAAGATTCTCTCAGCGTTACTGTTGAGGTTGAAGTCGCCTATGATTCTCTCAGCGTTACTGTTGAGGTTGAAGTCGCCCAAGATTCTCTCAGCATTACTGTTGAGGTTGAAGTCGTCCAAGATTCTCTCAGCATTACTGTTGAGGTTGAAGTCGCCCAAGATTCTCTCAGCGTTCCTGTTGAGGTAGTAATCGCCCCAAGATTCTCTCAGCGTTCCTGTTGAGGTAGTAATCGTCCAAGGTTCTCTCACCGCCCTGTTGAGGTAGTAACCATCCCTGGTTCATTCATAACCTTCTGAAGCTCCAGATTCAATTCCTGTAACCAGTCAAGGGCGCATCTATACAAAGAGTTTGAAGACCAGCTCCTGCAACAGGCCAGGTAATCATTTTCTTTTTCAGGTACGCAAGTTCTCGCTAAGGAATCTCTTACGCGATCGACATCTAGATGGCATCTATAAGCCCATCATCCTATCCATCAATCTCTAAATGGCATCTATAAGCCCATTCCCACCATCACACTACTATGTGAGCGCAAATTTCTGGGCACTCTAGTGTTCAATCATCTTCCACCTTCGGATTACGAAAGGCACGTCAGCCAATCTGCATCCTCAGGTTTAAGAAGATTGAACAGGGGAAACTGTTGTACCCCAAAATTTGCCCTCCCATATTCTTCAAAATTTGCAAAGAGCATGCTTCAAAATCTCTCAAGAGTTGCACAGTTCAAGGGCCTCCTAACAGTCAAAAAACTAGGGTTTTGGTTCTGACAAAGAAGTTGAAGTTTACAAGGGTCCAATCAAGTCCCACATGCCTATAAACATTGTCAAGTATCCTCATGTCAAGTTTCAAGATTCACAGCACAAAATTGCACAGTCAAAAAACCCTAATTGCTCAACAGTCAACTGCAGGGGCAAAATGGTCATTTGACAGTCAAAAGTTCAAATTTTTGGTCAACATCTTATTTTGAAGCCACAAACATCATTGGATCAATTCTTGATCATGATTCTCAAAGCATGGCTCAAAAGGTCTCAAGATGCAAAAGTTTCCATATTTGGACAGTTGAAAAAGTCAACTGTAACTTGACCAAGGCATAACTTCCACATGGTTTATCAGAAAAAATCCATCCAAAGCTCATTTTGAAGAGAAAGACATTTCCTACAAATCCTCTTCACACTTCAAGTCCAAGAAATGATCTCACAAAAAGTTATCAATCTCAACATTATAGGTCATTTTCAAAAGTCAACAAAAAGGCACTTTAAGTCAAAGACCATAACTTGAGATTGGTAAATCAAAACGACATGGGACCAAAGGAATTGGTTAGAGGACTTCAAGACCTTTCCAAAATGTCCAAGAACATGATCAAAGCTTAAACATTGAGCAAGATATGCCTTGTGGAAGTTGGGAAATATTTGGGAATTTTGAAAAGTCAACTTTGCTTCAAATGCCTCAAAATTGCTAATGGGCCACATTTTCTTCCAAGAATCATTATCCAAACGCCATGCACGACCATTTGACCCAAAGGGGATTTATTTCATCATTTTTTATTATTTATTTGAATTTTTAATCACCATTAATTCCTTTAATTAAATAAAATATGACAAAAATACTAAACAAATGTGTTTGAATCTTTTTATGCAGCATATGCCCTCATTATTCACTCAAGATCTCGTGCACATCAAAAAAGGAAAGATTTGGTGCAAATTGGCATGTTCTTCATGAGGAAAAGATTGGAAAAGATTCCATGGAAATCAAATATTGGATTCATCAATGCAAAGGCTTTTTGACTCAAATTCTTACCCTAATTCGTCCCATACATATACAGGATGCTAAACCTAATGCTAACAACCTGGAAGCTGCGCCCAAACCTAAGAACAAACTTGGCATTTTTTGTGAAAAAGTTGAAAACTGAAAACGCACATAGAGTTGGTTTCAAGGCAAGATAACTATTCCAATAGCTTGCCAAGGTCACCTGGGATCTATTCCAATCAAAACCACAACCTCTAACGCAAAGAATTGGTAACACGAAGCAGTCATGTTCTCAACATTTTTCATATTCATGTTTCAATTTATACGCATCCTCGTTGCATTTTTTTTGTTGATTTGTACTAACCCAATCATTTTAAAGCTAACAGCATTGTTTAATTGAATTTTCGTGCCCGGTACATGAATCCACCATTGGAGCTCGTTAGGTTTTCAGAGGTCAAAAATTAGGGTTTCTTTTATGAGGAAAAATTGGCCAACAAGACTTATGCCATTAGAATCAGGAGCTTCACACGAATCAATTCCATACCTCGCGATCAATTTATGATAAACGGTGGCCTAATCGCTATTTTCTTATATTGTAGTTAGTGGGGGTTAAAAACCCCCGCTATTTGATGTATTTTTTTCAGGTGAAACAAAGAACAAACGAAGAAGAAGGTGTGTTGTCACCCGGTTGTTGGCCAGTTCAAATCCTGGCGCGCGTTTTATTAAAATTCCAGGATAATTCTTATGTTCCATTATAATATTTGCATCTCATATAATAAACAAAGAGCGCGCTTGGTACAGTTGGTAAACAACGTGGACGATAGGTACTGGGACCTGGGTTCGATTCCCAGGTCCCCTTGCATATTTCATATTTTTTTCTCCAATACGTTCCTACGCAGCGTGCTATTCAGTGCTCCACCATAGGCTCTCATCAATGGCTTGCCAAGTGGCCATGATCGTCCATCCAGTGGCCAGGATCCAAAGTCTATGGAATGCCTCAGTCAACGCATACGCACATGATCATTGAGAAGTCAGAAAGGGCCAAGCTTCTTGGGCCTAATTGCTCACAACATAACCTCCAGATTGGGGCAGAACCCCCCTAGTGTTTGTATTTCTTTCTCTTTTCTCTTTTCTATTTTTTTTATTATTTGTTTTAATTTAATTATTTTCTTTTAATTCATCAAAATAAACTTTATAAAAATACCAAAAATGACAAAAAAATCAGAAACTATAAAAATAAAAAAAATATGTTTTAATGTTTAATTCACTAACATTTTTTTTGTAAATAAATTCAACAATTAATTTAGTTTTAATTCTAGGTTTTAATTTTAATGCTTTTTAATAAACTAAAAAATGTAGAATTAGGGTTTTAAATACTTTTATCCTTTTTTTATTTTCTTTTATCATTATTAATAATTAATTATTTATTTTGTAAATAAATTTGCCATTGAATAATTAGGTTAAAACTAGGTTAGATTTAAACATTTTTTTAATAAATTAAAAATAGTTTAGAATTAGGGTTTTAATTTCATTTAATTTTCTTACTAAAATCCATAAATACAAAAAACTCAAAAATAATTTCCTTTTCTCATTTAACTTAATTAATTTATTACTTGTAATTTAATTTCCTTAAAAGGGTCCAACGCCCTCGCATTCCCGACTTTACTTCTTCTCGCATTTTACCTTTATTTCTTTTTGTAAATATAATGTATTTATCCCAAAGCCGTGTAATAGATTAATTAGACATTTATCTTTCCGCATTTTATTTTATTTCAAATCGGGTCTTGGATTAATTTGGCGATGTAGACCCGCGCCTTTTGTAATAGCGTAGGACTTTTACCTTCTCGCATCTTTTTAACTGTTAATAACTTACATGAAAGAATGAATGCCAAAAATAAAAACAAAGTGTAGGTCACCAATGCATGAACAAGACAAATATAATTGAACATGACACACAAATCACACACCACCCCTAGGGTACGCCTCACTGTTGCCTTGTCCCTCGAAAAGTGGTCGTCGAGTAGAGGATGTTTTAGTAAGTCCTCATGTCCATGAACATGGCATGAGGGTAGCTTCTAAAGTGTCTTCCTATTGCTCTGGTGACCACACTGTTGCCTTGTCCCTCGAAACGTGGTCGTCGACTATAGGACGTCTTAGTGAGTCCTTATGTCCCATTGATCGGGTTGCCTCAAAACAAGTTGCCTCGGAATAAGTTGCCTCGGAATAAAAGATAAATGGCATAAGGGTAGCTTCTAAGGTGTCTTACCTTTGCTGGGTGACCACACAGTCCCAAAACTCGAATTGGCCCGAACACCTCCAACGGTGGTGCTACCTACCTCTCAATGGTGGGATGGCACTACTTTAAGGACATTTACACAGACGAATTCCTTAGGGTAGGTAGACGACTCATAGATACTTGCTCTAACTCAAAACAAATCAAAAACTTCTTTTCACACCGACACCTTTCAAAAAGCTTTCAAAAGCAATTTTTCAAACACTCTTGAGGACTGATACAAGAGTCAAACTGAAATTTTCAAAGAAACTTTTTCAAACCCACTCACCTTGAAAAGCAAACAAACAATTTTGAAAACACAAATAAGCAAGTATCTAAGAGCCCATGGATAACCATGGATAGAAAGGGTGCTAACACCTTCCCTTTCTATAAATCTACCTCCCGAACCGAGAGCAATCTCTATAAGGAATTTTTCTGTGCTTTTGTCCTTTCCATTTGGAGAAAATAAAAGACGGTGGCGACTCTTGCTTTCACGACATTTTGAGAACCAGCGTTAAACAGTCAGTTCCAGATCCACCGATCACAGATGCCGCTTATGAACAAGCTTCGAAACTCTCTCAAGAAGCTGAGGATCAAGCTATGCATCTAAAGCAGGCGAAAACTGATTATGAGGCTCGAGCTGAGTCCATACTTCTTTGGGAAAGGCAGATTATGGAACTTCAACAGAAGGTTAAGGAGGCTAAAGAACAACAAATAGCCTTCGAAACCAATACTGCTGGTAACCAATTCGAAGAGCTTCTCAACCAGGGGCTTGCAGAAATGGAGACTGCAGAACAACTTAAAGGAGAAGTGGCAACCCTGGAAGGAGCCAGGCGTTTCGCTCAGCAGAGGCTTGAATCATTTCGAAGCACTTTCAACCGATTGAAAAATAACTCTTATTTCTAAATTTTGATGTTTATTTGACTACAATTTTGGTTTCTTATATGTAATATTCGAACAACGCCATTTTGGCATTTTATCTTGCCATTTTGGCCTTTTATAACATCCTGGTTACATTGTTACTATTCAAATCTCCTGCAGGCGTGGCTTATATTTCTTTAAATATTTCCCATTAACCTTTAGGATACGTTTATCATCCACCAGTTCTTCGATTTCGTATGCATTGTTTGAGAATACTTTTAATATTCGAAAAGGTCCTTCCCAATGAGGTGACCATTTACCTAATGCTTTATTTTTCTTGTCCATGGGCAATATGACTTTCCAAACTAAGTCATTAATAATGAATACTTTTTTCTTCACCCTTTTGTTGTATGTTCTGGCCACTCTTTCTTTTTGTCTCAACAAAATTTCCAATGCATGTAATCTAATTTCATCCAACTCAACTAATTCATTCATCATCATTTCCCAATATAATGCAGCTGGGATTTCGTTTTGTCTCTGAATTCGAACTGATTGTAGATGAATTTCTACTGGCAACACTGCATCATGACCAAATGTGAGTTGGAAAGGCGTAGTGTTAGTAGCTTCCTTAGGAGATGTTCTACAAACCCATAATATTTGGTCCAAAGTTTTGTGCCAGTTTCTTGGCTTTTTGCCAATATGCTTCTTGATTAATCCTATTATTACTTTATTGGCTGCTTCGACTTGACCGTTTGCTTGAGCATAATATGGTGTTGACGTTAGCAATCTAAACCCCATTTCTTGGGCAAATTCTTGCATCTTTCTACCAGTAAACACAGAGCCTTGGTCTGTGGTTATGCTCTCTGGAAATCCGAACCTATAGATAATGTGCTTTTGTATAAACTCAATAATAGCCTCTTGATCAGCAACTATTAGTGGTATAGCTTCGATCCACTTGGTAAAATAATCTATTCCTACCAAGATATATTTCTGTCCTTTGGACGAAGCAGGATTTATTTCTCCTATCAAATCCAATGCCCATCCTCTAAATGGCCATGGTTTGATGATCGAATGCAACTCGCTTGCAGGGGCATGTTGAATCCCTGCATGTTTCTGACATTCCTCACATCCTTTAGCAAAGTCTATGCAATCTTTGAGCATGCTAGGCCAATACAAGCCGTATCAAAATAACAGCCATTTCATTTTATGGCCTGCTTGATGTGCCCCACATGCCCCATTGTGGACTTCTGACAACGCTAAGTATGCCTCACTTTCTCCTAGGCATTTCAATAATACACCCTCTTGGGTCTTTTTAAACAATTCGTTCCCCATGAGGAGATATGACAATGCTCTGTATTTTGTCTTTCTATCCACGTTCAGAGTTGGGTCTGCTAAATAACTCTTCAGTGGACTTCGCCAATCTGCATCTGACAAAGTATTTATGGCTAATATTTCGAATCCCTCTTTCTCAGTGTATCCCAATTTCATACTTTCCAGATCTGATGGTGTGAATCTAGTAGCCATAACTCTACCCCTTAATTCAACTAAATCCTTAAAGTTCCTGGTAGAAACTTTATAACCTGAAGCCAACTGCGCTAAGTCATTTGCTTCCTGGTTCTCTATTCTTGGTATGTGTTGAATATCCATGTATTCAAATTTCCTCAATAGCCTATTGACTATGACGAAGTATACCATTAAGTCTGCCTTTATGCACTTATATTCCTTTGTAATTTGTTTGACCACTAATTCTGAGTCTCCTTTAATTTCGACTCTAGTTGCCCCCAATTCCAACAAAGCTTCAAGTCCAACAATGAGCGCTTCATACTCAGCTTCGTTGTTCGAGCAGCGAGGACCATCTAATTTATACTTGAATTTTGTTGGAATTCCTTCAGGAGAAATTAGAAGGACTCCAACGCCACTTCCATTCCTGTGGGTTGAACCATCAAAGTACAATTTCCATGGTTGTATTTCGACGTAACTCATGGCAGTCTGCTCAACCAAAGAATGGTCCACAATGAAGTCAGAAATCACTTGACCTTTCATAGCTTTTAAAGGCATGAAAGTCAAAGAATATTCGGTTAAGGCTAAAGCCCATTTACCAACTCTGCTATACATTATTGGTTTTGAAAGCATATGTTTAATGACATCGAAATGAGATGAAACATAAACATCAACAGGCTTTATATAATACTTGAGTTTCATACAAGAGAAATACAAACAGAGACATAGCTTTTCTAGATTGCTATATCTGGTCTCTGCATCATTTAGTACTCTACTTAAATAGTATATGGCTCTTTCGATACCATTGCCATCTTCTTGTGCTAACATACTACCTATACTAACTTCAGAGGCAGATATGTACAATCTCATGGGCTTCCCCCATGAAGGTGGAGACAAAATAGGAGGCTGAGAGAGGTATCTTTTTATCCTGTCAAATGCCTCCTGGTGGGCTTCGTTCCATTCGAAGGCTTGGCCTTGCTTTAGACGAAGTAACGGAGAGAAAGCTTGGGTTCTTCCACTCAGGTTCGAAATGAATCTTCTGAGGAAGTTAATTTTCCCTAGCAGAGATTGCAACTCCCTTTTTGATTTAGGTGCTTTCGTCTCCATTATGGCCTTGGTTTTGTTCTGGTTGATTTCAATCCCTTTCTTGTGAACCACAAAACCAAGAAAATCTCCAGCCTGCACAAAAAATGCACATTTAAGGGGATTCATCTTTAAGCCATGTTTTCTCATTCGCTCGAATGATTGGCTCAAATGATGCAAATGTGTTTCTGCAGATATAGATTTGATGACTATATCATCAATATACACTTGCATGAAGGTTTCAATGAAATCATGAAAAATTGAATTCATTGCTCTTTGATAAGTTGCCCCAGCGTTCTTTAAACCAAAAGGCATCACCACCCATTCGTAGGTGCCTAAGGCTCCTGGGCAACGAAATGCTGTCTTTGCAACATCTTCCTCAGCAATGAAAATCTGATTATACCCAGAGTATCCATCTAACATACTCAAGTATTCGAACCCTGCAGCAGAATCTACTAGCATTTCTGCCACAGGCATGGAATATTCATCTTTAGGGGTTGCAGTGTTTAAATCCCTAAAATCTATGCAAATTCTTAAAGAACCATTTTTCTTAATAACAGGTACTATGTTTGCTAACCATTCGACGTACCTTGTTGTTCTGATGAATTTGCAATGCAGCAACCTTTCGATCTCAGCTTTAATTTTTGTGAGAACCGCTGGTGCGAATCTTCTGGGAGTTTGTTTGATGGGCTTCTTGCCATCTTTGATTGGCAGTCTGTGTTCGACCAACTCCCTCTTTAAACCAGGCATTTCGTCATAATCCCATGCAAAGCAATCTTTGTTTTCCTTGAGGACTTCGATTACTTCTTTCTTGAGGACTGGGCTAAGTTTTTCACTTATGTAGGTTATTCTTTTCGTTTTTTCATCCCCTAAGTTGACTTCTTCGAGTGGATCTTGTGCCAACATTTTGGCACCTGAGTTTATGGGGTCCCTTTCGAAGCCTAAGGGTTCTTTATCGTAGATGGCATCCAACCTTTGATCCATCTCCAATTCTCTGAAGGGTGAGCGTTTCGAGCCATCCCCACTTTCTTCGTTCATCTTTATAGTTAATTTATGTATTTCAGCCTCTAAGGCCGCTTTTGATTCGTTCTCAGCCATATAGGCCGAAATCCTTTCGAAAAAGGTGGACTCAGTCATGGATAAGGTTGTCGAAGTCCCAGCCTGCTGGCCGTTTTTGTATAGTGCTTTCGACTCCCTCTTCTTCACTGATTATTGTTCTATCCCAGTAAAGGCCATCATGGTGAAGGGTCATGTAGTAGTGGGCGTTTCTAGTTTCGTTAATCTCATCATTTGGAACGCACAGAGCAATCTTTGCCAGATTTTTATCATAATCCCTCTTGTCAACTAAATTGACTGTTGACATAAAGTAACTCTGGTCTGCTTCGATGTTTTCCACGATTCCATCATCTCTCCACAGAACTAGTCGCTGATGCACTGACGAAGGAACTTCCCCCACGCCATGGATCCACTCCCTTCCCAGCAATAAGTTATAGTTGGCCTTGGCTTTGATCACCATAAACATGGTGGGCCTACAGCTTGAGCCTATTGTCAATTCCAACTGGACCACTCCCAGTGTTTTGCCCACTTTTCCCTCATAATTGGACAGAACCATATTATGGGGCTTGATGTCTCCTTCGCGGATCTCTAATCTTTTCAGCATGAAATGGGGTATCAAATTGACTGCAGCACCCCTATCTACTATAACCTTGTTCACACCATGGACACCAACTTTTGCCCGAATAAAAAGTGGCTTAAGATGGTTCTTCATAGCAGGTTCTGGATGTTCGAAGAATGCATTTTGTTCCTCAACAGCCCCATTGTCCATCACATAGTAGCACACAGGCCTATGTTTCATCAGATCTGTGGTATCTTCTTCCTCATATTCATCAATTTCGATTTCCTGCCCAAATTCACAGGGAAGCACAGATACCACGTTACAGTTTAGGTTGAATGAAGACTCCCCCTCCGATTCGAAGTTATCTGTTATCATATCTTCGTCCTCTTCTGGGCCTGGAGTGTATTCCTTTGGTTCATCCCGTTGTACTTCAGAGAAAAGCCTCCTATTAACTGGAGGTTTGCCTTCAGTTTGATTTTGTGGTTTGTTGGTGCTAGATTCACCTTGGTTCTTTGTTGAAGTGACCCCTTTGTTTGCCACAGCTTCCCTTTCAGCCTTTCAAATCCTTTGTTGCCTGCGCCACTGGGATCTTGACATGGGGTTCCTTCCTTTGTAATTTTCTAATCTTACCTCCTCCCTTTTTGCTGTGTTGAATTGCCTTCTGTATGTCACAGCATGGCGTGCATTTCGTTCGGCGTTTCTCCATCTATCTTTGCCTTTGTCATTTCTGACCTGTAACCATCTATTGGTTGGCACTTCAGCAGGGAGTTTGAAAGTCACTCTTCGAGCAGCCTTGGGGTGAGGGCTATCAGGCCTTCGTTGTTTGTGTCTGCTGTCGAAACGTGGGCCCATCTGGACAGTTTCTTGATGGTTCCAACAAGGGGCGAAGGGAATCGTTTCGAAGGCTCTGGCCATGCTTTGGTCATACACAGCAGAACACCTTGGGCAAATCAAGAACTTGGTTGCCCCTTTGTAGCAGCGAAACACAAATTCCAGCAAACTTTCTCCAGCCTTGGGATAACACCTAAAAAGCTGGTTATCCTGGCGCCAATTGTTGCCAGTTCGAGTCCTTTGTACCCTTTCGAAATTCGCAGCGATTCTCTGATTGCAGAGGATTCTGCACCTAGGGCATAGTATTATGCCTGAATCTCCTTTGTGGCATGTCATGAGGTAATCCTTGAGACTAGCATCTCCAGTGTGATTATCCTCCATTCTATACTTCTCTTTTTCTAAGTATTTTTCTACTTCCTCCATCTCAGAGCGAGGCCTTTCCATATCCACCATATTTATCTCAACATCTTCCCCCTTAGCTTCATCATCGCCCCATCCTGTGGGCTTTATATCCTCAATCTGAACCTTCGAACTCTCTGGGGCAGAATATTTGACCAAATAGTCAAATTTTCCACTGGGTTCCCCTAGAGTGTCCCATATTTCCTTGAGGGGAAGTTGGCTTCGTGATTTGGACTTTCTCCAATTCCAGCCTCAAGCCTTCAGTGACCTGTGCTAGTTCTTGGTTTTGATTTCCCTGGCCTTCAGTAGCCTGGGTTTCTCTTGCAACAGCTACAGGTGCTGCTTCAATCGAAGTCTCTGGCATCTTCTGGATGTCTTCAGTGACCTCCTTATCGACTTCGACCATCACCCAGTTTTCAGTTTCAGTACCCTTCTCTCCTGTTAGGGCGTCGCTTTGGTCAGTTTCCACCATGTTAATCTCTCCAATGCATGCAGGCTCGGAGTAGTTGGTGTCTGCGACGTCCAAGGGATCTTCGTCCACTTTCATCTTTACCTTATCAGCAAACTTTAGTCTGCCATCTTTGATTGCATTTTGAATTAGGTCCCTGAAAAGAAAACATTGTGAGGTTTTGTGGCCTAGGAAACTATGATATTTGCAAAACCCTCTCTTCTTTCTCTGATCTAAAGGAGGTATTTTGACATTTGATGGCATAATGAGTTGGCCATCTTTGACAAGTAAATCGAAAATCTCGTCACATTTGGTGACATCGAAGGTATAAACCTTCTTTGTGAATTTGTCACTTTTCTCATTTTCAACAATCTCTTTCCCTTTTGTGGGAACCAATAATTTGCAGGAATAAGGTGGAGCCTGTTTTAATTCAGCGAGGTCGATTTCGACCTCTTCGAATTCGAATTCAGGATATTCTTCTGCTTCCTCAGTTCCAACATAGGAAATCCTTTCTTTCTTGCTATTCTTAAAGACTCTGGCTTTTTCGGCCTTTAGCCTTTCGACCTGTCGAACCCTATCGGCTAACTGAGCCATATCCCTCAAATATTGAGTGTCTAGTTTCTTTCGAATAGAGTAATCCAAACCACCAGCGGCCATTTCGACTAACTCATGTTCGGGCACTACTGTGTAACATCTGGATTTCAAAAGCCTAAATATATTCAGATAATCATCTATGGGTTCGGTGAACTTTCTCTTGACACTGGCTAATTCCTTCAAACTTATTTTCGACTGTCCCATGTAAAATTGTTCATGGAATAATCTCTCCAAGAGAGCCCAAGTGTCAATGGACCCAGGAGGCAAAGTGGTAAACCATGTGAAGGCGTTTTTAGTCAAGGAACTTGGGAAGTATTTGATCCTGAGATCTTCATTATTGGCTATATCTCCCGCTTCGGTTAGATATCTCGCTATGTGTTCGACTGTTGACTCATTGGTATCCCCAGCGAACTTTGTAAATATAGGGACTTTATATCCCCTTGGTAAATCAGTATGCATTATGCAATCTGTTGTACCCCAAAATTTGCCCTCCCATATTCTTCAAGAAATTGCTAAGCCAGGTCACAAAATTCCCCAAGGGTTATGCAGTTCAAAGGGCTCCTATACAGTCAAAACTAGGGTTTGGGTTCTGATCAAGAAAATGAAGTTTTCAAAGGCCCAATCAAGTCTCATATGCCTACAAAGATGGTCAAGTACCCTCATATCAAGTTTCAAGGCCTTCAGCTCAAAATTGCACAGTCAAAACCCTAAATTGCACTACAGTCAACTGTAGGGGCAAAATGGTCATTTGACAGTCAAAAGTTCAAATTTTTGGTCAACATATCATTTTGAAGCCACAAACATCATTTGATCAATGCTTGATCATGATTCTCAAAAGTTGGCTCAGAAATCATCAAAGATGCAAAAGTTGCTATATTTGGACAGCTGAAAAAGTCAACTGAAATTGACCAGGACATAACTTTCACATGGATTATCAGAAAAATTCCATCCAAAGCTCATTTTGAAGAGAAAGACATTTCCTACAACTCATCTTCATATTCCAAGTCCAAGAAATGCTCTCACAAAAAGTTATCAATTTCAACATTATAGGTCATTCTCAAAAGTCAACAAAAAGGGACTTTAAGTCAAAGGCCATAACTTGCGATTGGTAAATCAAAATGACATGGGACCAAATGCATTGGTTAAAGGACTCAAATACCTTTCCAAAATGTCCAAGAACATGTGAAAAGCTTAAAAATTGAGCAAGTTATGCCTTGTGGAAGTTGGGAAATTTTTGGAAATTTTTGAAAGTCAACTTTACTTCAAATGATCCAAAAATACAAATGGGCCCATTTTTCTTCCAAGTTTCTTCATGCCAAGCCTATGCACGACCATTAGGCCCAAAGGGAAGTATTTTCTCATTTTTTAATTATTTATTTGAATTTATATTAATATTAATTCATTTAAATTATTTAAATACATGAAAAATATAAAGCTTGACCTAAAAAATCTTTTTATGCACATTCTAGACTCAAGATTTCGTGCACATCTTAATTAGGCAAGTTTTGGTGTGATTTGAGCTGATTGAACACAAAATGCACATGGAAAAGATTTGGAAAAGATCTTACAAAATCAAAGATTGAAAACAATGAATTCAAAAGATTTTGTACAATTTTCTTAACCTAATATGCTCTATACATATTCAGGAATCAAAACCTAATGGCCTTACACTCTAAACTGCGCTCAAGAATACCATACAAGCTTGAAAATTTTCCATAAAAATTCAAATCTGAAAACATTGTTAGAGGTGGTTTTAAGCCCTAATTCTTATACCAAAAGCTTGCTCGTGGATTCTTGATCAGATTCCAATCAGAAATCATCACCAAAACGCCCTGAATCGGTATCACGATCTCAAACCGTGTCCAAAAATTTCTGGGATCGTGCATCATAATTTATGCATATTTTGCCATTTTGATTGATTCATTCATGTTTATTATAAGTCTCTGATGCTAACCATGCAGTTTAATTGCGTTTTTATGCTCTATACGCGATGTTGCCATGAACGCCTCCTAGGGTTTCTTGAGCTCTCAATTGGGGATTCTCTTATCCTGTAAAATTGAAACACGAAACTATGACCATTGCAATCAGCTCATCAAGACAAAGAAAGCTTGACCCTCGCGCCTAATTTCTGATCGCCATAGCGCTATTCGCTATTTCTTCTAAGGCTGCCTAAACCCACGCATAAAAAACCGTGGCCTTTGTTTTATGATTTCAGGAAAATTGGAGAAGATGACCTCGTGTCCAATGGTCATTGGCCACTTTGAATCTCGCGCGTTTTTCATCCACTAACACCATGTTTTATTTATTATATTTATGTGTTATTATATGTTAAGTTAAAAGCGCTTGGTTCAGTGGTTAAGTGTTTGTGCTGGCAACGTTAAAGACCTGGGTTCAAGTCCCAGGTCTGGTAAACTTCAATGTTATTTTGCAATATAAAATCCTATGCTACGCTAACATCCAGGTACACCATATTCTCTCATCATCAAGCCACACACGTGTCCCAGACGGCCAAATCAAAGGCATGGATTCCAGAAGCGCAATAAACTCCAGTCAACGCACCATATGAAATCTGGAAAAGTCCACAAGGCCATGCTTATTGGGCCTGATTTGCTGAACCTATACCTCCTGAATTGGGGACTACACCCCACCCTGGTTTGCCAATTTTACTTATTTTTCTTATATCTTTTTTAATTATTATTTTATTGTTTTGTTGTTTTAATTCATTAATTATTTTTTAATAAAATACAAAAACTTAATTAAAAAAATTCAGAAAAGACCAAAAAAGGAATAAATATTTTTATTATAATTATTTTCTTGTAAATAAATTAATACATAATGAATTTAGTTTTAATTAGGATGTTTGCAATTTTAATTCTTTTCGTATTAAATAAAAATTAGAATTAGGTTATTTAATAATTTCCACTCCTTATAATCTTTCCTTTTTTTATCATAATATTATTTATTTGTTTATTTATTTTATAATTAAATGTATATAAATAACTTAGAGTTAAATTAGGTCAAAAATTCAATATTTTCATAATAAACTTAAAAAAACATTAGAACTAGGGTTTAGCATTTTATTTTCAATTTCAATAAATTCTTTTTCTTTTAAAGCTAAAAAACATAAAATACCAAAAAAACATTTAATCTTTAATTCCAATTAATTCATCAACTTTAATTTTTTGCAAAAGGGTCCAACGCCCATTGTTTTTAATTATTTTATTTTGCGCATTTATTTTATGTCATTTATTATAATTTTGTATCTCTCCCAAAGCACTGTAATTTAAATTTCTCGCACTTTTATTTATTCGCTTTATTTACTTTCCGCTAAATCGGGTCCGGTTTAATTTTGGCGATGTGGACCCGCGCCATTTGTAATAGCCTTAGATTTATTTTTTTGCAAACTTTATAACTCTTAAATATGCATGCAAGAATGAATGACTTAATCAAAATCAAGCGTAGATCACTACAAACATGACAAGACAAATATCAATGAAACTGACACACAATCCGCACACACCACCCCTAGGGTACGCCTCACTGTTGCCTTGCCTCGAAAGGTGATCGTCGAGTAGAGGATGTCTTAGTAAGTCCTCATGATCCGGGAACCTGGCATGAGGGTAGCTTCTAAGGTGTCTTCCCGTTGCTCTGGTGATCACCATGTCCCTAAAACTCGAATTGACCCGAACACCTCCAACGGTGGTGCTACCTACCTCTCAATGGTGGGATGGCACTACTTTTAAGGACATTTACACAGACGAATTCCTTAGGGTAGGTAGGTTCTCAAGGATACTTGCTCTAATCTCAAAACAAAAAGACTTTTCACACCAACACATTTTCAAAAGCTTTCAAAGCAAATTTTTCAAACACTCTGACGTACGAGTCAATCTGAAATTTTTCAAAGAAACTTTTTTTAACCCACATTGAAAAGCAAGCAAACATTTTGAAAACACATTAAGCGAGTACCTAAGAGCCCATGGATAACCATGGATAGAAAGGGTGCTAACACCTTCCCTTTCTATAATCTACCTCCCGAACCGAGAGCAATCTCTATAAGGAATTTTTCTGTGCTTTTGTCCTTTCCATTTGGAGAAAATAAAAGACGGTGGCGACTCTTGCTTCCGCGACATTTCGCGAACCAGCGTTAAACAGTCAGTTCCAGATCCACCGATCACACAATCCAATATAGGAGAAGCATAATTTGGCCTTCTCATTCCTGTGTTGAGGCCATTCTGGGCCATGACTCTCTCTATCATGGTGGTTAGATTGTTTTCTTCCAAGATGTTATCGTTTCGAATTCTATGAACGACAGCATCGGCATCTTGATTTCGACCAACCAGGACAACTCCCCTAGGTTGTTCTTCTCGAAACTCTGGGGCTTCTAGCCTTTCGACCCTTGCCCCTGGTTCCATAATTTCTCTTTGTGGGCCTGGGATTATTGGGGCTTCTAACCTTGGTGCCCTGGCCCCTAAGTTAACTTCTTCTCTGGGTGGTCTATAAATTGGGTCGTTAGAAATTTGTTCTATAACAGGCATGTTTGCTCGAAATCCCGCCTGATTCTGCCTACGCCTTTCTGGGGGAGCAAAGAAATCTGCTATTCGACTCATGTTGTCAGCGTTTTCCCTGTTCGTCACGGTCACATTTTGAACTATTGGGGCAAATATTTCCTGCATAGTTTATGCTAACACCCCTATCATATTATGGTTACTGTCATCCATTAATTGCCTAAAAGCCAACTGGTTTTCTGTGGTTAAAATAGGCATTGTGCTATAACCCACTGACCCTTGGTTGTTTGTCATAAACTGATTCGCCCCATACCCAAACCCTAATTGTGGTGATGAATTTGATGTGGAATTGTGTAAACCTGCCACAAAAGATGTGGGCATTCCATAAGTGGAATTTCTGGTTCTATTTCCATCGAAACCGGGTGGTCTAGTTAATGGAGTGGCGAAATGGGATTGTGTCCCTGATGGTGGAACGAATCCCCCAGGGTAACCAATGGTTCCAGTATTTCCTAAGATCGAACTATTAGTTGATATGCCACTTACTCCATTGGTGGCTATATTACTGGTTGAAGATGCAACGGACTGTGCATTCGAAGGGATCACATTAGATGTTCCCATCGAAGTGGACACATTAGTTCCTGTTGTATGTGGGGCATTTTGTTCCCCTTGTTGATTATCAGAATTAGACATTTTGGCCAAACGTTTTCTTCTGGATAAAGGTTGGTTGCTGTTGGTTATTTTACCACTTCTCAGGTTCATAAAACAGCAAACTTCTTAGGTTCCAACGTTTTTTTAATGGTTATGCCTCAACAATCTTTATTTCTAATATCCAATTATTGGTCCCACCGGGTGTGCCAATTTGTTTCCAGTGATTTCTGGTAAACAACCGCTAGTCTTCCAAACTATCAAATAAACTTACTGACTGTTATTCAATTTCTTTGGTAACTCACAGGATCGACTAGATTGATCCTAGGATTCCTTGGTCATTAGGTTAACTCTCATAATCGAACAAATATTCATGGTTGATATTTGAGTGTTGTATAGGTGTTTGGCTTATTTCGATTTCTCTCTTAAAGATCTAAAGATGTAATCAAAATGTGCGTGTACGAAATTAAGTTGCATGAATAAATGTTAATTGTAAAGGCATGTAAAATTGCATAAAAGGGAAGTAAATGGCTTCGAATTATAAAAACAGTTAATGTAAAGGATGTTCTGGAACGTAAAAGATTTGAAATATGAAGAAAGCGTTTAATGCCAGAAATCTGTAAATGACTTTAAGTAAAAATAGGCGTTCGAAGGATAAAGCTTGAAGATAAATGCATGGGAAGTATGACAGTTTTCTGAAATGTAAAGTGCTTGAAATGTAAAGAAAGCATTTAAATGTAAAGCTTTAATGAAGATATTTCGAAATAGAAAGACTTTGAATGAGAAAACTTGTAAATGTTATTTGGCAGAAAGATAAAGGAAAGTGCTGGAAATGATGAAAGGTTTTCATTAAATCAAAAATATGTGGTGCTATCATACGTACATTGCTCTTGCATTCGTTTCCCTTGCCATGTGGTAGTTTGAATGTTACTGAGTATTTAGTACAATAGATATGACACACGAAATCCTAATACTAAGACTTCTATTTATACTAATTCGACCATAACGGTCTTGCTATAGGATTATGCCACGTTCAGAACATGCAGAATAACGCCTCTCTCTTCTTTCCACGTGTCTCCAAATGCTCCAGCACATAAATTTCAAACTTCGAATGTCCCGCTTCCATTTGAATTTCAAATGCTTTGGTACTTCTCCATTTCGAACGCATTTCTCAGACACAGCCTTGTTGTTATTTCGAGACTTCTTTAGATATGTTCCCATAATTGCCTTTCGAAGCTCCAAGCTTTGATATGCTTATTCGAAACACTGCTTCTGCTACTTCGAAACATGACGCTTTGTTTCATTTCGATCGAAATGTTCAATTCACTTGGCTTCTAATAATATTATCAAAATCTTCAGCCAACAATGTGCTGACATTGATTCCCCACTTCGAGGAGATAACTTTTGAGCACTTCCCAAGAGAGGAGAATCAGCTAGCGGACGCGTTGGCTACGATGTCTTCTATGTTCAAAGTCAAATGGGATAACGAGGCTCCCCGGATCATTATTTGGAAATTGGATGAACCTGCACATTGTTGCGATCTCGAGGCCGAAGAGGTCACTAAAAAACCCTGGTATCATGAGGTGAAGAGGTACTTGGAAGCTCAAGAATACCCCGAGGGTGCATCTGTTAATGACAAGAAATTCCTGAGAAGGTTTGCAGCAAAGTTCTTCCTCAGCAACAACATTCTCTACAAGCGAAACCATGATTCAACCTTACTGCGTTGTGTGGATAAGACTGAAGCAGAAAAGATCATGGCAGAGCTACATGAAGGTACCTTCGGAACACATTCTAGTGGACATACCATGGCAAAGAAAATACTTCGGGCAGGATATTTCTGGTCCACAATGGAAGTCGACTGTTATCAGCACTCGCGAACTTGTCATAAATGCCAGATCTATGCTGATAAGGTGCACATCCCTCCGGTTCCTCTGAACGTCTTGACAGTACCTTGGCCTTTTGTAATGTGGGGCATTGATATGATCGGTGAGATCCGACCTACGGCATCTAACGGGCATCGCTTCATCCTGGTAGCGATTGATTACTTCACAAAGTGGGTTGAAGCAGCTTCCTACGCCACCGTAACCAAGAGCGTTGTGGCACGTTTCATTCGGCATAACCTGATCTGTCGATACGGTGTACCTGAGAGGATCATTACGGACAATGGTACCAATCTTAACAACAAGATGATCACTGAGCTCTGCGAGCCATTCAAGATACAGCACCATAACTCTTCTCCCTACCGGCCGAAGATGAATGGGGCTGTAGAAGCAGCGAATAAGAATATCAAGAAGATTGTGCAGAAGATGACAGTGACCTACAAAGATTGGCACAAAATGTTACCGTTTGCTCTTCATGGGTACCGTACCTCAGCACGGACGTCAACAGGGGCAACTCCCTTTTCCTTGGTCTATGGCATGGAGGCAGTCTTGCCTATTGAAGTCCAGATACCCTCTCTCCGGATAATGAAGGATGTAGACTTGAGCGAAGATGACTGGATCCGGACTCGGCTTGATCAATTAAACCTAATTGACGAAAAGAGACTCACTGCTATTTGTCATGGTCAGACGTACCAAAAACGGATGATCAGGGCATTTAACAAGAAGGTCAGACGACAAGAGTATCAAGTCAGAGACCTGGTAATCAAGCGTATCATTCTTCCTCAAAGTGATCCCCGGGGCAAATGGACCCCTACGTACGAAGGGCCATTTGTGGTTAAACATATCTTCTCAGGAGGAGCTATGATTCTAACCACCATGGATGGTGACGACCTTCCTCACCCCGCCAATGCAGACATAGTAAAAAGATACTATGCATGAATAAAAGACCCGCTAGGTTGACACACCTAGGCAAAAATAAGGGCTTCCCGGCGAACCAAAAGGGTTCGGGCAAAAATAAGGGATGAAATGAAAAAAATCTGTACACCCGGCAAGTCGAAAACCTGAAAAGGCAGCTTGGGCAAAAATGGGTATCCCGATGGACTGAAAACCTGAAAGGGCGGTCCAGGAAAAAGTTAGGGATAAAGCGTAATACTATGTCTCATTGGATCACCTTGCATCCAGAATTCAGCGTCAACTATCAGACTTCGGCATCAATCAATCAGCTTCATCTTCAACTAAGCAGCAAAGTGATGAGACGCTTGAAGACATAAAGGCGATAGCAGAGTTGGAACCCAGTGGGATTGTTTTTCACATAGCTGTTTTGTTTCCTTTTCACAAAATTGTATAAACTCTATTTTGCTCGGCGGCGTTCTCTTACTAGGACGTCAGCCTCTTGTACAAAAACGCCTATTTACGGGCAAATTTCAAAATCAATACAAGTTCAATTTTTCAGACAAATTATCCATTGTTTTTCCTCTTTTTTGTTTTGTTTTGCGAAGAACGTCCAATGTTCATTTTTGATATATGCATTTGACATTAATTGCTAATCACGAACAGTTGCATGCGAAACAAAGGATTGATTACAGGTGACATCAGAAACAGGGGCAATGTAGAATTGTCCAAGCAGTCTGGTTGCTCTGTCCACCAAGGTACCAAGGTAGGTTCGGCTGAAGAACGTAACCAAGTCACCTCAACTCCCCAGAGTAGGACCAAGATTCCGCAATGCTCTCCCCAGGAAGAGTTGGTCACCCCTCAGCCCTGAAAAATCACAATATTCCCCTAGCAAGTCAGCAATACTCTCTCCAAGCAAGATCAGTCTACTGTCAGCCTTAAGGAAATTGGGTATCCCCAGAAGATCTCAACATTCCCCAACGGAGTATAGACATTCCTCAACAAGCGTCCCCGGAAGTCTTAATGTAAGATTGTTCCCCGATGGAATACCAACACCCCAGTACAGTCTGAAAAGTTTCCCTAGGAAAGTGGAGTCCATATCCCCAGCGGGTCTTGAAGCTTATCCCCAGTAGATTCTGGAAGCTTATCCCCTGCAGAGTACGAACGTCTCTCCCTGACTCTATTCAGAAGTTATTCCTCACCAGAGCTTATAACTGGGTTATCCTCAGCTAATTACCACGGAAAGTTCGTCCTCGGCAAAATTCTTCCTACCCCCAGCAGAGTTCATCAAATTCCCCAATATAACTCATCAGTGGAATCCCCAGCGGAGCTCTCATCAAAACCTCGGTGAAGTATCTCTTCCCACAGAGTAATACCCCACAGAGTAATCTCTTCACCTATTTTATTCCCCTCAGAGTACTCTCTCCAACAAGTTTATTCCCCAACGGAGTCATCTTCTTCTACCGGTTTATTCTTGCAACCATCATCCCCAGCGGAAGCGAAGAACTCTACCCTTCAACATCAGCCCAGGATTTGATTCCCCGACCAGTTGTCAAGGATTTATTTTCCTAGACGAAAATACATTCGCAGACATTTCACATTTCATACATCCTGCTTACATATATGATAAAGTGCATACAACACCATCTCATTTTGAGCATCATAACATCATGCATTTCATACATCATGACATTGCATACAACTGCTGTTTTTGCCTTTTCAGGAAAAGGTCAACCCAGAGATGACTACTGTCAACTATCGCAATTCCAGATTCGATTCCTGTATCTAGCCAGGGCACATCTGTGAGTGATTGATTGTGGATTCGATACCTGTATCTAGCCAGGGCATATCTACAAGAAGAGTTTAAAGATCAACCCCTGTAACAGGCCAGGGAATTATCTTTCATTCTCAGGTCAGAGGTCGACACCTGTATCCAGCCAGGAAAGTTATCTCTACCAACCTTTTGCAATTCCAGATTCGATTCCTGTATCTAGCCAGGGCACATCTGTGAGCAACTAATTCCAGATTCGATACCTGTATCCAGCCAGGGCATATCTATAGACGACAATTCCAGATTCGATACATGTATCCAGCCAGGGCACATCTGTAGACGACAATTCCATATTCGATTCCTGTATCTAGTCAGGGCACATCTGTGAGCAACCAATTGTAGATTTGATACCTGTATCTAGCCAGGGCATATCTGCATGAAGAGACTGAAGATCAACACCTGTAACAAGCCAGGAAAACATCTTTCTTTCTCAAAGTACGCAAGTTCTCGCTAAGGAATCTCTTACGCGATCAACACTTCTAAATGGCATTTATAAGCCCATTTCCGACAAGGTTCTGTCACATCTCCATATGGCATCTATAATCCCATCCTCCTATCCAACCTATCTCCAAATGGCATCTATAAGCCCATTCCCGCCATCACATTGCTGATACTCCACTATGCGAGTGCAAATTTCCGGGCACTCTAGTGTCCAATCTCCTTTTACCCTCGAGTCGCGAAAGGCAAACTTACCAATCTAACTCTTCAGGTTCAAGAAGATTGAACAGGGGCAACTGTTGTACCCCAAAATTTTCCCTCCCATTTCCTCAACATTTTCTCACCACAAGACCCTTGGAGCTCAAGATCCAGTTAGGGTTTGCTTTACTCAAGACTCCTCCTTGCACTGTTGACCCAAATTAGGGTTTGTGTTTGCACAAAGATGTTTTGACCTAAAATGCCTAAGATGAATTTCATGCTTCATATTGGACTCCCAAGTTTATCCATGCCAAGTTTCAAGCCTTGATTCCAATCTTTGCCCAGTCAATTGGACAGTTGACCTAAAAATCAACTGTATTGGGGAAAAAGTCAATTGTGGTCAATTGACAGTCAAACCTCATGATTTTTGACCCACATCAACATTATGAACTCATATGGACCATTTGATCAAGTTTGGATCACAATCCCACAAGAAATTTGATCAGATCACCAAAAGGGCAAAATGGTCATTTTTAGGGTTTTGACTGCACAAAGGCAATTCTTGATTGTTTGACCTAACCAATGGCAAACCAAGCTCATATATGGACTCAAGGACCCCATGGAATTGTCTTGACATGTTCAACAAATTCAAAAGATCCCAAATGCACAAGATTGACAGATGAATTTTCCAGTCAACTGAGCCAAATTTGACTGTATACTGAAAAGTCAAACTTTGACTTTTTGGTCAAAATCAAGTGTCAAGATTCATTTTTCATCAAAACATGTCAAATCATGAAACTTGTTCATCAAGAAATCAAAAATTGCAAATTAGGGTTTGAAATGAAGAATTTTCATAACTTAGAATTTTTCTAAGTTATGAAAATCCCTAATTTTTTCCTAACTTTGTCCCACTTTTTCATCAAGATACATTTGGATTCAAGGAAAACTCAAAACATGAAAGTTATAGTCCATTTCAAAATATACAACTTTGATTCACAAAGTTTCCTCAAAAGAAGCTTGTAGCTCAAGTTATGATTTTTGGAACAAGGGTGCAAAACATTCTTAACTTAGAAAAATTTTGACCTATTCTAGGCAGGATTTTTGCCTAACTTCATGGCCACTTTTCACATGCTTCCACTTGAAATTTCAATTTGAATTACAAAGATGGATTGTAGTACACATTCCAAGCTTTCCAAAATGTCCAAGAACTCATCAAACAACCTTGTGGTTAGGGAGAATCGAATTTGGCAATATGAGCAAAAGTCACTTTGATTCATGGCCAAAGGCATGTTCATAACTTGTGCATTTTCAAACTCAGCATATGCAAGCTACATTACAGGCCTCTAATCTCATTTACACTCAAAAATTAAATGCTAATCCATTGTGCCAAGATGTTATTCTATGAGTTTGGTCATTACATGAAGGAATAGTCCTTAATTAGAAAAAGCAAATTATCCATTTTTGTAAAGAGCAACTTTATGTCAAGTTTGCAAATCAAGTGGTACAATGCATATTTTCTAGGCACAACCTATTGGACATATCCCACTGATCAAGACAAAGCTTCGCATCACATTTGAGGGGCCTAGAGGAGCCTATAACAGCACTTGACAATTTTTGCTTAAGTGAGAAGAAACCTTGCATTTTGAAAATAATCTCACATTTCTGCCAAGACAAGCAAAAGTAAACTTGTTAAACACATTCCAAATATCAAACCTAAGCTAAGGCACGAGCTAACCACCTTCCAAACCTCATCATCCATCAAAACACCATCCTACTGCAGAAAACAGAGTCCCTTCTGCAGTTGGACTTCTACAACTCAATCCATTCGTGCGCCTTGGCCAAAACCACTTCATACACACTCCATACCACCTATACAAACTATCCCAAGCATTGGACACGACCTGTAACACCTCTAACCAACTTCACCATTTTCACTTTTTCTGTTTTGCAGGTTGACTTCCATAGCTTGATTCATTTGGTTTCAAAGCAAGCTAAAGGTGGGAGAAGCATCCCTGAACTTCAAGCAAGTTGTACAAGTCCTCACATTGCCTTGAAATTTCCTCCATTGCCAAACACGATCCAAGCTGAACAGGTAAGTTCATGGACTTCTATCTCTCAATCTAGGAAGAGTTAGCTTTAAGTTTATGAATGAAAAGTGTCATACTCATGTCCCTGAAGCCACTCATATCCTCACTTTCCATTTATATTGCATATGCTGAGAGAATTTAAGACCTGAACATTGACAAAAACTTAGGTCAGAAATTGGGGGAGAAGAAATTCTCTCTCATTTCTGAGAGTTAGATCAAGTTTTTTATATGTATGAACTCGTGACATGATGCTCTACATTTTTGGTGTTATGAGTTTTGCTTGAAAGTCCAGGAATCTTGAGATAGCAGGAAGCACGCGTTTGCTCTGTTTGTTTGTCCAGAGATTGAAGACAAAGTTCTTCTGGGCTGGGCCTGACCTTTTTCCTTTTTGCACCACTATTTTACACATGCACCCCCCTGGCCCATTTTGAGTTTTATTTGTCATTTTTAACTTTTTCTTCTTGATTCTGATTTTTTATTTTTTATTAAAGCATAAAAAATATTAAAAATATTTTTCTCATATTTTTTGCATTTTATTTGATATTTATTTGGTTTCATTTAGTTTAATATGTAAATAAATACATAATACCTTTTATTTAAAAATACAAAAAATAATACAAACACTTTTATTTTCTGATTTTTATTTTATTTTACCTTTTGAAAACATTTTATAAAAAAAAAAATATACTTTTTTTTGTAAATATTAAATATTTTATTTTTGTACATATTTAATATATTTAGCATATAATATAAATATTTACATATTTATTAGGATATTTAGGATAAAAATACCAAAAATATACATTTTTATTTTTATTAATATTTAACATCAAAAATACCTTTTTGACAAATATACTTCTCTTTTATTTATTTTTTGTATATAATTAATAAATATTGTATATTATATATATATTAAATAACAAATACCTTTTATTTAGCAAAATTAGGGTTTTTGCCCTAAACATGAAAATATTCAAATTAACTCTTTTTATTTATTTTTTTATTTCATTTATGAATAAAACATACACTTACACAAAAATATTTACACATACATATTGATTTATTCTTATACATCTTTATATTTACATTTGCGCAATTCGATTTGGTTGTAAATATTGGACACTACTCTCCTATGAAGTCTCATCCCCATTTGAACATTTGTACCCCCATTCCCATGATCATTGTGTAATAACTTAGGACTTTTAATTTCGCATTTAAAAGCTTTCTAAATATGCCATGATAGAATTAGGATTTGTATGCAAAAATCAACCAAAACAAATAGTTTGACCTAATTCCAAGATAAAAGCATGAAAATGAACAAACACCAATCACACTTGCACCCCCTAGGGTTACTCCACTTGTTGCCTTCAATAATGGGCCATATTGCATGTTAGGTATCTTTGGCAAAAACAAAACAATCAAATGATCATAGTCCCTCGATGACGCTTTCAAAAGTTGCCAAAAAATGATCAAGTCCCTTAAAAGAAAAATTGCCCAAAGATACTTGGCACCATTGCAATCATGGTCTAAACGATGACCCGCGCCCGTCCCGTTCACATCCTAAGACAAGATTGTCCACCAAATACAATGGTGGAACAAAATTGTTAAAAGGGTTAAAACATAGCAATGATCTTTGAGAAATTTTAGAGTAGACAAACTCTTGGTTACTTGCCAACTTGCAAAACAAAAACACTTGCCTATTTTTTCAAAACCACACATCACAACACTTTCAAAACAACTTTCAAAAAAACATTGAGAATTTTTCAAAAGACATACACCTTGGTATACATCCCAACATGGATCATTACAAAGGTTGCCACCACATTGGCCTCTTTTCAAAACATTTTCAAACCCACACACAAAGCACCATTTCAAACAATTGAAAATCAAGGCAAGTTGATCTAAGCAAGTAACTAAGAGCCCATGGATAACCATGGATAGAAAGGGTGCTAATACCTTCCCTTTCTATAATCTACTCCCCGAACCCAAGAAAACATCTCAAAGGTTTTTGCTGTGCTTTTTAACCTTTCCTTTAGGATAAAATAAAAAGTCGGTGGCGACTCTTGCTCAACCGAAACATTTGCGAATACAAAACGCAAAACCCAAGTCAGTTCTCCCACCGTATCACACTAGGGTTTTGTGTGACTTGCTTGTACATGTGCTTGTGCATACATCATGAACATCATAAAGCATCATATGCATCCACTAACCATTTCAAGGGTTTGGATCTTCATCTTTGTTCTTGTTTTGTAGGTTGTGGAAACTCTTCGCAGGAAAACAATTCAAGTCAACCTTGTGAGAATCCCTCCTCAACTCAAGGAGCTTACATCCAGAATTCCAGAAAATTCTCTCTTCAGTGAAAGACATGGTAGACTTCTCAACCTAGTCAACACCAACATTGAAGATGATATGGTGAAAGTGTTGTTCCAGTTCTTTGACCCCCTACACCACTGTTTCACATTCCCCGATTACCAATTGGTGCCTACTTTGGAGGAATTTTCTCAACTCCTGATAATTCCTATTCTTAATCAACTACCCTACAACGGTACGGAAAAAGAACCAAAACCTGAAGATGTTGCTCAAGCATTACACTTGCAATCATCTGACATCAAGGGGCATTGGGAAACCAGAAGTGGTGTCAAGGGATTCTTGGCAAAGTTTCTGTTTAAGAAGGCCCAAGAATGCTGGAATTCTCTTGATCTACAAGCCTTTGAAGAGATTGTGGCACTCCTTATCTATGGGTTGGTTTTGTTCCCAAATCCTGATCAACTTATAGATGTGAATGCTGTCAAGATTTTCATATCCAGGAATCCCATACCTACATTGCTTGGGGACATCCTACACTCATTTTACACACGAACAATGAGGAAAAGAGGTGTTCTCATGTGATGTACTCCTCTCCTAGCAAGGTGGTTTATTTCTCACCTTCCACAATCAGTTTTGAAGAATGAACAGGGTTTAAGGTGGTCACAACGATTGATGACCCTCACACATTCTGATGTACATTGGTGTTCTCGGTCCAGAGAAAATGTCATCATCGTTGATCGTTGTGGTGAATTTCCTAATGTCCCATTACTTGGCATTAGGGGAGGCATTACCTACAACCCTTGTCTAGCTTTGAGACAATTTGGATATGCTCGGAGGGATGGCCCTCATGACATGCTGATCCCTGACCTAGTTTTTGACTTCGACAACGATGCGCAAGGACTTCGACAAAGGTTCATCAGAGCTTGGAGGATGCCTAACAAGGTGGATAGTAAGACACTGGGGCACAAGAACTCCATCCCTCTTGAGCCTTACCTCAAGTGGGTACAAACCCGCTCCCAGAATCTTATGATGCCATACCCTCATATTCTCCCCTTGATCAAAGAGCCTGTTAAGTAAGGAGAGGTTCCATGCACCATCCTACATCCTGACATGCCAACATCATGGGAGGAAATGCAGAAGAGTTGGATCCAACTCAAAGAAGAACGGAATACTTTTGAAGCCAGCTTCTATGCCAGTGAGAAGAAGGTTTTGGAGCTTACCCGCCGACTTCACGAGGAAGAGACTCTCAACACTTACATCGCACCAAAAAGGATGCGCAACGTCTTTTTACCTTAAGAAGCTTTGTAATATTTGGCCCATGGGGCATTTATGTACTGACAAAATTTCTTCTTATTAATATGATGTGTGTTCTTTTGTCTGCAACAACTTTGAATGTCTAAATCCTTGAATGCATTACATGAATAAACATATCATTCATCATATGCATAAATAGGTCTTCACACCAGGTTTCCTTATCTTTCTGCTATTTATTTCAGCAAGATGAATATTGAGCAGACGATCAAAGATCTGCAAGCACAAAATTCGCAATTTCAGCAACTCCTCATGACCTTGGCAAAGGGTCAAGAGGATCTCAAAACACTGTTAGAGAAGAAAGAGAAAGAAAAAGGAAAAAAGAAGAAGAAGAGAATTGGGGTAGCTACACTGGGAAGAAGATTTGAGAATGAAGCTAGGAGAGTTCTGGAATTCCCCTCAACGTCTGACGAAGGGACCGACAAGGGAAAAGGAGTTGAAGTACCCTCTGAGTCTGAGGAAGAGGTTGAAGAGGATGTAGACTATTCAGAACAACAATACCCACCAGCGGATGACAAGTATAAGAACCTTGAAGACAGATTGGCAGCTATGGAGTTGCAAAGGATTCCCGGGCTAGACTTTGAAGAGTTGGGATTGATTGTTGGGATTGTTATCCCTCCCAAGTTCAAGGTGCTGACTTTCGCCAAATACGACGGTCTATCTTGCTCTAAGATGCACTTGAGGTCGTATGTTAGGAAGATCCAACCTCATTCATCCGATAAAGACCTCTGGGTGCACTTTTTCCAAGACAACTTGTCTGGCACTCAGTTAGATTGGTTTTACCAGCTCGAGAGATCAGAAGTTCATAATTGGGAAGACTTGGCAGCTGCTTTCTATCGTCAGTATCAGTACAACGCTGACTTGGCGCCTACCCGTACTCAGCTACAAAGTATGGGGATGGCTTCAAATGAGGGGTTTAAGGAGTACGCCCAAAAGTGGCGCGACCTGGCTGGAAGGGTGCAGCCACCACTATCAGATAGGGAATTAGTTGACATGTTTTTGGGGACCCTGTCTGGCCCTTTCTTCAACCATCTAATCGGGAGCTCTTCTGCGGGATTTACTGAACTGATTCTGACTGGCGAAAGGGTGGAAGCCGGTATTAAAAGTGGAAAAATTCAAAAGGATGCTTCCGCATCCACAGCCGCTAGAAAACCTTTCCCAGCCAAGAAAGAAGCATCTATTGTATACACTCAGAAAAATCGGGAAAGAGAGGAACGTCGACCAACAGTGGGGGTCGTATTAATACAGAAGTCCGCATCAGACCAGTCTAGAAACAGTCAACCAAGGAATGATCAGCCCAGAACTTATCAGCAAAGGCCACCACAGCAGTTTACTCCAGTAAACATGACACCTGCTCAGATCCTTCCACATCTCCTGAAATTGAACCTTGCTAATTTAAAAGAAGCACCAAAGAATGTAAATACCACTTCCCCATATTATCATCCCAACGCAAAGTGTGCTTACCATTCCGACAGTGTTGGGCACGATACCAATAATTGTTGGGCACTCAAGCACAAAATTCAGGACTTAATTGACGCCAAAGAGGTTGAATTTGACGCTCCTGAGAAGCCTAATGTTATATCTGCCCCAATGCCTAAGCACGGCCACAATGTGCATGCTGTTTTGGAAGACCTCCATGTTACTAATGTTGCCGGTCTGTTGACTCCATTGCTTGTGATTAAAGAAAATTTGTTGAGAGCCGGGATTTTCCCTGGTTGTGGTAAAGACTGTTATTTTTGTTTGAACATTCAAGACGATTGTCCAATGTTGAAGTCGGGTGTCCAACGCCTGATGGATACTCAAGAGATACTTTTCCAGAAAACCCCTGTTAACACTTTCAATCCGATTACTCCTAATACTTGTGATATTTCAACCAACGATATTGCTATCATAACCATTTTCGACAATCCTCCCAAGGCTTGCAAAAGGCCTGTCAGGATTACACCCAGCTCCGAATGTGTACCTCTCAAGATCACCATGCCAGGACTTGTCCCTTACCAATCAAGCAAAATGATACCGTGGAACTATGGGGGAGAAATCTTCTACCACGGCATCAAACAAGTCGAAACAGTCCAAGAAATTTCTGAAGAAGACCTTGATGTAGGGAACATCGCGGGTACGAGCAAGATAACCCGCAATGGCCGGATCTTTTCTCCGGAGATTGCTCCCCCTCGAGCAGTTTTCGGACCCTTAAAAGCTTTTGCACCTGTTGGACCCTATGCGCAAGGCCCAATGATTGAAGAAGTAGTTACTCCCGAAGAAAGACCATCTGCTGATAATACCAACAAGGGTAAGGTGATGCTGGAAATGCCTGTCAGGACGAAGGCTCATGCTGTAGCTATACCTAAAACCACTCAGAAGGAGATGGATGAGATTGTAAAAATAATCCGAAAAAGTGACTACGACGTGGTAGAACAACTGGGGCAGATCCCCTCTAAAATTTCAATGTTGGCCCTCCTGCTCTGTTCAGAGGCCCATGCTAAGGCCCTGATTAAGTTCTTGAAGATGACACATGTGCCCCAAGAGACCTCGGCTGACCAATTTCAGGATTGTGTAGCCAGTCTTACTGCTGACAACGGCCTGGGTTTTTCCGACGCTGACCTAACTCCTAAGGGAAGGAAGCACAATGATGCATTACATGTTTCGGTTGAATGCCGAGGAACCACTCTCGCCCATGTCTTGGTCGATACTGGTTCTTCCCTAAATGTGCTTCCTAAGAAAGCTCTGGATCGGTTGGATTATGAAGGCTTGGAGTTGAAACCAAGTAATATTATTGTCATGGCCTTTGACGGGTCTAAAAGGATGGTGCATGGGGAGGTCGATATTCCCATCAAGGTAGGTACCGAAGTGTTCAACTCCACTTTCTACGTAATGGACATTCGCCCATCATACTCTTGCTTGCTAGGAAGACCGTGGATCCATTATGCTGGGGAAGTCACCTCCTCTTTACATCAGATGCTGAAATATCCTATTAAGGGTAAAATCATAATTGTACACGGTGAGGAGGAGTACATGATCAGTCATCTCAATTCCTTTCGGTATGTGGAAGTGGATGGCGAGTTCATCGAAACACCTTTTCAACATTTCGAGGAAGTGTCTCCCGAGGTAGCAGTAGCGAAGGCAGTGGTTGAGGTACCTATCATTCCCAAGCAAGTGGCTAGGATGGCATCTCTCAAGGACGCGGAGGCTGCGATTAAGGAGGGGAAGAGCACATTATGGGGACAGTTGCCCGACTTTCCCTATAAGACAGACAAGTTTGGGTTGGGGTTTACTACTGCGGGACAAAAGGCTATGCGTCGCTCTAAGATTGAAAAAACACCCGTCAAGATTTCTCACCATGGAATCAATGTTGTAGAAGATGAAGATGAGGAGAGCCACTTTGAAGATTGGATCTTTCCGACGGTCGGAGGGGGTTTGAGCAATTGGGAAGCAAAGGATTTTGTCCATATCACCTTTATCAATCAGTAAATTTATCTTTGAACAATTTCCCATTTTTATGGTCTGTAATAACTAAAACAATTCGCACACTATTTTTCACCTCATGCCTTGCCCGGGGCATGTAGGTCCATTTGTAAGGGCTTGATTCTCTTCATAATCATATGCCATGTTTTAATGAATCATTGGACGTTTTTCATTTATAAACTGTTGTGTTCATTTTCTTTCCTTTTGCATTTTTTTTTGTTTAAAGATGGCTATCCCTTACACACACACACACTCACAAATGCAGGTACCCATCCACTCCAGATTCCATGGGTGACTATTCTGCTTTATCCTTCAATAACTCTGAAGATTTGGTCAATCAGGCTGAGTACGAAGTTGACGAAGATTGTGAAGTACCGGGAGAGTTAGCCAGACTTCTACAACAAGAAGAGCGGTCCATCTTGCCTCATGAAGAGTTGCTAGAAACCATCAACTTAAGGACAGAGGAAGATAGGAAGGAAGTAAAAGTGGGTGCCAATCTGGAACCAAGTGTCAAGGAGCGCTTAGTACAATTATTGAATGAAATCGTTGAAATCTTCGCCTGGTCTTATGAAGACATGCCAGGGTTAGACACATATATCATGCTTCACCGTCTCCCCACAAGAGAAGATTGTCCACCGATCAAGCAAAAGGTTCACCGAATGAGGCCTGACATGTCTGAGAAAATTAAGGCTGAAGTAATGAAGCAATTCAACGCTGGCTTTCTGGCTGTTACATCTTATCCATAATGGGTTGCTAACATTGTGCCCGTACCCAAAAAAGACGGCAAAGTCAGAATGTGTGTAGACTATCGGGATTTGAACAGGGCTAGCCCTAAAGATGATTTTCCGCTGCCACATATCGACATCTTGGTTGACAACACAGCTCAGCACAAGGTTTTTCCTTCATGGATGGGTTCTCGGGTTACAACCAGATTAAAATGGCCCCCGAGGACATGGAGAAAACAACCTTTGTTACACAATGGGGTACCTTCTGCTACAAGGTGATGTCGTTCGGACTGAAGAACGCAGGGGCAACTTATCAACGCGCCATGGTAGCTTTGTTTCATGATATGATACATCATGAGATCGAAGTTTACATAGACGATATGATAGCTCGATCACAAACAGAAGAAGAACACCTTGAACATTTGCAGAAGTTGTTTGCCAGGTTGAAGGAGTATAAGCTCAGGTTGAACCCAAGCAAGTGCACTTTTGGAGTTAGGTCTGGTAAACTACTGGGATTTATTGTCAGCAACAAGGGTATTGAGGTTGATCCTGCTAAAGTGAAGGCTATACAAGAAATGCCTTCTCCCCGTACTGAAAAGGAGGTTAGAGGATTCTTGGGACGCTTGAACTATATTGCAAGGTTCATCTCTCACCTGACGTCTACCTGTGAGCAAATTTTCAAACTGTTAAAGAAAGATCAGGTAGTTGAATGGAACGAAGATTGTCAAGTTGCTTTTGATAAGATCAAGGAGTATTTGCTGGAACCTCATATTCTGATGCCACCCGTCGAAGGAAGGCCGTTAATCATGTATCTGACTGTTTTGGATAACTCAATGGGGTGCGTACTGGGTCAACATGACGAGTCTGGTCGAAAAGAGCATGCCATTTATTACCTTAGCAAAAAGTTTACCGACTGTGAGACTCGCTACTCACTGCTCGAGCAAACTTGTTGCGCTTTGGTATGGGCTGCTCGCCGGCTAAGGCAGTATATGTTGACTCATACCACTTTGTTGATTTCCAAAATGAATCTAATCAAGTATATCTTCGAGAAGCCTGCTTTATCTGGAATAATTGCTAGATGGCAAATGATCCTGACTGAGTATGATATTCAGTATACTATCCAAAAAGCTATAAAGGGGAGTGTACTAGTTTACCATCTAGATCATCAAGCCGTCGAAGATTATCAACCTATGAGATTCGACTTCCCGGACGAGGACATCATGACATTAGACAATATCGAAGGTAACAGACTGTATGACGGACCTGAACAAGGGTCCCGGTGGACCCTGTACTTTGATGGTGCTTCAAATGCACTCGGTAACAGTATCGGTGCGGTACTAATTTCTCCGGAAGGTTGCCATACACCTTTCACGGCCCGACTTTGTTTCAGCTGTACCAACAACATGGCCAAATATGAAGCTTGCATCTTTGGTCTCAAGGCTGCTATAGACTTGGGGATCAAATCTTTAATTGTATTTGGGGACTCGGCTTTGGTTATCAGTCAAATCAAAGGAGAGTGGGACACCAAACATCCTAATCTTATCCCATACAAAGAACATGTCCTGACGTTGTTGCCTCATTTCGAGCAGATCACCTTCGAGCATTTCCCGCGAGAAGAAAATCAGCTAGCAGATGCTCTGGCTACAATGTCTTCCATGTTTAAACTCGGCTGGGATAACGAGGCTCCCCAAATTACCATCGAGCGAATGGACGAACCTGCGCATTGTCATGAGATTAATACCGAAGAAGTAGTGGAACAACCCTGGTTTCATGAAATCAAAAGGTATCTCCAGACTAGAGAATATCCCGAAGGAGCTTTCGTCAATGACAAAAAGTTCTTAAGGAGATTTGCGGCCAAGTTCTTCCTAAACAACGACATCCTTTATAAGCGCAGCCATGATTGTGTTTTACTTCGATGTGTAGACAAAACTGAAGCAGAGTTGATCATGACTGAGATACACAGTGGCACATTTGGCACCCACTTGAGCGGACATACAATGGCTAAGAAGATTCTAAGGGCAGGCTACTACTGGTCTACCATGGAAGCTGATTGTCATCAACATTCCCGTACTTGCCACAAATGCCAAGTCTATGCCGACAAAGTACATATTCCTCCTGTCCCTCTCAACATTCTGACAGCTCCTTGGTCGTTCGCGATGTGGGGCATTGACATGATTGGGGAGATCAAACCCACGGCGTCCAATGGACATCGCTTCATCTTGGTCGCTATTGATTACTTCGCCAAATGGGTCGAAGCAGCTTCCTTTGCCTCTGTTACAAAGAATATGGTTGCCCGCTTCATCAAGCAGAACCTCATATGCCGGTACGGTGTCCCCGACAGGATTATCAAAGACAACGGTACAAATCTAAACAATACCATGATCACCGCCCTATGTGAACAGTTCAAGATTTACCATCACAATTCATCTCCCTATCGACCGAAGATGAACGGTGTTGTTGAAGCTACGAACAAGAATATCAAGAAAATCATTCAAAAGATGACAGTCACCTACAAAGACTGGCATGAGATGTTACTGTTTGCTCTGCATGGATATCGTACCACGGCACGCACTTCAACAGGGGCAACCCCATTTTCTTTGGTGTACGGCATGGAATCTGTTCTACCCATGGAGGTTCAGATTCCTTCCTTAAGGATTATGAAAGACGTTGGTTTGAGTGAAGACGATTGGATTTAGACCCGGCTTGATCAACTTAATTTGATCGACGAGAAACAGCTTACTGTTGTTTTCCATGGTCAGACGTATCAAAAACGCATGATCAAGGCTTTCAACAAGAAAGTAAGGCATCAGATATATCAAGTCGGAGATCTTGTAATCAAGCGGATCATCTTACCGCAAAGTGATCCCAGGGGCAAGTGGACTCCTACTTACGAAGGACCATTTGTGATCAAGAGCATCTTTTCTGGTGGGGTAATGATTTTGACCACCATGGACGGCGACGATTTTCCACACCCTGCGAACGCAGACATAGTCAAAAGATACTACGCATAAAATGACCCGACAAGTTGAAAACCCGAAAGGGCGACTTGGGCAAAAATGGGCATCCCGGTGAACCAAAAACCCGAAAGGGCGGTTCAGGCAAAAATTAGGGATAAAACAAAAAAAATTTGTACACCCGGCAAGTTGAAAACCCGAAAGGGCGACTTGGGAAAAATAGGGTTTCCCGGTGGATCGAAAACCCGAAAGGGCGGTCCAGGCAAAATTTAGGGAATTAAAGCGTATGACTATGTCTCGTCGGATCACTTTAAGAACAAATCTCTTCACCAGACAAGCTCCAAGCTTCTGATCAATCCAGTCATCGGCGGACGAAGCAGCAAATGAACAAGATATTCAGAGTTGTGAAGGCTATGGCAGAATGGGAATCCCATGGAATTATTACACATAGCCATCTTTCTTTTATATAAAAATTTTCATTTTTTTACGACAACATCCTCTTACTAGGATGCCTGTCTCCTTTGTACAAAGGTACTCACAAAAATTAATACAAATACACTTCGAAGTGCAGAAATTTGTTTGCCTTTTTTCTCTTTTACACTTATGTTTTATTTGAAAAAACGTCCAATGTTTTGTTAAATAGGCATATGCATTTTGAACATAATCACTATTTACAAATAAAACGAAATTGAAAAAGGATGATTACTGATAGGTTGAAGATGTGGGAAGATTATCTTTGTGCCATTCCAGAAGAAATCCCCTACGACACATCATTCAGATCCTCGACTAAGCTGAAGTTTGGAATATATTTCCCCAACGAAGTTAAGCTCCAAGATCCTCGGCAAAGCAAAAGCTTTCTAAAGCTTGACTCCCCAGCTGAGCTGAATTTCAAATTTCCCATCAGAGTTAAGCTTCGAGATCCACAATGGAGCCCGAAAACCCTGAAAGTCCTATCCCCAGCGAAGCCAGAACAGTCTAGAAATTCTCCCCACAGAGTTATTTCTCAGCAGATTGAAGATTCTCAATCTCATTTCTCCAGCAGAAGTCTCCCAGGTTTTAACTCCCCAGTAGATATTTTTCAGAGTTTCCCTTATTCCCCAAGCGGTCAACAAGGATTTCTAATCTTTAATAAACAAAGGTTTTTTGGAATCCCCAACGTCGGTCAAGGATGTGCTTTCCCCGACAGCAGTCAGAGATCTCATTGTCTCCAGTTATCAAGGATTTATTTTCCTCAGCAAGACAGCTACTCAGCTTAAATGCACATCCATTACATTCATATATCATAAATATTGATATAACACATATATTGCATCATACATTTCATGCAACATAACTTTGTGTTTCAGCTAATATTTTACCCTTTTCAGGATAAGATTAATAAGCTTCGATTCAACTCCTGAAAACAGTTTACAGATGCTTCCAAATACAGATGTTAATCTATCGCTTGTTCAGATTCAACTCCTGAAAACAGTTTACGGATGCTTCCAAATACGGATGTTAATCTATCGCTTGTTCAGATTCGACTCCTGAAAACAGTTTACGGGTTCTCCAGATATGGATGTTAATCTATCGCTTGTTCAGACTCAAGACCTCTGAAAATAGTTTACGGGTTCTCCAGATATGGATGTTAATCTATCGCTTGTTCAGATTCAACTCCTAAAAACAGTTTACGGATGCTTCCAAATATGGATGTTAATCTATCGCTTGTTCAGATTCAACTCCTGAAAACAGTTTATGGATGCTTCCAAATACGGATGTTAATCTATCGCTTGTTCAGATTCGACTCCTGAAAACAGTTTACGGGCTCTCCAGATATGGATGTTAATCTATCGCTTGTTCAGACTCAAGACCTCTGAAAACAGTTTACGGGTTCTCCAGATATGGATGTTAATCTATCGCTTGTTCAGATTCAACTCCTGAAAACAGTTTACGGATGCTTCCAAATACGGATGTTAATCTATCGCTTGTTCATATTCAACTCCTGAAAACAGTTTACGGATTGTGATCGGTGGAAATAGAACTGACTGTTTTTTAAGCTGGTTCGCGAAATGTCGCGGTAAGCAAGAGTCGCCACCGTCTTTTATTTTCTCCAACAAGGAAAGGACAAAATCACAACAAAATTCCTTTTCGAGATGTTTCTCGGTTCAGGAGGTAGATTATAGAAAGGGAAGGTGTTAGCACCCTTTCTATCCGTGGTTATCCACGGGCTCTTAGGTACTTGCTCTTTATGTTTTCAAAAATTGTTTGCTTTTTAAATGTGTGTGGGTTTGGAAAAAGTTTAGTTTGAAAAACTTCTAGGTAACTCTTGTATCAGTCCTCAAGAGTGTATGAAGTATTTATTTGAAAACTTTTTGAAAGTGTAAGTGCGAAAAGTTGTTTTTGTTTTGAAAGAGCAAGTACCCAGGAGAAATCTACCTACCCTAAGGAATTAGGCTGTGTAAGAGTCCTTTAGATAGTACTATCCCACTATTGAGAAGTAGGTAGCACCGTCGTTGGAGTTATTCGGGTCAATTCGATGATAAGGGACATGTGTGGTCACCAAAGCAATAGTAGGACGCCTTAGCGGTAACCCTAATGTCCTAGATCCTTTTTATCCGAGGCAACCGTTTCGAGGCAACTGGATCTTTAGACAGGAGGGCGACCTCTAAAACACCCTATACTTGACGACCACGTCGAGGCAACCAGTGAGGCGTACCCTAGGAGTGGCATGTGCATGTGTGTTGTTTCAGTTTATATTTATCTTTGAACATGTTATTTGTGAGCTACGGATTGGTTTTATTTTTCAAGCAAGTCTTGCATGCATAATTAACAGTTAAGAGTGCGGAAAATAAAGTGCGGAAAATGAATCTACGCTAGTACAAGGCGCGGGTCTATACATCGCCAAAAACAAAACCTGTTTTGGAAAATAAATGCGAGAAAAGTAAAGAAAGCAGTAAAAGACCTAATTAACTATTACATCCTTGGAAACAGTTACATCAATATAATCAAATAAATAATAGAATGCGAAAGAAATTAAATCGGGAACGTCTTAGGGTTTTGACCCTTTTTGAGAAAAGAAAGCAATTTTAGTCCTTTTTTGCAATTAAAATTAAACTTAATAGCTAATTAATTAATTAATTAAAAGAAAAAGTATTTTTGTGTTTTTTATGTTTTTAATGAAAATAAAAATAAAAAGAAATTAAAAGTCAAAAGTTAGTAAAAACCTAAGTCTAATTTATTTTACTTATTATGAAAAATAGTCAAAATTAAACCTAATTAAACTAAATCAATTTGGTTAGTATTTATTTACAAAATAATAATTAAAGTGAAATTAATAATAATAATAATAATAATTACATTTTTTGGTTTTCTGAATTTATTATAAAAAATTAATTTGTTAATTAAATACTAATAGTTAATAGAAAATAATTAAATAGAAAATATAAAAGAGAAAAAAGAGAAACAAAACCCTGGGGGTGTTGGGCCCAAATGGAGGTGAGTTTAGAAATTCTGGCCCATTAAGAATCAGGCCACGTTTGACTTCTGGGGATTATCTGTACGTGCATTGACCTGAGCATACCATGAACATCCAATTCTGACCACTGGATTTGTGCTTGAAGACACTTGGCGTCTGGATGAGCAAGGTGTATGATGGACACCTCCTAAAGCGCTGCATGAGAATACATTATGAAAAATAATATGAGGATTTTGGGTGGACCTAGGAATCGAACCCAGGTCCCAATGATGATCAGCCAGGTCACTAACCACTCCAC
Organism: Vicia faba; assembly: GCA_948472305.1. Taxonomy (NCBI): domain Eukaryota; kingdom Viridiplantae; phylum Streptophyta; class Magnoliopsida; order Fabales; family Fabaceae; genus Vicia; species Vicia faba. The sequence continues at coordinate 1,610,568,470 of OX451738.1, read as the reverse complement.
CACGCGCTTGCTTCTGTTAGTATAATAACCAATAAATATAATATAAAAACATAACGCCTATGCTGGAAAGAGAAACAAGCGCGCGTTATTTTTTTGAATCGTCCAATGGCACGCTTCCACGTCCTTCGTCTTCCTCCCTGAATACATGTAAAATAAATCAAATAGCGGGGGTTTTTAACCCCCACAAACTGAAAAAGGAAAAATAGTGATTAGGTCTGTGCGCAATATAAATTCATCGCGAGGGTTCCATCTTGCTCGTCTTGTTCAGACGGTTTCAACCATGGGCATTAGGGGTCCTGATTTTTCTTGTGCAGCAAATCCCTAATTGGAAAGCTTCGAAACCCTAAAAATCGTTAATGGCAATTCACAATCCTGTGCATTATAATCCAATTAATCAATACCAATAGCTTCATATGGATGCAAACAATACAAAACAAACCATAAATCACATCAAATGTTCATGAATTGTGAGTTTCGATTATGGCAAAAGTGTGCAAACCGTATGACTGTTCTTGCGTGTTCTTTGGATGTTAGCCCTTGATTTTGATTCCAATCCGTTCCTGGGAGTGCTAGCAATGTATTTGAATCACTGAAACGCCTTGAATTGGCTTGGAAGGTAGCAAACAGTTTTCACTTTTTCCTTGGATTTTTTGAATGTGATTATGGTTTTCTGCAGCAGCTTGCACGTGAATAGCATTAGGGTTGGCTTGCTTGCATATATGGGAATAGAATTAGGTCAAGTCTTGGCCCAAAGATCCATTGCATTCATGATTTCAATATTTGATTTTCAATCAAATCTTTTTGCCTCTTTTTGATGGAGAAAACTTGCCAAAATTGGAGATCTTTGTCCCCTTGACGTGCACACGAATTTGCCAGCTCATATTGGTCATATTTGCTTCATAAAAAGATTTGAAAACCATATCTTTGAATTTCCTTTATTTTAAATCAATTAAATGAATTAATATTAATAAAAAATTCAATTAATTAATTAAAAATAAGAAAATAAATCAATTTAAGCTCAATGGGTCGTGCATAAGCCTTGGACAAAGTTTCAAGAAGGAATTTGAGGCCCATTAGCAAAAATGAGGTGTTTTGAGCAAAGTTGACTTTTGCAAATTCACAAAAATTTCCCAACTTCTCCAATGCATATCTTGCTAAATTTTGATCATATGAACATGTTCTTGGACATTTTGGAAAGGTCTTGAAGTCCTCTAACCAATTCCTTTGGTCCCATGTCATTTTGATTTACCAATCTCAAGTTATGGTCTTTGACTTAAAATGCCTTTTTGTTGACTTTTAAAATTGACCTATAATGTAGAAATTGATAACTTTTTGTGAGAGCATTTCTTGGACTTGGAATGTGAAGATGAGTTATAGGAAATGTCATACCCTTCAAAATGAGAATTGGATGGGATTTTTCTGATGAACCATGAAAAAGTTATGCCCTGGTCAAGATACAGTTGACTTTTCAACTGTCCAAAAATAGAAACTTTTGCATCTTTGATGATTTTTGAGCCATTCTTGTGGAATCATGATCAAGACTTGATCAAATGATGATTGTGGCTTCAAAATAAGATGTTGACCAAAAATTCTGACTTTTGACTGTAAAATGACCATTTTGCCCCTATAGTTGACTGTGAAGCAAATAAAGATTTTGACTATGCAACTTGACCCTGTGAGTCTTGAAACTTGGCATGTAGATGCTTGGCAATGTATATAGGCCTATGGGACTTGATTGAACCATTGAAAACCCCAAATTCCTTGTAAGAAACAAAACCCTAATTTTGACTGGCTTAGGAGGCATTTGAACTGTGTAACCCTTGAGAGATCTTGAGCCATTTGAATATGATTCTTGTTAAATCTTGGAGAATATGGGAGGGAAAATTTTGGGGTACAACAGTTGCCCCTGTTAAATCTTCTTAGACCTGAGGATGTAGATTGGCTTGCGTGCCTTTCGTGATCCGACGGTGGAAGATGATTGAACACTAGAGTGCCCAGAAATTTGCACTCGCATAGTGTAGTATCAGCAATGTGATGGCGGGAATGGGCTTACAGATGCCATTTGGAGAGGTGGATAGGAGGATGGGATTATAGATGCCATCTGGAGATGTAATGGATAGTTGTGAAGATGGGCTTAAAGATGCCATCCAGGGGTGTCGATCGCGTAAGAGATTCCTTAGCGAGAACTTGCGTACCTGAGAAAGAAAGATAATTTTCTGGCCTGTTACAGGTGTTGATCTTCAAACTCTTCATGCAGATATGCCCTGGCTAGATACAGGTATCGAATCTACAATCAATCGCTCACAAATATGCCCTGGCTAGATACAGGTATCGAATATGGAACTTCAAAAGGTTGATGGGTTGTCTCTACTGACAAGTTATCTTAGAAAAATCCTTAGAGATTGATTTAACTGAACCTGGGGAGGTTTTGTCTTCTCTGACGAGTTGTCTCTTTTAACAGGTTATCTTCATGGACGGGTTGTCTTCAATGACAGGTTGTCTTCGATGACAGGTTGTCTTCAACGACGGGTTGTCTTCAACGACGGGTGGTCTATAATGACGGGTGTCTACATTGACGGGTGTCTATAATGACGGGTGTCTACATTGACGGGTGTCTATATTTACGGGTGTCTATAATGAAGGGTGTCTATAATGACGGGTGTCTATAATGACGGGTGTCTATGATGACAGGCTGTCTTCTTTGACTTTAGGAATTAATTTAATTGGCCTTGTCTTCTTTGACTGGATTGGTCTCTTTTGACTGTATTTGTCTACTTTGACATAGCTGATCATTTAACTGTATCCTTCCTGAAAGGTAAAGGTCAGTCATATGCAATGCATGATATGGATCGAGCAATGACGTTCTCAACCTAAATGAGATTGTATGCTATGATGCATATATGCATGTATCATGATGTATAACAATGTGATGTTTATGAATGTATCTTTGTCTGGGAAAATAAATTCTTGGCGAATACCGGGAAGTTCGTTGAATCCTGGGCCGATGCTGAAGAGTAGAGTTCTTCATTTCCGCTGGGGATGATGATTGCAAGGATAAACTGGTAGGAGAAGATGACTCCATTGGGGAATAAACTTGTTGAAGAGATTACTCTGCGGGGAAATACTCTATGGGAAGAGATACTTCGCTGAGATTTTAATGAGAACTCCACTGGGGGTTATGTTGGGGAATTTGATGAACTCTGTTGGGGATAGGAAGAACTTCGCCAAAGACGATATTTCTGTGGTAATTAGCTGAGGATAACCCAGTTATAGGTTCTGGTGGGGGATAACCTCTAAACATGGCTGGAGAGAGATGCATGTACTCTGCAGGGGACAAGCTTCCAGAATCTACTGGGGATAAGCTTCTAGAATCTACTGGGGAAACTTTTTGGACTGCACTAGGGAATGGCTCCACTGGGGTGTTTGGTATTCCGCCGGGGAACAATCTTATATTAAGGTTGTCGGGGATGCTTGCTTAGGAACATCTGTATACTCCGCTGGGGAATGTTGAGATCTTCTGGGGATCCCCAACTTCCTTAAGGCTGATAGTAGACTAACTCTGCTTGGGGAGAGTATTGTTGACTTGCTGGAGATACTGTGCCTTTTCGGGGTTGACGGGAGACCAACTCTGCTCGGGGGAGAGTATCGCTGAATCTTGTCTTACCCTGCGGAGAGTGAAGGTATCTTGGTCACGTTCTTCAGCTGAACTTACCTTGTACCTGGAGAGCAAAGCAGTTGTACAGTCTGGACAATTCTTATTGCCCCAGTTTCTGTGGGAGAAGAAGGCCTATGAGGTGCTTGATAACTGCCGATTGGACAAATCTTCTTCTGGTAGGCAAGTGACGAGATGACGAGACATAGTCGTACGCTTTGATTCCTAACTTTTGCTTGGACCGCCCTTTCGGGTTTTCAGTCCACCGAGATACCCATTTTTGCACAAGCTGCCTTTTCAGGTTTTCGACTTGCCGAGTGTACAGATTTTTCATTTTCATCCCTTATTTTTGCCCGAACCCTTTTGGTTCACCGGGAAGCCCTTATTTTTGCCTAGGCCAGTCGACCTAGCGGGTCTTTGATTATGCGTAGTATTTTTTCGACTATGTCCATGCTCTCCGAGTACAGGGAGTTGTCACTGTCAGTAGCGTTGTGTTGCCATACTACCAGAAGATCTTCGTTGACCATGCAAGATTCGTCGCTGGAATTCATGTCCAATGCCCCAAGTGACTCAGGCGGAGATTTGCCCCTGGCTGTTTGGCATTTTTGAGAGATTCCTTGAATCTTGACTGGACTGCCCCAGATGTTGGACAATGATCATTCTGTGCCCCTTGATTGGAAGTGCTTTTGTTCACTAGATATTCTTCGTGTGAATTTCTAGGTTGTTCAAACAAATAGTCATATGCAAACAATGTTATTTTAAGAATGCAAAGCTTATGTCTGTCTTGATATTTTTGAAAATGCAGTTTTTTCATAAAAACAAGTGATTTGTTTTTTGTAAATTGTGATGTCAACTCGTTATTTTACCGCAAGCCTTAAGGAGTCAGGATACCTTTCGTAACAGTATGCTTTCGAACTAACCCATGCTTCATCTAAGACTTTTTGAGGGTTGTAACGTGGCCTGGCTCACGGTTTAAGAAACAAAGGATAAAGGCTCAAATTTATTTGTACGCACCCGCTCTTCGTGATGTTCTTCAAACCTAAACTCAGCTGATCGTGCGTTAGACCTTGTTTGAGTCTTTTGCTCTGATATACAAGTGATGGTTCGGATATTGACAGTTTATTTTAAATAGGCAGCCATTTCTTTTTGTTGAGGGTTTGTAGGACCTCTTTCTTTTTTTTTTGATTTCGTTATCCCTGTTTTTTTTGCCTGAACTGTTTCTTTTGTGATTACAGTCAGCGGGATGCCCCAGTTTTGTAAGTCTCCTTCATAGGTTTTGACTTAACGGGCTTTTATTTCTGAGAGGTAATGTCTGCTTGTCTTTATGATTATTAGGAACCATCATTGTCTTTTGTTTTGTAAGGACTCCTTGGATGCCATTCATTGTGCACTTGGATCAACTGAGAGAACTACCCTGCCCCAGGTTATGATTAAGGGTTTTAATTTTCGAAAAGAAATACTCCAACTTCTTTGGCTCAGAGGGGTTGACGAGGGATTATCTTCCTTATAACTCCAGTGTTTAGGATTTGAAACAATGTCTGTACCTCATTAGCGGGGTCTGTTCAAAAGCATATTGTAGAGATCGTGGTATCGTTTTCGTCATCCTCCCTCAAAAGGCTTAGAATTATTAATCGAGAGTTTGAACATCACAAAAATGAAAGCAGTTTGAATATAGTGAATACGAATATATTGATTCAGAATAGACATATGCGATGCATTAATGAAATAAAAGAGTTTGCTATGACAATAGTTGTTTGAATAAGCAAAGAAAAATACAACTCGGAAATTCAAATAAAACAAAAGCCTTCAATGATTTGGCAAAGGAGCAGTGATTATGTTTGGAGTCTCTGGTGCTTCAAACTGGATTTCTTTGGCATCAATCATGTCTTGAACCTTATTCTTCAGGGCCCAGCAGTTGTTTGTGTCATGTCCCGGGCTGTCAGAGTGGTATGCACACCTTTCATTGGGATGATAGTTAGGAGCGGAAGTGTTTGGATTCCGAAGAGGAGCCCTTAACGTAATCAGCCCTGCCTTCAACATTTGCTGTAGCGCTTGAGCCAGTGACATGTTGATCTTAGTGAACTGTCTTTTGGGTGCGACCTCCTTACGTTGCTGCCCCTGTCCTTGTTGAGCAGGCATAGGATTGGAGATCTGGGTTGCCCCTACATGTTGATCATGACGACTCTTTTTACCGTACACAGCATTGGACTCCTTTTTCCATGGTAGGTCTTTTTCTGAGCATCAGAATGTGTAGCTTCTTGAATCTTCCCACTTTTGATGCCAGCTTCAATCCTTTCCCCAGTCAAGATAAGGTATGTAAACCCGGCTGAAGAGTTTCCGATCAAATGATTAAAGAACATACCAGACAGGGTCCCCAAGAACATGTCAACAAGCTCACGGTCAGTTAGAGGTGGTTGCACCCTTCCAGCAAGGTCTCTCCACTTTTGCGCATACTCCTTGAATCCTTCGCCCGTCCCTAGTGACATACCCTGGAGTTAGGTACGCGTAGGAGCGAGGTCGGAATTATATTGATACTGCTTGTAAAACGCAGTAGCCAAATCCTCTCAGTTACGAATACTGGTTCCATCCAGCTGATAGAACCATTCGAGTTGAGTCCCTGAAAGACTATCCTGGAAGAAATGGATCCATAAGTTCTTGTCTGCAGTGTAAGGTTAGATCTTCCTTACATATGATCTGAGATGCAGCTTAGGACAGGACGCTCCATCGTACTTTGCGAAAGCAGGAGCCTTGAACCTATGAGGAATCACTACCCCAGAGGATAAACCTAAATCTTCGAAGTCCAGGCCGGGCACTTTCGGTATCTCCATAGCACTTAACCAGTCTTCGAGCTGTTTGTACCTGTCTTCGGCAGGAGGATACTGTTCATCATTGAAATCCGTCTCGTTGTCGGAGACCACGGGACTAGGAACCCTTCTCTCTTGAGGATTGTCCTTGCCTACAGATGAGGTAGTCAGCTCAGCCTCATTCGGTGATCCATTCCCAGATCTGCGTCTAGTGTTGAACAAAACAGTCCTCTTCTTCTTCTTCTTCTTCTCTTTCAGAATCAGAGTTTTTAAGTCCTGTTGACCCTGGGCTAGGCTCATTACCAACTCCTGGAACTGGGCATTCTGGGCCTGGAGGGCCTGGATAGCTTGTTCAGTGGATGGTTCAGGATTCATGATGATTGCTGAAATAAACAGCGAAGAAGGTAAGTGACCTGTAAAAAGGGTACATGTAATGCAATGATATGTATGATATGCATGCAATGTTTTCAAGGATCTCGCAGGGTAAACAAGAAAATTGTTAGGATTTGAATCTGGTAGCTTGATTGAAGGAACTTCATGTTGTTGAGGGTCCTTCTTCAAGAGTCAAGGCTCACCATATCGAGTGGGTCATAGCCCCTGACTCGAGTTATCAACCTTGGCTAGAGGAAAATAAATCCCCTTTTGCCCCTTGCTGGACATTTTGATTCATCATGACCTGCATCACAGACCCTTGAGATCCTTGAAATGGGTTAGTCCGTATGCAGGATGTATGCAATGGTATGATGGTATGATGTTATGCTATGCATGGAGTGATATAAGTAAACCCTGTTATAAGTCCCGATCAAGGACTGTAAACAAACCCTTCAAGAAACTCATGTGTCAGGTAACAAGAATGTGCAAGTAGTCAAGTTTGAAGGCACACAAGTCACACAGAGAGCCCTTAGAGTTTAGGCCAGCATGAAGTTTAGGTACTACCCTTTTTCAGTTTCGTTGGTTAAGACCTGTCCTAGAAAATAGTAACCGGGTTCTAGAGGATCTCAATATCACTGACTACCCTCAATCGGTCATAACTCCAGCGTCGCAATCTTTTCTTGCGGCCAGAACCATCGTGAGAGTTTAGCCTTAATGAGTGTAGCATACTGCTACTATTCTATGGCCAAGTTGGGTCATTTTAGGGTTCTAAGGTCGGTTGGTGCTTAATGACTCCTCAGAAGACCCATATTCTCCTCGTTGCAACACAAGGGATATCGGTACAGACCAAGGTGTCACACCAACGTAGCCACTGCTTCACCCGTGTCGGTCTACGCCGGACAGGTCCCTCACAGCTTATGCTACCTAAAAGGGTATTCCCCAGATCCGGGTTATGATCTATGAAACTCCGATGCAAAGCCCACAAATATAAAAGCAAACAAGCAATTGAAAACATAAGAGTGGTCTAATCCTAAGGTACACCTCACTTATTAAATATCCCCACCAGAGTCGCCAGTTCTGTGATCGGTGGAAATAGAACTGACTGTTTTTTAAGCTGGTTCGCGAAATGTCGCGGTAAGCAAGAGTCGCCACCGTCTTTTATTTTCTCCAACAAGGAAAGGACAAAAGCACGGCAAAATTCCTTTTCGAGATGTTTCTCGGTTCGGGAGGTAGATTATAGAAAGGGAAGGTGTTAGCACCCTTTCTATCCGTGGTTATCCACAGGCTCTTAGGTACTTGCTCTTTATGTTTTCAAAAATTGTTTGCTTTTTAAATGTGTGTGGGTTTGGAAAAAGTTTAGTTTGAAAAACTTCTAGGTAACTCTTGTATCAGTCCTCAAGAGTGTATGAAGTATTTGTTTGAAAACTTTTTGAAAGTGTAAGTGCAAAAAGTTGTTTTTGTTTTGAAAGAGCAAGTACCCAGGAGAAATCTACCTACCCTAAGGAATTAGGCTGTGTAAGAGTCCTTTAGACAGTACTATCCCACTATTGAGAAGTAGGTAGCACCGTCGTTGGAGTTATTCGGGTCAATTCGATGATAAGGGACATGTGTGGTCACCAAAGCAATAGTAGGACGCCTTAGCGGTAACCCTAATTTCCTAGATCCTTTTTATCCGAGGCAACCGTTTCGAGGCAACTGGATCTTTAGACAAGAGGGCAACCTCTAAAACACCCTATACTTGACGACCACGTCGAGGCAACCAATGAGGCGTACCCTAGGAGTGGCATGTGCATGTGTGTTGTTTCAGTTTATATTTATCTTTGAACATGTTATTTGTGAGCTACGGATTGGTTTTATTTTTCAAGCAAGTCTTGCATGCATAATTAACAGTTAAGAGTGCGGAAAATGAATCTACGCTATTACAAGGCGCGGGTCTATACATCGCCAAAAACAAAACCCGTTTTGGAAAATAAATGCGAGAAAAGTAAAGAAAGCGGTAAAAGACCTAATTAACTATTACATCCTCGGAAACAGTTACATCAATATAATCAAATAAATAATAGAATGCGAAAGAAATTAAATCGGGAACGTCTTAGGGTTTTGACCATTTTTTAGAAAAGAAAACAATTTTAGTCCGTTTTTTGCAATTAAAATTAAACTTAATAGCTAATTAATTAATTAATTAAAAGAAAAAGTATTTTTGTGTTTTTTATGTTTTTAATGAAAATAAAAATAAAAAGAAATTAAAAGTCAAAAGTTAGTAAAAACCTAAGTCTAATTTATTTTACTTATTATGAAAAATAGTCAAAATTAAACCTAATTAAACTAAATCAATTTGGTTAGTATTTATTTACAAAATAATAATTAAAGTGAAATTAATAATAATAATAATAATTACATTTTTTGGTTTTCTGAATTTATTATAAAAAATTAATTTGTTAATTAAATACTAATAGTTAATAGAAAATAATTAAATAGAAAATATAAAAGAGAAAAAAGAGAAACAAAACCCTGGGGGTGTTGGGCCCAGATGGAGGTGAGTTTAGAAATTGTGGCCCATTAAGAATTAGGCCACGTTTGACTTCTGGGGATTATCTGTACGTGCATTGACCTGAGCATACCATGAACATCCAATTCTGACCACTGGATTTGTGCTTGAAGACACTTGGCGTCTGGATGAGCAAGGTGTATGATGGACACCTCCTAAAGCACTGCATGAGAATACATTATGAAAAATAATATGAGGATTTTGGGTGGACCTGGGAATCGAACCCAGGTCCCAATGATGATCAGCCAGGTCACTAACCACTCCACCACGCGCTTGCTTCTGTTAGTATAATAACCAATAAATATAATATAAAAACATAACGCCTATGCTGGAAAGAGAAACAAGCGCGCGTTATTTTTTTGAATCGTCCAATGGCACGCTTCCACGTCCTTCGTCTTCCTCCCTGAATACCTGTAAAATAAATCAAATAGCGGGGGTTTTTAACCCCTACAAACTGAAAAAGGAAAAATAGCGATTAGGTCTGTGCGCAATATAAATTCATCGCGAGGGTTCCATCTTGCTCGTCTTGTTCAGACGGTTTCAACCATGGGCATTAGGGGTCCTGATTTTTCTTGTGCAACAAATCCCTAATTGGAAAGCTTCGAAACCCTAAAAATCGTTAATGGCAATTCACATTCCTGTGCATTATAATCCAATTAATCAATACCAATAGCTTCATATGGATGCAAACAATACAAAACAAACCATAAATCACATCAAATGTTCATGAATTATGAGTTTCGATTATGGCAAAAGTGTGCAAACCGTATGACTGTTCTTGCATGTTCTTTGGATGTTAGCCCTTGATTTTGATTCCAATCCGTTCCTGGGAGTGCTAGCAATGTATTTGAATCACTGAAACGCCTTGAATTGGATTGGAAGGTAGCAAACAGTTTTCACTTTTTCCTTGGATTTTTTGAATGTGATTATGGTTTTCTGCAGCAGCTTGCACGTGAATAGCATTAGGGTTGGCTTGCTTGCATATATGGGAATAGAATTAGGTCAAGTCTTAGCCCAAAGATCCATTGCATTCATGATTTCAATATTTGATTTTCAATCAAATCTTTTTGCCTCTTTTTGATGGAGAAAACTTGCCAAAATTGGAGATCTTTGTCCCCTTGATGTGCACACGAATTTGCCAGCTCATATTGGTCATATTTGCTTCATAAAAAGATTTGAAAACCATATCTTTGAATTTCCTTTATTTTAAATCAATTAAATGAATTAATATTAATAAAAAATTCAACTAATTAATTAAAAATAAGAAAATAAATCAATTTAAGCTCAATGGGTAGTGCATAAGCCTTGGACAAAGTTTCAAGAAGGAATTTGAGGCCCATTAGCAAAAATGAGGTGTTTTGAGCAAAGTTGACTTTTGCAAATTCACAAAAATTTCCCAACTTCTCCAATGCATATCTTGCTCAATTTTGATCATAAGAACATGTTCTTTGACATTTTGGAAAGGTCTTGAAGTCCTCTAACCAATTCCTTTGGTCCCATGTCATTTTGATTTACCAATCTCAAGTTATGGTCTTTGACTTAAAATGCCTTTTTGTTGACTTTTGAAATTGACCTATAATGTAGAAATTGATAACTTTTTGTGAGAGAATTTCTTGGACTTGGAATGTGAAGATGAGTTGTAGGAAATATCATCCCCTTAAAAATGAGCACTGGATGGGATTTTTCTGATGAACTATGAAAAAGTTATGCCCTGGTCAAGATACAGTTGACTTTTCAACTGTCCAAAAATAGAAACTTTTGCATCTTTGATGATTTTTGAGCCATTCTTGTGGAATCATGATCAAGACTTGATCAAATGATGATTGTGGCTTCAAAATAAGATGTTGACCAAAAATTCTGACTTTTGACTGTAAAATGACCATTTTGCCCCTACAGTTGACTGTGAAGCAAATAAAGCTTTTGACTATGCAACTTGACCCTGTGAGTCTTGAAACTTGGCATGTAGATGCTTGGCAATGTATATAGGCCTATGGGACTTGATTGAACCATTGAAAACCCAAAATTCCTTGTAAGAAACAAAACCCTAATTTTGACTGGCTTAGGAGGCATTTGAACTGTGCAACCCTTGAGAGATCTTGAGCCATTTGAATATGATTCTTGTTAAATCTTGGAGAATATGGGAGGGCAAATTTTGGGGTACAACACGGATGCTTCCAAATACGGATGTTAATCTATCGCTTGTTCAGATTCGACTCCTGAAAACAGTTTACGGGTTCTCCAGATATGGATGTTAATCTATCGCTTGTTCAGACTCAAGACCTCTGAAAACAGTTTACGGGTTCTCCAGATATGGATGTTAATCTACCGCTTGTTCAGATTCAACTCCTTAAAATAGTTTACGGGTTCTCCAGATATGGATGTTAATCTATCGCTTGTTCAGATTCAAGATTCCTGAAAACAGTTTACGGGTTCTCCAGATATGGATGTTAATCTATCGCTTGTTCAGATTCAAGACTTCTGAAAACAGTTTACGGGTTCTCCAGATATGGATGTTAATCTATCGCTTGTTCAGATTCAACTCCTGAAAACGGTTTACGGATTCTCCAAATACGGATGTTAATCTATCGCTTGTTCAGACTCAACTTCTGAAAACAGTTTACAGATTCTCCAAACATGGATGTCAATTTATTACTTGTTCAGACCCCCAGTTCAGAGATGTTCCAAAACATGGACACCTTTCTGATACTCATTCTTTCACCTACCATATACGTTCAACAAACATTCCAGATGGCATCTTTAAGCCCATCCCCGACAAGTTTCGGTCACATCTCCAAATGGCATCTTTAAGCCCATTCCCTCAAACTACGCTTTTGACGAGTGAAATTTTTTTGGGAACTCTAGTGTCCAATCATTCTTTTACCTTCGAGTCGCGAAAGGCAAAACTGCCAATCTAACTCTTCAAGTTCAAGAAGATTGAACAGGGGCAGCTGTTGTACCCCAAAATTTGCCCTCTCAAGTCTCAAGGTTTTTCTTACGAGGATTTTCAAGGTTCAAGCTTGAACAAGTGCATTGGAATTTTCCAGTACCAAAATTAAAAGGAAACTGTCAAAAATGGAGAAAACAGATAAAAATATGATTTTGACAAAATTTGGAGAAATACAAGTGTTCTTCGTTTCAGCTCTTTCGATTGGCCTTTAGGCCTCTTTCGATCAACATCCTTCGATTTGCATTTTGGCCTCTTTCGACCCAAGGTTGGCTTGCATATTTCGATTGGCCTTTTGGCCTCTTTCAACACAAGCTTGGCATGCATCCTTTGACTGGGCATGGTCCTCTGACACAGTTTGGTTTGGATTCACAAGGAAAAGAGCCTCTTGTCATCTATTTCATTTCCAAGGCAGAAGGCTCTCTTTTAACATCCTTCGATCTGCACCTTTTGCTCCCTATTTGTCTCTTTAGAATATGAACACTTTGTCTTTCGTTTGACCACATGTACCCCCTGGTGTGCAAGCTTTCTATTAGACATGAGCCACCTTCACAAAGGTTTCGACTGGACTGTTGGTTCCATTCGAATCAACATCTCTCAAACCCAACTCTGAACCCTTCGACGCAGTCTTCTTTGATACGTTTCTGGAACTCTTTGACACAAGTGGGAAATAGGATCTGGAAAGGACAACTAAATTTGTGGACCCTGCTACGTGATCTTGCTTTAAAAAACTTAATGCTTGTATCTCACTCCATAATTAATTACTTACTTGCTGGATTAAGCTTTTGTCCAGGTGATTAAGCCTCTGTCCAGAAGTTTTTGCGTGAGAGTGTACTTGTTAAGTACAAATCATGTGCCAAAGCCCATGCTTTGCTAAAATCATGCTTGTACTTCACCAAAAATCAGGGAAGCCAGCCCCCCTTTTGCCAACAACTTCTGTACTTCACCTTGGAACCTTGGAAAAATCTACAATGACTTAATTTTCACGCTTCAGCCAAGCAACATCATTTGTTTTAACTCCTAAACCTTTTCTCTATAAATAGAGGAACCATTGACAAAGAAAGGGTCCAGATTTTTGCTAAGAGAAAAAATCATAAAAAATCCTTAAGTGCTCAAACTCTCCAACGTTCTGAAAAAGAAAACTTTCAAAAACTCTAAGATTTTTTTTATAAGAAGTCTCAGTAGTGTACCTTTCAATTTACTTCCCCTAAACTGAAGCAACCTTCGATTCACCTTCCACCATCATATACTCTCTTTCGGTTCAGGGACTGTCCAAACCAAGCAGTAACAGAACTAGTTTCAGGAAAATCCCAGCGAAACTCCCTCCACCATCAAAGAAGTCACTTACAGCTCTTTCAATTCAACACTTCAAGAGGTAAGTTCTCTCTAAACTTGGAACTCTTTCATTTCAACATCATGTGTACATGCCAATAAAGGAAAATGTAGATATTTCTGGACCATGTTTTAACATTCGATCCTAACTGCCCATATGCTGAAAAACTCAACCTTAATTAGTTACTTTGGACTGAGACCCATTGTTTTGTTTTTTGTGCTAACCCCTGGACTGTAGTTATGTTTGGATGTTGTATTTTAAGAACTTGAGACAGGTTTTTTATGCCCTTCGATTGGCTAGCTGCATAAGCCTTTCGAATCAGAATTTAAGGACCTGAGATACTTACAGTGAGTCAGCAAGGAGCTTGTGGAAAAGACAGAACCTTACTGACTCTAACCCCCAGTCGAAGGAGACAAAGGCAAATCGAATGACATGACTGATTCCAGACTCCCAATCGAAAGACTTTCCCTCACTGCTTTCAACCCCCAGTCGAAGGAGGCAGAAAGGCAGATTGCATCCTATACAAGTTCCAGGCCCAGTCGAAAGGCACAACATGCTGACCGTGAGACCTCAATCGAAATTTATGCCTCCACCCTTTTCAGGCCAAATTGAAGAGAGTCAGAAAGTGCAGAATCGAAGGGTGCTCCTGCCTGAATCAAAAGACCCTCATTTTTTGCTTTTATATTTGCCTTTATATTTTTATGCAATTCAATATGGTTGTAATAGTGTAGGATTTTATCTTTCTTCACTTTATTACTTTTATATGCTTGCTAGTAAATAGGATATGTATGGCAAGATAAAACCAACAAGTAGACAATCACTAATATCAAAAACAAAAATGCATGTAAAAAATACACTTTGCACACATGCACCCCTAGGGTTTCATCCACTTGTTGCCTTCAAAATGGGCCATGGTTGCATGTTGAGTACTTTGGCAAAACAAAAACAAACAAAAAGATCATAGTCCCTCGATGATGCTATCGGAGTTGCCTAAACAAAATGATCAAGTCCCTCAAGAAAATTGCCAAAAATACTTGACACTATTGCTTTCATGGTATATACGATGACCCGCACCTGTCCCGTTTAAACATCCTAACGTAAGGTTGTTCACCAAATACAATGGTGAAACAACACTGTTAAAAGGGTTAAAAACATGAGAAAGATCTTTGAGAAATTTAGGGTAGATAGCTCTTAGTTACTTGATCAAATTTTCAAAACATCCTTGCCATTTTTCAAACACACATCTCAACACAATTTCAAAACAAACTTTCAAAAAAACATTGAAACATCTTTTCAAAAAGACAAACACCTTTATAAAACATTCAAACAAGAATTGTTACAAAGGTTGCCTAGACAAGGCATCTTTTTCAAAACATTTTCAAAACCGCACACAAAGCACCATTTCAAACAATTGAAAAGCAAAGGCAAGTGATCTAAGCAAGTAACTAAGAGCTCATGGATAACCATGGATAGAGAGGGTGCTAATACCTTCCCTTTCTATAATCTACTCCCCGAACCCAAGAAAACATCTCAAAGGTCTTTCCTGTGCTTTTTGACCTTTCCTTAGGATAAAATAAAAAGTCGATGGCGACTCTTGCTAAACCGAACATTTGCGAACACAAACGCAAAACACAAGTCAGTTCTCCCACCGTATCACATACAGTCTCCACGATCTATTGTTGTTTACCTAAAAAGTGTCCCCAGATCCGGGTGTAGGATCTTCAACAATATCCAAGCAAAAAAACCCTTAAAGATAAAGCAAGGAAAACAAACAAGAAAGCAATTTAAAGATGGCCTAGATCCTAAGGTAAACCCCACTTTATTTCTATTCCCCAACAGAGTCGCCAGTTCTGTGATACGGTGGCAGAACCGACTGTTTTTGTTACTACTGGTTTTGTGTTTTTTTATTCACAAATGTATGGTAAGTAAGAGTTGCCACCGTCTTTTATTTTATCCAACAAAGGAAAAGGGAAAAAGAACAAAAAAACCTTTTTCGAGATGTTTCTGAGTACGGGGGTAGATTATAGAAAGGGAAGGTGTTAGCACCCTTTCTATTTGTGGTTTTCCACGGGCTCTTAGGTACTTGCTCATTCTTAAATTGCTTTTGTGTGTTTGTGTGTTTGAAAAAGTTTTGAAATTGCCTTAGTGCGGTGTTTCACTTTATGGTAACCCTTGTATCAGTCCTCAAGGGTGTGATAAAATGTTTTTGAAAACTTTGTTTGAAAAGCTTGTTTGAAAGTGTAGGGGTAAAAATTTGTTATTTTGAGCAAGTACTTAAGAATTTCTACCTACTCGAAAAAGGTTGTTCATTTTGTTATTTCCTTTAGACAGCGCTATCTTACTATTAAGGAGTAGGTAGCTTCATCGTTGGAGTTTGAGGGACAATCGAAAGGGACGAGTACGATCACTAAAGCAATGATTTGGAAACTTTAGTAGTTACCCTAGAGTCTTAAAGATCTTTCCGAGGCAACATTCGAATGGGTCATTTTTTATATTTTGGGACTAGAGGGTAACCAATAAAATTCCCTATACTTCATGACCGTTTACCGAAGGCAACCGAAGTGGGGAAAACCCTAGGAGTGAGCATATGTAAGTGTTTTATTTTTAGTTATTTAACTTTGCACAGTTAGGGTTTTCTACTGTTTTAAATTATGACCTTTTGCACACAATCCTATTGTCAATCATCTAAAAGTTTATAATGACGGAAAGTAAAAGTGCGGAAAATTTAAACCTAGCTATTATAAGGCTTTGGGAAGGGGGATTACATAATCAAAAACTTGGAGAAAACAGTAAATAAAAGCAGTAACAAACCTAATTAACTATTACAAACTCGGAGCAATTATATTAATTGGAGAAATAAACAAATAAATGCGCGCGAGAATAAATTAAACGAGGGATTAAAATTAAATTAAAAAACATTTAATTAGTGAATAAAGAGAAAATATTTTTGTTGGGTTTTTTGGAGAAAAGTAATTACTTTTGCAAATTAACCTAATTTTTACTTAATTTTAATTATGAAAAAAAGAACTTAAATCATCCTAATTAACCTAATTAATTAATGAAATTAAATATTAAAAAAAATCTAATTCGAATGTTTTGTGTTTTTATGATTTTTTGATTTAATTAATAAACAATGATTTTGTAAAAATAATTTTAAACCAATAAAAACAATAAGAAATTAAAAAACGAATAAAATGGGCCTGGTGTGAAAGTAATTTTGGGAGGTGCATGGTTGAATTTTCCAGGCCCAGAATAGTTGGCCCATCTGCCTGCGTTTGATCTAGTGAGAAGCTTGCCAAGAGAGTCCACCATGCGCCTGCATGCTTGAGGCGTGGGATCTGGATATAGATTGATCCAATGATGAGATGTTGAGGTGCATGGTGAGCGCTTGGTTGTGTGATGCGCTGGATCTGTAAAGAGAAAATCAGAAAATAGAAAATGTCTGGACCTGGGATCGAACCCAGGTCATTCACTTCACATGCCTCACCCTTTGCCATCTGTTCTGGATTATTCATTCGTTCATATAATTAAACAAATAAAACATAAGTCAAACCAATTAGTATGCCTAGCAAAAAGCGCGCGTGATTCAAACCGTCCAACCAAGCTTGGACACGCCATCATCTTCCTCACTGGGACTGTTGTTTTAGAAAGGACTTTTACCTACGAATGGATTCGTCACTATAGGTTATAGTGATGGTTCTTGTGCATGGCTATAAACCTGTAAACATTCAAAATACAATACAAGCAGAATAAATTCCATCCAAAGCCATGGATCGATTGCAAATCAACCCCTGAACACGAAGAGACCCTTAATTTAGCCTAATTTTGCCTCTAACTAGGGTTCCCCAATTTAGAGCTCCGGAACCCTAGCCATGGCAGATGCCCATACCTGCACTCAAACTCCAATCGAAACATTCCAATATGTTGTAAATATGATAACAAGCATAGATATATAATCAGACTATGTTTATGATGCCAGAATCGTTGTAATCAAATTTTGGAAAAAGGGCAAACCATGACTGTTCTTACACTTGGTTCTTGATGCTTTGAGGCTCAGTAATGATTGGGATAGCTTCAGTGAAGGTCCAGGAGTGTTGTTGTGTCCTTGGAATTGCTTGAAAAGTCCTAGGGAGAGGAATCCGATCTGCACTTTTTTGACAAAAAGTTGAATTTTATTCTTGCTCTTAGGGAGGCAGGCTACGCATCAATTCTCTTTCTCTAGGGTTGCAATGCATTGTTATAAGTAGTGAATCAAATTAGGTCAATAGAATTAGAAAAAATCCAAAGATGTAATGGTCTTGAATTTTGATTCAAATCTTTCTAAAATTGGAGATTTCCTCTTGTTTTGGAGCTTGCACGACTTGTTTTGGCCATTGACAACATATGAGATCTATAATTCAATGCAAAACAAATCTCGTTCCACAAATTTGATTTATCTTTGATTTAACTTGATTTTATTTGAATTTTAAATAAATAAAATCAAAATAAATTAAATAAATAAGTGAATAAGGCATGGAGGGTCCCATAGGTCGTGGACCATGCTAGGAATGAGATTCAATCTTGAAAATATGGGCCCATGTGGATAGAATGCAATTTTGGGCATTATTGACTGTGCAAATTTCCAAAAATGACCAACTTTGACAATGCATATATCTCTCAATTTTGACCCTAAGAGGGTGTTATTGGACTTTTTAGAAAGCTTAGGATGTCCTCTAAACAACCCTTTTGGTTTTATCTCCATTGGGTCTTCCATGTTCATGTAAGAAGCTTTGACCTAAAAGGTGTTTTTGTTGACTTTTTGAAATGACCTATAATGTCTGAATTTATATCTTATCATGAGTGCATTTTTTGAACTTGAGGGATGAAGATGAGTTGTAGGGAATTGGATTATCTTCAAAATGAGCCTTGGATGAGAAATTTATGATAAATTATGAGAAAGTTATGCCTGGTCAAAGTTTGGTTGACTTTTCCTATAGAAACCCTAATTTAGCAACTTTTGAGTTTTGATGAATTAGGAGCATTCCTTGAGGAATCATGATCAAACCTTGATCAAATGATGGATATTACTTCAAAATGTTGATGTTAACCAAAAATCTTGAAGTTTGACTGTATGTGGGTCATAATTGACTTTTGACCTAATATAGTTGATTTCCAGGGATCTGAGTAGTTGATTGAGCAAACTTGTAGTGCAAGGCATGAAACTTGGCATGTATGATCTTGAGGACATATTAGGGAAATGAAAATCATTTAGGACCCTTAGAACTTAAACATCTTGATAAGGAGTTAAACCCTAGTTTGAGGCTCATTGTCTTAGGAGGAAGATTTGTCTGGTCAGTCCTTAGTCAACTTGAGCAATTGAGGACCTCTAAGAGTATGTTTTGTGTAAAAATGGGAGGGAAAATTTTGCGGTACAACAGAAAGCCCTCGAATAAATCCTTCTCCATGAAGCAAGGCGTTAGGTTGAAGGCTCAGGCAGTCACCCCTCCCTCAGTCACATCGGCGATCCCACCTTTTGGGCGAATCATTTTCTTGCTCAACCCAGCAGCGTGTTACTCAGCATTGCGGGTGCCCGACGCCCACATGATCCCTCCTTGACTGATTCGAAAAATGAACCCATGCGTGTAACCTGGTGCGGCTTCACCAACCTCTTATGGCTCTTTTTCTCTTGGGTCAGTTTCAACAATCTCTCATGGCACTCCGCCATATTACCTGCAAAAACAAAAACTGTATCCTCAG
Organism: Vicia faba; assembly: GCA_948472305.1. NCBI lineage: Eukaryota > Viridiplantae > Streptophyta > Magnoliopsida > Fabales > Fabaceae > Vicia > Vicia faba. Next base: position 1,610,549,081 of record OX451738.1, on the reverse strand, counting down.
GTCATCCTCATCAAGAAAACAAAAGAAGTCAAGAAATAAAAATATAATAAAATCAAGCGAGCATAAACCTAAGATATTCACGACTTGCTCGTAAGAACAACACTCGACGAGCACCTTGGTGTTGATCGGGCGCACCTCGAATATCAGCTCACCATCTTCATCAAGGATGTCATGTCCTTCCCTCGTGACCCACCTGGAAGGGAAGAACCCGTCGACAAACCGATTAAGGATGCCATAGGCCTCTTCGTCCTCAACACTCATGCCGTCGACGGGATTATGGTAATGCCCGAGACCATGTTCGTAGTGGCCCGAACACCAATGAATGGGAAACTTCGAGACTCACCCAACCTCCGGGTTACCCTCCGCATTATAACACAGTTCACCATTTTCATCCACAACGGAGGCCGGGTCAAACACGGCGTCCACGACTTCCTGGGTAGAAGGTTGCACGACATACCATCTGTCTTTGAAGTCGCGGATAGAGTCCATGTACATCCTAAATAGCCTCTTTGACTGTTTGAGGGAGACCCAACTGAGTTTCCCACCAGGACTGCCGTTATAGATGAAAAACCCTGAAGAACAGGGGGATGGTCGCCCCGATCCTTAGGAATCGACAAGTAATCTCAAATGCCCGAATGAAGGCAATAACGTTGGGGTGAAGCTGAGAGGGTGCTAGGTTCAAGTGATTGAACACCCCCACCTAGAAATCATTGAAGGGAAGACGAAGACCCAACTCTTTGAATACGACCTCATACATGGGGAAGCGGTCTTCCTCGAACTTTGAGCATATTCGAGCGGTGGGAGTCGGTCACAAGATCTTGAAGTTCCTTTGGAAACCTTCCTGATCGCCACCATACTCGACGACAGTGTAAGCCTGCCTCCTACTATAACTGTATATCGAGGCTATTCCTCGAGGCTCTGCCCTGACCCAAGCCAATGCATGATCATCGACCGTGTCAACCAAGTTAACACCCTCCTCGGCTATACTGGTCTCTTCGACATCCATGTGCTCAGAAGATTCAGTCATTTTACCTGTAAAGTAGAGGAAACCAGTGAATTCGACAGCAAATCCAAATCTATCCCTCCATAACGCAAGTGAAATGGTTATGCGGCACCCAGACCAAGTCAACACTCACTCGAGCAGAAAGGGGAATTACACGGCCTTCGATCAGGGCACGAAAATCGTGTCAGTCTTATAATACCACACAACGGTTATAACGACGAACATTTGTTTTCATGAACACCTCGGGCACATGATGAATACAGCGAACAAAATATGAATTTGCCAGCCAAAATCATGAATTCTCCAGGAATTGCATCAATTTCTTGTGCAAAATTCATGAATTTCACGGGGACGTGTGGAGACCACAGGGTAAATTCACCTAAGTGTCGGTGAAAAGATGAATAACACTGACTTAAACACAAAAAGTACGCATGAATACCCCGAGCAAACCCCCCCAGGTGCAAAATTCTACAACTTAAACATCATCAAAGCCAATCTAAACAAGAGTATCACGAAAAATACTTACTTGAACAAGAATATATGAGGAATAACGAGGGTAGATGAAGAACACGCGGCAAATTCTGCAGTGGTGTTAGCGGTTAAAGAAAATGGCACGGTGTTGGAAATAGGGAGAGTGAAGAGCGTGAGAATGTAAATGTGAATAATGGGCCTTGAGGCGCTATATATAGAGCTGACGTGGAATGCGAAACATCGCGTCGGGCAACTTAACAACCCCCTTTCTCCTTGACACTTACGCGCTCAGCTAATGATGACCCCCACTCCCTAGGCCATCATTACAATCCCAAAGGTCACGCCACGTGCCTACACCCCACAAGCTTTCTCCTCCCCGCGACTAGAATGATCCCATCTCGAGTCCATTCCGAACGCTGCTCGGGTAAACCCATATATCGACGACTTTCTCTGTCAGCACAATGAAAGATCCTCGTCGAGTAACGCACCTCGTAAAAGAAAAAGCTGGACTTAAGTCATAACTCCTTCATCAGGAGCAACGACTTGGGGGGCTCATGTTCTAGACTGGGCCTGCCCTTGGCCTAACTCCGTGTGAGGCCCAACCCAATTATGTCGGTCAAGGCATACTGGTCAGTTCTGCCCTTGACTGCATCGGGCAACAACTTTCACTCCCCGCAAGGAGGCAACCTCATCACACGGGGATAAACCCAGTTAGTCGTAGGAAGATCATTGCTGGTCAGGAGGACCTCGAAGTTATCTTCCGATCCTCTCCGTGACCAAGACTGATCCCCTCACACGACAGCGCGTCTGGCGGGGAGCATCAACAACGAGTAGAAGCACCTCACGAGCATCCTCCTCGTAGGGCTGACTATCAACGTCTCTGAATATCACAGAGTCTTCGTGGCCCCAGAAAGACCACATGCATATCCTCCTGATCTTGCGAAGATAGTCATCCAGGTGGGGGACCACGCACTGGTTCCCACTACTCACGTAGGACCTGACAGTCTCCACTTTGGGCCTGCTTGACCAGCCTAATGAGGAGACCTTGGCCCAACACTGAGGGCTATAAATACCCTCTCTTTCGAGAGGGTCATATATTGAATATTTATCACTCTCTTACTTGCTTGCTCACTCTGAATCTCACTTTGGCATCAGAGTCTCTTGCAGGTACCTCCACCTCACTCTTAACTTCTGCTCGACGTAAGTTGTGACGGTCCATTCTGGTCAGGTACGATCAATTACTAAACAAATATAATTTTCTCTTCTTTTGAAGTTTAAAAATAAATATGCTTAAATGTAGCACAGGAAAAATGTATTAATTTTTACAATTATTTATGTTACTAATATAGAAATTAATGAGACAAATATTTATAAGTAAAAAATATTAGACAAACATATGTAAATAATGTCTGAATTAAATAACATTACAATTATATGCTAATATAAATAATTCATAATTATTTTATGATCACCAAAACAAAAATATTATATATATATATATATATATATATATATATATATATATATATATATATATATATATATATATATATATATATATATATATATATATATATATATATATATATATATATATATATATATATATATATATATATATATATATATATATATATATATATATATATATATATATATATATATATATATATATATATATATATATATATATATATATATATATATATATATATATATATATAATTTTATTTTATTAATTGTGTGAATTTTATAATAATAAATACTTTATAAATTTAATCAATTACATGAACTTTAACACAAGTAATAATATAATGAACACACCACCCATACAAATGCCCGAGTTTTCATATTAAAATTCGTGTAAACTCATAGGTTATTATATTTTTTACACAATTTAGAAACATATGTGTGTAATGGGTAAATACCCGTATGAACACACGAGTTTCAGATCATAATTTCTACAAATCTACAGGTTATTATATTTTTTTGTACAATTAAAAAAATAAATAAATATTTTAAATAATATTTGAATCCAAACATGAGAAAAACGTATTATTTTTTAACTATTTATGTTACTAATATTATTATTTTGATTTTTTTTAATTTAAGATACAACATTTTAAAGATAATATATCAAAATTTAAAATATATATTATTGATGTAAAAAACTTTTGGTAAAACAATTTTATTTTTCTTTAAATTTTTTTTTAAATAATAAAAAAATTTGATAAAACAATTTTGTTTTTCTTATTTATATTTTTATTACATTTTAAAAACAAAAGCGTGCGTACCACACCAATACCCGTGCGAACGCACAGATAACATGTCAATATCGTGTGAATGCACGAGTAACCATACCAAAACTCGTCCGAACCCACAAATTATTATTATTTTTTACAATTAAAGAAAATAAAGGTAAATATATTTAAAATAATATATAAATCTAAACACGGGAAACATGTGTTATTTTTTAATTACTTTATGTTAATAATATTTTTGTTTTGACATTTTTTTAATTTAAGATAATATATGAAAATTTGAAATATATATTATTGTAAAATAATTTTGGTAAAACAATTTTGTTTTTATTTTAAAAATATATCTTTCTTATAAAAATAATAATTTTATTTGGTAAAATATTTTTATTTTTCTTATTTATTTTTTATTACATTTTGAAAACAAAAATGTGCGTCCCGCTAATTTACAATAGATTATTGATCGTATCTGATCAGATGATCAGAAGGAATCGTCGGTGGCCCACGAACTTGGACTGAGTTGCGGTGAAGGTGAAGTGAGGGTACCTGCAAGACACTTTGGTGCCAAAATAAGGTTCAGAGCAGAATGTAAGTAATAAAAGTGTGAAGAATATATACCTGACTCTATAGTGAAAGAGGGTATTTTTAGTCCCCAACGTTGGGCCAAGGGCTCTATTTGGGCTGAATGCTCAGACCTAAAATAGAGATTGTCATGATCCTACGCGGCAATGAAGACCTGTTCATGGTCTCTATCCTGGTTTCAACTGCTCCGTGATTCTCGCATGTGAAGACTCGTTCTTCTTGAGAGTAGGATGAATCTGTGGTAGTTGGAGGAATGTGGGCTGCATGTCGTTGATGTGCATATCCGTTCCGAGGAACAGGTCTCCGACGAACACAGTTAGAAGAGGCTCTTTGTGCGTGTGATGAGGGCCAGGTCTACAACGAGTATACTTAAGAGACGGTCTCGACGGGCACGTGCTGAAGAGCAGGTCTTCGTCGAGCATGGTGGAAGAGTTCCTTCACAATGCGGACTTGCCCGACTGGAAACTAAGTCTAAGTTTGAGCCCCAACAGATTATTAGGCCTTTAATAATATTGAACTAGACTTTGTCCAAAAATAAATGAACGTTGGTCCAGTCCAAAACAATTATGATCCTCTTTTATTTTTTTTATATTTATAGTTGCGATCATTTTATTGATGCAATTGTTTCATTGTTCCATAGATGTTTGACTATCAAATTGCATTTATGGTTACACCAAATATTGAACCATAACTTTAGTATTCATGGCTAAAACAATTGTATATACTCCGAATACCCTAATTTATTTTGATAGTTACTATTTACCCTAATTTTTTTTTTTATGGTTGCTATTCACCTTAATTTGATACTAGAAATGTCAAAATTAATCCCTAGAGTATATCCACGTGGATAAAAAACGATGCGTTCGACTAATGTCATTCATTTAAATGCCACAAGTCACCTCACGTATTATACTAGTACTTTTTTCGAGACAAATACTAGTATATAAATGTAGTCTACTCTGTATTACCTCAAACAAAATTTAATTACTCTACTCTCCTCTCTCGACCTGTCATCACGCTTCAGGTTACCGTGCGAGCATCTCCCCCTCGTCGTCACAAGCCGTTACTCGTCGTTACATTGCACACACACACTCTCTCTCTCTCTCTCCGAATCAGCAGAAAGCTCCGTCACATAGCGCAGGTAACTCTCTCTCTCCATCACTCTCTCTCCATATCTATATATTATTTTATATGTTGTTTGATACAGTGTGTATATGTTTTCTTCTAATAAACTCTATGTTCAACACTATCCTACAATTAACACCACTTATTATTAATTTTTTTAAAATATTTATTTTCTTCAATTAGGATTCTGATTTTGCATTCAAACGCGAGGTTTTACTTTCTGATGATGAACAAGTTGAAATCCACCGCATAAGAGGAACAATTATTCAACAATTTTTTCAAAATTCAGTTAAAACCTAGGGTTCATATCAATGGATAACGAAGATTTGAGGCCAGGGACGAAAAAGAAGAAGAGATCCAAACCGATTGAAATTGGTTTTGATTCGGATAACGATAAGCCAATTGGATCGTTTTTGAAGTTGAAGAGGAATAAGAAGAAGGTTAGTTTTGCATCAGGGGGTTCTTGTGGTGGAGATTCTGTTAAGGAAAATGAGAATTCTAGGGTTATGGATGATAATGATACCTTGGCTACCTTTAGAAAAAGGTTGAAGGGTCCAAAGAGAGATCAGGGATATGGTTTGAATGTTTCTAATGAGGGTGATGGTTTGGGAAGTGGCGGATCTGGGAAAGGTGATGATAACATGCAGCTGCGTCATGATCATGATTCTGGTCAGCATATGGAAGAATCCTTGTCTACGATTTTCCACAAGGCGCAGTTTAGTTCTGTTAGGAAATCCCGTGGAGCGTTAGGTTCAAAGCAGAAAAAACGGAATCGGAGTGTGGATAGTGGGTTGAAACATGGTTCCCGGAGTTTAACAGAAAATGTAGATTATGTGGTTGAAAGTAGATCTGGATCTGCTTTTACCTTGAAATCGGTTGAGAGAAATCATGAGTCTGATACGTTTTGTTCAGTATCTGCGATGGAGAATCAACAGGGTAGTGGTGACTGTTTGCAAGATGAAAAGGCCAAGGGTATTTGTGATTCAAACATTCCTGATGAACCGTCGGTTGATCACTCTAACTCGATCATTGCCTGCGATGGTGATAGACAGCTATTGTCAATTGTACAAGTTGTAAATGTTTGTGGTGCTTCTGACGAAAAGGTTACATTGCAAGAAAAAATTATCGATAATAGTTTGAATCGGTGTTCTTCCATGTTACAAGATGTTGAAATAATTGATATCGACTCTCTCTCTAAAGTGGGGGAAGGGGTGTGTGGACTTTCTGAGACAGCAGAGCTTGAGAATAATAGATCAACTGATGAAATAGCAGAAGAACAGGTGCGTAATGGTGCTTCAGAAGGAGGTGTTTCTTCTTCCGCAGAGAAAGAAGTTTTGTTAACTTGTCACACCGAGCTCTTGATAAAATTAAATGAAAATAATCCCATGGTTTCTGGAAAAAGGTTCCAGGAATCTTCAATCAATGGAGGTAAAAAATTGGAAACTGAGTTTGTTTCTGGTAGAGATTGCTATGATTATAGTCCTTTAGAAACAAATGCTGAAGTGCAAGATGTTGTTGTAGGCTGCTCATCTGAAAAACATGAAGCAATTGCCAGTGGTAGTTTATCCTCTGTTTTGCCTAACGATGCCAATGAATCTGAATTGATTGTCCAGTCAAATCACCCGGACAAACCTTTGGAAATGTGTAATATTCCAAAATACTCTAATGCACCCATTCTGAAGTGCAGCTATGCGTTAGATCCAAATCAATCTGATGGATCCTCTATACAATCTTCAATTCCAGATGAAAATGGAAACACTGCAGAATATCACGTCTCTGTGTCTGATTTTGCTGACAATGGTGGTAAGATATCTAGCATTCCTCGGGCAACACGAAAGACCAAAATGAATAAGCACGGCGACATGACTTATGAGGGGGATGCTGATTGGGAGATTTTAATAAATGATAAAGCCCTAATTGGAAGCCAAGATGCTGCAGACGGTGAACACACTCTTAGAACAAGAGTAAAGCAGGATTCCTCTTTGAATGCTGTTGAGGACTCTGAAAGTGTTGCAGTAGCGGCAGTATCTGCTGGGCTGAAAGCTCGTGCAGTCGGTCCAATTGAGAAAATAAAATTTAAGGAGATCTTGAAGCGTAAAGGTGGTCTCAAGGAATATTTAGATTGCAGGTAGTTAAGCTTTCAAACAAGTCTTTGTATTTGCTTGCAATTGTTTTCTTTCCCAAATGATAGAAAGTTACAGCATTTTGGTTGTTTTTTTTTGTTTCTTGTGCTTCAAATACAGAGAACTATTTTAGATCATGCGACTGATTATTGAATGTATACTTGCTTTAGCTGGTTAATCATGGAAATTAAAATTGTGAATTATGTTCAAGTTACAGATGTACTTATATAAGTGGGCAAATGAACAACTATTTTGTTTTAAAAAATTGGGGAAGGGGAAGATTTCTAATAATTAATGTGGCACTAATGGCCAATTTCTGTTCCTGGGGGATTTGAAGTCTGTACCCTGAGGTTAAAAGGCTAGGCTCTTGCCGTTGAGTTAACCCCTTAAGTGTGTGTAGACAAATGAACAACTTGTTAGTGGTCATTCAAAAATAAAAATAAAAGGGATTGTAAGCACATACCTTTTGTTAGATGCCTGTTTGTTGGTTCATTTTTTTCTTCCTCTTTGCCATTCTTTGTTCCTGGATTTTATTTATATTTGGTGTTGTATTTTCTTTTGAAAGTGCCTTACTCTTGTATTTAGCTGGAACTGCAAAGCATAATTGCACACTTCCTATAATTTAGGAGTGAATTTATCTTTATTTTCTTTTTGTATATTTGGAATTTTCTGTTGGGTTGTATATTATATGGAATTTTCTGTTTGGAATTTTCTAAAACTGACTTTAGCCAAACACTATGACTTTGTTACACATCTTTCAAACCGGGAAGCTTGTAATAAGCTTTAACACTCAAATTCAACGCGATGCAGGAATAAGATCTTAAGCCTATGGAGCAGTGATGTCACACGTATTTTACCTCTTGCTGAATGTGGAGTTAGTGATACCCATTCTGAGAATGAAAGTCCTCGTTCTTCTCTTATTAGGGAGGTCTATGCATTTCTTGATCAATATGTAAGTTTGTTCACCATGTTGTTTAGCCACTAATAGTCATTTGCTATTTATTGGGTTTATTAATTTGGAATACATTTCCTTTCAGAAAAAAAAATACTAGTAGTGTTTATTTGCTAGTACCATTGGAAATTTAAAATGATTAGATCGTTTTGACAGGGTTATATAAATGTTGGAGTTGCCTCTCAAAAGGAGAATGTTGAGAGCTGTGCAAGACATTGTTACAAACTTGTAAAAGAAAAAGGATTCGAGGAAAATCCTACAGCTTCATTGGCCGGCTCTGAAGATGGAGTTTCATTTAATGTTGGTCAGACTAAGATGTCATATGCTTCTATGGACATTAACAATGATCTAATAAAGGATTTTGAAGACCTGACAACTGAGGCTGCAGAGGGCATGATGCATGTTGACGAAGTGATGAGAGATTCATCAAACATGGCACAACATGAAAGAAAAAATTATGATGACCAGGAAAATGTCGGGATTCAGGATGGAGTCAATGGAATTCTACATTTCAATGATGACAGTGCTGTCCCTTCTTTTAACTTTCCTGATTGCAGATTGACTTCTCTTGTTGCTACAAAACAAAACAGTGAATCTAAATGTGTTAAACATGCATTAGGGGATCAGATAGGTGATACTCTGCAGTCTGATTTAGAAGCTAGAAAGAGAGTGATTATAATTGGAGCTGGTCCTGCTGGGCTAACTGCTGCTCGCCACTTGAATCGCCAGGGGTTTACTGTAACTGTGCTTGAGGCTAGGAATAGGATAGGAGGTCGGGTATTTACAGATCACTCGTCTCTTTCTGTCCCTGTGGATCTTGGTGCTAGCATTATCACGGGTGTTGAGGCTGATGTGGCCACTGAGAGAAGACCAGATCCTTCCTCCTTGGTTTGTGCTCAGCTGGGCCTCGAATTGTCAATGTTAAACAGTGACTGCCCTCTTTATGACACAGTGACTGGTCAAAAAGTTCCTTCAGAAATGGATGAATCACTGGAAGCTGAATACAACAGTCTTCTTGATGACATGGTACTGGTTGTTGCTCGGAAAGGTGAACAAGCAATGAAAATGTCTCTTGAAGATGGTTTAGAATACGCCCTTAAGATTCGCCGCATGGGACTTTCTGAAGGTAGTGAAGAAACTAAGCAAAATTTTGATGAGGAGATTTTGGATCCTCAGGAGAGGAGGGTTATGGATTGGCACTTTGCTCATTTGGAGTATGGCTGTGCTGCTTTGCTTAAAGAAGTTTCTCTTCCCTATTGGAATCAAGACGACGTGTATGGAGGATTTGGAGGACCTCATTGTATGATCAAAGGAGGTTATAGCACTGTTGTTGAGTCTCTTGGAGAAGGGCTTGCTATTCACATGAACCACACTGTCACAAATGTGTCATATGGTATCAAAGAACCTGGCCAGAATAATAAAGTCAAAGTTTCTACATTGAATGGCAATGAGTTTTTTGGAGATGCTGTCCTCATTACTGTCCCACTTGGCTGTTTGAAAGCTGAAACCATACAGTTCTCCCCCTCTTTGCCGGAGTGGAAATGTTCTTCCATTCAGCGTCTTGGCTTTGGAGTTCTCAATAAAGTGGTTTTGGAATTTCCTACTGTGTTTTGGGATGATGCGGTGGACTACTTTGGAGCAACAGCTGAGGATAGAAGCAAAAGAGGTCACTGCTTTATGTTCTGGAATGTCAAGAAAACTGTTGGGGCTCCTGTCCTCATAGCATTAGTGGTTGGTAAGGCAGCCATTGACGGTCAAAGTTTAAGCTCTTTTGATCATGTCAACCATGCATTGAAGGTTCTTCGGAAACTTTTTGGGGAGGCTTCAGTTCCTGATCCTGTGGGATATGTTGTGACTGATTGGGGTAGGGATCCCTATAGCTTTGGTGCTTACTCTTATGTTGCTGTTGGAGCATCAGGAGAAGACTACGATATCTTAGGAAGACCAGTTGATAACTGCTTGTTTTTTGCTGGTGAAGCAACCTGCAAAGAACACCCTGACACTGTTGGTGGTGCAATGATGAGTGGACTACGGGAGGCTGTTCGCATAATTGACATATTGAACACAGGAAATGACAATACTGCAGAGTTAGAGGCATTGGAAGCTGCACAGGGACAGTTGGACACCGAAAGGAATGAAGTTAGGGACATAATAAAGAGACTTGATGCAGTTGAGCTTTCTAACATACTATATAAGAACTCTTTTGAGGGTGCTCAAATCATAACCCGAGAAGCTTTATTAAAGGAAATGTTTCTCAATGTGAAAACCAATGCTGGGCGATTGCATGTGGCCAAACAATTGCTAAGTCTTCCTGTTGGAAACTTGAAGTCCATTGCTGGAAGTAAGGAGGGGCTAACTGTCCTCAACTCCTGGATACTGGTACTATTATACTGCGTGCCACTTTATTCCCAAATTATTGTATTTTTTCACATTATGTGCTTCATAGTTCATATCTAAAAACAGGACTCAATGGGAAAAGATGGCACCCAACTCTTGAGGCATTGTTTGCGTCTTCTTGTGCGCGTGTCCACTGATCTAGGTGCTGTACGCTTATCAGGTAGTTATTTTGTTTATTTATTTTTTGTATGAATTTACATTAGTCTATTCACGTGAAAATGCATGAATTTCTGTAAAGTTTTTTTTGTCATTCTGCTTGATATCATCTAATATTTGGAGGAATAAGTAGTTGGTTATCTGATGGGACCTGGTTTGGGTGATATGAAAATGATTTATCCAGTACCATTTGATAAGATGCACTTTTATATTAATGTCAGTCCTATATCTTTTCTTATGATTATCAATTCCTATCACTTGATCAGCCGAATGAAACTATGAATTATCAAGTAGAAGATATGTTTAAGCTCATGTAGATTATCGTGTCTGTATGGAGTCATGTGGAAATATGATGTAAATCTTTTATTGGGTGTAGGAATGGGGAAAACAGTGAAGGAAAAAGTTTGTGTACACACTAGCCGTGATATTCGAGCTATAGCTAGCCAATTGGTCAATGTATGGCTTGAAATTTTCCGCAAGGAAAAAGCTTCTAATGGGGGATTAAAGTTGTCAAGGCAAATAACTACTCTAGAATTATCAAAGAGAAAATCTTTAAAAGATTCAGCCTCAGGGAAGCCTCCTCTAAGCATACATCAGAGTGCCGTAGAGAATAAAGAAGGCTTGCTGAATCCTGTATCTGCTGGAAGCAATTCACCTTCAACCACACATGCGAGGAAATGGCACAGCAAACAAGGAAGACAACAATCAGCATGTGACTCAAGGCATGAAGTCAGTTCTTCCAGGTCTCAAGGTTCAATAGACAAAATAGACACTAAGCAGGAAAATAAACGCTATGCCATGTCTGAAGAAGAAAAGGCTGCTATAGCTGCTGCAGAAGCTGCCCGTACTAAAGCAATTGCTGCTGCTGAGGTTTGTGAATCGATCTTGCTTCTGAAGATTACTTTCTAGTGACAAACTAAATTGCCTGACCACTCCCTTTGCATGCATATGCACTAGATTTGATAATATGAAGATTTATTAGGTGCAAACTACTATAATCTTAATAAGTTATTGTGTTGGGAAAAAGTCTTGCTGTGATTCATCGTAAGTGGAATTAAGCATTTTTTGGGCTCTCAAACAAAAGCTGCTAGTTCCTCTCCTTTTACAATTTATATTCAATATTCAGTTTTTATTAAAGCATTCCATTTGAAGTACGGGTCTTTGGTCAAATTTAACGAAATTTTTTTAGATATTTGTCTATTAAATAACTTATAGACGAATCTTATTTTATTTTTTAAAAATTGGAACTTTTCTTTCTTGTATTTTACTGCTAAACTGAAGTTATATTGAACCATGATTAATTTGAGTCAAGTTTAGTGGGTGGATTCATTTAGATGGCCCCATTTTTTCATTCACAAGACTGAAATCTGAAACTTTCCTCAAGGGAAGTTGAACTTCATGCCACATATACTAGTTGGCATTGATATTTTAAATTTTAGTCTAGTTTCGAATTCATACCACTTGAACTAGTAGGCGTTGATATTTTAAATATTATTCTAAATTTCTAATTGGGTTACACATTTGCCATCTGAATTTAGCTTGTTGTAAAAAAAAATTGATTCCCTTGTGAAATTTGTCAAAAATCTTTCTTGTGCTTTGCTAGTTGATTTTGTTGTTGACATTTTTGTAACTGCTTCCCTTGCCTGTGTGTCAAGTGTGAAATCCTTAATCTGTTTTCTTCCGTGCTTTTGATTTTTAAGATTTTTGATCTTCTTTCCGTTCCTTCCTGGTTTACCAAATCTCCATTTGTTTTATCTTTCAATCATGGACTGTTCCTTCCTGGTTTACCAAATCTCCATTTGTTTTATCTTTCAATCATGGACTGTGTTCGTGAAAGAGTCATGTCCATTTGCAACTTGTGTCAAATATTTGATGTGGCATGCACTTTACTCTTGGGGACAAATATTCCTAAATTTTTATTTACTTGGGTATTAGGAATAATTTATGTTGAAAATTTACGACGATATATTTTATTTATGTGGTTCTTGTTCCTTTCCCTACTTGGCTTCCAATATTCCTTAAAAGACTCAGTGGTTCTTGTTCTTTGCAGGCATATGCCTCTGCAGAAGCTAGGTGCAGTACACTGTCACAGCTTCCGAAGATACCCTCATTCCATAAATTTGCTAGACGAGAGCAGTATTCACAAAATGATGAGATTGATAGTAGAAAAAAGTTACCCGGTGGTTTGTTCGGAAGGCAAGATTGTGTTTCCGAGATCGATTCTAGGAATTGCAGAGTTAGGGAATGGTCTGTTGATTTTTCCACCGCTTGTGTTAATTTTGATAGTTCTAAAATACCGGTTGACAATCTCTCACAGAGGAGTCATTCAAATGAGATTGCCAGCCATTTGAATTTCGGAGAGCGCTCAGGAGAAAGTGCTGCTGTGGACAGTAATCTATATACAAAAGCTTGGATTGACACAGCTGGTGATGGGGTAGTAAAAGATCATCTTGCCATAGAGAGATGGCAATCTCAAGCAGCTGAAGCTGATTCTTATTTTTCTGATCAAATCAATCATTTGAAGGATGAGGAGGATTCAAATGCCTATTCAAGGTTACCCAGATGGAAACATGATGGTGTAGTAAATGAGAGTTCTGTTTCCCAGGTTACTGTAAATAAGGAAGAGGCCTTCAAAGGCCATTCTCGAGGAGCAGATCATATTAAACAGGCTGTTGTTGACTATGTTGGATCACTACTTATGCCCCTTTATAAGGCTAGGAAACTAGACAAGGATGGATACAAGGCAATAATGAAGAAAAGTGCAACAAAGGTAATTTTCATCTTCCACTTCTTTGCTTATCGTTTGTGTTTTGTAAGTAGTGTTGTGACTTGTTAGGTAGGAGATTTTAGGGAATAATAACTGATCTAGAATACCATCTTATGTGACATGGTATTCTTTCAGGTCATGGAGCAAGCAACGGATGCAGAAAAAGGCATGACTGTTCGTGAGTTTCTAGACTTTAAGCGAAGGAATAAGGTACTCTTTTGTTATTTTCTATGTTGCTTTACTAATTCCATAGCACTTCCTCCAAGACACAACACAATTTATGTTCCTGACATAAATGTTATTTATGTTCCTGATGTTAACACAATTTACTGCTTGGACTCAAGCTTCTTGGGGTCTGATGGGCTGGCTGCAGCCTTAATTAATTGATTTTCTTTTGCTATTTTTTTTTCATGATTGTTGTGCTTATTTTGCAAACAGTCTTATAGATGCTTCTGACATTCTCTTAATTGTTTTCTTCATCACTATTGTCTGAGTGCCTGAAACATGCAGATTCGCTCGTTTGTGGATATATTGATTGAGAGACATATGGCAACAAAACCGGGTACAAAATCATAATATTCTTTCGGTTGTACGGGTGTACTTTTTTGTGCTTCTCCACAAAGGTTGTCCGAGTCTGGTTCTTACAATTCTCGGCTTGGTGGTCGTGGGTAAGTTCTCATATGAGCATTTCAGGCTTCCGATATAAATGATCCAGAAGCTGCTACGGAAGTAACAGATACTAGTTGATCGATCCAAATCAAGTGGGCTCTGGAAAATTGCTGTCTTGGCAACCATGAACAGAATAAGGGTGACAGATAAAAGTTGGTTGACTCAAATCAAGTGGGATCCGGAAATTTGTTGTCCTGGAAAGTGATAACCGGAAGGAAATAGAATACTTGTGTTATCTGCAAACTCAGTTCATGCATCTGTTAGATCTTTCGGGTGACCTGCATTGGCAGATTTGACGATGACAACGGATTGCAGCCATCTGTCCTTTATTACATCTTTCATTGAGGTTTACACCTCCGTGGTTGAAATCTTAGACCCTGTTTTCATTAAAGGGGTTCCCAATGGGAAAACATATTGACCTTAAGGTCAATTCTTCTATTTGTGCAGCGTAGGATTGTTTCTAGTGATGAAAAACACACATAATCAGTTCATGAAACATTTCTCCTATTTAAGTTTTACATCAATAACTGACTCTTTTGTTTCATTCTCCAAAGTGTGAAGAATGCCAACTTTTGTAAGATACATTGTTACTCTAATAATTTTTTTCTCCATCTCTGTCTCCCTCCTTGTTTGTTCTTGGTGCACATGAGTACCTTGCCTATTTATAGTTGAGTCAGCTTCCAAGTTTGTACTTCAAAAATTTAAATAGAAGCATCACATCCTCCGCAAACTAGCCCGCCATTTTAGCTATAACTATGGTTTAGACGATTGTGCCATAATGCCATGAGATGCCCAACAGCACAGGTCTTCGTTACGTGCAATTCATTGGTCAACTGTTCAATCTTGGCCGTTCTCTTGTGCTGATTATTGTATATGCTACTTTCTATGGTTGCTAGGCTGAGAAAGGTTATGATAATCACAAATTGGAGGTAATACATACCTTTCCTGTGATTTGGTGTGTTCTATTGCAACAGTACTGTGTGGAACAATTTTCAGGTGCCTTTTGTTTTCATAATTTCATGTCCAATCATTCTAATGGCCCTCTAGGTGTTGAGGTTGATGACCTGTTATGTTTATATTGCTTTTTGTTTCTGCTGCAGACTGTCTCTACACCAGCGGTATGTAAATATTGGATTAAAAAGTATCGCCGCCAGGTAAATTATGCTCCATTGGCTGTATCGAGGGGTGAGTGCATATTTTACATTTTGAACAATTCCCCTTCATATTGGTTATATACCTACTGAAAAAGTTGGTTACCGAGGATTTTTGTGATGTTTACAAAACTATAGTACTTTTTTATTAACCAAGGCAATGGCCTTAATTTTAGCAAAATTGTTTCGAAAGGCCTCCTTGTTTCTATTTTGGGCTCGCTTCTGGTATTATATTGCTTCCTACCATTTCAAAACTGTCATTTATCAGGGACTGGGTTGTTGAATGATTCCAATTACAGCCATTTAGGCTTATAATGTTGTTAAGGATAAATGATGCCTTCTGTATTATCATTCATAGAGGTTTATATGTGGTAATATGAAGTGTGGGTGCGTGGCACATAGTGTTGCATTAAATTGAAATATTTTCCCCTTAGTGTTGGATCACTGCATCTAGTTTTTCCCCCATGTATCGTTCCAAAAGAGTTGCGTGCAAGTCTATGTGTTGCCTTCAGTTCGAGTGAATGTTTTTGTCTTTTATAGAACAATTGTTCTCCGTGTACCATATACAGGTCTCAGTCATGTTGCAACTTGTTTGTATCTAGGTCAAGTATGAACTTCAAACTGTCCTTGTTTGTTTCTAGGTCAATTACGAACTTCAAACTGTCCAGATCAAAACGTACGCATGCAGTTGTATCGGGGCAATGGAATAAAAGTGTATGTTGTGGTGCCTTTGAATCTATAAGTATAAATTTATGCTACTATGCGTTCAAAAATAGCTACTGATGAAACTGGCAGTCTTTTGTTGAATGGATTGACCATTGCTGCCTAGCTTATGGAAATATCACATCCATGTAGCACAGCCCGGAAGTGGTGGATAAAACAGCTTCTTGATCTTATTGTAACTTGTTTCGATGCTACTTTTTACTGTGTGGATGCAGGAATACAAGAGGTAACGGCATGCATCATAATGTCTTAATATATAAATTGGATTTCATTTTCATTTAATCCAATTCAAAAAAAAATTATATCCGATTTCCATTTTAAGAAAAATAAAACTCTTTCTTTTTGGTAATTTATAGTAAGCAAATTTAATAGGCTGTTTTTTTCAATTGTTTTAGAGAATGAAATGGGAATTTAGTAGGCTGTTTTTCAATTGTTTTAGAGAACGAAACATGATACAACAATAAGAGATTAGATCAAGTGGAACTAACCGATGAAATAAGAGTGCTAAGGAATCAATAATATGATGAACAGATGAAAAAAGAGAATGCAAAGGAGTCAATAAATTGGTGAAGTGATTAGAAAATAGAGAGAAAATGAAGGATTATCACAAAGGTTCATACTTATTAACAAAGGTAATTGTTCTTCTAGAAAAAGGGTGGTAATTGTAATAAAAAGTTCTAAATAATGTATCTTCATTTATCACATTTATCCAGACAGCCATTTATATCATAAGAAAGAGCAAATATATGTTTCCCAATTGTAATTAAAAAGGGCGTTTTTATAAGAAAAAGTATTAATGCGTGTAAAAATTTACAAATGGTCTCCATATTAAAGGACAATTTAATAATAGTAATTAAGAATATATATTGAATTAGGCCTTTAGGAAAAATAAATTAACTAACTAATTGAATTAGTATATATGGGTCGGTTTAGGTTGAATTTAGCTAAAAGCACGACCCAATTCATATAGAGTGCATCGGTTTTATTGAGGTAAAATAACTACTCACGATATTATTGAATTGGTTTGGGTAAAACTATAAATTTGTGGGTTGGATTGAGTTGGGTAGGGGTATTCAATTTTTTCTTCTTTCATATATAATTATAAATGATGTGTGACATTTTTTTAATAAATAGATTAGCTTATTACTGTTTTTTTAAATCACCAAATTTCTAAATGGTCATTTTGGACCTTTTCACACACTCATATGTCTATCTCCATGGTCATTCTTACTTTTTGACTGTTGTAGATGACTACACAAGGCATACTTGGATATTCTTAATGAAAAACAAATCTGAGGCTAGGTCCTTCATCATGCAATTCATTAGTTTGGCATTTACATAACTTGGCAAGACTGTGAAGCAAGTTAGAACTGAAAATGGTAAAGACTTCTTCATGGACACCTACTTCAAAGAAAAATGAATTTTAAATCAAAGGACCTGCATTGAGACACCTCAATAAAATGTTGCAGAAAGAAAGCATAGACACATTTTAAATGTAGTAAGAGCCCTTATGTTTCAATGCAATCTCCCAAAAAATTCATAGAACTTTGCCATCAATCACGCAGTCTTCTTAATCAACAAATTTCCTTCTCCTGTAATCAGCTCCAATTCTCCTTATGAATTACTTCATGGCTCACATCTTAACTATGACAACATTAAAGTGTTTGGCTGTCTAATGTTTGCATCAACCATTAGGTGTCAAGGGTGTCTTTCTTAGTATCAAGCCAGGCACCAAAGGTTACATATTCTGAATCTTCACACCATAGAAATATTTTTTTTCCAGAGATGTCTCATTTTATGTTGCCTCCATCACCTACAAGAATCCTTGATTTATGATCTTCCTTTCCTCAAACAACCTCATGATATCGCACCTACATTTTTTCCTCAATCCTCTACTCTTGATTTCAATCCACCTAATATACCTATAATCCCTCCTCACCAACATTTCCCTATACATATTCAATCTCTTACACCTATCAAAATTATTCCTTCATCCACCAATGATCACACTTCAGTACCCATACCAAACTCCACACCTGACATCACCTCAAAAGTTTCCAACATGCAAAGACCCGAAAAACTTGATGACTTTGTTTATAACAATCTCATCTCTTGTCCACCTTTCACACATGATAACTTCCCATAACCTATTCAACCTTACCTTAGCCACCCGTCTTTTCCTTCCAGCTCAAGCCATTACATCTTTTCTGTTATCTCTCAAGATGAACCAATCATTTTCAAACTGGTCTCTCAACACGAGTGTTGGAATAAAGCCATGCTCAGTGAATTACATGCATTACAAGTTAACAACACTTGGATACTTACTCCTTTACCACCAACCAAGAAGGAAATAAGATGTAAAATACTTACTCCTTTACCACCAACCAAGAAGGAAATAGGATGTAAATGGATGTCCAAAATAAAACAACATGTTGATTGATATGTAGAAAGATATACAACTTGATTGATTGCTAAGGATTACATACAAACTGAAGGCATTAACTACATGGACAATTTCTCTCCAGTTGCCAAAATGACAATTGTTAGACTTCTTTTGGCTACAACTGCTTCCAAACGATGGTATATTATTCAACTTAATGTGAATAATGTCTTCCTCCATGGTGATCTTGAGGAGTAAGTCTACATGACACCACTTCTTGGGTTTGTTCCACCAACTCCTGGTCATGTCATTTGCAAACTACAAAAATCAGTGTATGGCTTGAAATAAGTGTATGGCTTGAAACAAGTTAGCAGACAATAGTTCTCTAAATTGTTCACCTTTCTTATTTCCTTGCATTATAAGTAATCTCCTTAAGACCATTATCTCTTCACAAAAATCACTAACCACAACCACACCATTTTAGTCATATATGTTGATGACTTGATCATCTCGGACAGTGACTTGGATGAAATACATGGTTGAAATTCACACTTGACATCACCTTAAAAATCAAAGACCTTGGACACCTCCAATTTTTCTTAGGTGGTTCGTTCCTCACTTGGCATCTCAATTTTCCAAAGAAAATATACCTTAGACTTTTTACATGACACAGGCCTTCTTAGTGCAAAACCTACTTCCATACCCATGACAAAAGCTCACAAATTCTCCATTGTTGATGAATCTTCTCCCACTGATCCAACTACATATAGAAGGCTCATTGGGAGGTTAGTTTATTTATGTATCTCAATTTTCCAAAGAAAATATGCCTTAGATTTACTACATGACACAAGCCTTCTTGGTGCAAAACCTGCTCTCACACCCATGACAAAAGTTCACAAATTCTCCATTGTTGATGAATCTTCTCCCACTAATCTAACTGCATATAGAAGGCTCATTGGGAGGTTAATTTATCTATGCACGACTAGACCTGATCTAAGTTATTTTTTTCAACAGTTAAGCCAATTCATGTCATCTCCTACCACCCTCCACCTCTAAGCAGCTCATCGTGTTCTTATATACATCAAACAATCCCCCTCTCAAGGATTGCTTTTCTCCTTCACTTCTACTCTCAAACTCGACGTTTAATCACAAGATTTTGCATCTTCCTAAGAGACTCACTTATTTCATGGAAATATAAAAAGAAAATCACGGTCTCTCGTTCATCGTCGGAAGTTGAATATTATGCACTTGCTTCCATCGTTTGTGAACTTCAATGGTTGACATACATGCTGTTGTACCCCAAAATTTTCCCTCTCATTTCTCAAAGGATCACCCTGGACCCTCAGGTTTGCTTTCATCCAGTTTCAAGCCTTGAATTACAAATTTTCCAAGAAAGTCATTCACAAGGGCAAAATGGTCATTTGCATACTGAAAAGTCAAACTTTGACTTTTGGATCAAAGTCAAGTTTCAAGAGTCATATTTCATCAAGACATGTTGAAATATGAAGTTTATTTCATCAAGAAAATTCAAAAGTCAAAATTACTTTGGAAAAGTAAAAATTCTAAATACTTAGAATTTTTCTAAGTATTTAAGAAATATGACAAGCTCAAAACTTCTTATCAGATTATCACCATGATGCAAGCTGATTCTGAAAGAACTTCTGACACAAGAGTTTTAGATCTAAATAAGACCTAAAATATCACAGAACAAAACTTCTCCTAGAAATGCTGGGATTTCAAGTCAAATCCTCAAAGACACGTCCCTGAAACTGAAGCATTCAACAAATTATGGACACTTTCAAGACAGAGTTTGGTCAGAACTTCTGGGCCAGTTTTCACAAAGATTCAGTCAGAGTTTACAAGGATAATTCAAAGAAGATTTACAAAGCGTGTTACAAGCTCCCTGGAAAGTCTGAGAGCTCATTCAGAACATGCTGGAGCAAGGAGATACAAAGATCAAAAGTTGGATGTTTATTCTAAATTACGCTGAAGCTAAACTTCTGACCCAGAATTAAACAATGATGTAAAATCTCACATTGCAGGATTTCTAGTTTGATAAATCTCATCATCATTTAATGCTCACACCCACTTTTGAGTCTTTATCCAAAGCATTTTCCCACGTGTGGCATAAAAGTACCATTGTTGTCCTTGAAAAGTAAACTTTTGTACAAATTTTATGTTAGGCCCATGCTTTTCTTTTGCTTCTGAGGGTACTTTTCCATAATTCATGCTTACAAATTCAGATTAGGCACGGCTAAAAGCTTCTAACCACCCTACTTTGTGCCTTATTTGTTTCAAAAACAAGTCAGCGCTCTAGCATATGGTGGCTATACTCTTGACTTCTCCAAGCTCCAAAATCCTTGCCTATAAATTGAACTTTATTTACAACTGTAAAGAGGTCGGAAATTTGAGAAAGAAAAAGCCTTGAACCCCTGATAAAATTCCAAGAGTTCAAAACTGCAAACACAAAAATACAAAACCTATTAGCTTTTGATTCTTGCATTCAGACTCCATTTTTCCTCAAGTGTTTCTTGACCAAAGCCATCCATACAATTTTAGATATACATTCAGAAGCCATCCTAACTTCTATAGTCAAACTGTAACACACTCTCCATATTATCCCTCTCAAAGAAGTCAGAACTTTGCTCCTTGGCTGTTCCAGAATTTTACAATCATTCATAGCCCAAGTTGAAAGTTTCCAGTCTACTAAGCACGTGAGGAAGCTGGTCAAACATCACAACCGGTCAGAACCAGACTCCAATTCACAGAATATTTTCCAGCTGTAAGGTAAGCTCCTGCTGACTCTCGTCATATTACTTAAACATTGTTAGATTTGCACGTTGAAAAACACAATGTAGACATCCTGACTCTGATTCAGTATATATTCATATATTCCATGTATGTTTGCCTAAGTAGGGAGAATTTCAGTCCAGACCTTCTTGAAGAAATTAGGACTCAGAATTAGGATTAACAAATTCATGCTTGCTTTTGATTTATAGTTCTGATATCTCTTGTTTCTGAAACATTATGAAACCTGCCATAACTGTTATATGCGCATCTTATGTTTTGTTGAGAAATGACTAAGTTGCAGATGTTCTGACTAGCATGGAAAGGGAGACGAAGTTCTGCCAGTGGCATCAGAACTTCTGAAATCTTCTTTGTTCCCAGCGGACCCAGAACTTATGACTTTATCTATTTCTACTAATATGATTTCTGCTTTTGCAGCACGCCAGAGTCAGAACTTCTGATCTCTTTTAGTTCAGCAATGCGCTGGTTCTATTTTCTTTTTCCTTACTATTTTTCTATCACTTCTATTTTCACTAATCAAAAACATCAAAAACATTTTACATTTTACATGCTTTATTTTATTTCTTAAAACAAAAAGATCAAAAATATTTTCTTAAACAAACCTTATTTCTTTTCTTAAACAAAACAAGCTCATTTCACATTTTCTTGTACGTTCTTATCCATTCAATGTAGTTGTAATAGTAACTTAGGATTTAATTTTTATTTGCAATCCCCATTTGTAAATCTGTACACCCCATCCCCCTAATGATTGTAATAGCATAAGATATTTATTTTCCGCACTTTTTTATTACTTTCATATATTGCTAGTAATTAGGGTGTGTATGACAAGACATGATCAACAAGTAGCAAACCCTAATCAAGACAAAAATGAATGCAATCAAACACACTTTTCACATATGCACACCTTAGGGTAATCTTACTTGTTTCCTATCGGAAAAATAGTCATGTCACTCGAACATGGGCGTTTTAGCAAAGACCCTTGATAAAAGATCGTAGTCCCTCGATTACTCTCGATGTTGCCTTAGGTAAATGATCTAGTCCCTAAACGACATTGCTAAAACATCCACGGGTTTCCTTCTATGACTATACAAATGTCTCGCACCCGTCCCTTCACATCCAATGATGGGGCTTCATACCAAAATAATGGTAAGATGACAACATCTAAAGGAGGAGGAAAATAACATTTAAGACCTTTTTGAGTAGGTAGATTCGCTCCTAGTTGCTCGCTTGCTCACAACAAAAACATTTTATACACCAACACTTACATTTTGAAACATTTTTCAAAAGACAACACTTTGTACGCGTTCTTATAGAAACGAGAGCCATTAAAAAGAAGGCACCTTTTCAAAATCACTTTCAAAAACACAAACACCTCTTTGAACTATTTTCGAAACAACACTTTGTACGCGTTCTTATAGAAATGAGAACTATTACAAAGACATTTTCAAAATACTTTAAAAAAACCATACAAAGCACATTATCAAACAAAAGCAAGTGATCTAGCAAGCAACTAAGAGCCCGTAGATAACTACGGATGAAAAGGATGCTAATACCTTCCCTTTTCATAATCTACCCCCCGAACTCAAGAAAACATCTCTAAAGGTCTTTCCCGTTCTTTTCAATCTTTCCTTATTGGATAAAAGAAAAGTCGGTGGCGACTCTTGCTATCCGCAATATTTGCGATCAAACACAAAACCTTCAAGTCAGTTCTCCCACTGTATCACAGAACTGGTGACTCTGCTAAGGAGTATTCTAAAAGTGGGGTTACCTTAGGGATAAACCACAGTTACTTGCTTTCATTGATTTATTTGTATGCCTTATATTATGGTTCTTTGTTTGGGTTTGAATCCTCTACCCGGATTTGGGATACCTTATAGGTAAGTAGCATTACATTGTGTAAACTGTGCGGAGTATACAGACATGGTCTAAGCAATAGCTACGTTAGTGTGACATATTTGTGGGTACCAGTAGCCCTTGAGTAGTCATGGAGAATATGGGGCCGCTGAGTGATGTCATGAAGCACTGGCTAACTTCTAGAACCTTTACTTGACCAACTTGACCATTAGGACGTAGTGAGATGACCGACTTTGGTGCAGTCTGAAGTTGGTAGATACTCGATACTACACTCATTGAGGTTTGGTTTTTTGGGATATTTTGGTCGTCATTAAAGAGGCTTATGCTGAAACAATGCCCGAGAAAACAAACCAGTGATATTGAGCTCCTTAAAACCCGGTTACTATTAACTAGGACAGGTTGAGCCAACTAAACTTCAAGAGGGTACTTACCTACAAACTCCATGCAAGCCTAAACCTAAGGACTTGTCTTCTTGGTGTGTATATGATTATTTGTATATAAACTTGCTTACTTCGCATACTTGTACATAACATCATACCATAGCATTTTCAATAACCGTTTCAAGGATCTCAAGGGCCTATGATACAGGGTCACGTTGAACTGGACGTCTAGCAAGGGGCAAGAGGATTTACTTTCCTCTAACCAAACACCGTCAAAGATCAAGTACAACAATTTGAGTCAAGGGCTACAATCCACTTGGCATGGTGAGCTTAATTCCCGTGGAAGGACATCCACCGACAAAAAGTTCTCCAATCAAAACTGTAAGTGACTACTAACCCTGCGAGATCCTTGAAAACATGCATCCACATATCATGTATCATATCATGACAGGTTTCTCCCATACAGGTCCCCTTATCTTCCTACTGTTTATTTCAGTAAGATGGATATGGAACAAACGGTGAAAGACATCCATGCTCAAAACGCCCAACTTCATGAGATGTTCTTGAATCTGTTCAAGGGACAAGAAGAGGTGAAAGCTCTCCTCACCAGGGGCATGATCATGAGAAATCCTGGGGACGACGGAGATGACCAGTTGGAAAGGCTACGAACTGAAATAGCCATAATGAAGGTCCAAATGACGGGACAACTGGTAGGCCAGATGGCTCTTATCCAAAATCTGGCTCAAGGACAAGAAGAGCTGAAAGTTCTTGTCAACCAACTTCGTAAAGACGGTTGCAACCGTATGGGGCAAACAAGTAGGATTGGAAATCAAGTCACTACTCAGCCTCCCATGCAACATGAAGCCGATTTAGTGGAGGGTAGACTATCCCAAATGGATACCACATCTCAAGTCCAAAAATAATCTCACTAACAACAACGAAAGAATCAGCGCAATGAGGTCGCACCTAAAAGACAATTTACCAGGATTGGCATGTCGCTAGCTCAGGTGCTACAACACCTGTTGAAGACATAGATAATTACATTAAAGGCTCCTCCCGGGAATCCTAAAACTACTGCTCCTAGTTACCGTCCCAAAGAGAGGTGTGCTTACCATTCCGACAGTCCCGGGCACGACACGAATAATTATTGGGCTATGAAGAACAAGATTCAAGACCTAATTGACGAAGGAGTGTTGGAGTTTACACAAGACGATCAATTGGAACTCTTCTATCACCTCTCAAGGACATCCACATGAAGCAACGATCTGGGCGAGGAAATTTCCTGTTCATTTGAATTTTCAATTGTAGTCTCTTTTATTGTTCAAACAATTATCTATTAATGTCAAACTTTGTTTCATTAATGCATTGCATATATTTGTCTTGAATTCATTCATTCGTTTTCACTATATTTAAACTATGCTTTTTACTCTCTTTATGACATTCAACTCTTGCTAAAAGTTACAAGCATTTAGAGGGAGGATGAAGAAAATAATGCCATAATCTCATGCAGTATGCTTTTGGACAGACCTTGCTGACGATGTACAAGCGTTCTTTCAAATCCTAAACACTGAAGTTATAAGGAAGATAATCCCTAGTCAACCCCTTTGAGCCAAAGAAGTAGAAGTTTTCTTTTTTTGCATAAATTGAAACCTTTAATCAAAACCTGGGGCAAGGTAGTCTCTCAGTTGATTCAAACGCGTGTTTAGCCCAAACTCTCATCTCATAATACAACAAATGACATAAAAAACATTCCTCTGGAATCAAAAGACGGTGATGGTTCCCTATCACATAGGAAGTCATTATATCTCAAAAAAGAAAAATCCCACTAGGTCAAAACCTACAAAGGAGACTTAAGAAAAACTGGGGCATCCCGCTGACCGTAATCTCAAAACAAGAACAGTCAGGAAAAAAATTAGGGATAACAAATCAAAAGAAAGAGGTCACTACAAATCCTCAACAACATGAAAAAAATGTTGCAAAAATGACCCTTCCGACAAACTTAAGTTGTCTGAACCATCACCAAAACGTCATTCCAGACTCAATGGGAGTTCAAACGTACAATTAACTGAGTTTAAGACTGAAGAACGTCACGAAGAGCGGGTGGGTACAAATACATTTTGAGCCTTTATCCTTTGTTTCTTAAACCGTGAACCAAGCCACGTTACAACCTTTCAAAAGTCCTAATTGAAGCATGGGTTAGTTCGAAAGTATACTATTATAAAAGGTATCCTGACTCTTGTAGAGCTTTACTCTAAATGTTGAGTTGAATTTTTATTATAAAATTTCTTTACTTGCTAAAACACATTTTCAAAAATTTCAAGACAAACATAAACTTTGCATTACTTGAATATCACTGTTTGCATATGGCTATTTGTTTGACAGCAGAGAAATTCACACAACGAATATCCAGTGAACGAAAGGTCTCTCAATCACTTCAAGTGGGATGACACTTCCAATGACAAATCTCCTATCAACAAGGAGGCATGACATGTCACTATCCAAGCACACCTGGGACAGTCCAGTCAAGATTCCAAGAAATCTCTTAAGAAGTACAAAATAAGCAGGGGAAGGTCTCCATCTCCATTACTTAGGGCATTGAACGCCAATCTCATCAAAGGGTTACATACAATCAAACATTTCCTGGCAGTGACACAAACACTCGCTACTAGGGGTAGTGACAAATCTCCCCAAAATCCTTCTCATAGGATGATTCCCCATCCAGATTTTCAATCTCTGAAAACCTCTTCCCAATTGAGTCGACTTCAAGAATCCTCGAGGATTTCTGCCAGTGAAGTCGCCGCCTCTCCAACAGACTGAGCAACAGGGTTTATTTGCCCAACAAATGGCAGGATTCCCCAGCTTGAGTTTGCCTCTCCGACTACTACAAATTAGAGAACCACAACTCCTCTTCCCCAATAGAATACTCTACAATCCCCAGCAAAAACTGTGAAGCCTGAATTTCGACCAGATAATAGTATAAGGTGTTGCGAAGCCTGGATTTTGACCAGATAGTAGTTCCCTTCTCCAAAAAACACTGTGAAGCCTGGATTTCGACCAGCTAATAGTATAAGGTGCTGCGAAGCCTGGATTTTGACCAGATAGTAGTTCCCTCCTCCAAAAACACTGTGAAGCCTGGATTTCGACCAGATAACAGTATAAGGTGCTGCGAAGCCTGGATTTCGACCAGATAGTAATTCCCTACTCCAAAAACACTGTGAAGCCTAAATTTCAACCAGATAACAGTATAAGGTGTTGCGAAGCCTGGATTTCGACCAGATAGTAGTTCCCTTCTCCAAAAAACACTGTGAAGCCTGGATTTCGACCAGATAATAGTATAAGGTGCCGCGAAGCCTGGATTTCGACCAGATAGTAGTTCCCTCCTCCAAAAACACTGTGAGGCCTGGATTTCAACCAAATAATAGTATAAGGTGCTGCAAAGCCTGGATTTTGACCAGATAGTAGTTCCCTACTCCAAAAACACTATGAAGCCTGGATTTCGACCAGATAACATTATAAGGTGCCGCAAAGCCTGGATTTCGACCAGATAATAGTTCCCTTCTCCAAAAACACTGTGAAGCCTGGATGTCGACCGTATAATAGTATAAGGTGCTGCGAAGCCTGGAATTTGACCAAATAGTGGTTCACTTCCTCAAACGACAAAATATGAATCCCCGGTGGAAACATTCTAAGCAAAGTTTGAAGACACACCTACTCTTCAACAGCAATCCAGGATTTAATAACTCCCTAACACTTGTCAAGGATTTATTTTCCAAAGACAAAATTACATCTCAATAACATTCATAACATATGCATGCAAAATACATATAACACAAATCTCATCATTGCGCAATGCATACATCATGACATTGCATACAACTAACTCTTTACCTTTTCAGGAAAGATCAATCAACAGATAAAGGTCATCATATTTCTGAGGTAGTAATCGTCCAAGATTCCTTCATCATCCTGCTGAGGTAGTAATCATCCAAGATTCCTTCATCATCCGGCTGAGGTAGTAATCATCCAAGATTCCTTCATCATCCTGCTGAGGTAGTAATCATCCAAGATTCCTTCATCATCCTGCTGAGGTAGTAATCATCCAAGATTCCTTCATTATCCTGCTACGGTAGTAATTGTCCAAGATTCCTTCATCATTCAACACACTTTTCTGATACAGTCCAGATACGATCTAGATTCAAATATCATTCAGTCACTTTCAGATACAATTCAGATACGTTCCAGATACGGATGCCATCCTGATACTCATTCAGATTCAACTTTCAGATACAGTTCAGATACGCTCCAAATACGGATGCCATCCTGATACTCATTCAGATTTAACTTTCAGATACAGTTCAGATACACTCCAAATACGAATGCCATCCTGATACTCATTCAGATTCAACTTTCAGATACAATTCAGACATGCTCCAGATACGGATGCCATCCTGATACTCATTCAGATTCAACTTTCAGATACAGTTCAAATACTCTCCAGATACGGATGCCATCCTGATACTCATTCAAATTTAACTTTCAGATACAGTTCAGATACGCTTCATATGCGGATGCCATCCTGATACTCATTCAGATTCAACTTTCAGATACAGTTCAGATACGCTCCAAATACGGATGCCATCTTGATACTCATTCAAATTCAACTTTCAGATACAGTTTAGGTACGCTCCAGATACAAATCCCATCCCGATACTCATTCAGGTTCATCTTTCAGATACAGTTAAGATATGCTCCAGATACGGATGCCATTCTGATACTTATTCAGATTCAGCTTTCAGATGTAGTTCAGATACGCTCCAATTGCGGATGCCAGTTTGATACTCATTTAGTACATCTTTCCATTCAGATACAATCACAACATAGATTCATTCTGACACTCTCTCACACAACTTCCAGATACATACGACACAATCTCATTTATTTTGAGAATATCATTGTACCATACATTTCATACATCATGACATTGCATATAACTAACCTTTCACCTTTTCAGGAAATATCAATCAATATAAAATTATCATCAAAATTTTCAGCAAGAAAGGATTGGTCAACAATCTACGTAGCAGACGATTTCTCTGGTTCAGATAAGTCATTCCAAGATTTATTCTGATTCTTTTCCAGTTGAAATCAAGTTCAGACTTAGTGCATCCTCTGTCAACAGTCACCCTTAGATGGCATCTACAAGCCCATCTTCGACAGATCTTCATCGTTCCTCCAAATGGCATCTATAAGCCCATTCCCATCTCATCTTTGAGTGCAAATTTCTGGGCACTCTAGTGTTCAATCATCTTACACCTTCAAGTCACGAATGGCAGATTCACCAATCTAACTCTTCAAGTGTATGAAGATTGAACAGGGGCAGCTGATGTACCCCAAAATTTACCCTCTCGTTTCTCAAAGGATCACCCCTGGACCCTCAGGTTTGCTTCCATCCAGTTCCAAGCCTTGAATTACAAATTTTCCAAGGAAGTCATTCACAAGGGAAAAATGGTCATTTGCATACTGAAAAGTCAAACTTTGAATTTTGGATCAAAGTCAAGTTTCAAGAGTCATATTTCATCAAGACATGTTGAAATATGAAGTTTATTTCATCAAGAAAATTCAAAAGTCAAAATTACTTTGGAAAAGTAAAAATTCTAAATACTTAGAATTTTTCTAAGTATTTAAGAAATATGACAAGCTCAGGACTTCTGATCAGATTATCACCATGATGCAAGCTGATTCTGGAAGAACTTCTGACACAAAAGTTATTAATTTCAATGAGATCTAAAATATTGCAGAATATAACTTCTTTTAGAAATGCTGGGATTTCAAGTTATACATCCTCAAAGGCACGTCTCTGAAGCTTAGGCGTTTAGCAAGTTCCGAGCATTTTCAAGTCAGAAGTTGTCTACAACTTCTGGGCCAGTTTTCACGTAGGCTCAGTCAGAAGTTGTAAGAGCAATCCAAAGAGGATTTACAAAGTGTGTTACAAGCTTTTGGGAAAGTCTGAGAACTCGCTCAAAACATGCTGGAGCAAGGAGATACAAAGATCAGAAGTTGGATGTCTACTCTAAGTTACGCTGAAGCTAAACTTCTAATCCAAAATTAAGCAATGATGCAGAATTTCATATTGCAGGATTTCTGGCTTGATCAATCTCATCATCATTTAATGCTCACAACCACTTTTGGGTATTTATCCAAAGGATTTCCCCACGTGTGGTATAGAAGTACCTTTACTGTCTTGGAAAAGTAAACTTTTGTACAAGAGTGTGCTGGGCCCATGCGTTGCTTTTGAGGTTACCTTTCCTTAATTCCTGCTTACTAATCCAGCTTAGGCGTTGCTAAAGCTGCTCACCACCATACTTGCTTCAAGAACAAGGCATCACCCTAGCATGTGATGGTTGTACCATTGATCTCTTCAAGCTACAAGATCTTTGCCTATAAATTGAAAGCCATTGGCAACTGTAAGGAGTTCGGAAATTTGAGAAAGAAAAAGCCTTGAACCCCTGCTAAAATTCTAAGAGTCCAAAACTGCAAACGCAAAAATACAAAACCTGTTAGCTTTTGATTCTTGCATTCAGACTCCATTTTTCCTCAAGTGTTTCTTGACCAAAGCCACTCATACAGTTTTCGATATACATTCAGAAGCCATCCTGTGATACGGTGGTAGAACTGACTTGAGAGTTTTGTGTTTGTGTTTGCAAATGTTGCGGTTTAGCAAGAGTCGCCACCGACTTTTCTTTTATCCAATAAGGAAAGGTGAAAAAGCACAGGAAAGACCTTTAGAGATGTTTTCTTGAGTTCGGGGGGTAGATTATGAAAAGGGAAGGTATTAGCACCCTTGTCATCCATGGTTTTCCATGGGCTCTTAGTTACTTGCTAGATCACTTACTTTTGTTTGAAAATTGTGCTTTGTGTGGTTTTTGAAAGTATTTTGAAAAGGTGCCATCGTCTAGGAAAACTCTGAAATGATTCTCGTTCGTAAGAATGTATACAAAGTGTTGAGCTTTTGAAAAGACTTCAAGGTTTAGAAAATGTTTTGAAGTTGTTTTGAAAGTGTATGTTTGTTTTTGAAAATAGCAATGATAGTTATTTGAAATGGAGCAAGTAACTAGAAGTAATCTACCTAGTCAAATGTCTTTCTTGTTCATTTTATTTTCCTTTGATATTGTTGTCTTACCATTGATTTGGTAAGCAACCCTATCTTTGGATGTAAACGGGACGAGCATGGGTCATCGTATAACCATGATTAGCAATGTTGCAAAGTATCTTAGCATTTTTTGAGGGACTAAGATCATTTTGTAAGGCAACTTTGAGTAGCGTCATCGAGGGACTATGATCTTATATTTGTTTGTTTTTCCAAGATACTTCGCATGCGTAATATGGCCATTTTTATGTAAGGCAACCAAGTGGAGTAACCCTAAGGGTGCTTGTGTGCAAGTGTGCTATTTTCATGCTTGGTTTTGTCTTGGATTAGGGTTTTCTATTTGATTTGTTTTTATCTTGCCATACAAACCCTAATTACTAGCATGGTATAAAAAGCGGTAAATTGCGTAATTTAAAGATTACTACGCTATTACAACATTTTATGGGATGAGGGAATACAAATCATGAATGGGGATTTGCAATAATGTAAATCTAATTAAGCTATTACAACCAAATCAAATTTGTATGAATATTTGAATAAATAATATAAAATATAAATATGCAATGGTATGTATGTAAGAAAAGATTTTTGTTTTGTTTTTCATATGCAAAAGAGTTTTGACCTAATCCTAATAATTTAAGAAAAGAAAATTATTTCTTGAAAAAAGTGGTTAACCCTAATTTCTAATTTAAAAGAAAATAAAGTTCTTTAAGTATTATTTTTGTATATTTTTTGTCTTAAAATAATAAATAATGTTTATGAAAATATTTAGTTTTTTATATGTCAAAATAAATATTTACAAGTGTGAAGGAAAAGAAATAAAAATTAACCTAAATATATTTTACTTTACAAGTTTATTTAAGAAAGGATAGTTAATATATAATTTAACAAAAATATTTTTTTCATGAGAAAATAAAATAAAGTGAACAAAAATAAATATTTAACATTTTGATATTTTTTTATGATTTTATAACCTTTAAGAAAAATATTTAATGAGGTAAACAAAAATAAAATAAATGAATGAAAGTAAATTGGGTCAGGGGTACTGCAAGAGAAAGGAAGGTAAGTGTTAGAAAAAAAATGAGAGGCCCATAAGCTGAGCCCACGCTGCCAAAAAATGCCTAAAATGAAGCTGAAAAATGAGAAAAAGTGCAAAAGGCAGGCACCAAGGCTCGAACCCATGACCTTGGCATTTCCAGCGCGCTGCCTTGCCACTGGGGTGGCTGTACATCCGTTAGTTCATATGAAATAAAAAATACATAACACATAATGCCTCCTTGCCCTGTACTTCATCTTCTTCCTCAAGCCAGCCAGAACCTATGTATCTTTCTCATTTCTCCATGAAAATAGAAACTTCAAACATGAAAATGGTAGTACTCTTTCCCACGATTTCAACCATGTAACTCATGTAAACTAACAATCAAAGATCAAAGCTAATTTCAATGGCCCTAATTTTAAACCTAATTTTTATAGAAATTTGAAATCTAAAATTCTTCAAACATAATGAACATAAATGAAATCTATGCACATGGTTGACTTTAGCACAATAATATCTACATTTTCCTTTCACAAATCGAGACCAATGGATATCTGTATGAAGAGATAGAAGTTAGAGTTCTTACCTCCTTCAGCTGAGATCATGAATGGAGTTTGAGTGAGTTTTATGAAGGCCAGAAGATTCCTTTAGCTTTCCTGAACCTCCCTGAGTGTGTTCCAATCCTTACCTTGCTTTGAAAGTGCCTGAATCTCTCTATCCAAGTCAACCTGCAAGCTTGAAAAACAAAAATGGAAGATGGAGAAGGAGGAGTTACAGTGAAGGGATGATGGTCTGGAACACTTAGATATGAAGT
The DNA here is from genome assembly GCA_948472305.1 of Vicia faba. Taxonomy (NCBI): domain Eukaryota; kingdom Viridiplantae; phylum Streptophyta; class Magnoliopsida; order Fabales; family Fabaceae; genus Vicia; species Vicia faba. Next base: position 1,610,516,285 of record OX451738.1, on the reverse strand, counting down.
AGGTTAAGTGTTTGAGTGATTAGAACTTGAAACGCGCGAGTATATTTTTGGATTGCTATGCTTGGTCTCAAACTGCAAGTTTTGACAGGTTTTTGGTGATAGGGAGTTTTTGAGAGTTTCTGGACTTGAGCAATCATTTTTTTGTTGTAATGTGTTTATGTATAAGTATAAGGAAGGTTTCTAATCCACTCCACAACAGATTTTTGAGTTATATGCTTTTTTGCACTTTTACTTGCTTTTGAAGCAAAGTGAGGAGACAAGTCTCTACATGCTTGTACAAGCCTGCTTGGAGTCGGTACAAGTCCTAGACAACTTGATTTTGGTTTATAGGACTCGTGTGTGCAGAAAAACAGATGCAAGGCTCAAGGAGTGAAAAGTTGCAAAAGTTATGCTTTTCCAAAATGGCAATGGCAACTTTGTGCCATTTATGGAATTAAAGCTTGGACAAAGACTCTTGTGCTTGGATTAAGGCTTTAACATCCGTGTAAGCATTAAATTATGAAGTGAGAAACAAGTTTGAGACCTGCAAAGCAAGGATTAGGCAGCATAGGTTCAGATTTGAATTTTGTTCTTCATGAAATGGCTTGAAATCAAAGTGAGAAATTGCCAACTTCATCTCTTCGATTATCCTTAAACAAAAATGATCTCAAGGAGTTCTTGGACATTTTGGAAAGCTTGCAATATGCTCTATAACTCATCTGTGAAATGAATTTCAAGATTCCTCTTAGAACTAGGTGAAAAATTGCCATGAAGTTAGGTCAAAAACCTGCCTAAATTAGGGCAAAATTTCACTGTTATTTTAGTTCATGAGCATGTATTCACAAAATTATATCTTGAGATCCAAGCATCTTTAGGAGAAAACGTGTGAAGAAAAGTTGTATATTTCATGGAGATATACAACTTTCATGTTTGGAACTTTCTTTGAATCATCTTGCATCATGGTGGAAATTTGGCTTAAAGTTGAGAAAAAATAAGAAAATTTCTATACTTAGAAAAATTTCTAAGTTAAGAAAATTTCAATTTTCAAACAAAATCTTCAATCTTTGATTTCTTGATGAACAAGTTTCATATTTTGACATGTTTTGATGAATTGTGATCCTTGGCACTTGATTTTGACCAAAAATTCAAAGTTTGACTTTTCAGTATACAATTGACTTTTGATCAGTTGACTGCAAATTTCATCTATTAATCCAATGGATTTGCAATGTTTTGAACCATGTCATTATTTCATGATGGTGTAACTGAGCCCTTGGAATCATGCTTCAAATCAATTGGTCATTTTCTAGGTCAAAAATCAGAAATTGCCCTTTCTCAGTCAAAACCCTAATTTTGACCATTTTCCCCTTTTGATGATTTGATCAAATTTCTTGAAGAGTTGTGGTCCAAATTTGATCAAATGATACATATGAGTCTAAAATGTTGACGTGGATAAAAAATTATGAAGTTTGACTTTAAATTGGCCATGGTTGACTTTTTCCCCAATACAACTGATTTTTAGGTCAACTGTCGAATTGACTGATCAAAAATGTGATTCAAGGCTTGAAACTTGTCATGAGTAATCTTAGGGGTCCATAATGATGTTTGAAAGTCATATGAAGCATTGATAGTCCAAAAATCCTTGTACAATCTCAAACCCTAATTTTGGGTGATCAGTGCATGATGAGATGTCTTGAGCTGGTCAAACCCTAATCCAGTCTTGAGTTTGTGAGAAAAGTCTTGATAAATGAGAGGGAAAATTTTGGGGTACAACACATCCTAACTTATATAGTCAAACTGTAACACACTCTCCATCTCATCCCTCTCAAAGAAGTCATAACTTTTCTCCTTGGTTGTTCCAGAATTTTCCAATCATTCATAGCCCAAGTTAAAAGTTTCCAGCCTACTAAGCACGTGAGGAAGCTGGTCAAAAAATCACAAGCGGTCAGAACCAGACTCCAATTAACAAAACATTTTCCAGCTGCAAGGTAAGCTCCTACTGACTCTCATCATATTACTTAAACATTGTTAGATTTGCACGTTCAAAAACACAATGTAGACATCCTGACTCTGATTCAGTATATATTCATATATTCCATGTATGTTTGCCTAAGTAGGGAGAATTTCAGTCCAGAATTTTTTGAAGAAATTAGGACTCAATTAGGATTAGCAAATTCATGCTTGCTTCTGATTTATAGTTCTGATATCTCTTGTTTCTGAAACATTATGAAACCTTCCATAATTGTTATATGCACATCTTATGTTTTGTTGAGAAATGACTAAGTTGCAGATGTTCTGACTAGCATGGAGAGGGAGATGAAGTTCTGCCAGTGGCATTAGAACTTCTGAAATCTTCTTTGTTCCTAGCGGACCCAGAACTTATGACTTTGTCTATTTCTACTAATATGATTTCTGTTTTTGCAGCATGCCAGAGTCAGAACTTCTGATCTCTTTTAGTTCAGCAATGCGCTGGTTCTATTTTCTTTTTTCTTACTATTTTTGCTATCACTTCTATTTTCACTAATCAAAAACACAAAAAACATTTTACATTTTACATGCTTTATTTTATTTCTTAAAACAAAAAGATTAAAAATATTTTCTTAAACAAAACTTATTTCTTTTCTTAAACAAAACAAGTCCATTTCAGCTTTTCTTATACGTTCTTATCCATTCAATATGGTTGTAATAGTAACTTAGGATTTAATTTTTATTTGCAATCCCCATTTGTAAATTTGTACACCCCATCCCTCTAATGATTGTAATAGCATGGGATATTTATTTTCCGCACTTTTTATTACTTTCATATATTGCTAGTAATTAGGGTGTGTATGACAAGACATGAAATCAATAAGTAGAAAACCCTAATCAAGAAAAAAATGCATGCAATCAAACACACTTTGCACATATGCACACCTTAGGATAATCTCACTCGTTGCCTATCGGAAAAATAGTCACGTCACTTGAACATGGGCGTTTTAGCAAATACCCTCGATAAAAGATCGTAGTCCCTCGATGAATCTCGATGTTGCCTTAGGTAAACGATCTAGTCCCTAAACGACATTGCTAAAACATCCACGGGTTGCCTTCTATGACTATACAAATGTCTCGCGCCCGTCCCTTCACATCCAACGATGGGGCTTCTTACAAAAAGAATGGTAAGATGGCAACATCTAAAGGAGGAGGAAAAGAACATTTAAGACCTTTTTGAGTAGGTAGATTCGCTCCTAGTTGCTCGCTTTCTCACAAAAAAAACATTTTATACACCAACACTTACATTTTGAAACATTTTTCAAAAGACAACACTTTGTACGCGTTCTTATAGAAACTAGAGCCATTACAAAGAAGACACCTTTTCAAAATCACTTTCAAAATCACAAACACCTCTTTGAACTATTTTCGAAACAACACTTTGTACGCGTTCTTATAGAAATGAGAACCATTACAAAGACATTTTCAAAATACTTTCAAAAAACCACATAAAGCACATTATCAAACAAAAGCAAGTGATCTAGCAAGCAACTAAGATCCCGTAGATAACTACGGATGAAAAAGGTGCTAATATCTTCCCTTTTCATAATCTACCCCCCGAACTCAAGAAAACATCTCTAAAGGTCTTTCCTGTTCTTTTCAACCTTTCCTTATAGGATAAAAGAAAAGCCGGTGGCGACTCTTGCTATCCGCAACATTTGCGATCAAACACAAAACCTTCAAGTCAGTTCTCCCACCGTATCACACATGCTTAATGACTTCAGGATTCAGTTCATCACTTTTGCTCTTCTCTATTGCGACAACCAATCCTCTCGCCATATTACTGCCAATGCCACATTTCATGAAAGAATGAAGCACATCTAAATTGACTTTCATGTTGTTCTAGAAAAGATTAAGTTATTCCAACTTCTACATATTCCCAGCTCTACCTAGCTTGCGGACATCCTCACGAAGCCATTGATCTGCATACTTTTTCTTTTCAAAGTAACTTCAATTTTTTAAAATTAATTCTTAACATTAGATAAAGTGCAGGAGGAATAGCTGGACTAAAAGGGCTGCAGGTGATCTGTGTCCCTTTGGATTGATACATGTTCCAAATTAACTACCTTGGCTTGCATGTCACCTCGCTTAGTTCCTTGGAAAATTCAGAACAAGTGACTCAATAGTATGGCATTGGATAATAATATGCATTTCATGATTTCACATGGTGGAATTGACCAGTCACCACTTCTACTATATTTATTATCATTTTAACAGGTGAAAGTAGTCGAGTTATTTGTATTTTTCATATAGTTGGGGTGGTTTATATGTTAGTTTCTTTAATTCCAGATCTATCTGTTTTTAATCACTTTTGGTATTTTTGATCTTTTTGGGAAGGTTAACATATTTTTTAGGTCAGAGGAAGTCAATGATATGCTCGAAAAAGGAACACGGTGAATTTTCAGAAAGATGTGAGATTTGGAAATTTTCAGCATGTTTTTCATCATGACATGCATGTGGTATTTTAATCACAAATAGAGTGTCGTAACTCGAAATGACGTGGGATAGCGGAAAATGAAAGCTAACATCCAGGAATACAACTTTCATGAAGACACCGAAGGCTAATTCGACTCTATTGATATGCGTATCAAGCATTTCATACGTGTACGAGAATGTTGAAAAAAAGCGTTGCTGCCCATACGCGTACAAAACATGTCCATACGCCCCATATGCGTATGGGCGCCCAGAATCGTAGAATAGGTCCATAATTTCTCTATTTAACCCCATAATGCAAATTTCACCAGGTTGGACGATTTTTTACGACAAAGACACATTTTGAAGGCTGGAAAACTCGGATTTTTTAAGGTGGATCAAGATCTTCAAGAGCTTTTCGTGATTGAAGACCCATTCATCTAAATTTCTGTAATGACTATGACTTTTTCTATGTTGTTTTTGTTGAATTCTATGAGTAGCTAAACACCCAATGTTATGGGGTGTCCCTGATCTGGATTTGTTAATGATTTTTATTTTAACCTTGAAATGACAACAATTTCTTGTCTATTGAATTTACTTTTGATTTGTGCTTAATGCTTTCTCTTTCAGAAAATTTGAGATTTGATTTACGGTTAAAGTTAGACAGGACTGTCAACGTTAACACTCAATTGAAAGTATCATATAGTAGATATCACCTAGGACTAGAGATACCCTATATGAACCAAATTGTTCTTGATAAATTAATGCTTAATTTTATATGTAAATTCACCATGGACATAAGAGTTACTTTGAATGTTTAAATATTTACTCACTAAGGACTTAGGAGTAGACATTCTTGAGAACCGGTACTCAATAGTTTATAAGATTTTATTGCAAGGTCAGGTTAGAATTATCAATGGATCCTATCATACACATTCTCTAACATGTTTACTCGCGTAGACATAAATCTGTTCAACTATTTTGTTTACTTTTATTTATTGTTTTATTTCTCTATTTCTAAAATTCCAAACTTAATTCCAAAACACTTTTGTTTAACTGAATTAAAACGATAACTCTATATCACCACGCAGTCCTTGAGATCGATACTTTAGAATTTCCCATTATTACTACATTGGCGAATTAATACACTTGCTAATTTTCTGATCAGAAATCTCCCACCCTTAGTCATTAGACAAGACTAGGTTTGAAATAAGTTAGACCTCTCTTACTTTACCTTTGTTAATTTTTCTTACAACTTATTACCTCACTCGCTCATGCCTCAGCAAAACAGTTGAGTGATGATCTTTAAAATAGTCATAAATTTCATATCATATTCTAAAAACTTCAATGAAGAGAAATTAAAAAAAAAACTCATTTTTATGCAATTTAGAACCTCTTTATAGAAGTACTCAATTGAACAGACAGCGTCTTCTATATAGGATAAAAGAAATCATAAAAAAATTAGATTAAGCTAAATAGTGATGGTTCATGACTTCATGTAAGGATGGAGAAGTTACTGGTATAGCATTATTTTACTTGATTTAAGGGTAGATGGATTAAGGGATAATCAAAAAAATTGAAACGTGTAATGCCTTACATGTCGAGTTTGGAATTTGTATTTGAGTTTGGAAGGAATATTATTCTCATCATCCCGAGATTTGAAATTTGTATTTGAGTTTGGATGGAACTATTAAAGGGTAATTTAGTATTTTTAATTGTTTTTGATAACTTAGTTATTAAGTCTTATCTATTAGGGAATATGTGGAATTCCTTTTTGTGTATAAATAGACTAGTTGTAAATGTCATAAATACAACAACATTTATTCCTCTTGCAGCTTTACAGTTGTCATTCTCTACTCTCTTAAATATATTCCTTTATTCATAATTGATTCTCGTGCACTAACAAATTGGTATCTAGATCTCTAATTCTGATCCACATGGAAACACAAACAAATACGAGTGAAACGTGAGACGTTTGTATGATTGATTTTGGTTCTGGGTTCGTGTTGAATCTTGAACAAAAATCTGAATAGAATCACATTTTTTCTAATTCTATGGGGTTAAGAAACATTGTGCTTGTGAGATCTGAGTGAGTTGTACACGGTTAAGGATGAATGGAAACGATAGTCTGAGTACAAAACTTCCTGTTTTTGATGGCAAGAACTGGAACAGATGGAAGATTCAGATGCGCATGTTATTTGGTGCTCAAGATGCATTTGAGCTTGTTACCAATGACTATGTTCTGGTTGCACCTGATGCGACAGAAGAAGAGAGAAATGAATAGAGAGACAAGAGGAAGAAAGATCAGAAGGCGTTGTTCTACATCCATCAGTGTATGGATGTGAAAGTGTTTGAGAAGATTGTTGATTCGATGACAGCGAAAGAGGCACGGGACATACTGGTCAGATGCTATGATGGTGATGCATCACTGAAGAAGGTAAAGCTTCAGTCCATGTGAAAGAAATATGAGAATCTTAATGTTGTACCCCAAAATTTTCCCTCTCATATTTCTCAAAACATTGCAAGAAAAAACTCCAAGTGGCTCAAGGTTGCTCAAAAGTTGGACAGTCAAGCTATCTCCTAAGGCAGTCAACCCCAAATTAGGGTTTTGTGTTGCATCAAGATCCTTGAATACAAATGACCTGAAGTTCTCCCCAATGTCCTAATATGTTCTCAAGTTCATCCATGTCAAATTTCAAGCCTTGCAGAGGATGTTTGCTCAGTCAATTGCTCAAAGGGTCCAAAAATCGATTGTGCTAGGGCAAAAGTCAACTGTGACCCAAATACAGTCAAAACTCAAGATTTTTTGTCAACATATTCTCATTTTGAAGGATATTTCATCATTTGATCAAGGGTTGATCACGATTCATCAAGGATTGCTCAAAATTCATCAAGACTCAAAAGTTGCTAAATTAGGGTTTTGTAGGAAAAGTCAACTCAACTTTGACCAAGCATAACTTTCTCATACTTTATGAGAGGTGACACATACAAAGATCATTTTGAAGATGATGTAATTTCCTACAATCCATCTTCATACCCCAAGATCAGAAAATGCACTCACAAGAAGTTATAAATTTGGACATTATAGGTCATTTTTGAAAGTCAACAAAAACACTTTTTTTGCCAAAAGCTTATAACTTGAGCATGGAATATAAAAATGAGATGATACCAAAAGGGTTGGTTAGAGGACATCTCAAGATTTCTAAAAAGTCCAAGAACGCCTCCAAAAGTTCAAAATTGAAGAATTTATGCATTGTTGAAGTTGGACATTTTTGCAAAATTGCCAAAAGTCAACTATCCCCAAAACTTCAAATTTTGTCAAATGGGCCCATTCTTTTCCACTTTATTTGAGCTTGAATAATTGTCCACGTGTCCTAGCTTCAGCCATGAGCCCATATCTTATTTTTATTATTTAATTTGATTTTTAATTGAATTTATTCACTTTAAATCAAATAAAATCATATAAAATCAAAAGTATTTATAACTCATGATTTTTTGGTTGATTTAGGCTTTGAATACAGCTATTATGTGAGTCAAATTCGCATCAAGTGCATTGGTTACAAGAAGATATGATTTAGGCCAAATTTGGAAGGTTGTAATGGTGGAATCAAATCCAATTCATGAGCATTGATTTAGAGATAATTGTACTAAGTTTCTTACCCTAATGCAATATACATTACATAAGGAAGGCAAAGGCACGAAAATAGTGGTTGGAGGCTGCAAGAAGAGGCAAAACAAAAATTTGAAAAAGTGGTAAAAAGCTTGAATTCGAGATCATAACAAGAGGCGTTTTCAGAAGCCAAAAGCTATCCCAATCTCTTCCCGGGTGTTCACTCAACCTTCCTGGATCAAGAGCAAGCGTTCTCACATACCACAAAGCACTGTAAGTGTCACGAAAATCACCTTGGTTCTTGAATTCGTGATTCATTATTCTTGCACCATTTGAACAAATTGCTTGCATATTTGTAACCCTCATGACATTTGTAAACTTTTTGCATTATTCAATTTGGTTTATAGGCGCTGTAACCCCAAAACACCATAGCTAGGGCTGCATGATTGTTTTTAGGGCTTTCTTTTTCAGGAAACATCAGGACTCAAGAAGGACATAATGTTAATCAGGAAGCCAAGACGAACTCAGCCATGTTTTTGGAATTGATTTATGCGGCATAGGGAAGATTTTAGAGCAAGCTTGTGTATTTAGCCGCGGATCAAAATCCGCAGGTAATATTTGCAGGATTTGGAGGTAGAAGACGACGAGTTGTCGTTCTCCCATTGGCCAATTCAAATTAATTTTCGCGCATTTTTATTTTCTGGCATATAATTTGTTTGGTTTATATTATAATTTCTTTGTATTTTACTAACAATAGAATCAAAGCAGTGCAATGGCAAGCGTGCAAGCATATCACTTTCAGGACCTGGGTTCGAATCCCAGGTCCCCCACTTTCTTTGTTATTTTCCTTCTTCAGGTAATCACATGTACGTCCAAGCATGCAGCGCATCATGCACTATCATCTATCCAATTGCCAGATGGCCCAAGGCCAAATTTGATGGCCAATAATTGATGGTTCACCATAAACAAAGTCCATGCACGCCTACTGGATCTCAAAAGTCAAACAAGGCCAATACATTTGGGCCTCAACATTGCTATTCACACCATGGAAATCAGGCCCAAACCTCTTCTCTTTATTTATTTTTAGCATTTGTTTTTATTGATTTAATTGTTTTATTAATTTCTAACCATTTAAAAAATTCTTTTTTTTATAAATTAAAACCACAAAAATATTTTCTTCATAAAATAAAATTTTAATTTTAATTAACAAATACTAATTAAATTAATTTAGGTTCTTAATTAGAATAACTTTAACATTTTTGTAAATAATTAAAATTAACTAGACATAATTAGGTTTTAATTACTAACTTAATCATTTTATTTTCTTTCTTTAAATAACAAAAACCCAAAAATAATTTATTTTTATTTAATTTAGTAATTAATTTAGATTTATTTCTTTCTTAAAATAAAAAACCACAAAATATTTTCTTTATCAAATTAAATTCTAACTTTCATTTTTATTAACAAATACTAATTAAATTAATTTAGTTCTTTTTTTAATTAGAATAACTTTAACTTTTTTTGTAAACAATTAAAATTAAATTAGAATTAATTTAGGTTTTAATTACTAACATTATTTTTGATTTCTTTCTTAAAATACCAAAAAAAATCCAAAAATAACTTTTCTCATTTAATTAAATAATTTATTTAATTCAATTTAGTAATTAACTTAGAATTTATTTCTCTCTTAAATAAAAACAAAAAAAATCTTTTCTTTAACAAAAAGGGTCAAAACCGTAGAACTTTACGCTCGATTTAATTTCTCGCATGCGATTTACCTTCTTTTGTCCAATTATGTACTTGCCTCCAGTTTGTAATAGTTAATAGGACCTTTATTTATTTTTTACCGCTTTATTTACTTTTAAAGGATTTGTCTTTGGCGATGTAAATACCCGACGCCTTGTAATTTAAATTCCGCATTTTATTTTCCGCAAGTTATAACTGTTAAATGTTTGATAATAGGAATGCATGACAAGACTGAATGTTTAAACCTAAAATCAACTTAGATCACCCTTAACATGTACAAAGATAAAATTAACTGAAAACAACACACTCGCACATGCACACTCTTAGGGTACACCCCACTTGGTTGCCTTCGTACGCGGTCATTGAGTATAGGCCACTTTAGAGGTCGCCCTCTTGTCCAAAGATCATAGTTGCCTCGAAACGGTTGCCTCGGATATTGTTGCCTCAAAACAAATGATCTAAGATATTAGGGTTACCGCTAAAGCGTCCTAACATTGCTTTAGTGACCGTAAGTCCCTAAATTCGAATTGACCCTTAAACTCCAATGACGGTGCTACCTACTCATCAATAGTGGGATATCATTGTCTAAAGGAAGATAGCATAGAACGATTCCTTTTTCGAGTAGGTAGATGGTTCTTAAGTACTTGCTCTTTCAAAAAACAAAATCTTTTTCACACTTACACTTTTCGAACAAAGTTTTCAAAAACACTTCATTACACTCTTGAGGACAGAAGCAAGAGTTAAATCTAAGTTTTCAAACAAAAACTTTTTTAAAACCCACAAGCACAAATAAAGCAATATTTTGAAAACAATATGCGCAAGTACCTAAGAGCCCATGGATAACCACGGATAGAAAGGGTGCTAATACCTTCCCTTTCTATAATCTACCCCCCGAACCCGAGAAATATCTCGAAAAAGGAATTTTTCTGTGCTTTTTTCCTTTCCTTGTTGGATAAAACAAAAGTCGGTGGCGACTCTTGCTTACCGCGACATTTTGCAAACACAAACGCAAAACGCAAACCAACATTCCAAAAAACAGTCAGTTCTTTCCCACCGTATCACAGAACTGGCGACTCTGCTGGGGATGCTTATAAGTGGGGTGTACCTTAGGAATAATTCATAATGTTTTCAATTGATTGACTTGTATGCTTTATATTTGTGGGTTGAATCAGAGTTACTATAGATCCTAACCCAGATCTGGGGGATACCCTTTAGGTAAGTAGCAATAAACTGTGAGGGAACTGTACAACGTAGACCGATACGGTTGAAGCAGTAGCTACGTTGGTGTGGAACTTTAGTATGTACCGATATCCCTTGTGGCGCAACGAGGAGAATATGGGTATGCTAAGGGGTCATTAAGCACCAACTGACCTTAGAACCTTTAAATTGACCAACTTGGCCATAGAACAGTAGCAATATGCTACACTCATTGAGACCAAACTCTCGCGATGATTCCGGCCGCAAGAAAAGGTTGCTAAACTAGAATTATGACCGATCGAGGGTGGTCAGTGATATTGAGATCCTCTAGAACCCGGTTACTATTACTAGGACAGGTTGAACCAACTAAACTGAAAGAGGGTAATACCTAAACTCCATGCCAGCCTGAAATTTAAGGGCTATTGTGTGACTTGTGTGCCTTCAAAACTTGAACTACTTGCACATTCTTGTTATCTGACAACATGAGTTCCTTGCAGGTTTTGTTTACAGTTACTTATCCAATAATCTGGATTTATTGCAGGGTTTACTTACAATACCTCACACTTTTGCTTAAACGCATAGCATACACATCATAACATCATGCCTTAACATTTCCTTAACCATTTCGAGGATCTCAAGGGTTTGTGATGCAGGTCATGGTAAATCAAATGTCTAGCAAGGGGCAAAGGGGATTTATTTTCCTCTAGCCAATGTCGTCTAGAGATCAAAACACGATGACTTAAGTCAGGGGCTATGACCCACTCAATATGGTGAGCTTGAATCTTGAAGAAGGACTCTTAACGACACGAAGTTTCTTCAATCAAATTCTAACAGTTTCTTGTTTACCCCGCGAGATCCTTGAAAACATTGCATACATATATCATACATATCATTGCATAACATGTCTCCCAGTATAGGTCTCTCATGTTCTCGCTGTTTATTTCAGCAATGGCTTTCCATCCAGACAACCAAGATCTTCAAACTCGAGAAGCTCAGTTCAGGGACGTATTCCTAAACCTATCCAAGGGGAAGGAAGAGTTGAACACACTCCTCATGGGGAAATTGGTCAAGAAAAGTCCTGAAGACAATAAGGACGAATGGCTGGAATAATTGCTAGCTGAGTTCAGTGCCATGAAAACCCAGATGTTGGGGCAGATGACTCTTATCCAAGGCTTAGCTCGGGAACAAGAAGAGCTGAAAACCATTATCAACCAGCTTCATCAAGACAGATACAACAACATGAAGCAAACAGTCAAGGCCGGGGACCAAGTCATTAATCAACTTCCGAGAAGTCAAAGGTTTAGTTTGATGAAGAATAGACCTCTCCAAGTTGCTACTACCTCACGGGTCCAACAACAACCTTGCCATAAACAATGGGTTGATCAGAGTATGCCAAATATGCCCAAGAGGCAATTTACCAAGCTCAACATGTCGCTGTCTCAGGCTTTACAACACCTGTTGAGATTGAATCTGGTGACGTTAAGGGACCCTCCTAAGAATCCCAACATAGCCTCCCCAAGGTACAATCCTGATGCAAGGTGTGCATATCACTCTAATAGCCCGAGGCATGATACTAACATCTGTTGGGCGTTGAGAAACAAATTCAAGACCTGATTGATGAAGGAGCATTGGAACTCACACAAGACGGTAAGATTGAATTCTTTTGCCATCCCCCAAGGTTCACCATTTGAAGTGACAAGTACTGAGACGAGAAGCCTTTTGTTCATTAGAATTTTCAATTTGTAATTTTCTTTTGATTGTTCAAACATTTATTCATGTCAAACTTTGTTACTTTATCAATGCATCGCATATGTCTGTTTTGAATCAATCCATTCGTATTCACTATATTCAAATTGCTTTCATTTTTTGTGATGATCAACTCTCGATTAAAAAATTCTAAGCCTTTAGAGGGAGGATGACGAAAATGATATCAAAATCTCTACAATATGCTTTTGAACAGACCCCGCTGATGAGGTACATGCATTGTTTCAAATCCTAAACAGTGGAGTTATAAGGAAGATAATCCCTAGTCAACCCCTTTGAGCCAAAGAAGTTGGAGTTTTTCTTTTCACAAATTAAAACCCTTAATTATAACCTGGGGCAGGGTAGTTTTCTCAGTTGATCCAGGTGCATAATGAATGGCATCAAAGAAGTCCTTCTGAAACAAAAGAAAGTGTTGGTTCCGTATAATCATAAGGACAGGCAGTCATTATCTCTCAAAATAAAAGCCCAATAAGTCAAAACCTGTGAAGGAGACTTAAGAAAAACTGGGGCATCCCGCTGATTGTAATCACAAAAAGAAACAGTTCATGCAAAAAACAGGAATAATAAAAACCAAAAGGGAAGAGATCCTGCAAACTCTCAACAAAATGACTGCCTGTTCAAAATAAATTGTCAGTATCCGAACCATCACTGGTATATCAGAGCAAAGACTCAAACAAGATCTAATGCACGATTAGTTGAGTTTAGGATCGAAGAACATCACGAAGAACGGGTGGGTACAAATAAAATTTAAGCCTTTATCCTTTGTTTCTTAAACCGTGAACCAGGCCACGTTATAACCCTTAAAAAGTCCTAGCTGAAGCATGGGTTAGTCCGAAAGCATACTGTTACAAAAGGTATCTTGACTCCTGTAGGGCTTGCTGTAAATCCTGAGTTGACGTCACATTTTACAAAATTTTCCTATCTTACTGAAAAAATGCATTTTCAAAAACTTCAAGACAGACATAAGCTTTGCATTCTTAAAATAACATTGTTTGCATATGACTATTTGTTCAAACAGCAGAGAAATTCGCACGACGAATATCTATTGAACAAAAACCTTTTCAATAAAAGGGTCACCTCAAGTGGAAAAACACTTCCAATCAAGGGGCACGGTATGATCATTGTCCATCATCTGGGGCAGTCAAGTCAAGATTCAAGGAATCTCTCAAAATGCCAAATAGCCAGGGGCAAATCTCCATCTGAATCAATTGGGGCATTGGACCTGGATTCCCGCAACAAATCTTGCATGATCAAACGAACATCTTCTGGTAGTATGGCAACGCGACACTACCGACAGTGACAACTCCCTACGCTCTAAGAGCGTGGACATGGTCAGAAGATATTGCGCATGAACAAAGACCCGCTAGGTTGACACACCTAGGCAAAAATAAGGGCTTCCCGGCGAACCAAAAGGGTTCGGGCAAAAATAAGGGATGAAAATGAAAAAAGTTTGTACACCCAGAAAGTCGAAAACCTGAAAAGGCGGCTTGGGCAAAAAAGGGTATCCCGGTGGACTGAAAACTTGAAAGGGTGGTCCAGGCAAAAATTAGGGATCAAAGCGTATGACTATGTCTCGTCATCTCGTCACTGGCCTACCAGAAGAAGACTTGTCATTTTTGACCGAAAGATACCAAACACCTCATAGGTGGGGATAATACTCGACCCACAGAGCCTCCGCATGCACCTTCTCCCGCAGAAACAGAGGCAAAAAAGTCTTGATGCAAGACATCGTCATATCCTTAGCATGCGTCCCAGTAACATTCACTCCCCGCAGAGTAAGACAGTAAAGATAGCTCTCCCCAGCTGAGGCTTGCAACTGTGAATGAGTCGGTAATATTCTCCCCCAAGCAGAGTTTATCTACCATCAACAACTGAAAAGGTCTTAATATCCCCGACAGCCTTAATATTCCCCAACGGAGTATAATAATATTCCCCGGCAGAATACAAGATATCCCTAGTGGATTTAAATTTTTTCCAGCGCAGTCTGAAAAAGTTTCCCCAATGGAGTTGAAGAATCATCCCCAGTAGACTCCGGAAGTTCGTCCCCGGAGGAGTATAAAAATAAATATCCCCAGCCGAGTTCAAAAGAAGATTGTCCCCAACAAAGCTCAAAGGATTATCCCCATTAGAGTCTAAAGGTTATCCCCAGTGAAGTCGCGACTGAAAGATCATCCCCAGCGGAGTTCTTTCCTTTCACAAACAGAACTCAAAACCCCAATAGGATTCAGTATCACCAGCAACGGTAATTCATCCCCAGCGGAACTTATTGGTTGAATCCTCAGCAGAACATTTCTTCCCCACAGAGTAATCTCCACCTCAGTTTACTCCCTAATGGAGTTATCTTCTCCTGCAGGTTTATTCTTGCAATCATCTTCGTTCACCATCCCCAGCGGAAACGAAGAATCCAACTCTATTCTCCAACAGCTACCCGGGATTTATTTTCCCCAGCTAGAAACATTACATTTCCATACATCATGATACATGCATATACGCATCATACAACACGATCTCATTTATTTTGAGAACATCATTGCTTGATCCATATCATGCATTGCATATGACTGACCTTTACCTTTCAGGAAGGATGCAGCTAAGTTCTCAGCAGTCGAAGACCTGACGGTTCTTAAATCTCAACTAAATTATCCTCAGTTGAATTTCAGATAATGTTCTCAATCTCGACAATTTTCCTCCGTCATAGTGTGGACGAGTTCTACAATCTCAACGGTATACTACGTTGAAGACCAGACAATTCCTAGATCTTGATGAAGATGTTTCCCTCCGTCATAGTGTGGACGAGTTCTACAATCTCAACGGTATACTACGTTGAAGACCAGACAGTTCCTAGATCTTGATGAAGATGTTTTCCTCCGTCATAGTGTGGACGAGTTCTACAATCTCAACAGTATACTACGTTAAAGACCAGACAGTTCCTAGATCTTGATGAAGATGTTTTCCTCCGTCAAAGTATGGACGAGTTCTACAATCTCAACAAAATTATACTTCGTTGAAGACCAAACAGTTCCTAGATCTTGATGAAGATGTTTCCCCCCAGTTGAATTATGGAAAATTTCTTAAAACTCAGCAGAGATGTTCTCCTAGCTGAGGTACAGGCAAGTTCCTAATTCTCAACAAAAGTTAAACTTCCTCAGCGGAATCTTCTACAACAACAGGTATGCAAGTTCTCGCTAAGGAATCTCTTATGCGATCGACGCTCCTACAGATGACATCCGTAAGCCCATCCTCCTACCAACTATCTCCAAATGGCATCTGTAAGCCCATTCCCGACATCACAAGGCTGATACACCTTCATGCGAGTGCAAATTTCTGGGCACTCTAGTGTTCAATCATCTTCCACCTTCGGATCACAAAAGGCGCGAAAGCCAATCTACATCCTCAGGTTTAAGAAGATTTAACAGGGGAAGCTGTTGTACCCCAAAATTTTCCCTCTCATATTTCTCAAAACATTGCAAGAAAAAACTCCAAGTGGCTCAAGGTTGCTCAAAAGTTAGACAGTCAAGCTATCTCCTAAGGCAGTCAACCCCAAATTAGGGTTTTGTGTTGCATCAAGATCCTTGAATCCAAATGACATCAAGTGCTTCCCAATGTCCTAATATGTTCTCAAGGTCATCCATGCCAAATTTCAAGCCTTGCAGAGGAAGTTTGCTCAGTCAATTGCTCAAAAGGTCCAAAAATCGACTGTGCTAGGGCAAAAGTCAACTGTGACCCAAATACAGTCAAACCTCAAGATTTTTTGTCAACATTATCATTTTTAAGGATATTTCATCATTTTATCAAGGGTTGATCATGATTCATCAAGGATTTCTCAAAATTCATCAAGACTCAAAAGTTGCTAAATTAGGGTTTTGTAGGAAAAGTCAACTCAACTTTGACCAAGCATAACTTTCTCATACTTTATGAGAAATGACCCATACAAAGCTCATTTTTAATAGTATGCAATTTCCTACAATCCATATTCATACCCCAAGATCAGAAAATGCACTCACAAGAAGTTATAAATTTGGACATTATAGGTCATTTTTGAAAGTCAACAAAACACCTTTTTTGCCAAAAGCTTATAACTTGAGCATGGAATATAAAAATGAGATGAGACCAAAATCGTTGGTTATAGGACATCTCAAGATTTCTAAAAAGTCAAAGAACACCTACAAAAGTTCAAAATTGAAGAAGTTATGCATTGTTGAAGTTGGACATTTTTGCAAAATTGCCAAAAGTCAACTATCCCCAAAACTTCAAATTTTGTCAAAGGGACCATTCTTTTCCACTTGATTTGAGCTTGCATCATTGTCCACGTGTCCTAGCTTTAGCCATGAGCCCATATATTATTTTTATTATTTAATTTGATTTTTCATTGAATTTATTCACTTTAAATCAAATAAAATCATATAAAATCAAAAGTATTTATAACTCATGATTTTTTGGTTGATTTATGCTTTGAATACAGCTATTATGTGAGTCAAATTCGCATCAAGTGCATTGGTTACAAGAAGATATGATTTAGGCCAAATTTGGAAGGTTGTAATGGTGGAATCAAATCCAATTCATGAGCATTGATTTAGAGAGATTTGTACCAGGTTCCTTACCCTAATGCAATATACATTACATAAGGAAGGCAAAGGCACGAAAATAGTGGTTGGAGGCTGCAAGAAGAGGCAAAACAAAAATTTGAAAAAGTGGTAAAAAGCTTGAATTCGAGATCATAACAAGAGGCGTTTTCAGAAGCCAAAAGCTATCCCAATCGCTTCCCGGGTGTTCACTCAACCTTCCTGGATCAAGAGCAAGCGTTCTCACATACCACAAAGCACTGTAAGTGTCACGAAAATCACCTTGGTTCTTGAATTCGTGATTCATTATTCTTGCACCATTTGAACAAATTGCTTGCATATTTGTAACCCTCATGACATTTGTAAACTTTTTGCATTATTCAATTTGGTTTATAGGCGCTGTAACCCCAAAACACCATAGTTAGGGCTGCGTGTTTGTTTTTAGGGCTTTCTTTTTCAGGAAAGATCAGGACTCAAGAAGGACATAATGTTAATCAGGAAGCCAAGACGAACTCAGCCATGTTTTTGGAATTGATTTATGCGGCCTAGGGAAGATTTTAGAGCAAGCTTGCGTATTTAGCCGCGGATCCAAATCCGCAGGTAATATTTGCAGGATTTGGAGGTAGAAGACGACGAGCTGTCGTTCTCCCATTGGCCAATTCAAATTAATTTTCGCGCATTTTTATTTTCTGGCATATAATTTGTTTTGTTTATATTATAATTTCTTTGTATTTTACTAACAATAGAATCAAAGCAGTGCAGTGGCAAGCGTGCAAGCATATCACTTTCAGGACCTGGGTTCGAATCCCAGGTCCCCCACTTTCTTTGTTATTTTCCTTCTTCAGGTAATCACATGTATGTCCAAGCATGCAGCGCATCGTGCACTATCATCTATCCAGTTGCCAGATGGCCCAAGGCCAAATCTGATGGCCAATAATTGATGGTTCACCATAGAAAAAGTCCATGTACGCCTACTGGATCTCAAAAGTCAAACAAGGTCAATACATTTGGGCCTCAACATTTCTATTCACACCATGGAAATTAGGCCCAAACCTCTTCTCTTTATTTATTTTTAGTATTTGTTTTTATTGATTTAATTGTTTTATTAATTTCTAACCATTTAAAAAATTCTCTTTTTTTATAAATTAAAACCACAAAAATATTTTCTTCATAAAATCAAATTTTAATTTTTATTAACAAATACTAATTAAATTAACTTAGGTTCTTAATTAGAATAACTTTAACATTTTTGTAAATAATTAAAATTAACTAGACATAATTAGATTTTAATTACTAACTTAATTATTTTATTTTCTTTCTTTAAATAACAAAAACCCAAAAATAATTTATTTTTATTTAATTTAGTAATTAATTTAGATTTATTTCTTTCTTAATATAAAAAACCACAAAATATTTTCTTCATCAAATTAAATTCTAACTTTTATTTTTATTAACAAATACTAATTAAATTAATTTAGTTCTTTTTTTAATTAGAATAACTTTAACTTTTTTTGTAAACAATTAAAATTAAATTAGAATTAATTTAGGTTTTAATTACTAACATTATTTTTGATATCTTTCTTAAAATACCAAAAAAAAATGCAAAAATAACTTTTCTCATTTAAATAATTAATTTATTTAATTCAATTTATTAATTAACTTAGAATTTATTTCTCTCTTAAATAAAAACAAAAAAAATCTTTTCTTTAACAAAAAGGGTCAAAACCCTAGAACTTTGCGCTCGATTTAATTTCTCGCATGCTGTTGTATCCCAAAATTTGCCCTCCCATATTTCTCAAAACATTTCAAGAAAAATTCACAAGTCCAACCTGGCGCGTCATATTCAGGTATTCTTTCGCCAAGATATCTCTGATAACATATTCTCAAATTCAGGTTCGGCTCAAGAGTCAATTCTTTAAAGAAGGTATCCGAATGTGTGAGTTTTCTTGAAGAAATATAGTGAAAAAGTGTGCTGAAAGTGCAGTTTTTACGCGCTAAAAAATTCATAACTTGAAGATCGTGACTCGTTTTGAACCCGTTCCGGTGGCCAAAATTCCGTCTTGACATTATCTACGTTTTCATCTCTCACGGCTGGAAGCCAATTTCGATCAGAAGGTCTTCAAAAATGTGGATTTATCAAGTATTTTCGTGCAGAAAATTTGTGACAGAAGTTTATTTGCGTCATGTTCAAAAAATCATAACTTGGTTGATTTTCATCGTATCGAGCTGGTTCCGGCGCCAAAATTTCACAAATTGAGGTGACTACATTTTCACAGAAGGTATTGAGTTCAAACGGTATTCAAAAGGCCTTCGTTTTTTGCTCAGAGTGCATGACACGCTGAAAATCCTGAATGCTGAATACTATTTCATCTGGGCCGAAACTTCGAAAATTCATAACTCGGTCAATTTTTATCGGATTGGACTCATATTTTTACACAAGGTCACTGACTCATAGATCTACAACTTTGCTTCAAAAATCGAGACCGGATTATGCTCCTATCAATACCAGTTTTTTATTGAAAAACGTGTCAGAGTCGACACTGGAGCCCAAAATAAGTTTATCTGAGATGAAACTTCAAAAATTCATAACTAATTCACCGTTTATCCGATTGAGTCGATTTTTGGACAGGAGTTAGTTCTCGATGTCGGCTACATTTTGTTTTCACATTTCAACTTCAAAAAATGCACTTAAGTCCCTGCGATTTAGCCTGGAAAGTGACGAATTCAAGTGAATATTGGAGGCCCAATTGCACATTCAAAGCCCATTTGCTTTACCCTAATTTCCATTATATAATCACCTTCTTTTCACACAAACCAGAGAGGAGAAAAAAGGAGGAAAAAAAGAGAGAAAAAAACCTTGCCACAACACTGTTAGAATATCAAATTCTTTCAAGAATCCTAAAACCTAAAACCTTACTACAAACAAGCCATCTCAGTTACAAACCAACATCTTATTACTTCTTCAGTAAGGGTAAAGCTGGCTTGATTTCCATGATCCAAAGAGCATAAAAGCATTCATGTCACTACTTTTCCAGTAAGAGTAAGGTTGATTTGATCTCCATGATCAAAAGGGCATAATCATTCATACATGCCATATTGTGCCTAAACATTAAATTTCTTCATATATTGGCTTTATTTGCATTTTATGATTTTATTTAATGTGTTCGTGAGATTCAACACTGCAGATTTAGACAGGATCCCATGCAGGTTTATTAAGGAACATTGAGGCCAAAAGTCAAAAGCCAAATGACCAAAGTAGAAAAACTTATGCATGACACCAATACATGGCGAGACAGACATCCTGAGAAGATTAAGGAACGTTGAGGCCAAAACGCAAATGGCCAAAAGTCAAAAGCCAAATGGCCAAAGTAGAACAACTTATGCATGATGAGGCCAGAACACAAATGGCCAAACCACTCCAATTCACCTCCAAAAAGGGGACAGAAACCCCCCAAGGTATTGTATTTTCTTTCTTTTCCTTATTTTATTTATTTCAATTATTTCTTTTTTTTAATTAATTCCTTTAATTTAACTTATTTTCATAAAATATAAAAAATAGTAAAAAAACAGAAAAGTCATAAAAATCAAAATATATTTATTTAATTAATATTTTTTTTGTAAATAAATTTCACTAATAATTAATTATTTATTTTTATAAATCAAAATTGCATGTAAATAATTAGATTAATTTTAGGTTTAATTTTAACATGTTTTTCTTAATAAATAAAAAAAATTAGAATTAGGGTTAATATTTTAATTTCATTTAATCTTTCTCATAAAAATACATAAAAAACATAAATACCAAAAACTAAAAAAAAAAAAATTTCTTTTTTCTCTTTAATTTCATTAGTTTAATCATTTAATTTAATTTCATTAAAAAGGGTCCAACGCCCTCGTTTCCAATTTTAATTCCTATTCGCGCATTTTTATTTATTTCCTTCTTTTAAATATTTATGTAACTCTCCCAAAGCCTTGTAAACTTAATTTCTCGCACTTTATTTTATTTCTTTATTTACTTTCCGTCAAATCGGGTCCTGGATTTTAATTTTGGCGATGTGGACCCGCGCCTTTGTAATAGTTTAGAACTTTCAATTTCCGCATCTTTTTTAACTGTTAAATAAATGCATGCAAGAGTGAATGACAAAAAAATAAAAATAAACGCATAGATCACCCATAACCTGACAAGACAAAATAAATGAACATGACACACAAATCACACACCACCCCTAGGGTACGCCTCACTGTTGCCTTGCCTCGAAAGGTGATCGTCGAGTAGAGGATGTTTTAGTAAGTCCTCATGATCCAGGAACCTGGCATGAGGGTAGCTTCTAAGGTGTCTTCCTATTGCTCTGGTGATCACCATGTCCCGAACCTCGAATTGACCCGAACACCTCCAATGGTGGTGCTACCTACCTCTCAATGGTGGGATGACACTACTTTAAAGGACATTTACACAGACGAATTCCTTAGGGTAGGTAGACAACTCTAGATACTTGCTCTAATTTCAAAACAAATTCAAAAATACTTTTCACACCGACACCTTTTCAAAAAGCTTTCGAAAGCAATTCTTTTCAAACACTCTTGAGGACAGATACAAGAGTCGAACTGAAATTTTCAAAGAAACTTTTTTAAAACCCACAGTTGAAAAGTAAACAAACCATTTTTTTGAAAACACAAATGAGCAAGTATCTAAGAGCCCATGGATAACCATGGATAGAAAGGGTGCTAACACCTTCCCTTTCTATAATCTACCTCCCGAACCGAGAGCAATCTCTTTAAGGAATTTTTCTGTGCTTTTGTCCTTTCCATATTGGAGAAAATAAAAGACGGTGGCGACTCTTGCTTCCGCGACATTTCGCGAACCAGCGTTAAACAGTCTGTTCCAGATCCACCGATCACAGAACTGGCGACTCTGCTGGGGACATAAACTTAAAGTGAGGTGTACCTTAGGGATAGTTCATAACTGTGTTTTCAATTGCTTTCTTTGCTTGCTTTATTATTGTGGGACTGTCTTGGGAGTTCTATAGATCCTAACCCGGATCTGGGGGATACCTTCTTAGAAAGTAGCAACAAGGCTGTGAGGGAACTGTGCGGGGTATACCGACATGGTTGAAACAATCTGCTACGTTGATGTGGCACTTTGGTGTGTACCGGTAACCCTTGAGTTCAGTCAAGGAGAGTACGGGGCCGCCGCGTGGTGTCGTGAAACATCAACTGACCTTAGGAACCTTAATTGAACCATCTTGGCCTCTTTAGGGTAGTGAGATAACTGACTTTGGTGCAGTCCGAGGTTGGTTGATACTCGATACTACACTCAATTGAGGGTTGCTTTCCTGGAATATTTCGGTCGCCAGTTCAGTGGCTAAATCGAAACGATGAACAATGAAAGCAATCCAATGATATTGGGACCCTTAGAACCCGGTTACTTCTGATAGGACAGGTTTTGAGCCCACCAACTTCAAGAGGGTAGTACCCCAAACCCCATGCTGGCCTAAACTCTAAGGGTTTCTCTTGTGTGACTTGTGTGCCTTCGTACTTGACTACTTGCATGCTTGTTATCTGACACATGACCTACTTGCAGGTTTTGTTTATAGTCCTTAATTAGGACTCATAACAGAGTTTACCAAGTTTCTTGCAGGTTTTGGTTTGCAGTCCTTAATTAGGACTCATAACAGAGTTTACCAAGTTTCTTGCAGGTTTTGGTTTGCAGTCCTTAATTAGGACTCATAACAGGGTTTACCGAGTTTCGTGCAGGTTTTGTTTTTTAGTCCTTAACTAGGACTCATGACAGGTTTTACTTGAGTTTCTTGCAGGTTTCTATTTATAGTCCTTAATAAGGGCTCATAACAGGGTTTATTCATATTACCCCATGCATCATGACATCATACCATTGCATATATCCTAACCCATTTCAAGGATCTCAAGGGCTTGTGATGCAGGTCATGATGAACAAAATGTCTAGCAAGGGGCAAAGAGGATTTATTTTCCTCTAGCCAAGGTTGTCAGGGGCTATGACCCACTGGATATGGTGAGCCTTGACACTTGAAGAAGGACTCTCAACAACATGAAGTTCCTTCAATCAAGCTACCGGATCCCAATTCTAACAGTTTTCTTGTTTACCCTGCGAGGTCCTTGAAAACATTGCATATATATCATACATATCATTGCATTACAGGTACCCTTGTTGCAGGTCACTTACCCTTGTTCGCTGTTTATTTCAGCAATGGCTTCCCAACAAGACAACCAGGACTTTCTTGCTCAAGAGACTCGGTTTGGGGAAATCCTCCTGAATCTATCCAAGGGGCAGGAGGAGTTGAGAACGCTTCTCATGGGGACTTTGGTCAGGAACAATGCTGAGGATGAACGGCTGAAACATCTGCAAGTTGAAGTGGATGTACTGAAAACCCAGACGCTGGGGCAGGTGACTACCATTCAAGGTCTAGCTCAAAGACAAGAAGAGCTCGGAGTTCTCATCAACCAACTGCTTCGGGGTAACCAACTGGGGCAAACGTCTAAGGGTAAAAAGCCAGTTATCGTTCAACCACCTTTGAGACAAGGAGATAAGGGGAGAGCTCCTCAAATGGCTCCAATGTCACAAATTCAGCACCAACCTCACCGGCTTCAGCCAGACAAGTCCAGGAGGCAATTCACCCCGCTCAACATGTCGCTGTTTCAAGCTTTACAACGCCTGTTGAGGTTGAACCTGATCACATTAAGGGCTCATCCCCAGAACCCCAACACAACACATCCTACTTATGATCCCAATAAAAGGTGTGCCTACCACTCTGCCTGTCCAGGACATGATACAAATGAGTGTTGGGCTCTGAAGAACAAGATCCAAGACCTGATTGATGAAGGAGCACTGGAGTTCACTCAAGATGGTCAAGCCGAATTTTTCTACCATCCCTCAAAGGCTCACCAGTTGAAGTGACAAGCCCTGAGACTAGAAAACTTTTGTTCATTTGAATGTTCAAGTTGTAATTTTCTCTTGTTCAAACATTTACTCATGTTAAGCGTTGTTAGTTCATTAATGCATCGCATATGTCTGTTTTGAAGCAATATATTCGTATTCACTATATGCAAATTATTTTCATATTTTTTCTGATGTCAACTCTCAATTAATAATTCTAAGCCTCTTGAGGGAGGATGACGAAAACGATACCACAATATACAGTATGCTTTTGAACAGACCCCGCTGATGAGGTACAGGCATTGTTTCAATCCCTAAACACTGGAGTTATAAGGAAGATAATCCCTCGTTAACCCCTCTGAGCCAAAGAAGTAGGAGTTTTTCTTTTCGAAAATTAAAACCCTTTATCATAACCTGGGGCAGGGTAGTCTCTCGGTTGATCCAAGTGCATAACGAATGGCACCAAAGAGGTCCTTACAAAACAAAGAAAGACAGTGATGGTTCCGAATAATCAATAAAGAAAGGCAGTCATTATCTCAAAAAATAAAAAACCCATTAAGTCAAAACCCATGAAGGAGACTTACAAAACCGGGGCATCCCGCTGACTGTAATTCCAAAAAAGGAAACAGTTCAGGCAAAAAAAGAAAGGGATAACAAAAAAATCAGACAGGAAAGAGGTCTTACAAACCCTCAACAAAAAAGGAAGGACTGCCTATTCAAAATAAATTATCAACATCCGAATCATCACCGGAAAATCAGAGCAAAGACTCAAACAAGGTCTAACGTATGATCAACTGAGTTTAGGTTTGGAGAACATCACGAAGAGCGGGTGGGTACGAATAATTTGAGCCTTTATCCTTTGTTTCTTAAACCGTGAACCAGGCCACGTTATAACCCTCAAAAGTCCTAGCTGAAGCATGGGTTAGTTCGAAAGCATACTGTACGAAAGGTATCCTGACTCCTTAAGGCTCGCGGTAAAATACGGAGTTGACATCACGTTTTACAAACATTCATTTGTTTTATGAAAAAGAATGCATTTTCAAAATCTTCAAGACATACATAGGCTTTGCATTTTTAACATAACTTTGTTTGCATATGACTTTTTGTTTGAACAACATAGAAATTCGCACGACGAATGCCTAATAAACAAAAGTACTTCCAATCAAGGGGGCAAGATATAGTCATGGTCTGTTATCTGGGGAAGTCCAATCAAGATTCGGAGAATCTCTCAAAGGCCAAATAGCCTGGGGCAAATCTCCGCCTGAGTCACTTGGGGCATTTCAACAACGAATCTTGCCGGATCAAAAACCTTCTGATGGCATGACAAAACACTTCTAACAGGGGCAACTCCCTACATTCTAAGAGCATGGACATAGTCGAAAAAATACTACGTGAAATCAAAGACCCGCTAGGTTGACATACCTAGGCAAAAGTAAGGGCTTCCCGGCGAACCAAAAGGGTTCGGGCAAAATAAGGGATGAAATGAAAAATCTGTACACCCGGCAAGTCGAAAACCTGAAAAGGCGGCTTGGGCAAAAATGGGTACCCCGGTGGACTGAAAACCCGAAAGGGCGGTCTAGGCAAAAGTTAGGGATTAAAGCGTACGACTATGTCCTGGCATCTCGTCATCTGCCTACCTGAAGAAGGTTTGACCCACAACAACTATCAGCACCTCACAGGTCTTCCTCTCCCATATCAGAAACAGGGGCAATAAAGAGTTATCTGAACAATCTAATTGTTCTGTCCTCCAAGGTATCAAGGCGAGTTCAGTTGAAGAACATAACCAATATATCTTGATTCCCCAGAGAGTGAGCCAGCAAGTCAGTGCACTCTCCCCGAGCAAAGCTACAATCAAACCTTAAGAAAGTTGGGTATCCTCCAGCAGATCCCAACATTCCCCAGCAGTATACATGCATTCTTAACAAGCATCCCCGATAGTCTTGGTCTAAAAGATTGTTCCCCGGCGGTATATCAAACATTCAGTGGAGTCACCTCCCCAGCAGTTCAAACTTCCCCAGGAGAGTCCAATCTAGTTCCCCAGGAAAGTTGGAATCCATCTCCCCAAGCAGTAAGCTTATCCCCAGTAGATTCTGGAAGCTTATCCCTCGCAGAGCACGAACGCGTCTCCCGGCTTTATTCAAAGAGTTATTTCCTTGCCAAAATATAACTGGGTTATCCTCAGCCAAAAGCCACGGAAAGATCGTCCTCGACGAAGTCTTCTTATCCCCAGCGAAGTCCATTAACACTTCCAATACAACAAGGGTATCCCCAGCAAGTTATTATCAACAACTCAACAAGGTATCCTTCTCCCCACAGAGTATTGCTTCCCGGAAAGATCACTAGAGTATTTTGCTCCCCGCAGAGTTATCCATTCGCCAAGTTTATTCCCCAACGGAGTTATCTTCTCCTACCGGTATTCTTGCAACTAGCATCTCCAGCGGAAGCAAAATCAATACTTCAACATCAGCCCAGGAGTGACTTCCCGGCACCCGTCAAGGATTTATTTTCCCAAGACGAAAACATACATTCATAAACATCACATTTTCATTACAGCAGGCATATACGCATCATATCTTACAAACCTCATTTATATTGAGAACATCATTGCTTGATCCATATCATGCATTGCATATGACTGACCTTTACCTTTCAGGAAAGATTCAGTTAAGTTCTCAAGCTACATTCCAAGACCTTGTCTGGTTCAGTTAAATCGACTCCAAAGATTTTCCTGGTTATTATCCAGTCAAAGGCGTTCTCTGGTCTAGTTAAACCGACTCCTAAAGGTTTTTCTTTTGAAGACTCAATTGAAGACTCCAAAGACCTTGCCTGGTTCAGTTAAATCGACTCCAAAGATTTTCCTGGTTATTATCCAGTCAAAGGCGTTTTCTGGTCTAGTTAAACCGACTCCTAAAGGTTTTTCTTTTGAAGACTCAGTTGAAGACTCCAAAGACCTTGTCTGGTTCAGTTAAATCGACTCCAAAGATTTTCCTGGTTATTATCCAGTCAAAGGCGTTCTATGGTCTAGTTAAACCGACTCCTAAAGGTTTTTCTTTTGAAGACTCAGTTGAAGACTCCAAAGACCTTGTCTGGTTCAGTTAAATCGACTCCAAAGATTTTCCTGGTTATTATCCAGTCAAAGGCGTTCTCTGGTCTAGTTAAACCGACTCCTAAAGGTTTTTCTTTTGAAGACTCAGTTGAAGACTCCAAAGACCTTGCCTGGTTCAGTTAAATCGACTCCAAAGATTTTCCTGGTTATTATCCAGTCAAAGGCGTTCTCTGGTCTAGTTAAACCGACTCCTAAAGGTTTTTCTTTTGAAGACTCAGTTGAAGACTCCAAAGACCTTGTCTGGTTCAGTTAAATCGACTCCAAAGATTTTCCTGGTTATTATCCAGTCAAAGGCGTTCTCTGGTCTAGTTAAACCGACTCCTAAAGGTTTTTCTTTTGAAGACTCAGTTGAAGACTCCAAAGACCTTGTCTGGTTCAGTTAAATCGACTCCAAAGATTTTCCTGGTTATTATCCAGTCAAAGGCGTTCTCTGGTCTAGTTAAACCGACTCCTAAAGGTTTTTCTTTTGAAGACTCAGTTGAAGACTCCAAAGACCTTGTCTGGTTCAATTAAATCGACTCCAAAGATTTTCCTGGTTATTATCCAGTCAAAGGCGTTCTCTGGTCTAGTTAATCCGACTCCTAAAGGTTTTTCTTTTGAAGACTCAGTTGAAGACTCCAAAGACCTTGTCTGGTTCAGTTAAATCGACTCCCAAAGATTTTCCTGGTTATTATCCAGTCAAAGGCCTTCTCTGGATCAGTTAGATCGACTCCAAAGATCTCCCTGTTTCTTATCCAGTTGAAGACATTCAAGACCTAGACCGGTTCAGTTAAATCGACTCCAAAGATTTCTCTGTTTCTTCTCCAGTCAAAGGCCTTCTCTGGTTCAGTCAGATCGACTCCAAAGATCTCCCTGTTGCTTATCCAGTTGAAGACATTCAAGACCTAGACCGGTTCAGTTAATCGACCCTAAGATTTTCTATTTCTTATCCAGTCCAAGGCCTTCTCTAGTCCAGCTAAATCGACCCCAAACAGATTTTCCTGATAAAGACTTAGTAGAAGATACCCAAGATTCTCTCAATGATTGCTGTTGAGGTTGTAGTCGCCTATGGTTCTCTCCCCGATACTGCGGAGATGGTAATTCCCACCAAGATTCTCTCAATGTTTGCTGTTGAGGTTGTAGTCGCCTATGGTTCTCTCCCCGATACTGCGGAGGTGGTAATCCCAGATTTCGCTCAATGATTGCTGTTGAAGTGAAGTTATCCAAGATTCTCTCAATGATTGCTATTGAGGTTGTAGTCGCCTATGGTTCTCTCCCCGATACTGCGGAGGTGGTAATCCCAGATTTCTCTCAATGATTGTTGTTGAAGTGAAGTTATCCAAGATTCTCTCAATGATTGCTATTGAGGTTGTAGTCGCCTATGGTTCTCTCCCCGATACTGCGGAGGTGGTAATCCCAGATTTCGCTCAACGATTGCTGTTGAAGTTGAAGTTATCCAAGGTTCTCTCACCGTTCCTATTGAGGTAGTAACCATCCCTGGTTCATTCATCATCGTTTGAAGCTCCAGATTCAGCTCCTGTAACCAGTCAGGACACATCTATACAAAGCATCTGAAGACCAGCTCCCGTAACAGGTCAGGTAATCATTTTTCTTTTTCAGGTACGCAAGTTCTCGCTAAGGAATCTCTTACGCGATCGACACCCAGATGGCATCTATAAGCCCATCCACCTTCCATCATCTCTTAGCATGGCATCTATAAGCCCATCATCCTATTCATCAATCTCCAAATGGCATCTATAAGCCCATTCCACCATCATCACACTACTATGTGAGCGCAAATTTCTGGGCACTCTAGTGTTCAATCATCTTCCACCTTCAAATTACGAAAGGCACGTCAGCCAATCTGCATCCTCAGGTCTAAGAAGATTGAACAGGGGCAACTGTTGTACCCCAAAATTTGCCCTCCCATATTTCTCAAAACATTTCAAGAAAAATTCACAAGTCCAACCTGGCGCGTCATATTCAGGTATTCTTTCGCCAAGATATCTCTGATAACATATTCTCAAATTCAGGTTCGGCTCAAGAGTCAATTCTTTAAAGAAGGTATCCGAATGTGTGAGTTTTCTTGAAGAAATATAGTGAAAAAGTGTGCTGAAAGTGCAGTTTTTACGCGCTAAAAAATTCATAACTTGAAGATCGTGACTCGTTTTGAACCTGTTCCGGTGGCCAAAATTCCGTCTTGACATTATCTACGTTTTCATCTCTCACGGCTGGAAGCCAATTTCGATCAGAAGGTCTTCAAAAATGTGGATTTATCAAGTATTTTCGTGCAGAAAATTTGTGACATAAGTTTATTTGCGTCATGTTCAAAAAATCATAACTTGGTTGATTTTCATCGTATCGAGCTGGTTCCGGCGCCAAAATTTCACAAATTGAGGTGACTACATTTTCACAGAAGGTATTGAGTTCAAACGGTATTCAAAAGGCCTTCGTTTTTTGCTCAGAGTGCGTGACACGCTGAAAATCCTGAATGCTGAATATTATTTCATCTGGGCCGAAACTTCGAAAATTCATAACTCGGTCAATTTTTATCGGATTGGACTCATATTTTTACACAAGGTCACTGACTCATAGATCTACAATTTTGCTTCAAAAGTCGAGACCGGATTATGCTCCTATCAATACCAGTTTTTTATTGAAAAATGTGTCAGAGTCGACACTGGAGCCCAAAATAAGTTTGTCTGAGCTGAAACTTCAAAAATTCATAACTAATTCACCGTTTATCCGATTGAGTCGATTTTCGGACAGGAGTTAGTTCTCGATGTCGGCTACATTTTGTTTTCACATTTCAACTTCAAAAAATGCAGTTAAGTCCCTGCGATTTAGCCTGGAAAGTGACGAATTCAAGTGAATATTGGAGGCCCAATTGCACATTCAAAGCCCATTTGCTTTACCCTAATTTCCATTATATAGTCACCTTCTTTTCACACAAACCAGAGAGGAGAAAAAAGGAGGAAAAAAAGAGAGAAAAAAACCTTACCACAACACTGTTAGAATATCAAATTCTTTCAAGAATCCTAAAACCTAAAACCTTGAAATCCTTATTACAAATCCCTCTCTCACTACAAACAAGCCATCTCAGTTACAAACCAACATCTTATTACTTCTTCAGTAAGGGTAAGGCTGGCTTGATTTCCATGATCCAAAGGGCATAAAAGCATTCATGTCACTACTTTTCCAGTAAGGGTAAGGTTGATTTGATCTCCATGATCAAAAGGGTATAATCATTCATACATGTCATATTGTGCCTAAACATTAAATTTCTTCATATATTGGCTTTATTTGCATTTTATGATTTTATTTAATGTGTTCGTGAGATTCAACACTGCAGATTTAGACAGGATCCCATGCAGGTTTATTAAGGAACGTTGAGGCCAAAAGCCAAATGGCCAAAAGCCAAAAGCCAAATGGCCAAAGTAGAAAAACTTATGCATGACACCAATACATGGCGAGACAGACATCCTGGGAAGATTAAGGAACGTTGAGGCCAAAACGCAAATGGCCAAAAGCCAAAAGTCAAATGGCCAAAGTAGAACAACTTATGCATGATGAAGCCAGAACACAAATGGCCAAACCACTCCAATTCACCTCCAAAAAGGGGACAGAAACCCCCCAAGGTATTGTATTTTCTTTCTTTTCCTTATTTTATTTATTTGAATTATTTCTTTTTTTTAATTAATTCCTTTAATTTAACTTATTTTCATAAAATATAAAAAATAGTAAAAAAACAGAAAAGTCATAAAAATCAAAATATATTTATTTAATTAATATTTTTTTTGTAAATAAATTTCACTAATAATTAATTATTTATTTTTATAAATCAAAATTGCATGTAAATAATTAGATTAATTT
This sequence comes from Vicia faba, assembly GCA_948472305.1. Taxonomy (NCBI): domain Eukaryota; kingdom Viridiplantae; phylum Streptophyta; class Magnoliopsida; order Fabales; family Fabaceae; genus Vicia; species Vicia faba. The sequence continues at coordinate 1,610,485,122 of OX451738.1, read as the reverse complement.
TAGGTTTAATTTTAACATGTTTTTCTTAATAAATAAAAAAAATTAGAATTAGGGTTAATATTTTAATTTCATTTAATCTTTCTCATAAAAATACATAAAAAACATAAATACCAAAAACTCAAAAAAAAAAAATAATAATTTCTTTTTTCTCTTTAATTTCATTAGTTTAATCATTTAATTTAATTTCATTAAAAAGGGTCCAACGCCCTCGTTTCCAATATTAATTCCTATTCGCGCATTTTTATTTATTTCCTTCTTTTAAATATTTATGTAACTCTCCCAAAGCCTTGTAAACTTAATTTATCGCACTTTATTTTATTTCTTTATTTACTTTCCGTCAAATCGGGTCCTGGATTTTAATTTTGGCGATGTGAACCCGCACCCTTGTAATAGTTTAGAACTTTCAATTTCCGCATCTTTTTTAACTGTTAAATAAATGCATGCAAGAGTGAATGACAAAAAAATAAAAACAAACGCATAGATCACCCATAACCTGACAAGACAAAATAAATGAACATGACACACAAATCACACACCACCCCTAGGGTACGCCTCACTGTTGCCTTGCCTCAAAAGGTGATCGTCGAGTAGAGGATGTTTTAGTAAGTCCTCATGATCCAGGAACCTGGCATGAGGGTAGCTTCTAAGGTGTCTTCCTATTGCTCCGGTGATCACCATGTCCCGAACCTCGAATTGACCCGAACACCTCCAATGGTGGTGCTACCTACCTCTCAATGGTGGGATGGCACTACTTTAAAGGACATTTACACAGATGAATTCCTTAGGGTAGGTAGACAACTCTAGATACTTGCTCTAATTTCAAAACAAATTCAAAAATACTTTTCACACCGACACCTTTTCAAAAAGCTTTCGAAAGCAATTCTTTTCAAACACTCTTGAGGACAGATACAAGAGTCGAACTGAAATTTTCAAAGAAACTTTTTTAAAACCCACAGTTGAAAAGCAAACAAACCATTTTTTTGAAAACACAAATGAGCAAGTATCTAAGAGCCCATGGATAACCATGGATAGAAAGGGTGCTAACACCTTCCCTTTCTATAATCTACCTCCCGAACCGAGAGCAATCTCTTTAAGGAATTTTTCTGTGCTTTTGTCCTTTCCATATTGGAGAAAATAAAAGACGGTGGCGACTCTTGCTTCCGCGACATTTCGCGAACCAGCGTTAAACAGTCTGTTCCAGATCCACCGATCACACATGCGATTTACCTTCTTTTGTCCAATTATGTACTTGCCTCCGGTTTGTAATAGTTAATAGGACCTTTATTTATTTTTTACCTCTTTATTTAATTTTAAAGGGTTTGTCTTTGACGATGTAAATACCCGACGCCTTGTAATTTAAATTCCGCATTTTATTTTCCACAAATTATAACTGTTAGATGTTTGATAATAGGAATGCATGGCAAAACTGGATGTTTTAACCTAAAATCAACTTAGATCACCCTTAACATGTAAAAAGATAAAATTGACTGAAAACAACACACTCGCACATGCGCACTCTTAGGGTACACCCCACTTGGTTGCCTTCGTACGCGGTCATTGAGTATAGGTCACTTTAGAGGTCGCCCTCTTGTCCAAAGATCATAGTTGCCTCGAAACGGTTGCCTCAGATATTGTTGCCTCAAAACAAATGATCTAAGATATTAGGGTTACCGCTAAAGCGTCCTAACATTGCTTTAGTGACCGTAAGTCCCTAAATTCGAATTGACCCTTAAACTCCAATGACGGTGCTACCTACTCATCAATAGTGGGATAGCATTGTCTAAAGGAAGATAGCATAGAACGATTCCTTTTTCGAGTAGGTAGATGGTTCTTAAGTACTTGCTCTTTCAAAAAACAAAATCTTTTTCACACTTACACTTTTCGAACAAAGTTTTCAAAAACACTTCATTACACTCTTGAGGACAGAAGCAAGAGTTAAATCGAAGTTTTCAAACAAAAACTTTTTTCAAACCCACAAGCACAAAGAAAGCAATATTTTGAAAACACTATGAGCAAGTACCTAAGAGCCCGTGGATAACCACGAATAGAAAGGGTGCTAATACCTTCCCTTTCTATAATCTACCCCCCGAACCCGAGAAATATCTCGAAAAAGAAATTTTTCTGTGCTTTTTTCCTTTCCTTGTTGGATAAAATAAAAGTCAGTGGTGACTCTTGCTTACCGCGACATTTTACAAACACAAACGCAAAACGCAAACCAGCATTCCAAAAAACAGTCAGTTCTTTCCCACCATATCACACTTAACATGATGAACGATAAGAAGGTTTCTAAGTACATCTCTAGAGTGATCCTGATCACTAATAGTATGAAGGCTTATGGAGAAACCCTTTCTGAACAAGTAATTATTGAGAAGATATTGAGGTCACTTACTCCTCAATTTGATTACGTTGTTATAGCAATTGAACATTCTAAAGACGTGGAAACCATGAAAATAGAAGAGTTGAAAAGCAGTCTAGAGGGCGCATGAGTTGCGTCTGACTGAAAGAACTTCTGAGAGGGAAGTTAAGCAGGCTCTGAAGGCTTCTTTTGTCAAGAAGGACCATAAGCATTCTTGGTCAGAAACCAAGAACAGACGTGGTGATAGATTCCCAAAGTCAGAACCCTCTACTTTTGATAAGAAGAAACATCATAAGGGAAATGAGAAGTTTGACAAGAAGAAGGTTCAATGTTAATGTTGTAAGCAGTTTGGTCATTTTGCTAAAGATTGATGGTCAAACAAGGGATGGAAATCATAATAAGCAAATATAGCCAGAGGGGATTCTGATGATGAACCTATGCCACTGATTGCTTCTGAGTCTGATGGAAAGTGTTTGACAGACTGGTGGTATATAAACATTGGTTGGTCAAATCACTTGACTGGAAACAAACAATGGCTGATAGATTTTGACTCCAGAAGGAGGACACAAATCAGATGTGCTGATGATAAATACCTTAATACAAAAGGTGTGGGAAATGTCAAAGTTAAAGTGAAGAATGGGTGTATCAACTGGACTTAAAATCAGAGCCACCACTATTAGTTTTTATCCTAAGGGAAGGGAATCTAACAAAAACCCTAATTTGCAGAGATTCCAAGTTTCAGACTCAATTAGACGAAAGAAAGGTGTTATGCACCTTTAATCTACCTTGTTCACAAGGATATTAGGTTCTAGGTTTAGGTTTGGGGTAAGCAGGATTTTAAGTTTTAATTAGAAAGACTCGCCATAATTTTTGATCGTATGCCTACGTATCCTCTTATGAGGAATCAGAGTCCCAATTCGTAGTTCGTATGGGGTTGGTGTTTTTTAGGGGTTCACAAACATATTTTGAATCACCTCGCACTTGGCCGGGAATAGTGATTGCGGAGATTTTGACTGAATGCACAGTAAGTCAAAACTAGTTTGAAATCCTTTTGCAAAAAAACAGTTGATTAGCTTTGTTTATTGCAAAAAATAGTTTGATGATTTGTATGTGTTTTTTTATCGTATTAATTGCGAAGATCTTGATTAATGCATGATTAGAAATTTTTTTTAATGCAAATAATATATACAATAATATATGCAACTTTAACATAAAAATGATTTATTTGTTAGTATATAAATAATGATATAATTATTTATAATCAATAAACAATATTTACATAGAAAATATAATAATTATGATATAATAATAACAAAAAATCAATATTTGATAATAATAATAATTATTGTAAATAATATATATATATATATATATATATATATATATATATATATATATATATATATATATATATATATATATATATATATATATATATATATATATATGTGTGTGTGTGTGTGTGTGTGTGTGTGTGTGTGTGTGTGTGTGTGTGTGTGTGTGTGTGTGTGTGTGTGTGTGTGTGTGTGTGTGTGTGTGTGTGTGTGTGTGTGTGTGTGTGTGTGTGTGTGTGTGTGTGTGTGTGTGTGTGAAATTAGAAAGAATTATAAAAGAAAATAAATAAACTAAATTCAGGAGGGTGCAGTTTCTAATTGACAAGTAAAATAGGGGGTGTTGTAAATAATTTGAATTAGGCCCAGACCTGAGTCCAAGAAGGGGGGTGCAAATGCTTTGTGGTTTCAGTAAACTAGGGATTGGGGGTATGAACATTAACGGGCTTAGGCCCAAACACGTTTGGAGGGGGCCTGGTGGATCGTGTGCTATGAGGGTGTGCGAGTTTACCATGGGACTTGGCCTATCGACCGTCTGATGATGATCTAGCGGATAAAAATGAGGGACCATGTTAAATATGCTAGACGCGGCGTATATGATTTATTCATCATATAAGTTATTGTTTTTTTTACATTACTTCTTCATTTTTTTACATTACTTCTTCATTTTGTTCACAAACCCTTCATCTCTCTCTCTCTCTCTCTTTCGCAAGTAGTTCCTCTTCCCTTCCATGTAAACCCTAAAGCTATAACCCCAACCCTACCCCAAATCCCCAATCAATAATCAAAATTGAAAAAGAAGCTAATTTACCCTTCGCGATGCTGTTCTCGATTTTGAACTCTTGGTTCCGCCTCTGATCCTTCTTTAATCTTCCCTTTCTCATTTTTTTCAGGTTACAGTACCGGTGGTGGAGATGGTGGTGATGAGAGATTGAAGGCGCGGTGGACGGCGAGGTGGTCAGCGGCTAGCGATTAGGGTTTTGGATATCGAAACCCCAATCGCTTTGGTCTTCGGTTCGCGATGCTGTTCTTCAAGTTATCTTGTTTCCAAGCTTACGCCCTTTTCTTTTACTGTATCTTTCTCCCCCCCTCTATTAATTTTTCTTAGTTATTTATAGGCTTTTGATTAGGGTCTTAGAATTTATTGTTAGGAACTAGCATAGATTTAGGGAGATTTAGATAGAAATTAGGGATTTAGTTGTTGATTGATTTTTGTAATAGAGGTAATTGGATTTGATTATGCTGGAATTCCCGGATTTTGATTGTAATGTATATTGAATGTAATTTACCGAAATTGATTTGGTCTTATGATTGATTTTGTTTACAGCAATTTTGGATTTGGATTGTATAGGTTATGCAGATTTGATTTGCTCCAGTTTAGTTTTTTTGTGAAAAATAAGATATGATTTTTATTAAATTGGAACAATATATGTTTATGGGAATGCATTGATTTAGGCCATAATTGAAATAGTTACTGTTATTCGATTTAAGCTAGCATGCCACCTTAATGGAATTGGGCCCTGCACTAGTAATTTTGTCAGCCTGCAATATTATTTTGAATCAGTTTCATTGTATTTTTTACAGCAAAACATTTTTTACATTACTAGGCCCAATTAGCCTCTAACCCAATGCTAACAACTTTTAATAAACATATCTTAATGACTAATGAACACATTATTTAAAAAAAAAGAATTTAACAGCAAAAGAAATATGCCACGTTTTCTTTAATAATAATAACAATTTTCTTTTAATTATAATAAGACTTCCTTTTCCAAAAATGTCAGATGAGCCAACTTAATAGGCTCATTCATTATATATTTTTCCTTTTAACAAAACAATCCCTTTTCCTTTTTCTAGAAATATATTTGTAAATTAATCACTTGTGAAAATAATAATTTTTCTTTAAGACAAAACAATACTGCAAATACCAAATGGGCTGGTAACGATCTTAATGGGTCTATAATTTGTAACTACACTTCTTATTCACTGTTTACCACCAAAACGGAAATGGGCCATGGATATATTTAATTTACACCTCTCTTTTACCAATAAACTATTTAATAATTAAGAACTTAACAGTTTTTTTCTAAAATAACTTTCCATTTTCGAATTGCATTGGCCATTGGCCAACATGCTACGCGAATGGGTCCACGAGTATACGAGTCTTTCTGATTTTAGAAAGCCCCGCTCTCCTGAATTTAAGGTTCACCCCCCTAATTGGATAAAGACAGACCATCAAATATTGCTGTACCGTCTTTAGTTGAATATTTCTTCAGTTTTAATCTCGAAAAATAAAATCAATCAAGGTAGGACAAATTTGGGGTACAAAAGCTGCCCCTATTCAATTATCTTCTAGTCGAATAACATGAGAAAACCCGAGTCTTGCTCATTCTGATTGGAAGTTTATTGAATACTTTAAGTATCCCAAAATTTGTCCGACAAACATAAGGTTACACTGATATAGCATACCCTTACAAGTCTCAAGGAAGTAGGCAAAGCTGATGATGTATCGCTTACCAGGGTTTGATAACGAGGCAGATGGTCTTGAGCTTTAGAGTGCAATATTGTATGTCTTGGTTTTACTTTAACTTTTTTACTCATCTGGGGGGATGAACAACACTTGATGGTGCATGGCTGCTTGAAGACTGAGACCATGGGTCAAATTTGGTTTTCGGACATCACTACTTGAAATCTGAGGCGATGGTTTTGAGCGTGAACACATTGCGGCTTAGAGGCAATGTGTTTGAGTTTGGAGAATGCATTGCGGCTTAGAGGTAATGTGTTGAGTTTGGATAACACATTGCAGCTTAGAGGCAATGTGTTGAGTTTGGAGAGTACATTGCGGCTTAAAGGGAATGTGTTAAGTTTGGATAATACATTGCAGCTTAGAGGCAATGTGTTGAGTTTGGATAATACAATGCGGCTTAAAGGAAATATGTTGAGTTTGGATAATACATTGCGGCTTAGAGGCAATGTGTTGAGTTTGGATGATACATTGTGACTTAGAGGCAATGCGTTGAGTTTGGATAATACATTACGGCTTAGAGGCAATGTGTTTAGTTTGGATAATACATTGCAGCTTAGAGGAAATGTGTTGAGTTTGGATAATACATTGTGGCTTAGAGGCAATGTGTTGAGTTTGGATGATACATTGCGGCTTAGAGGAAATGTGTTGAGTTTTGAGAATACATTGCGGCTTAGAGGCAATGCACTGAGTTTTAAGAACACATTGCAGCTTAGAGGCATTGTTCTGAGTTTGCAAATACATTGTGGCTTAGAGGCAATGTGTTGAGTTTTGAGAATGCATTGTGGCTTAAAGGCAATGTGTTGAGTTTGGATGATACATTGCGGCTTAGAGGCAATGTGTTGAGTTTTGAGAATGCATTGCGGCTTAGACGCAATACACTGAGTTTTGAGAACACATCGCGGCTTAGAGGCAATGTTCTGAGTTTGCAAATACATTGCGGCTTAGAGGCAATGTGTTGAGTTTTGAGAATGCATTGCGGCTTAGAGGCAATGTTCTGAGTTTGCGAATTCATTGCGGCTTAGAGGCAATGTGTTGAGTTTTGAGAATACATTGTGGCTTAGAGGTCATGTATTGAGTTTTGAGAATACATTGCGGCTTAGAGGCAATGTACTGAGTTTCGTTCATTATTGCATGGAGACTTAGGTAATGAGATGAACGCGTCACGGCATGAAGACTTAGATGACGGGTTGGATCGCATGAGAAGTATTTGGTTAATGGTCCCTTAGATGATTGAATCGATGGTAGTATTGTTTGTTTGTTGTGCGATACAAGCGTATCACGTCTGATATCGGGACAAAGCCCTGAGCATATGTGTATTGAACCATATGTATGTATGCGATGTGTTTGATACGGATTTTCCAGGCTTACGTATGCAATGTGTGTGAAATGCATGTATGCTTTGAAATGCTATGAAGAATATTTCTGTCATTCTCTCCTTTAAACCATTGGCTTAGAGTCATCCCTCCCCTAGAGTTGTGGTGTCGTTATAGTTTTGTTGAATTTTATTTGAATGCGGTGAACGAGGGCTAGTAAATCCTTGAAAGTTTATTTTCTATGTTTTCAGCGCAGGCATAGATGTAAAAGTAGATAATGGCATATGCGTAGAATCTTATGTTGTAAGCGCAGGCGTAGAAGCGAACATGCGTATAAAATTTGTATTGTTAACGCAGGAGTAGACATGTGCGTGGACGTAGACGTGGGCGTAGCCATGTATATGGATGTAGGCGTGGATTTTCTTTCGATATTTAACCCAAAGTGTTTTTTCAATGTTTTGTTAAATGCTTTTATTTTGCTAGTTTCCCCGAAATGATTTCAAGACAATATTCACAGGTAATAATCGTAGTATTTTGTAAACAAATCTGAGAAAAGAAAAACATAATTCGAGAGATGTAAAGAAAGCAAATGTTTTATTGATATGCCTCTGAGCAGGCAAGAATACAAGATGCAATTCCTAGAAAGAGGTAATTACAGAAAGTTTTAAAACAGTAAATGGCAATGAAAAATGATAATCGCTACTGCTGTTTCCCAATATCCTTTGATGATCTTATCTCCTTTGCTTATGAGTTGTATGATTCCAATCTATCTTTCCCTTCGTGGTTCGTAGTCGTAGCCCTTAGATCACAGTCTTTTTGTTCTTTATTTCTTTGTACGAAATCCCTAACTTTTTCCTGGATTGTCCTTTCGGGTTTTCAATCCATCGGGATAGTTTTTTTTTGTTATAGGCCCCTAATTTTTTCCTGGATCTCCCTTTAGGGTTTTCGATCCACCGGGACACTCCTTTTTGCATAAGTTACCTTTTTGGGGTTCGAGCTTAGCGAGCCTTTTTATACAGTATTTTTTGACTGCGTCTGAATTTCCGGATGCGGTAGTTCTTCCCAATCCATTGTTGTGAGGATGAGACCAGCTCTAGAGAATTCTATTCTGACTATGTATGGACCTTCATAGTTGGGTGTCCATTTACCACGTGAATTGAGGCAAGGTAGTAGAATCTTCTTGAGCACTAGATCCCCTTCCTTGAATATTCGAGGGCAGGCTTTCTTGTAGAAGGCTCTCTTAATTCTCTTCTGATGTAGCTGACTATGACACAAAGCTGTCAATCGTTTTTCTTCAATAAGGTTGAGCTGATCAAGTCGTGTCTGCACCCGTTCTGCTTCTTCCAGCTTTGTTTCCCTCAGGACTCGAAGTGATGGTATCTCAACTTCCACCGGGAGTACCGCTTCCATGCCATATACTAGTGAGAAAGGAGTCGCGCCTATTGATGTGCATATAGAAGTGCGATAGCCATGCATAGCAAAGGGAAGCATTTTGCTTCGATGGCTCCTTCATCTTTAGTCTGTACAGTGAGTAATTATGATGCTCGATTTTGAAGTCGTCACACAGTTCCTTCATCATCTTGTTGTTTAAATTATACCTGTTATTTATAATTATTCGGCTTGGGACACCGTACCTGTATATGATGTTCTGTTTGATGAAGCGTGTGACCACTTGACTTGTTACGTTGGCGTAGGACGCTGCTTCTACCCATTTGGTAAAGTATTCGATGGCTACCAATATAAAGCGGTGTCCGTTGGATGCTTTCGGCTCGATCATGCCAATCATATCAATTCCCCACATTGAGAATGGCCAAGCGGAGCTCATGACGTTTAGAGGAGTTGGTGGTACATTTATCTTATCAGCGTAGATATGACATTTATGACACGTCTTCGTGTAGTGATAACAATCGGCTTCTATTGTTAACCAATAATACCCTGCTCGCAGAATCTTTCTAGCCATGGTGTGCCCATTTATATGAGTTTCGAAAGTACCCTCGTGGATTTCTCTCATGAGCGTATCTGCTTCTTGCTTCTCCACACACCTGAGTAGTACCATGTCGTAGTTTCTTTTGTATACCACTCCATTACTCAGAAAGAATTTTGAAGCTAACCTTCATAAGGTTCGCTTGTCAATGATAGAGGCATTTTCTGGATATTCTTGCCTTTCCAGGTACTTATTGATGTCGTAAAACCAAGGCTTATTGTCATGTCCTTCCTCAATAGCAAGGCAGTTTGCGGGCTCTTCGAAATGTCTGATTGTAATACGTGGTTCATGGTTCGGCCAAGTCACTTTGAACATAGACGATAGAGTTTCTAGAGCATCCACCATTTGATTTTCTTCTCTTGGGATATGACTGAAAGTGATCTCTGTAAATTCCGCAGCTAACTTTAAAACATGATCCCGATATGGAATCAGTTTAGGGTGTTTAGTATCCCATTTGCCATTAACCTGGTATATGACTAATGCAGAATCCCTAAATACTTTGATGCACTTTATTCTCAAATCAATGGCAGCTTCCAGTCCTAATATACAAGCTTTGTATTCAACAATGTTGTTGGTGCAGTCAAAACACAACCTTGCAGTATAGGGTTTGTGATAATTCTTTGGAGAGGTCAATACTGCCCCTACACCGTGTCCTAGTGCATTTGAATCCCCGTCGAACATGAGTGTCCAATGTGCCCTTGGCTCGGGTCCTTCGTCAGGTCATGGTATTTCGTAGTCAACTATAAATATGACATCCTTGTCAGTAAAGTCGAAATTCATAGGCTGATATTCTAATAGCGGTTGGTGATCTAGATGATCAGCTAGTATACTACCTTTCATGGCCTTCTGTGTGACATATTGGATGTTGTATTCGGATAGTAGCATCTGCCATCGTGCGATTCTCCCAGTAAGAGCTGGCTTTTCAAACACGTACTTTAGAGGATCCATTCTTGCTATTAACCGCGTACCGTGGGTTAACATATATTGCCTCAACCTCTTGGTAGCCCAAGCCAACACACAACAAGTTTTCTCGAGGAGTGAGTACCTGGTTTCGCAGTCAGTGAATTTCTTGCTGAGGTAATAAATCGCATGCTCCTTTCTACCTGTTTCATCCTGCTGTCCCAAAACACAACCCATTGATCCTTCGAGCACTGTCAAATACATGATGAGTGGTATTCCGGGGACTGGCGGAATTAAGACTGGTGGCTCTTGCAGATACTATTTTATCGTCTCGAAGGCAGTTTGACAGTCATCATTCCATACTATCGTCTGATCTTTTCGTAATAACTTAAATATTGGCTCGCATATAGCTGTTAGATGCGATATGAACCTTGAGATGTAATTAAATCGCCCTAAGAAACCACATACTTCTTTTTCTGTCCTTGGTGCGGGCATCCCTTGTATAGCTTTTACTTTATCGGGGTCTACCTTGATACCCCACTGGCTTACTATGAAACCCAACAATTTTCCTGATCTGACGCCAAATGTGCACTTATTCGGATTTAGCCTCAGTCTGAACTTACGCAACTGCTCGAATAAATTTTACAGATGTATGATGTGTTCCTCCTTCGTATGGGATTTGGAAATCATATCATCTACGTATACTTCAACCTCTTTGTGGATCATATCATGGAATAATGTGACTATTGCCCTCTGATAGGTTGCCCCTGCATTCTTGAGATCGAATGGCATTACTTTGTAGTAGAAAGTTCCCCAAGGTGTCATGAAGGTAGTCTTTTCCATGTCTTCGGGCGCCATTTTGATTTGATTATAGCCTGAGAAACCATCCATGAATGACAATACTGAGGCTTGAGCTGTGTTATCCACTAGAACATCTATGTGAGGTAACGGGAAATCGTCCTTGGGGCTTGCTTTGTTTCGGTCTCGATAACCCACACACATGCGTACTTTGCCATCCTTCTTGGGTACTGGTACAATGTTAGCTATCCAGGGTGGATAATCTACCACTTCTATGAACCCTACATCAAACTGTTTGAGAACCTCTTCTCTGATTTTGCTGGACATATTTGGGCGAGTTCTTCTGAGTTTTTTTCTGACTGGAAAACACCCTTATTTGAGAGGTAGTCTGTGCACCACGATGTTTGTATCCAACCCTGGCATGTCCCTGTAGGACCAAGTGAATATATCCACGTACTCTTGTAATAAATTGATCAACCTGTCTTTGACGCTCTGCTCCAACATTGCCCCTAGCTTGATTTCTTTCGGATCTTCCTCTATGCCCAGGTTGATGGTCTTAATAGCCTCTTGATATGGTTTTATGCTGTCAGCCTTTTGCTCTATTTCCCTTGCCATTTCCTCGGAGAGTTCAAGATCTTCGTCATCTTCCTCTTCGGCTTGTTTGATAGGAGCATCAAAATAATATCGGGTCATAGCAGTAACGTTATCGGTAATTTTGGGCATGGATCTGCACATTTATCATGTTTTCGTGCATATTTTAGTGCATGGGATTTTGAAAATGCATATGCAGAGAAATTATTTCCATTTTTAAATTTAATAGATAAATGCAAAAGAAAGACAAGGATCTTAATTGAAAACATAATATAACTTTTATTAATTATAAATATTGTCTGAAACAAGAACAGGTAAAACCCTTACAAGCAACCCCTATGCCTCGGGTTTGACATAGGTTCTTTCAAAAACAAGAAACATTACTTAGGAAAGAAAAATATCTCGAGAATCTCCACAGCAGTCCATCCTTTGAGTTCTTCTCCTAGGGCGCCCTCTCTGATGAAGTCAGTTTCCCTTTTGGTATTAATTTTACTTGATATCATCGCCACGTGTCCGCCATGCTCTGTTCCTTTGCTGACAAAAATCTCTTGGATCAGGGGGAAACATGTTCTACCTTTTAGAGTAGCTTTCAATGATTCATAGCCCAAACCAAAGCAATTCTTCTTCTTAGGAATTTCTGGGAGCTTTCCCCGACGTTTCGAGGCATCACATCCCATAGTCGTTTGCAGATCTCTCCATGATGTCACTTTAGTCTTGTTACCCTTCTCAACTGGTAATGTCACCATTGAAGCAATTTCCAAGGCTTGGAACAGGGTAGCTATACAGTCTTCGTCGACACTAATATATCTGTATGATTCAATGTGTCTTACGAAGATGTCTTCCTCGTTGTCGATTATGATTAACTTCCCTTCCAATAGGAACTTAAATTTTTGATGCAGGGTCGAGGTGACTGCCCCTGCGGCATGGATCCAAGGTCTCCCCAGCAAGAAAGTGTATGCTGGTTCTATATCCATGACCTGGAAAGTGATATTGAAGATATGCGGCCCAATCTTAACTGGAAGGTCCACCTCTCCTAACACTGAGCTTCGAGAACCATCGAACGCCTTTACTATCGTAGAACTTGGTATCATTACCATGTCGTCTATTGTTAACTTTATGAGAATTGACTTTGGAAACACATTAAGAGCAGAACCAATGTTAGTAAGAACCCTGGACAAATGGGTAGTACCTATTTGCATGGTAATGTGGAGTGCCTTGTTATGAGCTCGGCCCTATGGCGGTAGTTCGCTGTTGCTGAAACCCAGCTAGGATCTGGATGTTAGATTTGCTACGACATTGTCAAATTGATTCACTGAAATTTCCTTTGCGACATGAGCTGAACTTAACACCTTCATCAAAGAATCCCGGTGTGCTTTAGAGTTAATGAGTAGTGAGAGTATGGATATTTTTGTTGGAGTTTGGTGAAGTTGATCCACCACTCTGTAGTCACTTTTTTTGATTATTTTTAGAAACTCTTTTGCCTCTTGATTGGTAAAGTCTTTGCTTAGAGGTTCTGTTTCTTGATTTGCATCAATCACTACTTTTCCCTTGTCCTTCGTCGGAATCACATCCGTCCTTTTTTATAGTTCAGCTCCAAAAATTTGACCACTTTGGGTCATACCCCCTGTCTTTGCTATGTTTTAAATTGCAGGTCCCTGAATCGATGAGGGCTCACTTTCTTGTTTTACTCCGTTAATGTACACAACTGAGTCATAACTCTAGGGTACTGCCTTGTTATTTTCACACGGGATAGGTGACGGTCCCTTAATTATGATTGTGGCTTTTGGAGTGGCGGGTATTAAGAGAGCCTTCTTAGGTTCCCTTCTTGTAATCTCCGTTGATTCTTCCCATGGGATCACTAGAGTTTTCTTGGTGAAATTTGGGCCTTGGTAGGGGATTACCAATGGCTTATTTTCTTCAATTGTAGCTGCATATTTTCGTTCAGGGTACAGTCTGAATTGGACTATCCGCTGATCCACTAGCTTTTGCAGAGTTGTTTCAAAAGCTTCATTATGATCTAACAAGAATCCACATTCAAATAGATACTCTTTCAACGAGTTGATAGGGGTTTTTGCCTTTATGGTTGCCCCAAAGTCAGTGACCACCTCAACTGCATTTAATGTTGGCCCATCCTGCAGAGGCATAGGGTTTGATTTGATGTTGGGCTTCTAAAAAGTGATGTCTTGAGATTCTAACAAATCCCGAACCTTATGCTTGAATGCCCAACATTGTTCTATGGTGTGCCCCGGAGAGTTAGCATGGTACTCACACCTGGCGTCGGCATTGTATCTTTGCGGGAGTGGCCCGACTGGTGGAGCTAAAGGCTTGATTTCCACCAAGGATGCCTTAACCAAGTGTTGTAATAACTAGCTTGGTGGCATGGGGAGTGGATCAAACTTTTTGGGTAGCCTTTTAAATTTGTCTTGCCTTTGTCCCTGTGGGATCACCAATGGTTGTGGTGCCCTTGGTTGTGAGGCTACGACATTGACTTCTCCCTCCTTTCTCCTTGGGAACTTTGAAGCAGGTCTTTTTGAATTGTAGGGAGCATTTGATGATCCCCCTGATATCTTCCCACTCTTTAATCCAGTCTCGATTCTTTCTCTAATAGTCACTAGGTCTGAGAATCCCGACGAGACACTTCCAACCATTTTCTCGTAATAAAGCCCTTCCAGGTTTCCCATGGACATGTCTACTAGTTCTTTTTCCAACAGTGGTGGTTGTACACGGGATGCCACCTCCCTCCATCTTTGAGCATATTCTTTGAAGGATTCTTCCTTCTTTTGGGACATATTTTGGAGTTGCATGCAGGTAGGCGCCATGTCCAGGTTATATTTGTAATTCTTCAAGAAATCATATGTAAGATCTGCCCAGGTTCGAATATGTGTTCGCTCCAATTGCATGTACCAGTCTAAAGATGCCCCACTCAGGCTGTCTTAGAAACCGTGAATCATTAGCTTCTGATCATGGGCATGGGCATGCATCTTCCTGCAGTACATGCGAAGATGATTCCTTGGACAAGTGAGCCCTTTGTATTTTCCAAAGTATGGTACTTTGAATTTTGGCGGAATCACCACATCAGGAACTAGACCAATTTCTAAAGCGTCTACTTCGAAAGCATCAAAACCCTCCACACCTTTTAACCTTTCCTCCAAGGCTTTATACTGATTCACTACCAGTTTATTATCTACAACATGATTTCTAGTTGTCTTTAAGGGTTCCTGGTGAGCATCCTCTGGGTCGTGATCTCCGTATTACAAGTCTAGGTAGTTGTCTGCATTATTGGTTGGAATTTGTAGGGTGTGTGATGCCCCTGCTTTTGATGGTGGTGGGATGAACCCTTCAGTTTCAACCTCTTATTGGGCCATGGCGGACTTTTGGGGTCCTGCTTCCGGCTCTTTCCTTGGTTGGTGACCGCTCGATGCACCAATGGTTTGGGCTACCTCTTAAAAAGCTACCCTAGGAATGTGGTCCTGTCTGTCAATAATGTTCTTCAAAGCTAGAAGAACTTGACTCAAATCTCCTTTCATTGAACTTACGTCACCCTTTACTTGGTCAAGATCCTCTTTGAACATAGCTTGAGTCTCCTCAATTTGTTCCATTGCTTTTTGTTGATGGGCCCTTGTTTGATATGGAGGCCAAGGAGGTGGAGATCTTCTTCTATCAATGGCTTAACTGGAGAGATTTGAAAAAAAAATTGAGTTTTGATATGACATGCAGGTGTTTTATAAATTCATGCGTGCGAACGGATGTGCATGAACATGGAATGATTTCTTGTTTTAAATGTCTTATTCACTTGGGTACATGCTCGTATTTCGCTTATTATTTTACTTGGTGACTAGATTTAAAATAGACACGCCATCGAGATAGGGAAACAAAATGCCTTTATTAAAAGTAACATAATCCAAATATTGAAAAATATTACAACTTGAAATCAAAACTTGTTTGCATAAACATAAATAAAGGGAACTAAATCTTCTAGGTGCGCCTGCGGATGTGTGCTCTGAAGCCATCAACCATTGCTCGACAAAGCTGGAGAAAGTCTTCAACGTCCTTCGGAAGAGGAACCATTACACTCTCTACATCTTTTAAACTTCTAGGGATGTCCTCGATGAGATTGTTGGCTAGGAAGACGAGCTTTTCATGTTTGTCTTTGTAGTACCTGTATTCCTAATAAATATTTGGGATTATCTTATGGTTATCTCTCCCAACTTGGGCGATCTTGGTATACTGATCTTCCCAATACATCTTTTCACCCCTCATTTATATATAAAGCCTTCGTTGGATGAGGAGATCTTTTTGAAGACCCTGCAACTCTAAGCACACATGCTCATATTCTTGAGTTCTCTGAGTCAGGAGTTTCTCTGCCTCTATCCTTTCAAGGCGTGCTTTGACCTCTTATTCTTGGCTATCTTGAAGTTTAGTGGCGAGGTACTTTACTTGCTCTTCTTTATCTAAGGAATCTTGTGCCAAACTTTGGATTTGGGCTCTTAGATTTTCTTCCAGCACCTTCTTGTCATGTGTTGCCTTTTCATACCATCTAGTTAACCTTCCGATTTCAGTGGCGACCTCTTCTAACCTTTGGTTGTGGGAATCTAGGTTGAATGTTGCACTCAACATACCTTCAGTTGTGCGCTTTCGTTTGATACTTTCTTTCTCCAATTCCTTTTTACCTCTCTCAATTTGTTCGTCCTTTGACTCAAGTATGAGCTGCATCTGTTTCTTTTCTTTGGTCAAATTGAGGAGATTGAGTTCCAATGCTTCTTTTTCCTTTTGAGCTTGTTTTAAGGCGCTTTTCAGATTGTCGACTTCTTCCAAAGATATAGGTGTTACCTCTGGGACCTCTGATTTATAGTCTGGATCTTTTTCGAATGGCAACTTGATAATTTGCACCCTAGCTCAGACCCATCTGGTGTAGGGTTCTCTTGCTATGGCATTTTTTCTTTTGACTTTCCTCTTGTTAACCTTGTTCCAAGCTCGAATAACCTTGTTGAGAAACCCTTGGTCTTCTATACCCATGTGGTGGATGATAAATGGTCGGAGTTGTTTGTTCGAAGGTCTGTCTTCCAAAGGATACCCTAACTGTCGTATGGCCAAAGTGGGGTTGTAATTAATACAGCCTCATGATCCAATCAAAGGGACATTAGGAAAGTCCCCATAGCTAATAGTGATATAACCAATATCCAGCTTCCTTGCAACCATAATACAGAGTTTGCAGTGAGAGACCTTAATTTTTGTGGCCACTCGTGTCTGGTCAAGTCTGGGATCATATGGTTATCTTTGTAAAGATGAGTCATGAACCAAGTATATAGAAGCGGGATGCAACAAATTAGCGTGCCTTTTCTCTTTTCATACATCATATGAAAGGTGTAATAAATGTCAGCAAGCAAAGCGGGAGTAGGATCCGTATTAAAGACTTCCGCACCCTAAAATATGCTAATGGCCGCGGGGTCAATATAGTCCACAGTCTGAGGAAATAAAATTACACCAAATACCAACAACTCTAAACAATCAACACAAGATTCCCATTCCTTATAATTAGCAAATTCTAGTGCCTTAGCTTCCAAGTATATCCTTTTGATTCCTTGTATCAGACCTTTTCTTCAGTAATTTTGCACTAACTCAGGGTAAGGGATCCCTAAGCCTTTTGCCAAAACTTTGACTTCAACAGTTTGTCCAATACCTACATAGGCCTTTTCTTTGGAAAAATTCAGAATTCTGTCAAATTCTTCCAGAGCCGATGCTAGCTGGAAGTCTTGGAAGGTGATACATCTCAATGGACGGTCATAAAACTGAATGAGGGCAGAGATTGCCTCCATTTGAACCTCTACTCTAGTCAAGTCAAGGGTGTCCCCATATCGGCGAGCGTACATCTTCAGAGCTCTCTCAGATAATTTACCCTTTATAGTTTTGATTTCAGAAAGGTCAGGCTTGAAGGTATTAACACAAACAAGTTGTTTCCCTCTGGTATCCATTTTTAAGACAGTCACCCAAAATCTTGATTTTGTTATTTTTTATTTTGTACCCTATGAATAAGACAGATAATAGAAGCAAATGATGAATATGAAATATATATGAATGCGCAAATGTATAAGTGTTGGGCTGAGTAACGGGATTTTGTGACAGGTTTTTGTGATGGGTACCCCTATAAGGTAGTGTGATCGGTGGATCTGGAACTGACTGTTTAACGCTGGTTCGCAAAATGTCGCGGAAGCAAGAGTCGCCACCGTCTTTTATTTTCTCCAAATGGAAAGGACAAAAGCACAGAAAAATTCCTTATAGAGATTGCTCTCGGTTCGGGAGGTAGGTTATAGAAAGGGAAGGTGTTAGCACCCTTTCTATCCATGGTTATCCATGGGCTCTTAGATACTTGCTCATTGTGTTTTCAAAAATGGTTTGTTTGCTTTTCAATTGTGGGTTTTAAAAAGTTTCTTTGAAAATTCCAGTTCGACTCTTGTATCGGTCCTCAAGAGTGTTTGAAGAATTGCTTTCGAAAGCTTTTTGAAAAGGTGTCGGTGTGAAAAGTATTTTTGAATTTTGTTTTGAAATTAGAGCAAGTATCTAGAGTCGTCTACCTACCCTAAGGAATTCGTCTGTGTAAATGTCCTTTAAAGTAGTGCCATCCCACCATTGAGAGGTAGGTAGCACCACCGTTGGAGATGTTCGGGTCAATTCGAGGTTCGGGACATGGTGATCACCAGAGCAATGGGAAGACACCTTAGAAGCTACCCTCATGCCAGGTTCCCGGATCATGAGGACTTACTAAGACATCCTCTACTCGACGATCACCTTTCGAGGCAAGGCAACAGTGAGGCGTACCCTAGGGGTGGTGTGTGATTTGTGTGTCAGATTCATTTATTTTTGTCTTGTTCATGTCATGGGTGATCTACGCGTTCGTTTTTATTTATACATTCATTCTTGCATGTGATTTAATTAACAGTTAAAATGATGCGAGAAATATAAAGTTCCTAAACTATTACAAAGGCGCGGGTCCACATCGCCAAATTAAAATCCAGAACCCGATTTGACAGAAAATAAAGAAATAAAGTGCGAGAAATATAAAATGTCCGAGTTACATGACTTTGGGAGAGTTACATCAATATTTAAAAGAAAGAAATAAATGCGCGAATTGAATTAAATTGAAAGTGAGGGCGTTGGACCCTTTTGTTATGAAATTAAATTATATTGACAAATTAATCAAATTAAAATGAAAAGAAATTATTTTTGAGGTTTTCGTATTTATGACTTTTGATAAGAGAATTAAACAAAATTAAGAAATTAATTAATTAATCCTAATTCTAGTTATTTTTAATTTGTTAAAAAAACATGTTAAAGTTAAACCTAAATTAACCTAATTAATTAATGACAAGTTTTAAAAAAAATAATATTAAATAATTAATTATGATGATAAAAAAAAATAAAAGAAAAAAGTAATTATAATAATTAACCTAATTCTACAAGTTTGTAATTTATTAAGAAAAGATATTAAAATTAACCCTAAATTTAAATCTAATTAATTAGTGAGATTTATTTACAAAAATATTAATTAAATAAATATATTTTGATTTTATGACTTTTCTGATTTTTGTGTTATTTTTTGTATTATGAAAATGTTAATTCAAAGTTTTAAACAAAAACAAATAAAATAGCAAAATATGAAAAAAAGAATAAAAACAAACCCTGGGGGGTTCTGTCCCCAATTTGGAGGTGTAGCCCTAGCAATTCTGGCCCAATTATGTCAAGGCCTTTTGACTTTTTCAGGAAGCGTGCAACTTCTTTGACTCATGCCCATGGTATTCACCAGATCTAGGCCTTCAAATTGTCTTCAGTGGCCATGTGGCACACTTGGATTAGGGCGTATGATAGGCCTTCAAGGAGCCAGCTGCACAGGATAACGTTAGAAAAAATTTTAGGGAAAGGGAGGGGGACCTGGGATTCGAACCCAGGTCCCAGGAATTACCAACCAAATGCCTTGCTAATGGAGCTGTGAGCGCGTTTTGTTTATAATGTAACTAATAAATAATATGAAATAAAACAAAAGTTAGTGGGGCATTTTCGCGCAAAATTTGAACGATCCAATCACTGGCCTACACTTCATCATCTTCTCCATCGTTTGTGTTTTTGCCTGAAACATAAAAGAGTTAGCGGTGGTTTTAAACCCCCCCAAAATATGCACTTTTCAATAATAGCGAAGAGGCCATATGGCCACATAAATTAGGCGCGATGGGTGTTCTCAAATCGTCCAAGCTCCCTGATTTCAACCATGGCATTGAGGTGTCTCAATTTTACAGTAGGTGAAAGTACCCAATTTGAAATTTGAAGAACCCTAATAATCGTCCATGGTAGTTTCGCGTATGAGTGATGAAAACTTAATCAAACAACAGGGTTAGCTTTAGAATGACAAGAGCAACACAAAACAAGTATTAAAATTGAAAATTATGGCATGAATGATCAGATACGATTTATGCAAAAAGGTGAAACAGTTGAACTGCCATATACCAATTCTGGGCGTTAGGGATGATGCTTTTGATTCAGAAACGTCCCTTGAGACTTTTGCAAGCTAATGGAATCAAAGTTTTCCTCTGAATCGTCCTCTAAGGCCACTTTCAGTTTTCAAAATTTTGACAAAAACTCAACCTTGGTTCTTGATGTATGGCGCAACTTCCATGTTCTTGGCATTAGGGTTATCATGTATATATATGTGTGAGTGTTTTAGGTCAACAAAATAAGCCAAATATCCATGGAATCAATGCTTTTGATTTTGTGATTTTGCATAATCTTTTCAAATCTTTTTCCATGCAAATTTGATACAAATCATGTTCAATTACCTTGATTCTTTCCAAATCTGATCATGCACGAAATATTGAGTGTATTCCATGCATAAAAAGATTTAAAAACTTAGGTTTGGTATTTTTCATATATTTTAATTAATTAAATGAATTATTAGCAATTAAAAATTCAAATAAATAAATAAAAATGATGAAAAACTTCCCTTTGGGCCAAATGGTCGTGCACATGTTTTGGATGATGAATCTTGGAAGAAAATGTGGCCCATTAGCATTTTTAAGACATTTGAAGCAAAGTTAACTTTTCAAAATATCCAAATATTTCCCAACTTCCACAAGGCATAACTTGCTCAATTTTTAAGCTTTGCTCATGTTCTTGGACACTTTGGAAAGGTCTTGAAGTCCTCTAACCAATGCCTTTGGTCCCATGTCATTTTGATTTACCAATCTCAAGTTATGGCCTTTGACTTAAAGTCCCCTTTTGTTGACTTTTGAAAATGACCTATAATGTTGAAATTGATAACTTTTTGTGAGAGCATTTC
The DNA here is from genome assembly GCA_948472305.1 of Vicia faba. Taxonomy (NCBI): domain Eukaryota; kingdom Viridiplantae; phylum Streptophyta; class Magnoliopsida; order Fabales; family Fabaceae; genus Vicia; species Vicia faba. Next base: position 1,610,463,997 of record OX451738.1, on the reverse strand, counting down.
TTGGACTTGGAGTGTGAAGAGGAGTTGTGGGAAATGTCTTTCTCTTCAAAATGAGCTTTGGATGGAATTTTTCTGATAATCCATGTGGAAGATATGCCTTGGTCAAGTTACAGTTGACTTTTTCAACTGTCCAAATATGGAAACTTTTGCATCTTGAGACTTTTTGAGCCAAGCTTTGAAAATCATGATCAAGAATTGATCAAATGATGTTTGTGGCTTCAAAATGAGATGTTGACCAAAAATTTGAACTTTTGACTGTCAAATGGCCATTTTACCCCTACAGTTGACTGTAGTGCAATTAGGGTTTTTGACTGTGCAATTTTGTGCTGTAAGTCTTGAAACTTGTTATGAGGATGCTTGACCATGTTTATAGGCATGTGGGACTTGATTGGACCCTTGGAAACTTCAACTTCTTTGTCAGAACCAAAACCCTAGTTCTTGACTATTAGGAGGCCCTTGAACTGTGCAACCCTTGGAGAGATTTTGAAGCTTTGACTTGGCAATTTTTGAAGAATATGGGAGGGAAAATTTTGGGGTACAACAGTTTCCCCTGTTCAATCTTCTTAAACCTGAGGATGCAGATTGGCTGACGTGCCTTTCGTAATCCGAAGGTGGAAGATGATTGAACACTAGAGTGCCCAGAAATTTGCGCTCACATAGTAGTGTGATGGTGGGGAGTGGGCTTACAGATGCCATTTGGAGATTGATGGATAGGATGATGGGCTTATAGATGCCATGCTGAGAGATGATGGAAGGTGGATGGGCTTATAGATGCCATCTGGGTGTTGATTGCGTAAGAGATTCCTTAGCGAGAACTTGCGTACCTGCAAAAGAAAAATGATTACCTGACCTATTACAGGAGCTGGTCTTCAGATTTTTTTTTGTATAGATGTGTCCTGACTGGTTACAGGAGCTGAATCTGGAGCTTCAAACGGTGATGAATGAACCAGGGATTGTTACTACCTCAACGGGACGGTGAGAGAACCTTGGACGATTACTATCTCAACAGGAACACTGAGAGAATCTGGGGACGATTACTACCTCCACAGTAACGGGGAGAGAACCATAGGCGACTTCAACCTCAACAGTAATCATTGAGAGAATCTTGGGCGACTTCAACCTCAACAGTAATCATTGAGAGAATCTTGGGCGACTTCAACCTCAACAGCAATCATTGAGAGAATCTTGGGTGACTTCAACCTCAACAGTAATCATTGAGAGAATCTTGGGCGACTTCAACCTCAACAGCAATCATTGAGAGAATCTTGGGGATGATTACTACCTCCGCAGTAACGGGGAGAGAACCATAGGCGACTACAACCTCAACAGTAATCATTGAGAGAATCTTGGGCGACTTCAACCTCAACAGCAATCATTGAGAGAATCTTGGGCGACTTCTACCTCAACAGTAATCATTGAGAGAATCTTGGGGATGATTACTACCTCCGCAGTAACGGGGAGAGAACCATATGCGACTACAACTTCAACAGTAATCATTGAGAGAATCTTGGGCGACTTCAACCTCAACAGCAATCATTGAGAGAATCTTGGGCGACTTCTACCTCAACAGTAATCATTGAGAGAATCTTGGGCGACTTCAACCTCAACAGCAATCATTGAGAGAATCTTGGGGATGATTACTACCTCCGCAGTAACGGGGAGAGAACCATAGGCGACTACAACCTCAACAGTAATCATTGAGAGAATCTTGGATATCTTCTATTGAGTCTTTATCAGGAAAATCTGTTAGGGGTCGATTTAGCTGGACTAGAGAAGGCCTTTGACTGGATAAGAAACAGAAAAATCTTAGGGTCGATTTAACTGAACCGGTCTAGGTCTTGAATGTCTTCAACTGGATAAGAAACAGGGAGATCTTAGGGTCGATCTGACTGAACCAGAGAAGGCCTTTGACTGGATAAGAAACAGAATCTGAAATAGTCTTTCGAATGAATCTGGACTAGACAATAGAATAGTCTCCGGGTCTGGAGCATCTCTAAGTTGTTTGAGAAGAAACTGTGAATAAGTGATAGAATAGCATCCGGTTCTGGAGTATATCTGAGCCATCTTTGAGAAGAAACTTGAACAAGCCGAAGAACAACATCCATGTCTGGAGCATTTCCAATCTATATCTGAATGACTTTGGAATAAGTATCAGAAGGTAGCCATATCTGGGTCACATCTGAACCATCTCTAGAAAGGTGATCTCTGAATAAACAATAGAACAACTTCCGTGTCCGGAGCATCTCTAAGTTATCTGAGGGGGATCTGGAATAAGTGTCAGAACGTCGCCATGCCTGGGTCACATCCGAACCATATCTAGAAGGAGTGTTGAATAAGCAACAGAACAGCATCCATATCTGGAGCATTTCTAAGCTATCTCTGAAAGGAAATCTGGAAGAAGTATCAGAACGTTGCCATATCTGGTTCACATCTGAACTATATCTAGAAGGAAATCTGGAAGAAGTATCAGAACGTCGCCATATCTGGTTCACATCTGAACCATATCTAGAAGGAAATCTGGAAGAAGTATCAGAACGTCGCCATGCCTGGGTCACATCTGAACCATATCTAGAAAGAAATCTGGAAGAAGTATCAGAACGTCGCCATATCTGGTTCACATCTGAACTATATCTAGAAGGAAATCTAGAAGAAGTATCAGAACGTCGCCATGCCTGGGTCACATCTGAACCATATCTAGAAAGAAATCTGGAAGAAGTATCAGAACGTCGCCATATCTGGTTCACATCTGAACTATATCTAGAAGAAATCTGGAAGAAGTATCAGAACGTTGCCATATCTGGTTCACATCTGAACTATATCTAGAAGGAAATCTGGAAGAAGTATCAGAACGTCGCCATGCCTGGGTCACATCAGAACCATATCTAGAAATAAATCTGGAAGAAGTATCAGAACGTCGCCATATCTGGTTCACATCTGAACTATATCTAGAAGAAATCTGGAAGAAGTATCAGAACGTCGCCATATCTGGTTCACATCTGAACTATATCTAGAAGGAAATCTGGAAGAAGTATCAGAACGTCGCCATATCTGGTTCACATCTGAACTATATCTAGAAAGAGTTGCGATAGTTGATAGTAATCATCTTTGTATTGACCTTTCCTGAAAAGGTAAAGCATCAGTTGTATGCAAGATCATGATGCATGAACTGCCTGATTTCAGGATGTCCTCGAAATTGGTGAGATTCGTGTAGTATGATGCATATGCATGCTATAATGTATGAAGATGTGATGTTTATGAATGCATTTTCGTTTTGGGAAAATAAATCCTTGACGAATGCCAGGAGCTTATCCTGGGCTGATGTTGGAGAACAATGCTTTGTTGTTTCCGCTGGGGATGATAGTTGCAAGAATACCGGCAGGAGAAGATGACTCCATTGGGGAACAAACTTGGCGAATAGATTACTCTGCGGGGAATACTCTGTGGGGAGAGGAATACTTCACTGAGGTTGATGATAACTCCGCTGGGGATACCATTGTTATGTTAGAAGTGCTAATAGACTCCGCTGGGGGTAAGAAGACTTTGCCGAGGACGATCTTCTCATGGCTATTGGCTGAGGATAACCCAGTTATATCTTGGTAGGGAAATAACTCTTTGAATAAAGGCCGGGAGACGCGTTCGTGCTCTACGGGGATAAGCTTCCAGAATCTACTGGGGATAAGCTTTACTGCTTGGGGAGATGGTTTCCAATTTTCCTGGGGAACTAGACTGGACTCTCCTGGGGAAGTTTTGAACTGTATCGGGGAAGTAACTCCACTGAATCTTTGATATACCTCCGGGGAATAATCTTTAGGCCAAGACTGCCGGGGATGCTTGTTAAGAATACCTGTATGTTGTTGGGGAATATTGAGATCTGCTGGAGGATACCCAATTTCCTTAAGACTGATATCATAGCTTTGCTTGGGGAGAGTGTACTGACTTGCTGACTCACTCTCTGGGGAATTGGGATGTACTGGTTATGTTTTTTAGCCGAACCTACCTTGATACCTTGATGGACAGAGCAATTAGATCGCTTAGACAACTTATTATTGCCCCTGTTTCTATGGGGGAAGGCACCTGTGGGGTGCTGATAGTTGTTGATGGCCAAACCTTCTTCTGGTAGGCAGGTGACAAGATGACGGGACATAGTCGTACGCTTTGATCCCTAACTTTTGCCTGGACTGCCTTTTCGGGTTTTCAGTCCACCGGGATACCCATTTTTGCCCAAGCCGCCTTTGCAGGTTTTCGACTTGCCAGGTGTACAGATTTTTTCCATTTAATCCCTTATTTTTGCCCGAACCCTTTTGGTTCGCCGGGAAGCCCTAATTTTTGCCTAGGTATGTCAACCTAGCGGGTCTTTGATTATGCGTATTTTTTTCGACTATGTCCGTGCTTTCAGAATGTCGGGAGTTGCCCCTGTTGTTGTGTTGCCATGCCACCAGGAGATCTTTGTTTGATCGTCCAATGCCCCAAGTGACTTAGACGGAGATTTGCCCCAGGCTATTTGGCATTTGAGAGATTCTCCGAATCTTGACTTAATTGCCCCAGATGATGGACAATAATCACGTCTGCCCCTTGATTGGAAGTGCTTTTGTTCACTAGGTATTCATCGCGCAAATTTCCCTGCTGTTCGAACAAATAGTCATATGCAAACAATGTTATATAAAAAATGCAACGCTTATGTCTATCTTGAAGATTTTGAAAATGCATTCTTTTTCATAAAACAAGTGAATGTTTGTAAAACGTGATGTCAACTCCGTATTTACCGTAGGCCTTAAGGAGTCAGGATACCTTTCGTAACAGTATGCTTTCGAACTAACCCATGCTTCAGCTAGGACTTTTGAGGGTTATAACGTAGTCTGGTTCACGGTTTAAAAAACAAAGGATAGAGGCTCAAATTTTATTTGTACCCACCCGCTCTTCGTGATGTTCTTCAATCCTAAACTCAGCTGATCGTGCGTTAGACCTTATTTGAGTTTTTGTCCTGATATTCCCGTGATTGTTCGAATGTTGATAGTTTATTTTGAATAGGCAGTCATTCCTTTTTGTTATTGAGGGTTTGTGTGACCTCTTTCCTTTTTTTTTGATTCCGTTATCCCTATTTTTTGCCTGAGCTGTTTCCTTTTTGGAATTACAGTCAGCGGGATGCCCCAGTTTTGTAAGTCTCCTTCATAGGTTTTGACTTAATGGGTTTTTATTTTGAGAAGTAATGACTGCCTGTCTTTATGATTGTTCGGAACCATCGCTGTCTTTTTTTTTGTTTTGTAAGGATTCCTTTGATGCCATTCATCGTGCACCTGGATCAACTGAGAGAACTACCCTGCCCTAGGTTATGATTAAGGGTTTTAATTTCGAAAAAGAAAAAACTCCAACTTCTTTGGCTCAGAGGGGTTGACGAGGGATTATCTTCCTTATAACTCCAATGTTTAGGAATTGAAACAATACCTGTACCTCATCAGCGGGGTCTGTTCAAAAGCATACTGTAGATTGTGGTATCATTTTCGTCATCCTCCCTCAAGAGGCTTAGAATTTTAGATCAAGAGTTGACATCACAAAAATGTGAAAACAGTTTGCATATAGTGAATACGAAATAATTACTTCAAAACAGACATGTGTAATGCATTAATGAAATAACCAAGTTTGACATGAAATAAAATGTTTGAACAATCGAAGAAAAATACAATCTTGAACATTCAAATGAACAAAAGTTTCCAATCCTAGCCATGTTTGGGCAGGGGAGCAGTGGTCACATTGGGAGCCTCTGGAGAGTCGAGCTGGACTTCCTTTGCGTCAATCAGATCCTGAACCTTGTTTCTCAAAGTCCAACAGTCATCTGTAGCATGCCCCGGGCTGTCAGAATGATAGGCGCAGCGCACATTGGGGTTGTACCTTGAAGGTGTCCTGTTAGGATTCTTTGGAGGGTCCATGAGGGTTACCAACTTGGTTTCCAGCAGTTGTGGCAATACCTGTGACAAAGTCATGCCAAGGGGAGTGAATTGCCTTTTGGGTCTCTCTTCCCTTTGCTGATTGTGACACTGAGGAGCGTCGGTCGGTTTTGCAATAACCACCGCGTTGACATCTTGGCGGTGTTTGGACCTATTCTGCCCTCTTGAGCCATAGACAGCACTAGATTCTCTCTTGGGTGGTTTCTTCTCAGTGTTCGAGGAGTCACCATTCTGTATTTTCCCCGACTTGATTCCAGCTTCTATTCTTTCCCCGGTCAGGATCAGGTCTGTAAACCCAGCAGCAGAATTCCCAATCAGGTGGTTGAAGAATGGACCAGACAGGGTCCCCAAGAACATTTCGACGAGCTCGCGGTCGGTCAGAGGTGGTTGTACCCTTCCAGCAAGGTCCCTCCATTTTTGAGCATATTCTTTGAAACCTTCACTTGCACCCATAGACATTCCCTGAAGCTGAGTGCGCGTGGGAGCAAGGTCGGCATTGTACTGGTACTGCTTGTAGAATGCAGTGGCCAAATCCTCCCAGCTGCGGATGTTAGCTCCATTCAGTTGATAGAACCAGTCGAGTTGGGTTCCAGACAGACTATCCTGAAAGAAGTGAATCCATAAATTCTTGTCAGCCGTGTAGGGCTGGATCCTCCTTGTGTAAGACCTGAGATGCAGCTTAGGACAGGATGCCCCGTCGTATTTTGCAAAGGCAGGTGCCTTGAATTTGTGCGGGATTACTACCCCAGAAGACAGACCTAGATCCTCGAAGTCCAGGCCGGGCACTTTTTGTATCTCCATGGCACTTAGCCGGTCTTCCAATTGTTTATACCTGTCCTCAGCTGGAGGTTACTGCTCATCATTGTAATCGGTCTCATTGTCGGAGACCACTGGACCAGGAACCTCCCTTTCTTGAGGACTGTCTTTTCCAACAGATGGAGTAGTCTGCTCAACTTCATTTCGTGATCCATTCCCAGATTTGCGTCTAGGGTTGAACATCACCGTCCTCTTCTTCTTCTTTTTCGAAAGCAGGGTCTTCAGATCTTGTTACCCCTGGGCCAAACTCATGATCAACTCTTGGAACTGGGCATTCTGAGCCTGGAGAGCCTTGATGGATTGCTCAGTAGATGATTCAGGATTCATGACGATCGGATGAAATAAACAGTGAAGAAGGTAAGCAACCTGTAAAAGGGATACCTGTAATGCAATGATATGTATGTATGCATGCAATGTTTTCAAGGATCTCGCGGGGTAAACAAGAAAATTGTTAGAGTTGGGACCCGATAGCTTGATTGAAGGAACTGCATGTTGTTGAGAGTCCTTCTTCAAGGGTCAAGGCTCACCATATCGAGTGGGTCATAGCCCCTGACAACCTTGGCTAGAGGAAAATAAATCCCCTTTGCCCCTTGCCAGACATGTTGGTTCATCATGACCTGCATCACAAGCCCTTGAGATCCTTGAAATGGGTTAGGATGTATGCAATGGTATGATGTTATGTTATGCATGGGGTAATGCAAGCAAACCCTGTTATGAGTCCCATTAAGGACTATAACCAAAACCTGCAAGAAATTCAGTACACTCTGTTGTGGGTCCCAATTAAGGACTATAAACAAAACCTGCAATTAGTTCATGTGTCAGTGTTTACCTGGGGGATTTGGTAAACAACCGCTGATCCTCCAAATGGTTACTTATTTGGTTACTCGCAGGATCGATCAGATTGATCCTATGGACATAGGTTGATTTTGAAGTTTAATTAATTTGGATAAGGCTTTAAGTAAATTGTTTAAAGTAAATTGCATAAAGGAAAGGCTTGGTAAAATAAACAAGGCTTGAATGTAAAGGTTCGACAGGAATCTTAAAGGGAAAAAGCATGTAAAATACTGGAAAAGTAAATGACTTGAATTGATAAAATTGGTGTTTCACACATACATTTCTCAACAATTCGTTCGCTCACACTGGGTACTTGAATCTAAATGAGTGACTATGTATCTATTGTGAACACACACGAGAAACTACACGTCTACTCCTATTTATACAAAAACATTCCAAGTAACCGTCGGGCAGTTACACTGCTTCGAGATCAAGCCACTTGTCACGTTCTCCATGCTCGACGCTCCAGATCCTTGCACGTTCGCACGTAGTAACTGCTGGAAACCGTTTTCCCTCCAAAGCTTTGAATTTCAAACTGCTCCACTCTGGACCATCGAACACGTTCGTCAAGAGACGTCTTCGACGAAAACTCCTTCGACGTCGAAGGCAATCAGCCTTCTTCCTTGGAAGAAATCTTCTAAGTATTTTGCCATCTTTCGACGGGCACTTCGACAAGCTTAGCTAGTCGAAAGCATCTTTCAGCTTTTAATGGCTGCCATCAATTAAAACAAAGGTGTCGAATTTAGGAGCCAACAAATTGCCCCCCAACAATGGCTTCTGCTTCCACTGCCCCCAAGACTAACGCACCAACTGAACAACTTGCTAAGCCCAAAGTCTTTGTTACTGCTCCGGTAGTGAACGCTACAGGGAAACGAAGGGTCCCTGAACCATCTGACATCTCCGTTCGCGATGCTTACTCGCGTCACTTGATGATTCCGGTTGGATACTCCAACCAAATCTTCGCAATGTCTGGACCCATGAACCCCAGCATCTCTGAAGCTCTGAAGATCAAGAGCTACTTCCCCATTGTCGAGAAACTCAAGCCAGTAGCCTGCGCCAAGAAGGATGCAGAAGATAACGAAGACCCTACACACGAGAAGATCGACCTTCGTTTCTTCAACAGAAGTGTTAGAGTTTTTAGGTCTTGCCCTAATCTGACCTCTGACTATGTTGCTTGGCTAGCAAAGTTGGAGAAACATCAAACTCCAGTCTGGAAGGAAATGGGAATCTTTGACCTAGTAATGCTGTCGAAGACAGGTTTAAACTACTCCCCAGAGATGCTTATAGCTTCGATGTTGTTCTGGGATAACTCTCACTTCACCTTTCACCTTCCATGTGGGATGTTAACTCCCACACTCTTCGACGTAGCAGCCATCACTGGCCTTCGACCAACCGGAGATTACTTCGACCCGGAAGAGATGTCGGAGGACCAAATTGGCTTTTCTGAGACGAAGCCAACATTCACCACCTTTATCAACCATTTTCACGACAGGTCGACGGATACAGTGTCGGATGTCGAACACATAGCGTTTCTAGCCTTATGGCTAACTCGCTTTGTGTTTTGTTCGAAGTCTCTGCAAGTGACCAAAAAGATGGTCACTCTGGCCACCCAACTGCATCACCGCCAGAACATCTGTTTGGCAGAACTAATTCTGGCCAGTCTTTATGACTCCATCAGCAATGGGGTTACTCTTTTGAAACATGTCGAAGATAGGAACAGTTTGCTACTCGCTGGGCCTTTCTGGCTACTTCAACTGTGGCTCAATGCCACTTTCGAATCTTTCATACCCAAGAAGACTCAGATAAATGAACAAGCCCCAGCGATAGCTAATAGACGTATCGAAGGAATTAGGCTGGCTCTACTGACACCTGTAGAAGATGGGCTAGAGTTCCAACAAACCTTCACTAACTTCGTGCTGATGTTCGCTCGAAGGAAGGAATTTGTTTCAACTATGGCTCCATTTGCTCAACGAAGGGTGGGGCCAGCATGGTTTACGAGGCCACATCCCAAGGAGTCGAGTGGTCCCAATGTCGATGAGCACACTATACTTTGGGAGGCGTTCCTGACACCCAGGATCATGCCTCTTCGATTTAAGAGTTCTAAGACTCATCTGAGTCTGCTTGCTTATCAACCAAATCTGGTGTCTCGCCAGTTTGGTATCATCCAAACCCTGCCTTCTCCCATTTTCCAAAGAGAGAAGTCAATGTTGTACTTCTGCAACGATTATACAGAAGAAGCTGCTACCAAGCATATCGGAAGGTATGCTGGTCGAACAATCCTCTCGCTGTTCAACTACCAGCTTAACTTCCTTTGCTCACCATCTTTTGAAGAGTGGTGGAGAAGCTATTACGCTGAGTACTTCTTCGACGAGAAGGACTTCATATCAGAGTTGCAGAAGTCTTTTGTCCTTGTGTTGGACAAAGTAAAGAAATGTAAGTTCATGCTCTCACATTTACTTTTTATCTTTCTCTTCGACTGTTAGCCTGTTAACTTTCCTTTTCGCTTCCAGTTGTTCGAAAACCCTTGGCCAAGAAGGCTACAGGAGGCCCACAAGGAGGGGTCCCTTCGACAAAACCTCCACCGCCGGCGAAGACTATAGCGCCGGCGAAGACAACAGGCAACCAACAGGGGGAAGGCTCTTCGAGGAGGCCTCCTGCATCGGTAACCAGATTTTCTTCATTTTCATTCTGGCTTTCGATTTTTTATTTTCGACGTAATTATTCAATCGAATTCCTATTGGTTTTCAGGCCCCTTCGCCCAAGAAAAGGGCAGCATTGGTGATCGAATCGGGGAGTGATGACGAAAGTGATTCCCCTCCTTCTCCCCTAAAGAGGCGAAAGTTAACGAAGGACGCTTCTGTTCCTACTCCAGCTCCTGAAGGTCGAACCGTCAGAATAAAGGTTGGTGTGAGAAAGCCTAGGCCACCTGCAGTGGTCATCGAGGAACCAACTGAGGAGGAACTGAACGCTCTAGTTACCAAGCCTGTCGAAAGTGATAATTCCAGCCCTGGGGCTGAAGTCAATCCACAGGTAATCTATTTTAGGCATAGATACCAGTATTTGATTATGTCTCTTTCGACATCTGAAGGTTTGTCTTCTTTTTCCTTTTCAGGACACCACTGGAAGTTCTCCACCAAGGACTTCAGAAACTCTAGAATCTGCTGAACTCAGCAGGCCTCAAGAGAAAAATTTGGGCAATGACGAAGCCCACACTGAGACTGAGGCCAATGCTGAAACAGTGGAGAAGACAACTGAAGAACCTATGGCGGAGGAAACACAGCCAGAAACGGTTCCTGTGGTAGACTTGTCGTCAGAAGAGAATCCTGAAGGAAAAGACCAAGGCAATGGCGAAGAGAATCAAGATGCTGTTGACGAAGAGCATCAAGGTGGTGCTGGCGAAGACCACCAAGGTGACGCTAGCGAAGAGCCAAAAAATGACGCTGGCGAAGGACCCCAAGGTGATGTTAACGAAGAACCACAAGTCAACGCTAGTACCGCCTCCGTCCAAGTCGAAGAGCAACCAAACGAGGCACTCAGCATTCAACAGCCTCCAGTCCAAGAAAATACCATGGCAAGGGTCACCTCCTCAAAGCACAGGTCGAAAGAGGACTTGGAAATCTTGAAACAAACTGACCCTGTCAGCTACCTTAATGCAATCGTCGAGAGTAAGAGTTCTTCTGACACCAGTCAGGAAATTCCTACTCTGTCGGGGAAATCTACTGAGACTTCTCCTCTTGATGATGCATTGGCGAAGGTCAAGGCCCAGTTCTTCAAAAGAGATTTAATGAAGGCTTTAGAGGGGGACCCCACTGCTCCATCATGCTTGAAAGAGGTTCTGAATGCTGTTGACTTCGATGCTGTAGCCCCAGAAATCTCAGACCTAATCATGGAATTACATTCTATGATTGATCAAGTCTCGGCGGATTACAGGCGCCAACGAACTTTTAACAGTCAGCTCGAAACGCTGCATGGCAAGAGCTTATCTGCATGGACTGCTGTCTCAAGTTCGACTTCTCGAATTGCCGAGTTGTCGAAACAGAAAGCGTCTGCACAGGAAAGGTTCGATGCTATTGAGCGAGAGAATGTCTCCTTCCGAGCACAAATTGCAGAGATAGAGGCGAAGATAAACGCCAACACTGCGCTCCAGGAGGAAATTCTTTCGACCATCCCAGACACTGAGAGCGAGACTGAGATCAAGCAAGGCCTGGAATTCGCTGAGAGGGCTCAAAGCCTCGACGCCCAAATTGCCAAACTGACGCAAGAAAAATCTTGGTGCAAGAAGAGGTTGGATCTGCAGCATGCTAAGTATCTTCGACTCAAGAATTCTCTTTCCTTTTGATTCTCTTTTGTAACCATCTTCTGTAATCGCTTTCGACAACAATTGCCATTTTGGCTGAAATTAATGAAAATTTCCATTTTGGCATTTTTATGGTTAATTTAGCTTGTTCTTTTATTGTTTTATTTTTATCTCTTGTAGTATAGGCTTATATTTTTTCAAATATTTACCATTTACTCTCAAGAGCCTTTTATCACCACTTACCTCTTCGACCTCATAGGCTCCACCAGAAAAAGTTTGGGTAACTCTGAAGGGTCCTTCCCATTTGGGTGACCATTTCCCCATGCTTCGATCCCGTCGATCCATGGGAAGAATTACCTTCCAAACTAAATCTTCAGGCAAAAATACCTTCGGTTTTACCTTTCTATTATAAGAGTCTTCGACTCTTTTCTTCTGAAGCCTAAGTAAGTCGAGAGCATGTAATCTCTCTTCGTCTAAATCCACCAGTTCATCTAACATCATGTTCCAATAAACCTCAGAAGGAATATCATAATGCCTCTGAACTCTTGCAGATTGAAGACAAATTTCAGCTGGCAATACTGCATCATGGCCAAAAGTTAGCCTATATGGTGTTGTACCAGTGGCTTCTTTTGGGGACGTTCGACAAGCCCATAAAATCTGGTCTAACGTCTTATGCCAATTCTTTGGTTTCTTCCCAACATGTTTCTTTATCAAGCCAATTACCACTTTGTTAGCTGCTTCGACTTGACCATTCGCCTGTGCATAGTAAGGCGTAGATGTTAGGAGTTTGAAACCTGTTTCCTGAGCAAATTCCTGCATCTTTCGACCAGTGAAAACTGAACCTTGATCAGTTGTTATTGTCTCAGGGATTCCATACCTAAATATAATGTTCTTTTGAATAAATTCAATGACATTTTCTTGGTCTACATTGACTAAAGGGACAGCTTCGATCCACTTAGTAAAATAATCAATGCCTACCAATATGTATTTCTGACTCTTTGATGATGCTGGTCGAATCTCTCCAATAAGATCCAACGCCCATCCTCGAAAGGGCCAAGGCTTCACTATCGAGTGAAGTTCGCTTGCTGGTACATGCTGAATGCCTGTATGAACTTGACACTCTTGGCAACCTTTGGCGAACTCAACACAATCTTTCAGCATAGTGGGCCAATATAGTCCTTGTCGAAACAACAACCATTTCATCTTATGGCCTGCTTGGTGAGCCCCACATGCCCCAGCATGCGTAGTCGAAAGGGCTATGTATGCTTCTGTTTCACTTAAGCATTTCAGCAACACCCCTTCAGGCGTCTTCTTGAATAACTCATTACCCATGAGTACAAAACTCAACGCTCTGTATTTTGTTTTTCGTTCTGTCGGAGCTCCTGGATTTTGAAGATAGTCCATAATGGGTTTCCTCCAATCCTGGTCTGACAAATTATCAATGAACGAAATCTCGAAGTTTGAGTGATCAGCATATCCTAACCTTGTTGATTCCAAGTCTGTTGGTGATAGACAAGTTGCTCTTATCTTCTCTCGAACTTCGATTGCTCTTTGTAATCTCATTTTTGAAATCTTATACCCTGATGCAATTTGTGCCAAGTCATTGGCTATTTGATTTTCGACTCTGGGTATGTGTCGAATATTGACACTTTCAAATTGTTTCAATAAACGATTTGCAATCACGAAGTACATAATGAGATTTTCTCTTATGCATTTATACTCCTTTGTGACTTGCTTGATGACTAACTCTGAGTCTCCCATTATTTCGACTCGAGTTGCCCCCAATTCCAACAATATCTCAAGGCCAGTAATTAGAGCTTCATACTCAGCCTCATTGTTCGAACAAGAACCTTCGATTTGGTACTTGAATGTTGTTGGAATTTTATCTGGAGAAATAATCAAGACTCCTACTCCTGTTCCATTTTTATGGCTGGAACCATCGAAGTAGAATTTCCAAGGTTCTATCTCCACGTAATTAATATCCTCGACTTGAATTGAGTGGTCGACTATGAAGTCTGCAACCACTTGTCCTTTTACTGCCTTAAGAGGCATAAAGGTCAAGGAGTATTCAGTCAATGCTAATGCCCACTTGCCAATTCGACTATGCAAGATAGGTTTCGACAACATATATTTGAAAACATCAAAATGAGACGAAACATAAACATCAACTGGTTTTATATATTGTTTAAGCTTTGTACAAGAGAAATACAGACATAGACACAATTTTTTAACTTCGCTATATCTAGTTTCTGCATCATTCAAAACTCGACTGAGATAATAAATGGGTCTTTCGACTCCATTCTCATCCTCTTGGGCTAACATACTTCCCAGAGTTTTGTCAGATGCAGCTATGTACAATCTCATACTCCTATTGCTACAAGGAGGCACCAAAATAGGTGGCTTAGTGAGGTACCCTTTGATTTTGTCGAAGGCTTCTTGTTGCTCTTGCCCCAATTCGAACCCCTCCTTATTCAGTCGAAGTAAGGGTGAAAAGGCCTGAGCTTTCCCACTTAGATTAGATATAAACCTTCTCAAGAAGTTTATCTTGCCTAAGAGAGATTGCAATTCCTTCTTATTCGACGGCGCTTTCGCTTCCAAAATTGCCTTCGTCTTGTTCTGATTGATTTCGATTCCTTTCTTGTGGACAACAAAGCCCAAGAAATCTCCAGCTTTCACACAGAACGCACACTTCAAAGGGTTCATCTTCAGACCATGTTCTCTCATTCTTTCGAATGATTGTCGAAGGTGGTCAATGTGACTCTTCCTGGAAACAGATTTTATAACAATATCATCAATATAAACTTGCATAAACGTGTTAATAAAATCATGGAAGATAGTATTCATTGCGCGCTGGTACGTTGCCCCAGCGTTCTTTAGGCCAAAAGGCATCACTACCCATTCGTAAGTGCCTAAGGCCCCAGGGCATCGAAAAGCTGTTTTCGACACATCCTCTTCAGCAATGAAAATTTGATTATATCCTGAATAACCATCGAGCATACTCAGGTATTCGTAGCCAGCGGCAGAATCGACTAGCATTTCCGCCACAGGCATAGGATATTCATCTTTGGGGGTGGCAGCATTCAAATCTCTGAAATCTATGCACACCCTTAATGTGCCATTTTTCTTAATTACTGGCACAATATTTGCAATCCATTCGACATACCTTGTAACACGGATGAATTTGCATTTCAGAAGTCTTTCGACCTCCGTTTTGATCTTCGACAATATTTCTGGAGCGAAGCGTCTTGGATTTTGCTTGATTGGCTTCTTTCCAGGTTTGATTGGCAACTGAAGTTCTACCAATCCTCTGTCGAGACCAGGCATTTCGTCATAATCCCATGCAAAACAGTCTTTAAACTCTTTCAGCAACTGGATTACTTCCAACCTAAGTTCTGGATCAATTTTGGCGCTGATGTAAGTTGGCCTATTCTCTGATCCTTCGCCTAAGTTGATTTCTTCTAAAGGGTCTTGTGCTAACATCTTAATGTTGTTCGCCAAGGGATCCTTTTCGAAGCCCAAAGGCTCATCGTCATAGATTGCGTCGAGCCTCTGTTCCTGCATTTCGTCTGGCATGATGTCAGGGGGTCTTGGATCGAAATCCTTTCCTGGGCCAACAGCAGATAATTGTTGATCATTGGCCTGTGTGGCCATGTACTTTACTTCGGCTTCGAGAGCCGTTATCATCTTGGTTTCAGCCACATAGGCCGAAATTCGCTTCAGAGATTGTGACTCAGTCATTATCACTGAATTCACTTCCCCAACCAGTTGGTTGGATACCAGTTAGCCCACTGAATTCTATGTGGGACAAGTCTTCTCTGTCCCATTGGAAACCATGCTCAGGATGCAGGTATAGGGAACAAAAGGTGTTTGGCGCTGGCGCCATGTCGAAGTCAGGAGTTGGACATGGCCCTATGTGAGCCAAGTTTTTGTCGAAATCCGTTACACCCAAGTGGTTTACTTCGCCAAGGTAGTAACTCTGATCAGCCTCTATGTTTTCGACCAGCCCATCTGGGCGCCATAGAAGCAGTCTTTGATGCATCGATGAAGGCACAGCACCTACGCCATGAATCCACTCACGGCCTAACAAAAGGTTGTAGTTAGGTTTGGCCGAAATGACCATGAACATTGTTGGTCGAAGGATCGACCCAACTTTTATGTCGAGCTGGATCACCCCCATGGTGGTCCCAATGCCTCCCTCATAGTTGGATAGGACCATATTGTGAGGTTTAATTTCTTCGTCCCTTTTGCCAATCTTTATTAGCACAGAATGAGGGATAATATTGATAGTGGCCCCACAGTCGACCAATATTTTGTTCACAGTGGTCTCCTCGAGCTTAGCCCTTATGAACAAAGGTTTGAGGTGATTCTTCATTGCCTCTGTGGGTGGCTCGAAGAAGCCATTTTGTTCCTCTGTAGTGCCATTGTCCATGACAAAATAGCACACTGGCCTGTGTCTGGCCATTTCTTGTTCCACCTCCCAGTCACTGGCTTCGACTTCTACTTGTCGATTGAATTCCCTGGGTAGTACTGAAACAATGTTCACCATTATATCCAGAGTATCGTCGGACTCAGCATCATCTTCGTCTTCGACTTCACTTTGGTTAGGCCAAACTAGCCTGTTGGTAACTGGTTCTCTCTCAAGAGGCTTTCTTTGTTTCCTTTGAGGCACATTCGAACTAGTTTCTGCCTTAGGTTCGTTGGCAGCCTCTCTTTCAGCTTTTCGCCTTCTTTGATATCTCCTCCATTGGGATCTCGACATAGGATTTTTTCCCTTGTAGTTGCTGGACACTTGAGCAACCTTGGGTGCAGCAACTTGAGGATCTTTCTTCTGAATTAAAGAGGAACCTCTTGGCACTTCGAAAGAATGCCATTTCTCTTCGCTTGGCCTTTTCCGGCCAGATGTTTTGTACCAAGTGTCTACTGGTACATTTGTTGGAGGCCTAAAAGTCAAAGGCCTCTTGTCTTGATTAGAACCCCTTCTGGGATCATGTCGAAGGTCAGAATTTTCCCTTCTCTTGTTCGCTGCCCTCACTCCTTGTATGTGCTCAGCAGCTTTTTTATCAAAGATAGAACTGCATCTTGGACACAGCATCACCTCTGATTTCTTCTTTTGGCATCTTTGTAAAAAATCTGCCAAGTTTTCGTTTTCCCTAGGGAAAGCCGTTTTATTTGCCTGCTCTTGCCTTATGGCTTCTTCTGAAGTTTTAGGGTCAGAAAGTTCAACCATGTTGATATTCATTGTATCCTTAGTAGCAAGAGTTAGTTGTTTCATTTGTGTCTCCAGATTCTCCGTCTGGCCTTGTACAGTGGCCAATTGGGAACTGGGCTTTGGTCCAGTTTTTTGTGCTTCAGCAGTCTTCGACTTTGGGTCTTCGACCGCTTTCTGGACAGCCTCAATTGTCTTCCTGGATAAATTTCCAGAAAAACTGCCAAAGATTGGCATGTTGATGTGATCCTTTGAGACTTCGACCATGGTAATGCCTGGCTTCTTCGACTGGATCCTGGTAGCCTCTATCATGTTCACCTCAGAGGGTTCTGCATAGT
This sequence comes from Vicia faba, assembly GCA_948472305.1. Lineage (NCBI taxonomy): Eukaryota > Viridiplantae > Streptophyta > Magnoliopsida > Fabales > Fabaceae > Vicia > Vicia faba. The sequence continues at coordinate 1,610,446,564 of OX451738.1, read as the reverse complement.
GGGCTTCAGCCTTCAGTGGATTGGAGTCGACAGCCATGGGGGATTTGTCAGCAAACTTTAATCTCCCTTCCTCAATAGCGTCTTGGACAAGATTCCTGAAAAGAAAACATTGAGAAGTTTTATGGCCCAGAAAATTATGATATTTGCAAAAACCTCTCTTCTTTCTTTGATCAAGAGGAGGCACTTTTACCCCAGGGGGTACTATCATTTGGCCATCTTTAACTAGCAAGTCGAATATTTCATCACATTTTGTGATGTCAAAACTGTAAGTCTTCTTTGGGAACCTATCGTTGGTCCTGTCTGGACCAATGGGATTTTTCCCATTTGAGGGGACTAACTGTTTACAAGAGTATGGAGGCCCTTGTTTTAGTTCTGCTAAATCGACTTCTCCTTCTTCGACAGCTAAAGTATCGTCGAAGGATTCTAGATCTTCGTCATCCATCTCAACGTAAGCTATTCTCTCTCTCTTGTGAGTTTTTGTTGCCTTAGCTTTTTCAGCTTTAAGGCGTTCGACTTGTCGAACTCTATCGGCCAGTTGGGCCATGTCTCTTAGGTACTGGGTATCTAGCTTCTTCCTAATGGAATAATCTAAACCGCCTGCGGCCATTTCGACCAACTCATGTTCTGGCACTTGTGTAAAACATCTCGCCTTAAGCAACCTAAACCTATTCAGATATTCGTCTATAGGTTCAGTGAAACGTCTCTTCACACTCGCCAGTTCTTTCAGGCTTATCTTGGTTTGCCCCATATAGAATTGTTCATGGAACAATCTTTCCAACTGGGTCCAATGGTGGATCGAATTGGGGGGTAGAGTTGTGAACCAAGTAAAAGCGTTCTTGGTTAAGGAACTTGGGAAGTATTTGATCCTTAGGTTTTCATTATTTGAAATGTCTCCTGCTTCGATCAAATACCTCGCCACGTGTTCGACAGTAGATTCTGTCGTGTCCCCAGAGAACTTAGTAAATTTTGGGACTTTGCTCCTAGGGGGTAAGTCAGTTTGTAACACATATTCTGACAATGGAGATGTAAAGTTGGGCCTTCGAAAGCCCATGTTCATCCCATTCTGATTCATGATCCTTTCGATCATGGTTGCCAGATTATTTTCCAAACCCATGTTTTGGTGTTGGATATGCTGAACCACTTCGTCAGCATTTTGGTTTCTGTTAACTACCCTTACCTCTGGGGCTATTACCCTAGGTTCTTCGACGGGTTGTTCTACAGGCTGTTGGGCCTGATTAATGGTGGTTTCTTCCTCTACAAATATCCCCTGATTTCCTCTTATTTGCGCCCTTTGGGGCTGTCGAATAGGTGGGGGTACTCCAAAGAAGTCAGCCAAACGCGTCATTTGCGCTGTAACTTGCTGATTCGACTGAGTAGTATTTTGTATTAGAGGATTTAGCACTGTACTCAAAGTTTGTGCCAACATTTGCACCATATCATGGTTGCTTTCGTCCATCTGTTGCCTCAAGACTGCTGTCGAGGCATTTGTAAGGCCATGGGCTACTTGGGACGTTCCTCCTAAGAGTTGGGTCCTATTTCTATTCGCCATGCCTACTCCAGAGCCTTGGAGTGGCGAAGTGGCACTCACGAAAGGGTCTGAATAAGTGGACGCAGCATTCGTCAGGCTTGCCAATTCAGAAGTTGGCATACCATAGAATGGAATAAATCCTGGGGGAACCACTGGCCTTGGGCCAGTATTTCCCCTCGGAGGGGGGGTTCCCAAAGGCATTCTGGGGCCTGTAAACGAAGTTATTGGCCCCGTGGTTGTGACTGACACTGCTGGTGTCGAACCAACATTCGTCGCTTCACTAACGGTCATATTAACCGTTGCTCCCACACTTGGTGGTGGAATTTCATTATTGTTTGGCGGATTCGCCATCTCTTCCCTTCTTCTGGCAGTATTATTATCGTTGGTGTATATTCTACCACTCCTCAATAACATACAACTCGAAAAGATGAGATTTTTCAACAATCAACACACAGTCCCACCGGGTGTGCCAATTTGTTTACCTGGGGGATTTGGTAAACAACCGCTGATCCTCCAAATGGTTACTTATTTGGTTACTCGCAGGATCGATCAGATTGATCCTATGGACATAGGTTGATTTTGAAGTTTAATTAATTTGGATAAGGCTTTAAGTAAATTGTTTAAAGTAAATTGCATAAAGGAAAGGCTTGGTAAAATAAACAAGGCTTGAATGTAAAGGTTCGACAGGAATCTTAAAGGGAAAAAGCATGTAAAATACTGGAAAAGTAAATGACTTGAATTGATAAAATTGGTGTTTCACACATACATTTCTCAACAATTCGTTCGCTCACACTGGGTACTTGAATCTAAATGAGTGACTATGTATCTATTGTGAACACACACGAGAAACTACACGTCTACTCCTATTTATACAAAAACATTCCAAGTAACCGTCGGGCAGTTACACTGCTTCGAGATCAAGCCACTTGTCACGTTCTCCATGCTCGACGCTCCAGATCCTTGCACGTTCGCACGTAGTAACTGCTGGAAACCGTTTTCCCTCCAAAGCTTTGAATTTCAAACTGCTCCACTCTGGACCATCGAACACGTTCGTCAAGAGACGTCTTCGACGAAAACTCCTTCGACGTCGAAGGCAATCAGCCTTCTTCCTTGGAAGAAATCTTCTAAGTATTTTGCCATCTTTCGACGGGCACTTCGACAAGCTTAGCTAGTCGAAAGCATCTTTCAGCTTTTAATGGCTGCCATCAATTAAAACAAAGGTGTCGAATTTAGGAGCCAACAGTCAGATAACAAGCATGCAAAGTAGTCAAGTACGAAGGCACACAAGTCACACAAGAGAAGCCCTTAGAGTTTAGGCCAGCATGGGGTCTGGGTATTACCCTCTTGAAGTTGGTGGGCTCAACCTGTCCTATTAGAAGTAACCGGGTTCTAAGGGTCCCAATATCACGGGATTGCTTTCATTGTTCATCGTTTCGATTTAGCCACTGAACTGGCGACCGAAATATTCCAGGAAAGCAACCCTCAATTGAGTGTAGTATCGAGTATTAACCAACCTCGGACTGCATCAAAGTCAGTTATCTCACTACCCTAAAGAGGCCAAGATAGTTCAATTAAGGTTCCTAAGGTCAGTTGATGCTTCACGACACCACGCGGAGGCCCCGTACTCTCCTTGACTGAACTCAAGGGTTACCGGTACACACCAAAGTGCCACATCAACGTAGCAGACTGTTTCAACCATGTCGGTATACCCCGCACAGTTCCCTCACAGCCTTGTTGCTACTTTCTAAGAAGGTATCCCCAGATCCGGGTTAGGATCTATAGAACTCCCAAGACAGTCCCACAATAATAAAGCAAGCAAATCAATACAATTGAAAACACAGTTATGAACTAATCCTAAGGTACACCTCACTTTATAAAGATATTCCCCAGCAGAGTCGCCAGTTCTGTGATCGGTGGATCTGGAACTGACTGTTTAACGCTGGTTCGCGAAATGTCGCGGAAGCAAGAGTCGCCACCGTCTTTTATTTTCTCCAAATGGAAAGGACAAAAGCACAGAAAAATTCCTTATAGAGATTGCTCTCGGTTCGGGAGGTAGGTTATAGAAAGGGAAGGTGTTAGCACCCTTTCTATCCATGGTTATCCATGGGCTCTTAGATACTTGCTCATTGTGTTTTCAAAAATGGTTTGTTTGCTTTTCAATTGTGGGTTTTAAAAAGTTTCTTTGAAAATTCCAGTTCGACTTTTGTATTGGTCCTCAAGAGTGTTTGAAGAATTGCTTTCGAAAGCTTTTTGAAAAGGTGTCGGTGTGAAAAGTATTTTTGAATTTTGTTTTGAAATTAGAGCAAGTATCTAGAGTCGTCTACCTACCCTAAGGAATTCGTCTGTGTAAATGTCCTTTAAAGTAGTGCCATCCCACCATTGAGAGGTAGGTAGCACCACCGTTGGAGATGTTCGGGTCAATTCGAGGTTCGGGACATGGTGATCACCAGAGCAATGGGAAGACACCTTAGAAGCTACCCTCATGCCAGGTTCCCGGATCATGAGGACTTACTAAGACATCCTCTACTCGACGATCACCTTTCGAGGCAAGGCAACAGTGAGGCGTACCCTAGGGGTGGTGTGTGATTTGTGTGTCAGATTCATTTATTTTTGTCTTGTTCATGTCATGGGTGATCTACGCGTTCGTTTTTATTTATACATTCATTCTTGCATGTGATTTAATTAACAGTTAAAAAGATGCGAGAAATATAAAGTTCCTAAACTATTACAAAGGCGCGGGTCCACATCGCCAAATTAAAATCCAGGACCCGATTTGACAGAAAATAAAGAAATAAAGTGCGAGAAATATAAAATGTCCGAGTTACATGACTTTGGGAGAGTTACATCAATATTTAAAAGAAAGAAATAAATGCGCGAATTGAATTAAATTGAAAGTGAGGGCGTTTGACCCTTTTGTTATGAAATTAAATTATATTGACAAATTAATCAAATTAAAATGAAAAGAAATTATTTTTGAGGTTTTCGTATTTATGACTTTTGATAAGAGAATTAAACAAAATTAAGAAATTAATTAATTAATCCTAATTCTAGTTATTTTTAATTTGTTAAAAAAACATGTTAAAGTTAAACCTAAATTAACCTAATTAATTAATGACAAGTTTTTAAAAAAATAATATTAAATAATTAATTATGGTGATAAAAAAAAAAATAAAAGAAAAAAGTAATTATAATAATTAACCTAATTCTACAAGTTTGTAATTTATTAAGAAAAGATATTAAAATTAACCCTAAATTTAAATCTAATTAATTAGTGAGATTTATTTACAAAAATATTAATTAAATAAATATATTTTGATTTTTATGACTTTTCTGATTTTTGTGTTATTTTTTGTATTATGAAAATGTTAATTCAAAGTTTTAAACAAAAACAAATAAAATAGCAAAATATGAAAAAAAGAATAAAAACAAACCCTGGGGGGTTCTGTCCCCAATTTGGAGGTGTAGCCCTAGCAATTCTGGCCCAATTATGTCAAGGCCTTTTGACTTTTTCAGGAAGCGTGCAACTTCTTTGACTCATGCCCATGGTAGTCACCAGATCTAGGCCTTCAAATTGTCTTCAATGGCCATGTGGCACACTTGGATTAGGGCGTATGATAGGCCTTCAGGGAGCCAGCTGCACAGGATAACGTTAGAAAAAATTTTAGGGAAAGGGAGGGGGACCTGGGATTCGAACCCAGGTCCCAGGAATTACCAACCAAATGCCTTGCCAATGGAGCTGTGAGCGCGTTTTGTTTATAATGTAACTAATAAATAATATGAAATAAAACAAAAGTTAGTGGGGCGTTTTCGCGTGAAATTTGAACGATCCAATCATTGGCCTACACTTCATCATCTTCTCCATCGTTTGTGTTTTTGCCTGAAACATAAAAGAGTTAGCGGGGGTTTTAAACCCCCCCAAAATATGCACTTTTCAATAATAGTGAATAGGCCATATGGCCACATAAATTAGGTGCGATGGGTGTTCTCAAATCGTCCAAGCTCCCTGATTTCAACCATGGCATTGAGGTGTCTCAATTTTACAGTAGGTGAAAGTACCCAATTTGAAATTTGAAGAACCCTAATAATCGTCCATGGTAGTTTCGCGTATGAGTGATGAAAACTTAATCAAACAACAAGGTTAGCTTTAGAATGACAAGAGCAACACAAAACAAGTATTAAAATTGAAAATTATGGCATGAATGATCAGATACGATTTATGCAAAAAGGTGAAACAGTTGAACTGCCATATACCAATTCTGGGCGTTAGGGATGATGCTTTTGATTCAGAAACGTCCCTTGAGACTTTTGCAAGCTAATGGAATCAAAGTTTTCCTCTGAATCGTCCTCTAAGGCCACTTTCAGTTTTCAAAATTTTGACAAAAACTCAACCTTGGTTCTTGATGTATGGCGCAGCTTCCATGTTCTTGGCATTAGGGTTATCATGTATATATATGTGTGAGTGTTTTAGGTCAACAAAATAAGCCAAATATCCATGGAATCAATGCTTTTGATTTTGTGATTTTGCATAATCTTTTCAAATCTTTTTCCATGCAAATTTGATACAAATCATGTTCAATTACCTTGATTCTTTCCAAATCTGATCATGCACGAAATATTGAGTGTATTCCATGCATAAAAAGATTTAAAAACTTAGGTTTGGTATTTTTCATATATTTTAATTAATTAAATGAATTATTAGCAATTAAAAATTCAAATAAATAAATAAAAATGATGAAAAACTTCCCTTTGGGCCAAATGGTCGTGCACATGTTTTGGATGATGAATCTTGGAAGAAAATGTGGCCCATTAGCATTTTTAAGACATTTGAAGCAAAGTTAACTTTTCAAAATATCCAAAAATTTCCCAACTTCCACAAGGCATAACTTGCTCAATTTTTAAGCTTTGCTCATGTTCTTGGACACTTTGGAAAGGTCTTGAAGTCCTATAACCAATGCCTTTGGTCCCATGTCATTTTGATTTACCAATCTCAAGTTATGGCCTTTGACTTAAAGTCCCCTTTTGTTGACTTTTGAAAATGACCTATAATGTTGAAATTGATAACTTTTTGTGAGAGCATTTCTTGGACTTGGAGTGTGAAGAGGAGTTGTGGGAAATGTCTTTCTCTTCAAAATGAGCTTTGGATGGAATTTTTCTGATAATCCATGTGGAAGTTATGCCTTGGTCAAGTTACAGTTGACTTTTTCAACTGTCCAAATATGGAAACTTTTGCATCTTGAGACTTTTTGAGCCAAGCTTTGAAAATCATGATCAAGAATTGATCAAATGATGTTTGTGGCTTCAAAATGATATGTTGACCAAAAATTTGAACTTTTGACTGTCAAATGACCATTTTACCCCTACAGTTGACTGTAGTGCAATTAGGGTTTTTGACTGTGCAATTTTGTGCTGTAAGTCTTGAAACTTGGTATGAGGATGCTTGACCATGTTTATAGGCATGTGGGACTTGATTGGACCCTTGGAAACTTCAACTTCTTTGTCAGAACCAAAACCCTAGTTCTTGACTGTTAGGAGGCCCTTGAACTGTGCAACCCTTGGAGAGATTTTGAAGCTTTGACTTGGCAATTTTTGAAGAATATGGGAGGGCAAATTTTGGGGTACAACAGGTAGGCTCCTTAATTCTGACCTATGGTAAATCTACCCTCCCAGGAGGTGGTTTCCTTAAGGGTATCATGAATAACACCAGAGGAAAAAGGCACAAGGGCCTTCATTAGGTGGAGCCTCTTTACAGACTAAAACTTTCGTCTCAAAGCCGTGAAAGGTCTCGTCATGAGATTTTAGGTTAAGGTAGTTACAAAGAATCATGAGTGACCTTTCAAAGTCCTACTCGTCAAGAGGATATCTCTCGATAAGTATTCCTTTTTCGGAAGTTCACCGACTCTAGGCAAAGTCGTCACATAAACTCGCAGGGATGATGTACCCCCTAATAATAGACAAACCTTCTTTCTAAGGGTTATATTGAAAATATTTTTGAGATAGAAAATCCTGCCACGCAGTAAATATATGACGATAAGAGAAATTGACAATAAATAAATAAATACGATAAAGTAGATAAATGCAATAAATAAATAAAGAAAATAAAAAATAAAAACCCAAAAATACCTAAACCTAGGGTTAAGGAGAGTCTCCAGCAGAGTCGCCAGCTATAGCAACTGGATTTAAAATCAGAGCCGCCACTATTAGTTTTTATCCTAAGGGAAGGGAATCTAGCATAAAACCCTAATTCGTAGAGATTCCAAGTTTCAGACTCAATTAGACGAAAGGAAGGTGTTAGGCACCTTTCATCTACCTTGTTCACAAGGATATTAGGTTCTAGGTTTAGGTTTGGGGTAAACTGGATTTTAAGTTTTAATTAGAAAGTCTAGCCATGATTTTTGATCGTATGCCTACGTATCCTCTTATGAGGAATCAGAGTCCCAATTCGTAGTTCTTATGGGGTTGGTGTTTTTTAGGGTTTCGCAAACATATTTTGAATCACCTCGCACTTGGCCAGGAATAGTGATTGCGGAGATTTTGACTAAATGCGCAGTAAGTCAAAACTAGTTTGAAACCCTTTTGCAAAAAAATAGTTGATTAACTTAGTTTATTGCGAAAAATAGTTTGATGATTTGTTTATGATTTTTATCGTATTAATTGCGAAGATCTTGATTAATGTATGATTAGAAAAAAAATTAATGCAAATAATATATAAAATAATATATGCAACTTTAACATAAAAATGATTTATTTGTTAGTATATAAATAATTATATAATCATCTATAAGCAATAAGCAATAAGAAAATATAATAATTATGATATAATAATAATAACAAATCAATATTTGATAATAATAATAATTGTAAATAATATATATATATATATATATATATATATATATATATATATATATATATATATATATATATATATATATATATATATATATATATATATATGTGTGTGTGTGTGTGTGTGTGTGTGTGTGTGTGTGTGTGTGTGTGTGTGTGTGTGTGTGTGTGTGTGTGTGTGTGTGTGTGTGTGTGTGTGTGTGTGTGTGTGTGTGTGTAAAAAATAGAAAGAATTATAAAAGAAAATAAATAAACTAAATTCAGGGGGGTGCAGTTTCTAATTGACAAGTAAAACAGGGGGTGTTGTAAACAGTTTTAATTAGGCCCAGACATGAGTCCAGTCAGGGGGGTGAGAATGCTTTGTGGTTTCAGTAAACTAGGGATTGGGGGTGTGAACATTAACAGGATTAGGCCCAAACGCATTTGGAGGGGGCCTGGTGGATCGTGTGTTATGAGGGTGTGCGAGTTTACCATGAGACTTGGCCTATCGGCCGCCTGATCATGATCTAGGCGATAAAATTGAGGGACCATGTTAAATATTCTAGGCGCGGCGTATAGGTTTATTCAGCATATAAGTTATTGTTTTTTTATATTACTTCTTCATTTTGTTCACAAACCCTTCATATCTCTCTCTCTTTCGCAAGTAGTTCCTTTTCCCTTCCCTGTAAACCCTAAAGCTATAACCCAAATCACGACGGCGCTGAAAAACAATCCCACCTCAAATCCCCAATCAACAATCAAAAAGAAAAACAAGCTAAGTTACCCTTCGCGATGCCGTTCTCAATTTTGAACTCTCGGTTCTGCCTCAGATCCTTCTTTAATTTCCATTTCTCCTTTTTTACAGGTTACAGTAACAGTGGTGGAGATGGTGGTGATGAGAGATTTAAGGCGCGGTGGACGGCGAGGTGGTCAACGGCTAGCGGTTAGGGTTTCGGATATCAAAACCCCAACCGCTCCGGTCTTCGGTTCGCGGTGTTGTTCTTCAAGTTCTCTTGTCTCCAAGCCTACGCCCTTTTATTTTACTGTATCTTTCTCCCCCCTCTATTAGGAACTAGCATAGATTTAGGGAGATTTAGATAGAAATTAGGGATTTAGTTGTTGATTGATTTTTGTAATAGAGGTAATTGGATTTGATTATGCTGGAATTCCTGGATTTTGATTGTAATGTATATTGAATGTGATTTTCTGTAATTGATTTGGTCTTGTGATTGATTTTGTTTACGGAAATTTTGGATTTGGATTGTATAGGTTCTACAGATTTGATTTGCTTCAATTTAGTTTTTTTTTTTGTAAAAAATAAGATATGATTTTTATTAAATTGGAACAGTGTCTGTTTATGGGAATGCATTGATTTAGGCCATAATTGAAATAGTTACTGTTATTAGATTTGGGCCAGCGTGCCACCTTAATGGATTTGAGCCCTGCGCTAGTAATTTTGTCAGCCCGCAATATTATTTTGAATCAGCTTCATTGTATTTTTTACAGCAAAACATTTTTTACATTGCTAGGCCCAATTGGCCTCTAACCCAATGCTAACAACTTTTAATAAACAGATCTTAATGACTAATGAACACATTATTTTTAAAAAAATAATTTAACAACAAAAGAAATATGTCACGTTTTCTTTAATAATAATAATAACAATTTTCTTTTAATTATAATAAGACTTCCTTTTCCAAAAATGTTAGATGGGCCAACTTAATAGGCCCATTCGTAATATTTTTTCCTTTTAACAAATTAATCCCTTTTCATTTTTCTAGAAATATAGTTGTAAATTAATCACTTGTGAAAATAATAATTTTTCTTTAAGACAAAACAATACTGCAAATACCAAATGGGCTGGTAACGGTCTTAATGGGCCTATAATTTGTAACTACACTTCTTATTCACTGCTTACCACCAAAACGAAAATGGGCCATGGATATATTTAATTTCCACCTCTCTTTTACCAATAAACTATTTAATAATTAAGAACTTAACAATTTTTTTCTAAAATAATTTTCCATTTTCAAATCGCATGGGCCATTGGCCAACATGCTACACAAATGGGTCCACGAGTACACCAGTCTTTCTGATTTTAGAAAGCCCCACTCTCCTGAATTTAAGATTCACCCCCTAATTAGATAAAGACGGACCATCAGATACTGCTGTACCATCTTTAGTTGAATATTTCGTTAGTTTTAATCTCGAAAAATAAAATCAATCGAGGTAGGACAAATTTGGGGTACAACAATGGGAAGACCGTTCTGATCAAGGATGTTTGGTATGTTCCTGGAATTAAGAGAAATCTGATGAGTGTGGGTCAGCTCATTGAGAAAGGTTTCTCAATTATTATGAAGGATAATCTCTTGAAGTTGTATGATGCTAATCAGAAGCTGATTATGCAATCAGAACAAGGAAGCAACATGATGTTCAAGGTGAATGTGGAGACAACAGAAGCAAAATGTCTTAGTTCAGAAGATGCTGAAGTTGATAATAAGTTGTGGCACAAGAGATTGGGGCATCTGAACTACAGAAGCTTAGGGTATCTGAGTTCTAAGAAGCTCGTACGTGGCATTTCGAAGATTGTGAAGCCTAGGAAGTCATGTGAGGTATGCATGAAAGGCAAGCAACTCAAATTTCCATTTGTGTCAGAAGTAGCTCCAAGAGCAAACCATGCTTTAGGAGTAGTGCACTCTGACGTGTGTGGATCGTTTCCAGAACCTTCACTTAGAGGAAATAGATATTTCGTGTCTTTTATGGATGAGTTCGCAAGAATGACATGGATAACACTCATAAAGTTTAAGCATGAGGTGTTTACCGAGTTCCAGAAGTTCAAGGTGAAGGATGAGAAAAAAAGTGGTTAGAAGCTGAAGATTCTTAAAACGGATGGTGGAGGTGAGTATAACTCTACAAAATTCCAGAAGTTCTATGATGAGAATGGAATTGAGCATGAGGTTACTGATCCTTATACTCCTCAACACAATGGTCTTGCTGAAAGAAGAAATCGTACTTTGCATGATTGACCAGAAGCATGCTGAAAGAGAAGAAGCTACCTCATAACTTGTGGGGAGAAGTTGTATCCACGTCAGCGTATGTTCTCAACAAGTGTCCAAGAAGAAGCTGAAGGAAATTGTTCCTTTAGAAAAGTGTACTAGAGACAAGCAAAGTGTTAACCATCTGAAGGTGTTTGGTTCTGTATGTTACAAACACGTTCCAGAAGCTAGAAGAAAGAAGTTGGATGATAGAAGCAAAGTAATGATTCTAGCGGGGGTACCATAGTATAGGTGCATACAAGCTTTATTATCCATAAATTAATAAAATTGAAGTCAGCTAGGACGTCATTGTAAAAGAATTAGAAGTATAGGATTGGAGCAAGTCTCAATCTATTTCTGAAGATAAAACAGAACTTGACAGTTCTGAAGAAGAGTCAGTCAGATGATGATTCTGGAAACTCTAAAGATGAGTCCAATGGTGAATTTGATTCTGATCCAAATTTTAATGATGATCCAGAATCTGGTGATGGTCATGCTTCTGGAAGGGAAAACTATGAAGACGTGGGTTCTGGAGGACAAGCTTCTGAAGATGATCATGTTTCTGGTGAAGGTCATGATTGTGAAGGTGGAACTTCAGAAGATAAGGTTATGAAGGTGATCCAACTTCTGAAGGTGGTCAAGTATTTGATACTGTTTTAGAATCAGAAAGAGTTTATGAACAAGTTCAGAGGTCACAAGGAATTATACAAATACCAAGAAGGCTTGCAGAGTTTGACATGTTGCAAGACACTGAAGTAGATTCAGAAGGAGTAATTATTTAGTATGTCATGATAGTAAACTTTGAACCCGTGAGTATTGAATGATCTCTCAAGAAGAAAGTATGGCTGAATGCCATGAAATAAGAACTTGAGGTAAAGAAACAAGACTTGGAATCTGACTAAGCTTTCATATAAGAAGAAAGTCATCAGCGTCAGATGGCTTTTCATGGTTAAATATAAGCCAGATGAATCAATTGGAAAGCAAAAAGCAAGGCTAGTGGCTAGAGGTTTTCTTCAGAAACCTAGGCTAGATTACTTTGAGGTGTTTGCACCTGTAGCTAGACATGAAACAATCAAATTAGTGATTGCTTTAGCTGCAAATAGAAATTGGCCTATGATATATCTGGATGTGAAGTCTGCATTTCTGAACGGTCCATTGCAAGAAGAGGTATACGTGTCACAACCTCCTGGATTTGTGAAAAAGAATCAAGAAGGGATGGTGTACAAGTTACATAAAGCTCTGTATGGTTTGAAGCAAGCACCCATAGCTTGGAATTTGAAGATTAATTCATTTTTTAGAAAGCAAGGTTTTCAGAAGTGTGAGATGGAGTATGGCATGTATGTTCAGCATTCTTAAAGCAATATGATTCTGGTATGCCTTTATGTTGATGATATATTGCTTACAGGAAGTTGTTCGGAAGAAGTTGTCAAGTTCAAGAAGACTCTGATGAATGAGTTTAAGATGACTGGCCAAAGAAAGTTAGTTTACTTTCTAGGGATGGAGATATTGTACTCTGAGAAGGGTATAATTTTGCATCAGCTGAAGTATGAACTTGAGCTTCTGAAGAAATTCAAGCTGGAGAATTGTAAGGCCGCTGTCACACCATCAGAAACCAATCATAAATTGGATTCTAACTCTGATGGTGAAGATGTGGATGCTACAACCTTCAAACAGTTGGTTGGTTCTCTAAGGTATTTGTGTAATACTAGACCTGATATTTGATATGTATTATGAATGGTTAGTAGGTTCATGAGTAAGTCTAAGTGGTCCCATTATCAAGTTATTGTCATGATTCTGAGGTATATCAAGGGAACTCTGAAGTTTGGAGTACTATTCCCTCCTGGAAGAAAGACAGACTCAGAGTTAATGAGTTATTATGATTCTGATTAGTGTGGAGATAGAGTTGAAAGAAGAAGTACTGCTGGATAATTGTTTAAGTTTATGGGAGGTCCTATTTCTTGGTGTTACAAGAAACAATATGTTGTTTCTCTATCAATGTGTGAAGCTGAGTACATTGCAGGTGTTGTAGTTGCTTGTCAAGTTGTATGGCTTCTGAATCTATTGCAGAATCTGAAGATCAACATAGATAAGTCTCTAAAGTTAATGATTGATAACAAGTCTGCAATCAATCTTGCCAAGAACACAGTACTACATGGGAGAAGCAAGCATATTGAGACAAAATATTATTTTTTCAAAAGTTAAGTCCAAAACGGAATACTAGAAGTTATGCACTATAGCACCCAGAAGCAGCTGACAGATATCATGACAAAGGAAATTAAGATAAATCAATTTCTTCTCTTAAGGGATGGAATTAGTGTAGTTAGTTTTAATTAGCAATCCTAAATTAAGGGATGGTATTAAATGGTATTTTAGTATTTCTAATTGTTTTTGATAACTTATTAAGTCTATTCTATTAGGGCCTATGTGACATTCTTTTTTGTGTATAAATAGACTAGTTATAAATGTCATAAATACAACAACAACATTTATTCTTCTTGCAGCTTTACAGCCATCCTTCTCTACTCTCTTAAATATATTCCTTTGTTCATCATTGATTCTTGTGCACTAACAGGAACATTATTCTCATAATCATATAGTGAAAAGTAACTCGAAGAATTTGATATACTATGGTCTTTGAAAATTACAAGTTAAATGTGAAATATTCCTATTTGTGTTTGTCGTATTCAAAAATAGTTGAAGTTGAGGCGGAATATAAAGGTCAATGACAATTGACGCAACTTAATTGACTTATAATCTTTAGCATTTTAATGAATCATTAATCTTTTAATGCCAGAGTTGTGAAATACTGTCTGGCTTGCAATCTTTAGTATTTTTATCACTCACTTAAATCCTTAAATTTTTTAATCGGCTTCTAAAGAGCTACAAAATACCCTCTTCAATGATATTTTTGGGATTTACAACAGAAATAATGTTATTTTGAGTTTGTAGTTCTCTTTCTTGAACATTGCCCACTTTTGTACCCATTTGGAGTAAATTATAAATTTAGTCAAATTTATATAAATTAGTGTTGTGTCTGTCGATCAAATTGGACAACCCAAAGACAACTTGAAGGGAATTTCTTCACACACCTCATATATTTTTAGCGCATTGTGCGAAAATACCAAAATATTTTCAAGTTTCGGAAATGTATTTATGGAAGTACTCCTAGTATGCATATTGATAAACAAGACCATATATACGTGAAAGGAATTTACCAGAAATGCATTTAAGGACACTTCCGAAGTTGCAGTTTCAGAAGCACCACACCTTCAGAATATAGTTTAACTTAAGAAATATCAGATGTCATGCAGAAATATTTTGGAGATGCATTTACGGGAGAGACCCGTAGTTGTATCTCCAGAATAAATTGACACTAATACATGCACTCACCTCTTCCCCTTCTTCACTATCAAACAAATTTTTTGCAAAACCTCAAAACCCTCTCAAAACACCACCAACTTCATTGTGCAAAAATCTCATCGTAAATCAACAAACAACAATCAAGCATCATTTATCATCAGTGTTCATGCTTCATCAACCAACAAGAATAAGATTTTAAAGTTAAATTGTAAGTTTTTTTGAGTTTTTTTGAGTTAATGTAAATGCCTTTAGAAATTGAGTTTCAGATTAGAAAATTGAAATATTTTTTGTGTTTGCAAGTTTAGAAGTATGGTTGAACGTTTTAGTTAGGTTGATAGAGTAAGGATTATGATTAATTAGAAGTAGAATTTATATTATTGTTATTTTATTTATAATGCTTTTTAGAATGTTCTTAGGACCTTAAAATATTATTGAGATGGGCTTTAATTAGTTATTAGACCTTTAGTTACTATCCACTATTATATATATATATATATATATATATATATATATATATATATATATATATATATATATATATATATATATATATATATATATATATATATATATATATATATATATATATATATATATATATATATATATATATATATATATATATATATATATATATATATATATATATATATATATATATATATATATATATATATATATATATATATATATATATATATATATATATATATATATATATATATATATATATATATATATATATATATATATATATATATATATATATATATATATATATATATATATATATATATATATATATATATATATATATCCTCTGAACAGATTGTGGCAAAGGCGGCGTCAGGTTCTGGTGTTCATGTTTGTCTGCCTTCTTCTTTGCCCTCCCGCAGTAGGCGAGGTTCTCTTTCTCATGCCTCCATACCTCCATCTTAACTTAGATGCACTACTTCATATATGCATGTATTTGAGGCAGGAGAGACATCACACTTCCAGCCGACACCTGAGGTACCCCGATCCCAGACCACACCACCGGTGCCTGATGCATCTCAGTCCTAGTTCCAGACCACATCGTTGGTGTTTGATGCATCATAACCTCGGTCCTAGGAGGAACCTGAGGAATTAGAGGCGTCCCAGACCTAGACCCACATAGATGAGGTCGTACCTACGGAACCTCAGAGTTTTGGAGGAAGGCCTTTTGATTTATCACTCCTCCCTCTATATCTGGACCATGTTGCCAGATATGTTTAAGACGGAAAGGTAAAAATTGGTTGGAACTAATAATTTTTGTAGTGTTTATTTTATTATCAAGTTTTGTTTGGTTGAATCATTCTTGTTAAACCATGTATGCTGGAACGTGATCCGCTAAAGATCATCAATCATATGCGAAAGATCAATCGCTTAGTAGCATCCAATGAGCCATGGTTTCAGGATATCTTGCAGCTATCAGGGTTGATAGATTTGACCCTCACTGGATATACTACCGCTAATCATGGTATATTAATGCTTTGTTGATAAATTACATGTGGAGACGTCATTGTTCCATCTATCACATGGTAAAATGTCGATCATATTGGACGATGTCGCGTGTCTGCTGCATCTCTCGGTAAGAGAAAGGTTATTTGACCATGGGAAGTGTGACAAAGAAGAGGCACTGGACTTGATGGTAGAGTACTGTTGTACCCCAAAATTTTCCCTCTCATGTTTCCCAAGGTTTTCCCTTACATAGGTGGTTACAAACACTTGCCTAAAGAAAATGAAATTTTTTGAATGCTAGCGAAAGTGTCTTTCGATTGGCAGGTGAACAATGTCCTTCGATTGGCATGTCAAGTGTCTTTTGATTGGCACGTCAACAATGTATTTTGATTGGCATCTGAACAATGTCCTTTGATTGGCATTTCAGAGCAAAGGCTCCTTCGATTGGCATGTCAACACGCTTTGATTGGGCATCTAAAACCCTTCGATCAAGTATTGGCCCGTCAGATTTGATTGCGCGTTGGTTCCCCTTTGAGCAAGCCTTGGTCCAAGTTTCATTTAAGCAAGAACCCCTTACAAGTTCCCTTCAATTCACCAGCAGCGGTCTCCTGCATGTTTATTTTGATTCACAAGGCAAAAGGCCTCTACATGCAACCTTCGACTCATAAGGCAGAAGCTTCCTCAGACTTATCTGGGATTCACAAGGGAAAAAGCTTCTTCTATTATTAGCTTCAATGCATAAGGCAAGGACTTCTTCTGTGGTTTCTTTCAATGCACAAGGCCAAGATCCCTCAACACAGTTTCTGCACTAGGACACACAATATGACCCCTTCGAAAGAGCACTCCAAAGGTCCATTTGAAGGACACATATTGGTGGCCATTCAAAGGAGACATATAATTACTGAATGCAAGTTTGTATTATGATGAGTCTTGGTCCTACATGTTTCCAGGCCCAAGCCTCCTGCGCAATGGCATTCAAAGGAAGTGACAAAGGATGCTTCGATTGTCCAGAATAATGTTCTCACTTGGGCTATTTGAATCCAGCAGTTAAGACAAATAGATGGGCCCAATTGAAGGAGCCATTCGAAGGACATGTAAATGATCTATTCGAAGAAGCATTCAAAGGCCCATTCGAAGGACACATACTGTTGTCTAAAAAAGGGGTTTGGTCAAAGATTAGATCTAGTTAGTCAAAATGAAAGAGAAATATGCAAAGATGCTGGTTGGCCCAAAATCCCACATATTTCCATACTCAAGCTTCCTGCATAAGCACATTCATACCAAAGGAAACTTCAATTGTCCAGGGAAGAGTTTTATTTTGGGCTAGCTGAGTAGGGGCTCAATTGAAGAGGCCTCAATGATGAGAATTTGAGCTATTTGAAAGAAGTAACTCAGAGTCAATTGAAGGGCAAGACTTGAGCCATTTGAAGGAAGTAACTCAGAGTCAATCAAAGGAAAAGACTTGAGCTATTTGAAGGATACAACTCATAGCCAATTGAAGGGCAAGGACTGAAGGAATTCGAGGGTGAAACATGTCCAGGTTCACTCAACATTTTAAAATGGCATGAAAGTTCTCTAAATGGCAATCTTTAAATTGGTCTGGTTTTGTCTTCAAAGCTATGTTTAATGACCAGCCTTTAAGGACATGATTAAGGTTGTTTCTTTTCATGCTAAGACTCCCTCCTCATCTCCTATAAATACCCAGCATATCTGCAAACTGGGGACACACACAAATTTCCTATCGAAAGCTACCTCAAAGAGCCACGAAAATTCTCAAAAATCCAGCAAAGTTGTCAAAACCAAAACACCTTTTACAGGCACCTTCGATCCAAAATCAGCATCCTATATTCCTCATGAAGGTCCCAGAAGCCATCCCCAATCATCATACAAGCCCAACACATCCCAAAAACACCCCCACGAAAATAATCAGTTTGGCATTTTTCTTTGATTCAAACTTGTTGAAAAATGTATTGTTGATCCATTTAATGCATGCATATATGTTTGTGATAATGATTAGAAAAGGTCTGACGTTTTACATGAGAACTTAAGTGCTAAAATTGCAGGTTACCATGGCTAGAGGTTTTTGAAATAGAATTACCTTCAAAACCCAAGGCACAGACCGTCATAGATCGAAACAACCCCAAATTGGGATTCAGGGGGGTGATTTCGATTGAGATAGGCCTTCGTTTGGTTTATAAACTAACAAAATTTGTAGGATTCAGTGTTGGTTTCATTCATTTCGATTGAAACAACAACTCAAATGGAAAGGCAGGTGCGTGTAAAAGGAAAGGACCTGGGTTCGATACCCAGGTCTGAAGTTTTATTTTTCTAACATTCCCTTGTAGATTCAATGCAGCCATGCTATGCATGCACACCATAGGCCATCAGATCCATGCCTTCCAATATCAATACAACCAGACCCAAACACATCAAGCATGCATCCTCATCATGGACACTCAGGGGATCCTCACACTGGATCCATACAGTCTCTGGGCCAGCTTAGTATGGGCCTAACAAATTTTCAATCCTCACCCCCTATTTGCTTCCCAATCAAGCCCAATTTTTATTTATTCATTTATTTTATTGTTTATTTGTTTATTAATTTTAAAATTAACTTTTTAAATAATATATAAAATCAAAAACCATAAAAAATATTAGACTTAGGATTTTCTAATTTTGTAATTTAATTAACTTAATTAGTTTGACATTATTTTATAATTAAAAAATAATTAGAACTAGGTTCTTATGATTCAAATATTTGCTTAGCAAAAATACAAAAACATTAAGATTAGTTTTCTTGTAATTAGTTAGGATTAAATTTAGCCTTCCTCATTTTAATTTTAAGTATTTTCTTAATAAACACAAAAACAACCAAAAAGATTTTCTTGTTTACTTAGCAATTTCTTAGGGTTTTAGACGTTCGTCTCTGTTTCGCGCGCATTATTTTATTCTCACATTTTTTACAATAATGTACCTGCTGACAGTATGTAATAGATTAAATTAGGACTCTATCTCTTTCTTTATTTTCCCCCATTTTTTCTTTGGACATGTAAATTCCCCCTCCCCAAAGCATTGTAATAGCGTAGGATTTATAATTCTCGCACTTTAAATTTCTACAAACTATAAGCTGTTTAGATGTATGTTAATGGGATTGCATGATAAGACTAAAATCAAACGTTAGCAAACCTAACTCAAGACTAAAATAACTGAACATAACACTCTTGCACATATACACCTCTAGGGTACGCCCACTTTGGTTGCCTTTCTTGAAAATAAAACAGTCATGTCCCCCAAAAATGGGGAAGCTTTAGCAAAGACCCTTAAATCAAAAGATCATAGTCCCTCGATGACCCTACAATGTTGTATTTCGGTAAATGATCTAGTCCCTTAAACAAAATTTCTAAAGCGTCTTTATATGTTGCCTTTATGACTGTACGTCCCTCAAACATCCAACGATAGGGCTATCTACTCACTAATAGTAGGATATCGTTGTCTAAAGGATAGGAGGAAAAGAACAAAACTTTCGACTATAAGTAGATAGTTCTTATATGCTTGTTTTTGTACCCTAAAATTTTCTCTCTCATTTATCAAGTAATCTCTCACAAGATCTCCTTGGATTCAAGACTGCACAAGGTTTGATCAGCTCAAGACACCTCCTCAAGCACTGATAATTGAAAATTAGGGTTTGAGTTTTCACAAGGATAAATGGACTTTTGATACCCAATATGACATTCATGGATCATGTTGGACCCTCAAGATTAATCATGTCAAGTTTCAAGTCTTGGATCACATTTTTGCTCAGTCAATTGATCAGATGACCTAAAATCAGTTGTATTGGGAAAAAAGTCAACTGTGGTCAATTTACAGTCAAACTTCATAATTTTTGATCCATATCAACATCATGAACTCATATATGTCATTTGATCAAGTTTGGATCACAATTCCTCAGGAAATTTTATCAGATCATCAAAAGGGAAAAATGGTCAAAATTAAGGTTTTGACTGAGAAGGTGCAATTTTTGATTTTTGACCTAGAAAATGATTTATTGGTTTAAGTTATGATCTAAAGGATTAAAATGCTTCATTTTGACCTAATGGCATGGCTCAAAACATATCTCAAGATCAATTGGTTGATAGTTGAATTTCAGTCAACTGATGAAA
The DNA here is from genome assembly GCA_948472305.1 of Vicia faba. Classification (NCBI taxonomy): domain Eukaryota; kingdom Viridiplantae; phylum Streptophyta; class Magnoliopsida; order Fabales; family Fabaceae; genus Vicia; species Vicia faba. Next base: position 1,610,426,177 of record OX451738.1, on the reverse strand, counting down.
AGTCAATTGGACACTAAAAAGTCAAACTTTGACTTTTTGATTAAAATCAAGTATCAAAGATCACAATTCATCAAAACATGTAAAAAAATGAAACTTGTCCATCAAGAAATCAAAAAGTCAAGATTTCATTTTGAAAAGTCAAAATTTCTAAACTTAGAAATTTTTTCTAAGTGTAGGAAATTCATCTTTTTTCCCGTAACTTTGAGACAAATTTACACCATGATGCAAGATGATTCAAAGGAAAATTCCAACATGAAAGTTGTAGATATAAATGAGATCTAAAATATTGTAGAACACAACTTTTTCTAGAAATGCATGGATTTCAAGTTATGATTTTAAGAAGACATGTTCATGAAACTTGAAAACTTAGTGAAATTTTGCCCTAGTTTAGGTAGGATTTTGACCTAACTTCATGGCAATTTTTCACATAGTTCCAAGATGAATCTTCAAAAATGTCCAACATATAGGTTGTAGAGGATGTTACAAGCTTTTCAAAATGTCCAAGAACTCATTGAGATCATATTTTAGCAAGGATAATCGAAGGCAAGAAGTTAGGGTTTCATTCTTGAACTACAAGTCATTTCTTGATGAACACATAATGTAATTTCAATGTTAGGCTGCATAATCTTGCTTTGCAGGCCTTCTAACTTGTGTATATATCCATCATTAATGGATTACAAAAACCTTTGATCTATAATCCAAGTGGTTTAAGCTTTATCCAATTCAAATTGCTATTTTGGGAAGAAAGTGAAGAATGTCATTCTTGAAAAGCAAGCTTTATGCACAATGTCAATTCTTGAGCCTCTAACTTGTTCCCTCTGATCACACTCCATCTACAAAGTCAGAAACAAGTTTGTTTAAAGCATAACCACTCTACATTAGCAAGTACACAAGACATTGAAACTTGATTTCTCAAAAATCACATGTTGAGCTTAAACATTTGATTTTGAATTCTGATCAAAGACAAGCTTCCAAACTTATTACTTATAAATAGAGGCACTATTTGTGAGCTAAGACACAAGCATTAACACCCTGAAACTCTCTCAAACTCCCTCAAGCCAGAAATTTGCGAAAAACACCATTGTTACACAGTTTCTGACTTTGAACTTGTAACTCCCATTTCCCTCGTGCATTTCTTGGCCTTTCACTTCCAAAAGCTCCTACATATCAAATATAGTCCATCCTCATCCTTATTCCAGAACTGTAACACCATTTACATCAACTTCCATAACCAAAAAACAGAGTCTGCACATTGACTTCTCCAAGCCATTCCAGCCATCCATTGCTCAAGCTAATCATTGCATTAGCTTCCTGGGAAATTGAGGAAGCTAACCTGATCATCGTAACTCCTTGAAAGTAGCTCAAACTCATTTCACGATTTCCAATTTTGAGGTATATTTTATGAACTTCTATCTTCTCATTTAGGTATTATTAGACTTGCATTTGTGAAGATAAAATGTAGACATCATTGCCCTGAAGCTGTACTTGTCCATAGATTTCATTTATATTGCTTGAGCTTAGAGAATTTTAGGTTTGAATCTCTTAAAATAATTAGGTCAGAATTTGGTACTTTCAAAAATTCTCATTCATCTTTGATTTATAGCTTATGATATTTACATGGATAGATTTGTATGGAAAAATGGAGCAACTTTCATGTTTGCATATTTCATTTTTGTTGAGAAATGGTGAAGTTACAAATGTTCAGGCTGGAGGTTGAAGATGAAGTCATATTCAGGACTTGATTTGTGTTATATATTTAATATTTCAGCAATGTTACCGGATGTACAGCCACCTCAGTGGCAAATGTAGCGTGCGTGTATATGGGATGTCATGGGTTCAACACCCAGCGCTACCTTTTGTTCTATTTTTCCACATTTTTCATTCTTTTTTGTTCCAGCAACAGGCTCCCGGGCCTCCAACAATGGGCCTTCCATTTTTTGCTTCTTCTAACCCCTGCCTTACTTTTGCACACCTGACCCAACCTTTTTTTTATTATTTTATTTTTATATATTTTCTTTTCTTATTTTATTTTATTTTCAGTTTTCTTTTATTATTTTTTATTATTACTATTATTATTATTATTATTATTATTATTATTATTATTATTATTATTATTATTATTGTTATTATTATTATTATTATTATTATTATTATTATTATTATTATTATTATTATTTTTGTTAATAAAAAATCCAAAAATATTTTATTTATTATTTTTACACTTATTTATTTTATTTGTTTTATAAAACAAAAAATAACAAAACAACATTTTCTTAAACAAATTAATTTCTTTTTCTTAAATAATTAATATTTAAATTTAGGTTTAATTATTTTTTTTATTTTTTATTTAAAATTGACTTAGAATTTCGGTTTTCTTTTAATTAATTAATTTTCACTATTATTATTAATTCAAAACCTTTTCATAAAAAACCCTAAAAAATACTTTTTAACCTAATTTATTTTATTAATTAATTTAGGTTTAATTTTATTTATCTTCAATTAAATATTATTTCCTTTTAGTCATTAGGTTAAAACCCTTAACAAAAAACAAACAAAATAATTTCTTTTTCCATTTGCATTTGTACATTGTATTTTTCAATTCTTGTACATTATTCAATATGGTTGTAATAGATATTTAGGTTTAATTTTCTTGCAAATCCCCACTTGTAAATTTGTACACCCCCTCCCCTGATGAGGTAATAGCTTAGTAATTTTACTTTCTGCTATTTATCGCTTTACATAAATGCTAGTAAATTAGGGTTTGTATGGCAAGACTAAAATCAATGATTAGCAAACCCTAATTCAAGATAAACAATGCATGTAAATCAAACACACTTGCACCCTTAGGGTAATTCCACATTGTTGCCTTACAAAAATGGCCATGTTATGCATGTGAGATGTCTTAGCAAAAAGCAATAAAAAATACAAGGTCATAGTCTCTCGATGACGCTATAAATGTTGCCTTTCAAAATGATCTTAGTCCCTCAAAGAGAAGTGTTAAGATATCTCACAACATTGCTATCATGACTATACGATGACCCACACCCGTCCCTTTACATCCAAAGATAAGGCTTCTTACTAAATCAATGGTAAGATAACAATATCAAAGGAAAGGAATAAATGAACAAAGACTTTTGAGTAGGTAGATTGTTCCTAGTTGCTTGCTCATTTTCAAATCAAACATCCTTGCTTATTTTCAAAACAAAGACCAATACTTTCAAAAACACTTTCAAAACATTTTCCAAACATGAAATATTTTCAAAAGCTCAACACTCTGTATACGTTCTTACGAACGAGAACTATTACAAAGTTTGCCTAAACGAAGGCGCCTTTTTAAAATACTTTCAAAAACCATACAAAGCACATTTTCAAACAAAAGCAAGTGATCTAGCAAGCAACTAAGAGCCCATAGATAACTATGGATGAAAAGGGTGCTAACACCTTCCCTTTTCATAATCTACCTGTAACACGGTGGAAGAACTGACTTGGGTGTTTTATGTTTGATCGCAATTGTTGCGGTTAGCAAGAGTCGCCACCGACTTTTCTTTTATCCAAAAGGAAAGGTGGAAAAGAACAGGAAAGACCTTTCAAGATTATTTCTTGAGTTCGGGGGGTAGGTTATGAAAAGGGAAGGTGTTAGTACCCTTTTCATCTGTAGTTATCTATGGGATCTTAATTGCTTGCTAGATCACTTGCTTTTTTGTTTGAAAATGTGTTTGTGATGTGGGTTTTGATAGTATTTTGAAAAGAATGTCTTTGTAATGGTTCTCGTCTCTATAAGAACGCGTACAAAGTGTTTTGTCTTTTGAGAAATGTTTCAAAGTGAAGTGTTGGTGTAAAAAAGTGTTTCTTGTTGTGAGAAAGCGAGCAACTAGGAGAAACCTACCTACTCAAAAGGTCTTAAATGTTCTTTTCCTTATCCTTTAGATGTTTCTATCTTACCATTGATTTGGTAAGAAGCCCCATCATTGGATCTGAAGGGACAGGCGCGGGTCAATCGTACAATCATAGAAGGCAACTTATGGGACACTTTACAATTTTTGCAAGGGACTAGATCATTTTACCGAAGGAAACATCGAGGGACATCGAGGGACTATGATCTTTTTTATCGAAGGGTCTTTGCTAAACGTCCCATATTCGAGGGACATGACTGTGTTTCCGAGGCAACAAGCGAGGTTACTCTAGAGGTGCGCGTGTGAAAAGTGTGTTTGATTCAAGTTAAGTTGTTCTTTGATTAGGGTGGTTGATTTTAAATATTGCGATGCCGCCTAATTACTATACAATATAAGGAAAATAGGAAATTGTGAAAATTAAAATTCTACGCTATTACAGAGTTTTCGGGAATGGGGGTACAAATTCACAAATGAGGATGGATCAATGCGATTAAAAGTCCAAATAGGCAATCAATACAACCAAATCGAATAGAACAATTAATTAAAACTATAACAATCTATGAAGTAAAAATTAATTAACAAAGTATAGAAATAAAAATTATCGGTATTCTTGTTTGTGAGTTTTTTTTGAAAAAAAGAAAAAAAACAAATTAAGATTAAATAAAAATTTAATTAGTAAAATTATTTACAAAATCCCTAACTAAACTAATTAAGAAAATTAAACAATGTGAAATTATTATTATTTTTATTTAATTGAATTTAAAACTAAAGATTGATAAAATTGAATCTAAACTAAATAGAGTTATTGAGATAATCCTAAATTAACTTAAAATTCTAGTTACTAAATTAAACCTAAACTAAGTTAATTATAAAATTAAATTAAATATTAACTCTAAGGCTATTAAATAATAATTAAACTAATTTTAAAATTAATAAATCAATCTTAATCAAATGAAGGGAGGGTTGGGGTTAAAACAGAAAATAGAGTGCAATATATATATATTCGTAGGTGGGATAAGTCCGTAGGGAATAAGTCCGTAGGTGGGATATATTCGTAGGTGTAATAATAACTTAAAACAAAACCCTAAAAAACCACACAAGGTAGATGCTCAATTGGCCTAAAATTCTATTCACGCTTCTTCTCTGCTTCTACTCACGCCCAATTCCCCTGCTTTTGCGCTAACCTCTATTTTCTATCTCTCTACATTTTTCTCTCAATTGATTCATGGTTTCTTAAGCATAATTTTCTCAAGATCTCAACACATCCTCTCACACAAAACACAAATCGAACAAAAAAATGCTCCCAAACCCCCAACAAAATCCGACGCCCCAATTCAAGTTGATGGTGTAAGTCACATGTTACAGGGAAATCGAATCTGCAGAAATTAAGGGAATACAAAGAAAGAAATCATAGATTGAAACAAATGGAAGCGTACCTGACTGAATTCGAAGGCGATAGGTTGAGGAGAAGAGGAAAACTCTGGGCGCGTAGAAAGAGATGAAGATTTTTGACTCGGGTAATTTCCCTTTCCTTAAGTTGTGAACTTCTTCCTTTTTGATTATGTATTCTCTGTGTTATCCTTTGTGCACTTTTCTGCTTATGCTCATTTTTAGTTTTATCGTGTTGTCGGTGTTGATATAGAGCTGAGGGAAGTTGTTATGTATGTAGTGCATTAGGGTGAAGTTGCTGTAAATTCAAATTACTATTTGGTGTGTGAATCGGTTTTGGTGTAACTATATGGTTGCGGAAGATGATGCATGTTGGTTTGAAGGGTAGTTCATGGCTGAAAGAAGAGGTTGTGTAGTGATAGATGTGAGGTTATGTTATTATGGCTGAAGGTGTTGAAGGATGGTGAAGATATAGAGGATGAAGGATTACAGAGAGAGAAAGAGAGAGATAGAGTTTTTTTTTTTTGTTTTTGCAGAGTTTAGGGAACAAGGTTAGAAGTTGTATGGGGATAAAGATGAAGATTTTTGAGTGAGTCAGAGATGGTTTTAGTTTGTGATTTTCTGAGTTTTGGATTGATATTTACTCCTGTATTTTCTCTCTCTATGCACAGCGTGCCAATAGTTGGTTTTATGTATAGTGAATATGAATGGATTTTGGGAGGGAAAAGGATAAGTGTTTGAACTATTTCGACATGCTGTTTTTTTAGTGATTTTATGATGCAGATATGCTTTTCTGAATTTGTGCAACGTTTTGGACTGTAGTTGACAATTTTTCTTCTGGTTTTTGCAGGCTGCTTTGTAGCAGAATTTTGGCAGGTTTGGGCAAAGAGTTTTGTGGACTGTTTTGACAGTTTATCAGTGGACAACAAGGATGTTTTTTTAGACAGTTTGTGCAGTTTTTTGGGCAGCTAGCGTAGGTTGTTTGGACTATTTTACTGGTTTGTAGTAGGCTTCTTTTCTTTACATGTTTTAGGCTGTGATATGCTTAGGTGATATCTTTCTATCTCTTTCTCTTTCCCTCTTCATCTTTCTATGATACAAAGCAAATTTGCTTTGTCAAAAATTCTGAAGAGTTTGCATAGATTAGGGAAAATGATGACATGGGGTTTTGGATATTGGTAGCTTGCTATTTTTATGAATAATGCTATCTTACATGTGCAGCCATTTGTTTTGTGTTGTTGTTACCTTGTTTGTTTTTGCTTGCTGTTGCCTTGTCTGTTTTTGCTTGCTGCTGCCTTGCCTGTTTTTGCTTGTTATTTTGCATTTTTGCCATGATGTCTTCGTGCTTCCTTGGGCAGTGCTGCTGCCTGCTGCTGTTACACGTTTTCGCATTGCTGTTACATGTTTTTGCGCTGCTATTCTTTTCCCTGTTTGTGAACCAAAAGAAATCAAAACTTTTTTGTGATTTGAAAAAGTAGGAGGAGATAAACCATGATTAAAAAACCTTTTAATTTATGATTCCAAAATGCAAACTCTAATGATGAGATGAAAACTTTTAACAATTAGTTCTCGAATTTTCACATGTAGCTAACTTTTTCTTTCTTTTGTTACATGTACAAGCAATTTGGACAATGGAGAAAAATGATGAAGAGCGTCCTGCCGTGCTTTATGAAGACTTAAAGATGACAAAAAATCAATTCTTTAGGAATTTTGTATTATTGCAGTTTCCATTTGTGATTTGAATCTTAAGACTTGGAGACTTGTAAAATATTCAAATTCACTTTTAAATAAAAATGACGCCTTGTTGTAAATCTTGAATTCTTGAATAAACTTGAATAATCTTGAATTCCAAAGTGACTTACAAAAAAATCTTGCATTTGAATAATGACGCGCTTGAAAATATATGAAAAGCCATGAACTTTGAATTAGGTTCGACAATTTGATTTGGTTCATGAGAATTGTGACTTAGATAAACCATGAATCAAAGCATAAATTTAATCATGTTTGCATTCCAAAGTTCGAATGAATTTGAGCAAACTTTAGCGAACTCGTTCTTTGATACCTTGAATTCAAAACAACTCACGCGAATTAACTGTAGAAGATTTGGAGGAAACTTGTGATATCTTGTAATTCTTCGCTAATCAAGAACATTATTCAAATGAATCCTAAAATCATTTTCACCAAGATCATAAATCGATTTTCAACATGGCAACTTGTATTATAAGAAACATCTTGTTCGAACTCAATATGAATCTCTGAATTCAACATCTCGTTCCATGGACAATCTCAACATGAGAATCATAGCCTTTGAGAAAACAATTAGAAATTGAAAACATTCTAAATCAAGAAAATGACCTATGACAAATTGATAATCTCCAAGGTCTTTTAAACGCAATTTACTTCGATTCTTAAAGAGGACTTGTTGATGACATCGCTCATGACAATATACAAAAATAGTCGTCTCGAGATCTTGAAAATTGAGGACATTACGACTCTTGAAAGGCAGGCCACAATTATCTGAAATTAGGCCAGAACCAGAAAGTGACCTCGAAAATATTCGAATTTTCGATGATCTTTCGCACATAAACAACTCTTGACTTGTGAAGAGAAATTTGAGATGACGTCAAGGAGAGTCATACGCAAACGGAATCGCTTAAAAATATCTATTAATAAAGAAGTTACAATCATTTGAACTTGATCTCGCAAAGGTCGACTTTTGGGTTAATGGAGTCATTTTCTGTCATCTGAACCATTGACTGAGCAAACTTGCAATGCGAGGTTTAAAACTTGGCACGAACATCCTTGAGGAGACATGAAGATCTATGTAGACCATTTGAAACCTTGGAGACTCAAATTTCTTTGGGAAATAACAAAACCTAATTGTTGACTTACTGCCTAGGAAGAGAATCTGTCTGATAAACTTTTGAGCCAAAATGAGTATTCGAGAAAACCCTAGGATAGTATCTTGCATAAAAAATGGGAGGGAAAATTTTGGGGTACAACAACTGCCCCTTCTTAAACTTGAAAGGTGAGATCGGCATGTTTGTCGTTCGTAGCTTGAAAGTGGAAGATGATTGAACACTAGAGTGCCCAGAAATTTGCACTCGGTGATGTGTTGGTTGATTGTGTGGGGAATGGGCTTAAAGATGCCATTTGGAGAAATGATGGAGAGTTGTCGGAGATGGGCTTATAGATGCCATCCAAAGGTGATTGTTGACAGAAATTAGACCAAGTCTGAACTTGACTTCAACTGGAAAAGAATCAGAATAAACCTTTAGTCGATTTAAACTGAAACTAGCAGAAGTCTTGGATGTTGTTTGACTGGAAAGAATCATAATAAATCTAGGAGCGATTTATCTGAACCAGAGAGAATGTCTATTTGGAAAGTATCAGGATAAACCGTTGAGAGGTTTAAACTGAACCAAAAGAGTTCTTGGGTATTCTTTAACTGGGGAGAATCAGAATAGATCTTTGAGCGATTTATCTGAACTAGAGAAAGTGTCTACTAGGAAAGAATCAGGATAAACCATTGAGAGATTTAAACTGAACCAGCAGGGGTCTGGAGAAGAATCAGAATAAATCTTGAAGAGACTTTTCTGAACTAGAGAAGATGTCTGCGAGAAAAGAATCAGGATAAACTGTTGAGAGATTTAAACTGAACCAACAGGGGTCTGGAGAAGAATCAGAATATATCTTGGAGCGATTTATCTGAATCAGAGAAGATGTCCGCGGGAAAGAATCAGGATAAACTGTTGAGAGATTTAAACTGAACCAGCAGGGGACTGGAGAAGAATCAGAATAAATCTTGAAGCGATTATCTGAACCAGAGAAGATGTCTGCGGGAAAGAATCAGGATAAACCGTTGAGAGATTTAAACTGAACCAGCAGGGGTCTGGAGAAGAATCAGAATAAATCTTGGAGCGATTTATCTAAACCATAGAAGATGTCTGCGGGAAAAGAATCAGGATAAACCATTGAGAAATTTAAACTGAACCAGCAGGGGTCTGGAGAAGAATCAGAATAAATCTTGAAGCAACTTATCTGAACCAGAGAAGATGTCTGCGGGAAAGAATCAGGATAAACTGTTGAGAGAAGATGTCTGATGCAAATATTTATTATGTAGATGGTCAACCAGTCCTTTCTCGGGAATTGATCTGTAATTGATTTATCCACAAATAGTTGTCCCGTCAGAAATTTGTTGATGATAATTTTCTGTTGATTGATCTTTCTTGAAAAGGTGAAGAGTTAGTTGTATGTGATGCCATGATGTATGAAATGCCATGATGTATGAAATGCATGGCATGAGATTACGCTATATGCATTTGTGTTGTCAATGCTATGACGTATGAATGAAATGTATGAACATATTAATTGTTCTGCTGCAGTGTTGTTGGACTCGGGGAAAATAAATCCCTGAGTACTGCTGGGAATGAGGAGTTTAAGTCTTCATATTTTGAAGTTGAAGTGTTGATAGACGAGTTTCCATTATTAGAGGAATAAACTCTATTGGGGAAGGGAAATGCCGTGTATTGCTTGTGGACTTCGTGAGATCCTGCTGGGGAATCCAAAGAAGCTGGGCGACTTTCATTGGGGAATCTTTGGAGCGGTAACTGGAAGCTTTGGTCCGTCGAGGATGTGAGAGCACCTGATACCATTAGGCTGCATACTGGAGATACGCTAGTAATCCTGTAGCAGGATGTCCTTGCTTCTGCTCCTGCTGGAGAAAGTACCTGCGGGGATTGTAGAGCAGTCTTCTAGGGAAGAGGAGTTGTGGTCCCTTGATTTATGATAGTCTGGGAAGTAAATTCAAGCTGGGTAATCTTCCCGTTTGTTGGGGAAATAAACCCTGTCACCAATCTGTCGGAAGGGCGCTTTGGAAAAAAAACTCCATAAGGCTTTTAACTCAATTAAGACCAGCTTAGCTAGGGAATGTCAGAATAATTCTAAGCCTTGATGGTATCTAAGGAGACTCTGGAATAAACGTCAGAATAAATCTATATTTAGATTGTATCTGCATTGTATCTAGAAGAGGCTTTTAAATAAGTATCATAATGAATCTTTATCTAGATCGTGTCCATATTGTATCTGCAAGAGAATTGTATTTGCAAGAGAATCTAAAATGAGTATCAGAATGAATCTGCATGTAGATTGTGTCTTAACTTTATCTAAGAAGATGCATTTGAATAAGTATCATAATTGATCTTTATCTGGATCGTATATGTAATATATTTGCAAGAGAATCTGAAATGAGTATCATAATGAATCTGCATGTAGATTGTGTCTGAACTATATCTAAGAAGATGATAAACTGTTGGCAATCACCCTCTATTTGGGAACTAGTGTGATGTATGCGCTTGTTGGGAGAAGATAAAAACTCCTTTGTTTGCTGGCGAGTTTGACTATGTCATCAGTTGGAGGATTCCCCACTTTTGTTTAAGGATGCTTCTGCACTTGTTGGGGATAGCCTTGTGACTCTAACGACTTCATCGGGGATCACCTTATGAAGGGTACCCTGTGGGGATTTTTCACTGCCCATAGCAGTAAGTGTTGTGGTAATGCCAGAAAATGTTTTCTTGGTCTCACATGACCCTTTATATGTGGCAGCCTGTTTGCCCCCAGAGTTAATCTGGTGCACCTTGACGTTTGAGATTTTGATCACATTTCCGGTAGCCCTGAACTTCCTAGAGATATTTTCTAAGACTGTTGTAGAAGAAACCGAAGACCCGATACTGACACCATCTGATGCTACTAGCACAAACAAACTAATTGGCAGTACCCAAGATCTTTGGTCAAGTCTCAGAATTTTCTAAGAACTATCATAGGAGGATCCGAAGACATGATACTAACACCATCTGATACTATTGGCACAGACAAACAAAATGGTGTTACCCAAGATCTTTGTTCAAGTCTCGGAGTTTTCTAAGAACTGTCATGGGAGGATCCGAAGGCATGATACTGACACCATCTGATACTATTGGCACAGACAAGCAATTTGGTGGTACCAGAAGTCTTCATAGTGGATTTTGTTCAAACCCATGATCAACGTAACATTGCCCCTTGAGTGATACAGATGGAGATTTTCCCCTGGTTATTCAACATTTTTTTGAGAGATTCTTTGAATCTCAACTTGACTGCCCCAGATGTGTTGGAAAATGGTCATGCCGTGCCCCTTGATCATGAGAGATTTGTCATTGGAAGCGTCTTTCCATTCGAAGTGATTCTGTTTATTGAGAGAGCTTTCATTTGCTGAATATTCGTCGTGTGAATTTCTCTGTTGTCAAACAATTAGCCATATGCAAACAGCGGTATTCAAAATAATGCAAAGTTTATGCTTGTCTTGAAGTTTTAAAAATGCATTTTAGCAGATAAAAGAATTTTGCAAGTATGTGAATTTAAATCAGGATTTAGAGTAAGCCTTATAGGAGTCAGGATACCTTTTGTGATAGTATGCTTTCGAACTAACCCATACTTCAATTAGGACTTTGAAAGGTTATAACGTGATCCAGGTTCAAGGTTTAAGAAACAAAGGATAAGGCTCAAAGTGTAATTGTACCCGCCCGTTCTTCGTGATGTTCTTCAGTCCTAAACTCAGTTAATTGTGCGTTTGAACTCCAATTGAGTCTGGAATGGTGCTTTGGTGATGGTTCAGACAAGTTAAGTTTGTTGGAAGGCAGTCATTTTTGCCATATTTTCCATGTTGTTGAGGATTCGTAGTGACCTCTTTTTTATTTATTTATTATCCCTGATTTTTCCTGACGGTTCTTATTTTTGAGATTACAGTCAGTGGAACGCCCCAGTTTTCTTTAAGTCTCCTTCGTAGGTTTTGACTTAGTGGGTTTTTCTTTTGAGAGATAATGACTACCTATTTGATAGGGAACCATCACCATCTTTTGGTTCATAAGGAATATTTTTGATGTCATTCGTTGTGTACTGAACGCGCGTTTGAACTAACTGAGAGACTACACTGCTCCAGGTTTTGATTAAAGGTTTCAATTTGTGTAAAAAAGAAAACTTCTACTTCTTTGGCTCGAAGGGGTTGACTAGGGGTAATCCTCCTTATAACTCCAGAGTTTAGGAATTGAAAGAACGCATGTACATCGTCAACAAGGTCTATCCAAAAGCATACTGTATGAGATTATGGCATTGTTTTCGCCATCCTCCCTCTAAAGGCTTGCAACTTTTTGAAACAAGAGTTGAATATCATAAAGGGAGTAAAAAGCATAGTTTAAATATAATAAAAACAAATGGATTAAATTAAGACAAACATATGCAATGCATTAATGAAACAAAGTTCGACATTAATAGATAAATGTTTGAACAACAAAAGAGATTACAATTGAAAATTCATAATGAAAAGGATGCTCTCAATGATTTGGCATAGGAGCAGTGATCACGTTAGGAGCCTTTGGAGGGTCGAACTCAATCTCCTTGGTATCAATCATGTCTTGGATCTTATTCTTTAGAACCCAACAGTTGTTCGTGTCGTATCCAGGACTATCAGAATGGTATGCACACCTTTCATTGGGATGATAAGCAGGAGCAGAAGTATTGGGATTCCGGAGAGGAGCCTTTTTGGGCGTCAATCTTCCTGCCAGTCAGTTAAGGGTGGCTGCACTCTGCCTGCCAAGTCTCTCCATTTTTGGGCGTACTCTTTGAACCCTCATTGGAACGCATGGTCATATTTTGCAATTGCACACGAGTTGGTGCAAGATCAACGTTGTATTGGTAATGCTTGTAGAAAGCATCAGCCAGATCATCCCAGGTGTGAATGTCGGTTCCTTCTAACTGATAGAACCATTCTAACTGAGCGCCAGCCAAACTTTCTTGGAAGAAATGGACCCATAGCTTCCAGTCAGCAGTGTGAGGCTGAATCTTGTGGACATAAGATCTCAGATGCATCTTAGGACAAGAGACCCCATCATACGTAGCAAAGGTAGGGATTTTGAACTTTGGTGGGATGACCATTCCAGAAACCAACCCTAACTCTCCAAAGTCCAAGCCAGGTATCTGCTGAATCTCCATAGCATTGAGGCGATCCTCCAACTGTTTATATTTATCATCAGCGGGAGGATATTGTTCATTAGAGTAATCAACTTTATCTTCATCAGTCCCTGGGCTGTTATCTTCTTCATGATTATTCCCCTCATTTGATGGAGTTGAGAGATCTAGAGCTCCCTTGACTGGTCCTCTAGGTCTTCTTCCCAAATTCAAGACGCCCACTAACTTCTTCGTCTTTTGCTTCTTGTTCTTGAGAAGGAGAGTCTTCAAGTCCTCTTGCCCTTTAGACAAAGTCAGGAACATTTGTTGGAATTGAGCGTTTTGTGTTTGGATATCCTTCACGATTTGTTCCATATTCATCTTACTGAAATAAACAGTAGGAAGATAAGGAGGCCTGTGTGGGATAAACCTGTCATGATATGTTGCATGGTATGTGGATGCATGTTGTTGTACCCCAAAATTTTCCCCCTCATTTCTCAAAGGATCATCCTGGACCCTCTGGTTTGCTTCTATCAAGTTTCAAGTCTTGAATTACAATTTTCCAAGAAAATCATTCACAAGGGCAAAATGGTCAAAAGCACACTGAAAAGTCAAACTGTGACTTTTAGATCAAAAATCAAGTTTCAACAATTATATCTCATCAAGACATGAAATTGGTTCATCAAAAATCAAAAGTAAAAAATTAATTTGAAAAAAATCCAAATTTCTAAACATTTAGAATTTTTTTTCTAACTGTTAAGAGAATATGGTACTTCAGAACTTCTGAGCCAGCCTTCACGCAAGTGCAGTTAGAATTTGCAAACACGGTTCAGAACATGATGCTTCAATCAGAACATATAGAAGCAATGCTCTCTGATCAGAACATGATTCTTCAGCATATGAAGGCTATGTTCAAAGCTTCGGTCAGAACATCACCCTTCGAGTCTCATTCTGGTCTTCTGCGATTAGAATATCACCAAATCCCAAAACCTCATTTGAGAAACCTGCCGCACTGCTATAGCATAATCCTGCCACCAGCTGCCACAACACTCCAAGGTACTGCTGATCCAGTCCACGCTTGCGTTTTTGTCAAACCCCATAATTGCACCAAATTAGCCTACAAAATTCGTGTTTAAAAAGAAATGGAACAGTATGCCAAAAAGGTTTAAATCCCATTTGTTTTTCCCCCTAAAACCTCAGCAAACTCATCTATAAATAAGTTGCTCCATCGTACTTTCAAGGGGCTGGCTTTTGGAGAGAGAGAATCATCAAAAGAGAGAAAAGAAAACTGTGAAACCTTCGTAAAAATCCAAAATTCTCAAACAGAAAACCAAACCTTTGTTCTTACCTTTGAATCAAAGAACTTAACATTTTCTCTTATGTTGTTCTTGTTGACTCAAGAACATCTGAAGGCAGCAGTTCAAGTTCCAAGCACACGCTTCAGATTCAAGGTAAGTCTTTTTGACTTTGCATCTTTTTATTCAGAACATCATTAAAATATGTAAATATCACAATATTAATGTTGTCCATATCATTGCATAAGTAGAAAAACTGTGGATCAGAACTTCTTAATTAGGGCTAGGCTCAGATTTAGGATTAGAACTTCTATAAACTGTTGTGCTTTTATCCTTCTGATTTGCCGTTTCTTAAGAACTGAATAAATTGCTGATGTGCTGATTAATATGAGGAAATAATTGAAATGTAGCACAGAACTTCTGATTTTCACTCACGATTTTAGCACAACACAGAACTTCTAGGTTCTCTTCACTGTTTTAACACATAGAACTTCTATTATTTTCTCACTGTTTAAACACACTGAACTTCTGATGTTCACTCGCTGTTAGCACATACTGAACTTCTGAGTTCTCTTCACTATTTTAATACACAGAACTTCTAAGACTTTCTCACTGTTCTAACACTAAGAAGTTCAGCACATAGCCACCTAGAACTTCTGTGTTTTCCCTCTAACATTTCTTGCAGGACCTCAGAGTGCATCAATCCAGAACTTCTGACGTTTTTTTTCTGAACCACAGCGCGCCCGACATTAGAACTTCTGATCCCCTTTGTTTTGCTTTCTGCAGCATGCTAATTCTATCTTTCATTATTTCCCTTTTTATCATTTTCAATATTAATACCCTTTTTATTAATATAAAAAAAAGACATAAAAATATTTTCCCTTTATTAATTAATTTATTTCTTTTTCTTAATTCGTTAAGGCAAAAAACCATTTTCAAAACAAGTCCTTTTTCTTTCTTGCATTGTACATTTCAATATGGTTGTCATAGTTAAATAGGATTTAAATTCTTGTAACCCCCCATTTGTAAATTTGTACCCCCATCCCTAAATGATGTAATAGCATAGGACTTTATATTTATGCAATTTATCGCTTTTCAAATATAAATGCTAGTAATTAGGGTGTGTATGGCAAGACATGAAATCAACAAATAGATAACCCTAATCATGACTAAATGCATGTAAATCAAACACACTTGCACACTAGCACCCTTAGGGTAATCCCACTTTGTTGCCTTTCGGAAAATAGTCATGTCCCTCGAATGTGGGTGTTTTAGCAAAGATCCTCGATAAAAGATCGTAGTCCCTCGATGACCCTCAATGTTGCCTTCGGTAAACAATCTAGTCCCTAAAATGACATTGCTAAAACATTCCATAAGTTACCTTCTATGACTATACAAAACGTCCCACGCCCGTCCCTTTTACATCCAAAGATAGGGTTACTTACCAAAACAAAGGTAAGATAACAATATCAAAGGAAAGAAGAAATAAACATGAAAGACTTTTGAGTAGGTAGATTGTTCTTAGTTGCTTGCTCAATTTCAAAACCAAGAACATCCTTGCTATTTTCAAAACAAGCACAATCACTTTAAAAAAACATCTTACCAATTTGAAAACATTTTCAAAAAGATCAACACTTTGTATACATTCTTACGAACAAGAATCATTACAAAGTTTACCTAAACGATGGCATCTTTACAAAATACTTTCAAAACCCACATCACAAGCACATTTTCAAACAAAAGCAAGTGATCTAGCAAGCAACTAAGAGCCCATGGAAAACCATGGATGAAAAGGGTGATAATACCTTCCCTTTTCATAATCTACCCCCCCGAACCCAAGAAAACATCTCAAAGGTATTTCCTGTTCTTTTCAGCCTTTCCTTTTGGATAAAAAAAAGTCAGTGGCGACTCTTGATAACCGCAAAATTTGCAATCAAACACAAAACAACCAAGTCAGTTCTCCCACCGTATTACAGAACTGGCGACTCTGCTGGGGAAAATCTTAAAAGTGGGGTTACCTTAGGGCTGGATCACATTTACTTGCTTTCTTTGTTTGACTTGCTTGCTTTACATTATGGTTCTTTGTTTGGGCTTTATTTGATCCTCCACCCGGATATGGGACACCTTGTTAGGTAAGTAGCAATAGATTGTGGAAACTGTACGACATAGACCAATATGGTTGAAACAATGGCTACGTTAGTGTGACACATTTGTGGGTACCAGTATCCCTTGTGTTGAATCGAGGAGAATACGGGGCCGCTGAGTGGCATCATGGAGCACTAACTGACTTTATAACTTTAATTGAACAAACTTGGCCATTTAGGACGTAGTGAGATGACCGGTTTCGGTGGAAAGCTGAAAATTGGTTGATACTCGATGCTACACTCATTAAGACTAGACTTTTGGGATATTCCAGCCGCAAGAAAAGATTGATTGTGCTGGGATAATGCCTAAAATAAAGGTTGGTGATATTGAGATCCTTTAGAACCCAGTTACTATTAACTAGGACAAGTTTGAGCCAACTAAACTTCAAGAGGGTACTTACCTACAAACTCCATGCAAGCCTAAGCCTAAGGATTTGTTTTTGAATTGTGTGCATATGCTTAATTATACATAATATCATGAACATCATAACATCATATGCAATCTCGCTAACCATTTCAAGGACTAGGAGTTTATCTTTGTTTTTTGTTTTGTAGGCCATGAACTCCACCCGAAGAAACACTATCCGAATCAGCTTCGTGAAAACACATCCTCAACTCCAAGAATTAGCATCAAGGGTGCCCGGAGATTCTCCTTTTACCAAGAAATATGGACGACTCCTCAGTTTCGCTACCTTCAATTTCCAAGAAGAAATGATGTGTGTGCTCTTCCAATTCTTTGATCCCATACATCATTTCTTCACCTTTCCTGACTATCAGTTGGTACCTACACTAAAAGAGTTCTCTCTACTATTAGGAGTGTCTGTGCTTGATCATATACCGTTCACCGGTCTAGAAGGGATCCCGAAACCCGAGGTCATAGCCGAAGCTCTACATCTGAAAAGAGCCAACATCATAGAAAATTGGGAGACTAGAAGTGGAGTTAAAGGGTTCTTAGCCAAATTTCTATTAGAGAAAGCTCATTCGTTCTGGGAAGATATGGATTTTCAAGCCTTTGAAGACGTCCTGGCCCTTCTCATTTATGGTTTGGTTGTTTTCCCCAACTTGGACCAATTCATAGATGTAAATGCCATCAAAGTCTTTCTCTCCCATATTCCCATACCTACCTTGTTGGGAGACATCTTACATTGCATCCATACCCGCACCATGAAGAAAAGAGGTACCCTTTTGTGTTGTATCCCCCTACTCGCCAAGTGGTTCATTTCACACCTACCTCGATCAACATTTAAGAACTAGCAAAGATTGACATGGTCTCAAAGGATGATGTCCCTCACCCACTCTGATATTCATTGGTGTTCAAGATCCTCGGATGATACTTCTATCATTGACCGTTGTGGGGAATTCCCTAATGTCCCTCTACTTGGTATTAGGGGAGGTATCACTTACAACCCTTGCTTAGCTTTAAGACAGTTTGAGTATGCCCGAAGAGATGGTCCTCACAGATACTCATCCAAGGTTTGATGTTCGACTATGAAAATGACATGCAAGGCTACCGTTAGAGGTTCATACAAGCTTGGAAGATGGTAAACAAGTTGGATAGAAAGACACTGGGGTATAAGAATTACATCCCTCTTGAGCCTTATCTCAAATGGGTACGAGCTCGTGCTCAAAATCTTATGATGCCTTACCCCTCTATTCTCCCAGTTATCATAGAGCCTGTTTTGGAAGGAGATGTTCCATACACTATCCTGCATCCTGACATGACCACCTCTCTCGAAGACTTGCAAAAGAGTTGAATACAACTTAAAGGGGAGCGAGACACCTTCGAGGCCCAATTCTACGCCAGCGAGAAGAAGGTTCTGGAACTCACCAAGCAACTTCATGAGGAGCAGAGTCTGAACGCCTACATCACACCAAAGAGGATGCGTACAACTTTTTTATCTTAGAGTTTTTGTTATTTCTTTGTAATCCCGAAAGAGGCACGATGTACTCAAACTTTGATTTATTAATATGACATGTGTTCCTTTTTTGTCTAAAGAAAATTTAAATCTCTATTTTCCTTGAAATCATGGCATGTGCATCTCCATTCATCATAACATAAGCAGGTTTCTTACCACAGGTATCCTTATCCTTCTATTGTTTATTTCAGTAAGATGGACCTCATGCAGACAGTAAAAGACCTCTAGACGCAGAATGCTCAGTTTCAACAGATGTTCTTGACTCTAGCCAAAGGACAAGAGGAGTTGAAAACTTTGCTGATTAAAGAAAAGAAGAAGAAAGCAAAGAAAACAACCGGAGTTCTGAATCTAGGAAGAAGGTTTTAAGGACAAGCCATACGGACCCTAGACTTCGCAACATCATCTGGTGAAAAGGATAATCAAGAAGGGAAAGGCAAGGAAGCGACTGCCCATCCAGAATCTGAAGAGGAAGAATAGGAGGATTACTCTGAAGAGTAATATCCCCCAGTTGACGACAAATACAAACATCTAGAAGAGTGTCTAAGTGCAATGGAGATTTAGAAAGTGCTCGGGCTGGACTTTGAAGAGATGGGTTTGGTGTCTGGGATTGTTATTCCACAAAAATTCAAGGCACCAGTGTTCACTAAGTACAATGGGGTTTCGTGTCCCAAGATGCATCTCCGATCTTATGTGAGGAAGATACAGCCTCACACTGCTGACAGAGATTTGTGGGTCCATTTCTTTCAAGACAGTCTATCCGGGACTCAGCTTGATTGGTTCTATGAACTGGAAAGGGCCAATATTCATAATTGGGAAGACCTTGCCGCTGCTTTTTATAAATAGTATCAGTACAACACAGACCTTTCTCCCACTAGTACTCAACTCCAGAGTATGACTATGGTCTCAAGCGAAGGTTTCAAAGACTACGCTCAGAAATGGAGGGACTTAGCAGGAAGAGTCCATCCTCCCCTATCTGAAAGAGAACTAGTAGACATGTTTTTGGGTACCCTGTCTGGTCCTTTATTCAATCATCTAATTGGAAGCTCTTCAGCAGGCTTCACTGAATTAATCTTGACTGGGGAACGAGTGGAATTCGGGATTAAGAGTGGG
Organism: Vicia faba; assembly: GCA_948472305.1. NCBI lineage: Eukaryota > Viridiplantae > Streptophyta > Magnoliopsida > Fabales > Fabaceae > Vicia > Vicia faba. The sequence continues at coordinate 1,610,406,453 of OX451738.1, read as the reverse complement.
AAGATCCAAAAAGACGCATCCTCCAGTACCGTGAGAAAACCATTTATTGGGAAGAAAGAAGTTGGTGCTGTGTATCCTCAAAGGAATCAGGATAGAACTGAACGCCAACCAATGGTAGGGGATGTCATGATCCCTAAGCCTGCACCTACTCAACAAAGGAGCAACCAACCTAGAACGGAAAGACCAGTAAGACAATTTACCCGGATTAATATGACATTGTCTCAAGTCCTGCCACATTTATTGAGATCTAATCTAGTAACTTTGAAGGAAGCCCCGAAGAATCCCAACACAGCCTCTCCTCATTACCATCCTAATGCTCGTTGTGCTTACCATTTAGAAAGTCCAGGCCATGATACCAACAACTGTTGGGCTTTGAAAAACAAGGTGCAAGACCTTCTTGAAGCAAAAGAAATTGAATTCGATGCTCCTGAAATCCCAAATGTTATCACCGCTCCTATGCCCAAGCATGGCCGTGATGTTAACGTTGTTGAAGATGATATGTTTGTTACTGCTGTTGATGAACTTGTTACTCCTCTACTGACTGTCAAGAGGAACCTGTTGAAAGCCGGTTTACTTCTGGGTTGTGGCGAAGGTTGCCACCTCTGTTTATCCTTACCAACTGGCTGTCATTTACTAAAAGCAGGTATTCAGCGCCTAATGGATGACAAAGAGATTTTGTTTGAAAAGACTCCCGTTCCAACCATTTCCGCCAATCCTTCTAGGGTCTCCACCAAAAGACCCGTTAGGATTACATCAATTCCTAAAGTGGCTCCATTGATAATTATTATGCCAGGGCTGATCCCGTACTCCTCAGATAAAACTGTCCCCTGGAATTATGGGGGCGACATCTACTATCACTGTGTCAAACAAGAATGGTCGGCTGATGAAGACTCAATTTCTGAGAAGGCTGACCCCGACATCGGCAACATTACGGGAACCAACAAGATAACCCGAAGTGGAAGAGTGTTCTCTCCCGAGATTTCTCCTCCGAAAACTGTTATCGGTCCTGTGATCATCCCTGGTTTTGTTCCTACTACTACATTTCCTATGGTTACTCCTACTAACACCCCTACCACCGATTCGATCGAGACTCGGGGAAAAGGCATTCCGGTTGAGCCTGTCCGAATGAAGGCTCAATCAGTATCTATCCCAGAAGCCTCCCAAAAAGAGATGGAAGAAATTATGAAAATTATAAAGAGAAGCGACTACAACATAGTCGAACAGCTAGGGCAGACTCCGTCAAAGATCTCTATGCTAGCTTTATTGTTATGCTCTGAGGCTCATGCGAAGGCCTTGGTGAAATTTCTTAAAACTGCCCATGTGCCACAAGAAACCTCTGCTGATCAATTCCAAGAATGTGTGGCCAGTTTGACCGCTGACAATGGTTTAGGCTTTTCAGATTCTGACTTGACACCTAGAGGGAGGAAGCACAATGAGGCATTGCATGTCTCTGTCGAATATCGGGGCACAACTTTGGCCCATGTCTTGGTTGATACCGATTCGTCTTTGAATGTGCTTCCTAAGAAAGCTTTTGATAGACTCGACTGTAAAGGTTTGACCTTAAAACCCAGCAACATAGTGGTAAGGGCTTTCGACGGTTCAAAGAGAATGGTGCATGGGGAGGTGAACATCCCTATAAAAGTTGGAACTCAAACCTTTGATTCAACTTTTTACGTAATGGACATTCGCCCTTCCTATTCCTGCTTATTGGGCCGACCATGGATTCACAATGCTGGTGCCGTCACCTCTAAATTACATCAGATACTGAAATACCCAACCAAAGGGAAAATCATTACTGTCCATGGAGAAGAGGAATATATGGTCAGTCACTTGAACTCCTTCAGATACGTGGAAATGGATGGTGAATTCATTGAAACTCCATTTTAACATTTCGAGGAAGTCCCACAAACCGTGGCAGTAACCAAGATTGTTTTCCAAGTCCCGAAGATTACAAGACCTCCACTAAAGATGTCTTCATTAAAAGATGCCAAGGCAGTGGTCGAAGGAGGTGGGTGTACTATTTGGGGCCAACTCCCGGATATCCCTTACAAATTTGACAAGTTTGGTTTGGGTTTCACTTCGGGAGCCTAGAAAGCTGTTCGTCGTGCTCGTGTCGGGGAACCACCTTTGAAGATTAGCAACCACGGAGTCAACGCAGTGGATGATGATGATGATGATAGTTATGACCTAGAAGATTGGATTTTCCCAACCATCAATGGAGGACTCAACAACTGGGAAGCTAAAGATTTTATCCCAATTACTTTTATCTAATAATTATTGTCTTTAAATTTTTGTTGGACCTGTAACAATTAAACAATTCAGACTTTTAAAACCTTGTGTCTTACCCGAGGCACAACGGTCCATTTGTAAGGGTTTTTTTACCTCATTTTCATATGTCATCAATGAATCATGGACATTTTTGCATACAAACTTTGTGCTCTTTGTCTTTCTTTTTCTACATTTTTATTTCTTTCAAAGATAGCTATACTCTTACACACACTCACATTCAAAATGCAGATATACATCCATTTGGGATCCCATGGGTAACAATTCTGCTATGGCCTTCTGTGACTCTGAAAATATAATCTACCAAGTTGAAGACGAAGGTGAGGAAGATTGTGAAGTGCCAGGGGAACTAGCCAGGCTACTACAACAGGAAGAAAGGACCATACATCCCCACGAAGAACCAGTGGACACAATTAACCTAGGTACCAAAGAGGACAAGAAAGAAGTCAAGGTGGGTGCCAATCTGGAAACCGGTGTCAAGAAGCGTCTAACTCAGTTGCTACATGATTATGTTGAGGTCTTTGCCTGTTCGTATGAAGACATGCCAGGACTTGATGCTGATATCATGGTCCATCATCTACCGACAAAAGAAGACTGCCCTCCGGTAAAACAGAAAGTCCATCGCATGCGGCCAGACATGTCAGAGAAGATCAAAGCCGAAGTCATGAAACAATTCAACACCGGATTCTTAGCTGTTACCTCCTATCCACAATGGGTCGCCATTGTTGTTCTAGTGTCTAAAAAGGACGGTAAAGTACGAATGTGTGTGGATTACCGAGATTTGAATAGGGAAATCCCTAAGGATGATTTCCCACTTCCCCATATCGATATTTTGGTTGACAATACCTCACAACATAAAGTGTTCTCATTCATGGATGGTTTCTCAGGCTACAATCAAATCAAAATGGCACATGAGAACATGGAAAAAACAACCTTCATCATACAGTGGGGCACATTCGGTTACAAGGTTATGCCATTCGGGTTGAAGAATGCTGGGGAAACTTATCAACGTGTCATGGTAGCTCTATTTCACGACATGATCCATCACGAAATAGAAGTCTATGTGGACGACATGATAGCCATATCTCAAACTGAAGAGGAACATCTTGACCATTTGCAGAAATTGTTTGAGAGACTAAAGAAATACAAACTAAGGTTGAACCCGAATAAATGCACATTTTGGGTAAGGTCTGGTAAACTCCTAGGCTTCGTCATCAGCGGTAAAGGTATCAAAGTGGATCCTGCCAAGGTGAAAGCAATACAAGAAATTCCCGCTCCTCACACCGAGAAAGAAGTCATAGGATTTTTGGGATGGTTAAACTACATTGCCAGATTCATTTCTCACTTGACGGCTACTTGTGAACCAATCTTCAAATTACTGAAGAAAGATCAAGTAATCAAATGGATTGATGAGTGCCAAGCTGCCTTCGAGAAGATCAAAGAGTACCTTCAAGAGCCTCCTGTTTTGATGCCTCCAGTCGAGGGAAGACCTCTGATCATGTATCTAACTATTTTGGAAAATTCAATGGGGTGTGTGCTGGGGCAGCATGACGAGTCTGGCCGAAAAGAGCATGCTATTTATTACCTGAGCAAAAAGTTTACCGACTATGAAACAAGATATTTACTGCTCGAGAAAACTTGTCGCGCTCTCGCATGGGCTGCTCGCCGGCTAAGACAGTATATGCTGACCAATACTACCTTCTTGATATCCAAGATGGATCCAATAAAATACATATTCGAGAAGCCTGCCCTCTCTGGGAGAATAGCAAGACGGCATATGAGCCTGACAGAATACGACATCCAATACACTACCCAAAAAGCAATAAAGGGCAGTGTGTTAGCCGATCATCTTGCTTATCAGGCTATGGATGACTACCAGTCCATGAAATTCGAATTCCCAAATGAAGACATCATGATAGTGAAAAATTATGAAGAACTCAGACCATATGACGGACCTGAACAAGGATCCCGATAGAGCTTGGTTTTTTGATGGAGCGTCTAACGCACTCGACAATGGCATAGGTGCTGTAATCATATCTCCGGAAGGATGTCATACTCCCTTCATCGCAAGACTTTGTTTCAACTGTACAAATAACATGGCAGAATACGAAGCGTGTATTTTTGGTCTCAAAGTTGCCATAGATTTGGGAATCAAGTCCTTAAGTGTATTTGGATATTCAGCCTTAGTCATCAGTTAGATCAAAGGAGAATGGGACACAAATCACCCTAACCTCATCCCCTACAAAGAACATGTGTTGACATTAATCCCATATTTCGAGGAAATTACCTTTGAGCATTTTCCACGAGAGAAAATCAACTAGCGGACGCGCTAGCCACCATGTTATCCATGTTTAAACTCAAGTGGGGTAACGAGGCTCCCCAGATCACCATTGAACGGATGGATGAACCAACTTACTATCACGAGATCGATACTGAAGAAGTAGTGGACTAGCCTTGGTTCTATGAAGTTAAGAGGTATCTCGAGGCACAAGAGTATCCACAAGGAGCTTCAATCAATGATAAGAAGTTCTTAAGGAGATTCTCTGCTAAGTTTTTCCTTAGTAATGGCATTCTCTACAAACGCAACCACGACTCTGTTTTGCTTCGTTGCGTAGACAAGGTTGAGGCTGAAAAGATCATGGCTGATCTACATGAAGGCACTTTTGGCACTCATTCCAGTGGACATACGATGGCTAAGAAGATCCTACGGGCATGTTATTACTGGTCTACCATGGAAGCAGATTGTTATCAGCATTCACGAACCTATCACAAGTGTCAGGTCTATGCTGACAAAGTGCATGTGCCTTCGGTTCTTTTGAATGTCTTGACGGCTCCATGGCCCTTTGCTATGTGGGGCATCAATATGATTGGAGAAATCAAACCTACAACTTCTAATGGACACCGCTTCATCTTGGTGGCCATTGACTATTTCACGGAGTAGGTTGAGGCAGCTTCTTTCGCTTCCGTTACCAAAAAAGTTGTGGCCTGTTTCATCAAACATAATCTCATCTGTCAGTATGGTATCCCAGAGAGAATCATCACAAACAATAGTACGAATCTCAACAATACTATGATCACCGCACTATGCGCGCAATTCAATATCCAGCATCATAAATCTTTCCCTTACCAGCCGAAGATGAATGGCGCTGTAGAAGCCGCAAATAAGAACATCAAAAAGATCATACAAAAATGACAGTAACCTACAAGGACTGGCATGAGATGCTACCATTCGTTCTCCATGGTTACTGTACCACGGCGTGCACATCAACAGGGGCAACTCCCTTCTCCTTGGTATACGGCATGGAAGCTGTTCTACCAATCTAAGTACAAATATCGTCTCTGAGAATCATAAAGGATGCAGGGATGAGTGAAGACGATTGGATCCAAACCCGACTTGACCAGTTAAACCTAATTGATGAGAAGAGGCTTACGGCTGCCTGTCATGGCCAGATGTACCAAAAACGTATGATCAAAGCTTTTAACAAAAAGGTCAGACGTCAAGTATATCAGGTTGGTGACTTGGTAATCAAGCGTATCATATTACCACAAGGTGATCCCAGGGGCAAATGGACTCCTACATACGAAGGACCGTTTGTGATCAAAAGCATATTCTCTGGTGGAGCAATGATCCTAACCAATATGGATGGTGATGACCTCCCATACCCTATGAACATGGACATAGTCAAAAGATACTACGCATAAGAGACCCGCTAGGTTGACACACCTAGGCAAAACAAGGGCATCCCGGCGAACCACAAAGGTTCATGCAAAAATTAGGGATAAAATCAAAAGATTTGTACACCCGGCAAGCTGAAAACTCGAAAGGGCAGCTTGGGCAAAAAAAGGGTATCCTGGTGGATTGAAAACCCGAAAGGGCGGTCCAGGCAAAATTTAGGGAATTAAAGCGTATGACTATGTCCCGTTGGATCACCTTACATGCAACCTTTAGCATCGATTGACAAGCTCAAATCCAATCAACTTCAGACAAGGCAGTAAGTGGACAAGACGCTCAGAGACACGAAGAATATAGCAGAATGGGAACCCCATGGGATTATTTCACATAGCTATCTTTTCTTTGTATTAAATTTTCATTTTTCTACGACGACATTTTCTTACTAGGATGTTCGTCTCCTTGTACAAAATAACTTATTCAAGTTAATACAAAGATATCCCTTTGGAAGTGCAAAACTATCTGTTTTTCTTTCTTTCTGTGTTTTGTTTACAAAAACGTCCAATGATTTATTTTTGAACATATGCATTTGAACGTAACCACTATTTACAAATGAGCAAAAAGGGGAACAGAAAATAGAAAGAAAATCACTAATGGCTTTAAGAAATAGGATAATATCTTTAGACTATTCCATAGAATCCCCCGCAGATACTTTTCCAACAAGAACGGAAAACGGGACATCCCACTATGGGATTGATAACATATCTCCAATATGCAGCTTAATGACATCAAGCTCTCTCACATCCCAGACATAACAAAACTTCCAATTACCGCTCCCAAGATTCCCCAGTGAAAGTCGCCCATTTTCTCAGGATTCCCTAGCAAGATTTCACGATGTCCACAAGCAATGCATGGTGTTTCCCTTCCCCCAACAAAATTTATTTCTCTAATTATGGAAACCCATCCATCAATGCTTTAACAAAATATGAAGGCTTACACCCCACATCCCTAGTAGTAGTCAGGGATTTATTTTCCCTAATCCAACAATGCTACAGCAGATCAGCTTACATGCACATACATTACATTCATACATCACAAACATCAATGACACAAATGCATTTCACTATGAATTGCATGCATCATGGCATTTCATATCACTAACTCTTTACCTTTTTCAAGAAAGATCAATCAACAGAAAATTGTTATCCAATTTTCAACGAGACAAGACAAATATCTATGAATAAATCAATCGTAGATCAATTCTCGAAACAAGACTAAATTGACTATCTACATGACAAATACTCCCCCTTTAGGTCTCTGCTGGTTCATTTTAAATCTCTCAACGATTTATCTTAATTCTTCCCCACATACATCTTCTCTGGTTTAGATAAATCTCTCAATGATTTATTTTGATTCTTCTCCAGATCCCTGCCGGTTCAGCTTAAATCTCTCAACGGTTTATTCTGATTCTTTTCCGCATATGTTTCTTTTGGATCAAATAAATATCGCAATGATTTATTCTGATTCTTCTCCAGATCCCTACCGGTTCAGCTTAAATCTCTCAACGATTTATTCTGATTCTTTCCCGCAGATGTTTCCTCTGGTTCAGATAAATCTCGTAATGATTTATTCTGATTCTTCTCTAGATCCATGCCGGTTCAGCTTAAATCTCTCAACGGTTTATTCTGATTCTTTCCCGCAGATGTTTCCTTTGGTTCAGATAAATCTCTCAATGATTTATTCTGATTCTTCTCTAGATCCCTACTGGTTCAGCTTAAATCTCTCAACAATTTATTCTGATTCTTTCCTGCAGATGTTTCCTCTGGTTCAGATAAATCTCGCAATGATTTATTCTAATTCTTCTCCAGATCCCTGTCGGTTCAGCTTAAATCTCTCAACGGTTTATTCTGATTCTTTCCCGCAAATGTTTCCTCTAGTTCAGATAAATCTCTCAATGATTTATTCTGATTCTTCTCCAGATCACTGCCGGTTCAGCTTAAATATCTCAACGGTTTATTCTGATTCTTTCCCGCAGATGTTTCCTATGGTTCAGATAAATCTCATAATGATTTATTCTGATTCTTATTCAGATCCCTGTCGGTTCAGCTTAAATCTCTCAACGATTTATTCTGATTATTTCCCGCAAATGTTTCCTCTGGTTCAGATAAATCTCTCAATGATTTATTCTGATTCTTATCCAGATCCCTCCGGTTCAACTTAAATCTCTCAACAGATTATTCTGATTCTTTCCCGCAGACGTTTTCTCTGCTTCAGATAAATCACTCAAAGGTTTACTCTGATTCTTTCCAGTTAAAGAATATTCAAGATCTCTTTTGGTTCAGTCTAAACCCTTCAACAATTTATCCTGATACTTTCCAAAGGAACACTTCTGGTTTAGATAAATTGTTCCAAGATTTATTCTAATTCTTCCCAGTCAAATGACATACAAGACTTCTTCTGGTTCAGATATGTCGCTCCAAAGATTTATTCTTATTCTTTTCCAATTGAAATCAAATTCAGACCTAGTTCATTTTCTGTCAACAGTCACCTCTGGATGGCATCTACAAGCCCATCTCCAGCAAATCTCCATCATTCATCCAAATGGCATCTATAATCCCTTTCATAATTCATCTTCGAGTGCAAATTTTTGGGCACTCTAGTGTTCAATCATCTTCCACCTTCAAGTCACAAACGGCGGACCCGCCAATCTAACCCTTCAGGTTTAAGAAGATTGAACAGGGGCAGCTGTTGTATCCCAAAATTTCCCCCCTCATTTCTTAAAGGATCATCCTGGACCCTCAGGTTTGCTTCTATCAAGTTTCAAGTCTTGAATTACAATTTTCCAAGAAAATTATTCACAAAGGCAAAATGGTCAAAAAGTACACTGAAAAGTCAAAATGTGACTTTTAGATCAAAAATCAAGTTTCAACAATTATATCTCATCAAGACATGAAATTGGTGATCGATTTGATATGGTAGTCTAAATAATCTGGATTGCATGTGCACAGTCTTATCGCGTAGTTTTAAAGATTATCGAACCCAAAGGACCAAAAGTCAAACATACCGTTATCTAGCGTTACAGTGTAAATCTAAGGCTAAAAATATTTGGTTTAGATTAGGGGAACTAAAAGTAAGTTTGAATCTAGTTAAATAATCAAAGGGGGGAAACTACCAGTATGTAATGATCGGTCTTCGGAAATTAGTAACCTATTTGGTAACTTGCAGTTTCTAACAATTCTCAGTAGAAATTTATCAGTTTAAAAACCCTCGTCTCACACTGTCGTGGTTGTTGATTTAGGTTATTCAATTAAGTCCTAACCTATTCTCTTTCTATCCCGTCGGAGTTAGAAACATTCTTTTGAAAACAAATAAACTCTAATTCACTTTAAAGCGCTCTCGCTGTTTTTAAAAGCCAATGCCTAGTTACTACGTCCAGTTAAAGATCCTTAAGCTCTCGCTTTATTGAACCCAACTTCTATTCGTCTTTTACTTTCGTAACAAAACGGTTCATCATTGAAAACAAAGTAATCTAGTCCAGAAAATAGTTCAACAAATAAATACCAATAGTATTACCAAATTCCCTCAGTTTTATGACCTTACATACCGGTATAGAAATTTAGCTTAGCATATTATAAAACTTAATCACAGAATAATAAAATCCAGACAACAAAGTAAACATGATTATTAAATTAAAGGCGAATAATAATTTATTAAAATAAAAACCTGGAAATAAATTAACTGGAGACTGGTAACAATTATGAAGGAAGCACTCCTCCACAGGTTGGTAGGTTTTGCTTCGATACGGAACAGGAACAATTGCGAAGAAATAAAATAATAAATTTAAATAACAATTCTGAAGGTCTTGAAATAAACTACGGGGTAATAGATTCCCGATGTAGAAATCTATTACTTAAAACCAGTTGAGAAAAATAAAACTGCTAAGGAAAATAATAGCTAAGAAAATAGTAGCTAAGGAAAAATAATTATGGAAAGTAGTAGCTCTGTGAAATATGCACGAAGAACAAAAGGCCAGTAACAACGTGAACCTATCTCAGTACATGAGGTCTACTATTTATATCCATCTCAAGTAACTGTTCGTGAGGATTTGTTGGAGAGTTTTTAGCGTTGCTGAATCTCCGCGTATCTCACTTGGTGGAAGCAACTAACACACTTTTGTTGCAAGCTTTAAGGGACGTGGGCAAAATAATAGGAGATGTGATATTCGTCAAAAGGATTAGTGATGTTCGTCAATTACTTGGTCAATGTATGTCGGTCGTCACGCTTGCCTTGCCGGTTGTCACGCTTGCTGTTGACTTCTTTTTGCACGCTCCTTCTTTTGGGCTTGGGCTTATCTTTGGCTGTTGACTTTATTGTAGCCTTTTTTTTTCTCTTCTTTTTCTTCCTTTTCTTCCTTTTCTTCATAATTAATTTGATACCTGCAAAATAGAAAAATACCGGCATAATACCAACTACAAAGTGATTTAATTTAGAATAAAAATGCAAAATAATTTAGTTAATTCAAGCTAAATATGAAATACATTTATGTGTTATCAAACTCCCCCATACTTGAATCTTTGTTTGTCCTCAAGCAAGTGCTTAGTAGATGTTTGTCTAAACAATGGCCAAGTGCAAATGAATGATACGAATCAACTTGTACGCGATTGCATGGTGTTTTTGTTAGAGAATTAAAATCTTTATCTATACTCCAGCACTACGGTAATGACACTAGATAACCCCATCTTACGTAAACCGGTTGTAGATGCTATTATAGCTCACCCCAAGTAATCGTCTTGTTTTACCCATTTTCATTCGAGCACAATCACATTAAGCCCTTTATCCTAACACGTACATAGCAGAATAGCCGGTTAGTGGTTATGATCTTTTTAGCACAGTGGTTTCTTGCACAATAATGTGGCAACCTTCTCTTTTTTACCCATTTGCATGATGCGGGGGATCAAACTGTAGTCTGCCCTACCAAGTTTAGTACCAGACGCCTCTGAACCACCTATAATGGATTTTATGTTACTTTGTAGGGCTTACATCCATTGGATTAAACGATTGGATAAGGATCGCCCAATTTAATAGGTGCATTTCCTGTAACATTTTCTAAATAAATAACCGAGATCATCCATTTATATTCATCGAATTTCTGCATTGTTTGTGTTTAAGATGGTGTTGACTGCTAGATAAACTACTCAAGATTACTTCAAAACTAAAGCTCTGGGTTTCGGAATAATAGGTACTTTAACTAGTCTATTATACTCTAGGGTTGTAGAGTGTCAAGACGGTAGTGATTTTGTCAAATCTTGCGAAAGTTTCTAACAAAAATTAAAAAAATTAGCAACCTACATACTCGTCGAGTGAGTCAAGTTATGTATTAAATCGAAAAAAAATTGTTGGGGCTCAATAAAGTGAGGGAATCGGAAAAAAAACACAAAATATTGCATAAAAAGAAGGGAGAAGATAAAAATAAAAATTCACTTGAAAAAGTAGAAATACTTCCTGCCCCATACTTAAATCATACAATGTCCTCAATGTATTAGAAAAGGAGAGTGGAAAAAACTAAATATTCATTCTTCCCCGCCTTGGCCACGGAATCTACCATGCATCCTTGGTCTAGATCTTCTACGCGCTTGCTCACCCCTTCTGAAAGATTCTGCTTCATATCTTTGACCCTCCACACGGGAAACAACTTCATGCAAACCTTCAACACGGAGTGTCAAAGCCCGCATGTCTTCTGTGATCCTTGCGGTGAATTATAGCATACTTTGGTCTTGTTGGTGAGCGTAATCATGTTGATCTCTTTGCATCTGTTGGATGAGATGCATCATTTCCTCTTGACGCGTCTCGATGCTCTGGTAGCTCTGGTTAGACAATTGGTTCTGCTGCAGTATTGCGGCATAGATGGCATCAAGTGTGTCAGGTTGATTGGCATTTTGTGGCTCTTGGGCTTCGGGAGGATGAATGTCAGGTTGAGGTGCTATATGTTCTAATTCTTGTTCCATTTCGTCAACAACATCATCATTGGCTTCGCCTTGGTTTCCTTGTGCATTCACACCAGGCTTGGGGGCGTTGAGGTTGTATAACCAGTTGTTTGCAATGCTTAAGTTCGTAGTATTTGGATTTGGCAAAATGACACTACAAACTTCATTATTCCTCACCATTAGATAATAACCTTCTGCTTCTCTTACCTTAATAAGGAGACCGCCTCGACAGTTGTTAATGTCCAAGAACACTGCTTCCAGAGAGGGTAGATTCAGGACTCTCCCTCCCAGGTTCAGGTGAACTGCTATTGCAGTGACGATACCTCCAATACAGAAAGGCACAATCATGTCTCTTGTTATAATATTTTGAATGTGAGCTATCAGAAAGGTACTTGGGTTCAGACGGAGGTTTAGCGTGAAGGCGCAATGGAGAGCATACAACTCCTTGGTGTTGACCTTGTTGTTGTTAGTTCTTCCAAAAATAGTGTTGGCCAGGGTGCGATGAAGGCAGCGAATGTTCAGATTATGGATGTGAGAGGAGTAACACGCTTCGGGAGAGAAATTATGCTCACCGGATATTCTCTCCCATAATTCATATGACGTTCTATTCCAATCCAATTCAGGGGGAATTCGGTATTGCATATTGTCTCTACGAGGGAAACAAAATATGTCACTCAAAGCATCCTGGTTCACCGTGTATTCCTGGTTGAACATACGAAATATGGCTGCTCTAAAGAGGTTTGCATCAGCGTCGGTGGGAGTGATGTAGAAATAGGAGCTTAATAACTGCAAGGTTAGAGCCTCGTAGGTGGGTAAGCGCATCGTGCTTACAAATCCCAGGCCTGCTTTGTTTAGCAAACCTTGCATACTGTCATACATCCCAAAATTGCATAAACAATCATTTTCGACATATCGCGTGGGTGTCAATCCTTGCTGATAAAACTTCTGGTATCTTTCCTATTGGAGTTCACCAGCTTCGTCTTGTCGGAACACGAGATGAGTCATATCGGGTTCTCCTGGATTGATTTGATTTCTATGAGCGGCCATGGTATATTTGACAAAGACGAAAAGGGAAGGTGTTTGTGTAGTGCAAAGAAGGTAGTAAATGGTGGCGATATTAGAATGATAGAAGAAGTGGTTTAAATAGGTGAAGATTATGAGTGGGTAATGAATGGTTTTTATGGTTTTGAAAGTGGGAGGTTATAAGAATTGTAAGAAATGAATGAGTGGTAACGGTGGTAGATAATGGGAATTATGGGGTTTAAATAATGGAAAATGGAAGTTATAGAAATAATAATAAAAAATGAAACGATGTGGTCTTGTAGTCAAACTATGTGGTCACGAGATCTAAAAGCATGGGAGGCAAGGCTGGTGGTTGTCACATGCGTAGCAGGGCGTGGGAGGCAAGGCTGACGGATGCCAGACAAAGCTGTCGATCGTCACATGCATGGCAGGACTGGCTAATGGGTGTCACATCTAGCTTGACGCTCGGTAGTTTGCTAGGAAAGATGTGACGAATGTCACATCTGGCTAGACGGTTGCATGCGATTTCATTGGACCGCTACTGATACTTATACATATAATATTAATAATTTTACTTTATATATATATATATATATATATATATATATATATATATATATATATATATATATATATATATATATATATATATATATATATATATATATATATATATATATATATATATATATATATATATATATATATATGATAATAACAGTAGGTATAATGAAGGTAATAAAAACTCAATAACGTTAAATAACCAAAAACATAAAAAATAGGAATAATAAGAAACAATGTTATTGGATAAAGAACTGGTACAAAAGAAAAAAAAATGAAATAACAAAATATCCGAAAATGAGAAAACAAAACAGTAATGGCAAACAATAATGTTTCCTGCCCCAAACTTAAATAGACAGTGTCCTCACTGCCTTAAGAAAAGGATCAAAAAGAAAATAAAAATAGTAGGGTCTATCTAGCCACGATGTGGGCCGCCAGGAGGTGCATTAACAGAATAGAAGTGCTGATATAGATGATCAAAATGTTCTGTTATGGTATCCATGAAACCATGAAAGTTTGAACACAAAGTGGTGAACTCTCCGCGTAAACCTTCAATCTATGTCTCCAAATTAGCAATAGCGGTAGTAAAATCAGGAGGTGGAGGTCCAGCATTGGCCGGAATAGTAACAGCAATAGACACAGGAGAAGCATCTGGTGTAACTTCATGACAAATAGGGGAAGGAAGATCATAATAATGAGGAGGAGTCTGAGGGTCAAAATCATCGGAGATCTCATAAGGTTGAGGTGTTTCGGGTGAGGTAGGGGCAGATGGGGGATCCAAGTCAAAAATCCAGTTATCTTTGTTATGAACACTCGTTATAGGATTAGGTAAAACAAATTGGTGGATAATGTTATGGTTAATGAGAAAGTCAAACTGAAGTGGTCCAAGGTTTCCTATAAGGTGAGTGTTGAAACAGAAACGGATGTTCATGGGTCGAATTCCTCCATAGGGGTTTAATCCTAGGAGTGGTTGTCTCATTCCGATAGCATTTGCAATCATTGTAACTAGGCCTCCTATAAGGATAGGTGTATGAGCGGTCTCTATAATGCGAACAAAATTGGCTAACATAAAGGTAACAGCATTGACAGGACGGTTTTGTGAAGCGCAAAACAAAATGAGAAGCTCATCACGGGACACCAAATAAATGTTTTGTTCTTTACCAAACAGGGTGTGGGTCAGGATTTTTTGGAAATACCTTATAACAGGGTTATGGATGCTTTCAGAATGCATATCATCAGGCTCGGGATGGTTGTTACCAGTTATGCTACCCCAGAAATAATTAAGCTCATGGTTGGAGAGGATATCCTCTTGGGTAACAGTAAAGACATCAGGGCCACTAGGGAAGCCTAAAAGGTTAGCAAACTCACGATTGTTATAACGAAAATCAATGCTAAATAGTCTAAACCGGATTAGGCCACGGTTAAACCCTAGTCCATGGTTAGGCACATAATTCAAAGAACTTAGGAACTCTAGGGTAAGCCTACGATATGAACTAAATCTCCTCCGAATAGGGGATGTATCCCAACCTATCTGGTTCAGCAGGTATAAGACACTTTCTCTAATGCCTAGGTCGGTCATAGCATGGTCATCAACATAGATGGTGGGAGTCATCTCCCTATTGACCAAGTCCTCAAACCTCCTCAATTGATCTCTTCCCCTGAAAGTAATACTCATATAATCTACTCTTGTCATTTCGAGAGTTAGTCACTAGCTAAAAAAAGTAAATGAGCCTGAAAAGTAAGTAAATTATAGGAAAATCCAGTTAGCATCGGCCAAATGCCTTTTAGAGTAAAAAAATAAGAAAAATAAGAAAATGATAATAAGAAAAGAAAGATGAGAATAAATAAATCATTTAAAAAAAAGAAAAGTTAAAGAAAAATATAAAGATAAAACTGTGGGTTGTCTCCCACAAAGCGCTTTGTTTTATGTCGCAAGCTCGACACATTTTCAATATGAATTAGTCGTTTGGTTCAGCCGGTGGCTGTAGAAGCTTTAGGGTAGCTGAGTAATCTTTGTTTTCGATACGATGGTAATTCTTCAAGCGTTTCCCATTTACAATAAATGGATAACTAGAATTACTCCTAATTTCTACGCTGCCACTTGGGAAAACCTTAGTTACTTCGAAAGGGCCAGACCACCTAGAGCGTAGTTTTCCGGGAAAAAGTTTAAGTCGGGAGTTAAATAGGAGTACTACATCTCCCTCATTGAATTCTCTCCTAAAAATGCGCTTATCGTGCCATTTTTTTGTTCTTTCTTTGTAGATCTTGGCATTTTCGTAAGCGTCTAATCGAAGTTCTTCTAATTCTTTGATATCTAGGATTATGTTTCCTACAACGGCTGAGTAATTTAAATTTAGGGTTTTAATAGCCCAATAAGTTTTATGCTCGAGTTATACCAGAAGATGACATGATTTTCCATAGACTAACTTGAAAGGTTTGGTCCCTATGGGTGTTTTAAAAGTTGTCCTATATGCCCACAACGCTTCGTGTAACTTAGAGGACCAATCTTTTCTAGATGTGGCAACAGTTTTCTCAAGTATTTTCTTAATTTCTGTTTGAGACCTCTACTTGGCCACTCGTCTGTGGGTGGTATGGTGTTGCTACACGGTGTTTAACTCCATATTTCACTAAGATTTTTTCGAAGATTTTGGAGATGAAGTGGGAGCCTCTGTCACTGATGACGAGTCTCGGCACACCGAATCTTGGAAAGGTTATGTTCTTGAACAACTTGATTACTACTCGTGTGTCATTTGTTGGAGAGGCTATAGCCTCGATCCATTTGGATATGTAATCGACAACTACGAGTATGTATTTGTTACCAAAAGAAGATGGGAAGGGTCCCATGAAGTCAATTCCCCATACATCGAAAATTTTGACTTCTAGAATACCTTTCTGAGGCATTTCATCGCGTCTGGAGATGTTGCCAGTGCATTGGCAACGGTCGTAGTTTAAAGGATTGCTCAAAATTCATCAAGACTCAAAAGTTGCTAAATTAGAGTTTTATAGGAAAAGTCAACTCAACTTTGACCAAGCATAACTTTCTCATACTTTATGATAAATGACCCATCCAAAGCTCATTTTGAAGAGGATGCAATTTCCTACAATCCATCTTCATACCCCAAGATCAATAAATGCACTCACAAGAAGTTATAAATTTGGACATTATAGGTCATTTTTGAAAGTCAACAAAAACACCTTTTTTGCCAAAGCTTATAACTTGAGCATGGAACATCAAAATGAGATGAGACCAAAAGGGTTAGTTAGAGGATATCTCAAGATTTCTAAAAAGTTCCAGAACACCTCCAAAAGTTAAAAATTGAAGAAGTTATGCATTTTTGAAGTTGGGAATTTTTGCAAAATTGCCAAAAGTCAACTATCCCCAAAACTTCAAATTTTGTCAAATGGGCCCATTCTTTTCCACTTGATTTGAGCTTGCATCATTGTACACGTGTCCTATATTCAGCCATGAGCCCATATTATATTTTTATTATTTTATTTGATTTTTATTTGAATTTATTCATTTTAAATCAAATTAAATCATACAAAATCCAAAACTTTGATTACATGAGATTCTTTTGTTGTTTCAGACTTTAATCATCATCATTAGCATCATCAAATTTGGATCACACCATATCATGTACAAAAAGATGGAGATTTGGCAAATTTGGAAAGGTTTAAAGGGTGAATCAAATCAAATACCAAAGCATTGATATGAGAAGATTCAAGCCATAATTGTGACCCTAATACATTCCATACTACATAAACAAGCCAAAGGAATCGAAATAAGGGTTGGTGATTGCAGAAAGAGGATGAACAAAGTTTGGAAAAAGTGGTGAGAAGCTTGAATTCGAAACCATAGCTAGAGGCACTTTCAGAAGCTGAGACCTGTCCCAATCTCTTCCTGGGTGTTCACTCAACCTTCCTGGATCAAAAGCAATCATTCTCAGACACCACAACACGCTGTAAGTACCACGATAATCTGCTTCTTTCTTGAATTCGTAAATCATCATTCTTGCATCATTTGAGTAAATTATTGGTATATTTGAAATCCTCATGACATTTCCAAACTTTTGGCATTATTTAATTTTGTTTATCTGACCTATACTGAAAAATACCATAGCTAGGGTTTCGTGGATTTTTTTGGGTGTTTCTGTTTCAGGGATAATTGGCCATCAAGAAGGGTATGGTTGTGACCGGGATGATGAGACGAGCACAACCATGCCCTTAGAATTCATGCTAGTATGAGAAGAATATCTCAGATTAACAAACTCAATCTGGTCAGAGGACTTCCTAACCTGGAGTTCAATTCAGATGCTCTGTGTGAAGCATGTCAGAAAGGCAAGTTTGCAAAACCAGCTTTCAAATCCAAAAACGTTGTTTCTACCTCCAAGCCATTAGAACTTCTGCACATTGACTTATTTGGACCAGTTAAAACTGCTTCAGTCAGTGGCAAGAAGTATGGGTTAGTAATCGTAGATGACTATAGCAGATGGACATGGGTAAAGTTCTTAAGACACAAGGACGAGTCACACTCTGTGTTTGGCACCTTCTGCAACCAAGTTCAGAATGAAAAGGATCTTAGAATCGTCAAAGTCAGAAGTGATCATGGTGGAGAGTTTGAAAACAAAGATTTTGAGTCATTATTTAATGACAAAGGCATTTTGCATGATTTCTCTTGTCCTAGAACTCCCCAGCAAAATGGAGTTGTAGAACGAAAGAACAGAACATTGCAAGAAATGGTCAGAGCCATGATCAACGAGACTAACATTGCTAAGATCTTCTGGGCAGAGGCAATAAACACAGTGTGTTACATTCAGAATAGAATCTCCATAAGACCTATTCTGGAAAAGACTCCATATGAATTGTGGAAGAACAGAAAGCCCAACATTTCTTATTTTCACCCATTTGGTTGTACATGTTTTATTTTGAATACAACAAATTATTTGAACAAGTTTGACTCTAAAGCACAAAAGTGTATTATGTTAGGATACTCTGAACGCTCAAGAGGGTACAGAGTATACAATACAGAAACACGGATTGTGGAAGAATCAATCAGTGTTCGTTTTGATGATAAGCTTGACTCTCAAAAGTCAAAGCAGAATGAATTCCTTTGAGGTATGGAAGTTGAACTCACAGGTACTAAAGACAAATCATCAAAAGCTCTCAACAGAGACACTCCCTCAACATCAGAAAGAGTAATTGCAAGCAATCCAGCACCTTATGTTGATCAACTTCAGAAAAGACCATCTAGAAGCAGCATGGATCACCCAGAAGAAACAATCTTAGGAAGAAAGGAAGATCCAATCAGAACAAGATCTAGCTTCAGAAACTCTGAAGAATCCCTCATGGGACTGGTTTCTCTAACTGAACCAACAACAATTGATGAAGCTCTTCTGGACAATGACTGGATTCTAGCAATGCAAGAGGAGCTAAATCAATTCACAAGAAATGACGTATGGGATCTAGTTCCCAAACCAAAAGGATTCAACGTCATTGGAACAAAATGGGTGTTCAGAAACAAACTGAATGAACAAGGTGAAGTCATCAGAAACAAAGCACGATTGGTAGCACAAGGTTATAGTCAGCAAGAGGGGATAGACTATACAGAAACCTTTGCTCCAGTCGCCAGGTTAGAATCTATCAGACTCTTAATTTCATTTGCTGTTAATAAAGGCATCACTCTGTATCAGATGGATGTTAAGAGTGCATTCTTAAATGGCTATATAGAAGAAGAGGTATATGTGCACCAACCCCCTGGTTTTGAAAGTTCCAAAAATCCAGAATATGTTTTCAAACTAAAGAAGTCACTCTACGGCCTGAAACAAGCTCCCAGAGCTTGGTATGAAAGACTAAGTAACTTCCTGTTAGAAAAGGAATTCACCAGAGGGAAAGTGGACACAACCTTGTTTTGTAAGACAGTTAAGAATGAAATTTTAGTATGTCAGATTTATGTTGATGACATCATATTTGGATCTACTAAACCTTCTCTGGGAAGAAAGTTTGCTAAGTGTATGCAGGCAGAATTTGAGATGAGCCTAATGGGGGAACTAAAATTCTTTATGGGCATTCAGATTAATCAAACCCCAGAAGGAACTTACATTCATCAGAGAAAATATGTCAGAGAACTTCTGAAGAAATTTGATCTCTCAGAATGTAAGCCATCAAAGATTACAATGCATCCCACGTGCATTCTGGAAAGAGAAGAGGTAAGTAAAAAGGTAGAACAGAAGGTCTACAGAGGTATGATTGGTTCTCTTCTCTATCTGACGGCTTCAAGGCCTGACATTTTATTCAGTGTATTCATTTGTGCTAGATTCCAATCAGATCCTAGAGAATCTCACTTAACAGCAGTTAAGCGAATTTTCAAGTATCTGAAAGGTACTACTAATCTGGGTTTGCTTTATAGAAAATCAAGTGATTACAGCTTAGTAGGATACTGTGATGCTGATTTTGCTGGAGACAGAGTAGAACGTAAAAGCACTTCTGGAAGCTGCCAATTTCTGGGAGAAAATCTGATCTCATGGTCTAGCAAAAGACAATCCACAATTGCTCTATCAACAGCAGAAGCTGAATACATAGCAGCAGCTGGATGCAGTACACAAATGCTCTGGATGAAAAGTCAACTTGAGGACTTCCAGATATTTGAGAGTAACATTCCTATCCTCTGTGACAATACTTCTGCTATTTGTCTTAGTAAAAATCCAATTTTGCATTCTAGGGCTAAGCATATAGAAATAAAACATCATTTTATTAGGGACTATATTCAGAAAGGGATTTTAAATTTTAAATTTATTAACACGGACCATCAATGGGGCTGATATTTTTACAAAACCTCTTTCTGAAGATAGGTTCAACTTCATTCTGAAACATCTCAGCATGAAGCTCTGCCCAGAATAAAATTGTTTTAATTCCATATATTAACCTTCAGAACTTTGTTTATTTTTCTGTGAACTACTGATTAATCTTTCTTCAGATCTTTAGAAGTACAGATTGTATCAGAATCTATCCATGAAGATCTGAGCGCTTCATTTCAAGGATAGAAATATGTTGTTCACTCAAGCAAACAAATGTCATCCAGTCATCAGCTATTTTCTGAGGCTGAACACGCGTTCACGTTTCTGAAAAGGCAAAAGCGCTGATTGGATGCATTGAGACACATGTCATGGGTAACCGTTCCAAATATCTTTCTGAATCCCCTAAAATCAGCCATCATTTAATGCTAATAATCATTATTAATTTCTCTCTCTTGCCTTTTATGTTTTCAAAATTGTTTAGAAATCTATTTAAACACACTTCACACCATTTACACTCTTTTACCTTCACTTTCATTATCTCTCAAACTTACTGATTTCAGCGTTCTTACCTTCTCAAGAAAAACCCTTTCAATCTTTTTCACAAAACCTTCGTGTGAACATGGCTTCTTCCAGCATTCCTACTTCAAGTTCTCAGAAAACAGTGGTATCAGGTTCCATTGAACAATACGAAGAACCCTACAGAACGCTTCTCACACCAGTCAAAAATCTTGAAGTTCTGTCAGAATTGATGCAATAGCAAGCATGTTAACCCAGCAACAGGAAACCAACACCCAAATCAAGAGCATGTTGGAGGCTTTGTTCACACGTCTTCCTCCTCCTTAGAATTTCCTTGTTTTTATAACTTGTTTATTTGTAATATTCGTACATTACTGCTATTTTGAACTTATCATTGCTTCTGTTTTTTTAATATAAATGCTTCTTTGACTCTGAATATTTGTGCTTTTTGATAACTGACAAAAAGGGGGGGAAAGAATGATATTTTTCAATAACGGATTACTGAGACATAAGTCTCAAACATTCTAACATTCTGATCTATTTGAATTTCTTTCTTCTGAAAAGCTTGAACAGGTACAAAATTCTGACGAAAGATACAGTAAAGTACAGTAAAGTTCTGATGCTCAAAGACTCATGGAATTAAAGGGAAGTAATCAACTCGGGGAGTTTTCTCCTCTTAGCTCTGATACCTTTTATTCTTTATTTTTAATTGAAAAAAATATGGTTTTTGTCATCATCAAAAAGGGGGAGATTGTTAGAACATAGTTTGATTCTACAACCCTTAATTAGAGTTTTGATGATAACAAAATACAAGAATAAATAAATTCAAAGATATATATATATATATAGAACAAATATGCTACTTAAAATTATGTTTTGTATTTACAGAAGTTCTGATGGAATCAGCATCAGAAGCATCAGAAGATAAGTAATACATCAGCATCAGAAGATCAATAACATGTGCTACACGTTGAAGCTACCAGATCATACGCTGAAGCTTGATGAACATAATTTGCACATAAAACACTCTGACTCTGATCAAGATCCTTACCAAGTCATCAGCACTCAGAAGCGTCAGCATAAGCTAAAGCAAAGAACACTCTGATTATCATAAAGAACACTATGATTATCATAAAGAACACTCTGAAGCGTTACTAAGTATTCAAGACAGATTAATTTCCAACGGCTTTATTCAAGACAAGATCTTCTCAAAATGGAAAGAACGTTATTATCATTGAAAGTGATTTATGGACGACAACGTTGTGATCGGTGGATCTGGAACTGACTGTTTAACGCTGGTTCGCGAAATGTCGCGGAAGCAAGAGTCGCCACCGTCTTTTATTTTATCCAAATGGAAAGGACAAAAGCACAGAAAAATTCCTTAAAGAGATTGCTCTCGGTTCGGGAGGTAGATTATAGAAAGGGAAGGTGTTAGAACCCTTTCTATCCATGGTTATCCATGGGCTCTTAGATACTTGCTCATTTGTGTTTTCAAAAAGGTTTGTTTGCTTTTCAATGTGGGTTTTAAAAAAGTTTCTTTGAAAATTCCAGTTCGACTCTTGTATCGGTCCTCAAGAGTGTTTGAAAAATTACTTTCGAAAGCTTTTTGAAAATGTGTTGGTGTGAAAAGTATTTTTGAATTTGTTTTGAAATTTAGAGCAAGTATCTAGAGTCGTCTACCTACCCTAAGGAATTCGTCTGTGTAAATGTCCTTTAAAGTAGTTCCATCCCACCATTGAAAGGTAGGTAGCACCACCGTTGGAGGTGTTCGGGTCAATTCGAGGTTCGGGACATAGTGATCACCAGAGAAATGGGAAGACACCTTAGAAGCTACCCTCATGCCAGGTTCCTGGATCATGAGGACTTACTAAGACATCCTCTACTCGACGATCACCTTTCGAGGCAAGGCAACAATGAGGCGTACCCTAGCGGTGGTGTGTGATTTGTTTGTCAGATTCATTTATTTTGTCTTGTCATGTTATAGTGATCTATGCGTTTGTTTTTATTTTAGGTCATTCATTCTTGCATGCTATTATTTAACAATTAAAAAGTTGCGAGAAATGTAAAGTTCCTAGACTATTACAAAGGCGCGGGTCCACATCGCCAAAATTAAACCAGGACCCGATTTGACAAAAAATAAGGAAATAAAGTAAAAGCGCGAAAGATAAATATTTACACAGCTTTGGGAGAGGTACATAAATATTATAAGAAACAAAATAAAAATGCGCGAAACAAATAAAGAATTGCAAGCGAGGGCGTTGGACCATTTTTAATGAAATTAAATTATTATTAAGCAAATTAATTAAATTAAAATAAAAAAGAAATTATTTTTGAGTTTTTTGGGTACTTATGAGAATAATTAAATGAAAGAAAATATTAACCCTAATTCTAGTTGTTTTTTAGTTTATTAAGAAAACATGTTAAAATTTAATCCTAAAATTAATCTAATTATTTACATGCAATTTGATTCATAAAAATATATTATTAATTATTAGTGAAAAGAAAAGAAAAAGGATAAAAAATTGATACAAACCCTAATTCTACAAATTTTAGGTTTTATTGAAAAAAAAACATTAAGATTAATCCTAGATTTAAAAAAAACTAAATTAAATTAATGAGATTTATTTACAAAATATAACATTAAATAAAAATACTTATTTTTTTGTCCTTTTCTGATTTTTATATTGTTTTTATGTTTTTTATGAAAATATTAAATTAAAGAAATTAATTTAAAAAAAATAATTGAAGCAAAAATAGAAAATATGAGAAAAATATAAAAGAAATTGCAAACCATGGGGGGTCTGTCCCCAAATTGGGAGGTAGAGTCCAGTATTTCAGGCCCATTAAGCCTTTGGCCTTGTTGACTCTGACGCTAGCATGTGGCATCTTTGACTTGTGTCCATGATGATCTTCAAACCATGCCCCTTGGATTAGTCTTAGCATGTGCGTGGCAAGCTGGATGGTGAGTGGTATGGTGGACTTCTTGTATTGAAACTGCATAGGATTAGATTTATAGAAAAAATATTGAAAGAGAGTAGGGACCTGGGGTTCGAACCCAGGTCCTGAAGGATACCACCAATATGCTTTGCCAACTGCTCCACACGCGCGTTTTGATTATGTAAATAAACAAATAACATAAGGGAAAATAAGAGTTAGTGGATTTTTTAGCGCGAATTTTTAAACAACCCAATCACTGCTGGCCACATAATCATCTTCTTCATCGTTTGTGTTTTCCCTGAAAATAAAAGAAGGTTAGCGGGGGTTTTAAACCCCCCCAAAACATGCTTGTTTTCAAAATAGCGAATAGGCCATATGGCCTCATAAATTAGGCGCGAGGAGTGTTTTGTTTTCGTCCAAGCATGCTGAGTTCATTCATGGTATTGGCACGTCCTAATTTTACAGCATCCAGAAACGCCTAATTTGAAAGTTGAAGAACCCTAACATCCTTTAATGGTGAATCCTCATATAACACGTGAAAACTCAATCAAAGCATATGGTTAGTTTCAGAATCATCCAATTAGTGTGAATCCATGAAAAAAATGCAATGAATATGCTTGAATATTAAAACACGATTATGAAAAAAATGTGAAAAAGTTTGAATCCCCTATACCGATTCTGGGCGTTAGAGTTGATGTTCTTGATTGGAATGGTCTCCTAGTCACCTTGGCAAGCTAATGGAATGATTACTTTGGCTTGAATCGCCCTAAAACCTCGTTTTCAGTTTTCAACTTTTTGGCAAAAAACTCAAGTTTTGTTCTTGGTGTATGGCGCAGCTGGGAGGTTCTTTTGAATAGGGTTTGCATCAGTACTTATGTGTGAATGATTTAGGTCAAAGAAAACAAATCAAAACCTTTGCATTCATGATTTTCAAGATTTGATTCTTAAGGATCTTTTTTCAATATTTCTTCATGAAGAATCATGTCAATTTGCTCCAATTCTTTCCTTTTTTGGTATGCACGAAATCCTTAGTGAATCATGAGTGATTGTCTTGCACAAAAAGATTTGAAAACCTAGTTTTAGTATTTTTCATATATTTTAATTAATTAAATGAATTTCTAGAATTTAAAAATTCAAATAAATAAAATAAAAATGATGAGAAACTTCCCTTTGGGCCAAATGGTCGTGCACATGCCTTGGATGATGAATTTTGGAAGAAAAAGAGGCCCATTAGCATTTTTAAGACCTTTGAAGCAATGTTGACTTTTCAAAATATCCAAAAATTTCCCAACTTCCACAAGGCATATCTTGCTCAATTTTTAAACTTTACTCATGTTCTTGGACATTTTGGAAAGGTATTTGAGTCCTCTAACCAATGCCTTTGGTCCCATGTCATTTTGATTTACCAATCTCAAGTTATGGCCTTTGACTTAAAGTCCCTTTTTGTTGACTCTTGAAAATGACCTATAATGTTGAAATTGATAACTTTTTGTGAGAGCATTTCTTAGACTTGAAGTGTGAAGAGGAGTTGCAGGAAATGTCTTTATATTCAAAATGAGCTTTGGATGGAATTTTTCTGATAATCCATGTGAAAGTTATGCCTTGGTCAAGTTACAGTTGACTTTTTCAACTGTCCAAATATGGAAACTTTTGCATCTTGAGACTTTTTGAGCCAATCTTTGAGAATCATGATCAAGCATTGATCAAATGATGTTTGTGGCTTCAAAATGAGATGTTGACCAAAATTTTGAACTTTTGACTGTCAAATGACCATTTTGCCCCTGCAGTTGACTGTAGTGCAATTAGGGTTTTTGACTGTGCAATCTTGTGCTGTAAGTCTTGAAACTTGATATGAGGATGCTTGACCATGTTTGTAGGCATGTGGGATTTGATTGGACCCTTGGAAACTTAATTTTCTTTTCCAGAACCAAAACCCTAGTTTTGACTGGTAGGAGGCCTTGAACTGTGCAACCCTTGGGGAATTTTGAAGCATTGACTTGGCAAATTCTTGAAGAATATGGGAGGGAAAATTTTGGGGTACAACAAACGTATCTTTGCCTTGGCTATATAAACAAGTCTGTGTGAGAAAAGAAAAGGCTAATATTCGCGCACGCACTCATACAATTCGCTAAGCCTTCAAACCACGATCATTCAATCGCTTTAGCAATCCAGTTTCATTCTAAGCTTAAATTTGTGTATTATCACAGTTGTGGTAAACTGTTTTATTAGAAAACATCAAACACATTATTGTTCAATTATTTTGTAAAGAGATTTCCTTGAGATAAATCGGTTTATGGTTATACTCAAGAAGGCTTTAACAGTTGTTAAAGTAGTTGTTGTATTCCTTTGAATATAGTGGATTAAGACCTCGTTGGAGAGAGGCGAAATCACCTTGACGGGTGGACTGGAGTAGTTTGAGATCAAATGAACCAAGATAAAAATACAGTGTTGTTTAAGCTTTTGATTTAAGTTTTACAATTCAACCCCCCTTCTTGTGTTTTTCATATCTTCAATTGGCATCAGAGCGCCTGGTTCTGAGCTTATAACACTTAATCGTGTCAGTACAAGATCCAGCGTCAGAAAAACACAATGGCAGGACCAAATCAAAACATCAGCAATGACAACAATGAAGAAAGAGACAAATTCAGTGGAAAACCTCCAGTCTTTGATGGAGAGAACTTTGACTACTGGAAAGACAGAATTGAGAGTTTCTTTCTGGCCCATGATGCTGATCTGTGGAACATGGTGACTGATGGATACACGCACCCAGTGGATGGAAGTGGTCAGAAGATTGACAGGAAAATAATGTCTGATCAACAAAAGCGTGATTTCAGAAATCATCACAAGGCCAGAACAATTCTTCTCAACGCCATCTCTTATTCAGAATATGAAAAGATATCAAACAGAGACACTGCAAAGAATATGTTTGACTCTCTGAGAATGACGCATGAAGGCAACATTCAAGTCAAAGAAACCAAAGCTCTTGCGCTCATTCAGAAGTATGAGGCATTCAAGATGGAAGAGAGTGAATCAATAGAAACTATGTTTTCAAGATTTCAAATTCTTGTTGTTGGTATCAAAGTTCTTGACAAAGGGTATTCTACTGTTGATCGCGTTAAGAAGATCATCAGAAGCTTGCCAAAACAATGGAGGCCAATGGTCACAGCGCTTAAGCTAGCCAAGGATCTCAACAAAATCTCTCTGGAGGAACTTGTCAACTCCCTCAGAAGTCACGAGATAGAGCTAGAAGCAGATGAACCTCAAAAGCAAGGTAAGCCATTAGCTTTAAAATCTAACAGAAAATATGACTCCAAAGTTTTACAGGTTCTAGAAGAAACCTCTGATGGGTCTTCATCAGAAGAAGATGAACTATATCTCCTCTCTAGAAGGGTGAACCAATTATGGAAGCAGAGGCAAAGGAAGTTCAGGAATCCCAGAAGATCAGAGAATCAGAATGAATCTTTCTCCAGATTTAGAAGGTCAGAATCCTCCTCTGGACACAGAAGATCTGAAGGCTCTTCAGGAAACAGAAAGCCAAACAACAAAGACATCATCTGCTATGAATGTAACGAGAAAGGGCACTACAAAAGTGATTGCCCAAAACTTTAGAAGGAAAAGCCCAAAAAGAAGTTTGGCAAGGAAAAGAAGAAAAGTCTCATGGCTACATGGGATGATTCTGACACATCTGAAGCTGACTCAGAATCAGATGATGAAAGAGCAAACATAGCTCTCATGGCAAACATAACAGAAGACAGTGAAGCTTCTGAGTCAGACTCTGAATCAGACACAGAAGAGGTATTCCCTGACTTTGCTATAAACTTTACTAAGGTTGAACTAGCTGAAAGCCTTAATGAAATTCTAGAAAGATATCAGCAGATCAGAGTCAAATTCAGAAACCTGAAAAGGAATCTTTCTTCTGACTCTGATAAGACTGAGAGTCTCAAATTGGAGAATTCTGAGTTAAAAGATAAAATTTCAAAATTAGAAAATCTATTGCAAAACTCTCAGAAGGAAACAATCCCTGAAACTCCCAGCAGTGCTGATGAGATCATCAAGGAGTATGATCACAGCTTTCAGAAGTTTCTAGCTAAAAACATAGATAGAAGCAAAATGGCTTTAATGATCTATGCAGTTAGCAGAAATGGCAGAAAAGGGATAGGATATCAAGGTAAGGTACCTACACCAAAGAATGCCATGGATTTAGTTATAAAACGCACTTCACTTGATTCACACTTTGTATATGGGCACACACATGACATAAAATATACTAGTAGTGATTACTCTGTCAAACCAAAATTCAACCAGAGTTTTGGTAAAACTAACAAATCAGAACCCAAGAAAATATGGGTACCTAAGGATAAAATAATACATGTGGCATATATCTTTAGCAGCAAAGCAAAAACACCAGTCATGGTACCTGGACTCTGGTTGCTCACGACACATGACGGGAAGAAGGCAGATGTTCCAAAGCCTGGAACTTAAGCCTGGAGGCCATGTAGGTTTTGGAGGCAATCAGAGAGGAAAGATCATTGGCTCTGGAATAGTAGGTAATGGAAATCTTCCCTCTATAAGTAATGTTTTATTAGTAGATGGATTAATGCATAACCTGTTATCCATAAGTCAATTAAGTGATAAAGGTTATGATATAATCTTCAATCAAAATTCATGCAAAGCTGTTAGTCAGAAAGATGGGACTATCCTATTTAATGGAAAGAGGAGAAACAACATTTATAAAATAAAACTTTCTGAACTAAAAAGTCAGAATGTAAAGTGTCTTCTGTCTGTTAACAACGAGCAATGTATCTGACACAGAAGATTGGGACATGCTAGTATGAGAAGAATATCTCAGATTAACAAACTCAATCTGGTCAGAGGACTTCCTAACCTGAAGTTCAATTCAGATGCTCTGTGTGAAGCATGTCAGAAAGGCAAGTTTGCAAAACCAGCTTTCAAATCCAAAAACGTTGTTTCTACCTCCAAGCCATTAGAACTTCTGCACATTGACTTATT
The DNA here is from genome assembly GCA_948472305.1 of Vicia faba. Taxonomy (NCBI): domain Eukaryota; kingdom Viridiplantae; phylum Streptophyta; class Magnoliopsida; order Fabales; family Fabaceae; genus Vicia; species Vicia faba. The sequence goes on along the minus strand of OX451738.1, from coordinate 1,610,377,672 downwards.
TGGACCAGTTAAAACTGCTTCAGTCAGTGGCAAGAAGTATGGGTTAGTAATCGTAGATGACTATAGCAGATGGACATGGGTAAAGTTCTTAAGACACAAGGACGAGTCACACTCTGTGTTTGTCACCTTCTGCAACCAAGTTCAGAATGAAAAGGATCTTAGAATCGTCAAAGTCAGAAGTGATCATGGTGGAGAGTTTGAAAACAAAGATTTTGAGTCATTCTTTAATGACAAAGGCATTCTGTATGATTTCTCTTGTCCTAGAACTCCCCAGTAAAATGGAGTTGTAGAACGTAAGAACAAAACATTGCAAGAAATGGCCAGAACCATGATCAATGAGACTAACGTTGCTAAGATCTTCTGGGCAGAGGCAATAAACACAGTGTGTTACATTGAGAATAGAATCTCCATAAGACCTATTCTGGAAAAGACTCCATATGAATTGTGGAAGAACAGAAAGCCCAATATTTCTTATTTTCACCCATTTGGTTGTACATGTTTTATTTTGAATACAAAAAATTATTTGAACAAGTTTGACTCTAAAGCACAAAAGTGTATTATGTTAGGATACTCTGAACGCTCAAGAGGGTATAGAGTATACAATACAGAAACACAGATTGTGGAAGAATCAATCAGTGTTCGTTTTGATGATAAGCTTGACTCTCAAAAGTCAAAGCAGAATGAATTCCTTGCAGGTATGGAAGTTGAACTCACATGTACTAAATACAAATCATCAGAAGCTCTCAACAGAGACACTCCCTCAACATCAGAAAGAGTAATTGCAAGCAATCCAGCACCTTATGTTGATCAACTTCAGAAAAGACCATCCAGAAGCAGCATGGATCACCCAGAAGAAACAATCTTAGGAAGAAAGGAAGATCCAATCAGAACAAGATCTAGCTTCAGAAACTCTGAAGAATCCCTCATGGGACTGGTTTCTCAAGCTGAACCAACAACAATTGATGAAGCTCTTCTGGACAATGAATGGATTCTAGCAATGCAAGAGGAGCTAAATCAATTCACAAGAAATGACGTATGGGATCTAGTTCCCAAACCAAAAGGATTCAACGTCATTGGAACAAAATGGGTGTTCAGAAACAAACTGAATGAACAAGGTGAAGTCATCAGAAACAAAGCACGATTGGTAGCATAAGGTTATAGTCAGCAAGAGGGGATAGACTATACAGAAACCTTTGCTCCAGTCGCCAGGTTAGAATCTATCAGACTCTTAATTTCATTTGCTGTTAATAAAGGCATCACTCTGTATCAGATGGATGTTAAGAGTGCATTCTTAAATGGCTATATATAAGAAGAGGTATATGTGCACCAACCCCCTGGTTTTGAAAGTTCCAAAAATCCAGAATATGTTTTCAAACTAAAGAAGTCACTCTACGGTCTGAAACAAGCTCCCAGAGCTTGGTATGAAAGACTAAGTAACTTCCTGTTAGAAAAGGAATTCACCAGAGGGAAAGTGGACACAACCTTGTTCTGTAAGACAGTTAAGAATGACATTTTAGTATGTCAGATTTATGTTGATGACATCATATTTGGATCTACTAAACCTTCTCTGGGAAGAAAGTTTGCTAAGTGTATGCAGGCAGAATTTGAGATGAGCCTAATGGGGGAACTAAAATTCTTTATGGGCATTCAAATTAATTAAACCCCAGAAGGAACTTACATTGATCAGAGAAAATATGTCAGAGAACTTCGGAAGAAATTTGATCTCTCAGAATGTAAGCCATCAAAGATTCCAATGCATCCCACGTGCATTCTGGAAAGAGAAGAGGTAAGTAAAAAGGTAGAACAGAAGGTCTACAGAGGTATGATTGGTTCTCTTCTCTATCTGACGGCTTCAAGGCCTGACATATTATTCAGTGTATGCATTTGTGCTAGATTCCAATCAGATCCTAGAGAATCTCACTTAACAGCAGTTAAGCGAATTTTCAAGTATCTGAAAGGTACTACTAATCTGGGTTTGTTTTATAGAAAATCAAGTGATTACAGCTTAGTAGGATACTGTGATGCTGATTTTGCTGGAGACAGAGTAGAACGTAAAAGCACTTCTGGAAGCTGCCAGTTTCTGGGAGAAAATCTGATCTCATGGTCCAGCAAAAGACAATCCACAATTGCTCTATCAACAGCAGAAGCTGAATACATAGCAGCAGTTGGATGCAGTACACCGATGCTCTGGATGAAAAGTCAACTTGAGGACTTCCAGATATTTGAGAGTAACATTCCTATCCTCTGTGACAATACTTCTGCTATTTGTCTTAGTAAAAATCCAATTTTGCATTCTAATGCTAAGCATATAGAAATAAAACATCATTTTATTAGGGACTATATTCAGAAAGGGATTTTAAATTTTAAATTTATTAACACAGACCATCAATGGGCTGATATTTTTACAAAACCTCTTTCTGAAGATAGGTTCAACTTCATTCTAAAACATCTCAGCATGAAGCTCTGCCCAGAATAAAATTGTTTTAATTCCATATATTAACCTTCAGAACTTTGTTTATTTTTCTGTGAACTACTGATTAATCTTTCTTCAGATCTTTAGAAGTACAGATTGTATCAGAATCTATCCATGAAGATCTGAGCGCTTCATTTCAAGGATAGAAATATGTTGTTCACTCAAGCAAACAAGTGTCATCCAGTCATCAGCTATTTTCTGAGGCTGAACACGCGTTCACGTTTCTGAAAAGGCAAAAGCGCTGATTGGATGCATTGAGACACATGTCATGGGTAACCGTTCCAAATATCTTTCTGAATCCCCTAAAATCAGCCATCATTCAATGCTAATAATCATTATTAATTTCTCTCTCTTGCCTTTTATGTTTTCAAAATTGTTTAGAAATCTATTTAAACACACTTCACACCATTTACACTCTTTTACCTTCACTTTCATTATCTCTCAAACTTACTGATTTCAGCGTTCTTACCTTCTCAAGAAAAACCCTTTCAATCTTTTTCACAAAACCTTCGTGTGAACATGGCTTCTTCCAGCATTCCTACTTCAAGTTCTCAGAAAACAGTGGTATCAGGTTCCACTGAACAATACGAAGAACCCTACAGAACGCTTCTTACACCAGTCAAAAATCTTGAAGTTCTGTCAGAATTGATGCAATAGCAAGCATGTTAACCCAGCATTAGGAAACCAACACCCAAATCAAGAGCATGTTGGAGGCTTTGTTCACACGTCTTCCTCCTCCTTAGAATTTCCTTTTTTTATAACTTGTTTATTTGTAATATTCGTACATTACTGCTATTTTGAACTTATCATTGCTTCTGTTTTTTAATATAAATGCTTCTTTGACTCTGAATATTTATGCTTTTTGATAACTGACAAAAAGGGGGAGAAAGAATGATATTTTTCAATAACGGATTACTGAGACATAAGTCTAAAACATTCTAACATTCTGATCTATTTGAATTTCTTTCTTCTGAAAAGCTTGAACAGGTACAAAATTCTGATGAAAGATACAGTAAAGTACAGTAAAGTTCTGATGCTCAAAGACTCATGGAATTAAAGGGAAGTAATCAACTCAGGGGGAGTTTTCTCCTCTTAGCTCTGATACCTTTTATTCTTTATTTTTAATTGAAAAAAATATGGTTTTTGTCATCATCAAAAAGGGGGAGATTGTTAGAACATAGTTTGATTCTACAACCCTTAATTAGAGTTTTGATGATAACAAAATACAAGAATAAATAAATTCAAAGATATATATATAGAACAAATATGCTACTTAAAATTATGTTTTGTATTTACAGAAGTTCTGATGGAATCAGCATCAGAAGCATCAGAAGATAAGTAATACGTCAGCATCAGAAGATCAATAACATGTGCTACACGCTGAAGCTACCAGATCATACGCTGAAGCTTGATGAACAGAATTTGCGCATAAAATATTCTGACTCTGATCAAGATCCTTACACAGTCATCAGCACTCAGAAGCGTCAGCATAAGCTAAAGCAAAGAACACTCTGATTATCATAAAGAACACTCTGAAGCGTTACTAAGTATTCAAGACAGATTAATTGCCAACGGCTTTATTCAAGACAAGATCTTCTCAAAAAGGAAAGAACGTTATTATCATTGAAAGTGATTTATAGACGACAACGTATCTTTGCCTTGGCTATATAAACAAGTCTGTGCGAGAAAAGAAAAGGGTAATATTCACGCACGCACTCATACAATTCGCTAAGCCTTCAAACCATGCTCATTCAATCGCTTTAGCAATCCAATTTCATTCTAAGCTTAAATTTGTGTATTATCACAGTTGTGGTAAACTGTTTTATTAGAAAACATCAAACACATTATTGTTCAATTATTTTGTAAAGAGATTTCCTTGAGATAAACCGGTTTGTGGTTATACTCAAGAAGGCTTTAACAGTTGTTAAAGTAGTTGTTGTATTCCTTTGAATATAGTAGATTAAGACCTCGTTGGAGAGAGGCGAAATCACCTTGACGGGTGGACTGGAGTAGTTTGAGATCAAACGAACCAGGATAAAAATACAGTGTTGTTTAAGCTTTTGATTTAAGTTTTACAATTCAACCCCCCTTCTTGTGTTTTTCACATCTTCAACACCATTAATGGCCAATTTAAAACCACGCGCGCATATTTTTGTTCTGACCAATAATCTTTGTTTTATTTTATTATATTTTATTTGTAGTATATTAATATACAAAACCAAGTGGCCTAGTGGCAAAGCAAGCGCTCCAAACACCATCAGGACCTGGGTTCGAATCCCAGGTCCCCCACCTTCTTTGATAATTTTGCTTTTCAGGTGATTACGTACATATGCCTAGCTGCAGCCCATCATACATCCTCGTGCATCCAAGGGACAGATGGCCAATGGCCAGATCTAATGGATGGGGATGGAAGGACCACCAAGGCTTTGGTCAACGCGTGCACACAAGATCACCAAGAGTCAAACGAGGCCAACACAATTGGGCCTTCAGCTTGCTATTCAGACTCCCTAATTCAGGCCCATACCCCCTCTCTCTTTCTATTTTATTTACTTTGCTTATTTATTTTATTTGTCTTTTTAATTTAGTGATTAATTTAGATTAATTTCTTTCATAAAATAAAAACCACAAAAAAATCGTTTCTTTAACAAAAAAGGGTCAAAACCCTAGAATTTTGCGCTCGATTTAATTTCCCGCATGCGATTTACTTTCTTTTACCAATGATGTATTTGCCTCCGGTTTGTAATAGCTTAATAGGACTTTTATTGTTTTTTATCTCTTTATTTATTTTTAAAGGGTTTATCTTTGGCGATGTAAATACCTGACGCCTTGTAATTTAATTTCTGCGCTTTTATTTTCCGCAAATTATAACTGTTAGATGTTTGATAATAGGAATGCATGACAAGACTGAATGTTTTAACCTAAAATCAACTTAGATCACCATTAACATGTACAAAGACAAAAATAAACTGAAAACGACACACTCGCACATGCGCACTCTTAGGGTACACCCCACTTGGTTTCCTTCGTACACGGTCATTGAGTATAGGTCACTTTAGAGGTCGCCCTCTTGTCTAAAAGATCATAGTCGCCTCGAAACGGTTGCCTCGGATATGGTTGCCTCAAACAAATGATCTAAGACATTAGGGTTTCCGCTAAGGCATCCTAACATTGCTTTAGTGACCGTAAGTCCCTCATTCGAATTGACCCTTAAACTCCAACGACAGTGTTACCTACTCATCAATAGTAGGATAGCACTGTCTAAAGGAAATTAGCATAGAACGATTCCTTTTTTTGAGTAGGTAGATGGTTCTTAGATACTTGCTCTTTCAAAAAACAAAAACTTTTCACACTTACACTTTTTGAACAAAGTTTTCAAAAACACTTCATACGCTCTTGAGGACAGAAGCAAGAGTTAAATCGAAGTTTTCAAACAAAAACTTTTTTTTCCAAAACTCACAAGCACAAAGAAAAACAATTTTGAAAACAATTGAGCAAGTACCTAAGAGCCCGTGGATAACCATTGATAGAAAGGGTGCTAATACCTTCCCTTTCTATAATCTACCCCCCGAACCCGAGAAATATCTCGAAAAAGGAATTTTTCTGTGCTTTTTTCCTTTCCTTGTTGGATAAAATAAAAGTCGGTGGCGACTCTTGCTTACCGCGACATTTTGCGAAAACAAACGCAAAACGCAAACCAGCATTCCAAAAAACAGTCAGTTCTTCCCACCGTATCACAGAACTGGCGACTCTGCTGGGGACGTTTAATAAGTGGGGTGTACCTTAGGAAAAGTTCATAATGTTTTCAATTGCTTGATTTGTATGATTTATCTTTGTGGGCTTAAATTAGAGTTACTATAGATCCTAACCCGGATCTGGGGATACCCTTTAGGTAAGTAGCAATAAACTGTGAGGGAACTGTACGGCGTAGACCGATACGGTTGAAGTAGTAGCTACGTTGGTGTGGCACTTTAGTATCTACCGATATCCCTTGTGGCGCAACAAGGAGAATATGGGTCTGCTAAGGGGTCATTAAGCACCAAATGACCTTAGAACCTTTAAATTGACCAACTTGGCCATAGAATAGTAGCAGTATGCTACACTCATTGAGACTAAACTCTCGCGATGATTCCAGCCGCAAGAAAAGGTTGCTAAACTGGAATTATGACCGATCGAGGGTAGTCAGTGATATTGAGATCCTCTAGAACCCGGTTACTATTTTTAGGACAGGTTTGAACCAACTGAACTGAAAGAGGGTAGTACCTAGACTCCTTGCCATCCTGAAATCTAAGGGCTCTCTGTGTGACTTGTGTGCCTTTACCATGTTTGCTTTTTGTGGATACTTGTGGTGTGTTTTCTATCATGACATCATGACATTGCATGCATCTTGCATTGGACTAACCTATTTCAAAGACATGAGGGATTCATCTTTGTTCTGTTTTGTAGGTCATGGCACCCATGCGTAGAAACACCATCCGGATCAACTTTGTCCAGGTTCCCACTCTGCTTAAAGAATTGGTTGCAAAGATGCCAGATACCACCTCCTTCATCAGAAGACATAGGCACCTTCTTGGTTTGGTCACTTCCAAATTGGATGAACAGATGATGAGAGTCTTAGTCCAGTTCTTTGATCCACTGTACCATTGCTTTACTTTTCCAGACTACCAGCTAGTCCCTACCTTGGAAGAGTTCTCTGATCTACTGGGTATCTCTATTCTGGAGCAGACCCCGTTCACAGGTTGGGAGAAAGTCCTTAGGCCGGAAGAAATTGCTTCAGCCCTCCATCTGACAAAGGCTGAGGTAATGTCTAATTGGGAAACTCGTAGTGGAGCAAAGGGCTTCTTGACTAAATTATTGGTTGGTAAAGCTAATCATTTCTGGGACAGTCTAGACTTCCATGTGTTTGAAGACATTCTGGCTCTTCTGATATATGGTTTGGTATTGTTTCCTAACTCTGATTCCTTTGTTGACGTGAATGCGGTAAAGATCTTCATGTTCGGTAATCCAGTACCCACTCTCTTGGGTGACATCCTTAATTCTCTTTATGCCCGTACTGCTCAGAGGCGGGGAACCCTTATGTGTTGTGCTCCTTTGTTGGCGAGGTGGTTTATTTCTCACCTCCCCAAATCAATTCTGAAGAACAAGGAAGGCATGGGCTGGGCCTATAGGATTATGTCTCTCTCTCATAATGACATCATTTGGACTATTAAGGGTATGGACGAGGTGGCTATTATTAATCGCTGTGGGGAATACCCCAATGTTCCACTGATAGGAACCAATGGAGGAATCACTTATAATTTGTGCTTAGCCTTACATCAGTTTGGGCGAGCTAGAAGGGAAGGACCTCATGAGTTGCTAATGCCTAGTATTGTCTTTGACTTCCAAGGGGATAGTGACGAGCAATGCCGCAGATTCATAAGAGCTTGGGATAGAGTACACAGGTATGATCCGCACGAGTTGGGTGCAAAGACTTCTCTTCCGATGGAGCCTTATCTCTGATGGGTTCGTATCCGTGCCCAAAACTGGGAATTCCCTACGAAGCCATCTTGCCTATAATTGTTGAAGTTGCTGATGAAGAAGGGGTTCCTCCTACCATCCTCCACCCTTACATGCCTACTGACATTGGGGCATTGAAGAGGTCCTGGATGCAGCTGAGGGAGGAACGGGATACTTATAGAGAAAAGTATCACGAGCAAGAGCAGAAGATCCAGAAGTTGACAAGGCAGCTAGAGAACAAACGGATCCTCAATGACTATGTCCGCACCGACAAGAAACGACCATGGGAGCACTGATTGTCTTTTGATTATTTCTAGTTTTGATTTACTTTTCAGTTTTCCTTTCTTGTAACGCCTTAAAGGCATCCGTTGAACAATTGAATTTCAAGTTTTTCTAATAAAAGTGTGTTCATTTTTTGGTTTACGAATTTGAACCTCTCGACGTCTTTGAAATCATACCATACACATTTCATTCCATGCACCTCATAACAGGTACCCTTATAGGTTTCTCATCTTCTTCGCTGTTTATTTCAACATCATGTCTTCTGAACCATCAACTGAACAAGCAATCAAGGCTCTACAGGCTCAAAATGCCCAGTTCCAAGAATTGTTCATGAACCTGGCTAAGGGTCAGCAAGATCTGAAGGCCCTTATCCTGAAGGAGAAGAAGAAAAAGAAGAAGAAGAAGACGGTCCTATTTAATATGGGTCGCAGATTCGGAAATGACTTGCGAGAAGAGGTTGATTTGACCCCCTCATCTGGAGGGAAGGATAATCAGGAAGAAAGGAGGGCTCCTAGCCCTGTGGTTTCAGACAACGAGATCGACTTCGACGAAGACCAGTATCCTCCGGCTGAGGATAGATACAAGAAACTGGAAGACCGGTTGAGTGCGATGGAAGTTCAGAAGGTGCTTGGTCTGGACTTTGGAGATCTGGGTCTGTCATCTGGGGTGGTAATTCCCCACAAGTTCAAAGCACCAGCTTTTGCTAAATACGACGGAGTCTCTTGTCCGAAACTGCACCTCCGTTCGTATGTTAGGAAGATCCAGCCGTACACCGCTGACAAGAATCTCTGGATCCACTTCTTTCAAGACAGTCTCTCAGGGTCTCAGCTTGAATGGTTTTACCATCTAGAAGGAGCTAGTATCCGCAATTGGGAAGACTTGGTTGCTGCTTTCTACAAGCAGTACCAATACAATGCCGACCTCGCTCCCATGCGTACCCAACTCCAGGGTATGTCAATGGGTGCGGGAGAAGGTTTCAAAGATTATGCTCAGAAGTGGAGGGACCTCGCTGGAAGAGTGCAACCACCCCTGGCTGATAGGGAGCTAGTGGATATGTTTTTGGGGACCTTGTCTGGTCCGTATTTCAACCATCTGATTGGAAGTTCTTCGTTCGGGTTTACGGAGCTGATTATGACTGGGGAAAGGATTGAGGTTGGTATCAAATTCGGTAAAATACATAAGGGTGCTTCGTCAAGCACCGAGAAGAAGCCTTTTAAGAAAGAGTCGAGTGTTGTTTACAGTTCAAAAAGTCAGAATAGGCCTGAACGCTGCTGTGATCGGTGGATCTGGAACTGACTGTTTAACGCTGGTTCGCGAAATGTCGCGGAAGCAAGAGTCGCCACCGTCTTTTATTTTCTCCAAATGGAAAGGACAAAAGCACAGAAAAATTCCTTTTAAGAGATTGCTCTCGGTTCGGGAGGTAGGTTATAGAAAGGGAAGGTGTTAGCACCCTTTCTATCCATGGTTATCCATGGGCTCTTAGATACTTGCTCATTGTGTTTTCAAAATTGTTTGTTTGCTTTTCAATGTGGGTTTAAAAGTTTCTTTTGAAAAATTTCAGATCGACTCATACGTCAGAGTGTTTGAAAAATTTGCTTTGAAAGCTTTTGAAAAGTGTCGGTGTGAAAAGATTTTTGTTTGTTTTGAGATTAGAGCAAGTATCCTTGAGAACCTACCTACCCTAAGGAATTCGTCCGTGTAAGAGTCCTTTAAAGCAGTGCCATCCCACCATTGAGAGGTAGGTAGCACCACCGTTGGAGGTGTTCGGGTCAATTCGAAGGTTCGGGACATGGTGATCACCAGAGCAATGGGAAGACACCTTAGAAGCTACCCTCATGCCAGGTTCCCGGATCATGAGGACTTACTAAGACGTCCTCTACTCGACGATCACCTTTCGAGGCAAGGCAACAGTGAGGCGTACCCTAGGGATGGTGTGTGCGAATCGTGTGTCATGTTTCAGTTATTTGTCTTGTCATGTTTGTCGTGTTCTACGCTTGATTTTATTTTAAGTCCATTCATTCTTGCATGCATATTTAACAGTTATAAATTGCGAGGAAATAAAGCTAGACTATTACAAATGGCGCGGGTCCACATCGCCAAAATTAAACCGGACCCGATTTAGCGGAAAAATAAATAATGCGAAGAAATAAAGTGCGAAAAGTAAATTACAATGCCTTGGGAGATTTACAAAATTATAATTAACGACATAAGATAAAGGCGCAAATTAAAGAATTAAAGCGAAACTAGGGCGTTGGACCCTTTTGCAAATAATTAAAAGTTAATGAGAATTAAAAATTAAATGATTAAATGTTTTTTTGGTATTTTGTATTTTTTAGATTTAATGGAAAAAAGAAATTAATTAAAATTAAATTAAGAAGCAAACCCTAATTCTAATATTTTTTATTTATTAAGAAAGAATTAAAATAAGATCTAAATTAACCTAAAATTTATGTACAATTTAAATAGGAAAATAAATAAATAAATAAATAATAATTATTATTCTAAAAAAGAGGGGAAAAATATTAAAAGGAATAAAAAATAGCAATTAACCTAATTCTACATTTTTGGATTTTTATTAAAAAGAAATTAATATTAAAACCTAATTAAACTAAGTAATCTACATTTTTATTTATTCATGAAAATAATTAATATATAAATATTTATTAATTTTGGCCTTTTCTGATTTTTTAGTGTTTTTATATTTTATAGAAAAAAAATAAATTAATTAATTAAAGCAATAAAAATAAATAATATAATAATTAAAACAATAAAAATAAATAATCAAACCAGGGTGGGGTGTTGCCCCAAAATAAGGAGGTATAACTTTGAGAGGCCTGGACTTTAGGCCCAATGCTATCCAGAATTTGTTGACTTTCTGAATCCAGTAGGACGCGTTGACTGGGAGTGTATGATACGCTTTGAATTCTGGCCTTTGATCCAACGTTGGGATGTACGTGGCTGGCTTGATGATGGAGGCACATGGTGTATTGTGATGCTTACGCTGCATGGGAACGGTTATCACAAAATAATAAACGAAATATGCAAGACCTGGGACTTGAACCTAGGTCGTTGAGGTCACAAGCGTTGTCCACTGGCCAGCTGAGCTAAGCGCATTTAGTTAACATAGAATAAACAATAAATATTATAAAAAGAACGCGTTAGTGCTTATGAGAATTCGCGCGAAAATTTAAACTGGCGAATCACAGGCTGCCACCACTTCATCTTCTTCACGCCCCCTATAATATAAACAATATGGCAACGGTTTATGGAGCGTGGCCTAAAGCTATATATCAAAAAATAGCGATTAGACCCTCGACGCTCATAAATTGAGCGCGAGGGTTGGAAGCTGTTCGTCTGATCGTGCTCAATGCAATGGCAAAGGTCTGGAGCTCCAATTTTACATTATCCCAAAAGCCCCAAATTAGCAAGCCTGCAAACCCTAGTATGTGACAATGGCATAATCGTGTATGTGACTCAAAAACACAATCAAACGTTGCAGTTAGTTCAGAAACATCAATATAAACATGAATCCATGAAAAAAAATGCAAAATAATGCTTAATTCATGCTATGCGATTTCAAGATGTTCTTGATACGGTTTGAGTTCCAGATACCAGTTCAAGGCGTTTGAGTTGATGCCAATGGTTGGAATATGTCCAGGAATGTCTGAGAATGCTAATGGGATCAAAATCGAAGCTTGAATTGACCTCTAATGCACTTTTCAGTTTTGAGTTTTTTTGTGAAATTTTCAATATGCAATGGAGTTATGGGGCGCAGCTTTTAGTCTTCTAGCCATTAGGTCTTGTTCTAATACTTGTAAGGAAGCAATTAGGTCAACAATTTCAACCAAAATCTCTTGCAATTATGATTTCATATATTTGATTTTGAAAAATCTTTTTTCATATCTTTTCATGTGCAACTTGGTTCAAATCTGATCAAAACTTATCAAAACTTGCCATAATCCATTAAGCACGAAATATTGACATGATAATGTGCATAAAAAGATTTTTTAAGTTAAGGTTATATTTTTCATGAATTAAAATGATTTAAATGAATATAAATTAATATTAATTCAAATAAATAATTAAAAAATATGAGAATACTTCCCTTTGGGCCTAGTGGTCGTGCATAGGCTTGGCATGAAGAAATTTGGAAGAAAAATGGGCCCATTTGCATTTTTAGGCCTTTTGCATCAATGTTGACTTTTCAAAATTCCTAAAAATTTCCCAACTTCCACAAGGCATAACGTGGTCAATTTTTAAGCTTTTCACATGTTCTTGGACATTTTGGAAAGGTCTTTGAGTCCTTTAACCAATGCCTTTGGTCCCATGTCATTTTGATTTACCAATCTCAAGTTATGGCCTTTGACTTAAAGTCACTTTTTGTTGACTTTTGAAAATGACCTATAATGTTGAAATTGATAACTTTTTGTGAGAGCATTTCTTGGACTTGGAATATGAAGATGAATTGTAGGAAATGTCTTTCTCTTCAAAATGAGCTTTGGATGGAATTTTTCTGATAATCCATGTGAAAGTTATGCTCTGGTCAATTTCAGTTGACTTTTTCAGCTGTCCAAATATAGCAACTTTTGCATCTTTGATGATTTCTGAGCCAAATTTTGAGAATCATGATCAAGCATTGATCAAATGATGTTTGTGGCTTCAAAATGATATATTGACCAAAAATTTGAACTTTTGACTGTCAAATGACCATTTTGCCCCTACAGTTGACTGTAGTGCAATCTAGGGTTTTGACTGTGCAATCTTGAGCTGAATGCCTTGAAACTTGACATGAGGATACTTGACCATCTTTGTAGGCATATGAGACTTGATTGGGCCTTTGAAAAGTTCATTTGCTTGACCAGAACCCAAACCCTAGTTTTGACTGTATAGGAGACAGTTGAGCTGCACAACCCTGGGGGGAATTTTGTGACCTTGACTTTGACAATTCTTGATGAATATGGGAGGGCAAATTTTGGGGTACAACAGTTGCCCCTGTTCAATTTTCTTAGACCTGAGGATGCAGATTGGCTGACGTGCCTTTCGTAATCCGAGGGTAAAAGATGATTGAACACTAAAGTGCCCAGAAATTTGCGCTCACATAGTGACGGTGATGGGGGCATGGGCTTATAGATGCCATTTAGAGATTGCTGGATAGGATGATGGGTTTATAGATGCCATCTGGATGTTGATCGCGTAGGAGAATCCTTAGCGAGAACTTGCATACCTGCAAAACAGAAAAATGAGTACCTGACACGTTGCAGGAGCTGATTTTTGATGCTTGATATAGATATGTCCTGACTGATTACAGGAGCTGAGTCTGGAGCTTCAAACGTTGATGAATGAACCAGAGATGGTTACTGCCTTAACCTGAATGATAAGTGAACCTTGGATGATTTTAACTTCAACAACGCTCGTTGAGAAAATCTTGGTGAGGATTACCATCTTCGTAGTGTCAGGAAGAGAACCAAAGGACATTATAATCTCGAAGGGAGTCACCTTACTCACCGCTGGAGAGGGAACTATAGGAAATTATAATCTGAAAGGAGATATCACCTCACGCTCATGCCGGAGAGGGAAACATCTGAAGAAGGAATTACCGCCTCACACGCCGCTGGAGAGGGGACCATAAGAGAATATCACCTCACGCTCATCGTCGGAGGGGAAAACATCTTGAAAAAGGAATTACCACCTCACACTCACCGTCGGAGAGGGGAACATCAAAAAGACTTCTGGAAGCAGTATCAGAATGTTACCATCGCTGGGCTTACCTCTGAAACTATATCGAGAAGGAATTCTGGAAGCAGTATCAGAACGTCACCATCGCTGGGCTTACATCTGAAACTATATCGAGAAGGAATTCTGGAAGCAGTATCAGAACGTCACCATCGCTGGGCTTACATCTGAAACTATATCGAGAAGGAATTCTGGAAGCAGTATCAGAACGTCACCATCGCTGGGCTTACATCTGAAACTATATCGAGAAGGAATTCGGGAAGCAGTATCAGAACGTCACCATCGCTGGGCTTACATCTGAAACTATATCGAGAAGGAATTCTGGAAGCAGTATCAGAACGTCACCATCGCTGGGCTTACATCTGAAACTATATCGAGAAGGAATTCGGGAAGCAGTATCAGAACGTCACCATCGCTGGGCTTACATGTGAAACTATATCGAGAAGGAATTCGGGAAGCAGTATCAGAACGTCACCATCGCTGGGTTTACATCCGAAACTATATCTAGAAAGAATTGCGTTAGTTGATAGTAATCATTTTTGTATTGATCTTTTTTCTTGAAAAGGTAGAACATAATTGTATGCAAAATCATGATGCATGAACTGTATGTCTTCAATATCAATGAGATGCGTGTAATATGATGCATATGCATGCTATAATGATCTATGTGACGTTTTATGAATGTATGTTTTCGTCGTAGGAAAATAAATCCTTGACGGGTGCCGGGAAGTCGCATCCTGGGCTGTTGTGGAGGAATAGCTTTTGCTTCCGCTAGGGATGATAATTGCAAGTATACCGGTAGGAGAAGATAACTCCGTTGGGGAATAAACTTGGCGAATGGAGGATTCTGCGGGGAGAAAAAGACACTCTAGTGATCATGCTGGGGAGTGCTACTCTGTGGGGATAGCGATGCTTTGCTGAGTTGATGAAGATAACTCCGCTGGGGATATCCTTGTTGTCGGAAGTGTTGATAGACTTCGCTGGGGGTAGGAAGATATTTTGCCGAAGACGCTCTTTCCGTGGCTTTTGGTTGAGGATAACCCAGTTATATCCTATTGAGGAAATAACTCTTTAAATAAAGCCGGGACGGCGCGTTCGTGCTCTGCGAGGGGATAAGCTTCCAGAATCTACTGGGGATAAGCTTACTGCTTGAGGGATATGACTTCCAACTTTGTTGGTGAAGCTGGATTGGACTCTTCTGGGGAGTTTGATATGCTGGGGAAGTGATTCCTTTGAATATTGAGATACCGCCGGGGAACAATCTTTAGACCAAGACTGCCGGGGATGCTTGTTAAGAACGCGTGCTGCTGGGGGGTATTGAGATCTACAGGAGGATACTCGATTTCCTTGATATTTGATGATTTGCTCGGAGAAGAATGTATTGTTTTGTTGAACCACTCTCTGGGGAATTAAGATACACTTGGCCGTGTTCTTTAGCTGAACCTACCTCGTTACCTTGGAGGATAGAACAATTAGACTGCTCAGACAACTCTTTATTGCCCCTGTTTCTGAGGTGGGAGAGGAAGACCTGCGAGGCGCTGATAGTTGTTGATGGACCAACCTTCTTCTGGTAGGCAGGTGACAAGATGACAGGACATAGTCGTACGCTTTGATCCCTAACTTTTGCCTGGACTGCCCTTTCGGGTTTTCAGTCCACCGGGATACCCCTTTTTGCCCAAGCCGCCTTTTCAGGTTTTCGACTTGCCGGGTGTACATATTTTTTCGTTTCATCCCTTCATTTTGCCCGAACCCTTTTGGTTCGCCGGGAAGCCCTTATTTTTGCCTAGGTATGTCAACCTAGCGGGTCTTTGATTTTGCGTAGTATCTTTTCGACTATGTCCACGCTTTTAGAATGTAGGGAAGTGCCCCTGGCTGCTTGTGTTTTGTCACCAGGAGATGTTTGATCAGGCGAGATTCGTTGTTGAAATGCCCCAAGTGACTCAGGTGGAGGTTTGCCCCAGGCTATCTGGCCCTTTGAGAGATTCTCCGAATCTTGACTGGATTGCCCCAGATGACGGACCATGATTAGGTCGTGCCCTTTGATTGGAGATGCTCTTGTTCACTAGGTATTTCTCGTGCGAATTTTCCTGCTGTTCAAACGAAAAGTCATATGCAAACAAAGTTATGTCAAAAACGCAAAGCTTATGTCTGTCTCGAAGATTTTGAAAATGCGTCTTTTCATAAAACAAGTGAATGTTTGTAAAACGTGATGTCAACTCCGTATTTACCGTAGGCCTTCAGGAGTCAGGAAACCTTTCGTGACAGTATGCTTTCGAACTAACCCATGCTTCAGCTAGGACTTTTAAGGGTTATAACGTGGCTTGGTTCACGGTTTAAGAAACAAAGGATAAAGGCTCAAATTATCTGTACCCACCCGCTCTTCGTGATGTTCTCCAAACCTAAACTCAGCTGATCGTGCGTTTGACCTTATTTGAGTTTTTGTCCTGATGTTCCAATGATGGTTCAGATATTGAACGTTTATTTGAATAGGCAGTCATCTCCTTTTTTGCTGAGGGTTTGTAGGACCTCTTTCTTTTTTGATTTTTGTTATCCCTTTCTTTTTTTTTTGCCTGAACTGTTTCCTTTTTTTGGAATTACAGTCAGCGGGATGCCCCAGCTTCGTAAGTCTCCTTCATAGGTTTTGACTTAATGGGTTTTTAATTTGAGAAGTAATGACTGCCTTTCTTTATTGAATATTCGGAACCATCCCTATCTTTTTTTGTAAGGATCTCTTTGGTGCCATTCGTTATGCACTTGGATCAACTGAGAGACTACCCTGCCCCAGGTTATGATTAAGGGTTTTAAATTTCGAAAAGAAAAACTCCTACTTCTTTGGCTCAGAGGGGTTGACGAGGGATTATCATCCTTATAACTCCAGTGTTTAGGAATTGAAACAATGCCTGTACCTCATCAGCGGGGTCTGTTCAAAAGCATACTGTAAAGATCGTGGTATCGTTTTCGTCATCCTCCCTCAAGAGGCTCAGAATTATTAACCGCGAGTTGACATCAGAAAAAATATGAAAAGATATTTGAACATAATGAAAATAATTGTATTAATTTCCAAAACAGACGTATGCGATGCATTGATAACATAAAAGAGTTTGCTATGACATTAATTGTTTGTATAAGCAAAGAAAAGTACAACTCAAAACATTCAAATAAACAAAAGGCTTCAATGATTGGGCAACGGAGCAGTGACTATGTTCGGAGTCTCTGGCACTTCAAACTGAATCTCTCCAGCGTCGATCATATCTTGAATCTTATTCTTGAGAGGCCAGCAATTGTCTGTAGTATGCCCCGGGCTATCTGAATGATATGCGCACCTATCGTTGGGATGATAGTTGGGTGCAGAAGTGTTCGGATTCTGGAGAGGAGCCCTTAAGGTGATCAGCCCCGCCTTCAACATTTGTTGCAGTGCTTGATCCAACGACATGTTGAGTTTGGTGTACTGCCGTTTCTCCTTTCGCTGTTGCCCCTGTCCTTGTCGAGCAGGTCCGGGATTGGAGATTTGGATTGCCCCTGCCTCATGGCGACTCTTTTTACCGTGCACGGCATTGGATTCTTTCTTTCCATGATGAGGCTTTTTATCAGCAGGTGCAGCCTCTTGAATTTTCCCAGACCGGATACCAGCTTCTATTCGCTCTCCAGTCAAGATAAGATCTGTGAATCCAGCAGATGAATTCCCAATCAGGTGGTTATAAAATGGACCAGACAAGGTCCCTAAGAACATGTCCACAAGTTCCCGATCAGTCAAAGGTGGTTGTACCCTTCCAGCAAGATCCCTCCATTTCTGCGCATATTCTTTAAAACCTTCACTTGATCCTAACGACATACCCTGGAGTTGGGTACGGGTGGGAGCAAGGTCGGCATTGTACTGGTACTGCTTATAGAAAGCAGTTGCCAACTCCTCCCAGTTACGAATTTTGGTCCCATCCAGTTGATAGAACCATTCGAGGTGAGTCCCTGAAAGACTTTCCTGGAAGAAGTGGATCCACAAGTTTTTGTCCACCGTATATGGCTGGATCTTCCGAACATAGGACCTTAGATGCAGCTTGGGACAAGACGCCCCGTCGTACTTAGAGAAGGGTGGTACTTTGAACTTCCGAGGAATAACCACACCAGTTGACAAACCCAGATCTCCGAAATCCAGCCCAGGTACCTGTTGAACCTCCATAGCCTTCAACCTATCCTCCAACTGTTTGTACTTGTCCTCAGCCGGAGGGTACTGTTCATCGTCGAAATCTGTTCCATTGTCAGAGACCTCTGGACTGGGCACCCTTTCCTCTGGATGACTGCTTTCCCTCACAGATGGGGTAGTCCTCTCAGTTTCAGTCTGCGGTGTATTCCCAGATCTGCGCCTAGGGCTGAACAAGACAGTCCTCTTCTTTTTCTTGTCCTTCTTCAAAAGCAGAGCCTTCAGGTCTTGTTGCCCCTGGGTCAAATTCAGGATCAGCTCTTGGAACTGGGCATTCTGAGCCTGGAGGTCCTTGATGGTCTGCTCAGCTGATGATTCAGGATTCATGGCGATCGGCTGAAATAAACAGCGAGGAAGGGTAAGCAACCTGTCAAAGGGATACCTGCAATGCAATGAGATGTATGATATGCATGTAATGCTTTCGAGGATCTCGCAGGATAAACAGAGAAACTTGTTAGAGTTGGAAACTGGCAACTTGATTGAAGGAACTTCCTGTTGTAGAGAGCCCTTCTTCAAGGGTCAAAGGCTCACCATATCCAGTGGGTCATAGCCCCTGACAACCTTGGCTAGAGGAAAATAACTCCTCTTTGCCCCTGGCTAGACAGTTTGATTCATCATGACCTGCATCACAAGCCCTGGAGATCCTTGAAATGGGTTAGGATGTATGCAATCGTATGATGTCATGCTATGCATGGGGTGATGTAGGTAAACCCTGCTATGAGTCCCAATTAAGGACTATAAACAGACCCTGCAAGAAATTCAGTATACTTTGTTATGAGTCCCAATTAAGGACTATAAACAAAACCTGCAAGAAATTTGGTAAACCTTGTCATGAGTCCTAGTTAAGGACTATAAACAAGACCTGCAAGAAATTTGGTAAACCTTGTCATGAGTCCTAGTTAAGGACTATAAACAAGACCTGCAAGAAATTTGGTAAACCCTGTCATGAGTCCTAGTTAAGGACTATAAACAAGACCTGCAAGTGGTTAGTACACCCTGTTATAAGTCCCAATTAAGGACTATGAACAAAACCTGCAAGACATCAAGGGTCAGATAACAAGCATGCAAGTAGTCAAGTACGAAGGCACGCAAGTCACACAAAAGAGCCCTTAGGGTTTAGGCCAGCATGAGGTCCAGGTATTACCCTCTTGAAGTTGGTGGGTTCAACCTGTCCTAATCAAAGTAACCGGGTTCTAAGGTTCCCAATATCACGGGATTGCTTTCATTGTTCATCGTTTCGATTTAGCCACTGAACTGGCGACCGAAATATTCCAGGAAAGCAACCCTCAATTGAGCGTAGTATCGAGTATCAACCAACCTCGGACTGCACCAAAGTCAGTTATCTCACTACCCTAAAGAGGCCAAGATAGTTCAATTAAGGTTCCTAAGGTCTGTTGATGCTTCACGACACCACATGGAGGCCCCGTACTCTCCTTGACTGAACTCAAGGGTTACCGGTACACACCAAAGTGCCACATCAACGTAGCAGACTGTTTCAACCGTGTCGGTATACCCCGCACAGTTCCCTCACAGCCTTGTTGCTACTTTCTAAGAAGGTATCCCCAGATCCGGGTTAGGATCTATAGAACTCCCAAGCAACCCACAAATTTAAAGCAGACAAGGAAAGCAATTGAAAACACAGTTATGAACTAACCCTGAGGTACACCTCACTTTAAAATATTCCCCAGCAGAGTCGCCAGTTCTGTGATCGGTGGATCTGGAACTGACTGTTTAACGCTGGTTCGCGAAATGTCGCGGAAGCAAGAGTCGCCACCGTCTTTTATTTTCTCCAAATGGAAAGGACAAAAGCACAGAAAAATTCCTTTTAAGAGATTGCTCTCGGTTCGGGAGGTAGGTTATAGAAAGGGAAGGTGTTAGCACCCTTTCTATCCATGGTTATCCATGGGCTCTTAGATACTTGCTCATTGTGTTTTCAAAATTGTTTGTTTGCTTTTCAATGTGGGTTTAAAAGTTTCTTTTGAAAAATTTCAGATCGACTCATACGTCAGAGTGTTTGAAAAATTTGCTTTGAAAGCTTTTGAAAAGTGTCGGTGTGAAAAGATTTTTGTTTGTTTTGAGATTAGAGCAAGTATCCTTGAGAACCTACCTACCCTAAGGAATTCGTCCGTGTAAGAGTCCTTTAAAGCAGTGCCATCCCACCATTGAGAGGTAGGTAGCACCACCGTTGGAGGTGTTCGGGTCAATTCGAAGGTTCGGGACATGGTGATCACCAGAGCAATGGGAAGACACCTTAGAAGCTACCCTCATGCCAGGTTCCCGGATCATGAGGACTTACTAAGACGTCCTCTACTCGACGATCACCTTTCGAGGCAAGGCAACAGTGAGGCGTACCCTAGGGATGGTGTGTGCGAATCGTGTGTCATGTTTCAGTTATTTGTCTTGTCATGTTTGTCGTGTTCTACGCTTGATTTTATTTTAAGTCCATTCATTCTTGCATGCATATTTAACAGTTATAAATTGCGAGGAAATAAAGCTAGACTATTACAAATGGCGCGGGTCCACATCGCCAAAATTAAACCGGACCCGATTTAGCGGAAAAATAAATAATGCGAAGAAATAAAGTGCGAAAAGTAAATTACAACGCCTTGGGAGATTTACAAAATTATAATTAACGACATAAGATAAAGGCGCAAATTAAAGAATTAAAGCGAAACTAGGGCGTTGGACCCTTTTGCAAATAATTAAAAGTTAATGAGAATTAAAAATTAAATGATTAAATGTTTTTTTGGTATTTTGTATTTTTTAGATTTAATGGAAAAAAGAAATTAATTAAAATTAAATTAAGAAGCAAACCCTAATTCTAATATTTTTTATTTATTAAGAAAGAATTAAAATAAGATCTAAATTAACCTAAAATTTATGTACAATTTAAATAGGAAAATAAATAAATAAATAAATAATAATTATTATTCTAAAAAAGAGGGGAAAAATATTAAAAGGAATAAAAAATAGCAATTAACCTAATTCTACATTTTTGGATTTTTATTAAAAAGAAATTAATATTAAAACCTAATTAAACTAAGTAATCTACATTTTTATTTATTCATGAAAATAATTAATATATAAATATTTATTAATTTTGGCCTTTTCTGATTTTTTAGTGTTTTTATATTTTATAGAAAAAAAATAAATTAATTAATTAAAGCAATAAAAATAAATAATATAATAATTAAAACAATAAAAATAAATAATCAAACCAGGGTGGGGTGTTGCCCCAAAATAAGGAGGTATAACTTTGAGAGGCCTGGACTTTAGGCCCAATGCTATCCAGAATTTGTTGACTTTCTGAATCCAGTAGGACGCGTTGACTGGGAGTGTATGATACGCTTTGAATTCTGGCCTTTGATCCAACGTTGGGATGTACGTGGCTGGCTTGATGATGGAGGCACATGGTGTATTGTGATGCTTACGCTGCATGGGAACGGTTATCACAAAATAATAAACGAAATATGCAAGACCTGGGACTTGAACCCAGGTCGTTGAGGTCACAAGCGTTGTCCACTGGCCAGCTGAGCTAAGCGCATTTAGTTAACATAGAATAAACAATAAATATTATAAAAAGAACGCGTTAGTGCTTATGAGAATTCGCGCGAAAATTTAAACTGGCGAATCACAGGCTGCCACCACTTCATCTTCTTCACGCCCCCTATAATATAAACAATATGGCAACGGTTTATGGAGCGTGGCCTAAAGCTATATATCAAAAAATAGCGATTAGACCCTCGACGCTCATAAATTGAGCGCGAGGGTTGGAAGCTGTTCGTCTGATCGTGCTCAATGCAATGGCAAAGGTCTGGAGCTCCAATTTTACATTATCCCAAAAGCCCCAAATTAGCAAGCCTGCAAACCCTAGTATGTGACAATGGCATAATCGTGTATGTGACTCAAAAACACAATCAAACGTTGCAGTTAGTTCAGAAACATCAATATAAACATGAATCCATGAAAAAAAATGCAAAATAATGCTTAATTCATGCTATGCGATTTCAAGATGTTCTTGATACGGTTTGAGTTCCAGATACCAGTTCAAGGCGTTTGAGTTGATGCCAATGGTTGGAATATGTCCAGGAATGTCTGAGAATGCTAATGGGATCAAAATCGAAGCTTGAATTGACCTCTAATGCACTTTTCAGTTTTGAGTTTTTTTGTGAAATTTTCAATATGCAATGGAGTTATGGGGCGCAGCTTTTAGTCTTCTAGCCATTAGGTCTTGTTCTAATACTTGTAAGGAAGCAATTAGGTCAACAATTTCAACCAAAATCTCTTGCAATTATGATTTCATATATTTGATTTTGAAAAATCTTTTTTCATATCTTTTCATGTGCAACTTGGTTCAAATCTGATCAAAACTTATCAAAACTTGCCATAATCCATTAAGCACGAAATATTGACATGATAATGTGCATAAAAAGATTTTTTAAGTTAAGGTTATATTTTTCATGAATTAAAATGATTTAAATGAATATAAATTAATATTAATTCAAATAAATAATTAAAAAATATGAGAATACTTCCCTTTGGGCCTAGTGGTCGTGCATAGGCTTGGCATGAAGAAATTTGGAAGAAAAATGGGCCCATTTGCATTTTTAGGCCTTTTGCATCAATGTTGACTTTTCAAAATTCCTAAAAATTTCCCAACTTCCACAAGGCATAACTTGGTCAATTTTTAAGCTTTTCACATGTTCTTGGACATTTTGGAAAGGTCTTTGAGTCCTTTAACCAATGCCTTTGGTCCCATGTCATTTTGATTTACCAATCTCAAGTTATGGCCTTTGACTTAAAGTCACTTTTTGTTGACTTTTGAAAATGACCTATAATGTTGAAATTGATAACTTTTTGTGAGAGCATTTCTTGGACTTGGAATATGAAGATGAATTGTAGGAAATGTCTTTCTCTTCAAAATGAGCTTTGGATGGAATTTTTCTGATAATCCATGTGAAAGTTATGCTCTGGTCAATTTCAGTTGACTTTTTCAGCTGTCCAAATATAGCAACTTTTGCATCTTTGATGATTTCTGAGCCAAATTTTGAGAATCATGATCAAGCATTGATCAAATGATGTTTGTGGCTTCAAAATGATATATTGACCAAAAATTTGAACTTTTGACTGTCAAATGACCATTTTGCCCCTACAGTTGACTGTAGTGCAATCTAGGGTTTTGACTGTGCAATCTTGAGCTGAATGCCTTGAAACTTGACATGAGGATACTTGACCATCTTTGTAGGCATATGAGACTTGATTGGGCCTTTGAAAAGTTCATTTGCTTGACCAGAACCCAAACCCTAGTTTTGACTGTATAGGAGACAGTTGAGTTGCACAACCCTGGGGGGAATTTTGTGACCTTGACTTTGACAATTCTTGATGAATATGGGAGGGCAAATTTTGGGGTACAACAGCTGCCAAGCTGTTAATGTGGTGGTTATTTCAAGACCTGTTGTTGCTCCTCAGCACAACAATCAGTCAAGGGCCGAGAGACCTCGAAGACAATTCACTCAGCTCAACATGACTTTATCTCAGATTCTGCCGCAGTTATTAAAAACCAACTTGGTGATTCCAAGGGAGGCCCCGAAGAATCCAAATACAACATCACCGAAGTACAACCCTAATGCCTGTTGTGCTTTTCACTCTGTTAGCCCGTGGCATGATATGGATGATTGTTGGGTCTTGAAGAACAAAGTACAGGACTTGATTGATGCGAAGGAGATTGAGTTCGAAGCACCTGAAAGACCTAATGTTGTGACAGCTCCTATGCCCAAGCATGGAATGAATGTTATAGATGAAGACTCATTTGTGGTTTCTTTGAAAGACATTGTTACTCCTTTAAGGACTGTAAAGAAGAACCTTTTGTTAGCCGGTTTATTTCCGGGCTGTGGCGAAGGTTGCCATATGTGTGCCGTTCTACCTACCGGTTGCCATCTTTTAAAGTCAGGTGTCCAACGCATGATGGATAATAAAGAAATTCTGTTTGAGAAGACTTTTGTTCCTTTGGTTCCTACTGAAGAAGTTGCTATAATCACCATCTTCGACAATTCTTCCAAGGCTTCCTCGAGAAATCCTGTTAGAATTACATTTGTTCCAAGAATCGCACCATTGATCATCACCGTTCCTGGGCCTATCCCCTATACATCCAATAAAGTTGTCCCTTGGCACTACGGAGCTGATGTATATTATCACGGAGTTAAGCAAGACTTGAGTGCTGAAGATGTTGATACTCACGTCAGCAATATTGTTGGATCTAGTAAAGTCACCCGCAGCGGAAGACTTTTCTCCCCGAAGATCTCTCCACCAACTGTTCGGAAGCCTGTTGTTATTACACCTGCCAGTGTACCTGCTACTGTTCCTATTCAAGTTCCAATTCTTACCCCTGTCGCCGAGTCGTCTGACACTCGGGGCAAAGGGACCACTGATGAGCCTGCCCAGACGGAGGCACCAAAGACAATTACAGTTGAAGCCTCTAGACAAGAGATGGAAGAGATTCTGAAGATCATCAAAAAGAGCGACTACAATGTAGTTGAGCAGCTGGGGAAAACCCCATCCAAAATCTCTATGTTGTCACTGTTGCTATGCTCAGAAGCCCATTCCAAGGCTCTGATTGCTTTCCTGAAGACTGCACACGTACCACAAGAGACATCAGCCGATCAGTTTAAAGATTGCGTGGCTAGTCTGACTGCTGATAATGGGTTGGGTTTCTCTGATGCCGACTTGACTGTTAAGGGGAAGAATCACAATGACGCCTTGCATGTCTCCATTGAATGCAGAGGCACTACTCTTGCTCATGTATTGGTAGATACCGGATCTTTGTTGAATATGTTACCTAAGAAGGCTCTAGACTGGTTAGACTGTGAAGGGTTGGAGCTGAAACCGAGTAACATTATAGTCAGGGCTTTTGATGGGTCCAAGAGAATGGTACACGGAGAAGTGGATATTCCAATTAAGGTTGGTTCTCAGGTTTTCGCCTCTACATTCTATGTGATGTACATTCGGCCATCTTATTCATGTTTGTTGGGTCGTCCATGGATCCACAAAGCTGGGGCAGTGACGTCTACGCTCCACCAGAAGCTAAAGTACCCAGTGAAAGGGAAAATTGTGACAGTGCAAGGAGAAGAGGAGTACATGGTGAGCCACCTCAACTCTTTCCGATATGTAGAAATGGATGGGGAGTTCATTGAGACCCCATTTCAGCATTTTGAAGAGGTACCCCAGACGTTGGCATCAACTGAGACTGTTATTGAAGATCCTCCTATGAAGATGGCTTCCTTCAAGGATGCCCGGGCTGTTGTCGAGAAAGGTGGGTGTGCAAAGTGGGGCCAACTCCCTGATTTCGCACATAAGACTAACAAATTTGGTTTGGGTTTCACTACAGAAGCTCAAAGGGTTGTTTGAAATGCACGGATCGAAAGACCTTCCTTGTTTATCAGCAATTCAGGAGTGAATGCCATTGAAGAAGACGTTGAAGAATCTGAGTTCGACAGTTGGACCTATCCTACTACTGATGGTGGACTAAGCAACTGGACAGCAAAGGACTTCATCCCAATTTCTTTTGTTACCCAGTAATGAGACTTTTATTTTGAATTTGTAACAGACAATGTTTTAAACTTTATGGCCCGGTGTCTTAGCCGGGGCACCATGGCTTCATTTGTGAGGGTTTTATGTGTGTCATCTACATATATCATTAATAAAAGTATTGGACGCTTCTTGCATTTCAAATTTTGCGCTCCTTATTTTTCTTTTGTTACATATTGCAAAACAGCTATTTTACACACTATGATCGGTGGATCTGGAACTGACTGTTTAACGCTGGTTCGCGAAATGTCGCGAAAGCAAGAGTCGCCACCGTCTTTTATTTTCTCCAAATGGAAAGGACAAAAGCACAGAAAAATTCCTTATAGAGATTGCTCTCGGTTCGGGAGGTAGATTATAGAAAGGGAAGGTGTTAGCACCCTTTCTATCCATGGTTATCCATGGGCTCTTAGGTACTTGCTCATTTGTGTTTTCAAAAACGGTTTGTTTGCTTTTCAACTGTGGGTTTTAAAAAGTTTCTTTGAAAATTTCAGTTCGACTCTTGTATCAGTCCTCAAGAGTGTTTGAAAAGTTGTTTTCGAAAGCTTTTTGAAAAGGTGTCGGTGTGAAAAGTATTTTTGATTTGTTTTGAAATTAGAGCAAGTATCTAGGAGTTGTCTACCTACCCTAAGGAATTCGTCTGTGTAAATGTCCTTAAAGTAGTGTCATCCCACCATTGAGGGGTAGGTAGCACCACTGTTGGAGGTGTTCGGGTCAATTCGAGGGTTCGGGACATGGTGATCACTGGAGCAATAGGAAGACACCTTAGAAGCTACCCTCATGCCATGTTCATGGACATGAGGACTTACTAAAACGTCCTCTACTCGACGACCACCTTTCGAGGGGCAAGGCAACAGTGAGGCGTACCCTAAGGGTGGTGTGTGATTGGTGTGTCGTTTTCAGATATTTTTGTCTTGTTCATGTATTGGTGATCTACGCGTTGCTTTTATTTTTGACATTCATTCTTTCATGCAAATTAATTAACAGTTAAAAAGATGCGAGAATTAAAAGTCCTACGCTATTACAAAGGCGCGGGTCCACATCGCCAAATTAATCCAGGACCCGATTTGAAATAAAAAATAATGCAGAAATATAAATGTCTAATTAGTCTATTACATAGCTTTGGGAGAATTACATGAATATTCACAAAAAAGGAAAATAAGAATAAAATGCGCGAATAAGTAAAATCGGGAATGCGAGGGCGTTGGACCCTTTTTTTAGGAAATTAAATTACAATTATAAAATTAATTAAATTTAATGAGAAAAAGAAATTATTTTTGAGTTTTTTGTAATTATGGATTTTAATGAGAATTAATGGAATTAAGAAAGATAATTAACCCTAGTTCTAACTATTTTTAATTTATTAAGAAGAATATTTAAATTGACCTAATTTTAATTAATTATTTACATGACAAATTTTATTTACAAAATAATAATTAATAATTAAATATGGTGAAAAAAAGAAAAAAAAAGGATAAAAGTATAAAACCCTAATTCTACATTTTTTAATTTATTATGAAAAATATTAGAATTAAACCTAGAATTAAAAAACTAAATTAATTAATGAAGTTTATTTACAAAATAACATTAAATAAAATATATATATTATTTTTGTCTTTCTGATTTTTATTATTTTTTATGTTAAGGAAAAAATTAATGTAAAGAATTAAATTAAAATTAGACAAAACAAACAAAATAGAAAGAAAATAAAAAGAAGGAAAGGAAGCAAACCCATGGGGTGTTGACCCTAATTTGGAGGTCTTTGGCTAGCAATCAGGCCCAATGTTTTAAGGCCTTGTTTGACTTTATTTGCTTGTGTGTGACACGTCTGACTCATGCCCATGGTGGTCTTCAGATCAAGGCCATTGGACTCATGCTCTGAGACATGTGGCACGCTTGGGTACAAGGCTGCATGGTAGGCTTCAGGAAGTAAGCTGCATAGAATCACATGGAAACAAAATTTATCAAGAAAGTGAGGGGACCTGGGAATCGAACCCAGGTCCCAATGTTCAGAGGACAGCGCATCTACCACTTGTGCCATTTGCTTTCTTTGTTATACTAATGGAATGCAATTAATATATAAAAAATAAAACGCCAATGCTGTTAACTCAAAAAACAAGCTAAAACTTGAATTGTCCTATCACATGGAGACAAGTCATCATCTTCTCCGTTTGTGCGTTTTGCCCTGAAAAAATAAAACAAGATTGCGGGGGTTTTAAACCCCCACTACACGATGCATGGAAAAATAGCGAATAGGCCGTTGTTGATCAGAAATTAGGCGCGATAGGATGATTGGATTCGTGTGAAGCTTCTGGTTTTGATGGCATAAGTCTCATGTCTCAATTTTTCCAGAACAAGGAAGCCCTAATTCGTGACCTCTGAAAACCTAGAATGCTCCAATGGTGGATTCTCATATAATGCACGAAAACTCAATTAAAGGGCATGGTTAGCTTCAGAATGATTAACTTAATACAAATCAAACATTAAAAATTGAAAATAACGCTTGAATCATGATACATGAATATGAGAAAAATTATGAACAGGGCAGGGTCGTTCTACCAATTCCTTGCGTTAGAAACAATGGTTTTGATCCAGAAACGTTCCTTGATGCCTTGGGAGTGCAATGGAATAGGTATCTTGCCTTGAAACGCTTTGGAATGGTGTTTTTAGTTTTCACTTTTTTTCACAAAAATTGCAAAGTGCATAAGAGGTTTTGGGCGCAGCTTCCAGGTTCTTGGCATTAGGGTTAGGTTTGTGCTTGTATAAGGAACGATTTTGGTCAATAATCCAAGCCCAAAGCTTTGTCTTTAATGGTTTTCAAAATTTGATTTTTATGAATCTTTTCAAATCTTTTTTCATGTGTTTTTGATTCCAATCATGGCCAATCTTTCCAATTTTGGGTGTGCACGAATCTTGAGCCTTTAAGGAGAGCAAATGCTGCATAAAAAGATTCAAGTACATTTGTTTAGCATTTTTTTCATATTTTAATTAATTAAATGAATTAATGTGGATAAAAATTCAAATAAATAATGAAAAATGATGAAATAAATCCCCTTTGGGCCAAATGGTCGTGCATAGCCTTTGGATGATGAATCTTGGAAGAAAATGTGGCCCATTAGCAATTTTGAGGCATTTGAAGCAAAGTTGACTTTTCGAAATTCCCAAAAATTTCCCAACTTCCACAAGGCATATCTTGCTCAATTTTTAATCTTTGATCATGTTCTTGGACATTTTGGAAAGGTATTGAAGTCCTCTAACCAATTCCTTTGGTCCCATGTCATTTTGATTTACAAATCTCAAGTTATGGCCTTTGACTTAAAGTCCCTTTTTGTTGACTTTTGAAAATGACCTATAATGTTGAGATTGATAACTTTTTGTGAGAGCATTTCTTGGACTTGAAGTGTGAAGAGGAGTTGTAGGAAATGTCATTCTCTTCAAAATGAGCTTTGGATGGAATTTTTCTGATAAACCATGTGGAAGTTATGCCTTGGTCAAGTTACAGTTGACTTTTTCAACTGTCCAAATATGGAAACTTTTGCATCTTGAGACTTTTTGATCCATGCCTTGAAAATCATGATCAAGAATTGATCAAATGATGTTTGTGGATTCAAAATGAGATGTTGACCAAAAATTTGAACTTTTGACTGTCAAATGACCATTTTGCCCCTACAGTTGACTGCTGAGCAATTAGGCTTTTTGACTGTGCAATTTTGTGTTGTAAGTCTTGAAACTTGGCATGAGGATGCTTGACCATGTTTATAGGCATGTGGGACTTGATTGGACCCTTGGAAACTTCATTTTCTTTGTCAGAACCAGAACCCTAGTTTTTTACTGTTAGAAGGCCCTTGAACTGTGCAACCCTTGGGAGCTTTTTGAACCTTTGATTTGGCAAATCTTGAAAAATATGGGAGGGCAAATTTTGGGGTACAACAGTTGCCCCTGTTCAATCTTCTTAGACATGAGGATGCAGATTGGCTGACGTGCCTTTCGTAATCCGAAGGTGGAAGATGATTGAACACTAGAGTGCCCAGAAATTTGCGCTCACATGGTAGTGTGATGATGGAAATGGGCTTATAGATGCCATTTGGAGATTGATGGATAGGATGATGGGCTTATAGATGCCATTCTAAGAGGTGATGGATAGGTGGATGGGCTTATAGATGCCATCTGGGTGTTGATCGCATAAGAGATTCCTTAGCGAGAACTTGCGTACCTGCAAAAGAAAATGATTACCTGGCCTGTTACAGGGGCTGGTCTTCAAACTCTTTGTATAGATATGCCCTGACTGGTTACAGGAATTGAATCTGGAGCTTCAAAAGGTTATGAATGAACCAGGGATGATTACTACCTCAACAGGAACGCTGAGAGAATCTGGGCGACTTCAGTCTCAACAGTAACGCTGAGAGAATCTTGGGCGACTTCAACCTCAACAGTAACGCTGAGATAATATTGGGAGACTTCAACCTCAATAGTAACGCTGAGAGAATCATGGGCGACTTCAACCTCAACAGTAACGCTGAGAGAATCTTGGGCGACTTCAACCTCAACAGTAACGCTAAGAGAATCTTGGGCGACTTCAACCTCAACAGTAATGCTGAGAGAATCTTGGATGTCTTCTACTGAGTCTTCATCAGGAAAATATTTTAGGGGTCGATTTAACTGGACTAAAGAAGGCCTTTGACTGGATAAGAAACAGAAAAATCTTAGGGTCGATTTAACTGAACCGGACAAGGTCTTGAAATCTTCAACTGGATAAGAAACAGGGAGACTTAGGGTCGATCTGACTGAACCAGAGAAGGCCTTTGGCTGGATAAGAAACAGAAAAATCTTAGGGTCGATTTAACTGAATCGGTCTAGGTCTTGGAATCTTCAACTGGATAAGAAACAGGGAGATCTTAGGGGCGATCTGACTGAACCAGAGAAGGCCTTTGACTGGATAAGAAACAGGAAAATATTAGGGTCGATTTAACTGAACCGGTCAAGGTCTTGGAATCTTCAATTGGATAAGAAACAGGGAGATCTTAGGGTCGATCTGACTGAACCAGAGAAGGCCTTTGACTGGATAAGAAACAGGAAAATCTTAGGGTCGATTTAACTGAACCGGTCTAGGTCTTGAAATCTTCAACTGGATAAGAAACAGGGAGATCTTAGGGTCGATCTGACTGAACCAGAGAAGGCCTTTGACTGGATAAGAAACATGAAAATCTTAGGGTCGATTTAACTGAACCGGACAAGGTCTTGAAATCTTCAATTGGATAAGAAACAGGGAGATCTTAGGGTCGATCTGACTGAACCAGAGAAGGCCTTTGACTGGATAAGAAACAGGAAAATCTTAGGGTCGATTTAACTAAACCGGTCTAGGTCTTGAAATCTTCAATTGGATAAGAAACAGGGAGATCTTAGGGTCGATCTGACTGAACCAGAGAAGGCCTTTGACTGGATAAGAAACAGGAAAATCTTAGGGTCGATTTAACTGAACCGGTCTAGGTCTTGAAATCTTCAACTGGATAAGAAACAGGGAGATCTTAGGGTCGATCTGACTGAACTAGAGAAGGCCTTTGACTGGATAAGAAACAGGAAAATCTTAGGGTCGATTTAACTGGACCGATCTAGGTCTTGAAATCTTCAACTGGATAAGAAACAGGGAGATCTTATGGTCGATCTGACTGAACCAGAGAAGGCCTTTGACTGGATAAGAAACAGAAAAATCTTAGGGTCGATTTAACTGAACCGGTCTAGGTCTTGAAATCTAGCTGAGAACTTGACTGGATCTTTCCTGAAAGGTAAAGGTCAGTCATATACAATGCATGATATGGATCAAGCAATGATGTTCTCAATATAAATGAGATATGAAAGATATGATGCGTATATGCATGCTATAATGATGTATGCGATGTTTATGAATGTATGTTTTCGTCTTAGGAAAATAAATCCTTGATGGATGCCGGGAAGTCACTCCTGGGCTGATATTTGAAGAGTGGAATATTTGTCTCCGCTGGGGATAATGGTTGCAAGAATACCGGTAGGAGAAGATAACTCTGTTGGGGAATAAACTTGGCGAATGGATTACTCTACGGGGAGAAAAGTACTCTAGTGATCTTGCTGGGGACCAATACTCTGTGGGGAGAGAGGTACTTTGCTGAAATGTTGATGGTAACTTCGCCGGGGATACCATTGTTATGTTGGAAGTGTTAATAGACTTCGCTGGGGATAAGAAGACTTCGTCGAGGACGCTCTTTCCGTGGCTTTTGGCTGAGGATAACCCAGTTATATCCTGGTAGGGAAATAACTCTTTGAATAAAGTCGGGAGACGCGTTCGGGCTCTGCAGGGGATAAGCTTCCAGAATCTACTGGGGATAAGCTTACTGCTTGGGGAGATGGATTCCAACTTTCCTGGGGAGACTGGATTGGACTCTCCTGAGGAAATTTTGAGGTGTATTGGAAGTAACTCCACTGAATGCCTGATATACCGCTGGGGAACAATCTTTAGGTCAAGAATGCCGGGGATGCTTGCATGTATATTGCTGGGGAATGTTGAGATCTGCGGGGGTATTCAACTTCCTTGAGGCTGATAATATAACTCTGCTTGGGGAGAGTGTACTGACGTGCTGGCTCACTCTCTGGGGAATTAAGATATACTGGTTATGTTCTTCAGCCGAACTTACCTTGGTACCTTGGTGGACGGAACAATTAGATCGCTTAGACAGCTCATCATTGCCCCTGTTTCTAATGTTACCTGTAATTAATCCTTTGTTTCGTATGCAAATATTCATGAGTTAGCAAATTAGTATCAATGCATAAATCATAAATTGAACCTTGGACGTTCTTCGCAAAACAAAACAGAAAAGGAAAAACAATTGGCAATTTTAACTGAAAAGTGATTTTTGTATTGATTTTTGAATTTGCCTGTAAAATAGGCGTTTATGTACAAGAGGCTGACGTCCTAGTAAGAGAATGCCGCCGAACAAAAGAGTTTATACAATTTGTACGAAGGAAAATAAAACAGCTGTGTGAAAAGCATGATCCTACTGGGTTTCAACTCTGCTATCGCCCTTATATCTCCGAGCGTCTCATCACTTGATGACCTTAGTTGAAGATGAAGTTGACTGATCGATGCCGTCTGAACCTGATGTAGATACCGGATTCTGGATGCAAAGTGATCCAATGAGACATAGTATTACGCTTTATCCCTAACTTTTGCCTGGACCGCCCTTTCGGGTTTTCAGTCCACCGGGATACCCATTTTTTCCCAAGCCGCCTTTTCAGGTTTTCGACTTGCCGGGTGTACAGATTTTTTTCATTTCATCCCTTCATTTTGCCCGAACCCTTTTGGTTCACCGGGAAGCCCTAATTTTTTCCTAGGCATGTCAGCCTAGCGGGTCTTTATTATGTGTAGTATCTTTTTACTATGTCTGCATTGGCGGGGTGAGGAAGGTCGTCACCATCCATGTTGGTTAGAATCATGGCTCCTCCTGAGAACACATGTTTAACCACAAATGGCCCTTCATACGTAGGGGTCCATTTGCCCCTTGGATCACTCTGAGGAAGGATGATACGCTTGACTACCAGATCCCCAACTTGATATTCTTGTGGTCTGACCTTTTTGTTAAATGCCCTGATCATCCGCTTTTGGTACGTCTGACCATGACAAATAGCAGCAAGTCTCTTTTCATCAATAAGGTTTAGCTGATCAAGTCGTGTCTGAATCCAATTGTCTTCATTCAGATCTGCATCTTTCATTATCCAGAGAGAGGGTATCTGCACTTCGATCGGTAAGACTGCCTCCATGCCGTAGACCAAGGAGAAAGGAGTTGCCCCGGTTGACGTCCTGGCTGAGGTGCGGTACCCATGTAGAGCGAACGGTAACATCTCGTGCAAATCTTTATAAGTCACTGTCATTTTCTGCACAATTTTCTTAATGTTCTTATTTGCTGCTTCTACAGCCCCATTCATCTTCGGTCTGTAAGGAGAAGAGTTGTGGTGCTGTATCTTAAACTGCTCGCAGAGCTCAGTGATTATCTTGTTATTAAGATTGGTACCGTTGTCTGTAATGATTCTTTCAGGGACCCCGTATCGACAGATCAGATTATGCCGAATGAACCGTGCCACAACAGTCTTGGTTACCGTAGCATAGGAAGTTGCTTCAACCCACTTCATAAAGTAATCAATCGCCACTAGGATAAAGCGATGCCCATTGGACGCTGTAGGTTTAATCTCTCCGATCATATCTATGCCCCACATTGCAAACGGCCAGGGCGCAGTTAGAACATTTAGAGGAACTGGAGGAACATGCACCTTGTCTGCATAAATCTGGCATTTATGGCATGTTCGAGAGTGCTGGTAACAGTCGGCTTCCATTGTGGACCAGAAATACCCTGCCCGAAGGATTTTCTTTTCCATAGTGTGTCCACTGGAATGTGTTCCGAAGGTCCCTTCATGTAGCTCTTCCATGATCCTTTCTGCTTCTGTCTTATCCACACAACGCAGTAAGGTCGAATCATGGTTTCGCTTGTACAGGATGCCGTTGCTAAGGAAGAACTTCGCTTCGAACCTTCTCAGAAACTTCTTATCGTTGACAGGTGCACCTTCAGGGTATTCCTGAGCTTCCAAATATCTCTTCACCTCATGGTACCAAGGCTTCTCAGTCACTAATTCAGTCTCGAGATCACAACAGTATGCCGGTTCGTCCAGTTTCCAGATAGTGACCTGGGGAGCCTCATTGTCCCATTTGACCTTGAACATAGAAGACATCGTAGCTAACGCGTCCGCCAACTGATTCTCCTCTCTTGGAAAGTGTTCAAAGGTTATCTCTGTGAAGTGGGGGATCAAGGTCAACACACATTCTCTGTAAGGAATAAGATTCAGATGTTTCGTATCCCACTCTCCTTTGATCTGATTGATCACGAGGGCGGAATCTCCGAAGACACTCAGAAACTTGATCCTTAAGTCGATCGCAGCTTGTAGACCCATGATGCATGCCTCATACTCCGCCATGTTGTTGGTACAGTTGAAACATAGCCGGGCAGTAAGTGGAGTATGAGTGCCTTGAGGGGATATGATTACAGCGCTGATGCCGTTACCCAAAGCATTGGAGGCTTCGTCAAAGTGCATAGACCATCGGGATCCTTCCTCAGGTCCTTCATCTGGTCCAGGTACTTCACAATCAGTCACAATCATGATGCTCTCGTCTGGAAACTCAAAGTTCATTGACTGATAGTCGTCTACTGCCTGATGTGCCAAGTGGTCTGCCAATACACTTCCTTTGATAGCTTTCTGGGTCGTGTACTGGATTTCGTATTCTGTCAAGATCATTTGCCATCTTGCTATTCTTCCAGACAGAGCAGGCTTTTCAAATATGTACTTTATCGGATCCATCTTTGAGATCAACAAGGTAGTGTGAGTCAGCATATACTGTCTCAGCCGGCGAGCAGCCCATACCAAAGCGCAGCAAGTTTTCTCAAGCAGTGAGTATCGGGTCTCACAGTCGGTAAACTTTTTTCTAAGGTAATAAATGGCGTGCTCTTTTCGGCCAGACTCGTCATGCTGCCCCAGCACACACCCCATTGAGTTGTCAAGCACTGTCAGATATAGTATCAGAGGTCTCCCTTCAACCGGTGGCATAAGGATGGGTGGTTCTTGGAGATACTCCTTGATTCTGTCAAAAGCGGCCTGGCATTCATCATTCCAACGTACTACCTGATCTTTCTTCAGCAGCTTGAAGATTGGTTCACAGGTGGCAGTTAGGTGCGAGATGAATCGAGCAATGTAATTCAGGCATCCTAGAAAGCCTCTGACCTCTTTCTCTGTCCTAGGAACTGACATCTCTTGAATGGCTTTAACTTTGGCAGGGTCCACTTGAATACCCTTGTCACTTACGACGAAGCCTAACAACTTTCCAGATCTTACCCCGAAGGTGCACTTGTTCGGGTTCAACCTCAGCTTGTACAACTTCAGACGGTCAAACAATTTCTGCAGATGATCTAAGTGTTCTTCCTCAGTCTGGGACCTTGCGATCATGTCGTCAACATACACTTCTATCTCATGATGGATCATGTCATGAAATAAAGCAACCATGGCACGTTGGTAGGTTTCCCCAGCATTTTTCAGTCCAAAAGGCA
This sequence comes from Vicia faba, assembly GCA_948472305.1. NCBI lineage: Eukaryota > Viridiplantae > Streptophyta > Magnoliopsida > Fabales > Fabaceae > Vicia > Vicia faba. Next base: position 1,610,341,797 of record OX451738.1, on the reverse strand, counting down.
TGACCTTGTAGCAGAAGGTGCCCCACTGAGTAACAAATGTAGTCTTTTCCATGGCTTCAGGTGCCATCTTGATCTGATTGTAACCTGAAAAACCATCCATGAAAGAGAACACCTTATGCTGAGCAGTATTGTCAACAATGACATCAATGTGAGGTAGAGGGAAGTCATCCTTGGGGCTAGCCCTGTTCAGATCCCTGTAGTCGACACACATTCTGACCTTTCCATCTTTCTTAGGTACCGGCACCACATTAGCAACCCACTGAGGGTAAGAAGTCACTGCAAGAAAACCGGTATCAAACTGTTTCATAACCTCGGCTTTGATCTTCTCAGACATCTCTGGACGCATACGTGTTTACCTTGGGTTTTGGTAAACAACCGCTGATCCTCCAAATGGTTACTTATTTGGTTACTCGCAGGATCGATCAGATTGATCCTAGGACATAGGTTGATTTTGAAGTTTGATTAAAGTGGATAAGGCTTTAAATAAAAAGGTTTCAAGTAAATTGCATGAAGGAAAGACTTGGTAAAATAAACAAGGCTTAAAGTAAAAGGTTTCGACAGGAATGTAAAGGAGAAAGCAAGTAAATTTCTGGAAAAAAAGTAAATGACTTTAATTGATAAAATTGGTGTTTCACACATACATTTCTCAACAATTCTTTCTCACACGCTGGGTACTCGAATCTATATGAGTGACTTTGTATAGAATTGTGAACACACGCGAGAAACTACATATCTACTCCTATTTATACTAAAACATCCCAAGTAACCGTCGGGCAGTTACACTGCTTCGAGATCAATCCACTTGGCACGTTCTCCATGCTCGACGCTCCAGATCCTTGCACGTTTGCACGTGGTAACTGCTGGGAACCGTTTTCCCTCCAAAAGCTTGAATTTCAAACTGCTCCACTCTGAACCATCGAACACTTTCGTCAAGAGACATCTTCGACGAGAAACTCTTTCGACGTCGAAGGCAACCAGCCTTCTTCCTTGGAAGAAATCTTCTAAGTACTCTACCATCTTTCGACGGGCATTTCGACAGACTTAGCCAGTCGAAGACATCCTTCAGCTTTAATGGCTGACATCAATCAAAACAAAGGTGTCGAATTTAGGAGCCAACAAATTGCCCCCCAAGAATGCCTTATTTCGACTCTGAAAGAAAAAGGCATTCTTTGAAACGCCATTCAACACCTGTCTTTCCACGCTTAGTCACAAATTAACTTGTGCACTTTTTGTTGCTTTTTACCAACTATTGGCAATCCCAAGAAAACCATCATTGATTTGATCCTAGGACGTCACTTTCAGTACGGCGTGCAGTACCAAACGTCATTTCAGAATTTGTCATTATGACAATTCCCAAAAACGAGGACGCACGCTGCGTCCCTCTATTTCTACAGAAACGGCCAATACAACAGGGGGCTGCCACGCGTCCCACTAACTCCTGCAGCATTAAATGGCATTTAATGTCCTCGTTATTGGGGATTTTTCCCACTACTATAAATAGTAGTAAGTACCCCATTGTGGGACTTTTTACGCCATCTAGCCTTCAAACTTCCCTGTTTTCATACAAGCTTGCTATCTTTGCAGAAACTCTTCCTCTTTCACTTCATCTTCAACCTCATTCCAAACTCAACACCAAACCATGGCCTCTGGTTCTACTGCTCCTAGTGCTAACGCACCAACTGAACATGCTAAACCCAAAGTTTTCGTCACCGCTCCGGTAGTAAATTCTACAGGAAAACGAAGGGTTCCTGAACCTTCTGACATCGCCGTTCGCGATGCTTACTCGCGCCACTTGATGATCCCGGTTGGATACTCCAACCAGATCTTTGCAATGTCTGGCCCCATGAATCCAAGTATCTCTGAAGCTCTGAAGATCAAGAGCTATTTCCCAATAGTCGAGAAACTCAAACCAGTCGCATGCGCCAAGAAAGACGCAGAAGACAATGAAGACCCTGCACGTGAAAAAATCGACCTCCGCTTCTTCAACAGAGGTGTTAGGGTCTTCAGGTCTTGCCCTAACCTTACCTCCGATTATGTTGCTTGGCTAACAAAGTTGGAGAAGCACCAAACTTCGATCTGGAAGGATATGGGAATCTTCGACCTAGTGATGCTGTCGAAGACGGGTTTGAACTACTCCCTGGAGATGCTGATAGCTTCACTGTTGTTCTGGGACTATTCCCACTTTACTTTTCATCTTCCCTGTGGGATGCTAACCCCCACACTCTTCGATGTGGCCGCTATTACTGGCCTTCGACCAACCGGGGATTACTTCGATCCGGAGGAGATGTCGGAGGACCAAATTGGCTTCTCTGAGACCAAACCAACATACACCACTTTCATCAACCATTATCACGACAGGTCGACAGATGCTGTGTCGGATGTCGAACACATAGCGTTTCTAGCCTTATGGCTAACTCGCTTTGTGTTTTGCTCGAAGTCTCTGCAGGTGACCAAAAAGATGGTCACTCTTGCTACTCAACTGCATCACCGCCAAAACATCTGTTTGGCAGAACTGATTCTGGCTAGCCTCTATGATTCGATCAGCAATGGGGCAACTCTTCTGAAACACATCGAGGACAGGGCCAGTTTGCTACTTGCTGGGCCCTTTTGGCTGCTCCAACTGTGGCTCAACGCCACTTTCGAATCTTTTTTGCCCAAGAAGGTTCAGGTAAATGAACAGGCTCCAGCGATAGCGAATAGACGCATCGAAGGAACCAGGCTGGCTCTGCTGACACCTACGGAAGATGGACTGGAGTTTCAGCAAACCTTCACCAACTTCGTCCTAATGTTTGCTCGAAGGAAGGAGTTTGTTTCAACTATGGCTCCATTTGCTCAACGACGGGTGGGGCCAGCATGGTTCACAAGGCCACATCCCAGGACGTCGAGTGGTCCCAATGTTGATGAGCATACAATACTTTGGGAGGCGTTCCTTACACCAAGGATCATGCCTCTTCGATTCAAGAGCTCAAAGACTCATTTGAGTCTGATTGCCTACCAACCAAACCTGGTATCTCGCCAGTTTGGTATTATCCAAACCCTACCTTCTCCGATTTTCCAAAGAGAGAAGTCAATGTTGTACTTCTGCAATGATTATACAGAAGAAGCTGCCATCAAGCATATCGGAAGATATGCTGGTCGAACAATCCTCTCGCTGTTTGACTACCAGCTCAATTTCCTTTGCTCACCATCCTTCGAGGAGTGGTGGAAAAGCTATTATGCTGAGTACTTCTTCGACGAGAAGGACTTCATGGATGAGCTGCAGAAGTCTTTTGTCCTTGTGTTGGACAAAATAAAGAAATGTAAGTTCATGCTCTCACATTACTTTTTGTCTTTTTCGACTGCTAGCCTGTTAACTTTTTATTTGCTTTCAGTTGTTCGAAAGCCTGTAGCCAAGAAGGCTACAGAAGGTCAACAAGGAGGAGGCCCTTCAACAAAACCTCTACCGCCGGCGAAGACTACAGCGCCGGCGAAGACCACAAGCAACCAACAGGGGGAAGGCCCTTCGAAGAAGCCTTCTATATCGGTAACCAGACTTTCTTCATTTTCCTTCTGGCTTTCGATTTTTGATTTTCGATGCAATTATTCAATTGAATTCCTATTGGTTTTCTAGGCACCTTCGCACAAGAAACGGCCAGGGCTGGTGGTCGAATCTGGGAGTGATGAAGAAAGTGATTCCCCTCCTGCCCCTCTGAAGAGGCGAAAGTTGACGAAGGATGCTTCTGTTCCTGCTCCTGCTCCTGAAGGTCGAACTGTCAGAATAAAGGTTGCTGTGAGAAAGCCTAGGCCACCTCCAGTGATCATCGAGGAGCCAACTGAGGAGGAACTAAACATCCTTCTTAACAAGCCTGTCGAAAGTGACAATTCCAGCCCTGGGGCTGAAGCTAATCCACAGGTAATCCCTTAGACCTTTTTATAATTTAGGCAGAGATACCCATATTCGATTGTGTCTCTTTCGACATCTGAAGATTTGTCTTCTTTCCCTTTTCAGGACACTACTGAAAGTTCTCCGCCAAGGACTTCAGAAACGCTGGAATCTGCTGAACTTAGCAGGCCTCAGGAAAAAGGCTTGGGCAATGACGAAGCCCATATTGAGAATGAGGCCAATGCTGAAACGGTAGAGAAACCAACAGAGGAACCCCTGGTGGAGGAACAACAGCCAGAAACGGTTCAGGTGGTGGACCTGTCAGAAGAGAATCATGAAGAAAGGGACCAAGGCAATGACGGCGAAGAGAATCAAAATGCTGCCGACGAAGAGAACCAAGGTGGCACTGGCGAAGGACACCAGGGTGACGCTAGCGAAGAGCAACAAGATGACGCTGGCGAAGGACCCCAGGGTGATGCTAGCGAAGAACCACAAGTCGACGCTGGTACTGCCCCAGTCCGAGTCGAAGAGCAACCAGTCGAGGCACCTAACACTCAAGAACCTCAAACCCAAGATAATACTGTTGCAAGGGTTACCTCCTCGAAGCACAGGTCGAAAGAGGACTTGGAACTCTTGAAAGAAACTGACCCTGTTAGCTACCTCAACGCCATCATCGAGAGCAAGAGCTCATCTGACGCGAGTCAGGAAGTTCCTACCCTGTCGGGGAAGTCTACTGAAACTTCTCCCCTTGATGATGCTTTGGCGAAGGTTAAGGCCCAGTTCTTCAAGAGGGACTTGATGAAGGCTTTAGAGGGGGACCCCACTGCTCCATCATGCTTGAAAGAGGTCTTGAATGCTGTCGACTTTGAAGCTGTAGCCCCAGAAGTCTCCGACTTGATCATGGAGTTACACTCTATGATTGATCAAGTCTCAGCAGATTACAGGCGCCAAAGAGGGTTTAACAGTCAGCTTGAGGTGTTGTATGGCAAAAGCTCCTCTGCGTGGACTGCTGTCTCAGATTCGACTTCTCGAATTGCTGAGTTGTCGAAACAAAAAGCGTCTGCGCAGGAAAAAGTCGATGCCATTGATCGAGAGAATGCTTCCTTCCGGGCACAAATCGCAGAAATAGAGGCGAAGATAAACGCCAACACTGTACTCAAGGAGGAACTTATTTCGACCATCTCAGACACCGAGAGCCAGACTGAGATCAAACAAGGCCTGGAATTTGCTGAGAAGGCCCAAAGCCTCGACGCTCAAATTGCCAAACTAGTGCAGGAAAACTCCTGGTGCAAGAAGAGGTTGGAGCTGCAGCAAGCCAAGTATCTTCGACTCAGGAACCCTCTTACCTTTTGATTGATTCTCTTTTGTAACCATATTCTGTAATCATTATTCGACAACAATTGCCATCTTGGCTGAAATTAATAAAATTTCTATTTTGGCATTTTTATGGTTAATTTAGACTTGTTCTTTTATTATTTTATTTTTATCTCTTGAAGTATAGGTTTGTATTTTTTCAAATATTTACCATTTACTCTCAAGAGCCTTTTATCTCCACTTAACTCTTCGACTTCATAGGCTCCACCAGAAAAAGTTTGGATAACTCTGAAGGGTCCTTCCCATTTGGGTGACCATTTCCCCATGCTTCGATCCCTTCGATCCATGGGAAGAATTACCTTCCAAACTAGTTCTTCAGGCAAAAATACCTTAGGTTTTACCTTTCTATTATAAGAGTCTTCTACTCTTTTCTTCTGAAGCCTGAGTAGGTCGAGAGCGTGTAATCTCTCTTCGTCTAAATCCACCAGTTCATCTAACATCATGTTCCAATAAACTTCAGAAGGAATATCATAATGCCTCTGAACCCTTGCAGATTGAAGACAAATTTCTGCTGGCAACACTGTATCATGGCCAAAAGTTAGCCTATATGGTGTTGTACCAGTGGCTTCTTTTGGGGACGTTCGACAAGCCCACAGAATCTGGTCTAACGTCTTATGCCAATTCTTTGGTTTCTTCCCAACATGTTTCTTTATCAAGCCAATCACCACTTTGTTAGCTGCTTCGACTTGACCATTCGCCTGTGCATAATAAGGCGTTGATGTTAGGAGTTTGAAACCTGTTTCCTGAGCAAATTCCTGCATCTTTCGACCAGTGAAAACTGACCCTTGATCAGTTGTTATTGTCTCAGGAATTCCATATCTAAAGATAATGTTCTTTTGAATAAATTCAATGACATTTTCTTGGTCCACATTGACTAAAGGGACAGCTTCGATCCACTTAGTAAAATAATCAATGCCTACCAATATGTATTTCTGACTCTTTGATGATGCTGGTCGAATCTCTCCAATGAGGTCCAACGCCCATCCTCTAAAAGGCCAAGGCTTCACTATCGAGTGAAGTTCGCTTGCTGGTACATGTTGGATGCCTGTATGGACTTGACACTCTTGACAACCCTTGGCGAACTCAACACAATCTTTCAGCATAGTGGGCCAATATAGTCCTTGTCGAAACAACAACCATTTCATCTTATGGCCTGCTTGGTGAGCCCCACATGCCCCAGCATGCGTAGTCGAAAGGGCTATGTATGCTTCAGTTTCACTTAAACATTTAAGCAACACCCCTTCAGGCGTCTTCTTAAATAACTCATTACCCATGAGTACAAAACTCAACGCCCTGTATTTTGTTTTTCGTTCTGTCGAAGCTCCTGGATTTTGAAGATAGTCCACAATAGGTTTCCTCCAATCTTGCTCTGACAAATTATCAATGAACGAAATCTCGAAGTTACTGTGATCAGCATATCCTAGCCTCGTCGATTCCAAGTCTGATGGTGATAGACAAGTTGCCTTTATCTTTTCTCTAACTTCGATTGCTCTTTGTAATCTCGTTTTTGAAATCTTATACCCAGATGCAATTTGTGCCAAGTCGTTGGCTATTTGATTTTCGACTCTGGGTATGTGTCGAATATTGATCATTTCAAATTGTTTCAATAAACGATTTGCTATCACAAAGTACATAATGAGATTCTCTCTTATGCATTTATATTCCTTTGTGACTTGCTTAATGACTAACTCCGAGTCTCCCATTATTTCGACTCGAGTTGCCCCCAATTCCAACAATATCTCAAGGCCAGTAATTAGAGCTTCATACTCAGCCTCATTGTTCGAACAAGAACCTGCTATTTTGTACTTGAATGTTGTTGGAATTTTATCTGGAGAAATAATCAAGACTCCTACTCCTGTTCCATCTTTATGGCTGGAACCATCAAAGTAGAATTTCCAAGGCTCTATCTCCACATAATTAATATCCTCAACTTGAATTGAGTGGTCGACTATGAAATCTGCAACTACTTGTCCTTTTACTGCCTTAAGAGGCATAAAGGTCAAGGAGTATTCAGTTAATGCTAATGCCCATTTGCCAATTCGACTATGCAAGATAGGTTTCGACAACATATATTTGAAAACATCAAAATGAGACGAAACATAAACATCAACTGGTTTTATATATTGCTTGAGTTTTGTACAAGAAAAATACAGACATAGACACAATTTTTCAACTTCGCTATATCTAGTTTCTGCATCATTCAAAACTCGACTGAGATAGTAAATGGGTCTTTCGACTCCATTCTCATCCTCTTGGGCTAACATACTTCCCAGAGTTTTGTTAGATGCAGCTATGTACAATCTCATACTCCTATTGCTACAAGGAGGCACCAAAATAGGTGGCTTAGTGAGGTACCCTTTGATTTTGTCGAAGGCTTCTTGTTGCTCCTGCCCCCATTCGAACCCCTCTTGATTCAGTCGAAGTAAGGGTGAAAAGGCCTGAGCTTTCCCACTTAGATTAGATATAAACCTCCTTAAGAAATTTATCTTGCCTAAGAGAGATTGCAATTCCTTCTTATTCGATGGCGCTTTCGCTTCCAGAATTGCCTTCGTCTTGTTCTGGTTGATTTCGATTCCTTTCTTGTGGACAACGAAGCCCAAGAAATCTCCAGCTTTCACACAGAACGCACACTTCAAAGGGTTCATCTTCAGACCATGTTCTCTCATCCTTTCGAATGATTGTCGAAGGTGGTCAATATGATTCTTCCTGGAAACAGATTTTATAACAATATCATCAATATATACTTGCATAAAAGTGTTAATAAAATCATGGAAGATAGTATTCATTGCTCGCTGGTACGTTGCCCCAACGTTCTTTAGGCCAAAAGGCATCACTACCCATTCGTAAGTGCCTAAGGCCCCAGGACATCGAAAAGCTGTTTTCGACACATCCTCTTCAGCAATGAATATTTGATTATATCCTGAATAACCATCGAGCATACTCAGGTATTCATAACCAGCGGCAGAATCGACTAGCATTTCCGCCACAGGCATAGGATATTCATCTTTGGGGGTGGCGACATTCAAATCTTTGAAATCTATGCACACCCTTAACGTACCATTTTTCTTAATTACTGGCATGATATTTGCAATCCACTCGACATACCTTGTAACACGGATGAATTTGCATTTTAGAAGTCTTTCGACCTCCGTTTTGATCTTCGACAATATTTCTGGAGCGAAGCGCCTTGGATTTTGCTTGATTGGCTTCTTTCCAGGTTTGATTGGCAACTGAAGCTCTACCAATCCTCTGTCGAGACCAGGCATTTCGTCATAATCCCATGCAAAACAGTCTTTAAACTCTTTCAGCAATTGGATTACTTCCAACCTAAGTTCTGGATCGATTTTGGCGCTGATGTAAGTTGGCCTTTTCTCTGATCCTTCGCCTAAGTTGATTTCTTCTAAAGGGTCTTGTGCTAACATTTTAATGTTGTTCGCCAAGGGATCCTTTTCGAAGCCCAAAGGCTCATCGCCATAAATGGCGTCGAGCCTCTGTTCCTGCATTTCGTCTGGCAATATATCAGGAGGTTTTGGATCGAAATCCTTTCCTGGGCCAACAGCAGATAATTGTTGATCATTGGCCTGTGTGGCCATGTACTTTACTTCGGCTTCGAGAGCCGTTATCATCTTGGTTTCGGCTACATAAGCCGAAATTCGCTTCAAAGATTGTGACTCAGTCATTATCACTGAATTCACTTCCCCAACCAGTTGGTTGGATATCAGTTAACCCACTGAAGTCTATGTGGGACAAGTCTTCTCTGTCCCATTGGAAACCATGCTCAGGATGCAGGTATAGGGAACAAAAGGTGTTTGGCGCTGGCGCCATGTCGAAGTCAGGTGTTGGACATGGCCCTATGTGAGCCAAGTTCTTGTCGAAATCTGCCAAACCCAGGTGATTCACTTCGCCAAGGTAGTAGCTTTGATCTGCCTCTATGTTTTCGACCATCCCATCTGGACGCCATAGCAGCAGTCTTTGGTGCATCGATGAAGGCACAGCGCCAACACCATGAATCCATTTACGGCCCAACAAAAGATTGTAGTTAGGTTTGGCCGATATGACCATGAACATCGTTGGTCGAAGGATAGACCCAACTTTGATATCTAGCTGGATCACTCCCATAGTGGTCCCTATGCCGCCCTCATAGTTCGACAAGACCATATTGTGAGGTTTAATTTCCTCATCCCTTTTGCCAATTTTCCTTAGCATAGAGTGAGGGATAATATTGATGGTTGCCCCACAATCGACCAATATTTTGTTCACAGTAGTTTCTTCGAGTTTAGCCCTTATGAATAAAGGCTTGAGGTGATTTTTCATCGCCTCTGTAGGTGGCTCGAAGAAGCCATTTTGTTCCTCAGTAGTGCCATTGTCCATGACAAAATAGCACACTGGCCTATGTTTGGCCATTTCTTGTTCCACTTCCCAGTCACTTGCTTCGACTTCTACCTGTCGATTGAATTCTCTGGGCAATACTGAAACGATATTCACCATTATGTCCAAAGTATCGTCAGACTCAGCATCATCTTCGTCTTCGACTTCACTTTGGTTAGGCCAAACTAGCCTGTTGGTAACTGGCTCTCTCTCTAGAGGCTTCCTTTGTTTCCTTTGAGGAACATTCGAACTAGTTTCTGCCTTAGGTTCGTTGGCAGCCTCCCTTTCAGCTTTTCGTCTCCTTTGATATCTCCTCCATTGAGATCGAGACATAGGATTTTTACCCTTGTAGTTGCTGGACACTTGAGCAACCTTAGGTGCAGCAACTTGAGGCTCTTTCTTTTGAGTCAAAGAGGAACCTCTTGGCACATCGAAAGAATGCCATTTCTCCTCACTTGGCCTTTTCCGGCCAGAGGTTTTGTACCAAGTGTCTACTGGCACATTTGTTGGAGGCCTAAAAGTCAATGGCCTTTTGTCTTGGTTAGAACCCCTTCTGGGATCATGTCGAAGGTCAGCATTCTCCCTTCTCTTGTTCGCTGCTCTCACGCCTTGAATGTGCTCAGCAGCTTTTTTATCAAAGATCGAACTGCATCTTGGACACAGCATCACCTCTGATTTCTTTTTCTGGCATCTTTGTAAAAAATCTGCCAAGTTTTCGTTTTCCTGAGGGAAAGCAGTCTTATTTGCCTGTTCTTGCCTCATGGCCTCTTCTGATGCTTTTGGGTCAGAAAGTTCGACCATGTTGATATTCATTGTATCTTTGTTAGCAAGAGTTAACTGCTTCATTTGTATCTCCAGATTCTCCGTCTGGCCTTGAACGGTGGCCAAGTGGGAACTGGGCTTTGATCCAGTTTTTTGTGCTTCAGCAGTCTCCGACTTCGGATTCTCGACCGCTTTCTGGACAGCTTCAATTGTCTTCCTGGATAAATTTCCCGAAAAACTGCCAAAGATTGGCATGTTGATGTGGTCCTTTGAGACTTCGACCATGGTAATTCCTGGCTTCTTCGACTGGATCCTGGTTGCCTCTATCATGTTCACCTCAGAGGGTTCAGCATAGTGGGCTTCAGCCTTCAGTGGATTGGAGTCGACAGCCATGGGGGATTTGTCAGCAAACTTTAATCTCCCTTCCTCAATAGCGTCTTGCACAAGATTCCTGAAAAGAAAACATTGAGAAGTTTTATGGCCCAAAAAATTATGATATTTGCAAAAACCTCTCTTCTTTCTTTGATCAAGAGGAGGCACTTTTACCCCTGGGGGTACTATCATTTGGCCATCTTTAACTAGCAAGTCGAATATTTCATCACACTTTGTGATGTCAAAACTATAAGTCTTTTTTGGGAACCTATCGTTGGTCCTTTCTGGACCAATGGGATTTTTCCCATTTGAGGGGACTAACAGTTTACAAGAGTATGGTGGCCCTTGTTTCAGTTTTGCTAAATCGACTTCTCCTTCTTCGACAGTTAAAGTATCGTTGAAGGATTCTAGATCTTCGTCGTCCATCTCAACGTACGCTATTCTCTCTCTCTTGTGAGTTTTCGTTGCCTTAGCTTTTTCAGCTTTGAGGCGTTCTACCTGTCGAACTCTATCGGCCAGTTGCGCCATGTCTCTTAGGTATTGGGTGTCTAGCTTCTTCCTAATGGAATAATCAAAACCGCCTGCGGCTATTTCGACCAACTCATGTTCTGGCACTTGTGTAAAACATCTCGCCTTGAGCAACCTAAACCTATTCAGATATTCGTCTATAGGTTCAGTGAAACGTCTCTTCACACTGGCCAGTTCTTTCAGGCTTATCTTGGTTTGCCCCATGTAGAATTGTTCATGGAACAATCTTTCCAACTGGGTCCAATGATGGATCGAATTGGGGGGAAGAGTTGTAAACCAAGTAAAAGCGTTCTTGGTTAAAGAACTTGGGAAGTACTTGATCCTTAGGTTTTCGTTATTCGAAATGTCTCCTGCTTCGATCAAATATCTCGCCACATGCTCGACAGTAGATTTTGTCGTGTCCCCAGAGAACTTAGTAAATTTGGGGACTTTGCATCTAGGAGGTAAGTCTGTTTGTAACACGTATTCTGACAATGGAGATGTAAAGTTGGGCCTTCGAAAGCCCATGTTCATCCCATTCTGAGTCATGATTCGTTCGATCATGGTTGCCAGATTGTTTTCCAAACCCATGTTTTGGTATTGGATATGCTGAACCACTTCGTCAGCATTTTGGTTTCTGTTAATTAACCTTACCTCTGGGGCTATTACCCTAGGTTCTTCGACAGGTTGTTCCAATCGTGCCCTAAGGTTTTCTTCGACAGGCTGTTGAGCCTGGTTAATGGTGGTTTCTTCCTCTAAAAATATCCCCTGATTTCCCCTTATTTGCGCCCTTTGGGGCTGTCGAACAGGTTGGGGTACTCCAAAGAAGTCAGCCAAACGCGTCATTTGCGCTGTCACTTGCTGATTCGATTGAGTAGTGTTTTGTATTAGAGGGTTTAGCACTGTACTCAAAGTTTGTGCCAACATTTGCACCATATCATGGTTGCTTTCGTCCATTTGTTGCCTCAAGACTGCTGTCGAGGCATTTGTAAGACCATGGGCTACTTGGGACGTTCCTCCTAAGAGTTGGGTCCTATTTCTATTCGCCATGCCTACTCCAGAACCTTGGAGTGGCGAAGAGGCACTCACGAAAGGGTCTGAAAAAGTGGACGCAGCATTCGTCAGGCTTGCCACTTCAGAAGTTGGCATACCATAGAATGGAATAAATCCTGGGGGAACCAAAGGCCTTGTGCCTAAATTTCCCCTTGGTGGGGGAGTTCCCAAAGGTATTCTGGGGCCTGTTAACGAAGGTATTGGCCCCGTGGTTGTGACCGACACTGCTGGTGTCGAACCAACATTTGTCGCTTCACTTACGGTCATACTAACCGTTGCTCCCACACTCGTTTGTGGGATTTCGTTATTGTTTGGCGGATTCGCCATCTCTTCCCTTCTTCTAGCAGTATTGTTATCGTTAGTGTATATTCTACCATTCCTCAATAACATACAACTCGAAAAGATGAGATTATTTTCAACAATCAACACACTGTCCCACCGGGTGTGCCAATTTGTTTACCTTGGGTTTTGGTAAACAACCGCTGATCCTCCAAATGGTTACTTATTTGGTTACTCGCAGGATCGATCAGATTGATCCTAGGACATAGGTTGATTTTGAAGTTTGATTAAAGTGGATAAGGCTTTAAATAAAAAGGTTTCAAGTAAATTGCATGAAGGAAAGACTTGGTAAAATAAACAAGGCTTAAAGTAAAAGGTTTCGACAGGAATGTAAAGGAGAAAGCAAGTAAATTTCTGGAAAAAAAGTAAATGACTTTAATTGATAAAATTGGTGTTTCACACATACATTTCTCAACAATTCTTTCTCACACGCTGGGTACTCGAATCTATATGAGTGACTTTGTATAGAATTGTGAACACACGCGAGAAACTACATATCTACTCCTATTTATACTAAAACATCCCAAGTAACCGTCGGGCAGTTACACTGCTTCGAGATCAATCCACTTGGCACGTTCTCCATGCTCGACGCTCCAGATCCTTACACGTTTGCACGTGGTAACTGCTGGAAACCGTTTTCCCTCCAAAAGCTTGAATTTCAAACTGCTCCACTCTGAACCATCGAACACTTTCGTCAAGAGACATCTTCGACGAGAAACTCTTTCGACGTCGAAGGCAACCAGCCTTCTTCCTTGGAAGAAATCTTCTAAGTACTCTACCATCTTTCGACGGGCATTTCGACAGACTCAGCCAGTCGAAGACATCCTTCAGCTTTAATGGCTGACATCAATCAAAACAAAGGTGTCAAATTTAGGAGCCAACAATACGACGGACCTTTTGCTTAACCGGAGGGCAGTCTTCCTTGGTAGGCAAATGGTGGACCACAATGTCGGTATCCAACCCGGGCATGTCTTCGTAGGACCAGGCAAATATCTCCACATAATCATGTAGCATCTGAGTCAACCGTTGCTTCACGCTGAGCTCTAGGTTGGCACCAATCTTTACCTCCTTTCTGTCTGTATCAGTACCCAGGTTTATTGTTTCCACCGGCTCTTCATGTGGTTGAATTGCCCTCTCTTCCTAGAGTAACAGTCTTGCAAGCTCTCCAGGTACTTCGCAATCATCTTCACCTTCGTCTTCGGCTAAGTTGATCGGATTTTCGAAGTCATAACTGGAAGTAGCAGAGTCGTTACCAGTGAGATCCAGGGTGGATTGAAACCTGTATGAGTGAGTGTGTGTAAATACAGCTGTTTTGCAATATATAAAGGAAGGAAAGAAAGAAAGGGAGCATAAGATTTGAAATGCGAGAAAACGTCCAAGGTCTTTATTCATGATATATGAAATGACAATTTAATATACCCTCACAAATGAAGCCACGGTGCCCCGGGTAAGACACCGGGCCATAGAGTTTTAACTGTTTATTACAGATACCAAAACAAAAGAATTCATTACTCAGTAACAAGAGAAACAAGTAGGTTGTCCTTTGCAATCCAATTGCTAGGTTCACTGTCGGTCGCTGGGTAAATCCAGCTGTCGAACTCAGCTTCATCCACTTCATCTTCGTCCCTAATAGCATTTACTCCATGGTTAGGCATGGGAGCAGTCACCACATTAGGCTTCTCAGGTGCCTCGAACTGTACCTCCTTGGCATCAATAAGATCCTGCACCTTATTCCTTAAGGCCCAACAGTCATCAGTGGAATGGCCCGGGCTATCGGAGTGATAAGCACAGCGGGCATTTGGATTGTATTTTGGAGAGGCAGTATTCACAACTTTCGGGGCCTCCCTGACAGTCACTAGGTTAGTGGACAGCAACTGTGGCAAGATTTGTGATAGAGTCATACTTAGTCGGGTAAACTCTCTTCTGGGTCTTTCACCCCTTTGCTGATTGGTTTGCCGAGGAGCGGCAGCAGGCTTAGCAATCATCACCGCGTTGACAGATTGGCGGCGCTCAGGTTTCTCTTGTCTTCTAGACCCATATACAGCACTGGCCTCTTTCTTAAAGGGCTTCTTCTCAGAGCTTGCAGATGCACCCTTTTGAATTTTACCAGACTTCATTCCAGCCTCTATTCTCTCTCCAGTCAGAATAAGATCAGTAAACCCTGCAGATGAGTTCCCGATAAGATGATTGAAAAATGGCCCAGATAGGGTCCCCAAGAACATGTCTACCAACTCCCGGTCAGTTAACGGAGGTTGTACCCTGCAAGCCAGATCCCTCCACTTCTGTGCATACTCTTTGAAACCTTCGCTTGACCCTAGCGACATACCCTGGAGTTGGGTACGTGTAGGAGCAAGGTCGGCATTATATTGATACTGCTTGTAAAAAGCAGTAGCCAACTCCTCCCAGTTACGAACCTTGGTCCCATCCAGCTGATAGAACCATTCGAGATGAGTCCCTGAAAGACTCTCCTGGAAGAAGTGGATCCACAAGTTCTTGTCCACTGAGTACGGTTGAATCTTCCGCATATAAGATCTGAGGTGTAGCTTGGGACAAGACGCCCCGTCATACTTGGTGAAAGATGGTGCCTTAAACTTGTGAGGAATAATCACACCAGTAGATAAGCCCAAGTCTCCGAAATCCAGCCCAGGCACTTGTTGAATCTCCATTGCATTCAGTCTGTCTTCCAACTGCTTATACCGGTCTTCAGCTGGAGGATACTGTTCCTCATTGAAGTCAGTCTCGTTGTCAGAGACTACCGGACTAGGACCTTTTCCCCCTTGGGGACTGCTCTTGCCTATAGAAGAACCAGCCTCTTCATTCTGCAGAGTGTTGCCAAACCTTCGGCCCGAGTTAAAAAGAACAGTTCTCTTCTTCTTCTTCTTTTCCTTCTTCAAGAGTAAAGCCTTCAGCTCTTCTTGGCCTTGAGCCAAACCCATGATCAGCTCCTGAAATTGCGCATTCTGCGCCTGAAGAGCCTTTATAGACATCTCGGTTGAGGATGAGTCAGGGTTCATGATGCTGAAATAAACAGCGAAGAACAGTAAGCAACCTGAAAAGAAGAAAACCTGCTATGCACATGATGAATGGAATGCGTATGATTTACGTTTTCAAAGACAATCGGGAATCAACTTTGTAAACAAAAAGGAACACACTTCATTAGATTCAACTTTGAAACTTAAATTGTTCAACAGGTTGCCCTTAGGCGTTTACATAAAATGGAAATACTGAAAAGGGAAATAAAACTGTAAAAGAACATCCAGAGTTCCTCATTGATCCCATGGTCTCCTCTTCTCAGTACGGATGTAGTCATTCAGAGCTCGCTCATTCTCTAACTGCTTTGTCAGCTTATGGATCTTCAATTCCTGCTCATTGAGCTTTTCCCGATAAGAATCCCGCTCTTCTCGCAGTTGTGACCAAGACCTCTTTAACGTCTCATAATCAGTAGGTATCTGAGGAGGGAGGACAGTTGGAGGAACTCCATCTTTGTCAGGATATTCAAGAATGATGGGTCTGACAGCTTCGTATGGCATACCTAACTTCTGAGCACGGATGCGGACCCATTTGTAGTAAGCTTCCATAGGTAGAGAAGTCTTTGGCCCCAACTCTTGTGGGTCAGCTTTATGAACTTTGTCCCAAGCCTTGATGAACCTACGACGCAGCTCGTCACTATCCACCTGAAACTCAAAACTGATGTGAGGCACCAACATCTCATGAGGCCCTGCTCTTCTGGCTCTTCCAAATTGACGGAGCGCTAGACACGAATTGTAAGAGATTCCTCCTTGAGTACCAATCAAAGTAACATTAGGGTATTCTCTGCAACGATCAATAACAGCTATCTCATCCAAACCTCTGAAAGTCCAAATGATGTCCTTATCAGTGAGAGACATTAACCTATGAGCCCAACCTCTTCCTTCTTGGTTCTTCAGCACGAACTTAGGGAGGTGCGAAATAAACCACCTCACCAACAAAGGGATACAACACCATAGAGTTCCTCGTCTTCGGGCAGTACGAGCATGAAGTTGTTGCAGGATATCACCCAAGAGAGTGGGCACAGGGTTCTGAGACATAAAGATCCTTATGGCAGTGACATTGATGAAGTTGTCAGGATTAGGAAACAAGACTAGCCCATAGATTAAGAGAGCTAGGATGTCTTCATATGCCCTAAAGTCCAAGTCATTCCAGAAACTGTTAGCTTTACCAATCAGAAACTTGGCCAAGAAACCCTTAACTCCGCTTCTAGTCACCCAGTTGTCCATTACTTCTTGATGGGTCAAAGGAAGAGCTGCAGCAATCTCCTCAAGCCTGAGGGTCTTTTCCCAACCAGTAAAGGGAGTCTGATCCAAGATAGGGATGCTAAGCAAATCAGAGAACTCTTCTAGGGTAGGGACCAGCTGGAAGTCTTAAAAGGTGAAGCACTGGTACAGAGGGTCATAGAACTGGGTCAGGACACTCATCAACTATTGATCCCGCTTTGCAGTGACTAAACTGAGAAGAGAACCATGCCTCTGGATGAAGGAAGTGGTATTTGGAATTCTGCTAACCAACTCTTCAAGTAACTCAGGTGGGTGAACAAAGTTGAACCGGATGGTATTCCTTCGCACAGGCATCATGATGTCCTACAAAACAGAGCAAAGGTGAAACCCTCTTGTCTTTGAAATGGTCAGTCCTTATGCAGGATGCATGCAATGCTCATGATGTTATGATGTTATGATAAAGCACACCACAAATAGATACAAAGGCAAACATGGTAAGGCACACAAGTCACACAAGACAAGCCCTTAAAGTTTAGGCCAGCATGAGGTCTAGGTATTACCCTCTTTCAGTTTGTTGGTTCATACCTGTCCTATCAAAGTAACCGGGTTCCTAGGGGATCCCAATATCATTGACTACCCTCAATCGGTCATAACTCCAGCATCGCAATCTTTTCTTGCAGCCAGAACCATCACGAGAGTTTAGCCTCAATGGGCGTAGCATACTGCTACTGTTCTAATGGCCAAGTTGTGTCATTTAAGGTTCTAATGTCTGTTGGTGCTTAATGACTCCTCAGAAGCCCATATTCTCCTCGTTGCAACACAAGGGATATCGGTACAGACCAAGGTGCCACACCAACGTAGCCACTTCTTCACCCATGTCGGTCTACACCGGACAGGTCCCTCACAGCTTATGCTACCTAAACAGGGTATCCCCAGATCCGGGTTAGGATCTATGTAACTCCCATGCAACCCACAATTTAAAGCAAGCAAATCAATACAATTGAAAACACAGTTGTGAACTATCCTAAGGTACACCTCACTTTAAGTAGCGTCCCCAGCAGAGTCGTCAGTTCTGTGATCGGTGGATCTGGAACTGACTGTTTAACGCTGGTTCACGAAATGTCGCGGAAGCAAGAGTCGCCACCGTCTTTTATTTTCTCCAAATGGAAAGGACAAAAGCACAGAAAAATTCCTTATAGAGATTGCTCTCGATTCGGGAGGTAGATTATAGAAAGGGAAGGTGTTAGTACCCTTTCTATCCATGGTTATCCATGGGCTCTTAGGTACTTGCTCATTTGTGTTTTCAAAAACGGTTTGTTTGCTTTTCAACTGTGGGTTTTAAAAAGTTTCTTTGAAAATTTCAGTTCGACTCTTGTATCAGTCCTCAAGAGTGTTTGAAAAGTTGCTTTCGAAAGCTTTTTGAAAAGGTGTCGGTGTGAAAAGTATTTTTGATTTGTTTTGAAATTAGAGCAAGTATCTAGGAGTTGTCTACCTACCCTAAGGAATTCGTCTGTGTAAATGTCCTTAAAGTAGTGCCATCCCACCATTGAGGGGTAGGTAGCACCACCGTTAGAGGTGTTCGGGTCAATTCGAGGGTTCGGGACATGGTGATCACTGGAGCAATAGGAAGACACCTTAGAAGCTACCCTCATGCCATGTTCATGGACATGAGGACTTACTAAAACGTCCTCTACTCGACGACCACCTTTTGAGGGGCAAGGCAACAGTGAGGCGTACCCTAGGGGTGGTGTGTGATTGGTGTGTCGTTTTCAGATATTTTTGTCTTGTTCATGTATTGGTGATCTACGCGTTGCTTTTATTTTTGACATTCATTCTTTCATGCAAATTAATTAACAGTTAAAAAGATGCGAGAATTAAAAGTCCTACGCTATTACAAAGGCGCGGGTCCACATCGCCAAATTAATCCAGGACCCGATTTGAAATAAAAAATAATGCGGAAATATAAATGTCTAATTAGTCTATTACATAGCTTTGGGAGAATTACATGAATATTCACAAAAAAGGAAAATAAGAATAAAATGCGCGAATAAGTAAAATCGGGAATGCGAGGGCGTTGGACCCTTTTTTTAGGAAATTAAATTACAATTATAAAATTAATTAAATTTAATGAGAAAAAGAAATTATTTTTGAGTTTTTTGTAATTATGGATTTTAATGAGAATTAATGGAATTAAGAAAGATAATTAACCCTAGTTCTAACTATTTTTAATTTATTAAGAAGAATATTTAAATTGACCTAATTTTAATTAATTATTTACATGACAAATTTTATTTACAAAATAATAATTAATAATTAAATATGGTGAAAAAAAGAAGAAAAAAAAGGATAAAAGTATAAAACCCTAATTCTACATTTTTTAATTTATTATGAAAAATATTAGAATTAAACCTAGAATTAAAAAACTAAATTAATTAATGAAGTTTATTTACAAAATAACATTAAATAAAATATATATATTATTTTTGTCTTTCTGATTTTTATTATTTTTTATGTTAAGGAAAAAATTAATGTAAAGAATTAAATTAAAATTAGACAAAACAAACAAAATAGAAAGAAAATAAAAAGAAGGAAAGGAAGCAAACCCATGGGGTGTTGACCCCAATTTGGAGGTCTTTGGCTAGCAATCAGGCCCAATGTTTTAAGGCCTTGTTTGACTTTATTGGCTTGTGTGTGACACGTCTGACTCATGCCCATGGTGGTCTTCAGATCAAGGCCCTTGGACTCATGCTCTGAGACATGTGGCACGCTTGGGTACAAGGCTGCATGGTAGGCTTCAGGAAGTAAGCTGCATAGAATCACATGGAAACAAAATTTATCAAGAAAGTGAGGGGACCTGGGAATCGAACCCAGGTCCCAATGTTCAGAGGACAGCGCATCTACCACTTGTGCCATTTGCTTTCTTTGTTATACTAATGGAATGCAATTAATATATAAAAAATAAAACGCCAATGCTGTTAACTCAAAAAACGCGCTAAAACTTGAATTGTCCTATCACATGGAGACAAGTCATCATCTTCTCCGTTTGTGCGTTTTGCCCTGAAAAATTAAAACAAGATTGCGGGGGTTTTAAACCCCCACTACACGATGCATGGAAAAATAGCGAATAGGCCGTTGTTGATCAGAAATTAGGCGCGATAGGATGATTGGATTCGTGTGAAGCTTCTGGTTTTGATGGCATAAGTCTCATGTCTCAATTTTTCCAGAACAAGGAAGCCCTAATTCGTGACCTCTGAAAACCTAGAATGCTCCAATGGTGGATTCTCATATAATGCACGAAAACTCAATTAAAGGGCATGGTTAGCTTCAGAATGATTAACTTAATACAAATCAAACATTAAAAATTGAAAATAACGCTTGAATCATAATACATGAATATGAGAAAAATTATGAACAGGGCAGGGTCGTTCTACCAATTCCTTGCGTTAGAAACAATGGTTTTGATCCAGAAACGTTCCTTGATGCCTTGGGAGTGCAATGGAATAGGTATCTTGCCTTGAAACGCTTTGGAATGGTGTTTTCACTTTTCACTTTTTTTCACAAAAATTGCAAAGTGCATAAGAGGTTTTGGGTGCAGCTTCCAGGTTCTTGGCATTAGGGTTAGGTTTGTGCTTGTATAAGGAACGATTTTGGTCAATAATCCAAGCCCAAAGCTTTGTCTTTAATGGTTTTCAAAATTTGATTTTTATGAATCTTTTCAAATCTTTTTTCATGTGTTTTTGATTCCAATCATGGCCAATCTTTCCAATTTTGGGTGTGCACGAATCTTGAGCCTTTAAGGAGAGCAAATGCTGCATAAAAAGATTCAAGTACATTTGTTTAGCATTTTTTCATATTTTAATTAATTAAATGAATTAATGTGGATAAAAATTCAAATAAATAATGAAAAATGATGAAATAAATCCCCTTTGGGCCAAATGGTCGTGCATAGCCTTTGGATGATGAATCTTGGAAGAAAATGTGGCCCATTAGCAATTTTGAGGCATTTGAAGCAAAGTTGACTTTTCAAAATTCCCAAAACTTTCCCAACTTCCACAAGGCATATCTTGCTCAATTTTTAAGCTTTGATCATGTTCTTGGACATTTTGGAAATGTCTTGAAGTCCTCTAACCAATTCCTTTGGTCCCATGTCATTTTGATTTACAAATCTCAAGTTATGGCCTTTGACTTAAAGTCCCTTTTTGTTGACTTTTGAAAATAACCTATAATGTTGAGATTGATAACTTTTTGTGAGAGCATTTCTTGGACTTGAAGTGTGAAGAGGAGTTGTAGGAAATGTCATTCTCTTCAAAATGAGCTTTGGATGGAATTTTTCTGATAAACCATGTGGAAGTTATGCCTTGGTCAAGTTACAGTTGACTTTTTCAACTGTCCAAATATGGAAACTTTTGCATCTTGAGACTTTTTGAGCCATGCCTTGAAAATCATGATCAAGAATTGATCAAATGATGTTTGTGGCTTCAAAATGAGATGTTGACCAAAAATTTGAACTTTTGACTGTCAAATGACCATTTTGCCCCTGCAGTTGACTGTTGAGCAATTAGGCTTTTTGACTGTGCAATTTTGTGTTGTAAGTCTTGAAACTTGGCATGAGGATGCTTGACCATGTTTATAGGCATGTGGGACTTGATTGGACCCTTGGAAACTTCATTTTCTTTGTCAGAACCAAAACCCTAGTTTTTGACTGTTAGAAGGCCCTTGAACTGTGCAACCCTTGGGAGCTTTTTGAACCTTTGATTTGGCAAATCTTGAAAAATATGGGAGGGAAAATTTTGGGGTACAACAGTTGCCCCTGTTCAATCTTCTTAGACATGAGGATGCAGATTGGCTGACGTGCCTTTCGTAATCCGAAGGTGGAAGATGATTGAACACTAGAGTGCCCAGAAATTTGCGCTCACATGGTAGTGTGATGATGGAAATGGGCTTATAGATGCCATTTGGAGATTGATGGATAGGATGATGGGCTTATAGATGCCATTATAAGAGGTGATGGATAGGTGGATGGGCTTATAGATGCCACCTGGGTGTTGATCACATAAGAGATTCCTTAGCGAGAACTTGCGTACCTGCAAAAGAAAATGATTACCTGGCCTGTTACAGGGGCTGGTCTTCAAACTCTTTGTATAGATATGCCCTGACTGGTTACAGGAATTGAATCTGGAGCTTCAAAAGGTTATGAATGAACCAGGGATGATTACTACCTCAACAGGAACGCTGAGAGAATCTGGGCGACTTCAGTCTCAACAGTAACGCTGAGAGAATCTTGGGTGACTTCAACCTCAACAGTAACGCTGAGATAATCTTGGGCGACTTCAACCTCAATAGTAATGCTGAGAGAATCATGGGCGACTTCAACCTCAACAGTAACGCTGAGAGAATCTTGGGCGACTTCAACCTCAACAGTAACGCTGAGAGAATCTTGGGCGACTTCAACCTCAACAGTAACGCTGAGAGAATCTTGGATGTCTTCTACTGAGTCTTCATCAGGAAAATCTTTTAGGGGTCGATTTAACTGGACTAGAGAAGTCCTTTGACTGGATAAGAAACAGAAAAATCTTAGGGTCGATTTAACTGAACCGGACAAGGTCTTGAAATCTTCAACTGGATAAGAAACAGGGAGACTTAGGGTCGATCTGACTGAACCAGAGAAGGCCTTTGACTGGATAAGAAACAGAAAAATCTTAGGGTCGATTTAACTGAACCGGTCTAGGTCTTGGAATCTTCAACTGGATAAGAAACAGGGAGATCTTAGGGGCGATCTGACTGAACCAGAGAAGGCCTTTGACTGGATAAGAAATAGGAAAATATTAGGGTCGATTTAACTGAACCGGTCAAGGTCTTGGAATCTTCAATTGGATAAGAAACAGGGAGATCTTAGGGTCGATCTGACTGAACCAGAGAAGGCCTTTGACTGGATAAGAAACAGGAAAATCTTAGGGTCGATTTAACTGAACCGGTCTAGGTCTTGAAATCTTCAACTGGATAAGAAACAGGGAGATCTTAGGGTCGATCTGACTGAACCAGAGAAGGCCTTTGACTGGATAAGAAACAGGAAAATCTTAGGGTCGATTTAACTGAACCGGACAAGGTCTTGAAATCTTCAATTGGATAAGAAACAGGGAGATCTTAGGGTCGATCTGACTGAACCAGAGAAGGCCTTTGACTGGATAAGAAACAGGAAAATCTTAGGGTCGATTTAACTAAACCGGTCTAGGTCTTGAAATCTTCAATTGGATAAGAAACAGGGAGATCTTAGGGTCGATCTGACTGAACTAGAGAAGGCCTTTGACTGGATAAGAAACAGGAAAATCTTAGGGTCGATTTAACTGGACCGGTCTAGGTCTTGAAATCTTCAACTGGATAAGAAACTGGATTAGAAACAATGGTTTTGATCCAGAAACGTTCCTTGATGCCTTGGGAGTGCAATGGAATAGGTATCTTGCCTTGAAACGCTTTGGAATGGTGTTTTCACTTTTCACTTTTTTTCACAAAAATTGCAAAGTGCATAAGAGGTTTTGGGCGCAGCTTCCAGGTTCTTGGCATTAGGGTTAGGTTTGTGCTTGTATAAGGAACGATATTGGTCAATAATCCAAGCCCAAAGCTTTGTCTTTAATGGTTTTCAAAATTTGATTTTTATGAATCTTTTCAAATCTTTTTTCATGTGTTTTTGATTCCAATCATGGCCAATCTTTCCAATTTTGGGTGTGCACGAATCTTGAGCCTTTAAGGAGAGCAAATGCTGCATAAAAAGATTCAAGTACATTTGTTTAGCATTTTTTTTCATATTTTAATTAATTAAATGAATTAATGTGGATAAAAATTCAAATAAATAATGAAAAATGATGAAATAAATCCCCTTTGGGCCAAATGGTCGTGCATAGCCTTTGGATGATGAATCTTGGAAGAAAATGTGGCCCATTAGCAATTTTGAGGCATTTGAAGCAAAGTTGACTTTTCAAAATTCCCAAAAATTTCCCAACTTCCACAAGGCATATCTTGCTCAATGTTTAAGCTTTGATCATGTTCTTGGACATTTTGGAAAGGTCTTGAAGTCCTCTAACCAATTCCTTTGGTCCCATGTCATTTTGATTTACAAATATCAAGTTATGGCCTTTGACTTAAAGTCCCTTTTTGTTGACTTTTGAAAATGACCTATAATGTTGAGATTGATAACTTTTTGTGAGAGCATTTCTTGGACTTTAAGTGTGAAGAGGAGTTGTAGGAAATGTCATTCTCTTCAAAATGAGCTTTGGATGGAATTTTTCTGATAAACCATGTGGAAGTTATGCCTTGGTCAAGTTACAGTTGACTTTTTCAACTGTCCAAATATGGAAACTTTTGCATCTTGAGACTTTTTGAGCCATGCCTTGAAAATCATGATCAAGAATTGATCAAATGATGTTTTTGGCTTCAAAATGAGATGTTGACCAAAAATTTGAACTTTTGACTGTCAAATGACCATTTTGCCCCTGCAGTTGACTGCTGAGCAATTAGGCTTTTTGACTGTGCAATTTTGTGCTGTAAGTCTTGAAACTTGGCATGAGGATGCTTGACCATGTTTATAGGCATGTGGGACTTGATTGGACCCTTGGAAACTTCATTTTCTTTGTCAGAACCAAAACCCTAGTTTTTGACTGTTAGAAGGCCCTTGAACTGTGCAACCCTTGGGAGCTTTTTGAACCTTTGATTTGGCAAATCTTGAAGAATATGGGAGGGAAAATTTTGAGGTACAACACACACACTCACATATACAGGTCTACATCCACTCTGGATCTCACTGGTAACGACTCTGCTACTGCCGACTATGACTTCGTAAGTCCGATCAACTTAGCCGAAGACGAAGGTGAAGATGATTGCGAAGTGCCTGTGGAACTTGTTAGACTACTGCTTCAAGAAGAGAGGGGTTTACCACCTCCAAGCCACCAATTCGGATGCCTCCAATTGCAGGAAGACCGTTGACCTTATACTTAAAAGTGTTGGATAATACAAAGAGGTGTGTTGGGGCAGCATGACGAGTCTGGCCGAAAAGAGCATGCTATTTACTGCTTTAGCAAAAGTTTACCGACTGTGAGACCCAATACTCACTGCTCGAGAGAACTTGCTGTGCTTTGGCATGGGCTGCTCGCCGGCTGAGACAGTTTATGCTAGCTCATGCTACCCTTTTGATACCAAAAGATCTGAACATCTTGATGGCACCTTGGCCTTTTGCAATATGGAGCATTGATATGATCGGCGAGATCAGACCTACAGCATCCAACGGACATCTATTCATCATTGTAGCAATTGATTACTTTACGAAGTGTGTGGAAGAAGCTTCCTTTGCTACTGTAACCAAGAACGTCGTGGCACGGTTCATTCGGCATAACCTGATCTGTCGATACGGCGTACCAGAAAGGATCATTACGGACAATGGTACGAATCTCAACAATAAGATGATCACCGAACTCTGCAAGCAGTTCAAGATACAGCATCGCAACTCTTCTCCTTATCGGCTGAAGATGAATGGGGTTGTCGAAGCGGCTAATAAGAACATTAAGAAGATTGTGCAGAAGATGACGGTGACATACAAAGATTGGCACGAGATGCTACCGTTTGCTCTTCATGGGTACCGTACCTCAGCGCGGACGTTAACAGGGGCAACACCTTATTCCTTGGTATATGGTATGGAGGCAGTCTTGCCCATTGAAGTTCAGATACCCTCTCTTCGGATTATGGATACAGGTTTGAGCGAAGATGACTGGATTCAGACCTGGCTTGATCAGCTAAACTTAATTAACGAGAAGAGACTTACTGCTATTTGTCATGGTCAGACGTACCAAAAACGGATGATCAAGGCATTTAATAAGAAAGTCAGACGACAAGAGTATCAAGTTGGGGACCTGGTTATCAAACGCATCATACTACCCCAAGGTGATCCCAGGGGAAAATGGACCCCTACTTACGAAGGGCCATTTGTGGTTAAGAAAATTTTCTCAGGAGGAGCTATGATTCTAACCACCATGGATGGTGATGACCTTTCTCACCCTATCAATGCAGACATAGTGAAAAAATACTACGCATAATCAATAACCCGCTAGGTTGACACGCCTAGGCAAAAATAAGGGCTTCCCGGCGAACCAAAAGGTTTCGGGCAAAAATAAGGGATGAAAATGGAAAAAAAATTGTACACCCGGCAAGTCGAAAACCTGAAAAGGTGGCTTGGGCAAAAAAGGGTATCCCGGTGGACTGAAAACCCGAAAGGGCGGTCCAGGAAAAAATTAGGGATCAAAGCGTAACACTATGTCTCATTGGATCTCCTTGCATCCAGACTTCGGTATCGACTATCAAGCTCGGACGGCACTAATCAATCTGATTCATCTTCAACCAAGTAGAAAAGTGATGAGATGCTCGAGGACATAAAGGCAATAGCAGAGTTGGAACCTGGTGGGATTATTCACATAGCTGTTTTGTTTAGTTTTTCACAAATTGTGTAAATTCTATTATTCGGCGGCGTTCTCTTACTAGGACGTCGGCCTCTTGTACAAAAACGCCTACTTACAGGCCAAACTTCAAAATCAATGCAATTCACTTTTCAGAGAGATTTCAAACTGTTTTTCCTTTTTCTGTTTTGTTTTGCAAAGAACGTCCAATGTTCATTTTTTATATATGCACTTGACATTAATTGCTGCTCATAAATATTTACATGTGAAACAAAAGACCATTACTCGTAACATCAGAAACAGGGGCAAATAAGAATTGTCCAAAGCTACACAGTTGCTTTATCCACCAGGTACAAAGGTAGATTCAGCTGAAGAATATGGCTAAGGTACTTTCACTCCCCGCAGAGTAAGGAAGACAGTAATGACAGCTTTCTCCAGCTGAGACTTGCAGCTGCAAATGAATCGGTAATATTCTCCCCCGAGCAGAGTTTATCTACTATCAACACTGAAGAGGCTTAATATCCCCGTCAGTCTTAATATTCCCCAGCGGAGTATAAGAATCTTCCCCAGCAAAATACAAAATATCCCCAGTGGAGTTTGAAATTTTCCCAACGCAGTCTGAAAAAGCTTCCCCAGTAGAGTTTGGAGAATCATCCCCAACAGACTTTGGAAGATTATCCCCAGCAAATCTCAAAGGATTATCCCCATAAGAGTCTGAAAGGTTATCCCCAGTGAAGTCGCAACTGAAAGATCATCCCCAGCGGAGTTCATTCCTTTCACAAACAGAAACTCAATCCCCAACAGGATTCAGTATCACCAGCAACGGTAATTCATTCCCAACGGAATTTGTCGGTGGAATCCTCAGCAGAACATCTCTTCCCCATAGAGTAATCTCCTCATCAGTTTATTCCCCAACGGAGTTGTCCTCTTCTGCAGGTTTATTCTCACAGTCATCTTTGTTCTCCATCCCCAGCGGAAATGAAGAATTCAGCTCTTTTCTCCAGCAGCTACCCGGGATTTATTTTCCCCAGCTAAAAACATTACATTTCCATACATCATGACACATGCATATACGCATCATATAACACAATCTCATTTATTTTGAGAACATCATTGCTTGATATATATCATGCATTGCATACGACTGACCTTTACCTTTCAGGAAGGATGCCGTTAAGTTCTCAGCTATGTCGAAGAACTGACCGATTCTTAAATCTTAACTGAATTATTCTCAGTTGAGTTACAGATAAGGTTCTCAATCTCGACAATTTTCCTCCGTCGAAATGTGGACGAGTTCTTAAATCTCAACAAAATTATTCTTCGTTGAAGTAAACAGACAGTCCCAGATCTTGATGAAGATGTTTCCCTCAGTCGAAGACCTGACCGGTTCTTAAATCTCAACTGAATTATTCTCGGTTGAATTACAGATAAGGTTCTAAATCTCGGCAATTTTCCTTCGTCGTAGTGTGGACAAGTTCTTAAATCTCAACAGAATTATTCTCCGTTGAAGTAAACAGACAGTCCTAGATCTTGATGAAGATGTTTCCCTCAGTCGAAGACCTGACCGGTTCTTAAATCTCAACTGAATTATCCTCGGTTGAATTACAGATAAGGTTCTCAATCTCGACAATTTTCCTCCATCGAAGTGTGGACGAGTTCTAAAATCTCAACAGAATTATCCTCCATTGAAGAACAGACAGTCCTAGATCTTGATGAATATGTTTCCCTCAGTCGAAGACCTGACCGGTTCTTAAATCTCAACTGAATTATTCTCGGTTGAATTACAGATAAGGTTCTCAATCTCGACAATTTTCCTCCGTCGAAGTGTGGACGAGTTCTAAAATCTCAACAGAATTATCCTCCGTTGAAGTAAACAGACAGTCCTAGATCTTGATGAAGATGTTTCCCACAGTCGAAGACCTGGCCGGTTCTTAAATCTCAACTGAATTATTCTCGGTTGAATTACAGATAAGGTTCTCAATCTCGACAATTTTCCTTCGTCGTAGTGTGGACGAGTTCTTGAATCTCAACAGAATTATTCTCCGTTGAAGTAAACAGACAGTCCTAGATCTTGATGAAGATGTTTCCCTCAGTCGAAGACCTGGTCAGTTCTTAAATCTCAACTGAATTATCCTCGGTTGAATTATAGATAAGGTTCTAAATCTCGGCAATTTTCCTCAGTCGAAGTACTGACCGGTTCTTAAATCTCAACTGAATTAGTCTCGGTTGAATTACAGATAAGATAAGGTTCTAAATCTCAACAGGCTTCCCCCTAGTTGAATTACGGACAAGTTCTTAAAACTCAGCAGAGATGTTCTCTCAGTTGAAGTACAGGCAAGTTCCCAAATCTCAACAAAAGTTAGACTTCCCCAGCGGAATCTTCCACAACAACAGGTATACAAGCTCTCGCTAAGGAATCTCTTATGCGATCGGCACTCCTACAAATGGCATCTTTAAGCCCATCCTCCCGTCAGCAATCTCTAAATGGCATTTGTAAGCCCATTCCCAACATCACCAGGCTGATACCACTTCATGCGAGTGCAAATTTCTGGGCACTCTAGTGTTCAATCATCTTCTACCTTCGGATCACGAAAGGCACCAGAGCCAATCTACATCCTCATGTTTAAGAAGATTGAATAGGGGCAGCTGTTGTACCCCAAAATTTTCCCTCTCATATTTCTCAAGACATTGCAAGGGAAATCTCCAAGTTGCTCAAGTTTGCTCAAGAGTGGGTCAGACAAGTCATCTCCTAAGACAGTCAACCCCAACTTAGGGTTTTGTGTTGCATCAAGATCTTTGAATCCAAATGACCTCAAGTTCTCCCAAATGTCCTAATATGTTCTTAAGATCATCCATGCCAAATTTCAAACCTTACAGAGGAAGTTTGCTCAGTCAATTGCTCAAAGGGTCCAAAAATCGACTGTGCTAGGGCAAGAGTCAAATGTGGCCTACATACAGTCAAAATTCAAGATTTTTTGTCAACATTCTCATTTTGAAGGATATTTCATCATTTGATCAAGGGTTGATCATGATTCATCAAGGATTGCTCAAAATTCATCAAGACTCAAAAGTTGCTAAATTAGGGTTTTGTAGGAAAAGTCAACTCAACTTTGACCAAGCATAACTTTCTCATACTTTATTATAAATCACCCATCCAAATCTCATTTTTAAGAGGATGCAATTTCCTACAATCCATCTTCATACCCCAAGATCAATAAATGCACTCACAAGAAGTTATAAATTTGGACATTATAGGTCATTTTTGAAAGTCAACAAAAACACCTTTTTTGCCAAAGCTTATAACTTGAGCATGGAACATCAAAATGATATGAGACCAAAATGGTTGGTTTGAGGACATCTCAAGCTTTCTAAAAAGTCAAAGAACACCTCCAAAAGTTCAAAATTGAAGAAGTTATGCATTTTTGAAGTTGGGAATTTTTGCAAAATTGCCAAAAGTCAACTATCCCCAAAACTTCAAATTTTGTCAAATGGGCCCATTCTTTTCCACTTGATTTGAGCTTGCATCATTGTCCACGTGTCCTATCTTCAGCCATGAGCCCATATTATATTTTTATTATTTTATTTGATTTTTATTTGAATTTATTCATTTTAAATCAAATTAAATCATACAAAATCCAAAACTTTGATTACATGAGATTCTTTTGTTGATTCAGACTTTAATCATCATCATTAGCATCATCAAATTCGGATCACACCATATCATGTACAAAAAGATGGAGATTTGGCAAATTTGGAAAGGTTTAAAGGGTGAATCAAATCAAATCCCAAAGCATTGATATGAGAAGATTCAAGCCATAATTGTGACCCTAATACATTCCATACTACATAAACAAGCCAAAGGAATCGAAATAAGGGTTGGTGATTGCAGAAAGAGGCTGAACAAAGTTTGGAAAAAGTGGTGAAAAGCTTGAATTCGAAACCATAGCTAGAGGCACTTTCAGAAGTTGAGACCTGTCCCAATCTCTTCCTGGGTGTTCACTCAACCTTCCTGGATCAAAAGCAATCATTCTCAGACACCACAACATGATGTAAGTACCACGATAATCCGCTTCTTTCTTGAATTCATAAATCATCATTCTTGCATCATTTGAGTAAATTATTGGTATATTTGAAATCCTTATGACATTTCCAAACTTTTGGCATTATTTAATTTTGTTTATCTGACCTATACTGAAAAATACCATAGTTAGGGTTTCGTGGATTTTTTTGGGTGTTTCTGTTTCAGGGATAATTGGCCATCAAGAAGGGTATGGTTGTGACCGGGATGATGAGACGAGCACAACCATGCCCTTAGAATTCATTTTCATGGCTTACAGAGGATTTTGGAGTATGCATGATTTGTAGTGACGGTCTGTGTCCGTGGCTATAGGTTTTACATGGTTTTAGCCACGGGCGTGAGGTAGAAGACGAAGACGTGTCACACCATCAATGGCCAATTCAAAACCACGCGCGCATATTTTTGTTCTGACCAATAATCTTTGTTTTATTTTATTATATTTCCTTTGTAGTATATTAACAGACAAAACCAAGTGGCCTAGTGGCAAAGCAAGCGCTCCAAACACCATCAGGACCTGGGTTCGAATCCCAGGTCCCCCGCCTTCTTTGATAATTTTGCTTTTCAGGTGATTACGTACATATGCCTAGCTACAGCCCATCATACATCCTCGTGCATCCAAGGGACAGATGGCCAATGGCCATATCTGATGGATGGGGATGGAAGGACCACCAAGGCCTTGGTCAACGCGTGCACACAAGATCACCAAGAGTCAAACGAGGCCAACACAATTGGGCCTTCAGTTTGCTATTCAGACTCCCTACTTAAGGCCCATACCCCCTCTCTCTTTCTATTTTATTTACTTTGCTTATTTATTTTATTTGTTTTATTATTTTTTTGTTTAATTTACTAACCTCAAAAAATTTCTTTTCATAAAAACAATAAAATCACCAAAAATATTTTTATCAAATTAAACTTTAACTTTTATTTTTTTTATTTAATAAATACTAATAAATTAATTTAGGTTCTTAATTAGAATAACTTTAACATTTTTGTAAATAATTAAAATTAAATTAGACTTAATTAGGTTTTTACTAACATTAATTATTTTTATTTTTCTTTCTTAAAATACCAAAAACCCAAAAATAACCTTTTTTTTCATTTAATTAATTAATTTTTTAATTTAGTGATTAATTTAGATTAATTTCTTTCATAAAATAAAAACCACAAAAAATTCGTTTCTTTAACAAAAAAGGGTCAAAACCCTAGAATTTTGCGCTCGATTTAATTTCCCGCATGCGATTTACTTTCTTTTACCAATGATGTATTTGCCTCCGGTTTGTAATATCTTAATAGGACTTTTATTGTTTTTTATCGCTTTATTTATTTTTAAAGGGTTTGTCTTTGGCGATGTAAATACCCGACGCCTTGTAATTTAATTTCCGCGCTTTTATTTTCCGCAAATTATAACTGTTAGATGTTTGATAATAGGAATGCATGACAAGACTGAATGTTTTAACCTAAAATCAACTTAGATCACCATTAACATGTACAAAGACAAAAATAAACTGAAAACGACACACTCGCACATGCGCACTCTTAGGGTACACCCCACTTGGTTGCCTTCGTACGCGGTCATTGAGTATAGGTCACTTTAGAGGTTTCCCTTTTGTCTAAAAGATCATAGTCGCCTCGAAACGGTTGCCTCGGATATGGTTGCCTCAAACAAATGATCTAAGACATTAGGGTTGTCGCTAAGGCATCATAACATTGCTTTAGTGACCGTAAGTCCCTCATTCGAATTGACCCTTAAACTCCAACGACGGTGTTACCTACTCATCAATAGTAGGATAGCACTGTCTAAAGGAAATTAGCATAGAACGATTCCTTTTTTTGAGTAGGTAGATGGTTCTTAGATACTTGCTCTTTCAAAAAAACAAAAACTTTTCACACTTACACTTTTCGAACAAAGTTTTCAAAAACACTTCATACGCTCTTGAGGACAGAAGCAAGAGTTAAATCGAAGTTTTCAAACAAAAACTTTTTTTTTCAAAACCCACAAGCACAAAGAAAAACAATTTTGAAAAAAATTGAGCAAGTACCTAAGAGCCCGTGGATAACCACAGATAGAAAGGGTGCTAATACATTCCCTTTCTATAATCTACCCCCCGAACCCGAGAAATATCTCGAAAAAGGAATTTTTATGTGCTTTTTTCCTTTCCTTGTTGGATAAAATAAAAGTCGGTGGCAACTCTTGCTTACCGCGACATTTTGCGAAAACAAACGCAAACCAGCATTTCAAAAAACAGTCAGTTCTTCCCACCGTATCACACACAGTTTCTGACTTTGAACTTGTAACTCCCATTTCCCTCGTGCATTTCTTGGCCTTTCACTTCCAAAATCTCCTACATATCAAATATAGTCCATCCTCATCCTTATTCCAGAACTGTAACACCATTTATATCAACTTCCACAACCAAAAAACAGAGTCTGCACATTGATTTCTCTAAGCCATTCCAGCCATCCATTGCTCAAGCTAATCATTGCATTAGCTTCCTGGGAACTTTAGGAAGCTAACATGATCATTACAACTCCTTGAAAGTAGCTCAAACTCATTTCATGATTTCCAGTTTTGAGGTATATTTTATGAACTTATATCTTCTCATTTAGGCATTGTTAGGATTGTATTTGTGAAGATAAAATGTAGACATCATTTCTCTGAAGCTGTACATGTCCACAGATTTCATTTATATTGCTTGAGCTTAGAGAATTTTAGGTTTGAATCTCTGAAAATAATTAGGTCAAAATTTGGTACTTTCAAAAATTGTCATTCATCTTTGATTTATAGCTTATGATATTTACATGGTTGGATTCGTATGGAAAAATGGAGCAACTTTCATGTTTGCATATTTCATTTTTGTTGATAAATGGTGAAGTTACAGATGTTCAAGCTAGAGGTTGAAGATGAATTCATATTCAGGACTTGATTTGTGTTATATGTTTATTATTTCACTAATGTTACCGGATGTACAGCCACCCAGTGGCAAAGGTAGCGCGTACGTATATGGGAGGTCATAGGTTCAACATCCAGCGCTACCTTTTGTTTTATTTTCCCACATTTTTCATTCTTTTTTGCTCCAGCAATAGGCGCCTGGGCCTCCAACAATGGGCCTTCCATTTTTTGCTTCTTCTAAACCCCTGCCTTACTTTTCCACACCTGGTCCAACCTTTTTTTTATTATTTCATTTTTATATATTTTATTTTCTTATTTTATATTATTTTCAATTTTATTTTATTATTTTTTATTATTACTATTATTATTATTATTATTATTTTTGTTAATAAAAAATCCAAAAAATTTTTATTTATTATTTTTACACTTATTTATTTTATTTGTTTTATAAAACAAAAAGGAACAAAAAAATATTTTCTTAAACAAATTAATTTATTTTTCTTAAATAATTAATATTTAGATTTAGGTTTAATTATTATTTTTCTTTTTTATTTAAAATTGACTTATAATTTAGATTTTCTTTTAATTAATTAATTTTCATTATTATTATTATTAATTCAAAACCTTTTCATAAAAAACCCTAAAAAATACTTTTTAACCTAATTTATTTTCTTAATTAATATAGGTTTAATTTTATTTATCTTCAATTAAATATTTTTTCCTTTTAGTCATTAGGTTAAAACCCTTAACAAAAAACAAACAAAATCATTTCTTTTTCCATTTGCATTTGTACATTATATTTTTCAATTCTTGTACATTATTCAATATGGCTGTAATAGATAATTAGGTTTAATTTTCTTGCAAATCCTCATTTGCAAATTTGTACACCCCCTCCCCTAATGATGTAATAGCTTAGTAATTTTACTTTCCGCAATTTATCGCTTTATATAAATACTAGTAAATTAGGGTTTGTATGGCAAGACTAAAATCAATGATTAGCAAACCCTAATTCAAGATAGACAATGCATGTAAATCAAACACACTTACACACTTGCACCCTTAGGATAATTCCACTTTGTTGCCTTACAAAAATGGCCATGTTATGCACGTGAGATGTCTTAGCAAAAAGCAATCAAAAATACAAGATCATAGTCTCTCGATGATGCTATAAATGTTGTCTTTCAAAATGATCTTAGTCCCTCAAAGAGAAGTGTTAAGATATCTCACAACATTGCTATCATGACTATACGATGACCCACACCCGTCCCTTTACATCCAAAGATAAGTCTTCTTACCAAATCAATGGTAAGATAGAAATATCAAAGGAAAGGAAGAAATTAACAAAGACTTTTGAGTAGGTAGATCGTTCCTAGTTGCTTGCTCATTTTCAAATCAAACATCTTTGATTATTTTCAAAACAAACACCAATACTTTCAAAAACACTTTCAAAACATTTTCCAAACATGAAATATTTTC
This sequence comes from Vicia faba, assembly GCA_948472305.1. Lineage (NCBI taxonomy): Eukaryota > Viridiplantae > Streptophyta > Magnoliopsida > Fabales > Fabaceae > Vicia > Vicia faba. Next base: position 1,610,307,026 of record OX451738.1, on the reverse strand, counting down.
AAAAGCTCAACACTTTGTATACGTTCTTACGAACGAGAACTATTACAAAGTTTGCCTAAACGAATGTGCCTTTTTAAAATACTTTCAAAAACCACACAAAGCACATTTACAAACAAAAGCAAGTGATCTAGAAAAAAACTAAGAGCTTGTAGATAACTATGGATGAAAAGGGTGCTAACACATTCCCTTTTCATAATCTACCCCCCGAAGTCAATAAATAATCTCAAAGGTCTTTCTTGTTCTTTTGAGCCTTTCCTTTTGGATAAAAGAAAAGCCGGTGGCGACTCCTGCTAACCGCAACATTTGCAATAAAATCCAAAGCACCCAAGTCAGTTCTCCCACCGTATCACACTGACTCAAAACAAACTTTTACACTCACACAAAACATTTCAAAAACACTTTCAAAAAATGCTTTATCAACACTCTTGAGGACTGATATTGGAGTTATCATAAAGTGAATCACCGCACTAAGTCATTTTCAAAATACTTTTCAAAAACACACAAAAGCATAAGGTATTTCAAAAAATGAGCTAAGCATCTAAGAGCTCGTAGATAACTACGGATGGAAAGGGTGTTATCACCTTCCCTTTCCATAATCTACCCCGCTTACTCAGAAAATTCTCGAAAAGGTATTTTTCTGTTCTTTTCACCCTTTTCTTAATTTGGATAAAAGAAAAGTCGGTGGCGACTCTTGCTTACCGCAATATTTGTGAACACAAACACAAAACCAGTATTAACAGTCGGTTCTGCCACCGTATCACAGAACTGGCGACTCTGGTGGGGAATGTAATAGAAAGTGGGGTTGCCTTAGATTTTTAGTTCATTCTATCTTTTCTTTCATTTTGTGCTTTCATTTTGTGCTTTGTTTGCTTTAAATTTGATGGTTTGCTTGAGTTTACTTGTAAAGATCCTACACCCGGATCTGGGGCACCTTTTAGGTAAGTAGCAATAGATCGTGGGGACTGCGTGGGGTATACCAACACGGTTGAAATGATAGCTACATTGATGTGACACATTTGTTGGTACCGGTAGCCCTTGAGTAGTCAAGGAGAATACGGGGCCGCTGTGTGGTGTCATGAAGCATCAACTAACCTTAGAATATTTAATTGAACCAACTTGGCCATTAGGAAGTAGTGAGATAGTTGGCTTTGGTGCAGTCCAAAGTTGGTTGATACTCGATACTACACTCATTGAGATCTGACTTCCAGGATATTTCAGTCTCCAATAAAGAGGCTTGTGCTGAAACAATGCTCGATGAAGAAAGATCAGTGATATTGAGATTCCCTAGAACCTGATTACTATTGATAGGACAGGTTGAACCAACTATACTTCAAGAGGTTACTTACCTATGGAATCCATGTAAGCCTAAACCTAAGGATCTATTTGTATGATTTTATATATCTGTTTGTACTTAACATCATAACATCATAACATGGCTTACCACACTAACCATTTCAAGGACTTTTAGGAATTATCTTTGTGTCTGTTTTGTAGGACATGACTCCCCTTCACAGAAATACTATCCAAGTCAACCTTGTAAGGTTACTTCCTCAACTCAAGGAATTGGCATCAAGAGTTCCTGAGAATTCCCCATTCGCTAAAAGACTTGGTCGGCTCCTTAGTTTGGTCACCTCAAGCCTTAATGAAGATATGGTGAAAGTTATCTTTCAGTTCTTTGACCCGTTACATCATTGCTTCACATTTCCCGGATACTAGTTGGTGCCTACCATGGAAGAGTTATCTCAGTTATTGGGTGTGCCTATCCTCAATCAGTTACCCTTCAATTGTATGGAAAGAGACCCAAAACCTGAGGAAATTGCTCAAGCTCTGTATTTATAACGGTCTGACGTTGTAGCAAATTGGGAAACAAGAAGCGGTACTATTGTACCCCAAAATTTTCCCTCCCATTTTTACTCAACATATGTTCATTGGAATCCTCAACTTGCCCAAGGATGCCCAAGGATTGACCAGACAAACTTTCTCATAAACCAATGAACCTCCAACTAGGGTTTCCATTTTCATCAAAATGGGTGATCTCCAAAGGCCTCATATGCTCTCCATAGTCCTAATATGTTCTCAAGATCATCCATGCCAAGTTTCATGCCTTGCACAAGAAGTTTTCTCAGTCAATTGCTCAGATGCTTGAAAATCAACTATATTAGGTCAAAAGTCAATTGTGGCCCACATACAGTCAAACTTCAAGATTTTTGGTCAACATCAACATTTTGAATTGATATCCATCATTTTATAAATGGTTGACCATGATTCCCCAAGGAATGCTCCTAATTCATCAAAACTCAAAAATTGCTAAATTAGGGTTTCTTAGGAAAAGTCAACCAAACTTTGACCAAGCATAACATTCTCATACTTTATCAGAAATTTCTCATACAAGGCTTATTTTGAAGATAATCCAATTCCCTATAACTCATCTTCATCCCTCAAGTTCAATAAATGCACTCATGAAAAGATATGAATTCAGACATTATAGGTCATTTCAAAAGGTCAACAAAAACACCTTTTGAGTCAATGATTCTTACATGAACAAGGAAGATTAAATTGAGATGAAACAAAATATGTTTCTTAGGGGACATCCTAATCTTTCTAAAAAGTCCTATATCATCATCGGGAGATAAAAATTGAGCAAGTTATGGCTTGCCCAAGTTGGGAGAATTTTGGAAATTTCAAGAATGGTGTATTGAGCAAATTTAAATTTTTGGGCCAATGGCCTAACTTTTTAAAGTTCAAACATCCTCTTAAGCTTATGGAGGACCCATAATTTCATTCCCACCTTGCCTTGTTTTTTAAACTATTTTATTCATATTTATTTTGATTTTATTCCCAAAAATAAAAAATAAATTTTATAAAATAATAAATGGTGGATCATGACCATTGGGCTTGTGTTTTGGCTCAGCTTCAGGCCCATAATTTCGTGCTACAATGACCAGGTACATTCAAGCAAGATAAGGCATGTTTTGATAAAATTGGAAGGCTTTGAATATGTTTGATTTTTGTTGGGAAACATTGAGTTATGACCATGATTCTATCCCTTTAATGGTGTCTCCTCACTCCACGTTATATATAAAACATGCTAGCAAGCCTATCTCACGTCCATACTGTCTAAAGAACCTCTTTCACTTTGCAAAAAAATCATACAAATTGTCAAATTCAAATTCCCAGTTCCAGCTAGTTTCAGCCCCAAACAAAGGTTCAAATGCATTCCTGCAAGTCTCTTGGATCATTCCCAATCATTACCAGGTCCTAAGGCAGGCTGAAATGTACTCCAACCATATCACAGTTTGCACATTTTCTTTGATTCTGATTGCTCTGATTCTTATGATATAAATGCATTTTCATCATGTATCTTTGATCTCTCTTATGTTTGCAAATTTTCGGATGGTTGAATTGAAGTTTGGGTGCAGGTATAATGATTTTTCATGGCTAGGGTTTGAACCTCCAATTTGGGGTTTTCCGTATAAGGCAAACTTAGTCCAAATAAGGGGTCCTGCCCTTTTCAGGGGGATGAGAGCAATTCAGCCATGGCCTCAAAGTGAATTTATTATACGTTTTGTTGTTGTTTTGAATGCAGGTTTTTTAGTGACAGATGAAAAAATGTCGCTATAGATACAATGATCTAAAACGACGGGCAGAGGTGGAAGACAATTGCGTGGCAGCCTCCCAATGGCTCGTTTGAATCAGCGTGCCATTTTTTTTGTTTCTATAATATTAACCTTTTTTTAATATATTATATTTGTTTGATTTGAAATACCAAAAGACCATCCAGCTCAGTTGGTAGAGAAGCGCTTTGTGAAGGGAAGGGGCCTGGGTTCGAGTCCCAGGTCCGTCATTTTATTTTTCTAACAATTGTGGATTGCAGATCCAGTGTATGCTAGTTACGCAAGCCTGGTGTGTGCTCTCTAGATCATAGCCATCAGATCTTGATCAATCTAGATCAAGAGGCTTCAAACGTGCAAGCACACCATATGCTCTTGAGGTTGATCCTCACTGAATCAAGCCAGCTGATGGGCTTCTCCTAAATGGGCCAAATGTTTTCAGCAAATACCCCCCCCCCCCCCCATTTGCTCTTGACAGCCAAGCCCATTTTCTATATTTTTGTTTTTTTTCTTTTCTTATTTTTTTCTTTAGTTATTATTTAGTAGTTTTCAAAAATATTTTTTTTATAATGATAACAAATCAAAAAATAAATAAATAGGTTTATGTTTTTATAAAATTAATTCAATTTATTAATTATTTTTAATTTCATTTTATTAATTTTAAAACCAATTAGATTGAGATCCACTTTAATTTGAATTATTTTCTTAATAAAAGTATAAAAAGAATTTAGAATTAGGTTAACTTTACTTCAAATTTATTTTCTTAAATTAAATTTAGATTTTAGATTATTTCTTCTTTTTTCTAATAAATTAATAAACAACCAAAAAAGATTTTATTGTTTACTTAGAATACCTTTTTTAGGTTTTTCTTATTAGACGTATGATCTCGTCTCGCGCGCATTATTTCTATTTCTCGCATTTTTTATACATATAATGTAACTGATTATGGGATGTAATAGGCTAGGTTTAAAATTCCTCTTTTTGTTTCTTGTACCTTTTATGTAAATTCTCCAAAGCCATGTAATAGCGTAGATTTACAATTCTCGCACTTTATATTCTTGTATATATTAACTATTAGTAATTAGGCATTTATGATAAGATTGTAAATTAAAATGTTAGCTCGCCTAATAAAAAAGACAAAAATAACTGAATCAAGCACACTTGCACATGTTCAGTCCTAGGGTTTACCTCGCTCGGTTGCCTCGGAAATAATTGTCGTGTCCCTCGAACATAGGGATACCTTAGCAATGACTCGCAATTCAAAGTCGTCATAAAGATCATAGTCCCTACTTGTCCCTCGAGTTGCCTACGAATTGATCTTATGATGATAGTCCCTTCGAATTGCTAAGGTATCTTTATTTGTTGCCTTCATAGACCATTTCGTCCCTTCGAACGTCCCTTTAAAATTCCAACGACGGAGCTACCTATTCCTTAATAGTAGGATAGCGTTGTCTAAAGGAAACGAAGATGAACAGACTTTTCTCGAGTAGGTAGAAAAACTCTTAAGTACTTGCTCAAAACAAAAACTTTTCACACAAACACTTTTCAAAAACCATTTTCAAAACAACTTCGTCACACTCTTGAGGACCGATACAAGGGTTATCACAAAGTAAACAAAACTTTTCAAAACAAGCACACACAAGCAATTTAAAAAATGAGAAAGTACCTAAGAGCCCGTGGAAAACCACAGACAGAAAGGGTGCTAACACCTTCCCTTTCCATAATCTACCCCCCGTACTCAGAAATATCTCGAAAAAAGGTTTTTTATGTTCTTTTTCCTTTTCCTTTGTTGGATGAAATAAAAGTCGGTGGCGACTCTTCCTTACCGCGACATTTGCGAAACTAAAAAACGCAAACCAGTATTAAACTGTCGGTTCTGCCACCGTATCACAGAACTGGAGATTCTGCTGGGGAGTTATAAAAGTGGGGTTTAACTTAGGATCTAGGTCACTTTAATTGCTTTCTTGTTTGCTTTTCCTACTTTATCTTTAAGGGTTTTGCTTGGGTATTATTGAAGATCCTACACCCGGATCAGGGGACACTCTTTAGGTAAATAGCAATAGATCATGGAGACTGTACGGCGTAGACCGATATGGTTTAAGCGATGGGTGGGTTGGTGTGACACTTTGGTTGGTACCGGTATCCTTCGTGTGGAAACGAGGAGAATATGGGGCCGTCGTGTGGTGTCATGAAGCACTAACGGATCTTAGAACCTTAGTCGAACAAACTTAGCCATTAGAAAGTAGTGAGATAGCCGGCCTCGGTATAAAGTTGAGGATTGGTTGATACTCGATGCTACACTCATTGAGGTCAAACTTTCGGGATATTTCGGCCGCAAGAAAAGATTGCCTGAGCTGAAACAATGCCCGATAAAGGATGATCAGTGATATTGAGAATCTTTAGAACCCGATTACTTTTCTAAGACAGGTTTGAAAACAACTAAACTTCAAGAGGGTACCTACCTTTAACCTCATGCAAGCCTTTGAACCTAAGGTCTATTGTGTGTTTTGCTTGTGTGTGATTTACTCTGTTTGAATATAACATCATGCATCATAATATAGCATCCATTATTATTACACTAACCATTTCAAGGACCGAGGGAATTTATCTTTGTTCTATTTTGCAGATTATGGCTTCTGCTCGTAGAAACACTATCTGAATCAGCTTTGTGAGAATACCTCCCCAACTTAAGAAACTAGTATCAAGGGTTCCTGAAACTTCTCCGTTCACTAAGAGACATGGTCTACTTCTCAACCTGGTTACTTCGAGCTTTGATGAAAAGATGATGGGTGTACTCTTTCCGTTCTTTAATCCCAAACACCACTGCTTCACCTTTCTAGACTATCAGTTGGTGCCTACCATGGAAGAGTTCTCTCAGTTATTGAATCTACCTATTTTGGACCAGGTACCTTTCACAGGTTTAGAAAAGGTTCCTAAGCCATAATTCATTGCCTTAGCTTTGCATTTGAAACGGGCCGACGTGGTATCCAATTGGGAAACAAGAAGCAGAGTCAAGGGTTTCCTAGCCAAGTTCCTAATAGACAAGGCCCGTCTGTTTTGGGATGATTTGGACTTTCAGGATTTTGAGGAGGTCTTGGCCCTTCTAATCTATGGTTTAGTACTATTCCCTAATCCAGACTTACTCATAGATGTGAATGCTATCAAGATCTTCCTCTCTCGCAACCTTGTGCCTACTTTGCTCGGAGATATCTTGCATGCTCTCCATACTCGTACCATGAAGAGAAGAGGGGTTCTTATGTGCTGCATGCCATTGCTGTCGAGGTGGTTTATTTCTCACCTCCCTAAGTCAGTATTGAAGAATGAAGAAGGTTTGGTTTGGTCACAAAGGATAATGTCACTTTCTCACGCGGATATTCTCTGGTATTCCAGATTTATGGGAGATATTGCTATTATTGACCGCTGTGGGGAGTTCCCTAATGTCCCACTACTTAGAATTAAGGGAGGCATAACTTACAATCCTTGTTTAGCTATGCGACAATTTGGTTACGCTCGAAGGGATGGTCCTCATGAGATACTTATCCAGGGCATTATGTTTAACTATTAGGATGATGTTCAAGGGTATCGCCAGAGGTTCATACGAGCTTGGGGCATGGTAAACAAATCTGACGCCAAGACTTTGGGGCCAAAGAATTTAATTCCTATGGAACCTTATCTCCAATGGGTGCGAGCTCGTGCTCAGAAACTTATGATGCCTTACATAGCCGTCTTACCAGTGATTGTGGAGCCCATTACTGAAGGGGGTATCCCCTACACAGTTCTTCATCCTAATATGCCCACTGATCTTGAAGAACTATAGAGATCTTAGATCCAGTTGAAGAAGGAGCATGATACTTATAGGGACCAGTTATATGCCCAGGAGAAGAAAGTTTTAGAACTCACAAAGCAGCTTCATGAAGAAAGAAGCCTTAATGTCTATCTCCGAAGAGGAAGCATCCATGGGAAACTTGATTTCTTTTAATTTTTAGAATTTCCAATTGTAACGCCTAAAAGGCAATTATATTTTGAATTCTACTAATAAAATCTTTGTTTCTTCTTGGTTCGCAAATTTAAATTTCCCAAAGTCCTTGAAATCATTGCATACGCATCCTATCCATAGCATTGCATAAACAGGTATCATTACAGGTTTCTCATCTTCTTCACTGTTTATTTCAGCAAAAATGTCTTCTGAACAAAGCATCAAAGATCTTCAGGCACAAAATGCCCAATTTCAACAGATGTTCAAAACTTTGGCTAAAGGGCTGGAGGATCTGAAGGCCCTCATCCTGATGGATAAGAAGAAAAAGAAGAAGGTCTCTGGTATTCTGAATATGGGCAAAAGGTTCAGGGGGCTGTTAAAGCAATCAGCCGATCTGACCTCCTCATTCAAGGAAGGGGAGAATCAAGAGAGGGAGACAAGGGAGAGGGACCCCAGTCCTGAAGTTTATGATAATGGTACAGACTACAATGATGAGCAATATCCTCCCACTGAGGATAGATACAAGCAGTTGGAAGATCGTTTGAGTGCTATGGAAGTCCAGAGAATACCTGGGTTGGATTTTGAAGAACTGGGATTGGTGTCGGGAGTGGTCATCCCGCAGAAATTTAAGGCTCTAGTTTTTGCAAAGTGTGATGGGGTGTCTTGCCCAAAGCTCCATCTTTGTTCCTATGTAAGGAAGATCCAGCCCTACACCGCTGATAGAAAATTATGGGTTCACTTCTTTCAAGACAGTCTGTTAGGGACTCAACTTGAATGGTTCTACCAACTGGAGGGAACCAATGTCCGAAACTGGGAGGATTTGGTTGCTGCTTTTTATAAGCAGTATCAATACAACGCCGACCTTTCCCCCACTCGTACTCAACTTTAGAGTATGTCCATGGGTGCAGGTGAAGGCTTTAAGGACTATGCGCAGAAGTGGAGAGATTTGGCTGGGAGAGTCCAACCCTCTTTATCTGAAATGGAGTTGGTTGACATGTTTCTTGGGACGTTGTCTGGTTCATTCTTTAATCATTTGATTGGCAGCTTGTCAGTTGGTTTCACTGAGCTGATATTAACTAGAGAGAGGGTAGAAGTTAGGATCCGGAGCGGTAAAATACAGAAAGACACCTCTTCGAGTTCAGTAAATAAACCCTTCACTGGTTATAAGGAGGCCAGTGCCATCTATAACCCAAGAAGTCAGAGCAGAGCTAAATACCGTCCAACGGTAAGTGCTGTAATGATACCTAGGCATGTGGCTGCCCTACAACGCAACAATCAGCAAAGGGTAGAAAGACCACAAAGGTAGTTTACCCAAATTAACATGACATTGACAGAGGTTTTACCCCATCTGCTGAGATCCAACTTGGCAACCTTGAAAGAGGCTCCCAAGAATCCTAATACCACATCTCCTCGGTACAATCCAAACGCTCGGTGTGCCTACCATTCTGAGAGTCCTGGTCACGATACAAATGACTGTTGGGCTCTAAGAAATAAAATACAGGATCTGATTGAAACCTAGGAGATTGAGTTCGATGCTCCAGATAAGCCCAATGTCATAACTGCTCCCATGCCTAAGCACAACCATGGAGTTAATGTTATTGATACCGATCTGTTTGTGACCTTAGTTGATGAAGTTTCTACTCCTCTTATGACTATTAAGAAGAATTTATTGTTGGTCGATTTATTTCCGAGTTGTGGTGAAGGTTGCCACGTGTGTTCATCTCTGCCCTCTGGTTGCCATTTGCTGAAAACAGGTGTCCAGCGCCTGATGGACAGTAGAAAAATTTTGTTCGAGAAAACTTAGATTCCAACTGTTCCATGTGAAGATATTGCCATTATAACCATTTCCGCCAATCCTTCCAAGGTCTCCTCGAGAATACCTGTTAGGATTACATCTGCTCCAAGAGTCGCTTTGTTAATAATCATCCTTCCTAGTCCTGTCCCATACACCTCGGACAAAGTTGTCCCATGTCATTATGGCGCCGATGTCTACTATCATGGCGTTAAACAAGACCTGAAGAATGAAGAGGCTGATCCCGATGTCAGTAACATTGTCGGGACCACTAAGCTTACCAGAATTGGAAGGGTTTTCTCTCCTGAGATTTTCCCAAAGACTGTCAATAAGTCTGTTGTTATTTCACCTGCTATTCCTACCGGTACTTCAACTACTACTCCTGTTCTTACTCCAATTGTTACCCCTTTGGTCGAGTCATCTGGTACCTGAGGCAAAGAAGCTATAGGTGAGCCTACCCAGACGGAGGAGGCACCTAGAAAGATTATCGTAGAAGCCTCTAAGCAAGAGATAGAGGAAATATTAAGGATAATTAAAAAGAGCAACTACAATGTGGTCGAGCAGCTGGGGCAGACCACCTCAAAGATATCAATGTTGTCTCTGCTACTGTGTTCTGAGGCCCATGTGAAGGCTTTGATTGCATTTCTAAAGACTGCGCATGTGCCACAAGAAACTTCAGCCGATCAATTCAAAGACTGTGTGGCTAGCTTGACTGCTGACAATGGGCTGGGTTTTTCAGATTCCGACTTGACACCGAAGGGGAGGAAGCATAATGATGCTCTGCATGTCTCGACCGAATGCAGGGGCACCACTATGGCTCATGTGCTGGTGGATATTGGGTCTTCACTGAATGTTTTGCTTAAAAAGGCTCTCGATCGGTTGGATTATGAAGGCTTGACCTTAAAGCCTAGTAACATTGTGGTAAGGGCTTTTGACGGGTCGAAGAGAATGGTGCATGGGGAGGTGGACATCCTTGTCAAGGTAGGCTCTCAAACCTTTGAGTCCACCTTCTATGTGATGGACATCAGGCCTTCATATTCTTGTTTGTTGGGTCGTCCTTGGATCCATGAAGCTGGGGTTGTTACTTCTACACTGCACCAGATGCTGAAGTATCCAGTGAAGGGAAAGATTGTCACGGTGCATGGTGAAGAGGAGTATATGGTGAGCCACCTGAACTCCTTCAGGTATGTGGAGATGGACAGGGAATTCATAGAGACTCCTTGTCAAAACTTGGAAGAAGTTCCCCAAATTTTGGCGTCTAATGAAACTACCACCAGCAATAAACCTCCTTTGAAGATGGCTTCTCTCAAAGACTCCAGAGCAGTGGTTGAAGAAGGTGGGTATACCAACTGGGGACAACTCCCTGATTTTACTCACAAAACTAACAAGTTTGGTTTGGGCTTTACTTCAGGAGCTCAAAGGGTTGTTCGACGCGCTCGAGCTAGAGGACCTCCCCTACGCATCAGCAATCGGGGAATTAATTCCATTGAAGACAGTGAGGAAGACTCTAACATTGACAGTTGGATATACCTGACTACCAACGGTGGACCGAATAATTGGACGGCCATAGATTTTTTACCAGTTTCTTTTATTCCGCAGTAATTATCTTACTTGTTTCCCAAGATTGTAATAAACAATTTAAACTCTACAGCCTTGTGTTTTGCCCGAGGCACATTGGTTTTGTTTGTGAGGGCTATTATGTATCATTTCATATATCATCAATAAAACATTGGACATTCCTTGCATACAAATTTTGTGCTCTTTGTTTTTCTTTTTATCTTTCACTTTATCAAAACAGCTATACTCTTACACACACCCACGTATCATACTGCAGATCCATATCCCCTCTGGATCCCATCGACAACAGTTCTTCTACTGCCAGTTATGACTTCGAAAATCCGATCAACCAAGCCGAGGACGAAGGTGAGGATGATTGTGAAGTGCCTAGAGAGCTTGCTAGACTGTTACAGTAGGAAGAAAGAGCTATACAGCCTCATGAAGAGCCTGTTGAGACGATAAACTTGGGCACGGAGGTGGACAGAAAGGAAGTCAAGATCGGCGCAAATCTGGAAGCTAAGGTTAAACAGCAGTTGATACGGATGTTGCACGACTATGTTGAGATCTTCGCCTGGTCATATGAAGACATGCCTAGTTTAAACACTGATATTGTGGTACATCGTCTGCCGACTAAGGAAGATTGTCCTTCGGTTAAACAGAAGGTTCGTCGTATGCACCCCAAAATGTCAGAGAAGATTAAGGCAGAGGTTATGAAGCAGTTCGACACAGGGTTCTTAGCTATCACCTCCCATCCTCAGTGGGTTGCTAATGTCATTCTGGTACCTAAGAAGTACGAAAAGGTACGAATATGTGTGGATTACAGACATCTGAATAGGGCGAGCCCCAAGGATGACATCCCGCTGCCCCACATTGATGTTCTGGTTAACAACACCGCGCAGCACAAAATCTTCTCCTTCGTGGATGGTTTCTCTGGATACAACCAGATTAAGATGGCTCCAGAAGACATGGAGAAAACAAAATCCGTCACACAGTGGCGCACCTTCTGTTACAAGGTGATGCCTTTTGGATTGAAGAATGCTGGGGAAACTTATCATCAAGCCATGGTCACTTTGTTCTATGATATGATTCACCATGAGATAGAGGTTTATGTTGACGACATGATAGCCAGGTCTCAAACCGAGGAAGAGCACCTTGATCATTTACAAAAGTTGTTCGACAGGCTGAAGACATACAAGCTGAGGTTGAATCCGAATAAGTGCACCTTCGGGGTAAGGTCTGGTAAGCTTCTGGGTTTCATCGTCAATGACAAAGGTATTCAGGTAGACCCTGCAAAGGTAAAGGCCATACAAGAGATGTCGGCTCCCCGCACAGAGAAATAAGTTAGAGGTTTCTTGGGACGCTTGAACTATATCTCCAGGTTCGTTTCACATCTAACTGCTACTTGTGAACCCATCTTCAAGCTTCTGGAGAAAGATTAACTGGTAAAATGGAATGATGAATGCCAGACCTCCTTCGAAAGGATCAAAGAATATCTCCAAGAACCGCCAATTCGGATGCCTCTGGTTGAAGGAAGACCTTTGATATTATACTTAACAGTGCTAGACAATTCAATGGGGTGTGTGCTGGGGCAGCATGACGAGTCTGGTCGAAAAGAGCACGCAATATACTACCTTAGCAAAAAGTTTACCGACTGTGAGACACGATACTCACTGCTCGAGAAAACTTGTTGTGCTTTGGCATGGGCTGCTCGCCGACTAAGACAGTACATGCTGACTCACACTACTCTGTTGATATCTAAGATGGATCCAATCAAGTACATCTTCGAGAAGCCCGCTCTTTCCGGAAGAGTTGCGAGTTGGCAGATGATCTTAACTGAATACGATATACAATATACAACCCATAAAGCAATCAAAGGAAGTGTATTGGCTGATCATTTGGCTCATCAAGCCGTGAATGACTACCAGTCCATGAATTTTGAGTTCCCGGACGAGAACATCATGCTGATGACTGACTACGAAGAACCTGGACCGGATAAAGGACCCGAGGAGGGATCCCGATGGACTATGGTTTTTGAAGGAGCTTCAAACGCACTTAATAATGGCATCAGCGTTGTAATCATATCACCTGAGGGTTGTCATACTCCTTTCACTGCCTGACTATGTTTCAACAGCACCAACAACATGGCGAAGTATGAAGCATGCATCATGGGTCTCAAAGTTGTTATTAATTTTAAAACCAATTAGATTTAGATCCACTTTAATTTGAATTTTTTTCTTAATAAAAGTATAAAAAGAATTTAGAATTAGGTTAACTTTACTTCAAATTTATTTTCTTAAATTAAATTTAGATTTTAGATTATTTCTTCTTTATTCTAATAAATTAATAAACAACCAAAAAAGATTTTATTGTTTACTTAGAATACCTTTTTTAGGTTTTTCTTCTTAGACGTATGATCTCGTCTCGCGCGCGTTATTTCTATTTCTCGCATTTTTTATACATATAATGTAACTGATTATACGATGTAATAGGCTAGGTTTAAAATTCCGCTTTTTATTTCTTGTACCTTTTATGTAAATGCCCCAAAGCCATGTAATAGCGTAGATTTACAATTCTCGCACTTTATATTTTTGTATATATTAACTGTTAGTAATTAGGAATGTATGATAAGATTGTAAATTAAAACATTAGCTCGCCTAATAAAAAAGACAAAAATAATTGAATCAAGCACACTTGCACATGTTGACTCCTAGGGTTTACCCCGCTCGGTTGCCTCGGAAATAATGGTTGTGTCCCTCGAACATAGGGATACCTTAGGAATGACCCGCGATTCAAAGTCGTCATAAAGATCATAGTCCCTACTTGTCCCTCGAGCTGCCTACGAATTGATCTTATGACGATAGTCCCTTCGAATTGCTAAGGTATCTTTATTTGTTGCCTTCAGAGACCATTTCGTCCCTTCGAACGTCCCTTTAAAATTCCAACGACGGAGCTACCTACTCCTTAATAGTAGGATATCACTGTCTAAAGGAAATGAAGATGAATAGACTTTTTTCGAGTAGGTAGAAAAACTCTTAAGTACTTTCTCAAAACAAAAACTTTTCACACAAACACTTTTCAAAAACTGTTTTCAAAACAACTTCGTCACACTCTTGAGGACCGATACAAGGGTTATCACGAAGTAAACAAAACTTTTCAAAACAAGCACACACAAGCAATTTAAAAAATGAGCAAGTACCTAAGAGCCCGTGGAAAACCACGGATAGAAAGGGTGCTAACACTTTCCCTTTCTATAATCTACCCCCCGTACTCAGAAATATCTCGAAAAAAGGTTTTTTCTGTTCTTTTTCCTTTTCCTTTGTTAGATGAAATAAAAGTCGGTGGCGACTCTTGCTTACCGCGACATTTGCGAAACTAAAAAATGCAAACCAGTATTAAACTGTCGGTTCAGCCACCGTATCACAGGTACCAAAGGGTTTCTATCCAAGTTCTTGTTTGAAAAAGCTCACTACTTCTAGGATACTTTGGACTTACAAGCCTTTGAGGAGGTATTGACCCTTATCATCTATGGGATGGTACTGTTCCCTAATCCGGACCAACACATAGACGTGAATGCAGCCAAAATCTTCTTGTCTCATAATTTGGTGCCTACTTTTCTTGGAGACATTCTGCACTCTTTTCACACTTGCACTGTAAAGAGAAGAGTAACCCTTATGTGTTGTACTCCTATGTTAGCTACGTGGTTTATTTTGCACATACTCCAATCTATTGTGAAGAATGAACAAGGCTTAAGATGGTCTAGCAGGATGATGTCTCTCACACATTCAGATATTCACCGGTGTCCTTGATTTATGGAAGACATTAACATCATTGATCGCTATGGGGATTTCCTTAATGTTCCTCTCCTAGACATTATGTGAGGAATCACTTATAACCCTTGTTTGGCGTTGCGACATTTTGGTTATGCTAGGAGGGATGGTCCTCATGATGTATTGGTTCAAGGCATTATGTTCAATTATGAGGATGATGTTCAAGGGTGTCGTCAGAGGTTCATCCGAGCTTGGGGAATGGTAAACAAAGTGGATAGCAAGACACTGGGGCATAAGAAATGGCTCGGGGAATGATAATGTTTATGCAATGTTTTCAAGGACTTTTGAGATCTTAAATTTTCTTAATCAAAGAGAAGAACAAACATTAATTGCATTCATAAGTTTAAATGATTACAATGATGCCTCTTGGGCTTATAGTGGAAGATACAAAAGTAATAAAAACTCCTAAATCAAACAGGACTCAAGCTTCCCATGAGCACATCCTCTTTGGTGTAGTGTAGGAATTTAAACTTTGTTCTTCATGCAATTATCTTGTAAGCTCCAAAACCTTTTCTCACTTTCATAGAACTGGGCTCTCAAACAAACAGTAAAGGATCTCCAAGCTCAGAACGCTCAGTTTCAGCAAATGTTTTTGGCTCTGGCCCAGGGGCTAGAAGATCTGAAAGCTCTGATCGTCAAAGAGAAGACCAAGAAGGCAAAGAGACCAACTGATGTTTTGAATTTGGGAAGAAGGATCAAAGGACCGGTTAAGAGAGCTGTAGATTTCGCAACCCCGTCAAATGAGGGGGACAATCAAGAAGAGAAGCCGGTAGAAGAAAACAACAATTTAAGGTCTGAGGAAGATGAACCTGGTTATTCTGAGGAGCAGTATCCTCCTACTGATGATAAATACAAACAACTAGAGTATTGACTCAATGCTATGAAGATCCAGAGGATACCCAGGTTGGATTTTGAGGAGCTAGGACTGATTTCGGGGGTGGTTATCCCGCAAAAATTCAAAGTCCCTACATTTGCTAAGTACGATAGTGTCTCCTGTCTGAAGCTTCATTTAAGGTCGTATGTCAGGAAGATTCAACCCCACACTACTGACAGGAATCTGTGGGTCCATTTCTTCCAGGAAAGCTTGGCAGGGACTCAGCTAGAATGGTTCTAACAACTGGAGAAAACCAACATTCGCAATTGGGAAGATTTGGCTGCTGCTTTCTATAAGCAGTATCAATATAATGCTGACCTCGCCCCGACTCGTACGCAGTTGCAAAGTATGTATATGGGTTCCAGTGAAGGTTTTAAAGATTATGCCCAAAAGTGGAGAGACCTTGCGGGAAGAGTCCAGCCTCTGTTGTCTGATAGAGAGTTGGTGGACATGTTCTTGGGTATGTTGTCTGGTCCGTTCTTTAACCATCTGATTGGCAGTTCTTCTGTTGGGTTCACTAAATTGATACTGACTGGTGAACGGGTAGAGGATGGTATTAAAAGTGGTAAAATATAGAGAGAAGCATCCTCAAGTACTGCAAAGAAACCTTTCACAGGAAATAAGGAGGTTAGTGATGCTTATAGCCAAAGAAATCACAGCAAAACTGATCTTCGTCCGATGGTAAGGGCTGTTATGATTTCCATCCTGCATCAAACCAACAACAAAATAATCAGCACATACCGGATGCGCCCAGAAGACAGTTCACTCGGATCAACATGACCTTATCCCAGGTTTTGCCACATCTGTTGAGATCCAATTTGGTGACCCTAAAGGAGGCTTCGTAGAATCCTAATATTGCCTCTCCCCGCTACAACCCAAATGCTCGATGTTCCTACCACTCTGAAACTCCGGGGCATGATACAAACGATTGTTGGGCTTTAAAGAATAAGGTGCAGGATCTCATCGAAACAAAGGAGATTGAGTTTGACCTTCCAGAGACACCTAATGTAATAACTGTGTTGTTGTACCCCAAAATTTTCCCACCCATTTTCACATAATACATACTCCTAGAGGTCCTCAATTGCTCAAGGTTGACCAAGAATTTATCAGACAAATTCTCCTCTTAAGCATTGGCCTTCCAACTAGGGTTTCATTTTTCACCAAGATGTGTGATCTCAAAAGGTCTAAAATTTCTTCCATGGTCCTACCATGTATTCAAGATTATCCATGACAAATTTCATACCTTGCACTACAAGTTTGCTCAGTCAATTGCTCAAATGCTTGAAAATCAACTGTACTAGGTCAAAAGTCAACTATGGTCTATATACAGTCAAACTTTAATATTTTTGGTCAACATCAACATTTTGAAGTGATATCCATCATTTGATCAAGGGTTGATCATGATCCCTCAAGAAATGCTCCTAACTCATCAAAAGTCAAGAATTGCTAAATTAGGGTTTCTATAGGAAAAGTCAACCAAACTTTGACCAGGAATAACTCTCACATACTTCATCCATTTTTTCCCAACCAAAGCTCATTTTGAAGAGAATATAATTCCATACAAATTCTCTTCAGTCCTCAAGTCCAAGAAATGCACCATTTGAAATATACAAGCTCAGACATTACAGGTCATTTTTAGAAAGTCAACAAAAGCCACTTTTTGCCAAGACCTTTTACATCAAGATAAAATCTTCAAATGTAAAATTGATCAAAAGAGGGATTGAAGTAGACATATTGGGCTTTCAAAAACGTCCAAGGTCATCATCATGAGATAAAAATTGAGCAAATTATGGCTTGCCAAAGTTGGGAAACTTTGGGATTTTTCAAGAAATGTGCATTGAGCAAGTTTGAACTTTTAAGGCAATGGCTAAATTTCTTGAACTTCAAACATCTTCCTAAGATCATAGAGGTCCCCTAAAACCATTTTTGCATATTCTTGAGTTTATATTCATTTTATATTAATTTTCATTTAATTAAAGTCAAATAAATCAAAAAAATATGCAATTTGTATGGGACATTGCTATTTGGGTTTGGTTTAATGCATGAGGAGGCCCCAATTTTCGTGTACAACAAGGCCAGCATGTTTACATTCATTCAAAATTCAAAAATGGAAAAAATCTCATGCTTTTGGCCAAGGTTACACATTTGTATTCATGGCATTCAAGCAATTGATTATGGCTGTTACAAGCTTGTTTTTTCGTGTATCCTCATTCCACTCTATAAATACCAAGCCTAGCAAGCATCAAGCAGAAGAGACAGCCCCAGAAAGTCCCACGGTTTTTTTGCAAAAAAACATCAAAGCTGTCAAATTCAAAAACATAGCTCCATCTTGTTTCAACCTAAACCAGGAATCCATACTCACTCCTGGAGGTTCCCTGAAGCATTTGTGATCATCACCAAGTCCTGAAACCTCACAAAACGCATCAGTGAGCTCATACAGTTTACCTCGTTTTCCATTTTTGTTCTGCTTAATTCATGCAATTTAAATACATTTTGACCATGTATTATTGATCATTTGAGCATTTGCAAGCTATCTGTACAGTTGGATTGAGTTTTTGATGCAGGAATCAAGTGTTGCAATTTCCAGGGTTCGAACCTTCGAAATGGGGTTTTCCAAATTAGCCAAAATTGAACCCAACCAGTGGTACCATTGTGTGCAGGAGTTTGAAGACAATCGACCCATGGCCTTAAAGTAAATTTATATTGCATATTATAGATTTTGTTGAGGGCAGATGCTATGTGATAGACAAAAACTGTCACTATAGGTATTTCTACCTAGGACGACGGAGGGAGGTAGGGGATGAATAGTGTCAACCCCTGATTGGCCAGTTTGAATACTGCACGCTTTTTTTTTATTTCCCAGATATTGACTTGTTTTTGTATGTAATATTATTGATTGCTTTGTATAAACAAATGAATGGGCAGCACAGATGGTAAGGGCGTGTGTATGTGATGGAAAGGACCTGGGTTCGAGTCTCAGATCCAACATTTTCATATTTTTCTAACAGTACTCATGCAGATTACATGCTTCTATTAATCAGGGGTTCACCATACGCCACCAAATCTCAGCCACGGGATCATCAGTGGTCTAGATCCAAGGGTTTGAGCTTGCATATCCAGCATAGGCCATCAAAGCCAGTCCTCACTGGATCCAAGCATAGACATGGGCTTCACAATCTGGGCCCAATGAATATTCAAATCAGCACCCCCCTTTTTCCTTTTATATACCTAGGCCCATTTAAAAAAAATTGTATTGTTTTATTTTCTTTTACTTTCTGTATTTAATTAAACAAACAATAATAATAATAATAATAATAACTCACAAAAAAAAATTAGGCTTAGACTTTTTAATTAAATGATTAATTTCTTTAATTAATTAATCAATTAAATTTTAACTATTTTCTTAATTTAATATGAATTAGAATTTAGGATTTAATTTAATTTTAATTATTTTCTTTTCATAATAAAAAAACTAAAAAAAAAAGCTTAGACTATTATTCTTCATTTAATTTTCTAAATAGACTTTAGAATAATTAATTTAGTCATTTTCTTAAATCAAAAAAGACAACAAAGAGATTTTTCTTATTTCATTTAGATTTGCTTTAGGTCTAGACATACTTTTAATTTTCCGCGCGTTTATTTCCTTTCGCATTATTTATATTATTGTAATTGTTGTAATAGATGATAAGTAGACCCTTTTTATTGCCTTATTTTCTTTTCCCCAATTGCTTTGGAATGTAAGTCCCCCTCCCCGAAGCCATGTAATAGTCTAGATTTATACTTTCCGCATTTTATTTTTCTGTATATTTTAACTGCTAGTAACTAGGCATGTATGGCAAGACGGAAATCAAAACGGTAATAAACCCTAATAACACAAGATAAATACTTGAACTAAATGCAATTGCACATACGCACCTCTAGGGTATCCCACTTTCGGTTGCCTCCGGAAGACGGTCACAATTCTTGAAACATGAGAAGTTTTAGTGGTTGTCTTCTAGTTTGAAAGATCACAAGTCCCTCGATGACCCTCTCGATGTTGCCTCAGTTAAAAGTGATCTTAGAACTTTAGGACAGATACTAAAATTCCTTGCCAAGTTGCCTTCGTGACCGTAACATCCCTTCGAACGTCCCTCTAACATCCAACGATAGAGCTACCTACTCACTAATAGTAGGATAGCACTGTCTAAACGATAGGAGGAAAAGAACGATCTTTTCGAGTACAAAATTAGATAGTTGTTAGAAGTTTGCTCAAAACATTTTCGCACTTACACAAATTTTACTTTTCAAAAACAATTTCAAAACACTTTCTATACTTTCTCCACTATCCCGAGAAACATTATAAAGTTCGGCATACTAAGGCATTTTCAAAACATTTTCAAACACAAAGCACAAAGGTATTTTAAAATGAGCAAACCTCTAAGAGCTCGTAGGTAACTACGGATGGAAAGGGTGCTAACACCTTCCTTTTCCATAATCTACCCCCCTTACTCAAAAAATTCTCGAAAAGGTATTTTTCTGTTCTTTTCACCCTTTCCTTTGTTGGATAAAAGAAAAGTCGATGATGACTCTTGCTTACCGCAAAATTTGCAAACACAAACGCAAAAACAGTATTAAACAGCCGGTTCTGCCACCGTATCACAGAACTGGCGACTCTGCTGGGGATCTATAAAAAGTGGGGTTACCTTAGAGCTTAGTTCATTTTAAAAAATTTCTTTCGTTGTGTGTTTTTATGCTTTAATTTTGAGGGTTTGTTTGGGTTGTTACTATAGATCCTACACCTGGATCTGGGGCACCTATTAGGCAAGTAGCAATAAATCATGGAAGTTGTACGGCGTAGGCCGATATGGACAAAGTGGTAGCTACGTTAGCGTGATGCTTTGGTTTGTACTGATGTTCCTTGAGTCAGTCAAGGATAACATTAGGCTTCCTTAGTCTCATTAAGCGCTAAATGACCTTTAGAACCTTTAATTGACTCATCCTAAGCCATTAGAAAGTAGTGATATGGTCGGCTTTGGTTCCGACCTAAGATTGGTTGATACTCGATACTACACTCATTGAGACTAGACTTTTGAGATATTCTGGACGCAATACTTTGGTGCTTGAGCTAGAACAATGCCTAAAAGAAAGGTCAATGATATTGATATCCCTTAGAACCCTATTACTATTACTAAGATAGGTTGAGCCAACTAAACTTCAAGAGGGCACTTACCTACAAACCCCATAGAAGCCTCAACCTAAGGTTGCTTGTGTGACTTGTTTTCTTTCAACTTGAACTACTTGCAGGGTTTTATTATCTAACAACATGATTTCCTTGCAAGATTTGCCCGTAGTCATTATCCAATAACCTGGACTTCTTAGACTCACTTGTCTTCATCACCTTACATTTTTTGCTTAACGCATAGCATACACATCATAAACATCATACCATAGCGTTTACTTAACCATTTTAAGGATCTCAAGGGTTTGTGATGCAGGTTATGATGAACCAGATGTCTAAACAAGGGGCAATGGGATTTATTTTCCTCTAACCAAATGCCTTTAAAAGACCAGAACACGACAACTTGGGTCAGGGGCTATGACCCACTCGATATGGTGAGCTTGAATCTCGTAGAAGGACTTTCAACAATGCCAAGTTCTTCAATCAAAGCTGCAAAATTCAACTTCTGACATTTTCTTGTTTAACCCACGAGATCCTTGAAAAAATTTGCATATCATGCATATCATTGCATAATAGGTATTCCCCAGGAAGGTTTCTTATCTTTTCGCTGTTTATTTCAGCAAAAAGAAATGGATCTTGAACAAACAGTTAAGGAACTTCAGGCACATAATGCTCAATTCCAAGAAATGTTCCTGAATCTGGCTAAGGGACAAGAAGATCTGAAGGCTCTTGTTATCAAAGACCATAAGAAAAAGGCAAAGAAACCATTTTGTGTTTTGAGTGTGGGAAGAAGAAGACCAGCTAACCGAGCTCTAGATTTTGCAACCCCATCAAAGGGAGGGGATAATCAAGAGGAAGATGATGAGGAATCAGAGGAAGGAGACAACAATCCAGCATTTGAAGAAAATGAACTTGGCTATTCTGAGGAGCAATATCCTCCTGCTAACGATAAATACAAATGGCTGGAGGATCGGCTCAATGCCATGGAGATCCAAAGGATGCCTGGTCTGGATTTTGAAGAATTAGGTTCGGTTTCAGGGGTGGTCATCCCACCTAAGTTCAAGGTCCCTATCTTTGCAAAATATGATGGTGTTTCCTGTCCCAAGCTTCACTTGAGGTCATATGTCAGAAAGATCCAGCCTCACACTGTTGACCGGAAGCAATGGGTCCATTTCTTCTAAGAAAGTTTGACTGGCACTCAAATGGATTGGTTCTATCAGGTAGAAGGAACTGGCATCCATAACTGGGAAGACTTGGCTGCTCTTTCTACAAATAGTACCAATACAACGCTGACCTGGCACCAAATCGAGTGCAACTGCAGAATATGTCCATGAGCTCAAGAGAAAGGTTCAAGGAATATGCACAGAAATGGAGGGATCTAGCTGACAGGGTACAACCTCCTCTGAATGATCGGGAAATGGTAGACATGTTCATGGGCACTCTGATAGGCCCGTTCTTTAATCTGCTGATTGGGAGTTCCTCATCCGGGTTCACAGAGATGGTTTTGGCTGGAGAAAGGATCGAAAGTGGTATCAAGAGTGGGAAGATATCGATGGCTGCATCTTCCAATGTTGAGAAGAAGCCATTTGCTGGTAAGAGGGAAGCCAATGCTGTGTATGGCCAGAAACGTCGTAATAAGGCAGACTACCGCTAATCTGTAGGGGCGGTGTTGATCTCTAATTTGGCATGCATGCAACGACCATAACAACAGGGTAATCAACGAAGACAAGACGAGCATAAGAGACAGTTTACCAAGATCAACATTCTGTTGTCTCAAGCATTACAACATATGTTAAGGATGAATTTAATTACTTTGATAGGACCTCATCCAAACCCTAAGACTTCATATCCTAACTACAATCCTGATGCAAGGTGTGCATACCATTCTAACAGTCCTGGGCACAATAATAACAATTGTTGGGCCCTGAAATACAAGATTCAAAATATGATTGATGCCAAGAAGATTGAGTTCAACCCTCTTGAGACTCCCAACGTGATCACTGCTCCCATGCCAAATCATGGCTAGGACTGAGAGCATTTTTGTTCATTTGAATTCTCAAGTTGTATTTTCTTTGTTTGTTCAAACAATTATTGTCATGTCAAACTTTGTTATTTCATTAATGCATTGCACGTGTTTGTCTTGAATTAATTTGTTTTCATTATGCTTAAACTGCTTCCTTACTTCTTTTTTGTGATATTCAATTTTTGATTAAAAGCTCTAAGCCTTTAGAGGGAGGATGAAGAGAATAATACCATGATCTCTACAGTATGCTTTTGAACAGACCCCGCTGACGATGTACAGGCGTTGTTTCAAATCCTAAACAGTGGAGTTTTAAGGAAGATAATCCCTAGTCAACCCATTTGAGCCTAAGAAGTGGGAGTTTTCTTTTCACATAAATTAAAACCCTTAATCATAACCTAGGGCAGTGTAGTTTTCTCAGTTAATTCAGATGTGCATTCAGCCGCAAGCTTTCCCTTCATACACGACAAATAGTGTAAAAGATGCTCTCCAAAAGATGGTGATGGTTCCACATAATCATTAAGAACAGGCAGTCATTATCTCTCAAAATAATAGCCCATTAAGTCAAAGCCTATGAAGGAGACTTAAGGAAAAAAAACTGGGCCATTCCGCTGGTTGTAATCAGAAAAGAAACAGTTCAGGCAAAAGACGGGGATAGCAAAATCAAAAAAGAAAGAGGTCCTACAAATCCTCAACAAAAAGAAAAGGTCACAAAAATGACTGCCTTCTCAAACAAACGTTCAATTTCTGAACCATCACTGAAATATCAGGGCCAACATTCCAGAACTCAACTGGGATTCGAAATGCACAATTAACTGAGCATAGAACTGAAGAATATCACGAAGAACGGGTGGGTACAAATAAATTTTGAGCCTTTATCCTTTGTTTCTTAAACCGTGAACCAGGCCAAGTTACAACCCTTAAAAGTCCTAGATGAAGCATGGATTAGTTCGAGAGCATACTGTTACAAAGGTATCCTAACTCTTGTAAGGTTTGCTATAAATCATGAGTTGATATCACATTCTTGCAAATTTTGTTTTACTACAAAAAATGCATTTTCAAAAAATTTCAAGACAGACATAAGCTTTGCATTCTTTAAATGACATTGTTTGCATATGGTTAATTATTCAAATGGCATAGAAATTCACACAACAAATATTCAGTGAACGAAGACCCCCTCAATGGACAGAATCACCTCAGACGGAAAAAACTATCCCAATAACAAGCCTTTCATAATCAAGGGGCATGACATGGTGTCTAATTAATCTGGGGCAGTCAAGCCAATATGAAAAGAATCTCTCCAAAAATGTTGAATAGGCAGGGGCAGATCTTCATCTGAATCACTCGGGGGCTGTTACATTGATCGGGGATTCCAACAAAAAATCATTGTGAAATTTGGATCTTTGGTACCACCAAATTGCTTGTCTGTGCCAGTAGTATCAGATGGTGTTAGTATCATGTCTTTGAATCCTTCCATGACAGTTCTTAGAAAACATACCTAGGAAATTCAAGACTATCAGAAACTTGATCAAACATCAGGTGCACCAGATTCATCCTGAAGCAGACCCATACAGGCTCCCACGTATGAAAGGGCATATGCGATCACATAAACATTTTCTGGCATTTATAGACGGTGGCAACTCTCCACATCCTATGAACGCGGACATAGTCATTAAATACTACGCATGAAAAAGACCCGCTAGGTTGACAGGCCTGGGCAAAATTAAGGGCATCCCGGCGAACCAAAAGAGTTCGGGCAAAAATTAGGGATATATACAAAAAAATTGTACAC
This sequence comes from Vicia faba, assembly GCA_948472305.1. NCBI lineage: Eukaryota > Viridiplantae > Streptophyta > Magnoliopsida > Fabales > Fabaceae > Vicia > Vicia faba. The sequence goes on along the minus strand of OX451738.1, from coordinate 1,610,282,419 downwards.
TCGGCAAGTTAAAAACCTGAAAAGGCGGCTTGAGCAAAAAAAGGTATCCCGATGGACTGAAAACCCGAAAGAGAGGTCCAGGCAAAAGTTAGGGATTCAAAACGTACGACTATGTCCCATCATCTTGTCATTTGTTTATCAGTAGAAGACTTATCATCCTGATCAGCATTTACCAAGCACCCTAGGAGTTGGGATGACACTCAAATCATCCACAAAGTCTTTGTAGGTACTTTCTCCAGCAGGTACAGAGGCAGGGGCATCTTACTAAAAAGTCGCCTCCATATCCCCAGCTTACAACCTAGTGAAGTCAAGTGTTCTTGTATCCTTGGCAGAACAGGAATTTCAACTACTGCTCCGACATCAGGTTTTCCCCAGTAAAGTCATCAAACTTCTCAGGATTCCCCAATAGGATTTCACAAAATCCGCAGGCAGTGCACAGAGCTTTCCTTCCCCAACAGAGTTTATTTATCTAACAACAGGAGATCATCTCCCAGCAGTTCAGCTTCAACAAAATCTGAAGACCTACATTCTTCATCGCCAGCTGCAATCAGGGATTTATTTTTCCCTAATTCAACAGTGTTGCAATAGAACAACTGATACATTCACATATTGCATTCATACATCATTCTACAAACGTCATAGCATCTGTAGTTCAAATGCATACATCCTAATCTCATTTATTTTGAGAACACCATTACACAACGCATTTCATACAACATGACATTGCATACAGCTAATGCTTTACCTTTTCAGGAAAGATCAATCAACATATATTTATCATCAACAGTTTTAAACAGGTCCAGGATTAGCTCCTGAAACAAAACAGAGTAATTATCTATGCGACCAAATACAGATTTACACGGGCTCATCATGAAGCAATCTTACACGGGTTTCTTCTGACTTCCAAATACAGCTTTATACGGGCTCTTCATGAAGCAATCTTACAGGGGTTTCTTCTGACTTCCAAATACAACTTTATACGGGCTCTTCATGAAGAAATCTTACACGGGTTCCTTCTCCCTCCTTATGAAGTTTTACACTGACTCATCCTGAAGCAACCCTACCCAGGTTCCTTCTCACAATCTCCAGATGAAGTTTTACACTGACTCATCCTGAGCCAACCCTACCCAGGTTCCTTCTCTTGAATTTCCAGATACAGATTTACACGAACTCATCCTGAGGCAACCTGTTGTACCCCAAAATTTCCCCTCTCAATTCTCAAGGCTTTTCTTACAAGGATTTCAAGGTTCAAGTTTGAACAAGTGCATTGGGATTTTCCAATACCAAAATTAAAAGGAAACTGTCAAAAATGGAGAAAACAGATAAAAATAACATTTTGACAAATTTGGAGGAAAACAGGTCTCCTTCGATTCAGCACCCTTCGATTGACTCTAAGCCTCCTTCGAATGCAACTTGGGCATGTCCTTCATTTTGAACTTAAAGCCTCCTTCGAATGCAAGTTTAGGTATATCCTTCATTTGGATTTGAAACCTCCTTCAAATGCGGCTTGGGTACATCCTTCGTTTGGATTTGAAACCTCCGTCGAATCCACTTGCACCAAGGGCCTCTTGCAGACTTTGCCTATCACAAGTTTAGTTTGAGCCAAGAGATATCTTCATACAAGATTTGACTAAGTCCTTGCTTCCCTTAAAGGAACACCCTTTGATTCAGAAGCCAGGAACTTCCCTCACGCTAAAAGGCAATGACTCCCTTTATGATTGTTTCAATCCACATGCTTCGATTGGGCAACATACTTCCTTCGAACACGAGCTTTCAATTGGGCAATATGTTTTTTAGATCCAAGCTTCAATTGAGCATTAGCTTCCTTCGAGTAAGCTTGTTTCGACCACAAGCTTCGACTGAGGCAAAGGCTTCCTTCGAACAAGTGCGCTTCGATCTCATTCTTCCATTCGACTCAAGACCAAATCTCATTTGCCAGACTATGTTGCTTCTGAATCTTTACATAATCAGAGGTTTATACAAGAGTTTTAAACTTTGTCTTTTGGATAATACTATCTTTGTTTAAAGGCTACATACCCTTTCTTTTCATAGAAAGTACTTTTATCACAAAAGCAGCTTTCCACCTGAATTTCATCTGAACGAAAAGCAGGGCTAGAGGCACAAGTCTGATCAACTGCCAACAGGCCCCCCACTTGTACCTTTCACGTTACCTATTATTTTATTGTTTTGCAAGGCTGGCTATTGAAAACATGTCCATTCTTTTCTCTATAAATAGAGGAATTTTTGCAAAGCTAAGGGGGAATTTTTGGACCAGAGGAACGAATCTCCCAAATTTTCTCAAACACAACAAATCTCTCAAGTCCCTTCAACACTTGTGAGAACAAACCCGGAATCACATACTTACTTCCTTCGATTCTGAAGAACAAGTACTCTTCAGTATCCTTCGAATCCAGTTTGGAAAGAAACATAAGACTTGTTTCTTTCTTTCCTTCAAATCCAGCATTCCAAGCACAGCCGTTGGCCCCCTCTTTCAAATCCAGAACCCTGGGCCTCCACTCAAGGTCCCGCACCCATTCAAATCCTCCATCAAGGTAACTCACTCTTACCCTTGAACCTTTCATTTCATGGCATAACATGTAAATAATCTTTTCTTTCGTTTCAAGCATGTATATACCATTGTTCCTTTCGTTTCCACCCTTTTAACATGTTTTTTAGAGTTAACCCTTTCGTTTTGCTTTCTGTTTATCTGAACTTGCTTTAACTATTAAACTGTTTACAAGACAAATACTAGCATGGCCTCAGGCCATGTTGCTATTTAATGCTTTAAACGAAAGAAACAGAAAACAGGAGATAGGAAACGAAGCTTCTGGCTTCTACCCTCTTTCTCCAGGTCAAACGAAAGAGACAACCATGAGGCAAACCATGTTGACTTCCAGGCCCAGACGAAAAGCATACCTTCACTAATTCCAGGCTCAGTCGAAAGGCATTCCCTCACAGCTTTCAACCTCCAGTCGAAGAAGACAACAAGGCAACAAGGCAGAACTAGAAGGCTTCACCATACACTGACTTCCAGGCCAATCAAAGGACAGGACCTCACTGGTGCTAGCCTCAATCGAAGGAGGCCAACAGAATGCAAGTTGAAGAGTGTTACTGCCTGGGTCGAAGAGCTCATTTTCTTTTCTTTTATTTTGTTTTTCCCTTTACATTTTCTTGCCTTTCAATATGGTTGTAATAGTGTAGGATATTTATTTCCTGCATTTTTATTGCTTTATACAAATGTTAGTAACTAGGATGTATAGAAAGATAAAAACCAACAAATAGGCCACCCTAATCAAAGACTAAATGCATGCAAATCAAACACATTATTCACACATGCACCTCTAGGGTAATCTCACTTGTTGCCTATCGGAAAATAGTCATGTCCCTCGAACATGGGTGTTTTAGCAAAAGACCCTCGATAAAAGATCGTAGTCCCTCGATGACCCTTGATGTTTCCTTCGGTAAACGATCTAGTCCCTAAAACGACATTGCTAAAACGTCTCATATGTTGCCTTCTATGACTATATAAACGTCCCAAACGCTCGTCCCTTCACATCCAACGATGGGGATTCTTACCAAATCAATGGTAAGATAGCAATATCTAAAGGAGGAGGAAAAGAACATCTAAGACCTTTTGAGTAGGTAGGTTCGCTCTTAGTTACTTGCTTGCTCACAACAAAACATTTTTACACCAACACTCTCATTTGAAACATTTTCAAAAGACAACACTTTGTATGCGTTCTTATAGAAACGAGAATCATTACAAAGTTGCATTTTCAAAATACTTTCAAAAACACATCTCGCAAACACATCTTTTAACTATTTTCGAAACAAACACTTTGTATACATTCTTATAGAAATGAGAATCATTACAAAGTTACATTTTCAAAATACTTTCAAAAACCACACACAAAGCACAAATTCAAACAAAAGCAAGTGATCTAGCAAGTAACTAAGAGCCCATGGAAAACCATGGATGAAAAGGGTGCTAATACCTTCCCTTTTCATAATCTACCCCCCGAACCCAAGAAATAATCTCGAAAGGTCTTTCCTGTGCTTTTTTACCTTTCCTTTTGGATAAAAGAAAAGTCGGTGGCGACTCTTGCTAACTGCGACATTTGCCATAAAACGCAAAACTCAAGTCAGTTCTCCCACCGTATCATAGAACTGGCGACTCTGCTGGGGAACCGTTAAAGTGGGGTTACCTTAGGGTTAGATCACTTTTACTTGCTTACATTGTGTGATTTGTTTGCTTTACATTATGGTTCCTTGTTTGGTTTTAAATCCTACACCCGGATTTGGGGACACCTTTTAGGTAAGTAGCAATAAACTGTGAGGGAATTGTGCGGCGTATATCGACATGGTTGAAGCAGTAGCTACGTTGATGTGGCACTTTGGTTGGTACCGGTAACCCTTGAGTCAGTCAAGGAGAGTACGGGGCCGCCGCGTGGTGTCGTGAAGCATCAACTGACCTTAGAACCTTACTTGACCAACTTGGCCATTAGGAAGTAGTGAGATAGCCGGTTTCGGTGTAAAGCTGAAAATTGGTTTATACTCGATGCAACACTCATTGAGACTTGACCCCTGAGTTTTGTTCGGTTGCAAGTCAATTACTTATTGAACGAAGCTTGTGGGAAAGGTCGGTGATATTGAGATCTCTTAGAACCCGGTTACTCTTAACTAGGACAGGTTGAGCCAACTAAACTTCAAGAGGGTACTTACCTACAAACTCCATGCAAGCCTAAAACTAAGGATTTGTTTGCTTTGTATGAATATGATTATTTGTATATACACTTGCTTACCTCGCATATTTATACATAACATCATAACATCACCATAGCATTTTCAATAACCATTTCAAGGATCTCAAGGGCCTATGATGCAGGGTCACGTTGAACCAGATGTCTATCAAGGGACAAGAGGATTTATTTTCCTCCGACCAAATACCGTCAAAGGTCAAGTACAGCAAACTTGAGTCAAGGGCTATGACCCACTTGACATGGTGAGCTTGATTCTCGTGGAAGGACATCCACTGGTACAAAGTTCTCCAATCAAAGATGTTGATCAAAGTTAAAACTTCTAACTTTTTCTTGTGTTTACCCCGCGAGATCCTTGAAAACATTGCATCCACATATCATGCATCATATCATGACAGATTTCTCCCATACAGGTCTCTTTATCTTCCTACTGTTTATTTCAGTAAGATGGAACAAACAGTGAAAGACATTCAGGCTCAAAACGCTCAACTCCGAGAAATGTTCTTGAACCTATCCAAGGGGCAAGAAGATGTGAAATCTCTCCTCACTAGAGGCATGACCATGGGGAATCATAACGGAAACAAAGATGACCAGTTGGAGTGTCTACAAACTGAGATAGCCATAATGAAAGTCCAGATGATGGGACAACTGGTGGGCCAGATGGATCTTATCCAAAACTTGGCTCAGGGACAAGAAGAGCTGAGAGTCCTCATCAACAAGCTTCATCAAGATGGATGTAACCAAATGGGGCAAACATCTAGAATTGAGGATCAAGTCATCATTCAACCTCCCTTGAGACAAGAAGCCGAGAGTGCATCTTTCCAATTTGCATCCGCGTAACGAGCCCAACAACAACCTCGTTAACAACAAGGTAATCAGCGTAGGCGGAATACATCTGAAAGACGCTTCACCGAAATTGACATGTCATTATCTCAAGCACTGCAACACCTGTTGGAAGCCAAGCTGGTTGTATTAAGGGACCCTCCTCAGAATCCCAACATAGCCTCCCCAAGGTACAATCCAAATCCAAGATGTGCGTACCACTCCAACAGCCCTGGACATGACACCAATAGTTGTTGGACATTGAGAAATAAAATTCAAGACCTGATCGACGAGGGAGCTTTGGAGTTCACACAAGATGGCCAGACTGAGTTCTTTTGTCATCCTTCAAAGGCTCACCACCTAAAGTGACAAGTCCAGACAAAGAGGCTTCTGTTCATTTGAATTTTCAGTTGTAATTTCTTTTGCTTGTTCAAACAATTATCTATTAATGTCAAACTTTGTTTCATTAATGCATTGCATATGTCTGTCTTGATTTGATTCACTCATTTTCATTACATTTAAACTATACTTTTTACTCACTTTATGACATTCAACTCTTGCTAAAAGTTACAAGCCTTTAGAGGGAGGATGACAAAAACAATGCCATAATCTCATACAGTATGCTTTTGGACAGACCTTGCTGACGATGTACAGGCGTTTCTTTTAAATCCTAAACACTGGAGTTATAAGGAAGATAATCCCTAGTCAACCCCTTCGAGCCAAAGAAGTAGAAGTTTTCTGTTTTAACACAAATTGAAACCTTTAATCAAAACCTGGGGCAGGGTAGTCTCTCAGTTAATTCAAATGCGCGTTTAGTCGCAAACTATCATCTTGTAATACAACGAATGACATCAAAACGTTCCTCTGGAATCAAAAGACGGTGATGGTTCCCTATCACATAGGCAGTCATGATCTATCAAAAAGAAAAGCCCACTAAGTCAAAAGCTACAAAGGAGACTTAATAAAACTGGGGCATCCCGCTGACTGTAAACAAGAACAGTCGGGCAAAAATTAGGGATAACAAATCAAAAGAAAGAGGTCACTACAAATCCTCAACAACATGAAGAAGAAAAATGTTGCAAAAATGACTGCCTTCCAACAAACTTAACTTGTCTGAACCATCACTAAAATGTCATTCCAGACTCAATTGGAGTTCAAAACGCACAATTAACTAAGTTTAGGACTGAAGAACATCACGAAGAATGGGTGGGTACAAATACACTTTGAGCCTTTATCCTTTGTTTCTTAAACCGTGAACCAAGCCACGCTACAACCCTTCAAAAGTCCTAATTGAAGCATGGGTTAGTTCGAAAGTATATTGTTACAAAAGGTATCCTGACTCCTGTAAGGCTTTACTCTAAATCCAGAGTTGAATTACAAACTTCTTTACCTGCTAAAAATGCATTTTTCAAAACTTCAAGACAAGCATAAACTTTGCATTACTTGAATATCGCTGTTTGCATTTGGCTATTTGTATGACAGCGGAGAAATTCACACAACGAATATCCGATGAACGAAAGCCCTCTCAGTGAACTAAATCACTTCAAAAAGGATGACACTTCCATTGACAAATCTCCTATCAACAAGGGGGCATGACATGTCATTATCCAACACGCCTGGGGCAGTCCAGTCAAGATTCCAGGAAATCTCTCAAAGAAGTGCAGAGTAACCAGGGGCAGGTCTCCATCTCCGTCACTTGGGACATTGAGTGTTAATCCCATCAAAGGGTTGCGTAGAATCAAACTTTTTGGCAATGCCACAAACATTCGCTACTAGGGAAAATGACAAGTCTCCCAAAAGCCCTTCTCATAGGATAATTTCCCAGCAAGAGTTTAACCTCTGAAAACCTTTCCCCAGCTGAGACAACTTCAAGAATCCTCGAGGACTTTCCCCAACGAAGTCGTCACCTCTCTAGCAGACCGGCGACAGGGTTTATTTCCCCAACAAACTGTAGGATTCCTCAGCTTGAGTTTGCCTCTCCGACTACTACAAATCAAAGGACCATAATTCCTCTTCCCCAGTAGATTACTCTACAATCCCTAGAAAGTTACTTTGAAACCTGGACCCGACCAGATATCAGTTCAACTTCGACTCCCCAGTAGAGCAACAACCAACCAAGACTCCTGAACTCTTTTCCCAAGAAGGAATAAACACTCTTCCCACAGAATTTTCACTATTCCCCAGCAGAGTTCTCCTCAAACAACAAAGCAGGAATCCCCAGTGGAAACATTCTAAGCAAAGTTCGAAGACACACCAAGTCTTCAACAACAGTCCAGGGCTTAACGACTCCCCGGCATTTGTCAAGAATCTATTTTCCCAGACAAAAATACATTCATTAAACATTTCATACATCCTATTTACATACATGATAAGTGCATACAACACAATTTCATTTATTTTGAGAACATCATGACATCATTCATTTCATACATCATGACATTGCATACAACTAACGTTCTACCTTTTTCAGGAAAGATCGATCAACAGATGGTTACCATCAACCATTTTCAAGTTCCAGATTAATACCTGTAACAAGCCAGGAAAACTATCTACATGAAGAGATTGAATATTAATACTTGTAGCAAGCCAGGAAAACTATCTTTCTTTCTCAGGTCAGAGATTAATACCTGAAACCAGACAGGACAACTATCTCGTCGACCAACCTTTTCAAGTTCCAGATTAATACCTGTAGCAAGCCAGGAAAACTATCTGTGGACGACTGATTGTAGATTAATACCTGTAACAAGCCAGGAAAACTATCTACATGAAGAGATTGAAGATTAATACCTGTAGCAAGCCAGGAAAAATATCTTTCTTTCTCAGGTCAGAGATTAATACCTAAAACCAGACAGGACAACTATCTCGTCGACCAACCTTTTCAAGTTCCAGATTAACACCTGTAACAAGCTAGTAAAACTATCTTTCTCAGGTCAAAGATTAATACCTGAAACCAGACAGGACAAATATCTACTCGACCAGCTCATTCAGATTCAACTTTTGATACAGTCCAGATACGCACCAGATATGGATGCCATTCTGATACTCATTCAAAGACACCTCTTAATACAGTTCATATACGCTCCAGACACGGATGCCATTCTGTTACTCATTCAGATTCAGCCTTCAGATACAGTACAGATACGCTTCAGACACGGACGCCATTCTAATACTCATTCAGCTCTCAGATACAGTACAGACACGCTCCAGACGCGGATGCCATTCTGATACTCATTCAGTTGCAACTTTCAGATACAGTTCAGATACGCTCCAGACACGGAAGCCATTCTGATACTCATTCAGATTCAACTTTTGATACAGTCCAGATACGCACCAGATATGGATGCCATTCTGATACTCATTCAAAGACACCTCTTGATACAGTTCAAATATGCTCCAGACACGGAAGCCATTCTGATACTCATTCAGATTCAGCCTTCAGATACAGTACAGATACGCACCAGATACGGATGTCATTCTGATACTCATTCAAAGACACCTCTTGATACAGTTCAGATATGCTCTAGACACGGAAGCCATTCTGATACTCATTTAGATTCAACTTTTGATATAGTCCATATACGCACCGGATACGGATGCCATTCTGATACTCATTCAAAGACACCTCTTGATACAGCACAGATACGCTCCAGACACGGATGCCATTCTGTTACTCATTCAGATTCAGCCTTCAAATACAGTACAGATACGCTCCAGACACGGACGCCATTTTGATACTCATTCAGCTCTCAGATACAGTACAGATACGCTCCAGACGCGGACGCCATTCTGATACTCATTCAGTTGCGACTTTCAGATACATTTCAGATACGCTTCAAACACAAATGCTATTCTGATACTCATTCAGTTTCTCTTTCAGATTCGGCAATCACTTTTAGATGGCACCTACAAGCCCATCTCCAACAACTTTCTATCACCTCTCCAAATGGCATCTTTAAGCCCATTCCCTCTACCATCACATCACCAAGTGCAAATTTCTGAGCACTCTAGTGTCCAATCATCTTCCACCTTCGAGTCACGAATGGCAAAACTCGCCAATCTAACTCTTCAGGTTTAAGAAGATTGAACAGGGGCAGTTGTTGTACCCCAAAATTTTCCCTCTCAATTCTCAAGGCTTTTCTTACAAGGATTTCAAGGTTCAAGTTTGAACAAGTGCATTGGTATTTTCCAATACCAAAATTAAAAGGAAACTGTCAAAAATGGAGAAAACAGATAAAAATAACATTTTGAAAAATTTGGAGGAAAACAGGTCTCCTTCGATTCAGCACCCTTCGATTGACTCTAAGCCTCCTTCGAATGCAACTTGGGCATGTCCTTCATTTTGAACTTAAAGCCTCCTTCGAATGCAATTTTAGGTACATCCTCCGTTTGTATTTGAAACCTCCTTCGAATGCGACTTGGGTACATCCTTCGTTTGGATTTGAAACCTCCTTCGAATCCACTTGCACCAAGGGCCTCTTGCAGACTTTGCCTCTCACAAGTTTCGTTTGAGCCAAGAGATATCTTCATATAAGATTTGACTAAGTCCTTGCTTCCCTTGAAGGAACACCCTTCGATTCAGAAGCCTGGAACTTCCCTCACGCTAAAAGGCAATGACTCCCTTTATGATTGTTTCGATCCACATGCTTCGATTGGGCAACATGCTTCCTTCGAACACGAGCTTTAGATTAGGCAATATGTTTGTTTCGATCCAAGCTTCAACTGGGCATTAGCTTCCTTCGATTGAGCTTGTTTCGACCACAAGCTTCGACTGAGGCAAAGGCTTCCTTCAAACAAGTGCGCTTCGATCTCATTCTTTCATTCGACTCAAGACCAAATCTCATTTGCCAGGCTATGTTGCTTCTGAATCTTTACATAATCATAGGTTTATACAAGGGTTTTAAACTTTGTCTTTTGGATAATACTATCTTTGGTTAAAGGCTACATACCCTTTCTTTTCATAGAAAGTAATTTTATCACAAAAGCAGCTTTCCACCTGAATTTCATCTGAACGAAAAGCAGGGCCAGAGGCACAAGTATGATCAACTTCCAATAGGCCCCCCACTTGTACCTTTCACGTTACCTATTATTTTATTGTTTTGCAAGGCTGGCTATTGAAAACATGTCCATTCTTTTCTCTATAAATAGAGGAATTTTTGCAAAGCTAAAGGGGGATTTTTGGACCATAGGAACGAGTCTCCCAAATTTTCTCAAACACAACAAATCTCTCAAGTCCCTTCAACACTTGTGAGAAGAAACCCGGAATCACATACTTACTTCCTTCGATTCTGAAGAACAAGTACTCTTCAGTATCCTTCGAATCCAGTTTGGAAAGAAACATAAGACTTGTTTCTTTCTTTCCTTCGAATCCAGCATTCCAAGCACAGCCGTTGGCCCCTTCTTTCAAATCCAGAACCCTGGGCCTCCACTCAAGGTCCCAAACCCATTCAAAGCCTCCATCAAGGTAAGTCACTCTTACCCTTGAACCTTTCATTTCATGGCATAACATGTAAATAATATTTTCGTTCGTTTCAAGCATGTATATACCATTGTTCCTTTCGTTTCCACCCTTTTAACATGTTTTTTAGAGTTAACCCTTTCGTTTTGCTTTCTGTTTATCTGAACTTGCTTTAACTATTAAACTATTTATAAGACAAATACTAGCATGTCCTCAGGCCATGTTTCCATTTAATGCTTTAAACGAAAGAAACAGGAAACGGGAGATAGGAAACGAAGCTTCTGGCTTCTACCCTCTTTCTCCAGGTCAAACGAAAGATAAAACCATGAGGAAAACCATGTTGACTTTCAGGCCCAGACGAAAAGCATACCTTCACTGATTTCAGGCTCATTCGAAAGACATTCCCTCACTACTTTCAACCTCTAGTCGAAGAAGACAACAAGGCAACAAGGCAGAACTAGAAGGCTTCGCCATACACTGACTTCCAGGCCAATCGAAGGACAGGACCTCACTGGTGCTAGCCCCAATCGAAGGAGGCCAAGAGAATACAAGTCCAAGAGTGCTAATGCCTGGGTCGAAGAGCTCATTTTCTTTTATTTTATTTTGTTTTTGCCTTTACATTTTCTTGCCTTTCAATATGGTTGTAATAGTGTAGGATATTTATTTCCTGCATTTTTATTGCTTTATACAAATGTTAGTAACTAGGATGTATGGCAAGATAAAAACCAACAAATAGGCCACCCTAATCAAAGACTAAATGCATGCAAATCAAACACATTATTCACACATGCACCTCTAGGGTAATCTCACTTGTTGCCTATCGGAAAATAGTCATGTCCCTTGAACATGGGCATTTTAGCAAAATACCCTCGATAAAAGATCGTAGTCCCTCGATGACCCTCGATGTTGCCATCGGTAGACGATCTAGTCCCTAAAACGACATTGCTAAAACGTTCCATATGTTGCCTTCTATGACTATACAAACGTCCCAAACGCCCGTCCGTTCACATCCAACGATGGGGCTTCTTACCAAATCAATGGTAAGATAGCAATATCTAAAGGAGGAGGAAAAGAACATCTAATACCTTTTGAGTAGGTAGGTTCGCTCTTATTTACTTGCTTGCTCATAATAAAACATTTTTACACCAACACTCTCATTTGAAACATTTTCAAAAGACAACACTTTGTATGCGTTCTTATAGAAACGAGAACCATTACAAAGTTACATTTTCAAAATACTTTCAAAAACACATCTCGCAAACACATCTTTTAACTAATTTCGAAACAAACACTTTGTATACATTCTTATAGAAATGAGAATCATTACAAAGTTACATTTTCAAAATACTTTCAAAAACTACACACAAAGCACAAATTCAAACAAAAGCAAGTGATCTAGCAAGTAACTAAGAGTCCATGGAAAACCATGGATGAAAAGGGTGCTAATACCTTACCTTTTCATAATCTACCCCCCGAACCCAAGAAATAATCTCGAAAGGTCTTTCCTGTGCTTTTTTACCTTTCCTTTTGGATAAAAGAAAAGTCGATGGTGACTCTTGCTAACTGCGACATTTACAATAAAACGCAAAACCTCAAGTCAGTTCTCCCACCGCATCACACAACCCTACCCAGGTTCCTTCTCTTGTATTTCCAGATGCAGTTTTACACTGACTCATCCTGAGGCAACCCTGCCCAGGTTCCTTCTCTTGAATTTCCAGATGCAGTTTTACACGGACTCATCCTGAGGCAACCCTACCCAGGTTCCTTCTCTTGAATTTTCAGATGTAGGTTTACACGGACTCATCCTAAAGCAACTCTACCCAGGTTCCTTCTCACAATCTCCAGATGCAGTTTTAAACTGACTCATCATGAGGCAACCCTACCCAGGATCCTTCTCTTGAATTTCCAGATGCAGTTTTCCACTGACTCATCCTGAGGCAACCCTACCCAGGTTCCCTCTCACAATTTCCAGATGCAGTTTTACACGGACTCATCCTGAGGCAACCATACCCAGGTTCCTTCTTACAATTTCTAGATGCAGTTTTACCTTGACTCATCCTGAAGATGCCCTACCCAGGCTCCCTCTCATATATCTCCTAAAACAGACCTACACAAGTTTCTTCTGATACATTTCCAGATAGCAGTTAATTTCATTCTCCCCAGCAAATTACTGCGAAGCCTGGATTTCAACCAGAAAACAGCAAACTTTCATCTCTCCAATCCAGAGATAACCCCTCAGTAGAGCCATGGACAACAGAAGTTCCTAGACTCTATTCCCCACAGATTTTTCCTCAAACAAGAAAACAATAGATATCAACATCCCGCAGTGGACTCCTCCTCAGACAACAGGAAAAGGAATTCCCATAAAGAGACCTCTTATGAAGTCAGCATCTACTCTGGATGGCATCTTTAAGCCCATCTTCGATGACTCTCCATCATATTCTCTAGATGGCGTCTTTAAGCCCATCTCCGACGACTTTCAATCATCTTCTGCAAATGGAATCTGTAAGCCCGTTCCCGACGTCATCAACCATCAGTATTACTTCATGCGAGTGCAAATTTCTGGGCACTCTAGTGTTCAATCATCTTCCACCTTCAGATCACGAAAGGCAGACAAGCCAATCTAAATCCTCGGGTTTAAGAAGATTGAACAGGGGCAGTTGTTGTACCCCAAAATTTTCTCTCCCATTTTCACACAAGACATACTCCTAGAGGTCCTCAATTGCTCAAGGTTGACCAAGAATTGATCAGACAAAAGCATTGGCCTTCCAACTAGGGTTTCATTTTTCACCAAGATGTGTGAGAGCCAAAGGTCTCAAATGTCTTCCATGGTCCTAATATGTCTTTAATATTATCCATGACAAATTTCATACCTTGCACTACAAGTTTGCTCAGTCAATTGCTCAAATGCTAGAAAATCAAATGTACTAGGTCAAAAGTCAACTATGGTCTATATACAGTCAAACTTCAAGATTTTTGGTCAACGTCAACATTTTAAAGTGATATCCATAACTTGATCAAGGGTTTATCATGATCCCTTAAGAAATGCTCCTAATTCATCAAAAGTCAAGAATTGCTAAATTAGGGTTTCTATAGGAAAAGTCAATCAAACTTTGACCAGGCATAACTCTCACATACTTCATCCATTTTTCCCCAACAAAAGCTTATTTTTAAGAGAACCCAATTACCTACAACTTCTCTTCAGCCCTCTAGTCCAAGAAATGCACCATTTGAGAGATACAAGCTCAGACATTACAGGTCATTTTTAGAAAGTCAACAAAAGCCACTTTTTACCAAGACCTTTTACATTAAGATAAACTCTTCAAATGTAAAATTGATCAAAATAGGGATTGAAGTACGCATCTTAGGCTTTCCAAAAAGTCCAAGATCATCATCATGAGCTAAAAATTGGACAAATTATGGCTTGCCCAAGTTGAAAAATTTTGGGATTTTTCAAGAAATGTGCATTGAGCAAGTTTGAACTTAAGGCAATGGCTCAATTTCTTGAACTTCAAACATCTTCCTAAGATCATAGAGGACCCCTAAAACCATTTTTGCAAATTCTTGATTTTATTTGCATTTTATATTAATTTTCATTTAATTAAAGTCAAATAAATCAAAAGAATATGCAATTTATATGGGCCATTGCTATTTGGGTTTGGTTTAATGCATGAGGAGGCCCCAATTTTCGTGTACAACAAGGCCAACATGTTTACATTCATTCAAAATTCAAAAATGGACAAAATCCCATGTTTTGGCCAAGGTTACACATTTGTATTCATGGCATTCAAGCAATTGATTATGGCTATTACAAGCTTGTTTTTTCGTGTCTCCTCATTCCTCTCTATAAATGCCAAGCCTAACAAGCATCAAGCAGAAGAGACAGCCCCAGAAAGTCCCACGATTTTTCTGCAAAAAAACATCTAAGTTGTGAAATTCAAAAACGTAGCTCCAGCTTGTTTCAACCCAAACCAAGAATCTAAACTCACTCCTAGAGGTTCCGTGAAGCATTTGTGATCATCACTAAGTCTTGAAACCTCACAAAATGCATCAGTGAGTTCATACGGTTTGCCTCGTTTTCCGTTTTCATTCTTCTCAATTCATGCAATTTAAATACATTTTGACCATGTATTATTTATCATTTGAGCATTTGGAAGCTATCTGTACAGTTGGATTGAGTTTTTGATACAGGAATCAAGTGTTGCCATTTCTAGGGTTTGAACCTTCGAAATGGGATTCACAATCTGGGCCCAGCGAAAATTCAAATCAGCACCCCCTTTTTCCTTTTATATACCTAGGCCCATTTAACATTTTTTTGTATTGTTTTATTTTCTTTTACTTTATTTAATTAAACAAACAATAATTAAAAAAACTCACAAAAAAATTATACTTAGACTTTTTAATTAAATAATTAATTTCTTTACTTAATTAATTAATTAAATTTTAATTATTTTCTTAATTTAAAATGAATTAGAATTTGGGATTTAATTTAATTTTAATTATTTTCTTTTCATAATAAAAAACTAAAAAAAGCTTAGACTATTTTTCTTAATTTAATTTTCTAAATAGACTTTAGAATAATTAATTTAGTCATTTTCTTAAATCAAAAAAGACAACAAAGAGATTTTTCTTATTTCATTTAGATTTGCTTTAGGTCTAGACGTACATTCAATTTTTCGCGCGTTTATTTCCTTTTGCATTGTTTATATTATTGTAATTGTTGTAATAGATGATAAGTAGACCCTTTTTATTGCCTTATTTTATTTTCCCCAATTTCTTTGGAATGTAAGTCCCCCTCCCTGAAGCCATCTAATAGTCTAGATTTATACTTTCCACATTTTATTTTTCTGTATATTTTAATTGCTAGTAACTAGGCATGTATGGAAAGACTGAAATCAAAACAGTAGCAAACCCTAATAACACAAGATAAATACTTGAACTAAATCCAATTGCACATAAGCACCTCTAGGGTATCCCACTTTCAGTTTCCTTCAGAAAACGGTCACAATTCTCTAAACGTAAGAAGTTTTAGTGATTTTCCTCTAGTTTGAAAGATCACAAGTCCCTCGATGACCCTATCGATGTTGCCTCGGTTAAAAGTGATCTTAGAACTTTAGGACAGTTACTAAAATTCCTTTCCAAGTTGCCTTCGTGACCGTAACATTCCTTCGAACGTCCCTCTAACATCCAACGATAGAGCTACCTACTCACTAATAGTAGGATAGCATTGTCTAAAGGATAGGAGGAAAAGAACGACCTTTTCGAGTAAAAAAGTAGATAGTTGTTAGAAGTTTGCTCAAAACATTTTCGCACTTACACAAATTCTACTTTTCAAAAACAATTTCAAAACACTTTGTATACTTTTTCCACTATCCTGAGAAACATTACAAAGTTCACCATACCAAGGCATTTTCAAAACATTTTCAAACACAAAGCACAAAGGTATTTTAAAATGAGCAAACCTCTAAGAGCCCATAGATAACTACGGATAGAAAGGGTGTTAACACCTTCCCTTTCCATAATCTACCCCCTTACTCAAAAAATTCTCGAAAAGATCTTTTTCTGTTCTTTTCACCCTTTCCTTTGTTGGATAAAAGAAAAGTCGGTGGCGACTCTTGCTTACCGTAACATTTATGAACACAAACACAAAACCAGTATTAAACAGTTGGTTCTGCCATTGTATCACACGCGCCAATGCCCAAACATGGCCAAGGTGTCAATGTTGTTGATGACAATCAGTTTGTTTCTTCTATGGATGAGTTAGCTACTCCTCTTCTGACTATCAAAAGGAATTTGTTGTGAGCCGGTTTATTTTCAGGCTGTGGTGAAGGTTGTCACTTATGTATGTCTCTACCAGATGGTTGTTTGTTGTTGAAGATGGGCGTCCAGCGCCTGATGGTTAACAAAGAAATCATGTTCAAGAAAGTTCCTCTTGCAAGAAGTTCATGTGAAGATGTTTCGATAATCACCATTTTCGATAATCCTCCCAGGGTCTCCACCAAAAGACCCGTCAGGATTACATATGTTCCAAAGTTTTCTCCCCTGATCATCACTCTTCATGGGCCAATACCATATTCCTCAAACAAAGTTGTTGCGTGGAATTATGGGGCTAACGTCTATTACCATGGCGTCAAGCAAGACCTATTGGTTGTTGAAGATAAAGCTCCTGAAGGTATTTACCCTGACATCGACAATATCGGTGGGACCAGTAAGATAACGAGAAGTGAAAGAGTTTTCTCTCCCCAAATCACTCCTAAAACTATTGCTACTCCTGCTAGTACTCCCACTGCTACTCCTATGATTATTCCTGCTGCTGCTCCTGTCAGCATTCCCATTACTACTCCTATGATTATTCTTGTTGCTGCTCATGTCAATATTCCCATTGCTACTCCTACTGTTAGTCCTGCTATTATCCCTTCTACCGAGTCAGCCGAGACTCAGGGAAAAGAGGTATTGGTTGAGCCCGTCCGGACGAAGGCGCACCCAAAAGTCATTCCCGGGGCTTCTAAAAAGGAAATGGAAGAGATTTTAAAGATAATCAAGAAGAGTGATTATAATGTCATGGAGAAATTGGGGAAGACCCCTTCAAAAATCTCAATGCTGGCCTTACTTTTATGCTCTGAAGCCCATGCCAAGACTTTAGTAAAATTCTTGAAGTCTGCCCACGTGCCTCAAGAGACCTCTGCTGATCAATTCGAGAATTACGTGGCTAGTTTGACAGCTGATAATGGCCTGGGATTCTCTAATGCGGATTTAACTCCCAAGGGAAGGAAACACAATGATGCCCTGCATGTCTCCATTGAGTGCAGGGGCACTACATTAGGCCATGTTCTAGTGGATACAGGTTCATCGCTGAATCTCTTACATAAGAATGCTCTAGACAGTTTAGATTGTGAAGGACTCACACTAAATCCCAGTAACATTGTGGTAAGGGGACAGGGAGGTGGACATCCCTATCAAAGTGGGTACTCAGACTTTTAATTCCACTTTCTATGTGATAGACATCCACCCTCCTTACTCCTATTTATTGGGTCGACCTTGGATCCATAGGATTGGTGCTGTTCCTTCCACCCTACATCAGATGCTGAAGCACCCAGTCAATGGGAAGATTATCACAGTTCATGGGGAAGAGGAATACATGGTGAGCCACCTGAACTCTTCCAGGTACATTGAAATAGACGGAGAGTTCATTGAGACCCCCTGTCAGAACTTTGAGGAGGTTCCACAGACCGTTGTTGCGACCAAGACCACTGCCGGTGTTCCAAAGACTACTAGACCTCCGCTGAAGATGGCTTCTCTGAAGGATGCCAAGGAAGTAGTTGAAGAAAGAGCCCAGAGAGTTATTCGTCGTGCTCGCTCCGGGGGACCACCTTTATGGATCAGCAACCATGGAGTCAATGCTCTGGAATACAGCGATAGTGATTATGGCCTGGACAAGTGGATCTTCCCAACCATCAGCGGTTGACTCAGCAATTGGGAGGAAAACTTTGTTCCCATTACTTTTATTCAAGAGTAATTTGTCTTTTTTTTTTGAGGATATGTAATATTTGAACAATTGAAACATTAAAAGCCTTGTGTCTTACCCAAGGCACAATGGTCTATTTGTGAGGGTCATTATTTCATTTTCATATGTCATCAATAAAACATTGGACGTTTTGCATATAAATTTTACGCTCTTTGTTTTTTCTTTTCTGCCTTTTTTACTTTATCAAAATATATGCAGCTATGCTCTTACACACACCCACATATAAAACTGCAGATCCACATCCACTCTGGATCCCATTGATAATGGTTCTACTATTTCCAGTTATGACTTTGAAAATCCGATCTACCAAGCCGAGGACGAAGGTGAGGAAGATTTTAAGGTACCATGAGAACTTGCCAGACTGTTACAACAGGAAGAAAGGGCAATACAGCCTCACAAAGAGCCAGTTGAGACAATTAACTTGGGTACTGAAGAGGACAAGAAAGAAGTCAAGATAGGTGCCGATCTGGAGCATAGTGTCAAGGAGCGGTTAATTTAGATGCTACATGACTATGTTGAGGTTTTTTCCTATTCATACGAAGACATGCCAGGACTTGACACCGATAGTATGGTTCATCGCCTACCTACAAAAGAGGACTGCCCTCCAGTGAAACAGAAGGTTCGTCGCATGCGGCCAGAAATGTCATAAAAGATCAAGGCTGAAGTCATGAAGTAGTTCAACGCTGGTTTCTTAGTTGTCACCTCTTATCCATAATGGGTTGCTAATGGTGTTCCAGTACCTAAGAAGGACGGTAAGGTACGTATGTGTGTGGATTACAGAGACCTGAACAGGGCAAGCCCCAAGGATGACTTTCCGCTTCCCCATATTGATGTTCTAGTTGATAACACCGCACAACATAAGGTATTCTCCTTCATGGGTGGCTTCTCCGGATATAATCAGATCAAAATGGCACCTGAATACATGGAGAAGACGACCTTTGTCACGCAGTGGGGCATTTTCTGTTACAAAGTTATGCCATTTGGGTTAAAGAACACTGGGGCAACCTATCAGCGTGCCATGGTAGCTTTGTTTCACGATATGATCCATCACGAGATAGATGTCCATGTTGATTATATGATAGCCAGGTCTCAGACTGAAGAGGAGCACCTCGATCACCTATAGAAGATTTTTGAAAGGTTGAAGAAATACAAACTGAGGTTGAACCCGAATAAATGCACCTTTGGAGTAATATCTGGTAAGATCTTAGGCTTCATTGTCAGTAACAAAGGCATTGAAGTTGACCCTGAAAAGGTCAAATCTATACAAGAAATGCCAACTCCTCTCACTGAGAAGGAAGTCAAGGGATTCTTGGGACGCCTAAACTACATTGCCAAGTTTATTTCCCATCTGACCGCTACTTGTGAGTCAATCTTCAAGTTACTGAAGAAAGATCAAGCAGTAAGGTAGAATGACGACTTCTAGAGTGCCTTTGACAAAATCAAGGAATATCTTCAAGAGCCTCCAATTTTAATGCCTCCAGTCTAAGTAAGACCTCTGACCATGTACTTAACAGTGTTAGAGAACTCAATGGGTGTGTGTTGGGGAAACATGACGAGTCTGGTCGAAAAGAGCATACAATATACTACCTTAGCAAAAAGTTTACCAACTGTGAAACAAGATACTCACTGCTCGAGAAAACTTGTTGCGCTTTGGCATGGGATGTTTGTCGACTAAGACAGTATATGTTGACTCACACTACTTTGTTGATATCTAAAATGGATCCTATCAAGTACATCTTTAAGAAGCCCGCTCTCTTCGGAATAATAGCAAGATGGCAGATGATCCTGACCGAATACGACATTTAATATACAACCCAGAAAGCAATTAAGGGAAGTGTACTAGCTGATCATTTGGCTAATCAGGCTGTGGGCGACTACCAATCCATGAATTTTGAGTTCCCGAATGAGAACATCATGTTAGTAATTGATTGTGAAGAACCTGGACCAGATGAAGGACCTGAAAAAGGATCACGATGGACTATGGTTTTTGATGGAGCTTCCAACGCTCTTGGCAATGGCATCGGCGCTGTGATCATATCTCCTGAAGGCTGTCATACTCCTTTCACTGTAAGGCTATGTTTCAATTGCACCAACAATATGGCTGAGTATGAAGCATGTATCATGGGTCTCAAAGCTGCTATCGACTTAAGGATCAAATTCTTGAGTGTATTTGGAGACTCGGCTTTAGTAATCAGTCAAATCAAAGGAGAATGGGACACGAAGCATCCTAATCTTATCCCTTACAAAGATCAGGTGTTGACATTCATTTCATACTTTGAAGAAATTACCTTTGAGCATTTTTGACGAGAGGAAAATCAACTAGCGGACGCGCTGGCTACTATGACATCCATGTTCAAGGTCAGATGGGATAACGAAGCTCCTCATATCACTATTGAAAGGATGAATGAACCAGCATAATGTCACGAGATTGGTACTAAAGAAATAGTGGACAAGCCTTGGTTCCATGAACTCAGAAGGTATCTCGAATCCCAAGAGTATCCTAAGGGAGCTTCATTCAATGATAAGAAGTTCCTAAGAAGGTTATCTGCCAAGTTCTTCCTCAGTAACGGGATCCTCTACAAGCGCAACCACGACTCTACCTTGTTGCGGTGTGTAGACAAGAATGAAGCAGAGAAGATTATGGTTGATTTACATGAAGGTACCTTTGGCACCCAGTCTAGTGGGCACGCGATGGCTAAAAATATCTGACAGGCGGGATACTACTGGTCCACTATGGAAGCAGACTGTTATCAGCATTCGCGAACTTGTCACAAGTGCCAGATCTATGCTGATAAGGTACATATGCCTCTGGTTCCTCTAAATGTCTTGACTTCTCCTTGGTCGTTCCCAATGTGGGGCATCGACATGATCGGAGCGATTAGACCTACATCTTCTAATGGGCACCGCTTCATCCTCGTTGCCATTGATTACTTTACGAAGTGGGTTGAGGCAGCTTCATTTGCTTCCGTTACCAAGAATGTGGTGGCCTAATTCATCAGACACAACCTTATCTGTCGGTATGGTATTCCAGAAAGAATAATTATAGATAATGGTACCAATCTCAATAACACTATGATCACCGATATTTGCACTCAATTCAAAATCCAGCATCATAACTATTCTCCTTATCGGCCGAAGATGAATGGCGTTGTTGAAGCTGCTAACAAAAATATCAAGAAAATCATACAGAAGATGACGGTGACATACAAAGATTGGCATGAGATATTATCATTTTCTCTTCATGGTTACCGCACCACAATGCGCACATCAACAGGGGCAACTCCTTTCTCTCTGGTGTACGGTATGGAAGTTGTCCTGCCCATTAAGGTCAGATACCTTCCTTGAGGATCATGAAGGATTCAGATCTAAGCAAAGACGAATGGGTTCAAACTCGACTTGACCAGTTAAACCCGATTGACGAGAAGAGCCTCACGGTTATCTGTCATGGTCAGATGTACCAAAAACGTATGATTAAAGCTTTTAACAAGAAAGTCAGACATCAGGTATATCAGGCTGGTAACGTAGTAATCAAGCGTATTATCCTACCACAAGGTGATCCCAGGGGAAAATGGACTCCCACATACGAAGGACCATTTGTGATCAAGAACATATTTTTTGGTGGAGCCATGATCTTAACCACTATGGACGGTGACGAGCTTCCACACCCGGTAAACACGAACATAGTTAAAAGATACTACGCATAAAAAAAGACCCGCTAGGTTGACTGGCCTAGGCAAAAATTAAGGCATCCCGGAAAACCAAAATGGTTCAGACAAAAATTAGGGATATACAAAAAAAACTGTACACCCGGCAAGTCGAAAACCTGAAAAGGCGGCTTGGGAAAAAAGGGGTATCCCTGTGGACTAAAAACCCGAAAGGGCGGTCCAGGCAAAAGTTAGGGATTTTAAGCGTATGACTATTGTTGCACCCCAAAATTTACCCTCTTGATTTAGGCTTATGTTTCATCATGAATATCATATTACATTGCATTCATACATTGTGATGGGATCAAAGTACTTTGGTTACCAGGTTCTCCTCAAGCTTTGAAGGATGATGGAATTAACAATTTGCTCAATAAGAATCTTATTATCTAAACCTTTCAAGCTCAAAAGTTATTGCATGTCTCAAGATGCTTCATCCATCTTTTTGGATCATCAGAGGAATTGGAGTTTGTGTTTGATCACAAGGGGAATCACTCTTTGGATTCATCAGCCAAATTAGGGTTTGCTTGAGCAAGATTGTTGGCCAATGTACAAATCTTTATTTTCAAGGCAACAAAATTCCTTTAATATTTGAGAGGTATTAGCACAAAGAATTGATCAAGTTCCCCAGAGGATTTGAGGTTTTGAAGATGATTCATCAGTCTCCTAGTGTGTTGACCAAAATTAGGGTTTTGGTTTTCATCAGGTTTTCTTGATAATTTTGAAGTGAAACTTTGCACATGGCCTCTATATGTTTGGAAGGTCATATATTTGAAGTTTTGATCATCAATTTTGAAGAGAAATGGATCAATTGATTCAGAGGGGGAAAATGGTCATTTTGGTCAAAATCAGTCAAAGTCAAAGTTGACCAAGTGAACTTTTGGTCAACCATCAACTCAAGGATGTGATTTTCATATTTCAAGTCCATTTTGGTCATTGGATTAAAGAGATTGAAACTTGTTCTTGAAGAAACCCTAAAAGTTTCTAATTTTGGAAAATAAGGACTTAATTTTAAAAAATCATATTTTATTCATCCTTGTAAAGGGTTCGTGCCTAATTTCATCAATCAAAGTCTCCTCCTAATGTACACTGAGGCTTGCTTCTCATATTTTGTTCTATATATTGAGAATCAAGCCTCAGTGTAAAGGGTTCGTGCCTCATTTCATCAATCAAAGTCAGAAACTCCATAGCTTGAAGCTCTGCATTTTTCTTCGATTCTTCCATCTCCCTCGCGCGTTTTGGCCAATTCTTCTTGCATTCTCTTCTCCAAGTGACAAGGATTATAGATCAAAGCTTGGATTGCAACTGGAGTGAAGGAGACAGTAGATCCATTTTTTCTCAAAGGTTCGAATTCTCAACTTTGAATTCTGATTTCTAGCCATGCTTCTTGTGACTTAAGTTTATAATCATGTTGTTTGAAGTCTATGGAATGATTCTGAAGCTTTATAGCGTTTAATTTGATGAATTGTGCATGTTTGGATGTTCTGAAACTCGTGATTCAGATTGTTTTTGTTCATGTTCATGGCTTGATTGTGGATGATGTAGTTGATGATTTGATCTGATTCGAATTACTATGTATTCCTTGCCATGCTAGCTTTAATTTGCCTTTGATTTCATGAAAAATGATGCAAAATTGAGTGAGTTATGTTGATCTGAAAGTGAGCCCTAATCCTGAGTCATGCGCACGTTTTTTTTTAATGGCCAGAGGTTGAAGATGATGTGTTGGCACATCCTGATTGGTCCATTTGAATTTTTGAATCATTTGAATTTTTGTTTTATAATTTGATTTCCATGATTTATTTTCTTGTTCAAAAATGCTTGGAAAATTTTGACTTTGTGTATTTTTTTGATATTTTTTTGGAATTATCTGATTGGTTAAAAAAATTGGTAGGTTTAGTTAATTAATCATTCAAAGTTTATTTTTATTTTAATAGTTCCTTTGACCTAAAAAATCCACAAAAAATATTCTAGACTCATAAAATAATGTGAAATTTGATTCTGACTTTGATCCACCATTTTTCTTATTTTTGATTAAAAATTTAATTTCAAAGGTTATTTTTAATATTTGTTTATTTTTTTTATTTTTAATACTTCTATTGATTCAAAAATTCCAAAAAAATCATGTAATCTTGTTTTTGATCATAGAATCTGAATATATGTTTACTTTGACCATTTCATGATTTTTGGTTTATGGTTTGTATTTTCTTGCCTTTAAATAATAATTTCATGATTAATTGTTTGTTTTTTTGTTTTTAATATTTTCCTTTTATCCAAAAAATCATAAAAAATTCATGGATGTATGTTTATAGCCCTAATATTTGAATATAATTTTGGTTGGCCATTTTTCTGACTTTTTGGTTTAAACATTATTTTGATATGTGAATATTTGTTAATTACATAATTGTTTGAATATTATTTTCTTTCTTGACTTTTCTTAATTCAAAAAAATATGAAAAATGTATATTCTGACTTTCAAAGTTCCTTGGTGATTGGTTTGACTTTGGTTTGATTTGTTTGATTTTTAATCCTATTTAATTAATATTTGGGATTAAAAGTCAAAATCTAGGATTTTTGTTGCTTATGATGCAAGTTTCATATTCAAAACCCTTGTGCCTTAGTTTTTTATTGGATTTCAGGTCTTGAGCTTGGTTCATGAATGTGTTAGGAATTTGAAAACTATTTTTTCTTGAATTACTTAACTTGGTTTGATATTTTTCCACAAATAATTTTGAAAACTTGTCTAGTTTGGTAGTTTTGCCAACTAGTCTTGAACTTTGAGTTTCATTTGACCTCTTTCCCAATCATTCATGAACTTAGGGCTTGAATTCTGACTTCTAAACACTTCCAAGTTGTTGAGATATTTTTGGTTTGATTTATGGATCCTTGTTTCTATTTTTGATGTAATTTTGAAGTGAAGGTATCCAATTATGTTTGCATGTCTTGTTGCAATTTATTTGATGGCCAATGAACTTGAGTGAGGCCTATAATTGGGAACCTAATGATCATGTTGGTTCTGACTTGTCCATGGTAGCTCAAGTCATTTCACTTAGAAGCCTCATGTTTGAATATTTTAAACCATCTAATGCTTTATGTAGGGTCCATTTCCTATTGTATTCATGAAGTTATGATTGAATTAATTATGCATGATTGAAATATGTTTGCTACTGACCTTTAAGGTTCTTGTTCATATTATTCTCAAGCTCTTATGATCCTTGATTGACACTCAATTTTCAATTCAACATGGTGATAGGAAAGAGCAACATTCCTTTGATTGTTTTGACTTAATCTGTGCATACGCTTGTCTCTTCTTGTTTATAATGTCTAATATTTAGTAATTTCCACCATGATTATTCTCATTTCTTCACCTTTTAGAATACTAACTTGGTTGTTGAATGTGCGAGGTGTAACGCCCGTAATTTAATTAATTATTTAATTAAATTATTTTTAGAATATTTGTGAAGAAGTGTTATTAAATTGGATTTATTTTATTAAGTGGAGAAATAATAATATTAGAGATATAATATTACTGTTTGGTGAAATAATGTTAGAAGCTAATATTATTAATGTGGGCCTATATGGTGTGAGTGGAAGTAATAAGGGGGTGTAGGTTTTGAGCCCAATGAGGAATAATATAATAATATTAGGTTATTTTATTATTTGTGAGAAAGAATAGAAGGAGGAAGCAGTAGAGGAAATAAGGATTTGAGGCGAACGTGAAGTTGCTGGAAAAAGTGGAAAACGGCAAGAACGAAGAATTCAACCCGGAAGATTGTAGAGCGACCTTCAATCCAAGGTAAGGGTGGGGTTCTGACTTTATAATTGGGTTCATGATGTTTGATATGTGGGGTTACAGGATTGTTGTTTTTGTTCTTGAATTGGATGATGTATGATGAAGATTTGATGCATTTGAATGAATAATGACGTTATGATATCATTTGATCGATGTAGTATTATAGGTTAATGTTAGGTGATAATTTATTATGATTATAATGAGGTTTGTAGGACTGTAATTAGATTCCCGTAGTGAATTACAGTAGAAAACACAGAAAATTATACAGGAGGAACCAGGATGTGTCGACCTCAAGCTGGATGAGTCGATACATGGGCGATGTTAGACTCAGGATGATTCGATCCATGGAGGGTTTGCATCGATACATGTTCATTGCAAGACTCAGGATGAGTCGATACATGCAGGGCTTGCATCGATGCATGTCAGTTGCAAGACTCGGGATGAGTCGACCGGTGAAATGCATGTGTCGATACATGATGTGATTAAAGCCGGGATGAGTCGATCCATAAGGAGGATGTGTCGACTCATCGTGAATAGATGAATCGGGATGAGTCGATCCATAGGATTTTGCGTTGACCCATGTTGTACAGGTGAAGCAGTTGCGTCGATCCATATTGTTTCGTGTCGACCCATACTGACTAATTTTGACAGATTCAGTTTTAAAGTGATGTAACTTGAGTTGTAGGATGCTGTTTGAGATGTCGTTCGAAGCGTTGATTAACTAACGCGATGAACTTTATTCTAGATGATTTAAATGATGATGAAGAGGTGTAATCCTAGTAACCAATCTAATATTTAGAATTAATTCCCGTAGATGACTGTTGTGCTAATTTTTGGGCAGATTGATGAATGTGAGATGTTTAGAGGCTGCTATTAGAATTATGATAGTAGGATTAGTGACAGAAACGAAGTAGAACTGTAGAATAACAGTATGGATTACTGTAGTATTGATATACAACTGAGTTATTAGTGAGATGTGGTTATTAAAATTGTGTTTGATAATTATGATGAACCAATGACATTTGATAAATAAGTGATGTTTAATAGATTATTTTGAGATGTTTATGAGATGTTGTAATTGAGATGTTTATGAGATGTTGTTATTTTGAGATGATTGAGATGTTGTTGTTCTGAGATGTTTATGAGATGTTGTTGTTCTGAGATGTTTATGAGATGTTATGTTTTGAGATGATTGAGATGTTGACATTACATTCATGATGAGTCGCATACATTGCATTTTTGAGATGGAGCTTATGCTCGTTGAGAATTTCGTTGCGTAGTTGTTGAATTATTTTACTAAAGATGTTATGTTGATGGTTCATCCGATGTTTTATTAAAAGTGTTATATATCCATGATGAATGCAATGAATTTGTTAGAAGAATTTGTGACGTTCTGATTCGTTTGTATGAATGAAATTTTATAACTCTGATTTATTTTGCATAATTTGCTTGGGATAGAATTGGGGTGTTACAAAGTTGGTATCAGAGCAAAAGGTTGGTCCGACCTTGTCGTCGAGTCGTAGTTGTCTAACAATCGAGTATTGTTATTTTGATGTTCTAATCATTGTTTATGTTATGGTGATAAGTTGAGATGGCTGGAAGGAATGATGTTGCTCTTGCTGCTGCTTTAGAAGCAATGGCTCATGCGATGGAAAACCAACAGAATGCTGACGAGAATGCTGGATCTCGTAGCTTGGCGACTTTCCAGAGAGAGAATCCACCTACGTTCAAGGGAAAATATGATCCTGATGGAGCATTGGAATGGTTGAAAGAGATAGAGAGAATCTTTCGCGTGATGGATTGCACTCCAGCGCAGAAGGTTCGTTATGGGACTCATATGCTAGCAGTCGAGGTGGATGACTGGTAGCTAGAGACTTGCCAGAAATTAGAAGTTGCAGGTGAGAATGTCACTTGGGCTGTGTTCCGTAGGGAATTCCTGAGAAAGTATTTTCCTGAAGATGTCCGTGGAAAGAAGGAAATTGAGTTCCTTGAGCTGAAGCAAGGGAATCTGTCATTTGTTGAGTATGCTGCCAAGTTTGCTGAGTTGGCCAAGTTTTATCCGCATTACGCTGCGGAAAATGCTGAGTTTTCAAAGTGTATTAAGTTTGAGAATGGGTTGCACCCAAAAATTAAGAAGGCAGTTGGATATCAGAAGATCCGTGTCTTTGCTGATTTGGTTTATAGTTGTAGGATTTTTTAGGAAGATAATAATGCTCATTACAAGATTATTAGTGAGAAGAGGGGTAAGCACCCGCAGAGTCATGGTAAACTCTATGATGCCCCAGCTGGTAAGGGTAAGCAGAGAGTTGCTCATGGTCAGAGGACTAGTGGGGGAGATGCTCCTGCTGGTATGATTTGCTTTAAGTGTGGGAAACCTGGACACAAGAGTAATGTGTGCACTGCTGAAGTGAAGAGATGTTACCGTTATGGTAAGAACGGACATGTTGTATATGAGTGTGAGCACAAGAATATGGTTTGTTTCAATTGTAAGGAAGAAGGGCACATTGGTAGCCAGTGTCTGAAGCCGAAGAGGGCTCAGTCAAGTGGAAAAGTGTTTGCTTTGGTTGAGGATCAGACAGCTCCTGAAGACGGACTTATTAGAGGTACATGTTTCATTAATAGTACTCCTTTAATTACTATTATTGATACTGGTGCTACGCATTGTTTTATTGCTGCTGATTGTGTTGAAAGATTGGGACTTGTGTTGTCTTCTCTGGATGGAGAAATGGTCGTCGATACTCCAGCCAAGGGATCGGTGATTACTTCTTTTGTGTGTGCTAAGTGTCCATTGTCGATCTTCGACAGAGACTTTGTTGTTGATTTGGTTTTTTTGCCGTTAAGAGGTTTGGATGTGATTTTGGGTATGAACTGGTTAGAGCATAATTGTGTTCATATTAATTGTTATGACAAGTCGGTGAAGTTTTCTACTCCTGAAGAAGAGGAAGACGGTTTGTTATCTGCTAGACAGTTGAGAAAGTTGATGTAAGAGGAAGTACAGATGTTTTCATTGATAGCGTCGCTATCTGTAGAGACTCAAGCTATAATTGAGGAATTTCAGGTGGTGTGTGAATTTCCTGAAGTTTTCCCTTATGAGATTCCTGATGTACCGCCAGAGAGGGAAGTTGAATTTGCAATTGATCTTGTACCTGGTACCAGACCTGTGTCTATGGCACCATACAGGATGTCTGCGTCTGAGTTGTCAGAGTTGAAGAAGCAATTGGAAGAGTTACTTGAGAAGAAGTTTGTAATACCAAGTGTATCGCCGTGGGGAGCTCCAGTGTTGTTAGTGAAGAAGAACGATGGAAGTATGAGGCTCTGTGTTGATTATAGACAGTTGAACAAGGTGACAATTAAGAACAAGTATCCGCTTCCAAGAATAGATGACTTGATGGACCAATTAGTGGATGCTCGTGTGTTTAGTAAGATTGATTTGAGGTCGGGTTACCATCAAATTAAAGTGAAGGATGAAGATATCCAGAAAACGGCTTTCAAAATGCGTTATGGACATTATGAGTATTCGGTGATGCCTTTCGATGTTACTAATGCGCCGGGAGTATTCATGGAATATATGAATCGTATCTTTCATACTTATTTGGATCGGTTTGTAGTGGTGTTCATTGATGATATTTTGATTTACTCTAAGTCAGAAGAAGAGCATGCTAAACATTTAAGAATAGTATTGCAGATTCTGAAAGAGAAGAAGTTGTATGCAAAGTTGTCCAAGTGTGAATTCTGGCTGAAAGAGGTTAGTTTTATTGGTCATGTGATTTCAAGTAGTGGCATTGTTGTAGATCCATCGAAGGTTGATGTTGTGTTACAATGGGAAACTCCAAAGTCAGCTACTGAGATTAGAAGCTTCTTGGGATTAGCTGGTTATTATAGAAGTTTTATCGAAGGGTTTTCTAAGTTGTCACTTTCGTTGACTAAGTTTACTTGTAAAGGTAGAGCTTTTGTTTGGGATGTTCAGTGCGAAGAAAGTTTTACAGAATTGAAGAAGAGGTTGACGTCGGCTCCGATTTTGACGTTACCTAATCCAAGAGAGCCTTTTGTGGTGTATTGTGATGCTTCTAAGATGGTTTTAGGAGGTGTGCTTATGCAGAATGGTAAGGTAGTTGCTTATGCGTCGAGCCAGTTAAGGACTCATGAGAAGAACTATCCTACGCATGATTTAGAACTTGCTGTTGTTGTCTTTGTATTGAAGATTTGGAGGCATTATCTTTATGGTTCTAGATTTGAAGTGTTTAGTGACCATAAGAGCTTAAAGTATTTATTTGATCAGAAGGAGTTGAATATGAGGCAACGAAGATGGTTAGAATTGCTAAAGGATTATGATTTCGGTTTGAATTATCATCCAGGAAAAGCGAATGTGGTAGCTAATGCGTTGAGTCGAAAGACTTTACATATGTCAGCAATGATGATTAAAGAGTTGGAATTGATCGAGCAATTCAGAGATATGAGTTTAGTTTACGAGGTTACTTCGCAGAGTGTTATGTTGGGTATGTTGAAGATTAATAATGAATTTTTAGACAGTATCAGAGAAGCTCAGAAGTTGGATGTGAAACTGGTAGATTCGATGGTTGGGATCGATCAATCTGAGAATAGTGATTTTAAGTTATATGAGCAAGGTGTGTTGAGGTTTCGTAATCGGATTTGTATTCCTGATGATGCTGAGATGAAGAAAGTGATACTTGAAGAGAGTCATAGAAGTAAGTTGAGTATTCATCCAGAAGCTACGAAGATGTACCAAGATTTGAAAGGTTTGTTTTGGTGGCCTGGGATGAAGAGTGATGTGGCTCGGTTTGTGTATGCATGTTTGACTTGTCAGAAGTCGAAAGTTGAACATCAAAAGACTGCAGGGTTGATGCAACCGTTGGAAGTTCCTGAATGGAAATGGGATAGCATTTCAATGGACTTTGTGACGAGGTTGCCTAGTACTTCAAGAGGACATGATTCGATTTGGGTGATTGTTGATAGGCTTACGAAGTCAGCTCAATTTATTCCTATTAACATCAGTTTTCCAGTGTCGAAGTTGGCTGAGATTTATGTTAAAGTGATTATGAAACTGCATGGTGTTCCTTTGTGCATTGTGTCAGATAGAGATCCAAGATTTACTTCTGATTTTTGGAAGAGTTTGCAAGAAGCGTTGGGTTCTAAGTTGAGGTTGAGTCCAGTGTATCATCCTCAGACAAATGGTCAGACTGAACGGACGATTCAATCGTTGGAAGACTTGTTGAGGGCATGTGTTCTTGAGCAGGGAGGTTAGTGGGATACTTATCTTCCGTTGATAGAGTTCACTTATAACAACAGTTACCATTCTAGTATTGGGATGGCACCTTTTGAAGCGTTGTATGGTCGAAGATGTAGAACTCCGTTATGTTGGCATGAATCTAGTGAGAGTGTAGTACTTGGACCTGAACTTGTTCGTGAGACTACCGAGAAGGTGAAGTTGATTCGGGAAAAGATGAAAGCTTCACAAAGTAGACAGGAGAGTTATCATGACAAGCGAAGGAAAGATCTAGAATTCCAAGCTGGTGATCATGTGTTTTTGAGAGTTACACATGTGACTGGTGTTGGGCGAGCATTGAAGTCTAAGAAGCTCACTTCTCGTTTTATTGGACCGTATCAGATTTCAGAGAGAGTGGGGAATGTTGCTTACAGAGTGGCTTTACCGCCTAATCTTTCGAATTTGCATGATGTGTTTCATGTGTCGCAACTTCGGAAGTATATTTCAGATCCATCTCATGTGATTCATATGGACGATGTACAAGTACGGGATAATCTTATGGTGGAGACGATGCCTGTACGGATCGCGGATCGTGAAATGAAGATTCTGAGGGGCAAGGAGATTGCCTTGGTTAAAGTGGTTTGGCTAGGAGCTGCTGGTGAAAGCATGACTTGGGAATTGGAGAGCAAGATGAGAGACTCATATCCTGAATTGTTTGATTGAGGTAAATTTTCGAGGACAAAAATATTCTAAGTGGGGGAGAGTTGTAACGCCCGTAATTTAATTAATTATTTAATTATATTATTTTTAGAATATTTGTGAAGAAGTGTTATTAAATTGGATTTATTTTATTAAGTGGAGAAATAATAATATTAGAGATATAATATTACTGTTTGGTGAAATAATGTTAGAAGCTAATATTATTAATGTGGGCCTATATGGTGTGAGTGGAAGTAATAAGGGGGTGTAGGTTTTGAGCCCAATAAGGAATAATATGATAATATTAGGTTATTTTATTATTTGTGAGAAAGAATAGAAGGAGGAAGCAGTAGAGGAAATAAGGATTTGAGGAGAACGTGAAGTTGCTGGAAAAAGTGGAAAACAGCAAGAACGAAGAATTCAACCCGGAAGATTGTAGAGAGATCTTCAATCCAAGGTAAGGGTGGGGTTCTGACTTTATAATTGGGTTCATGATGTTTGATATGTGGGGTTACAGGATTGTTGTTTTTGTTCTTGAATTGGATGATGTATGATGAAGATTTGATGCATTTGAATGAATAATGACGTTATGATATCGTTTGATCGATGTAGTATTATAGGTTAATGTTACGTGATGATTTATTATGATTATAATGAGGTTTATAGGACTATAATTAGATTCCCGTAGTGAATTACAGTAGAAAACGCGGAAAATTATGCAGGAGGAACCAGGATGTGTCGACCTCAAGCTGGATGAGTCGATACATGGGCGATGTTAGACTCAGGATGAGTTGATCCATGGAGGGTTTACGTTGATACATGTTCGTTGCAAGACTCAGGATGAGTCGATGCATGCAGGGCTTGTGTCGATGCATGTCAGTTGCAAGACTCAGGATGAGTCGACCGGTGAAGTGCATGTGTCGATACATGCTGTGATTAAAGCCAGGATGAGTCGATCCATGAGGAGGATGTGTCGACTCATAGTGAATAGATGAAGCAGGATGAGTCGATCCATAGGATTTTGCATCGACCCATGTTGTACAGGTGAAGCAGTTGCGTCGATCCATAGTGTTTCGTGTCGACCCATACTGACTAATTTTGACAGATTCAGTTTTAAAGTGATGTAACTTGAGTTGTAGGATGCTGTTTGAGATGTCGTTCGAAGCGTTGATTAGATAATACGATGAACTTTATTCTAGATGATTTAAATGATGATGAAGAGGTGTAATCCTAGTAACCAATCTAAGATTTAGAATTAATTCTCGTAGATGACCCTTGTGCTGATTTTTGGGCAGATTGATGAATGTGAGATGTTTAGAGGTTGCTGTTAGAATTATGACAGTAGGATTAGTGACAGAAACGAAGTAGAACTGTAGAATAACAGTATGGATTACTGTAGTATTGATATACAACTGAGCTATTAGTGAGATGTGGTTATTAAACTTGTGTTTGATAATTATGATGAACCAATGACGTTTGATAAATAAGTGATGTTTAATAGATTATTTTGAGATGTTTATGAGATGTTGTAATTGAGATGTTTTGATATGTTTATGAGATGTTGTTATTTTGAGATGATTGAGATGTTGTTGTTCTGAGATGTTTATGAGATGTTGTTGTTCTGAGATGTTTATGAGATGTTGTGTTTTGAGATGATTGAGATGTTGACATTACATTCATGATGAGTCGCATACATTGCATTTTTGAGATGGAGCTTATGCTCGTTGAGATGGCCTGGATTGGCAAGCTTTGAGATGAAGGCTATGCCTTGTTGATGCCTCTATTAATTGGCAGATTTTTGAGATGGGAGTTCTGCTCCAATGGTACCACATGCATTTACATAGTTTTGAGTCGCATTATATGATTGAATAATGAAATGTATTTGATGTTGATGAATGAATATATATGTTGTAATTATTGTTGATTATGAGATGAGAAGTGGTGATATTATTGATCTAATTTAATATGTTAATTATCATGCGCTTTATTATATTGTTAGATATCTCACTCCTTCTGTTTGAATGTTGCCCTTATGTTGGTAACGTGCAGGTAATCGAGAGTGAAGGTCGTATACCTTCAATAGATCGAGTCGGTGTCATTGCTATGATATGTAACACTCGGGGGGATGAACGCTTGCTGATTCTTGATTGTTGATTTTCAGTTGCTGAATTTTGAATTGATTATTATTAAATATGAGATGTTTCGAAGTTGTTGCTTTATTTAAAGATGTTATTGGAGAATTCCGCTGTGTAGTTATTGAATTATTTTATTAAAGATGCTATGTTGATGGTTCATCCGATGTTTTATTAAAAGTGTTATATATCCATGATGAATGCAATGAATTTGTTAGAAGAATTTGTGACGTCTCGATTTATTTGTATGGATGAAATTTTATAACTCTGATTTATTTTGCATAATTTGCTTGGGGTAGAATTGGGGTGTTACACGAGGTACTTTGAGAAATTTTCCACTTTTGGCTTGGGGGCTTTTGTGTTCCACTTTATTTGTGGAACACAGTTTATTATATTGGCATTGTTTTTTGTGTTTGGCATGCTTGATGGTTTATGCAGGATACACACATCTATGATTTGTGAATGTCATACTTTTCCCATGGGATTTGTACATATCTGATAATTTGCTTACATCTTGATGGTGCAATTGATGACTCAATTTGTCTACTGGTGCCATCTTGCTTGAAGTTTCTCTGGGTTTATTTTTATTCATGCTTGACTGCTACAGATAGTTATCTGTTTGGTATTATATCACATCCTTGCTCTCATCTTCATTTTGTATAATCCTCTGATTGCATGATGGGACCTCTGTTGCTGATATATGTCAGGAGGCCCTCTGGTTTTGGTTTTTGTCTGATTGCATGTATTTTGTTTGTTGTTGATCGATGAGTCACTCAATTTAGATATTGAGATCACGACTTCGCTCTCATTGCATGTTCCCTATAGGATGTTTATTGTTTTTCATCTTTAATTGTTGATCGATGAGTCACTCAATTTAGATATTGAGATCACGACTTTGCTCTTATTGCATGTTCCCTATAGGATGTTTATTGTTTTTCATCTTTAATTGTTGATCGATGAGTCACTCAATTTAGATATTGAGATCACGACTTCGCTCTCATTGTATGTTCCCTATAGGATAGTTTTGTTAAGCTTCCTTTGACATGCTGATTAAGGTAGGAATCCATGTATGCAAACATAGGATAGGATTTTCCTTTATCCCCAACCTTAGGGTCAACCATTGTATGATAACACTAGGGATAGTACTAGGTTAGTTTCCCTTAGTGGTTTTCCCTTTCTTTGCATCTTGCATCTCAAAACAAAAACCTGTTTTCTTGGCAAATCATAAGACACCTCTAATGAATTCAAACTCCTCTTCAGAATAAAAGATACAAACCAATTTTACTCTGTCTGTGTTATCTTGAAGCCGATGTTTCGCCATCGCACATGTTTTGTTATCCTACATTGATTCTTAATATCATTGTTAGTTGTGATGTTTTGTCATCTGTTTTATTGATGTTTCGTCGTCTTTGCCATGATATCTTGTTATCTTGAAGCCGATGTTTCACCATCGCACATGTTTTGTTATCCTACATTGATTCTCAATATCATTGTTAGGTGTGATGTTTTGTCATCTGTTTTATTGATGTTTCATCATCTTTGCCA
Source organism: Vicia faba (assembly GCA_948472305.1). Lineage (NCBI taxonomy): Eukaryota > Viridiplantae > Streptophyta > Magnoliopsida > Fabales > Fabaceae > Vicia > Vicia faba. The sequence continues at coordinate 1,610,246,769 of OX451738.1, read as the reverse complement.
TAATATCTTGTTATCTTGAAGCCGATGTTTCGCCATTGCACATGTTTTGTTATCCTACATTAATTCTCAATATCATTGTTAGGTGTGATGTTTTGTCATCTGTTTTATTGATGTTTCGTCATCTTTGCCATGATATCTTGTTATCTGTAAGCCGATGTTTCACCATCGCACATGTTTGTTATCCCACTTTGGTTCTCAATATCATTGTCAGGTGTGATTGTTTTGTCATCCTTGCTCCGATTCCTTAAAAGGGATACGTAGGCATTGGGGTAGGGCCCAACCGAGCACATCTTTTTATTTTCCCTGCATTGTTTTCCTGTTCTTTTTACATGCATTCCCTTTACAGTTGTAAGCCATAGACATAGGATTTGACCACACCCATTTAGATTAGACAACAAGAGTGGATACCGTAGAGTACTACGGGCGCGTGGGGTGCTAATACCTTCCCCTCGCGTAACAGACTCCCTTACCCGACCTCTTGGTCGAAACACCATGATTTCTCACTTTTCTGGTTTTCTCGATGTTTACCTTTCCCTCTATATGGGATAAAAGACGTTCGGTGGCGACTTCATTGTTTCGATGATTTCCAGCCGGTGGTTTCAACTATGTCTCGTTGGATCACCTTACAGCCAATCCTCAGTATCAACTATCGAGCTCAAGTGGTACTAATCAATCCAGTCATATTCGGACAAGCAGCGAAAGAGATGAGACGCTTGAAGACATAAAAGAAATAACAGAATGGGAACCCATTGGGATCATTTCACATAGCTATTTTTCTTTATATACTATTTTTTGTATAGTCTCCATTCTTACGATGACATTCTCTTACTAGGATGTTCGTCTCCTTGTACAAAAACACTTCTTCAAGATTAATACAAAATTATCTCTTTGAAAGTGCAAAACTATTTGTTTTTACTTTTCTGTTTTGTTTGCGAAAACGTCCAGTGATTATTTTTGAACATATGCATTTGAATATGATTACTGTTTATAAATATAGACATAAAAAACAGAAAGACAGTTACTAATGACTTTAAGAGACGGGACAATATCTAAGGGCCATCCATAAAATACCCGTAGATGTTTTCCCCAGCAGATACCTTCTCCAACAGGTACAGAGGCAGAGACATCCTACTACAAGGTCACTGTTGTATTCTCAGCATACATCCTAATGATGTCAGGTGTTCTTATACCCCCGACGGAGCAAGAATTTCCAAATTACTGCTCCAACAAAAGGATCCCCCAGTGAAATCGCCAAGCTTCTCAGGATTCCCCAACAGGATTTCCACAAAATCCCCAAGCCTTTCACGGAGTTTACCTCCCCCAACAGAATTTATTTCTCTAACAACGGAAGTTTGTCTCTCAGTGTTTCAACTCCATCAAATTTTAAGACCTACATTCTTCCCCACAGCAATAATCAGGGATTTATTTTCCCTAATTCAATAATACAGCAATTGAACAACTGATACGTTCATACATTGCATTCACACATCATTTCTACAAACATCATAGCATATGCAGCACAAATACGTATATCACAATATCATTTATTTTGAGAGAATTGTGCAATGCATACATCATGACATCGCATGAAACTGACTTTACCTCTCCAGGTTGAGTTCGCAGAAAGACAAACATTACCAAGCTGTATAGCAGGTCAAAGATTAATGCCCGAAACCAGACGGGGAAACTATCTACACGACCAAGTGGTATGAACTCCCGAAGCAAGACGAGTTTACCAACATGTACAAGGCCACGGATTAATGCCCAAAACTGGACAGGAAAACTATCTCAGTGACCGACAATTTTCAAGTTCTAGATTAATACCTGTAACAAGCCAGGAAAACTATCTGTGAATGACCGACTGTAGATTAATACCTATAACAAGCCAGGAAAACTATCTACATGAGGAGATTGAAGATTAATACCTGTAACAAGCCAGGAAAACTATCTTTCTTTCTCAGGTCAGAGATTAATACCTGTAACAAGCCAGGACAACTATCTCAGTGACCAATAATTTTCAAGTTCCAGATTAATACCTGTAATAAGCCAGGAAAACTATATGTGAATGACCGACTGTTGATTAATACATGTAACAAGCCAGGAAAACTATCTACATGAGGAGATTGAAGATTAATACCTGTAACAAGCCAGGAAAACTATCTTTCTTTCTCAGGTCAGAGATTAATACCTGTAACAAGTCAGGACAACTATCTCAACAATCGACATTTTTTAAGTTCTAGATTAATACCTGTAACAAGCCAGGACAACTATATGTGAACAACCGGCTGTAGATTAATACCTGTAACAAGCCAGGAAAGCTATCTACATGAGGAGATTGAAGATTAATACTTGTAAAAATCCAGGAAAACTATATTTCTTTCTCAGGTCAGAGATTAATACCTGAAACCAGCCAGGAAAACTATCTTAGCAACCAACAATTTTCAAGTTCCAGATTAATACCTGTAACAAGCCAGGAAAAATATCTGTGAATGACCGACTGTAGATTAATACCTGTAATAAGCCAGAAAAACTATCTACATGAGGAGATTGAAGATTAATAACTGTAACAAGCCAGGAAAACTATCTTCCTTTTTCAAGTCAGAGATTAATACCTGAAACCAACCAGGGCAACTATCTCAGTGACCGATAATTTTCAAGTTCCAGATTAATACCTAAAACCAGACAGGACAACTATCTGCGAACAGCTGATTTGTAGATTAACACCTGAAACCAGACAGGAAAGCTATCTACACGACCAGATGAAGCAATCTTACACGGGTTTTCTTCTCATGATCTCCAGATATAGTCTAACACAGACTCATCCTGAAGAAGCCCCACACAGGCTCCTTCTCATATATCTCCGGATGCAGACTAACACAGACTCATCCTGAAACAGCCCTACACAGGTTCTTTCTAATACATTTTCAGGTGACGGTTAATTCCATTATCCCTAGCAAGTTACTGTGAAACCTGGATTTCAACCAGAAAGCAGCAAACTCTCATTTGTCTAGTATAAAGATAACTCCTCAGTAGAGCCATGGACAACTGAAGTTCCTAGACTTTATTCCCCAGAGTTTTCCCCAAGCAGGAGAACAACGGAAACCAACATTCCTCAGTGGAGTCCTCCTCAGACAGCAGGAGCAGGAATTCCCCACAAAGGGACCTCTTATGAAGTTCGCATCTACTTTGGATGGCATCTTTAAGCCCATCTCTGACAACTCTCAATCATCTTCTCCAAATGGCATCTGCAAGCCCATTCCCTCCATCATCAACCATCAGTGTTACTTCATGCGAGTGCAAGTTTCTTGGCACTCTAGTGTTCAATCATCTTCCACCTTCAGATCATGAAAGGAAGACAAGTCAATCTAAATCCTCAAGTTTAAGAAGATTGAACAGGGGCAGTTGTTGTACCCCAAAAATTGCCCTCTCATGTTGCTCAAGGTTTTCCCCTACATAGGTGGTTACAAACACTTGCCTAAAGAAAATGAAATTTTTTGAATGCTAACGAAAGTGTCTTTCGATTGGCAGGTGAACAATATCCTTCGATTGGCATGTCAAGTGTCTTTCGATTGGCATGTCAACAATGTCTTTCGATTGATATCTGAACAATGTCCTTCGATTGGCATTTCAGAGCAAAGGCTCCTTCGATTGGCATGTCAACACGCTTCGATTGGGCATCTAAAACCGTTCTATCAAGTATTGGCCCGTCAGCTTCGATTGCGTGTTGGTTCCCTTTCGAGTAAGCCTTGGTCCAAGTTTAATTTAAGCAAGAACCCCTACAAGTTCCCTTCAATTCACCAGCAGTGGCCTCTTGCGTGTTTATTTTGATTCACAAGGCAAAAGGCCTCTACATGAAACCTTCGACTCATAAGGCAGAAGCTTCCTCAGACTTATCTGGGATTCACAAGGACAAAAGCTTCTTCTATGATTGCCTTCAATGCATAAGGCAAGGACTTCCTCTGTGGTTGCTTTCAATGCACAAAGCCAAGATCCCTCAACACAGTTTCTGCACTAGGACACACAATATGACCCCTTCGAAAGAGCACTCCAAAGGTCCATTCGAAGGACACATATTGGTGGCCATTCGAAGGAGACATATAATTAATGAATGTAAGTTTTTATTATGATGAGTCTTGGTCCTACATGTTGCCAGGCCCAAGCCTCCTGCACAATGGTATTCGAAGGAAGTGACAAAGGAGGCTTCGATTGGCCAGAATGAAGTTCTCACTTTGGCTATTTGAATCAAGCAGCTAAGGCAAATAGATGGGTCTAATCAAAGGGGCCATTCGAAGGACATGTAAATGATCCATTCGAAGAAGCATTCAAAGGCCCATTCGAAGGACACATGGTGTTGTCTGAAAAAGGGGGTTGGTCAAAGATTGGATCTAGTTGGTCAAAATGAAAGAGAAATATGCAAAGATGTTGGCTGGCCCAAAATCCCATATATTGCCATACTCAAGCTTCCTGCACAAGCACATTCATGCCAAAGGAAGCTTCAATTGGCCAGGAAAGAGTTTTCGTTTGGGCTAGCTGAGTAGGGGCTCAATTGAAGAGGCCCCAATGATGAGAATTTGAGTTATTCGAAAGAAGTAACTCAGAGTCAATCGAAGGCCAAGACTTGCTCGAAGGAAGTAACTCATAGTCAATCAAAGGACAAGACTTGAGCCATTCGAAGGAAAAAACTCATATCCAATCGAAGGACAGGGACTAAAGGCATTCAAGGGTGAAACATGTCCAGGTTCACTCAACATTTCAAAATGGCATGAAAATTCTCTAAATGGCAATCTTTAAATTGGTATGGTTTTATCTTCAAAGCTATGTTTAATGACTAGCCTTTAAGGACATGATTAAGGTTGTTTCTTTCCATGATAAGACTCCCTCCTCATCTCCTATAAATATCCAGCATATTTGCAAGCTGGGGACACACACAAATTTCCTATCGAAAGCTACCGCAAAGAGCCACGAAAATTCTCAAAAATCCAGCAAAGTTGTCAAAACCAAAACACCTTTTACAGGCACCTTCGATCCAAAATCAACATCCTATATTCCTCCTGAGGTCCCAGAAGCCATCCCCAATCATCATACAAGCCCAACACATCCCAAAAACACCCTCACGATAATAATCAGTTTGGTATTTTTCTTTGATTCAAACTTGTTAAAATATGTATTGTTGATCCATTTAATGCATGCATATATGTTTGTGATAATGATTAGAAAAGGTCTGACGTTTTACATGAGAACTTAAGTGTTGAAATTGCAGGTTACCATGGATAGAGGTTTTCGAAATAGAATTATCTTCGAAACTTAAGGCACAGACCGTCATAGATCGAAACAACCCCAGATTGGGATTCAGGGGGTGATTTCGATTGAGATAGGCCTTCGTTTGGTTTTGAAACTAACAAAATTGCAGGATTCAGTGTTGGTTTCATTCATTTCGATTGAAACAGCAGCTCAAATGGCAAGGCAGGCGCGTGTAAAAGGAAAGGACCTGGGTTCGATATCCAGGTCTGGAGTTTTATTTTTCTAACATTCCCTTGCAGATTCAATGCAACCATGCTATGCATGCACACCATAGGCCATCAGATCCATGTCTTCCAATATCAATGCAGCCAGGCTCAAATGCATCAAGCATGCATCCCCATCATGGACACTCAGGGGGTCCTCACACTGGATCCATACAGTCTTTGGGCCAGCTTAGTATGGGCCTAGCGAATTTTCAATCCTCACCCACCTATTTGCTTCCCAATCATGCCCAATTTTTATTTCTTCATTTGTTTTATTATTTATTTGTTTATTAATTTCAAAAATCACTTTTTTAATAATATATAAAATCAAAAATTATAAAAAATATTAGAGTTAAGATTTTCTAATTTTGTAATTTAATTAACTTAATTATTTTGATATTATTTTATAATTAAAAAATAATTAGAACAAGGTTCTTATGATTCAAGTATTTTCTTAACAAAAATACAAAAATATTAGGATTAGTTTTATTGTAATTAGTTAGGATTAAATTTAGCCTTCCTCATTTTAATTTTAAGTATTTTCTTAATAAACACAAAAATAATCAAAAAGATTTTTCTTGTTTACTTAGCAATTTCTTAAGGTTTTAGACGTTCGTCTCTATTTCACGCGCATTATTTTATTCTCGCATTTTTTACAATAATATACCTGCTGACAGTATGTAATAGATTAAATTAGGACTCTATTGCTTTCTTTATTTTCCCCCATTTTTTCTTTGGACATGTAAATTCTCCCTCCCTGAAGCATTGTAATAGCGTAGGATTTATAATTTTCACACTTTAAATTTCTGCAAACTATAAACAGTTTAGATGTATGTTAATAGGATTGCATGATAAGACTAAAATCAAACGTTAGCAAACCTAACTCAAGACTAAAATAACTGAACATAACACACTTGCACATATACACCTCTAGGATACGCCCACTTTGGTTGCCTTTTGGAAAATAAAACAGTCATGTCCCTCGAAAATGGGGATGCTTTGGCAAAGACCCTTAAATCAAAAGATCATAGTCCCTCGATGACCCTACAGTGTTATCTCGGTAAATGATCTAGTCCCTTAAACAAAATTGCTAAAGTGTCTTTATATGTTGCCTTTATGAATGTACGTTCCTTCGAATGTCCCTCAAACATCCAACGATAGGGCTACCTACTCACTAATAGTAGGATAGTGTTGTCTAAAGGATAGGAGGAAAAGAACAAACCTTTCGAGTATAACTATATATTTCTTAGATGCTTGCTCAAAATAAACTTTCACCCTCACACAAAACATTTCAAAAAACGCTCTATCAACACGTTTGAGGACTGATACAAGAGTTATCATAAAATGAATCGCCGCACTAAGGCATTTTCAAACTACTTTTCAAAAACACACAAAAGCACAAGGTATTTAAAAAAATGAGTTAAGCATCTAAGAGCCCGTAGATAACTACGGATGGAAATGGTGTTAACACCTTCCCTTTCCATAATCTACCCCCCTTACTCAGAAAATTCTCGAAAAGGTCGTTTCTGTTCTTTTCACCCTTTCCTTAATTTGGATAAAAGAAAAGTCGATGGCGACTATTGCTTACCGCAATATTTGCGAACACAAACGCAAAACCAGTATAAACAGTCGATTATGCCACCGTATCACAAGTACTTAAGAGTCATCCCACAAAGTGCTATGAAGAAGATGGACAAGACTCGTGGTGCTCATGCCAGATTTAACTCTTTGCATACAGTGTTTGATTATGAGATAATGAGAGCACGACAGACTTATGATGATCCTAAGCAGGTAGGGCAGTACAAAGCATATGTTATAAGAGCATACATGTTGTATTTAGTTGACACTACCATTTTTGTGACACGGGTGCGACTTACACATATGTCATATACCTTTGGTATTTTGAGGACTTTGAGTGGATCCATGAGTACAACAGGATGTATATAGACCGCTTGGTCTTTGATGATGTACACTTTCATTCATACGTCGACCAACATGTGACGATTCCATTTGACGACATTGTGTTATACTCGGGATGATTGGCATTATGGGTGTTCAAATCCAAACCAATCTAAATAAAAAACCAAAACTAATCCAAAAAACCAAAAACCGCAAAAAAACAAAATTTATTGGATGTGTTTGAATGTCATTTTGTGAAAAACCGATCAGTTCGGATCGGATTTCGAATTAATTTTTTAAAACCGATCCAAACCAAACCGAATCACATACATATATTTTTATACTTATTCATTTTTTATTAGTATGATATGTTACGTGACTTTATTATTAGATGATAATAATTTTTTTAATAATATTTATTAGTTTAATATAATCTTTTTGTTTTTATTATTTCAACTATAGTCGATCACTCTCATTTTGTAATATTAACTTATAATATACTATATGTTATATATTATATCAAATCTATGATTTATTAGTAGTTTTATAATATTAATAAAAATATAATGTGTAATTTGGATATCCAAAAATCGATCTAAATTAAACCGCATACAATTGAATCGGATTTAATTTTTTTAATATATCACCCAAACCGAATCGAAAGTAAATTTATCTTTAGATCGGATGAATTTTTACCTTAAAACCGATCCAAACCGAGTCGCGAACACGCCTAATTGGCATGCGGGTCGCGCAAGACGGCTGCTCATCTGCTTGAGCATGTCATCATCAGTTCGATTACATGCAGTGCATTTCCAGGGATCATGTTGTGTCTACTCCTCCCCTGACGAAACGCATGGATATGGATGTCATTTTTGATGGTTATGTTAATAATCTAGTACCATATGAGACACGGAATAACCATAGCATCAATGATTGGAGCTATGTAAACAGTTACATCTTAATGGTTCTTCAAGGTGTCTCACCTATATTTAGTATTAGATGTTCCAGAAAATCCATCTAAGTTAGCTCATCAGGATATTCTAGAGGAGAAATAGACTAAGATTGATCATGTTCATGATGTATTACCTAGGTATCATCGTATCGTGGAGATTAAGTAGGCAGGCAAGTATTGGTGGAGGTTTGTTTCATGATGACTCTCAAGTAAGAGGTGTTCTAAATGCCTTTATGTCAGGCTCGAAAAGCTCTGCAATAAAGAAAGCAGCACAGAAACACGAAAAGTAGGACCGACTCATAGTCCAACATATGCAATAGTCTTGATATTCATACATTTTAGATTGTATTTTAGTTATCGACTTTGAATATTATTTTATTTATCGACTTTGGATTGTATTTGGATAATATTTTGATTATCAACTTTATCGACATTGGATACATTTGGATAATATTCTGATTATCGACTTTATCAACATTTGGATAATATTTTAATTATCGACTTTATCAACGTTGGATACATAAATGGAATGTCATTCAAACTACATTTCCTAACATTCTGAAAGGCTCTTCATTTCGTTTATCACTCTTGAGAAAGCAAGGAAAGTCAAATTAATACATCTTCGTAAACAATGTGTGATCCTAAGTTCAAGAGAGAAATAAGTCAGCATAGAATAAGACGTGGTTTTTCTCAAACATGCTCATGCTCCTTTTTTCTTTTGGTCTTTTATAGACTTGATCTCTTTAGTAAGCATTCTTGGAGCTATAGCCATAGCCATTAGCTCTTGGAAGAGCAGCTTACAAGCATAAGGAATGTAAACCTGCATAAACAAACAAAAGGCAAATGAGAAACTAAGAATTCAGCTCGTGGTTAACCGTAATATGGACTATAGACTATAGTGTCTTCACCTGAACAATGTCAGTTTTGTTCTTGCAACCCCTACACTCAAAAGAATTCTTCTTCAGATTTGCAATAGCTATCAACCCACAGCGTTCGCATACATGGACCCTATATGCATCACTTTGGTCAAACAATCTTTCCTTTAGGAAGTGAGCAGCTCCATGGGCTATCATGCAATCACGTTCCATCTCTCCAAATCTAAGACCACCGTCTCGTGACCGCCCCTCAGCAGGTTGCCTTGTAAGAATCTGCACAGGACCTCGTCCACGAGAATGGATCTTGTCATCAACCATATGCTTCAACCTTTGGTAATAGGTAGGGCCAAGGAAAATCATTGCAGTGAGACGCCTCCCTGTATGACCATTGTACATTGTCTCAAAACCACGCATTTGGTACCCACATTTGTGTAGAGCTTTGCTGATATTATCCACCTGGATTACAGTAGTAAAACAAATATCACAATTATAATACTAGCTAAAAAGGTGTCTTGAACATGATCCATAAAGTAAAAATTCTACCACGGTATTTTCCATGTGATATCTCAAAGTAAATTATATTTAGGTTCATATTTCCAATACTGAATGTCACAATGATATACTTTGTATTTAAGTGAAAAGGTAATAACAACTTGTTATGTATGCAGTTTTTTTAATTTCAAACTAGTATTTGGAGTTAAAATAATGCAAATCTGATGAAAGAATGCTACTTTACTTACAGTAACATCGGTAAAAGGAGTAGCATCTCCTTCTTTTCCCATGTGGGCTGCAACCTTCCCCATGATACACTCAATAAGCTGACCAATTGTCATTCGGGAAGGTATAGCATGTGGATTGACAATAATATCAGGGGTGATGCCTTCCGCAGTCCAGGGCATGTCTTCTTGTGTATAAGTCATACCAACTGTCCCCTTCTGACCATGTCTACTACTGAATTTGTCACCAATCTGTGGTATTCGAACAGATCTCACCCTTACTTTCACGAATCTCAACCCATCAGCATTTGTTGTCAACAAAACCTACAAAATAGGAAATACATAAATCCGGAAGCAAAAAAATAATAACGCCAGGAATTCGGGATTTGGATAGACAAATAAATATGCTCTTCATTTCAGAAGTAGTCATTTTGCTTTCAGACCGTAACTCTTGTTTTGTTACTAAAAAGCTCTCCACTCTTATTTTGTTACTAATAACCTCTCCTTTCATTAAGATTCCGTAGTATAAGCTCAAACTCAAATTGTAACGATTGAAAGTTAATATTTATGACAAAACTTACTTGATCAACAATTCCAGTTTCACTGTGGCGTAAACTTATGCTATGATCACGTTTTGAGTAACGAGCAGCTTGCCCTTGAGCCTCCTCCTGAGATAAAGGAGTGGTCTTTCCAATAATAACATCCTCACCAGACACTCTGGTGCCCTGTTTCATAGTAATAAATTGCTACATTTAGTACACGGTTTCACTGTCGGACATGTCATTCAGAATGTTGTCAATATTTATGCTTACAGGTGGAGCAAGACCATCGTCGTCCAACTTATCATAAGAACCATGCCTCATACCCTGCAAAACAACACTTGGTTATAAACTACCAAATATCAAATCAACATATATAAAGGGGAGACAATTTTCACCATGGTGTTAGCTCTATCCGGCCGACCAAAATCTTCTTTGACAAGGGTTCCCATTTTCTTTTCTTCGTCTCTGTAAAAGATAAGCAATATTATAACACATCATACAAAAAATCACAAACACAACAAAAAAAGAGTGGATTTTTTAATCAATTAGGGCAGAAAGTCACCTATATGAACGGAAAAACAAAGACCGAAAGAAGCCACGGTCTATTGATGATTGGTTCATGATGACAGAATCTTCTTGATTATAACCAGAATAACATGAAATGGCCACAATGGCATTCTAAGGCAACAAAGGAGAATATATTAGAACATTAATTATCAACAGAATAACAATGATTTAAATAAAGGAGGTCAAAACTTACAATTCCAGCAGGTAGTTGACGAAAATGAAGATGCTCCATGGCTCTCGTAGTGACCAATGGCTTTTGAGGATAGTACAATACATAGGCCAAGGTATCCTAAGCAATGAAGCAAAAGCATCAAGTGGAATCCAGCATCAAGTATAGCCCACTAGACACTTTTAATCATATAAACAAGTGAACAATACCATTCGAAACTGGTAGTTGGTAACATATATTCCCATTGCTTGTTTTCCCATTGCAGACTGATACGTGTTACGAGGGGACTGATTGCACCACCAAAGATAAGATATTAATAGTGTGTGTTAATCAAAATGAGCACATAGCAAAATACCACCATATTTACCTGGTTGTGATCAGGAAATGGTATGATGGAAGCACATACACCCAAAATCAGTGATGGATGGATTTCACAGTGAGTGTAAGTATCAGAATATGCTTCTTCTGGATTGAGTCTTGCTTGAACAAGATCCTGTTACATATATTCATATTGATTTACATATTCATGATTTGCATTTATGTATTACTGAAAGGTATATACTTCCGCAAATTTAGAATTATAAAACTGACATTAATAGTCATGGAAATCATAGTAGTCTCTTCCTCTTCTGTGTCAATATATTCTATAAATCCCTTGGATACAAGATCATGCCATCCACCATCTTCGGGGGATTCCTGAAGAAATGGAAAAAGAGATTAAGCAATTACTAAAACAACAATGACTCTTTAGATGCACTACAGTAACTACTTGCTACTTACCCTTTGTTGCAAAGAATGAATGTCCTTCTTTTTTATGAGAAGCCTTTGTTTATCCACAATGAATAAAGGACGACTGCAGCGACCATAATCTGTATATATGCGCAATTCTTTAAGACGGATATCTCTGACAACCCCAACTTCAGTATTAACATCAACCTGCACGACATGAATAGTTATATAACAAATAAATAGTTATATACAATGATGGTCTCCTCTTTAAAATGTAATATGATAAATACTTCTATAAAAATGAATGGAAACTCAAACAAGCAATCACATCTGACTTTGTTTTGGGATTTAGTTTTTTGAAGCAGAAAAAAACAAATGGATGATAATTCTTCTGCCTTTTTGGCTAAAAAAATCTTATTTTGCCATTTATCTTGTTAGAATAGTTCATCCTCCAAATATCTCAGCCAAAAGATGAAGCTGATAAGGCCCTCATTAAGAGGTCATGAAACAGAAAACATGAATCAAGAAATATAAACACTTACTGATATAATATCATAGGGATACAAACAAAAATTGCAATATCAACTTCCAAAGATTTTATGTACATTGATGTTTTCATTATATTAAGGGGACTGCTATTTGTCAACAGTTTCAAACACGCACAATATTTTAGGCTGTCAAAAGAATCAAAACAAAATCAAACAAGTAAAATGAATAGTTACCCGACGTCTCAGCTTTCTCAATGTTCTAACCAGCATATCAGGGTCACGATGAATACCCATCCAGCAACCATTTACGAAAATTTTTGTAGCTTGGGGAATCACAGCAGGAGAAATTTCCTACATGGAGAAAAAAAAGCAAATTTACACACAAGCAGTATAGAGAAAGAAACAAATTAATGTTATGCAGGAAGTCACAAGCACCTCAAAATTTTCTGTACCCCATTCCTCTAAAAACTCCAGAATAGGATATGCTGCTGAACCAACTGTTATGTAAACCATCAAGGCCAGGTTCTTCACCAGTCCACAGGCCTAAATAATAGCCCAATCACACCCATAAATACCACCGAGAAAGATGAGTTCCTCATAAAACAGGGAGTAATATAAGAAGCTTGCAAAGAAAAATACTAACTTGTCCTTCAGGTGTTTCTGCCGGACACATCATTCCCCATTGTGAATTATGCAGCTGTCTTGGTTTGGCCAACTTGCCTGAAATAATAGAAGAGAAACAATAAAAATACAACTTATACAAATATTATTTATTCATAAAAAAACAATAGTGTCGGATCTGTGAATCTGAATTCCAAAAGAAATCATTGAGGATACATATTATTGTATTCCATTGATTGTATCGATTTATAAATTTCTGCAAACAATGCAGAAGAGGGAAGAAACGGTTGAAGGTCGAATAGCATAAACCAAGCAAATACCTTCACGTCCTATGGGAGAATTCAATCTTCGCAAGTGTGATAAAGTGGACGCATAAGTTAAACGATTTAGCACCTAAAACAGAGACAAAAAGTTATGTTGTTAATGTTTCATTTCCTCTTTAGAAGAGAATGGGGACGACTGTTGAAGTATAAAAATAGCGCATAATCATACCTGCGACACTCCAGCTCTAGTACCTGCAGCATTTGCTTGCCCCCAATTACCAGTAGCAAGTGAGTACTTAAGTCCACTTGTGATGGTTTTTGCTTTGATAGCAAATTGCAGGTTAACCTCCTTCCCGTTATCAACACACTGCACCATTCATGAGGTAGAACGGTATAGGCAATGAAAACAAGTAGTGCAAAAATATGTGCTTTAGAAGTAGAACAAACCTTCTGTACATAACCCCTGACATCTCTAGTTAACTTTCTGAATAGCTGCATCACAAATTATAGCAACAGGGAATTAAAAAAAACAAATAACAAGACTAATTAAATAAAATAATATCAATTACCGAGGAACCAACCATTCTAAAGAGTCCACCAAGTAAAGGACCGGCCAGGTCCAGCCTCTTGTTTCCGTAATGATCCCTATCATCTTCAGCCCTCCGCCCAAGTGCACACAGAAGTAGCCGATGAATGATATATCTGATGAGCAATGACTAGTATAATATAGTATAATAAATACTAAAAACTAAAGTAATAAGCTTAAATACTAAAAAAAAAAAAATAGGTAAGATATGTTAGAAACTTACCCAAAATAGTATGCTTTTTTGGTCTCGCAATACTCTCCAACACCAACATGTGGAAGCATCTCCTTTTGAAGGATGTCCTTAGCATACCTAAATATTTGGATCACAGTTACTTCATGATGGGAGCAAATAAATCATTCTTATTCTTACAGAAATACAACTCAACTCACTTAATTCTCTTTTCCTTGGTTACACCTACGGTTGCTCCTCTTTTTCCAATGTAGTCAAGTGCAACCTGGAGGGAAATTAATATTTAAGTGAATAAAATCTCTATACAAAACAAACGAAGAAAATTGTTTATCAAACAATGTCATATTTCCCTAAAGAGAATAGTTTTGAATCATCTAAACTTATAGGGAGAGAAAAAGGTAACTGAAAAAAAGGCAATGCAGTAAGATCAAAGGCAAAGGCAATGCAGTAAGATCAAAGGCAAAGGCAATGCAGTAAGATCAAAGGCAAAGGCAATGCATTAAGATAAGGAAATATTGCAATGTAAAAGAAGTAAAGAATTTAAATTAGAACATATAAACAGGAGACCTTAATTAAGAGCTAGTTTTGATAAACTTCTGCAGAAGTACTACTAGAAAAAATAAGGTTCAAATAATAGTGTGATAACCATGAGTATGCAAACAAATAGCTTCTCTAATACGATTAAATTGACTTTTGTACCTCAATATTTTTCAAAAAGTTCTCTAATTTAATTTCTATACAGACACCTATAACCTTATAAAATTTGTTATATGGATTAGAAATTAAATGTTTTTCTTATATTGAAATACTCTCGTAAACTATAAACTAATCCAAATTGGGCCTAAATTTGATTATAAAAAAATATGTAGTACAAAAAAAATAGATTATTCCATCCTATGAACTGGACACAAAATTGGGTTGTACTATGACCTCACTCGAAACTAATATAAAATCTAGACAACCAATCACCATTTTGACGGTAAGCATAACAACTGCAAAACCCACCTGTTGATTTTGTATTACAAATGCTTCTTCCAGTGAAGGACGGAGCAACTCCATCATTTGAGTATCCGCGAAGTCGTAGCATATATGTTCGAGAATATCTTTATCGGCCACAAATCCCAATGCCCGAAACACAATAATGATAGGAATTTCAGTTCGAATGTATGGAAGAGTAGCACGTATATATTGACCAGAAGAACCCTGGTAGGAATAAAAATTCATTAACTTAGACATTGGAACAAAATACATCTGCAGAACGTGACTCGCCACATAGAACAAAATACACCTAAAAAAGCAAATATACAACGGTTTTCATTTACCCCTTTGGAACTAGCTCGAGAGAGCATGCGCACAAACATAGTGCTAGGCGGTCTGTTCTGAGATTCTGCCATGGACCGAACTTCACCCACATAAGCATACTTATTAGGTTGCCTCTTCTTGAAGACGTAGACATGGTTAGTGCTCATCTTCTCCTGAGCAATGAGAACCTTTTCACTGCCATTAATAATGAAATATCCTCCTTGATCATACGGACACTCTCCAAGCTCAGTCAAATCTTTCTCCGAATTCTGATACAATGTGCAATAACTAGACCGGAGCATTATAGGAACCTAACAACAACAAAACATTAGTTACATCACTCAAAAGTCCAATCCAACTATATTTCCCTTCACCACACGTACATCTTAAAATAACTCAAACTCTCACATTGACAAAACAACAAAATAAGTACAATATGATTATAATTGACTATATATATGTATAATCACTAAATGAAATTGCTTGATATAGCAAAATGCACCACATCATGGAGCTTGGAGAAATAATTTCATTGGCCGCCTGACCGGTGATTTTTGTCAACTCCAAACGACATTTTTCTCAATTGTTATGAAATTCTAAAGTAAAATCTTATTTATAAATTGGCAAAACTATAAAATAAGTACAAAATAATTATAATTGATAATTTGATATCCATCCGTGTATAATCATTAAATGAAATTTCTTGATATAGCAAAATGCCCCAAATCACATAGCTAAGAGAAATAATTTTATTGGCCACTTGACCCGTGTTTCCCGTCAACACCGACGGACATTGTTCTCAATTGTTCTAAAATTCTAACACATGCATTTGTGAATCGTGACTTTTGCGAGTTCATGTTTCGCTACATACAGCACTCCTCATCATTAAAATAAACGGTTTAAAATGTTACTATTCCAATTTAAGAATAAGATCCCAACAACTCTGTCCATTGACTAACTCAAAACAAAACAGAAAAAATCTAGTGAGAGCTTACCATTGAAATAAACTAAAAATGACAAAAAGGTCCATGTAGAAGTTTAAGCTTATTGTTCAAATCCAAATATACTGAAAATAACTTGCTATAGGACCCATCATTTAGTTTTTAATTACTAATATAAGATAATAATTAGTTATAGAGTAGAATACTATAAGTGAGATGAGTAAGGAGCACCTTGCCAATGAAAACTTTAGTGAAATCCTGAGTCTCAGTCATCTCTTCACCATCATGTCCTTTTTTAATTACCCTCTTAGAAACATCAACATACAATGGAGCTGAATAAGTAAGATTCCTTAATCTAGCTGCCTTAGGAAACAATGTGGCAGTTTCTCCATCAGATTCTGTCATCATAGGTTTACTCAAGTAAATCTGACCAAAACTTATCTTGTAAATTAACTGCAAACAAATCCAAAATCAAATTAACAACAGCATAGTACAAATTGTCTGCAAACAAATCCAAAATCAAATTAACAACAGCATTATCACCTCTGCGACATCGGATTGGTGACCAGGATTATGCTGAGACTCAGGTCGAATCTCAATATCAGCAGATTCATCTACGATTTCCTGCATAGTGTTTTGGATGAACTCGTCGAACGAATCGAGTTGCTGGCGAACTAAACCTTTCTCTTCGAAGTAAGCTGAAATAACAGCCCAAGCATCTTCTTGAGTAATTTCTTCTTCGTCATCTTCTTCATCCATTTGCTGATCGTATTCGTTTTCATCTTCCAAATCCATCATCATCTTTACTTATTAATTCACCGTATAGTTCAAATTCAAAGTTAGCTTAATTGTGTATTTTGAGTTGGAATTTTGCGGAAAGATGAAGAAATGAAACCCTAGCAGAGTAAATTACTCAACCTGTTTTGGTCTGAGACTAAACAAAAGTTGTAACATAAACAGCGGTGCTATTTTATAGGTAGTTTCTATAGGCCCGTTCGAGTTGGCTAATGGATATTATCTGCATGAACCGTGAGAACCGGTATGACTCGGTTGGGATTTTGAAAAACCGGTGAAATGTCGGTCAATGCAACTTGGACCGGATCTTGGACAAAATATGGATAAAACTTAATTATAGGATTATTGGTGAACCAAGAAAGGAACTAGAAAAATTAAATAAGAGTAATGAAAAATTAACAAATGTGTGAATTTTTTTAATTTTTTATTTTAAATTTATAATCTTTTTTAGATACCGGATGTTATTTACGTGCAAGTGTAGAGATTAATCATTTCAGATAGATAGGAATTCGATGGATGATAAAGTTCTTTCTTGAAAAATTTAACACTGTATTTTAAATATTAAAAATTTAATTACAATTATGATCCTTTTATTAATTTTTTTTATTTAAATCTTCATTTTAAAAATTTAGAATTTTAATTCTGACAATCTAAAAATAATTTTTAATTACATGATACTCACATTAATGGTGTTTCAATGTAAGTTCAATTGTAAATTATTCAAAAAATCTATCATATTTAATATTTATGTCATCAATATAAATTTAATATCATTAAAAATTGTCTTTAAATTTTACAGAGGATCTAAAATAAAAAATATTAAAATTTTATATTTTAAAATAGAAGATTAAAATTCAAAAAAATAATAATAAGAGGGCCCAAATTATAATTAAATTAATTTTAAATTTATAACTTTGATATTTAAATTTGGTGATATTTAACATGTGCAAAGAAAAAATTGATCTTTCAATGATTAATTGACACTTTTTCATTGATGTATGTTTGACCGAAAAAATTTATGTTAAATTTAAGATAAATTTTTAAATATCTATTAATTTGAGAGAATGTCGGTTTAATGATGTGGTTGAGTAATATTTTAAATAGTTACATTTAATAAATTATATGATATTTTTTATTCTTCTAATGTGACTTTTCAATGTGTCTCTTTTTCTCATTTTTCATGTCTCCCTTCACCGTGATCATCTTCTTCTTATGCTATAAATATATACTTGGTTTGAAGTTTTAATATTTTTTTAGTTTAATATAGGTTAATTTTGAAATAAAATTAATAGGCGAAACAACTTTGTTTATCTGAATAAAGTAAAAGTTTCGGAAAGAAATAAAATTAGTAAATCTAAGATGTAGTATTTGAGAAAGTAACTTCAATGACAACGTTTTTTATTAAATTGTTTGTATTCATGTTCCTCTAAAAATCCGATGATTATAGACCTTCTCATTGTTCAAATGATGTCTGTCTTGCATAAATCAAATCTCGCAAAAATTACTTTTGTTTAGTACTACACTATCATAAAAATTTATTTCTAAAGGAAATAAAACTCATAAATAATACTATTAATGGCAGGTGTAATATGATATTTTTTAATGAAAAAGGATATTCATTTAAATTGATAGAATATATCAAATGATATAATTTAAAATCGCTATAAATTAAAAATAACAAATTTACGAATAAATTTATAGCATTAAGATTAATAGTATATAATAGAAAAATACCTATAAATATGATAGTCTAAAAATTTAACGAAATTGAAATATTTAAAATACTCATATTTTTTAGTTTGCAACATTGACAACAGCAAAGTCATTAATTGAATATGCTCTGAATCGAAACTAATATGTCAATTTGAATATTTATTTGATGATTAGATTTAATAATCTTACTTATAAATTAAAAATATATATTTTAAAGGTGTGATTATCATTATTGTGGGTGAACTTAGAGAGATACAAGCAAAACTTTTTAATAAAATATTCATGCAAATACTTAAAATTTGAGCGTAGTTGAAAAAATAACATTCACTTAATGAAATGTCATATGGCCCAACACAAAATTAATTTTAATTAGACAATTGCATGAGTGCCCTGCAATTCAAAAAGGTACTTGCATTCACCTAAATTTAATTATATGTAATTGTGAAAGAAAATAATTAGTTTATGATAACTCTGAAATCTCTAGTTGGTAGATAGAATTTACCCATCTTTAACTAGTTTTTTCCTTTTGAAACAACTTGTTTGATAAAAAATTCAATAATTAAATCATTTCCTACCTATTTCTTTGTAAAGTTTAAACATAATCAATTAAAAATCATTAAAATATGTGCAAATGCTTAATAAAATTATATGATGACAAAGTATCATCATAATCTCAATAATAGAAACTTTTACCATTAAATTGAGTCTTTTTCACCATAGTTTATCATTTCTCTAGCCTCCATGTTTTTACACTTAATTTCAATATGTGTAATCAAAGTAACATCTCTATTTATGATAAATTTTGGTCTTATAGAATCTATCTTTCAAAGTTTGTAACTCTTCACCTATTCAAAATAATCAATGAAGACACATTTCACAATCTTAGCATCAAGTTATACACTTGTTAGATATGAGTAAATGCCAAAGCTCCAAGAATATTTAAATTTGAATAACTTATATGTTTTCCGCTATAGACTTACATAAGTATCTTGAAGTTTATTCATATGGATGGACATTTGTTAATCATGTAAGGTGTTGTAGCAACAACTTCACCCTATAAAACTCTTTGGTAACAAAGCACAAGAACATACACCTCACTCTCTCTGAAATGGTTTTATTCATGTGTTCTAATAATCCATTTTATTGAGGTGTACTAATAATGTTATATGTCTCTTGATACATTGTTTCCTGAAAAATTCATTAGATTACTCTATAAAAAACTCTAGGCCATTGTTCATTCTTAATTCATTGATTTTAGCTTCTAATTGATTTGTTGTAAAAGTATAACATTCATTAAACTTTTCAAATGTGTCACTTTTACTTTTTAGAATATAGATCTACAATTTTCAAGAGAAATCACAAATAATATAAAGAAAATAGAATTCACCCATATGAGTTGTCATCCTTGTCGGATCCCATAAATTTAAGTGAACATACTCAAAAGGTCTATTAGAGTTATGCTTACCACTCCCTAACAAATTGTGGTTAGCAAGTTCAACTAACTTCTTTCAGTAGCGTGCCTTAACCTTAAATATTATTACTTTTCAAATGTGTCACTTTTACTTTTTAGAATGTTGACTTGTAATATTCAAGAGAGATCATAAATAATATAGAGGAAATAAACTCCACCCTTATGAGTTACCATCCTTGTCGGATCCCATAAATCTAAGTGAACATACTCAAAAGATCTACTATAGTTATGCTTACCACTCTCTAACAAACCGCGTTTAGCAAGTTTAACTAAACCTCTTTCACTAGCATGCCTTAATCTCAAAACCCATAACTTAGATTTATCAAGTCATTGACTCGCTACTGATGGATGACCAATAACAATTGAACCATCCAAAATATACAACTCACACATTTTGGACCCTTTAGCCATTATCAACGCACCATGCTAAATTTTCAACACCCCGTGTTCAATTATAGTGCAATAGTCTAGATCATCAAACACGCTTATGGACAACAGATTTCACTTAAATTTGTGAACATACCTCATATTGTGTAAAAGGAATGTGTTGTCATCGAACATTTTCAGTCTAAATGTACCAATACCGTGAACTATGAAAGCATTATTGTTTCTGAGTCGAAAGACTCCACCTTCTTCCAACATCAAAGTTTCAAAATATTTTTTCCTTTAACGCATGTAATAAGAGCAACATGAGTCCATAACCTAACTCTTCTCTAGCTATATACTTGTTACCAATAGTGTACCAAAACTTTCATAATCATTTTCATATGAGGCAACTACAATATGAACATTTCATCTCAAAATCATTGAAAGGCAGCCAAAGACCCATAATCGAGAAGATTTATTCATAAAAATAAATGGCACAATCACCATACTCGTTGCATATTCTGTCATTTTCACCAAGGGTCAAGATACTTCAATCTGAAAATGGACCAACATCAAGAAAGGCTCCGTCAAGATTACCCTCTTTAGAAAAAAACAAAGACAATTGAAGAATAAGTAGAGTTCACCCATGAAATCGAGCATTCTTTTATGAATTTTGACTCATGATATACACATTTTTTTCCAGACACGAAAAAACAGAATATCAAATAAAATGAGTTAACAATAAACATGAAAAGATAACTCAGAAATTCTAAGGTAACTCTTCAAGAATTGTATACTAGCATACAAAAGGAAAATAAACTTTATCAGCATTTTAAAGCACTCACATGCAACACTCAAGTGTTATAGTTCCCAAGGATCATAATGAGGATGCCTCTGAAAAGACGTTTGAAGTATGAAGCATTAAATGTGAAATTTTTTAATAAAGTAAAACACTTACTTCTGTTCTTCCAGGATTGATGAAATAGTGATCGACAGCCGAGGCTAATACGACAAACACTTCCTTTGCTATGCAGAAACAATGGCTTGGGAGAAACTGTTTTGGGCCGACTCTAACACCCCAATTTTATTAATTAGTTATATATTTTATTAATTAATTATTTATCTGATTTTATGAGTAAATGTTTTAATTTAAATTATTTGATGTATGTTATATGTGACGGGTTAGTCATGGTGAGATTGTCGAACCGTTGGGTTATCATTAGGAAATATTGTCAGTTAGTGAAGGATTATTTTATTAGTGAAAATTATAGAGGGATGGTGGAATAATGGTAATTGGGCCTATTATATGAGAATATGAAGAGTAAGTGGGAGTGTGATAATAAGTTCATTAGTTGGTTACTAGAAATAACATTATTTTGTTAAGGGTTTGATAAAAAGATAACATAAGGTTAATGAAGGGAAAAGAGGAAAAAAAGACAAACCTATAGACAAAAGAAAAAGGAGAAAATATGAGAAGAAGAAGCCTAAGGAGAAAGTTTAAGAGTTCATCGAAATCAAGGTAAGGGTGGGTTTTTACAATGTTATGAGGAATGTATAAGAATATGTAATGGGTAGTTGTATGCTTAGGATGAAAACCCCAATTTCTTAGATTTTGAAATTGTTAGGTTTGAATGAGGAATCCTTGAATATGATGATAGATTGTGTTATGATGTTTGGTTCATAAATACATGTCAGATATATATTATAATGCTTTAAATTGCAGAAGTTTGGATGAAGAAAATGTGTTTTGGGGGTCAAAATCGCACAGGGAGCAGTGATGTCAACACATAATTTTTCTGCAAATTATAGAGGGAGCTTAGCTCCGTATATCGTGCTTAGTGCGGGTCACGTTAGTGAGTTTGGGACTTAGCACAGTCACCTGGGAGTCGAAATATTTTTATTTTCTTAAATTGTCTTGGGATCATGTATACTTATATTTTATACTAATTTATACTTAATTTTTGGGAATTTAAAACTACATGTTGGATGTTTTGTTGAAGGTCTATTTGATCAAACATGAAACTTTGTTTATATTTTTTGATGTGTGTGTATGTGGTTGGTGTTGGATTGTAATGATACTTTGTACATTGCTTGCCATGTGTTGTTATGAAGTTGTGGAGCAGTGATGTTACGGATATGAGTTGTAGGTGAATAATTTAAGAATATGTGCATGTATGTGTAATTGTGTGGTAATTCAATTGTGATGAATTATTGAAGATATGCATGTATGTTAAAATTGAGGGTGGTCTTAATTGCATATGGTTGTTGAAATTGCACATGCATCACTGTTGTCAAGAAGCGGTGCTTGTTAGTTCCGTGGGAGCTAGTGACTTGTTCCAAACCTAGAGCGAGGTTTGAAAGCTTAGGGAACGGGATTTTATGTGTTATTGGTCTATGGAATAGATCTGGTTTAAAGTAAAAACTGAATAAAAATAACAGTGATTGGTACCACATGCATGAGTATTGCATTTAAGTCTTGCATCGAGTCATATTGTGTTTATGTCATAATATGAACTTTATGTGCATTATGTGAAAATGATATAATTGTGAAATTATAGATTTATGATTATATAATTATGAATAGTATGATTAATTAAGTGATGTTATGTGTATAAAGCATTTGAAGTGTGAGAATATTTATCTTTATGCATGTATGTTATGTATTATATATTATTATATGATTTTGATAATTATGTGAGTTTTCACCCTTATGTTGGAATGATATTTTATACGACATCGCTCAGGTACTGAATATTAGAGTTGCTTCTAGCAAGAGAGTAGCTGAAGGAGTTAGCTTATTTTATTTTTGTATTGTGGTTTTAAGTCATGTTCTGATTATGTAACACGGAGAAACATTTTGAATTTATGTTTTGAGAGATGCATTGTATACTCTATTTTATTTTGTTTTGGTTTATTTAAATTATATGGTGAATTGGATTTATGTCTAAGTGGTTAAATGAATGAGTTGATTATGAGATTAATTATTATATTCATTATGAATGAAAGTGATTTCGGTGTTACATGCTTATGTGAAAGTGTATGGAAAACATGAAATTTAATTAAGTGTTATTGAGCATGATAGGTGTATGTGGATTTGAATTATATGTGACACCCTTAGGCGATATGCATGGTTAATTTTACTCTGATTTATGTCGTATTATTATGCGGAGTTTTAGAGGATATTACATTAGTGGTATCAGAGTATAGTTGGTCAGTTAACCAAGTTATTAGTGTGTTTATTCCCTTTTATACATGATACATGTATGTGACACTATCAGTACTAATTGCTATAACGAGAATTGTTGTTTGCAAATTCTCAAAACAATGGTTAGAGGAAGGAACGACGATGCTATTGTTGAAGCTTTGGCAAGTCTGGCTGGAGCTATTGGGCAGAATCAGCAAGTCAACATGAATGGTGTGAACAACAATGATAATGAGTTTTGTGCTTTGGGGAAGTTTCAAAAGAAACAATCTGCCAATTTTCAAAGGAACACGTGAACCTGAGAAGGCACATGTATGAATAAAAGCAATCGAGAAAATATTTCAAGTCATGAAATGTTCAGATGCGTAAAAGGTGCAGTTTGGCACCCACATGCTTGAAGAGGGAGCTGAGGACTGGTGGGGGTAACACTAGTTAGAGATTCGAGGAAGATGAAACGGAGGTTACTTGGGCCATTTTCCGATAAGTGTTTTCCATAAAATGTGTGTGGGAAGAAGGAAATTGAGTTCCTTGAATTGAAGCAGGGTAATACGATTGTGGCAGAGTATGCTGTAAGGTTTGAAAAGCTAATTAAGTTATATCCTCATTATACACTGCTAATGCTGAGAGATCCAAATGTCTTAAGTTTATGAATAGTTTGAGGCCTGAGATCAAGCAAGTCATTGGTTATCAGGAGATTAGATAATTTTCTGAGTTGGTTAACAAGAGTAAGATCTATGATGAAGATAATAGAGCTCGTTCTACTCACTATAAGAGTTTGAATGAGAAGAAAGGAAAGGGTCAATTCAGAGGGAATCCGTATGTGACTCTTGATGATAAGGGGAAACTGAAAGCTGGTTATGACAAAAAGTCAAGTGGGGGAGGAGCTCCTGCTCTGGTTAAGTGTTTTAGGTGTGGTGTTGAAGGACATTGTGCTCCTAAGTGCACAAGTACTGAACATAAGTGTTTCAAGTGTGGTAAATCAGGTCACGGGGCTTATGAATTCAAGGGAGGTACGAATGTGACTTGCTACAACTGTGATGAGTAAGAGTATATCAATACCAAGTGTGAGAAATTGAAGAAGGACCAAGCTAGAGGAAAGGTGTTTGCTCTATCAGGTTCTGAGAATAGATAATGAATTTTTTCTTGTATTGAATTGATGAATTCTTATATAGAATGAATAATTTAAAAAAATAGATAGATTTGTTTTTATTTGTTTGTGAATTATGTAATTCGTTTACATACACGTTCTTTAATTATAAACTTCTTATAATTATTTGATAATATCATATCATATACATGAAGTATCTATTAGAGTTTAGCCTAATTGATTCTTATAAAACATGCTTGTAAGGAAAAGAATGTACCTCTATATACTTAAGGCTCTATCTCCAACCAATGTGAGATTTGAGATTTTCCCAATAATACGTTTATAAATTCTCAAAAATTAATCTACTATTGATAAAAGAATAGTGATGTTGTTAATAAAGTGGTTTAATGTTAGACATGTTTTTTCTTGCTTTCACATGGTAAGACGCACCTTATATACACATTTTTATGATACGTAAAAAAGAAATCTTTTAACAAGCATTTTGTAGAATATATCATTTGATAGTGATTGAATGAATAACCAAATTGTGATACGGTAGAAGAACTGACTTGGTTGTTTTGTGTTTATATTCACAAATGTTGCGGTTAGCAAGAGTCACCACCGACTTTTCTTTTATCCAAAGGGAAAGGCTGAAAAGAACAGGAAAGGCCTTTAGAGATGTTTTCTTGAGTTCGGGGGGCAGATTATGAAAAAGGAAGGTATTAACACCCTTTTCATCCATGGTTTTCCATGGGCTCTTATTTACTTGCTAGATCACTTGCTTTGTTTGAAAATATGCTTTGTGTTGTGGGTTTAAAAATATTTTGAAATTTTCTTTGTAATGGTCCTCGTTTCTAAAAGAACGCGTACAAAGTGTTGTTTCAAAAATAGTTCAAAGAGGTGTTTGTGGAATGTGTTTTTTGAAAGTGTTCTTGAAAAGATGTTTTTGTAATGGTTCTCATCTCTATAAGAACATATACAAAAAGCTTTTTCCTTTTGAAAAAAAAGGGGTTTTAATGTGAAAATGTTGGTGTAAAATGTTTGGTTGTGAGCAAGCGAGCAACTAGGAGCGAATCTACCTACTCAAAAGGTCTTAAATGTTCTTTTCCTCCTCCTTTAGATGTTGCTATCTTACCATTGATTTGGTAAGAAGCCCCATTGTTGGATGTGAAGATACAGGCGCAGGTCAATTGTACGGTCATAGAAGGCAACTTATGAGACGCTTTAGTAGTTTTTTCGTAAGGGACTAGATTGTTTTATCAAAGGTAGCATCGAGGGTCATCGAGAGACTACGATATTTTTATCGAAGGGTCTTTTCTAAAGCGTCCCATATTCGAGGGACATGACTATTTTTCGAAAAGTAAACTAAGTGAGATTACCCCAGAGGTGCTAGTGTGCAAGTGTATTTGTTTGCATGCATTTTGTCTTGCATTTAAAAGTTATCTATACGTTGATTTTATCTTGCCATAAATCCTAATTCCTAGCAATATATAAAAGCAAAATAAAATACGGAAAATAAAATCCTAAGTTATTACATCATTAGGGGGTGGGGGTACAATTTGCAAATAGGGATGAAATAAGTGTCTAATTATTAAAACCATATCGAACAACTGGGCAACAATGAAAACATATGCATAAACAGTGTAGAAAATGGGAGAAACTGCCTCTTGAAACATTATGTGTCGACACATGCTGTTATGCATCGACACATAACTTTTCCTTGCTCCTGTAAAGAAAAATCAGCTCAGTATGAGCTGACACATAATGGGATGTGTCGACTCATACACCTTTTTCGTATCGACACATACGCATTTTGTGTCGACTCATAGAGTTTTCAACCTTTTGTTTTGGGACCTGGAATCAATATGAATCGATGCATGGGGTTTATGTATCGACTCATACCCTGTTTTTTTACTAGGATGAGTCGACACGTGTGCATATGTGTCGATACATACTGTACTTTTTTGCTTTAAACATTGTTTTATTGTCCATACATGTCAGCTTACAACATATGATTGATAAACATAAACAGCAGGCAAATGGGTAGCTAAAAGGGGCAATGATTACTACATCTTATCTTCAAAAATAAATCATTAATAATGTATGAAAAATACCAAGTCAAGAAGACTTACCATGAAACTACACTTGGTGTTTGAAATCTGAATACTTTTCAAGATGCTGTGAGGGCTCCAACGGATCTCCAAGAAGCTTGTTCCAAACTATTGAAACCCAGTCAAGTTGTACAGTATTGTTTTTATGTTTGGATGGTGAGGATAATGGCACTAACAGAAACTATTTTAGTGTTTTTACAATCTCTATGTGCTAAGGTGTTTGGGCCCTTCAGGCTCAGAACGCCCAATTTCAAGAGCTGATTATGAGTTTGGCCCAAGGTCAGGAGGAGTTGAAGGCTCTGTTGGTCAAGAAGAAGAAGAAGAGAACTGTACTATACAACACTGGCCGGAGGTTTGGTAACACACTGCAGAATGTGGTTGATCAAGCTGGTTCTTCTGTGGGGAAACGCAGTCCCCAAGGGGGAAGAGTTCCTAGTCCGGTGGTCTCTGACAACGAGACTGATTTCAACGAGGAGCAGTATCCTCCAGCTGAAGACAAGTACAAGTAGTTAGAGGATCGTCTGAATGCCATGGAAATTCAACAAGTGCCTGGTTTGGATTTCGGAGACTTAAGATAGCAAATGCATATTTGTGGTGCAGCATAGCACAAGGTTTTTTATAGGACAACAATGGAGCATGTTTTGGGGTGTTGTGGCAATGCAACATATCATACTTTGTTCAACTTGGACAGCAAGATTTGTAGCATGAAACAAATTTGGTCTTGTGGAGTATTTTATGCACATTGTATCAAGGACAAAACATTGTGGCAAGGTTTTGAGTCTAAGGTAAAAGTCCAAGCAATACAAAGTTTAGGGTTTGTAAACTTGCAAAAATGTCATTTTGTAATAACTTGAATTAATTGCCTCATTTTAAATTATTTGGAATTGTAGTAAAAAAAATGTCATGAAGCAAATGAAACTAACAAGTATAGAAAATACTTAGAAAAATTTCAAAGTCTTGCAAAAGTTGAATTTTTTTTATTTTTTTTCGGTGATCAAATTTCACATTTTGGATGTCTTGACGCAATGTGATTTTTGGGACTCAAATTCGGTCAAAAAGTCAAAGTTTGACTTTTTAGGGTCCAGTTGACTTTTTCCAACTGAAACTTCAATTTTGCTCATTTTCCCCCTTTTGATAATTTGAATGATTTTCTTAGAAAATTGTGATATGAGGCTTGAAACTTGACTGAAGTAATTCTAAGGGTCCATGAAAATCAGTGAAAGTCATTTGAAGCATTAAAAATTTGAATATCTCTGTGCATATTCAAACCCTAATTTGAGGTATTAGCATTGAGGAGATTGTTTGACCTAGTCGGTACTCGCACAAACTCGAGGCATTGAAGATCTTTGTAGGAAATATCTTGAGAAATGAGAGGGAAAATTTTGGGGTACAACAGTTGCCCCTATTCAATCTTCTTAAACCTGAGGATGTAGATTGGCTGGTCTGCCTTTCGTGATCTGAAGGTGGAAGATGATTGAACACTAGAGTGACCTGAAATTTGCACTCGCATGAAGTAATACTGATTGGTGATGTCAGGAATGGGCTTACAGATGCCATTTGGAAGGCAACGGATAATCGTCGGAGATGGGCTTAAAGATGCCATCCAGAAAAGATCGGTTGCATAAGAGATTCCTTGGCGAGAATTTTTGTACCTGCTGTTGAGGAGGACTTTGCCGGGGAATGTTGATTTACGTCTGGGAGAAATAGGGTATAAGAGATTTGGTTGTCCATTACTCTACTTGGGAATTGACTCCTGATTGAGGAGGTGGAAGTAAACCGTATATCTGGTCAGGGTCTAGGCTGCACAGTGACTTACTGGGGAAATGTGAGATCGACCGTATCTGGTCGGGTCTCGGTCTTACAGTATTGTAAACTGTTGTCTGGAGATATGAGATAAGGAACCTGGATAGTAGGGTTACTTTGAAATGAAAGCCTGGATAGTAGGGCTGTTTCGAAATGAAAGCCTGAATAATAGGGCTATGAGAAGGAACCTGGATAGTAGGGTTACTTCAATATGAAAGCCTGGATAGTAGGGTGTTGTACCCCAAAATTTTCCCTCCCATATTTCTCAAAATATGTCAAGAAAAATCCTCAAGTTGCTCAAGATAACCCAAGAGTTGGTCAGGCAAGCTCTCTCCTAAGGCAGTCTTCCCCAAACTAGGGTTTCACATTGCATCAAGATCCTTGAGTCCCAGTGACCCCAAGTTCTCACCAAGGTCCTAATATATTCTCAAGAACATCCATGTCAAGTTTCAAGCCTTGCAGAGGAATTTTGCTCAGTCAATTGCTCAAAGGTCCAAAAATCGACTATGCTAGGGCAAAAGTCAACTTTGACCTACATACAGTCAAACTTCAAGATTTTTTGTCAACATACTCATTTTGAAGTATATTTCATCATTTTATCAAGGGTTTATCATGATTCACCAAGGATTGCTCACAATTCATCAAGACTCAAAAGTTGCTAAATTAGGGTTTTACAGGAAAAGTCAACTCAACTTTGACCAAGCATAACTTTCTCATACTTTATGAGAAATGACCCATCAAAAGCTCATTTTGAATAGGATTCAATTCCCTACCATCCATCTTCATCTCCCAAGATCAAAAAATGCACTCACAAGAAGTTATGAATTTGGACATTATAGGTCATTTTGAAAAGTCAACAAAAACACATTTTTTGTCAAAGCTTCATACATGAGCATGGAATATCAAAATGAGATGATACTAAAAGGGTTGTTTAGAGGACATCTCAAGCTTTATAAAAAGTCCAAGAACACCTCCAAAGGTTCAAAATTGAGGAAGTTATGCATTGTTGAAGTTGGACTTTTTTTGCAAAATTGCCAAAAGTCAACTATGCTCAAAACTTCAAATTTTGCCAAATGGGCTCATTCTTTTTCACTTGTTTTGAGTTTGCATTATAGCCCACGTGCTTTAGCCTTGGCCATGTGTCCATATCATATTTTTATTAATTTTTTTGATTTTTATTTGAATTAATTTGAACTAAATCAAATAAAATCAAATAAATTGAAAACCAAAGATCTTTTGATGATTTCAGGTTTCATTGGACAGCTAGAACCATTCCCAATTCGTATCAAAGCTTGTGTGCACAAAAATATTCAAATCAAGCCAAATTTGGAAGGTTGTAAAAGAGAATCAAATCAAATAGTAAAGCATTGAAAGAGAGAGATTTGGACTGAGTTTGCAACCCTAATACATTGTGCAATACATAAGGGTTGCGTGCAGACAAAAAAAAGGTTGAAGATCAAGCATAGAGGGAGAATAGAATTTTCAAAAAGATGAAAAAAGTGTGAGATCGAAACAGGGCTTAGAGGCATCCTCAAGGCTTGATACTTGTCTCAATCGTCTCCTAGAAATCTCCATAAGCGAAAGCAACCAAAAGCACACGTTATCAAGCCCTCCAGTGTGCTGTAAGTCACTCACGAACCCGCCCTGTTCTTGATTTCATATTTTGCAATTTAAGCATGGTTGATCTGAATTAATGGCATAATCTTAATCTACAAAGCATTTGCAAGCTTTTGGTATTATTCCATTGCATTTACATGACCTATATCGTGATTCACCATAGCTAGGGTTTCTTGGAGTTTTTTAGGGTTTTTTGTTACAAGAATAACTGGCCTTCATGAAGGGTACTATATTGTTCAGGGGAACAAGACGAGCTCAACCATGGTCTTAGAATCCATTTACATGGCCCATACGAGATTTTAAGGATGATTGGTTTGTAATGACGGACATTTGTCTGTGGGTATAGATCCTGGAACTTTTAGCCACGGTCCAAAGACAGGGACGAAGGCGTGTTGCTTCCCCATTCGCCCATTCAAACTGATGTGCACGTTTTTATATTTTTTTTCAATATTCTTTTATTTTGTATATTATTTGCAGCATTTGATTAATAAACAAATAAAACTAAGTGCTCTAGTGGTAGCCACGTAAGCCTTAAGGCATTCAGAGGCTAGAGGTCAGGGGTTCGATCCCTGCCTCCAGCAATTTGCCATTTTCTTGTTTATTTTCAGGGAATCCAGTGCATATGCAAGCTTAAGACCCACCATGGACACTCACCATCCAGCACGCCAGATGGCCAGATGGCTAGATCTGGTGGCCAATATTGAAGGAGCATCAAAAGGCCAGTCAATGCATATGCACTGGATTACAAAAAGTCCAATGGACTGCATGTCAATGGGCCAGAAAAATTGCTATTCAAACCCTCTAATCAGGCTCAATCTCTTCCCTTTTTTATTTTATTTTCTATATTTTATTTATTTACATTTAATTATTTTTAATTAATTACTAACCAATAGAATAATTTCTTTTTATCAAAAAAATCACAAATTTTTTTTTACCCAATTAAATTTCAGAATTTTATTTTTCATTAATAAATATTAATTAATTAATTAGGTTACTAATTCTAGATAACTTTAATTGATTGTGTA
Source organism: Vicia faba (assembly GCA_948472305.1). NCBI lineage: Eukaryota > Viridiplantae > Streptophyta > Magnoliopsida > Fabales > Fabaceae > Vicia > Vicia faba. The sequence continues at coordinate 1,610,215,235 of OX451738.1, read as the reverse complement.
AATATTTAAAATCAATTAGAATTAATAGGTTTTAATCACTAATTTAATTATTTTATTTTTTTTCTTAAATTAACAAAAACTCCAAAAATATGTCATTTAATATTTTTCATTAATTAATTTATTTAATAATTAATTTAGCATTTAATTTTAGGATTTAATTTCTTTTCTTAAAAATAAAAACAACAAAAACATTTTCTTTAATCAAAAGGGTCAAAACCCTAATTTCGCATTCGATTTAATTCTGCATCGCGCGCTTTACTTTTCTTTATCCAATTAATGTATATGCTCCCTGTTTGTAATAATTAATTAGGATATTTATTTTTCCGCTTTTAAATTTCAAAGGGTTGCTTTTGGCGATGTAAATACCCGACGCCTTGTAATAATTTAGTTTAATTTCCGCACCTTTAATTTCTGCAAATATTCAACTGTTAGATGTTTGGTGATAGGGTTTGCATGACAAGAATGAATGTTTAACCTAAAATCAATTAGATCACCCTAAACATGTGCAAAGATAAAAATAACTGAAATCAATACACTCGCACATGCGCACTCCTAGGGTACACCCCACTTGGTTGCCTTTGTAAACGGTCATTGAGTATAGGTTATTTTAGAGGTCGCCCTCTTGTCTAAAAGATCATAGTTGCCTCGAAATGGTTGCCTCGGATATTGTTGCCTCGAATACATGATCTAAGACATTAGGGTTACCGCTAAGACGTTCTAACATTGCTTTAGTGACCGTATGTCCCCTTTCGAATTGACCCTCAAACTCCAACGACGGTGCTACCTAATAACTAATAGTAGGATAGCATTGTCCAAAGGAAATTAGCATAGAACGATTCCTTTTTCGAGTAGGTAGATTAGTTCTTAGATACTTGCTCATCCAAAACAAACTTTTTCTCACACTTACACTCTTTTGCAAACAAGTTTTCAAAAACACTTCATTACACTCTTGAAGACAGACGCAAGAGTTAAATCGAAGTTAAAACAAAACTTTTCAAAACCCACAAGCACAAATAAAACATTTTGAAAATGATGAGCAAGTACCTAAGAGCCCGTAGATAACTACGGATAGAAAGGGTGTTAATACCTTCCCTTTCTATAAATCTACCTCCCGTACTCATAAATATCTCAAAAAAGGAATTTTTATGTGCTTTTTTCCTTTCCTTGTTGGATAAAATAAAAGTCGGTGGCGAATCTTGCTTATCGCTACATTTTGCAAACAAAAAACGCAAAATGCGAACCAGCATTTCAAAAACAGTCAGTTCTTCCCACCGTATCACAGAACTGGCGACTCTGCTGGGGACTAAATATAAGTCGGGTGTACCTTAGGATTAGTTCATCATAATGTTTTCAATTGCTTGATTTGTATGCTTTATCTTTGTGGGCTTGAATCAGAGTTACTATAGATCCTAACCTGGATCTGGGGATACCTTTTAGGTAAGTAGCAATAGACTGTGAGGGAACTGTACGGCGTAGACCGATACGGTTGAAGCAGTAGCTACGTTGGTGTGACACTTTAGTTTGTACCAATATCCCTTATTGTGGAACAAGGAGAATATGGGGGCAGCTAAGGGGTCATTAAGCACCAACTGACCTTAGAACCTATAATTGACCAACTTGGCCATAGAAAAGTAGCAGTATGCTACACTCATTGAGGCCAAACTCTCGCGATGATTCTGACCGCAAGAAAAGGTTGCTAAACTGGAATTATGACCGATCGAGGGTGGTCAGTGATATTGAGATCCTCTAGAACCCGGTTACTATTACTAGGACAGGTTGAACCAACTAAACTGAAAGAGGGTAATACCTAAACTCCATGCCAGCCTGAAATATAAGGGTTACTGTGTGACTTGTTTGCCCTTACCGTGTTTACTATCTGTGAATACTTGTGGTGTGTTTCTATCATAACATCATGCATCATGACATTGCATGCATCTTGCATCAAGACTAACCTATTTCAAAGACAAAGGGGATTCATCTTTGTTCTGTTTTGTAGGTCATGGCCTCTATGCATAGAAACACTATTCGAATTAGCTTTGTACATATTCCTACTCAGCTTAGAGATTTGGTTGCAAAGGTCCCTGATACTTCTTCCTTTATCAGAAGATATGGTCACCTCCTTGGTTTGGTCACTTCTAAGATGGATGAGCAGATGTTGAGTGTCTTGTGCCAGTTCTTTGACCCATTGCACCACTGCTTCACCTTCCCAGACTACCAGTTGGTCCCTACTTTGGAGGAGTTCTTTGATTTGCTTGGTATTTCTATTCTAGAGCAGACGCCGTTTACAGGTTGGGAGATAGCTCTTAGGCTAGAGGATGTTGCTACAGCCCTACATCTGACAAAGGCTGAAGTAATGTCTAACTGGGAGACTCGGAGTGGGACAAAAGGCTTCTTGGCTAATTTCTTGGTTGATCAGGCTAATCAGTTTTGGGACAGTTTGGATTTTCAAGCATTCGAAGACATCCTGGCTCTTCTCATTTATGGTTTGGTGTTGTTTCCTAATTCAGATTCTTTCGTTGATGCGAACACAGTGAAGATCTTCATGTCCCATAATCCGGTGCCCACTCTCTTAGGTGACATTTTCATGCTCTTTATGCATGTACTGCTCGGAAAAGGGGAACCCTTATGTGTTGTGCACCATTGCTGGCGAGGTGGATTATTTCTCATCTCCCCAAATCTGTTTTGAAGAACAAGGAAGGTATGGGATGAGCCTACAGAATTATGTCCCTTGCTCATACGAACATCATCTGGAGCACTAAAGACATGGAAGAAGTAGCCGTTATTAACCGGTGCGGAGAATACCCCAATGTCCTTTACTTGGAATTAGGGGAGGAATCACCTATAATCTTTGTCTGTCCTTATGACAGTTTGGGCGAGCTAGAAAGGATGGTCCTCATGAGTTGCTGATTCTAAGTATTGTCTTTGACTTCCAAGGGGATAATGAGGGACATCGCCGCAGATTCATACGAGTTTGGAATAGGGTTAACAGGTCTGATCCGCATGAGCTAGGAGCGAAGACTTCTCTTCCGATGGAACCGTATCTCTGGTGGGTTCGGGCCCGTGCCCAAAAGCTAGGGATGTCGTACGAAGTCGTCTTATCGGTAATTGTTGAGAGTGCTGATGAAGAAGGGGTTCCTCATACTGTCCTCCACCCATACATGCCTACTGACATTGGGGCATTAAAGAGGTCGCGGATCCAGTTGAGAGAAGAACGGGATACTTACAGAGAAAAGTATCATGAACAAGAACGGAGGATCCTAAAGCTTACAAGGCAGCTGGAGAATGAGAAAGTCCTCAACGACTATGTCAGCACCAACGGAAAATGACCATGGGAGCGCTGATGTCTTTTGTTATTTCTTATTTTGATTTACTTTTCAGTTTTTTCCCTTTGTAACGCCTTAAGGGCATTTGTTAAACATTGATTTCAAGTTTTTATCTAATAAAAGTGTGTTTCCTTTTAGTTTACGAATTTGAATCTCCCAAAGTCTATGAAATCATATCATATGCATTCCATTCCCATGCACCTCATCACAGGTACCCTTACAGGTTTCTCATCTTCTTCGCTGTTTATTTCAGCATCATGTCTGCTGAAACCTCCACTGATCAAGCTATCAAGGCTCTACAAGCTCAAAACGCTCAGTTCCAGGAAATGTTCATGAACCTGGCCAAGGGGCAGAAAGATCTGAAGACTCTTATCTTGAAGGATAAGAGGAAGAAGAAGAAGAAGACGGTCCTCCTGAACATGGGTCACAGGTTTGGAAACAGGTTGCGAGACGAAGTTGATATGTCCCACTCATCTGGAGGGGGGAGAACCAAGAAGAAAGGAGGGCTCCTAGCCCTGTGGTTTCTGACAACGAGACTGACTTTGATGAAGACCAGTATCCTCCGGCTGAGGATAAGTATAAACAGCTTAAAGACCAGTTAAGTGCGATGGAGATCCAGAAGATAACTGGATTGGACTTTGGTGATTTGGGTCTAGCATCTAGGGTTGTGATCCCCTAAAAGTTCAAAGCGCCAGTCTTTGCTAAATACGACGGGGTCTCTTGCCCAAAGCTACACCTTCGTTAGTATGTTAGAAAGATTCAGCCATATACCGCTGACAGGAACCTCTAGATCCATTTCTTTCAAGATAGTCTTTCAGGGACTCAACTTAAGTGGTTCTATCAGCTAGAAGGAGCTAGTGTCTGTAATTGGGAGGACCTTGCTGCTGCTTTTTACAAGCAGTACCAATATAATTCCGACCTTGCTCCCACGCGTATCCAACTTCAAGGTATGTCTATGGGTGCGAGCGAAGGTTTTAAAGATTACGCTCATAAGTGGAGAGACCTTGTCGGTAGAGTCCAACCCCCTCTGGCTAACAGGGAGTTGGTGGATATGTTTTTGGGGACCTTGTCTGGTCCGTATTTCAAACATTTGATCGGAAGTTCATCGTTAGGTTTCACTGAGTTAATTATGACTGGGGAGAGAGTTGAAGCCGGTATCAAGAGCGGCAAAATATAGAAGGGTGCTCCATCAAGTACCAAGAAGAAGCCTTTCAAGAAGGAGTCTAGTGCAGTTTACAGCTCTAGGAACCAAAGTCGACCTGAGCGCCGCCAATCAGTTAATGCGGTAGTTATTTTAAGACCAACTGTTGTCGCACAACGCAACACTCAGCCAAGGGAAGAGAGGCCTCAAAGACAGTTTACTCGGCTCAACATGACTTTATCTCAAATTCTGCCACAGTTGTTAAAGACTAACTTGGTGATTCCGAGGGAAGCTCTGAAGAATCCCAACACCACCTCACCGTTGTACAATTTAAACGCCCGATGTGCTTATCACTCTGATAGCCCGGGGCATGATACCAATAATTACTGGGCCTTGAAGAATAAGGTACAAGATCTGATTGACGCTAAGGAGATTGAGTTCGAGGCGCCAGAAAAACCTAATGTTATGACTGCTTCTATGCCAAATCATGGGGTGAATGTTGTGGATGATGATGTGTTTGTATCCTCTGTAGAATACATTGCTACTCCATTGATGACTGTGAAGAAGAACCTTCTGTTAGCCGGTTTATTTCCGGGTTATGGCGAAGTTTGTCATCTGTGTTCCGTCCTACCTACCGGTTGCCATCTATTGAAGTCAGGTGTCCAATGCCTGATGGATAATAAAGAAATCTTGTTTGAGAAAACTTTTGTTCCTTTGGTTCCTGTTGAAGAAGTTTCCATAATCACCATTTTCTCCAATTCTTCCAAGGCTTCTTCGAGAAAGCCTGTTAGAATTACATATGTTCCAAGAATTGCTCCTTTGATCATTACTGTTCCTGGACCTATCCCCTATACGTTGGATAAGGTTGTCCCATGGCACTATGGGGCCGATGTATATTATCACGGGGTTTAACAAGACATAAAGGATGAAGAGGATGATATTGATGTCATCAATATTGTCGGATCTAGTAAAGTCACCCGAAGCGGAAGACTTTTCTCTCCCGAGATCTCTCCACCAATTGTTCAGAAGCCTGTTGTTATTACACCTGTCAGTACATCTGCTACTGTCCCTGTTCGTGTTCCAATACTTACCCTTGTCGCCGAGTCGTCTAACACTCGGGGCAAAGGGATTACCGGTGAGCCTGCCCAGACGGAGGCACCGAGGAAGATTACTGTTAAAGCCTCTAGGCAAGAGATAGAGGAAATCTTAAAGATCATCAAGAAAAGCGACTACAATGTAGTTGAACAGCTGGGGCAAACCCAATCAAAGATCTCTATGTTGTCTTTATTGTTGTGTTTAGAGGCCCATGCTAAGGCTCTGATTGCTTTCCTGAAGACTGCGCACGTATCGCAGGAGACGTCAGCTGATTAGTTCAAAGATTGCGTGGCTAGTCTGACAACAGGTAATGGTTTGGGTTTCTCTGACGTAGATTTGACTGCTAAGGGGAAGAATCACAATGACGTTATGCATGTCTCCATTGAGTTCAGGGGCACTACTCTAGATCACGTATTGGTGGATACTGGGTCCTCGTTGAACGTTCTACCCAAGAAAGCCTTAGACCGATTAGACTATGAAGAGTTGATGCTGAAGCCGAGTAACATCATGGTGAGGGCCTTTGACGGGTCCAAGAGGATGGTACATGGGGAGGTGGATATTCCGATTAAGGTTGGTTCTCAGATTTTCACATCTACATTCTATGTGATGGACATTCGGCCATCTTATTCTTGTTTGCTGGGTCGCCCGTGGATCCATGAAGTTGGGGCAGTAACTTCTACGCTCCACCAGATGCTGAAATACCCTGTGAAGGGGAAAATTGTTACGGTACAAGGAGAAGAGGAGTACATGGTGAGCCACCTCAACTCTTTCCGGTATGTGGAGATGGACGAGGAGTTCATTGAGACTCTGTGTCAACATTTTGAAGAAGTCCCCCAGACGTTAGCATCAACTGAAACATCTATTGAAGATCCTCTAATGAAGATGGCTTCCCTCAAGGATGCCCGGGATGTTATTGAGAAAGATGGGTGTGCGAATTGGGGCCAACTCCCCGACTTTGCACATAAGACTGACAAGTTTGGTTTGGGTTTCACTGCAGAATCTCAACAGGCTGTTCGGCGTGCGCGGATTGGAAGACCTCCCCTGTGTATTACTAATCCTGAAGTGAATACGATTGAAGACGATGATGAAGAGTCTGAGTTTGATAGCTGGATCTACCCGACTACTGACGACGGACTAAGAAACTGGACGGCGAAGGACTTCATGCCAATTTCTTTTATCACACAGTAATAGACTTTTGTTTCGAATTTGTAACAGACAATTTTTAAACTTTACGGCCCGGTGCCTTACCTGAGACACTGTGGCTTTGTTTGTGAGGGCTTTATGTGTGTCATTTCCATATATCATTAATAAAAGCATTGGACGTTTTCTTGCATATTCAAAATTTGCGCTCCTTGTTTTTATTTTTTATCTTACAAAACAACTATTTTACACACACTCACATATACAGATCTACATCCACTCTGGATCCTACTGATAACGACTCTGCTACTGCCAGTTATGACTTCGAAATTCCGATCAACCAAGCTGAGGACGAAGGTAAGGATGATTGCGAAGTGCCTGGTGAACTTGCTAAACTGTTACTTCAGGAAGAGAGGGCTATACAGCCGCATGAAGAGCCAGTGGAAACAGTAAATCTGGGTACAGAAGAGGACAAGAAAGAGGTCAAGATCGGTGCAAATCTGGAAGCTAGTGTTAAGAAACGGTTGATTCAGATGCTGCGTGACTATGTTGAGATCTTTGCCTGGTCTTATGAAGATATGCCTGGGTTGGATACTGATATCGTGGTTCACCGATTGCCTACCAAGGAAGATTGTCCTCCAGTGAAATAGAAAGTTCGCCGAATGTGCCCAGAGATGTCTGAGAAAATCAAGGCTGAAGTTATGAAACAGTTTGATGCCGGTTTTCTAGCAGTTACTTCTTACCCGCAGTGGGTGGCCAACGTGGTTCCGGTGCCGAAGAAGGATGGTAAAGTTTGAATGTGTGTTGACTATAGGGATCTGAACAGGGCAAGCCCCAAGGATGATTTCCCTCTGCCTCATATTGACGTTCTAGTTGACAACACCATACAACATAAGCTCTTCTCCTTTATAGATGGTTTCTCCGGTTATAATCAGATTAAGATGGCTCCCAAAGACATGTAGAAGACAACCTTTGTTACTCAATGGGGTACCTTTTGCTACAAGGTCATGCCGTTTTGATTGAAGAATGCTGGGGTAACATATCAGCGCGCCATGGTTGCCTTGTTCCACGACATGATCCATCATGAGATTGAGGTATACGTTGATGACATGATTGCAAGATCCCATACTGAGGAAGAACACCTTGACCATCTTCAGAAGTTGTTTGATGGGTTGAAGTTATACAGACTGAGGTTAAACCCGAACAAGTGCACCTTCGGGGTGAGATCTGGTAAGCTGTTGGGTTCCGTCGTAAGTGATAAAGGTATTCAAGTGGATCCTGCAAAGGTGAAGGCTATACATGAGATGCCAACTCCCCGAACGGAAAAAGAAGTCAGAGGCTTTTTGGGACGTCTGAACTATATTGCCCGATTCATCTCGCACCTGACTGCTACTTGTGAGCCAATCTTCAAGTTACTGAAGAAAGATCAAGTGGTAAGATGGAACGATGAATGTCAGGCCGCTTTCAAAAGAATCAAAGAGTATCTCCAAGAGCCTCCTATTTTGATGCCTCCAGTTGAAGGGAGACCTCTGATCTTATACTTGACAGTACTCGATAATTCAATGGGGTGCGTGCTGGGGCAACATGACGAGTCTGGCCGAAAAGAGCATGATATTTATTACCTTAGCAAAAAGTTTACCGACTGCGAGACCCGATACTCGTTGCTTGAGAAAACTTGTTGCGCTTTGGCATGGGCTGCTCGCCGGCTGAGACAGTATATGCTGACTCACACTACTCTATTGATATCAAAGATGGATCCAATCAAGTATATCTTAGAAAAGCCTGCCTTGTCCAGAAGAATAATAAGATGGCAGATGATCTTGACCGAGTATGACATCCAATACACGACTCAGAAGGCAATAAAGGGAAGTGTGTTGGCAGACCATTTGGCACATCAAGCAGTGGACGATTACCAGTCTATGAACTTTGAGTTCCCGGATGAGAACATCATGATAGTAACCGACTGTGAGACACCTGGGCCGGATGAAGGACCTGAGGAAGGATCCCAATGGTCTATGTACTTTGATGGAGCTTCAAACGCTTTGGGTAATGGCATTGGCGTCGTGATCATATCTCCTGAAGGCTCTCATACTCCGTTCATCGCCCGACTATGTTTCAACTGCACCAACAACATGGCGGAGTATGAGGCGTGCATTATGGGTCTTCAAACAGCTATTGACCTAAGGATAAAGTTCTTGAGTGTATTCGGAGATTCCTCTCTCGTGATCAGTCAGATCAAAGGCGAGTGGGATACGAAACACCCCAATCTTATTCCTTACAAAGAGTATATGTTGATGTTGCTTCCGCATTTCGAGGAGATAACCTTTGAACACTTCCCTAGAGAGGAGAATCAATTAACGGATGCGCTAGCTACGATGTCTTCTATGTTCAAGGTCAGATGGGACAATGAGGCTCCCCAGATTACCATTGAGAGGTTGGACGAACCTGCACATTGCTGTGACATTGAGACTGAAGAGGTAGCAGATAAACCCTGGTTTTATGAGGTAAAGAGGTATCTTGAAGCTCAGGAATACCCCGAGGGTGCATCTGTTAATGATAAGAAGTTTCTGAGGAGGTTCGCGGTGAAATTCTTCATCAGCAATGGCATTCTTTACAAACGTAACCATGATTCCACCTTACTGCGTTGTGTGGATAAGAACGAAGCAGAAAGGATTATGGTAGAGTTAAATGAAGGTACTTTCGGGACTCATTCCAGTGGATACACTATGGCAAAGAAAATCCTACGGGCAGGATATTATTGGTCCACAATGGAAGCCGACTGTTATCAGCATTCTCGGACCTGTCACAAGTGCCAAGTCTATGTTGATAAGGTGTACATACCTCCGGTTCCTCTAAACGTCTTGACAGCTCCGTGGCCTTTTGCAATGTGGGGCATCGACATGATTGGTGAGATCAGACCTACGGCATCTAACGGGCATCGTTTCATCCTGGTAGCGATTGATTACTTTACGAAGTGGGTTGAAGCAGGTTCCTTTGCCACTGTAACTAAGAACGTCGTGGCACGGTTTATTCGACACAATATGATTTGTCGATATGGTGTACCAGAGAGGATCATTACGGACAATGGTACAAATCTCAATAATAAGATGATCATCGAGCTCTGCAAGCAGTTCAAGATACAACATCGCAACTCTTCTCCTTACCGGCCGAAGATGAACGGGGCTGTTGAAGTAGCTAATAAGAACATTAAGAAGATTGTGCAGAAGATGACGGTGACATACAAAGACTGGCACGAGATGTTACCATTTTCTCTTCATGGGTACCGTACCTCAGCGCGGACGTCAACAAGGGCAACACCCTATTCCTTGGTATATGGCATAGAGGCCGTCTTACCCATTGAAGTTCAGATACCCTCTCTTAGGATTCTGAAGGATGCAGGTTTGAGCGAAGATGACTGGATTCAGACCCGGCTTGATCAGCTGAACTTAATCGACGAAAAAAGACTCACTACTATTTGTCATGGTCAGACGTATCAAAAGCGGATGATCAAGGCATTTAACAAGAAAGTCAGACGACAAGAGTATCAAGTTGGGGACCTGGTAATCAAGCGCATCATATTACCTCAAGGTGATCCCATGGGAAAATGGACCCCTACTTACGAAGGGCCATTTGTGGTTAAGAACATTTTCTCAAGAGGAGCTATAATTCTAACCACCATGGATGGTGACGACCTTCCTCACCCCGTCAATGCAGACATAGTGAAAAGATACTATGCATAATCAAAGACCCGCTAGGTCGACTGGCCTAGGCAAAAATAAGGGCTTCCCGGTGAACCAAAAGGGTTTGGGCAAAAATAAGGGATGAAAATGAAAAATTCGTACACCCGGCAAGTCGAAAACCTGAAAAGGCGGCTTGGGCAAAAAAGGGTATCCCGGTGGACTGAAAACCCGAAAGGGCGGTCCAGGCAAAAATTAGGGATTAAAGCGTAACACTATGTCTCATTGGATCACCTTGCAACCAGACTTCGGTATCGACTATCAAGCTCGGACGACACTAATCAATCTCTTCTACCTTCAACCAAGTAGCAAAGTGATGAGATGCTCGAAGACATAAAGGCAATAACAGAGTTGGAACCCAGTGAGATTATTCACATAGCTGTTTTTCTTTGTTTTTCACAAATTGTATAAACTCTATTGATCGGCGGAATTCTCTTATTAGGACGTCGGCCTCTTGTACAAAAACGCCTATTTACAGGCTAACTTCAAAATCAATACAAATCATCTTACAAATAAATTTCAAACTGTTTTCCTTTTTTCTGTTTTGTTTTGCGAGAACGTCAAATGTTCATTTTTGATATATGCATTTGACATTGATTGTTGCTCATAAAAATTTACATGCGAAACAAAAGATGATTACTTGTAATATCAGAAACAGGGGAAACCGAAAAATGTCCAAGTCGTACAGTCGCTCTGTCCACCAGGTATAGGGATAGACCTAGTTGGAGGAAACGATTGGAAGTACATTCATTCCCCGCAGAGTAAGGAGAAAGTAAGTGGTGTTAACTCTCCCCAGCTGAGACTCACAATTGTGGATGAATCGGTAATATTCTCCCCAAACAGAGTTTATCTACCATCAGCATGGAAAAGACTTATCATCCCCAGCGGAGTATAAAAATATCCCCAGTGGAGTTTGAAGAATTATCCCCAGTAGAGTCTAAAAGAACCATCCCCAGTAAGGTCTCTATTGGAAAATCATCCCCAGTGGAGTTCTTCCTTTCGCAAAACAGGAATCCAATCCCCAACAAGGTTCATTATCACCTGCAGCGGTAATTCATCCACTGCTGAATTTATCAACGGAATCCTCCGGCGGAGCATCTCTTCCCCATATAGTCATTTTCTCACCAGTTTATTCCCCAGAGAAGTTATCCTCCCCTGCAGTTTCACTCTCACAAATATCTTCATCCACTATCTCCAGCGGAAATGAAGAGTTCAATTCTTTTCTCCAGCAGCAATCCGGGATTTATTTTCCCCAACTCGAAACATCACATTTTCATACAATCATGACATATGCATATACGCATCATACAAACACAATCTCATTTATTTTGAGAACATCATTGCTTGATACATATCATGCATTACATACAACTAACCTTTATCTTTCAGGAAGGATACGGTTAAATTCTCACAAAGTTTAAGCTATGAAGTTATTTCCTCAGTTGAATTACGGACGAGTTCCTAAATCTCAACAAAGCTTTTGCTCCAGTTGAATTACAGACGATGTTCCTAAATCTCAGCAAAGTAGTTGAATTACGGACAAGCTCCTAAGTCTCAGCGAAGTTATTTTCTCAGTTGAATTACGGACAGGCTCCTAAATCTCAGCAAAGTTGTTGAATTACGGACGAGCTCCTAAATCTCAGCATATATCACCTCAGTTGAATTACGGACGATGTTCCTAAATCTCAGCAGAGATGCTTCCACAGTCGAATTACGGACGAGTTCCTAAATCTCGACAGATATGTACCCCAGTTGAATTATGGACGAGTTCCTAAATCTCGGCGAAGTTATTTCCCCCAGTTGAATTACGGACAAGTTCCTAAATCTCAGCAAAGTTGTTGAATTACGGACGAGTTCCTAAATCTCGACAGATATGTTCCTCAGTTGAATTACGGACGAGTTCCTAAATCTCAGCAGAGATGTTTCCTCAGTTGAATTACGGACGAGTTCCTAAATCTCAACAAAGCTTTTACTCTAGTTGAATTATAGACGATGTTCCTAAATCTCAATAAAGTAGTTGAATTACGGACTGTTGTACCCCAAAATTTGCCCTCCCATATTTCTCAAGACATGTCAAGAATCATCTCCAAGTTGTTCAAGATGGCTCAAGAGTTGGACAATCAAATCATCTCCTAAGACAGTCAATTCAAAATTAGGGTTTTGTGTTGCATCAAGATCCTTACATCCAAATGACCTCAAGTGCTCCTTAATGTCCTAACGTATGCTCAAATTCATAAGGTATCCGAATGTGTGAGTTTTCTTGAAGAAATATGGTGAAAAAGTGTGCTGAAAGTGCAGTTTTTACGCGCTAAAAAATTCATAACTTGAAGATCGTGAATCGTTTTGAACCCGTTCCGGTGGCCAAAATTCCGTCTTGACATTATCTACGTTTTCATCTCTCACGGCTAGAAGCCAATTTCAATCAGAAGGTCTTCAAAAATGTGGATTTATCAAGTATTTTCATACAGAAAATTTGTGACAGAAGTTTATTTGCGTCATGTTCAGAAAATCATAACTTGGTCGATTTTCATCGTATCGAGCTGGTTCCGGCGCCAAAATTTCACAAATTGAGTTGGCTACATTTTCACAGAAGGTATTAAGTTCAAACGGTATTCAAAAGGCCTTCGTTTTTTGCTTAGAGTGCGTGACACGCTGAAAATCCTGAATGCTGAATATTATTTCATCTGGGCCGAAACTTCAAAAATTCATAACTCGGTCAATTTTTATCGGATTGGGCTCATATTTTTACACAAGGTCACTGACTCATATATCTACAACTTTTATTCAAAAGTCGAGACCGGATTATGCTCCGATCAATACCAATTTTTTATTGAAGAACGTGTCAGAGTCGACACTGGAGCCCAAAATAAGTTTGTCTGAGCTGAAACTTCAAAAATTCATAACTAATTCACCTTTTATCCGATTGAGCCGATTTTCGGACAGGAGTTAGTTATCGATGTCGGATACATTTTGTTTTCACATTTCAACTTCAAAAATTACACTTAAGTCCCTGCGATTTAGCCTGGAAAGTGACGAACTCAAGTGAACATTGGAGGCCCAATTGCACATTCAAAGCCCATTTTCTTTACCCTAATTTCCATTATATAATCACATTCTTTTCACACAAACGAAAAGGAGAGGAGAAAAAAGAGAAAAAACTTTGCCACAACACTGTTAGAATATCAAATTCTTTCAAGAATCCTAAAACCTTGAAATCCTTATTACAAATCTCTCTCTCACTACAAACAAGCCATCTCAGTTACAAACCAACATCTCACTACTTCTTCAGTAAGGGTAAGGCTGGCTTGATCTCCATGATCAAAAGGACATAAAAGCATTCATGTCACTACTTTTCCAGTAAGGGTAAGGTTGATTTGATCTCCATGATCAAAAGGGTATAATCATTCATACATGCCATATTGGCCTAAACATTAAATTTCTTCATATATTGGCTTTATTTGTATTTTATGATATATAGTAATTTATTTAATGTGTTCATGAGATTCAACACTGTAGATTTAGACAGGATCCCATGCAGGTTCATTAAGGAACGTTGAGGCCAAAACACAAATGACCAAAAGCCAAAAGCCAAATGGCCAAAACAAAACAGTTTACACATGACGCCAATAGCTGTTTCACCCCTCCAATCATGCTCGTATACTCCTAAAATCTCTCTATTTGTATTATGTTCCTTTAATTAATTAATCGTTATTATTTTTATTAATCACTAACCAATTAACATTTTTTCCTAATAAAATCAAAAACACAAAAAATATTTTATTTATTAAAATTTACTTCATCACTTTTATTTTTGTAAATAAATTAATTTAATCAATTTAGCTTTAATTAGATTTAACTTTTAATATTTTTTGCAATATTTAAAATCAATTTAGAATATTAGGTTTTTATTAACATTAATTCAATTTATTTTATTTCTTTAAAAAACTCAAAAATCCAAAAATATTTTTATTATTTAATTTAATTTAATTGTTCATTTAATTTAATTCCATTTAATTCAAAAATAACCAAAAAAAACCACTTTCTCTCAAAAAAGGGGTCAAAATCCCAAAAAACTCGCATCCGATTTAATTTCCCGCACGCGATCCATTTTTCCATATTATTGTACTTTTCCGGAATGTAATAACTTTAATTAGGACTTTATTTATTTATTGCTTTATTTTACTTTCCGCAATTTAAATTAAAGGGTTTGTTTTTGGCGATGTAAATACCCGACGCCTTGTAATAGCGTAGATTCAACTTTCCGCAATTTACTTTCCGCAATCATTAACTGTTAATATGCATGAAAGACTGAATGACAAATAAAATCAATCCGTAGCTCACAAATGACATGTTCAAAGATAAATATAAACTGAAAAACAACACACATGCACATGCCACTCCTAGGGTACGCCTCACTGATTGCCTCGAACGTGGTCATTGAGTATAGAGTGTTTTAGAGGTCGCCCTCCTGTCTAAAGATCAAAGTTGCCTCGAAACGGTTGCCTCGGATAAAAAAGGATCTAGGACATTAGGGTTACCGCTAAGGTGTCCTACTATTGCTTTGGTGACCACACATGTCCCTATAATCGAATTGACCCGAAAACTCCAACGACGGTGCTACCTACTTCTCAATAGTGGGATAGTATTGTCTAAAGGACATTTACACAGCTTAATTTCTTTTGAGTAGGTAGAGGTTCTCAGGTACTTTCTCTTTCAAAACAAAAATACTTTTCGCACTTACACTTTTCTGACAAAAGTTTTCAAACAACACTTCATACACTCTTGAGGACAGATACAAGAGTTAAGTCGAAGTTTTCAAACAAACTTTTTCAAAACCCACAAACACAAGAAAAGCAAACATTTTTGAAAACATAGTGAGCAAGTACCTAAGAGTCCGTGGATAACCACAGATAGAAAGGGTGCTAACATCTTCCCTTTCTATAATCTACCTCCCGAACCGAGAAACATCTCGAAAAGGAATTTTGTTGTGCTTTTGTCCTTTCCTTGTTGGAGAACATAAAAGACGGTGGCGACTCTTGCTTACCGCGACATTTCGCGAACCAGCATTTCAAAACAGTCAGTTCTATTTCCATCGATCACATGGACCAACTCCTAAATCTCAGTGAAGTTGTTGAATTACGGACGAGTTCCTAAATCTCAGCAGATATTACCTCAGTCGAATTACGGATGAGCTCCTAAATCTCGACAAATATTTCCTCAGTTGAATTATGGACGATGTTCCTAAATCTCAGCAGAGACGTTTCTCCAAATTGAATTACAGACAAGCTCCTAAATCTCGACAGATATTTCCTTAGTTGAATTACAGACGATGTTCCTAAATCTCAGCAGAGATGTTTCTCCAAGTTAAATTACGGACAAGCTCCTAAATCTTGACAGATATTTCCTCAGTTGAATTACGGACGATGTTCCTAAATCTCAGCAAGGAAGTTGAATTACGGACAAGCTCCTAAATCTCAGCAAAGCATTCGAATTACGGACGAGTTCCTAAAACTCGACAGATATTACCTCAGTTGAATTACGGTCGATGTTCCTAAATCTCAACAGAGATGTTTCTCCAAGTTGAATTACAGACAAGTTCCTAAATCTCAGCAAAGTTGTTGAATTACGGACGAGTTCCTAAATCTCAGCGAAGATGTTTTCTCAGTTGAATTACGGACAAGCTCCTAAATCTCAGCAAAGTCGTTGAATTACGGACGAGCTCCTAAATCTCGACAAAATCAGTTGAATTACAGACAAGCTCCTAAATCTCGAAAAAATTGTTGAATTACGGACAAGCTCCTAAATCTCGATAAAATCAGTTGAATTACAGATAAACTCCTAAATCTCGACAAAGCCAGTTGAATTACGGATAAACTCCTAAATCTCGACAAAGCCAGTTGAATTACGGATGAGCTCCTAAATCTCGACAAAGTTAGTTGAATTACGGACTAGCTCCTAAATCTCAGCAAAAGTTGTTCCCTCAGTTGAGTACGGACGATTGAAGTTCCTAAATGTCAACAGAGACGACTCACCAGCAGAACAACAGACGACCAAAGCTCCTAAAACTCTACTTCTCTCAACAAAGATCAGGCTTCCCCAGCGGAATCTTCCTCAATAACAGGTATACAAGCTATCGCTAAGGAATCTCTTATGCGATTGACACTCTTCCAAATGGCATCTGTAAGCCCATTCCTGACATCATAAGATAATTATCATTTCATGCGAGTGCAAATTTCTGGGCACTCTAGTATTCAATCCACTTCCACCTTCAGATTACGAAAGGCGCGAAAGCCAATTTGCATCCTCAGGTTTAAGAAGATTGAACAGGGGCAGCTGTTGTACCCCAAAATTTTCCTTCCCATATTTCTCAAAATATGTCAAGAAAAATCCCCAAGTTTCTCAAGATAGCCCAAGAGTTGGTCATGCAAGCTCTCTCCTAAGGCAGTCTTCCCCAAACTAGGGTTTCACATTGAATCAAGATCCTTGAGTCCCAGTGACCCCAAGTGCTCACCAAGGTCCTAATATGTTCTCAAGAACATCCATGTCAAGTTTTAAGCCCTGCAGAGGAATTTTGCTCAGTCAATTGCTCAAAGGTCCAAAAATCGACTCTGCTAGGGCAAAAGTCAACTTTGACCTACATACAGTCAAACTTCAAGATTTTTTGTCAACATCCTCATTTTGAAGTATATTTCATCATTTGATCAAGGGTTGATCATGATTCACCAAGGATTGCTCAATATTTATCAAGACTCAAAAGTTGCTAAATTAGGGTTTTGCATGAAAAGTCAACTCAACTTTGACCAAGCATAACTTTCTCATACTTTATGAGAAATGACCCATCCGAATATCATTTTTAAGAGGATGCAATTCCCTACAATCCATCTTCAGCTCCCAAGATCAAAAAATGCACTCACAAGAAGTTATGAATTTGGACATTATAGGTCATTTTGAAAAGTCAACAAAAACACCTTTTTTTGTCAAAGCTTCATACATGAGCATGGAATATAAAAATTAGATGATACACAATGGGTTGTTTAGAGGACATCTCAAGCTTTCTAAAAAGTCCAAGAACACCTCCAAAGGTTCAATATTGAGGAAGTTATGCATTGTTGAAGTTGGACTTTTTTGCAAAATTGCCAAAAGTCAACTATGCTCAAAACTTCAAATTTTGCCAAATGGGCCCATTCTTTTTCACTTGTTTTGAGTTTGATTTATAGAACACGTGATTTAGCCTTGGCCATGTGTCCATATCATATTTTTATTAATTGTTTTGATTTTTATTTGAATTAATTTGAACTAAATCAAAACAAATCAAATAAAATAAAAAAAATTGAAAACCAAAGATCTTTTGATGATTTCAGGTTTCATTGGACAACTAGAACCATTCCAAATTCGTATCAAAGCTTGTGTGCACAAAAAGATTCAAATCAAGCCAAATTTGGAAGGTTGTAAAAGAGAATCAAATCAAATATCAAAGCATTGAAAGAGAGAGATTTGGACTGAGTTTGCAACCCTAATACATTGTGCAATACATAAGGGTTGCGTGCAAACAAAAAAAAAGGTTGAAGATCAAGCATAGAGGGAGAACAGAATTTGCAAAAAGAGGCAACAAGTGTGAGATCTAAACAGGGCTTAGAGGCATCCTCAAGGCTTGATACTTGTCTCAATCGTCTCCTGGCAATCTCCACAAGCGAAAGCAACCAAAAGCAAACGTTCGCAAGCCCCCTAGTGTGCTGTAAGTCACTCACACACCCGCCCTGTTCTTAATTTCGTATTTTGCAATTTAAGCATGGTTGATCCGAATTAATGGCATAATCTTAATCTACAGAGCATTTGCAAGCTTTTGGTATTATTCAATTGCATTTGCATGACCTATATCGTGATTCACCATAGCTAGGGTTTCTTGGAGTTTTTAGGGCTTTTTGTTACAGGAATAATTGGCCTTCATGAAGGGTACTATATTGTTCAGGGGAACAAGACGAGCTCAACCATGGTCTTAGAATCCATTTACATGGCCCATACGAGATTTTAAGGATGCTTGGTTTGTAGTGACGGACATCTGTCCGTGGGTATAGATCCTGGAACTTTTAGCCACGGTCCAAAGACAATGACGAAGGCGTGTCGCTTCCCCATTCGCCCATTCAAACTGCCGCGCACGTTTTTATATATTTTTCAATATTCTTTTGTTTTTTATATTATTTGCAGCATTTGATTAATAAACAAATAAAACTAAGTGCTCCAGTGGTAGCCACGTAAGCCTTAAGGCATTCAGAGGCTAGAGGTTAGGGGTTCGATCCATGCCTCCAGCAATTTGCCATTTTCTTGTTTATTTTCAGGGAATCCAGTGTATATGCAAGCTTGAGACCCACCATGGATACTCACCATCCAACATGCCAGATGGCCAGATCTGGTGGCCAATATTGAAGGAGCATCAAAAGGCCAGTCAATGCATATGCACTGGATTACAAAAAGTCCAATGGACTGCATGTCAATGGGCCAGAAAAATTGCTATTCAAACCCTCTAATCGGGCCCAATCTCTTCCCTTTTTTATTTTCTTTTCAATATTTTATTTATTTACATTTAATTATTTTTAATTAATTACTAACCAATAGAATAATTTCTTTTTATCAAAAAATCACAAAAATAATTTTTTTACCCAATTAAATTTCATAATTTTATTTTTCATTAATAAATATTAATTAATTAGGTTATTAATTCTAGATAACTTTAATTGATTTTGTAAATATTTAAAATCAATTAGAATTAATAGGTTTTATTCACTAATTTAATTATTTTATTTTATTTCTTAAATTAACAAAAACTCTAAAAATATGTCATTTAATATTTTTCATTAATTAATTAATTTAATAATTAATTTAGCATTTAATTTTAGGATTTAATTTCTTTTCTTAAAAATAAAAACAACAAAAACATTTTCTTTAATCAAAAGGGTCAAAACCGTAATTTCGCATTTGATTTAATTCCGCATCGCGCGCTTTATTTTTCTTTATCCAATTAATTTATCTGCTCCCGGTTTGTAATAATTAATTAGGATATTTATTTTTCCGCTTTTAAATTTCAAAGGGTTGCTTTTGGCAATGTAAATACCCGACGCCTTGTAATAATTTAGTTTAATTTCCGCACCTTTAATTTCTGCAAATATTCAACTGTTAGATGTTTGGTAATAGGGTTTGCATGACAAGAATGAATGTTTAACCTAAAATCAATTAGATCACCCTAAACATGTGCAAAGATAAAACTAACTGAAATCAATACACTCGCACATGCGCACTCCTAGGGTACACCCCACTTGGTTGCCTTCATAAACGGTCATTGAGTATAGGTTATTTTAGAGGTCACCCTCTTGTCTAAAAGATCATAGTTGCCTCGAAATGGTTGCCTCGGATATTGTTGCCTCAAATACATGATCTAAGATATTAGGGTTACCGCTAAGACGTCCTAACATTGCTTTAGTGACCGTATGTCCCCTTTCGAATTGACCCTCAAACTCCAACGACGGTGCTACCTACTAACTAATAGTAGGATAGCATTGTCCAAAGGAAATTAACATAGAACGATTCCTTTTTCGAGTAGGTAGATTAGTTATTAGATACTTGCTCATCCAAAACAAACTTTTTCTCACACTTACACTCTTTTGCAAACAAGTTTTCAAAAACACTTCATTACACTCTTGAAGACAGACGCAAGAGTTAAATCGAAGTTAAAACAAAAATTTTCAAAACCCACAAGCACAAAGAAAGCATTTTGAAAATGATGAGCAAGTACCTAAGAGCCCGTAGATAACTACGGATAGAAAGGGTGCTAATACCTTCCCTTTCTATAAATCTACCCCCCGTACTCAGAAATATCTCAAAAAAAGGAATTTTTCTGTGCTTTTTTCCTTTCCTTGTTGGATAAAATAAAATTCGGCGGCGACTCTTGCTTACTGCAACATTTTGCGAATAAAAAACACAAAATGCGAACCAGCATTTCAAAAACAGTCAGTTCTTCCCACCGTATCACATAGGGCTTATGGGAAGGAACCTGAATAGTAGGGTCGCTTCGAAATGAAAGCCTAGGTAGTAGGGCTATGAGAAGGAACCTGGATAGTAGGGTTACTTCAAGATGAAAGCCTGGATAATAGGGCTTATGGGAAGGAACCTGGATAGTAGGGTTGCTTCAAAATGAAAGCCTGGGTAGTAGGGTTATAAGAAGGAACATGGATAGTAGGGTTACTTCAATATGAAAGCCTGGATAGTAGGGCTTATGGGAAAGAACCTTGATAGTAGGGTTACCTCAAGATGAAAGCCTAGATAGTATGGCTTATGGGAAGGAACCTGGATAGTAGGGTTACCTCAAGATGAAAGCCTGGATAGTATGGCTTATGGGAAGGAACCCAGATAGTAGGGTCGCTTCGAAATGAAAGCATGGGTAGTAGAGCTACTTCAATTGATCATGTAGATTAGTTGACCCGTTTGGTTTCGGGAACTGATTTTTCATTAGTTGTTTGCAAATATGACATGTATAACTGTTGGAATTGTTGGTGACAATTGTTTTTCCTGAAAAGATAACAGGTTTAATCATATACGATACATGTAATGCATTGTGAGATGATGTTCTTAAAATAAATGAGACTATGCTATATGTGATATGTATGTGCATGTCATGATATATGAGCATGAAATGCTATAAGGACATGTCCGAGTTTGGGAAAGTAAATCCCCGACTGCTGCTGTAGAGTATAACATTCCTGAATGTTATAGAGAATTGTGGTTCTTCTACTTCCGCTGGGGATGGTGAACGGAAATGACTATGCTGGAGATTTTCCCTTTATTGTTTGTGAATATTCTTCCAGGGAGAGACTTTGTATGAGAATAGCTTTGCGAGGGAATGACTCTGTTGGAAGGTGAACTTCCGTAGCTGAAGTAATAAGCTCTGTTGGGGATTGAGCTTCTGTATTCAGAGGAATAAACTCTGCTTAGGGAGATAAAAAATTTACCATGATCCGCTCACGATTATGAAATTTGGCTGGGGGATGTAGATGTCAGGTTTCTGGACGACCCTGGCTAGGGAGATTACTTCCTGTTTTGAGAGAACTGATATCAATGCTTTGATTACCTTTACTTTGTGGGCAATACATATGCTATGAGGTCGTATGCACTAATGATTATGTTTCAAAGCTGTCTTTGCCCCGGTACCAGCTGGACAGAGTAACTGTCGGGTTTTGACATTTCTGGTTTTTTGCCCCTGCTTCTTAAGTTACGAGCAATTGTCTTTCCGTTTCTTATGTAAATATTAATGAGAAGTAACTATATTCAATGCATATGTCAAGAATAAATCATTGGACGTTCTTGAAAACAAAACAGAAAAGGAAAAACACATAGTTTTTTTTTGTAAAATTGATTTGTATTGATTTTCGATGTTGGCCTATAATAGGCGCTTTTGTACAAGGAGGTTGACGCTCTAGTAAGAGAAGGCCACCGTAAGAATAAAAGTTATATAATATTGTGTAAAAAGAAAATAGCTATGTACAACAATCCCATTAGGTTCCAATTCTATTATTGCCGCCATGTCTTCGAGCGTCTCATCACTTTACTGCTTGTCCGAGGCTGACTAGATTGATTTGTGTCGTTCAAGCTTGACAGTTGATATCGAGGTCTGATTGCTAGGTGATCCAATGGGACATAGTGATATGCTTTGTATCCCTAACTTTTTCTTGGACTGCCCTTTCAGGTTTTCAGTCCACCGGGATACCCTTTTTTACCCAAGCCGCCTTTTCAGGTTTTCGACTTGCCGGGTGTACAGTTTTTTTTTGTTTTCATCCCTTATTTTTGCCCGAACCCTTTTGGTTCATCGGGAAACCCTTATTTTTGCCTAGGCCAGTCAACCTAACGGGTCTTTTATCATGCGTAGTATCTTTTCACTATGTCTGCATTGACAGGGTGAGGAAGGTTGTCATCGTCCATGATGGTCAGAATCATGGCTCCACCCAAGAAAATGTTTTTAATCACAAATGGCCCTTCGTATGTGGGAGTCCATTTTCCCCCGGGATCACCTTGTGGCAGTATGATGCGTTTGATTACTAAATCCCTGACTTGATACTCTTGACGTCTGAGTTTTTTGTTGAAAGCCTTGATCATCTGCTTTTGATACGTCTGACCATGACAGACAACAGTAAGTCTCTTCTCGTCGATCATATTTAGTTGATCAAGTCGAGTATGGATCCAGTCGTCTTCGCTCAAACTCGCATATTTCAAAATCCTTAAAGAAGGAATTTGGACCTCAATGGGTAGGACTACCTCCATGCCATATACTAGAGGGTAAGGAGTTGCCCCTGTCGATGTTCGTGCTGAGGTTCGATACCCATGAAGAGCGAATGGTAGCATCTCATGCCAGTTGTGATACGGTGGCAAAACTGACTGTTAATACTGGTTTGCGTTTTATATTCATAAATGTCGCGGTAAATAAGAGTCTCCACCGACTTTTATTTTATCCAATCAGGAAAAGGAAGAAGAACACAAAAACCTTTTTCGAGATGTTTCTGAGTACAGGGGGTAGATTATAGAAAGGGAAGGTGTTAGCACCCTTTCTATCCATGGTTTTCCATGGGCTCTTAGGTACTTGCTCATTTTTTGAAATTGCTTGTGTGTGTTTGTTTTGAAAAAGTTTTACTTCGTGATAACCCTTGTATCAGTCCTCAAGAGTGTGACGAAGTTGTTTTTGAAAACTGTTTTGAAAGTGTTTGTGAAAAAGAGTTTTTATTGTTTTAAGCAAGTACTTAAGAGTTTCTACCTACTCGAAAAAGATTATTCATTTTCTTGTTTCCTTTAGACAGCGCTATCCTACTAATAGTGAGTAGGTAGCCCTATCGTTGGATGTTAAGGGACTATCAAAAGGGACGCTATGGTCATCGAAGGAAACATGTAAAGATATCTTAGCATTTGAAGGGATTGTCATCATATAGGCAACATCGAGGGATAAGATCATTTCTCGTAGGCAACTCGAGGGACGTTAGGGACCATGATCTTTATGATGACTTTAGAATTAAGGGTCTTTGCTAAGACATCCCTACGTTCGAGGGACATGACCATTATTTTCTGAGGCAATCAAGTGAGGTATACCCTAAGGGTGCATATGTGCAAGGTGTGTTATGTTCAGTTATTTTAGTCTTGTGTTAAGTTTGCTAATGTTTGATTATTCTTGCCATACAATCATATTAGTCATACATCTAGCAGTTAATATTTGCAGTAATTTAAAAGTGCAGAAATATAAAACCTAACTATTACAAGGCTTCGGGGAGGGGGATTATGTACATATCCAAAACTAGGAAAAAAAAAAAGTGGTAAAAGTCCTACTAATCATCTATTACATCCCAATATACAGTTACAATAATAAAATGAAGTGCGAAAGAATAATAACCCGCAAATTTGAAAAGACGTCTAAAAATCCTAAGATATAAAAAATCTTTTTGTTGTTTTTTGTTTTAATTTGTAAAAATGGTTTAAGTTAAAAAATAATTGATCTAGATCTATATTTAAAAAAAGTTAATTATTAAAGAAACATGAAATTTAAATAAAAGAAATTAATTCTATGTTTTTTTGGTATTTTTGTTACGAAAAGGAAAATGAATTAAAATGAAATTAAACCTAAGTTCTATTAATTTTAATTTAAAAAAAAAGTTAAAGTGATTAGTTAATTAATTTACCAAAATTAAAATTTAATTAAGAAAAAATCCTAAATCTATTTTTATGTGATTTTTATATTTGTTTATTGATTAAAATAAAAAAGGGATTAAAAGAAATAAATAAAATGAATAAAACAAGAAAATAAAGATGGGCCTAGTAGAAAAATTAAATAGGGGGTGAAATCATCAGAAACCCCTAGGCCTGAATCTTCGAAAGCTTCATGCTCTAACCATGGTGTTTTTAGATTCTTGTGTGGAATATCTAATTCAACCATCCATAATTGTTCTATATAAACTCAAACAAAACGTTAACATGCCACGAAATGTGATTAAAATTAGAGATTCGAAGTTTAAAATTTTACCAAACCAGTGTTGTCAAACGGGGGCGTGTGATGGATTGCTCTTGGGCCTTGTAAGACTCCTGAGGACTTCAAGAGGATAGTTTGAGGCTTGATGTCAATCGAGAGAGACCGGAATCTCGAGATATGACTTGCACCAATTCTTTGATTTCTAGAGAGCTTTTTGAAGAGCTTTTAGAGAGCTTTTTGAAGAGCTTTTTGAGAGCTTTTTAGAGATGAATTTCGTGTCTTTCAAGCTTGTATGGCTCTATATTTATAGAGGAGAATGAGGAGACAAGAAATCATGGAAAGAATCTCCCTCATAACGTTGTGTTTTAAGACCATGATCAAAATTTGAAAAAATGCCATATTTGATGATTTTATGCCATTTTCACATATTTGAAGGGTTATTGCACGAAATCAATTGACATAAACCAGCATAAAACTTGCCCAAAATGGATTCACATCAAAATTTACATTATTTCTATTATTTATTTATTTAATTCTGAATTTTAATGAATAAAATATTAAAATAAATAGCATAAATAGTAGAAAAATGTATGGGTAGGCTTAGAGGTCGTGGACCATGTTAGGAATGAGTTTCAAACTTGAAAAGATAGGCCCATTTGGAAAAAATCCAAGTTTGGTAAATATTTGCTTCATGCATTTTTTCAAAAATTGGCCAACTTTGACAATACATATCTCTCTCAATTTTAACCCTATGAGGGTGTTATTGGACTTTTTAGAAAACTTAGGATGTCCCTGAAGCAACCTATTTGGTTTCATCTCAATTGGATCTTCCATGTTCATGTAAGAAGCTTTTACCCAAAAGGTGTTTTTGTTGACTTTTGAAAAGGACCTATAATGTTTGAATTTATATCTTTTTATGAGTGCATTTCTTGAACTTGAGGGCTAAAGATGAGTTGTAGGTAACTGGATTCTCTTAAAAATGATCCTTGGATGAGAAATTTCTGATAAAGTATGAGAAAGTTATGTCTGGTCAAAGTTTGGTTGACTTTTCCTATAGGAACCCTAATTTAGCAACTTTTGAGTTTTGAAGAATTAGGAGCATTCCTTGAGGAATCATGATCAACCCTTTATCAAATGATGGATATCACTTCAAAATGTTGATGTTGACCAAAAATATTGAAGTTTGACTGTATGTGGGTCACAATTAACTTTTGACCTAATATAGTTGATTTGTAGGCATTTGAGCAGTTGACTGAGCAAACTTCTTGTGCATGGCATGAAACTTGGAATGGATGATCTTGAGGACATATTAGGGCAATGGAAACCACTTAAGACCCTTGTAAACTCAAACATCTTAATGAGGAGTGAAACCCTAGTTTGAGGCTCATTGTCTTAGGAGGAGGATTTGTCTGGTCAAACCTTAGGTATCCTTGGGCAAGCTGAGGACCTCTAGGAGCATGTTTTGAATAAAATGAGAGGGAAAATTTTGGGGTACAACAATTGTCCCTTTTCAATCTTCTTAAACCTAAGGATGTAGATTGGCTGGTCTGTCTTTCGTGATCTGAAGGTGGAAGATGATTGAATACTAGAGTGCCCAGAAATTTGCACTCGTTTGAAATGATGCTGATTGGTGATATCAGGAATGGGCTTACAGATGCCATTTGGAGGTTGACATAGAATCTTCGGAGATGGGCTTAAAGATGCCATCCAGAAAAGATATCGATTGCATAAGAGATTCCTTTGCGAGAATTCTTGTACCTGCTGTTGAGGAGGACTTCGCCGGGGAATATTGATTTATGTCCTGTGAAATAGAGTATAGGAGCTTCAGTTGTCCATTACTCTACTAGGGAATTAACTCATGAGGAAGTGGAAGTAAAGTGCATATCTGGTCAGGGTCCAGGCTGCACAGTGACTTACTGGGGAAATGTGAAATCGACCGTATCTGGTCGGGTCCAGGTTTTACAATGTTGTAAACTGTTGTCCGGAGATAAAAGAGAAGGAACCTGGATAGTAGGGTTACTTCAAGATAAAAGCCTGGATAGTAAGGATGTGAGAAGGAACCTGGATAGTAGGGTTACTTCGAAATGAGAGCCTGGATAGTAGGGCTATGAAAAAGGAACCTGGATAGTAGGGTTACTTCGAAATGAAAGCCTGGATAGTAGGGCTATGAGAAGGAACTTGGGTCGTAGGGTTGCTTCGAAATGAAAGCCTGGATAGTAGGGCTTATGGGAAGGAGCCTGGGTCGTAGGGTTGCTTCAAAATAAAAGCCTGGATAGTAGGGCTACCTCAAGATTAAAGCCTGGATAGTAGGGCTTATGGGAAGGAACCTGGATAGTAGGGTTACTTCAAAATGAAAGTCTGGATAGTAGGGGTTATGGGAAGGAACCTGGGTCGTAGGGTTACTTCAAGATGAAAGCCTAGATAGTAGGGCTTATGGGAAGGAACCTGGATAGTAGGGTTACTTCAAATTGAAAGCCTAGATAGTAGGGCTTATGGGAAGGAACCTGGGTCGTAAGGTTAATTCGAAATGAAAGCCTGGATAGTAGGGTTACCTCAAGATGAAAGCCTGGATAGTAGGGCTTATGGGAAGGAACCCTGGATAGTAGGGTTACCTCAAGATGAAAGCCTGGATAGTAGGGCTTATAGGAAGGAACCTGGATAATAGGGTTACCTCAAGATGAAATCCTGGATAGTAGGGCTGTGAGAAGGAACCTGGATAGTAGGGTTACTTCGAAGTGAAAGCCTGGATAGTAGGGCTATGAGAAGGAACCTGGATAGTAAGGTTACTTCGAAATGAAATCCTGGATAGTAGGGCTATGAGAAGGAACCTGGATAGTAGGGTTACTTCGAAATGAAAGCCTGGATAGTAGGGCTATGAGAAGGAACCTGGATAGCAGGGTTACTTCGAAATGAAAGCTTGGATAGTAGGGCTATGAGAAGGAACCTGGATAGTAGGGTTACTTCGAAATGAAAGCCTGGATTGTAGGGCTATGAGAAGGAACCTGGATAGCAGGGTTACTTCGAAATTAAAGCCTGGATAGTAGGGCTATAAGAAGGAACCTGGATAATAGGGTTACTTCGAAATAATAGCCTGGATAGTAGGGCTTTGAGAAGGAACCTGGATAGTAGGTCGTTACCTCGAAATGAAATCCTGGATAGTAGGGCTATGAGAAGGAACCTGGATAGTAGGGTTACTTCGAAATGAAAGCCTGGATAGTAGAGCTATGAGATGGAACCTGGATAGTAGGGTTACTTCGAAATGAAAGCCTGGATAGTAGGGCTATGAGAAGGAACCTGGGTCGTAGGGTTACTTCAAAATGAGAGCCTGGATAGTAGGGCTATGAGAAGGAACCTGGATAGTAGGGTTACTTCGAAATGAAAGCCTGGATAGTAGGGCTATGAGAAGGAACCTGGATAGTAGGGTTACTTCGAAATGAAAGCCTGGATAATAGGGCTATGAGAAGGAACCTGGGTTATAGGGTTACTTCAAAATGAAAGCCTGGATAGTAGGGCTATGAGAAGGAACCTGGATAGTAAGATTACTTTGAAATGAGTTTGGGTAAAACTTCAGAGGGAACCTGGGTAAGGTTACTTTGATGAGTCTGTGTAGGACCGCATTAGGCCGCGCAGATAATTACTCTGTTTAGTTTCAGGAACTAATCTTGGACTTGCTAGAAATTATTGATGATAACCATCTTTCCTGAAAAGGTACCAAATTAATTATATGCGATGCATGAAATGCATTGTGCGAGGATGTTCTCAAAATAAATGAGATTATGCTGTTATGTAATATGTATGCGTATGTCATGATGTATGCACATGAAATGCTATTATGACATGTCTGAGTCTGGTAAAATAAATCCCTGACTGCTGCTGGAGAATATAGAATTCCTAATTGTGGTAGAGGATTGTGATCCTTCTACTTCCGTCGGGGATGGTGAACCGAGACGACTATGCTGTAAATTCGCTCCTTGT
Organism: Vicia faba; assembly: GCA_948472305.1. Classification (NCBI taxonomy): domain Eukaryota; kingdom Viridiplantae; phylum Streptophyta; class Magnoliopsida; order Fabales; family Fabaceae; genus Vicia; species Vicia faba. The sequence continues at coordinate 1,610,186,831 of OX451738.1, read as the reverse complement.
TTGTGAATATTCTGCCGGGGAGAGACTCTGCTTGAGAATAACTCTGCGGGGAATAACTCTGTTGGAAGGTGAACTTCCATATCTCAAGGAATAAACTCTGTTGGGGATTGAGTTTATGTGTCCAAAGAAATAAACTCTGCTTGGGAGATAAAAATTTACTAATTCACTCGCGACTATGAAATTCGACTGGGGAACATACGTCAGGTTTCTGAATGACCCTGGCTGGGGAGGTTACTTCCTGTTTTGGAAAAGGCTGACGCCAATGCCTTTGAAAGCTTTTACTTTGTGGGGAGTACTGATATAACGAGATCGCATGTACTGATGACTGTGTTCCAAAACCGTCTCTGCCTCGGTACCTGGTGGACAAAGTAACTGTCGGGTTTGACATTCTTTTTTTTACTCCTGTTTCTTAAGTTACGAACAATTGTCTTTATGTTTCCTATGCAAATATTTGTGAACATCAATTACATTCAAATGCACATGTAAAGAATAACTCATTGGATGTTCTCACAAAACAAAACAGAAAAAGGGAAAACAAACATTTTTGTGTGTAAGAATGACTTGTATTAATTTTGAAGTTGGCCTATAACAGGCGTTTTTGTACAAGGAGGCTGACGTTCTAGTAAGAGAATGCCGCCATAAAAATAAAAGCTATACAGAATTGTGTGAAAGTAAAACAACTATGTGAAATGATCCCATTGAGTTCCAACTCCGCTATTGCCCCTATGTCTTCGAGCGTCTCATCACTTTGCTACTTGGCCGAAAGTTGATCAGATTGGTTAGCACCGTCCGAGCTTGATAGTCGATACTGAAGTCTAGTTGCAAGATGGTCCAATGAGACATAGTGGTACGCTTTATATCCCTAATTTTTCCTGGACTGCCCTTTCGGGTTTTTAGTCCACCGGGATACCTTTTTTTGCCCAAGCCGCCTTTTCAGGTTTTCGAATTGCCGGGTGTACAGATTTTTCATTTTCATCCCTTACTTTTGCCTGAACCCTTTTGGTTCGCCGGGAAGCCCTTATTTTTGCCTAGGTCAGTCAACCTAGCGGGTCTTTTAATTAGGCGTAGTATTTTTTCACTATGTCTGCATTAACAGGGTGAGGAAGGTCGTCACCGTCCATGGTGGTTAGAATCATAGCTCCAGCTGAAAAAATGTTCTTAACCACAAATGGCCCTTCGTACGTGGGGGTCCATTTCCCCCTGGGATCACCTTGCAGCAGTATGATGAGCTTGATCACTAGATCCCCGACTTGATATTCTTGACGCCTGACTTTCTTGTTAAAAGCCTTGATCATTCGCTTTTGATACGTCTGACCATGGCAGATAGTAGTAAGTCTCTTTTCATCGATTATATTTAACTGATCAAGTTGGGTTCGGATCCAGTCGTCTTTGTTCAAACCCGCATCCTTCATAATCCTAAGAGAAGGTATCTCGACTTCGATGGGTAGGACTGCCTCCATGCCATATACCAGAGAATAAGGGGTTGCCCCCGTCGATGTCCGTGCCGAGGTACGGTACCCAAGAAGAGAAAATGGTAACATCTCATGCAAGTCTTTGTATGTCACCGCCATCTTCTGTACAATCTTCTTGACGTTCTTGTTTGCTGCTTCAACAGCGCCATTCATCTTTGTCCGGTAGGGAGAAGAATTATGGTGTTGTATCTTGAACTGTTTACAGAGCTCGGTAATCATTGTGTTGTTGAGATTCGTACCATTGTCAGTAATAATTATCTCTGGCACACCATATCGACAAATCAGATTATGTCGGATAAACCGCGCCACGAAGTTCTTGGTTACGGTAGCAAAGAATGCTGCCTCAACCCACTTCGTGAAGTAATCGATGGCTACTAGGATGAAGCGATGACCATTAGAAGCGGTGGGCCTGATTTCTCCAATCATGTCGATGCCCCACATTGCAAAGGGCCACAGAGCTGTCAAGACGTTTAAGGGGACCAGAGGCACATGTACCTTATCAGCATAGATTTGGAACTTAAGACAAGTTCGAGAGTGTTGATAATAATCGGCTTCCATAGTGGACCAGTAGTATCCTTCCTGTAGGATCTTCTTAGCCATGGTGTGTCCACTGGAATGGGTTCCGAAGGTGCCTTCATGTAGATCTGTCATGATCCTCTCTACTTCGCTCTTGTCTACATAGCGTAGTAGCGTGGAGTCATGGTTGCGTTTATAAAGGATTCCATTACTGAGGAAGAATTTTGCAGCGAACCTTCTCAGAAACTTCTTATCGTTAACAGATGCCCCTTCGGGATACTCTTGAGCCTCGAGATACCTTTTGACTTCGTGAAACCAGGGTTTGTCTGCCACTTCTTCGGTATCGATTTCACAGCAGTGTGCTGGTTCATCCAACCTCTCAATGGTGATTTGGGGAGATTCATTGTCCCACCTGACCTTGAACATTGACGACATAGTAGCTAGCGCGTCCGCTAACTGATTCTCTTCTCGTGGGAAATGTTCAAAGGTGATCTCTTCAAAATGCGGCAGCAGTGTCAGTACATACTCTTTGTAAGGAATAAGGTTCGGGTGCTTCGTATCCCACTCGCCTTTGATCTGACTTATCACCAAATCGGAATCCCGAATACACTCAAGAACTTGATCCTAAGGTCAATAGCAGCTCTAGGACTCATGATACATGCTTCATACTCTGCCATGTTGTTGGTACAGTTGAAGCATAATCGGGCAGTGAATGGAGTATGACAGCCCTCAGGAGATATGATTATGGCGCCAATACCATTACCCAGTGCGTTTGAGGTTCCATCAAAATACATAGACCATAGGGATCCTTCCTCGGGTCCTTCATCCGGTCCAGGTTCTTCACAGTCGGTTACCAACATGATATTCTCACCCGGGAACTCGAAATTCATGGACTGATAGTCGTCCACAGCCTGATGTACCAAATGATCTGCTAACACACTTCCCTTGATTGCTTTTTGGGTTGTGTATTAGATGTCGTATTCGGTTAAGATCATTTGCCACCTTGCTATCCTTCTGGAGAGAGCGGGCTTCTCGAAAATGTACTTAATCGGATCCATCTTCTATATCAACAAGGTAGTGTGGGTCAGCATATACTGTCTTAGTCGGCGAGCAGCCCATGCCAAAACGCAACAAGTTTTCTCGAGCAATGAGTATCTTGTCTCACAGTCGGTAAACTTTTTGCTAAGGTAGTATATTGCGTACTCTTTTCGACCAGACTCGTCATGTTGCCCCAGCACACACCCCATTGAATTGTCTAGCGCTGTTAGGTACAAAATCAAAGGTCCTCCTTCAACCAGAGGCATCAAAATTGGTGGTTCTTGAAGGTATTCCTTGATTCTTTTGAAATCGGCATGGCATTCATCATTCCACTTTACCACTTGATCTTTATTCAGCTTGAAGATTAGGCGTCCCAAGAAACCTCTAACCTCCTTTTCTGTACGGGGAACCAACATCTCTTGTATGGCTTTTACCTTCGCAGGGTCTACCTGAATACCCTTGTCACTGACGATAAACCCCAAAAGCTTACCGGACCTCACCCCAAAGGTGCACTTGTTTGGATTCAACCTCAACTTGTATATCTTCAACCTGTCAAACAATTTTTGCAGATGATCAAGGTGCTCTTCTTCGGTTTGAGACCTGGCGATCATGTCATCCATATAAACCTCTATCTCATGGTGAATCATGTCGTGGAACAAAGCGACCATGGCGCGCTGATAAGTGGCCCCATCATTCTTCAACCCGAAAGGAATCACCTTGTAACAGAAAGTGCCCCACTGTGTAATGAAGGTTTTCTTCTCCATGTCTTCAGGAGCCATCTTGATCTGGTTGTAGCCAGAGAAACCATCCATGAAGGAGAAGATTTTGTGTTGCACGGTGTTGTCAACCAAAACATCAATGTGAGGAAGAGGAAAGTCATCCTTGGGGCTTGCCCTGTTCAGATCTCTATAATCCGCACCTTACTGTCCTTCTTAGGTACTGGGACGACGTTAGCAACCCATTATGGGTAGGAAGTGACAACTAGGAACCCAGCGTTGAACTACTTCATAACTTCCACTTTGATCTTCTCTGACATTCCGGGACACATACGAAGGACCTTCTACTTTACCGGAGGGCAATCTTCATTGGTCGGCAGACGATGAACCACAATATCAGTGTCTAAACCTGGCATGTCTTCATATGACCAGGAAAAGATCTCAACATAGTCGTGCAACATCTGTATCAACCTCTGTTTGACGTTAAGCTCCAAATTTGCACCTATTTTAACCTCTTTTCTATCTTCCTCAGTACCCAAGTTCACTGTCTCAACTGGCTCTTCATGAGGTTGTATGGCCCTCTCTTCCTGCTGTAGTAGTCTAGCAAGCTCCCCAGGCATCTCAAAATCTTCCTCACCTTCGTCCTCGGCTTGGTTGATCAGATTTTTGAAGTCATAATAAGAAGTAGCAGAACTGTTATCAATGGGATCCATAGTGGATATGGATCTGCAGTTTGATACGTGAGTGTGTGTAAGAGCATAACTGTATTTTAAAAAGCAGGAAAGAAAAAACAGAGAACACAAAATTTGTATACAAGAACATCCAATGCTTTATTGATGACATGTAAAGATGACATATAATATCCCTCACAAATAGAATCGTTGTGTCCCGGGCAAGACACAAGGCCATAAAGTTTAAATTTTTTATTACAAGCTCAGAAAACAAATAAGACAATTACTGCGGAATGAAAGAAACTGCTATAAAATCTATGGCCGTCCAATTACTAGGTCCACCGTTGGTAGTTGGGTAGATCCAACTTTCAATGTCACAGTCTTCCTTTCTATCTTCAATGGCGTTAACCCCACGATTGCCGATGCGTAGGGGAGGTCCTCCAGCCCGAGCACGTCGAATAGCCCTTTGAGCCCCTTCTTCAACTACGGCCCTGGCGTTCTTGAGAGAAGCCATCTTCAGAGGAGGTTTGTTACTGGTAGTAGTTTCAATCGATGCCAAGATCTAAGGGACCTCTTAGAAGTTCTGACAAGGAGTTTCTATGAATTCCCCGTCCATCTCTACGTACCAGAAGGAATTGAGGTGGCTCACCATATACTCCTCTTTACCCCGCACAATCTTCCCTTTTACCGGATACTTCAACATTTGGTGTAATGTGGAAGTAACTGCCCCAACCTCGTGGATCCAAGGACGACCCAACAAACAAGAATACGACGGCCTGATGTCTATCACATAGAAGGTGGACTCAAAGGTTTGAGATCCCACTCTGACCGGGATGTCCACCTCCCCATGCACCATTCTTTTCGATCCGTCAAAAGCCCTTACCACAATGTTACTAGGCTTTAAAGTCAAACCCTCGCAATCTAATCGGTCCAATGCCTTCTTAGGAAGAACATTCAGCAAAGACCCAGTATCTACCAACACATGAGCCATAGTGGTGCCCCTGCATTCAATCGAGACATGCAGAGCATCGTTATGCTTCCTTCCCTTCGATGTCAAGTCTGCATCTGAAAAACCCAGCCCATTATCAACAGTCAGGCTAGCCACGCAATCTTTAAATTGATTAGCTGAAGTCTCTTACGGAACATGCGCAGTTTTGAGGAATGCAATCAAAGCCTGTGCATGGGCCTCGGAGCACAACAACAGGGATAAAATTGATATCTTTAATGGGGTCTGCCCCAGCTGCTCGACCATATTGTAGTCACTCTTTTAATTATTTTCAATATTTCCTCTATCTCTTGCTTCGAGGCTTCTACGACAACTTTTCTAGGCGCCTCCGTCCGGGCAGGCTCGCCTATGATTTCTTTACCTCGGGTCCTAGATGACTCGTCGGCGAGAGTGATAATTAGAGTAAACACAGGAGTAGTAGTTGATGTACCAGCAGGAGTAGTAGACAAAATAACAATAGGCCTCTTGACAGTCTTAGGGGAAATCTCGGGAGAGAATACCCTTCCACTTCGGGTAACCTTGCTGGTCCCGATAATGTTATCAATATCAGGATCAGCCTCTTCATTTTTCAGATCTTGTTTGATGCCATGATAGTACACATCAGCGCCATAATGCCAGGGGACAACTTTGTCCGAGGCATACGGGACAGGACCAGGAACAACGATTATTAGCGAAGCGATTCTTTGAGCAGATGTAATCCTAACAGGTCTTCTCGAGGAGACCTTGGAAGGATTGGCGGAAATGGTTATAATGGCAATGTCTTCAGATGGAGCAACAGGAACCAAAGTTTTCTTGAAAAAAATTTCTTTGCTGTCCATCAGGCGTTGGACACCTGACTTTAGCAAATGGCAACCAGAAGGAAGAAATGAACACATGTGGCAACCTTCACCACAACCCGAAAATAAACCGGCCAATAGAAAATTCTTCTTCACAGTCATGAGAGGAATAGAAACTTTATCCACCAAGGTCACAAACAAGTCGGTATCAACAACATTAATTCCACGACCGTGCTTAGGCATGGGAGCACTTATGACATTGGGCTTTTCCGGAGCATCGAACTCAATTTCCTTGGCTTCGATCAGATCTTGTACCTTATTTCTTAGGGACCAACAGTCATTGGTGTCGTGGCCAGGACTTTCAGAATGATAGGCACACCGAGCATTTGGATTATATCGGGGAGATGTGGTATTCGGATTCTTGGGAGCCTCTTTCAAGGTCGCCAAGTTGGAACTCAGCAGATGGGATAGAACTTTAGCCAGTGTCATGTTAATTTGGGTAAACTTCTGTTGTGGTCTTTCCACCCTTGGTTGATTGTTGCATTGTGGAGCGGCCGCAGGCCTAGGTATCATTACAGCACTTACTGTCTGACGATGTTCAGCTCTGTTTTGGCCCCTAGGGCCGTAGATGGCACTGGCTTCTTTTTTAGTAGCAAAAGTCTTCTTTATCGAACTCGAAGAAGCATCTCTATGTATCTTGTCGCTTCGAATCCCAGCTTCTACTCTTTCTCCAATCAAGATTAGCTCGGTGAAACCAGTTGACGAGCTGTCGATCAAATGATTAAAGAATGGACTAGATAACGTCTCCAAAAACATATCAACCAACTCCCTATCAGACAACGGGGGTTGGACTCTTCCAGCCAAGTCTCTCCACTTCTATGCATAGTCCTTAAAGCCTTCACTCGCCCCCATGGACATACTCTATAGTTGAGTACGAATAGGAGTAAGTTCGGTGTTATACTGGTACTGCTTATAGAAAGCAGCAGCCAGATCTTCCCAATTTCGGACATTGGCTCTCTCCAGTTGGTAGAACCATTCAAGCTAAGTCCCTCACAAACTATCTTGAAAGAAATGAACCCACAAATTTCTATCAGCGGTGTGGGGCTGGATCTTTCTGACATAAGAGCGGAGATGGAGTTTTGGGCAGGACACCCCATCATACTTTGCAAACATTGGAGCTTTGAACTTCTGCGAGATGACCACTCCCGAAACCAATTCCAATTCTTTGAAATCCAGCCCAGGTATCCTCTAGACTTCCATAGCACTCAAGCGATCTTCCAACTGCTTGTATATATCCTTAGTGGGAGGATACTGCTCATCATTGTAGTCGGTATCATTGTCAGAAACTTCAGGACTGGGATCCTTCTCCCTTGTCTCTTCTTCTTGATGCTCCCCTTCCTTGGATGAAGAGGTCAAATCGACTTGTTGCTTCAATGGCCCTCTAAACCTTCTGCCCATATTCAGAATACCGACAACCTTTTTCTTTTTCTTTTTCTCTTTCAGGATGAGGGCTTTCAGATCCTCCTGCCCTTTTGCCAGATTTATGAACATTTGCTGGAACTGGGCATTTTGTGCCTGAAGGTCCTTGATGCTTTGTTCGGAAGACATTTCTGCTGAAATAAACAGCTAAGCAGATGAGAAACCTGTAATGGTACCTGTACATGCAATGTTATGAATGGGATGCGCATGCAATGATTTCAAAGACTTTGGGAAATTTAAATTTACAAACCAAAATGAAACAAAGATTTTATTAGTTGAATTCAAAGTTCAAATGCCTTTTAGGCGTTACAATTAAAAACAAATCTAAAACTAGAAAAAAAAATCAAAATTCCCATGGATGCTTCCTCTTCGTGTCGAGATAGACATTGAGCCCTCTTTCCTCATGGAGCTGCTTTGTGAGCTCTAAAACCTTCCTCTCCTGGGCATAGAACTGATTCCTGTAAGTATCCCGCTCTTTCTTGAATTGAATCTAAGACCTCTATAATTCTCCAAGATCAGTGGGCATATCAGGATAGAGAACCGTGTAAGGAATACCCCCTTCAGTAGTGGGTTCCACAATCACTGGTAAAACGGGCATATAGGGCATCATAAGTTTCTGGGCACGAGCTCATACCCATTGGAGGTAAGGTTCCATAGGAATGGAAGCCTTTGGCCCGAAAGCCTTGACGCCAGATCTGTTTACCATGCCCCAAGCTCGTATGAACCTTTGGCAATACATTTGAACATCATCATCATAGTTGAATACAATGCCTTTGATAAGTAACTCATGGGGACCATCCCTTCGAGCGTAACCATATTATCTTAGAGCTAAACAAGGATTATAGGTTATACCCCCTCTGATGCCAAGTAATGGGACATTAGGGTACTCCCCACAGCGGTCAATAATAGCAATGTTTTCCATAGCTCGGGAACACCAGAGAATATCCATGTGAGCGAGTGACATTATCCTTTGTGACCAACCCAAACCTTCTTCATTCTTCAGTATGGACTTAGGGAGGTGAGAAATAAACCACCTAGACAACAATGGCATGCAACACATAAGAACCCCTCTTCTCTTCATGGTATGAGTGTGGAGAGCGTGCAAAATATCTCCGAGCAAGGTAGGCACAAGGTTGCGGGAGAGGAAGATCTTGATAGCATTCACATCTATGAATGAGTCCGGATTAGGGAATAGGACTAACTCATTGATTAAAAGAGCCAAGACCTCCTCAAAAGCCTGAAAATCCATATCATCCTAAAACAGTTGGGCCTTGTCTATCAGAAACTTAACTAGAAAACCCTTGACTCTGCTTCTTGTTTCCCAATTGGATACCATGTCGGCCCATTTCAGATGCAAAGCTAAGGCAATGACTTCTGGCTTAGGAACTTCTTCTAGACCTGTGAAGGGCAACTATTCAAGAATGGGTATATCCAGCAGCTAAGAGAATTCTTCCAAGGTAGGCACCAACTGATAGTCTGGAAAGGTGAAGCAGTGGTGCTTGGGATCAAATAACTGAAAGAGTAAACTCACCATCTTTTCATCAAAGTTTGAAGTAACCAGGTTGAGAAGTTGACCATGTCTCTTAGTGAACGCAAAAGTTTCAGAAACCCTTGATACTAGCTCTTTGAGTTGGGAAGGTATCTTTACAAAGCTGATTCATATAGTGTTTCTACAAACGGAAGCCATGATCTGCAAAACAGAACAAAGATAAATTCTCTTGGTCTTTGAAATGGTTAGTGCAATAAGAATGGATGCTATGTTATGATGCATGATGTCATGATAAACCACAGGTATAGCAAACACAAACAAATCACATCAAGTCCTTAGGTTTAAGGCCTGCATGAGGTTAAAGGTCATACCCTCTTGAAGTTTAGTTGGTTTCAAACTTGTCTTAAAAAGTAACCGGGTTCTAAGGGATCTCAATATCATTGACCATCCTTTATCGGGCATTATCTCAGCTCAAGCAATCTTTTCTTGCGGCCGAAACATCCCGAAAGTCTGATCTCAATGAGTGTAGCATCGAGTATCAACCAATCCTCAGATCCATATTGAGGTCGGCTATCTCACTACTTTCTAATGGCCAAGTTTGTTCAACTAAGCTTCTAAGGTCTGTTAGTGCTTCACGACACCACGCGGCGGCCCCGTATTCTCCTCGTTTCCCCATGAAGGATACCGGTACCAACCAAAGTGCCACACCAACATAGCCATCGCTTAAACCATATCAGTCTACGCCGTACAGTCTCTATGATCTATTGTTGTTTACCTAAAAAGTGCCCCCAGATCCGGGTGTAGGATCTTCAACAATACCCAAGCAAAACCCTTTAAGAATAAAGCAAACAAACAAGAAAGCAATTTTTAAAATGACCTAGATCCTAAGGTAAACCCCACTTTATCATCCCCAGCAGAGTCGCTAGTTCTGTGATACAGTGGCAGAACCGACTGTTAATACTGGTTTGCGTTTTGTATTCGCAAATATCGCGGTAAGTAAGAGTCGCCACCGACTTTTATTTTATCCAATCAGGAAAAGGAAAAAGAATATAAAAAACCTTTTTCGAGATGTTTGAGTACGGGGGTAGATTATAGAAAGGGAAGGTCTTAGCACCCTTTCTATCCATGGTTTTCCATGGGCTCTTAGGTACTTGCTAATTTTTTGAAATTTCTTGTGTGTGTATTTTTTGAAAAAGTTTTACTTCGTGATAACCCTTGTATCAGTCCTCAAGAGTGTGAGGAAGTTGTTTTTGAAAAATGTTTTGAAAGTGTTTGTGAAAAAGAGTTTTTATTGTTTTAAACAAGTACTTAAGAGTTTCTACCTACTCGAAAAAGATTATTCATTTTCTCATTTCCTTTAGACAACGCTATCCTACTATTAGTGAGTAGGTAGCCCTATCGTTGGATGTTGAGGGACTATCGAAAGGGACGCTATGGTCATCGAAGGCAACATGTAAAGATATCTTAGCATTCGAAGGGATTGTCATCATATAGGCAACATCGAGGGACAAGATCATTTTTCGTAGGCAACTCGAGGGACGTTAGGGACCATGATCTTTATGATGACTTTAGAATTAAGGGTCTTTGCTAAGACATCCCTACGTTCGAGGGAAATGACCATTATTTTCCGAGGCAACCAAGTGAGGTATACCCTAAGGGTGCATATGTGCAAGGTGTGTTATGTTCAATTATTTTAGTCTTGTGTTAAATTTACTAATGTTTGATTATTCTTGCCATACAATCCTATTAGTCATACATCTAGCAATTAATATTTGCAGTAATTTAAAAGTGCAAAAATATAAAACCTAACTATTACAAGACTTCGGGGAGGGGGATTATGAACATATCAAAAACTGGGGAAAAAAATAAATAAAAGTGGTAAAGGTCCTACTAATCATCTATTACATCCCAATATACAGTTACAATAATAAAACGAAGTGCGAAAGAATAATAACGCGCAAATTTGAAAAGACGTCTAAAAATCCTAAGATATAAAAAATCTTTTTGTTGTTTTTTGTTTTAATTTATAAAAGTGGTTTAAAAAAACAATTGATCTAGATCTATATTTTAAAAAAGTTAATTATTAAAGAAACATGAAATTTAAATAAAAGAAATTAATTCTATGTTTTTTTGGTATTTTTGTTACGAAAAGGAAAATGAATTAAAATGAAATTAAACCTAAGTTCTATTAATTTTAATTTAAAAAAAGAAGTTAAAGTGATTAGTTAATTAATTTACCAAAATAAAATTTAATTAAGAAAAAATACTAAATCTATTTTTATGTGATTTTTATATTTGTTTATTGATTAGAATAAAAAAAAGGATTAAAAGAAATAAATAAAATGAATAAAACAAGAAATAAAGACGGGCCTAGTAGCAAAAGTAAACAGGGGGTGCAATCATCAGAAACCCCTAGGCCCGAATCTTCGAAAGCTTCATGCTCTAACCATGGTGTTTTCAGATTCTTGCATGGAACATCTGATTCAACCATCCATAACTGTTCTATATAAACTCAAACAAAACGTTAGCATGCCATGAAATGTGATTAAAATTAGAGATTCGAAGTTTAAAATTTTACCAAACCGGTGTTGTCAAATGGGGGCGTGTGATGGATTGCTCTTGGGCCTTGTAAGACTCCTGAGGACTTCAAGAGGATGGTTTGAGGATTGATGTCAATTGAGAGAGACCGGAACCTTGAGATATGACTTGCACCAATTCTTTGATTTCTGGAAAGCTTTTTGAAGAGTTTTTAGAGAGATTTTTGAGAGCTTTTTAGAGAGGAATTTCATGTCTTTCAAGCTTGTATGGCTCTATATTTATAGAGGAGAATGAGGAGACAAGAAAGCATGGGAAGAATCTCCCTCATAATGTTGTGTTTTAAGACCATGATCAAAATTTGAAAAAAAATGCCATATTTGATGAGTTTATGCCATTTTCACATGTGGATGAACCTGGACATATTTGAAGGGTTATTTCACGAAATCAATTGACATAAACCAGCATAAAACTTGCCCAAAATGGATTCACATCAAAATTTACATTATTTCTATTATTTATTTATTTAATTCTGAATTTTAATGAATAAAATATCAAAATAAATAGCATAAATAGTAGAAAAATGTATGGGTGGGCTTAGAGGTCGTGGACCATGTCAGGAATGAGTTTCAAACTTGAAAAGATAGGCCCATTTGGAAAAAATCCAAGTTTGGTCAATATTTGCTTCATGCATTTTTCAAAAATTGGCCAACTTTGACAATGCATATCTCTCTCAATTTTAACCCTATGAGGGTGTTATCGAACTTTTTAGAAAGCTTAGGATGTCCCTGAAGCAACCTCTTTGGTTTCATCTCAATTGGATCTTCCATGTTCATGTAAGAAGCTTTTACCCAAAAGGTATTTTTGTTGACTTTTGAAAAGGACCTATAATGTCTGAATTCATATCTTTTCATGAGTGCATTTCTTGAACTTGAGGGATGAAGATGAGTTGTAGGTAATTGGATTCTATTAAAAATGAGCCTTGGATGAGAAATTTCTGATAAAGTATGAGAAAGTTATGTCTGGACAAAGTTTGGTTGACTTTTCCTATAGGAACCTTAATTTAGCAACTTTTGAGTTTTGATGAATTAGGAGAATTCCTTGAGGAATCATGATCAACCCTTGATCAAATGATGGATATCACTTCAAAATGTTTATTTTGACCAAAAATCTTGAAGTTTGACTGTATGTGGGTCACAATTGACTTTTAACCTAGTATAGTTGATTTTCAGGCATTTGAGCAGTTGACTGAGCAAACTTCTCGTGCAAGGCATGAAACTTGCCATGGATGATATTGAGGACATATTAGGGCAATGTAAACCACTTAGGACCCTTGGAAACTCAAACATCTTTATGAGGAGTGAAACCCTAATTTGAGGCTCATTGTCTTAGGAGGAGGATTTGTCTGGTCAATCCTTAGGTATCCTTGGGCAAGCTGAGGACCTCTAGAAGCATGTTTTGAATAAAATGAGAGGGAAAATTTTGGGGTACAACACCAGTATTTGTATGTCACCATCATCTTTTGTATAATCTTTTTGATGTTCTTGTTAGCCGGTCAATATCTCCATTCATCTTCGGCCGGTAGGGAGAAGAGTTATGATGTTGTATCTTAAATTGCTTACAAAGTTCGGTGATCATTGTATTATTGAGATTTGTACCATTGTCCGTGATAATTCTCTCTGGCACACTGTACCGACAGATCAGGTTATGCCTTATAAACCGCGCCACCATGTTCTTGGTCACGATAGCAAAAGAGGCAACTTCAACCCACTTTGTGAAGTAATCGATAGCTACCAGGATGAAGCGATGACCATTGGAAGCAGTAGGCCTGACTTCTCCGATCATGTCAATGCGCCACATTGCAAAGGGCCACGGAGCTGTCAAGACATTCAAAGGAACCATAGATACATGCACCTTATCAGCATAAATTTGGCACTTATGACAGGTTCGGGAGTGTTGATAACAATTTGCTTCCATAGTGGACCAGTAGTATCCTGCCCGTAGGATCTTCTTAGCCATGGTATGTCCACTGGAATGGGTTCCGAAGGTACATTCATGTAGATGGGTCATAATCCTCTCTGCTTCTCTCTTGTCTACACACCTCAGTAAGGTAGAGTCATGGTTACGCTTGTAGAGGATTCCATTATTGAGAAAGAATTTCGTAGCGAACCTTCTCAGAAACTTCCTATCATTGACAGATGCCTCTTCGGGATACTCTTGAGTCTCGAGGTACTTCTTCACTTCATGAAACCGGGGTTTATCTGCTACCTCTTTGGTATCCATCTTGCAGCAGTGTACCGGTTCATCCAACCTCTCAATGGTGATTCAGGGAGCTTCGTTGTCCCACCTGACCTTGAACATAGAAGACATGGTAACTAGTGCGTCCGCTAACTGATTTTCCTCTCGTGGGAAATGTTCAAAGGTCACTTCCTCAAAGTGTGGGAGAAACGTCAGTACGTGCTCTCTGTATGGGATGAGATTCGGATGTTTCGTATCCCATTCTCCTTTGATCTGACTTATCACTAAAGATGAATCCCCAAATACATTTAAGAACTTGATCCTGAGGTCGATAGAAGCTTTGAGACCCATGATGCAGGCTTCATACTCTGCCATATTATTAGTGTAGTTGAAACATAGTCGGGCAGTGAAAGGAGTATGACAGCCCCCAGGAGATATGATTATGGCGCCAATGCTATTACCGAGTGTGTTCGAAGCTCCATTAAAAACCATGGTCCATCGGGATCCTTCCTCAGGTCCTTCATCTGGTCCAGGTTCTTCATAGTCAGTCACCAACAAAATTTTCTCGTCCGGGAACTCAAAATTCATGGACTGGTAGTCATCCACGGCCTGATGAGCCAAATGATCGACCAATACACTTCCCTTGATTGCTTTCTGGGTTGTATATTGTATATCGTATTCAGTTAAGATCATTTGCCATCTCACTATTCTTCCGGAGAGAGCGGGCTTCTCAAAGATGTATTTGATTAGATCCATCTTAGATATCAACATAGTAGTGTGGGTCAGCATATACTGTCTTAGTCGGTGAGCAGTCCATGCCAAAACGCATCAAGTTTTCTCGAGCAGTGTGTATCTTGTCTCACAGTTGGTAAACTTTTTGCCAAGGTAGTATATTGCATGCTCTTTTTGACCAGACTCGTCATGCTGCCCCAGCACACACCCCATTGAATTATCTAGCACTGTTAAGTACAATTTCAAAGGTCTTCCTACAATCAGAGGCATCAGAATTGGTGGTTCTTGAAGGTATTCCTTGATTCTTTCGAAAGCAGTCTGGCATTCGTCATTCCACTTTACCACTTGATCTTTCTTCAGAAGCTTGAAGATAGGATCACAAGTAGCAGTTAGATGTGAAATGAACCTGGCGATATAATTTAAGCTTCCCAAGAAACCTCTAACTTCCTTCTCTGTACGGGGAGCCGGAATCTCTCATATGGCCTTTACCTTTGCGGGGTCTACCTGAATACCCTTGTCACCGATGATGAACCCTAGAAGCTTACCAGACCTTACCCTGAAGGTGCACTTGTTCGGATTTAGCCTCAGCTTGCATGTCTTCAACCTGTTAAACAGTTTTATAGATGGTCGAGGTGCTCTTCTTCGGTTTGAGACCTGGCTATCATGTCATCAACATAAACCTCGATCTCATGGTGAATCATATCATGGAACAAAGCGACCATGGCTCGCTGGTAAGTTGCCCCAGCATTCTTCAACCCAAAAGGCATCACCTTGTAACAGAAGGTGCCCCACTGTGTGATGAAGGTTGTCTTCTCCATGTCTTCAGGAGCCATCTTGATCTGGTTATAGCCAGAGAAACCATCCATGAAGGAGAAGATTTTGTGCTGCACGGTGTTGTCAACCAAAACATCAATATGGGGAAGCGGGAAGTCATCCTTGGGGCTTTCCCTATTCAGGTCTCTATAATCTATACACATCTATACCTTGTCGTCCTTCTTAGGTACTAGAACGATGTTAGCAACCTACTGCGGATAGGAGGTGACAACTAATAACCCTGCGGCAAACTGCTTCATGACCTCTGCCTTTATCCTCTCTGACATTTCAGGGCGCATACGGTAGACCTTCTATTTAACCGGAGGACAATCTTCTCTAGTCGGCAGATGGTGTACCACGATATCAGTGTCTAAACCAGGCACACCTTCATATGACCAGGCGAAGATCTCAACATAGTCGCGCAATATCTGTATCAGTCGCTGTTTGATCTTAGTCTCCAGATTTACGCTGATTTTAACTTCTTTTCTGTCCATCTCCGTGCCCATGTTTATTGTCTCAACTGGCTCTTCATGAGGTTGTATAGCCCTCTCTTCCTGTTATAATAATCTAGCCAGTTCTCCAGGCACGTCACAATCGCCCTCACCTTCGTTCTCGGCTTGGTTGATCGGATTTTCAAAATCATAACTGGCAGTATCAGAATTGTTATCAATGGGATCCAGAGTGGATATGGATCTACAGTTTGATACGCGAGTGTGTGTAAGAGCATAATTGTACTGATAAAGTAAAAAATAGAAAAGAAAAACAGAGAGCGCAAAATTTATATGCAAGGAAAGTCCAATTCTTTATTGATGACATATGAAATGACATATAATAACCCTCGCAGATAGAAACATTGTGCCTCGGGTAAGACACAAGGCCAAAAAGTTAAAGATTGTTTATTACAAATTCAGAACACAAGTAAGACAATTACTACGGAATAAAAGAAGCTGGTATGAAATCTCTAGTCGTACAGTTACTCGATCCACCGTTGGTAGTCAGGTAGATCCAGTTGTCAATGTCAAAGTCTTCCTTACTGTCTTCAATAGCGTTGACCCCACGATTGCTGATGTGTAGGGGAGGTCCTCCAGCTCGAGCGTTTCGAACAGCCCTTTGAACTCCTATAGTAAAGCCCAAACCAAATTTGTCAGTTTTGTGAGTAAAATCAGGAGGCTTTCCCCAATTGGTACACCCATCCTCTTCGACCACTGCTCTGGCGTCCTTGAGAGAAGCCATCTTTGGAGGAGGTTTGGTGCTGGTGGTAGTCTCGGTTAACGCCAAAATTTGGGGAACCTCTTCAAAGTTTTGACAAGGAGTCTCTATGAATTCCCCATCCATCTCCACATACCTGAAGGAGTTCAGATGGCTCACCATATACTCCTCTTTGCCATGCACAATGACAATCTTCCCTTTCACTGGATATTTCAGCATTTGGTGCAGTGTAGAAGTAACAGCCCCATCTTCATGGATCCAAGGACGACCCAACAAACAAGAGTATGATGGCCTGATGTACATCACGTAGAAGGTGGACTCAAAGGTCTGAGATCCTACCTTAATAGGGATGTCCACCTCCCTGTGCACCATTCTCTTCGACCCGTCAAAAGCCCTTATGTTGTACCCCAAAATTTGCCCTCCCATTTCATCAACATTTTCTCATCACCAGACTCTTGGAACTGAAGATCAAGCTAGGGTTTGCTCTGCTCAAGACACCTCCTTGCACTGTTGACCTAAATTAGGGTTTGAGTTTGCACATTGGTATTTTGGCCTACAATACCCAAATTGACTTTCATACTTCATGTTGGACTCACAAGTTTGTCCATACCAAGTTTCAAGCCTTGATTCAAATTTTTGTCCAGTCAATTGGACAGTTGACCTAGAAATCAACTGTATTAGGGAAAAAGTCAACTGGGGCCAATTGACAGTCAAACCTCATGATTTTTGACCCAATTCAACATAATAAACTCATATATGTCATTTGATCAAGTTTGGATCATAATTCCACAAGAAATTTGATCAGATCACCAAAAGGGCAAAATGGTCATTTTTAGGGTTTTGACTGCACAAAGGCAATTTTTGACTGATTGACCCAGCCAATGGCAAATCAAGATCACACATGGACTCAAGGACTCAATGACATTGTCTTGACCCATTCAACAAGTTCAAAAGATCTCAAGTGCATAGGATTGACAAATGAATTTTTCAGTCAACTGATCAAAATTTGACTGTACACTGAAAGGTCAAACTTTGACTTTTTGGTAAAATCAAGTGCCAAGAGTTATTTTTCATCAAGACATGTCAAATTATGAAACTTGTTCATAAAGAAACCCAAAAATGCAAATTAGGGTTTAAAATGAAAAAATTTCATAACTTAGAATTTTTCTAAGTTATAAATTTTTTCTTATTTTTTCCTAACTTTGTCCCATTTTTCATCAAGATGCAAATGGATTCAAACAAAACTTGCAACATGAAAGTTGTAGTCCATAACAAATTCAACAACTTTTATTCACAAAGTTTTCTCAAAAGAAGCTTGTAGCTCAAGTTATGATTTTTGGAACAAGGGTACCTAAAACTTTTAACTTAGAGAAAATTTGCCCTAATCTAGGCAGGATTTTGACCCATCTTCTTGGCCACTTTTCACATAGTTCCACTTGGAATTTCAAGTTTCATTGCAAAGGTGGATTATATTACATGTTCCAAGCTTTCCAAATTGTCCAAGAACTCCTCAAACACCATTGTGGTTAGAGAGAATCGAATGCTTGAAGTTGGCAAAAACTCACTTTTGTCCATGGCCCATACATGTTCATACCAATTTGCAATTCTGATCTAGCTAGCTTGGTTCACCATTACAGGCCTCAAAACCAATTTGTACTCCTTAATTTAATGCATATCCATTGAATTAAGGTATTGTCTTGGTCATTAGGGCATTATACACTAGTTTAAGCCTTAAAAGGAAAAAGCAACAATGCCATTTTTGCCTAAACTTCACTTTATGTCAAAACCAAATCCTTGAGGCATGGGGCCAGATATTTGAGGCAGGATCAAATCCACTAATTCCAGTAACCAAGAGCACAATGTGCAGCATGATATAGGGCTGGCACAAGCCTGCATTGGGAGGACACACACTCTTGCTTGAAAAAGAAGAAAAGTTGCAAAACATACCCATCTCTAACATCTGTTGAAACAAGCTTACACAAACCTTGTAGACAAGTTCCATACCTCCCAACAAGCCTGAAACACGACCCCTTTGCCTCTCAAACTCCCTTGTACACAGAATCACTATTTTTCTACAAAACAGAGCAAGTTCTGCATTTTGCAAGCCATAACCAAATTCCATCGTGCGTTTTGTCTAAAGATAGTTCAAACACCTTCCAATCAACTCACTTGAACTATCCCAGGCCCCCATTGCAAGCTGTAACATCTCTAACCCACTTTGCCATTTTTGTTTCAAAGCTCTGCAGGTTGAGTTCTACAACACGATTCAAGCTGTTTCAAAACAAGCCAAGCATTGGAAAAGCTTCCTTGGATCTCAGGCAAGCTCAAAAGAAGCTCAAACACCATTAAAGGTTGCTACATTGTCCAGCTCGAAGTCAACTGAAACAGGTATTTCATGGACTTCTATCTCTCTATCTAGGAATGGTTAATCTTAGGTTTGTGAATGAGATATGTTGTACTCATAGCCCTGAAGCCATACATATGCTTAGTTTTCATTTATATTAATCGTGTTAAGAGAATTTCACTCATGAACTTTCTGAAAAAACTAGGTTAGAAATTAGGGCCAGAGAAATTCTCTCTGGTCTTTGAGAGTTAATCCAAGTTTTTTATATGGTTGAATTCGTTGTTTAATTCTCTACAATGTTCACGTTATGAGTTTTGTCAAAAGATCAAAGAATCAGGAGTTACAGTTTGGTACATAGCGCGCGCAGGTTTGTTCAAAGGAAGAAGAAGAAGTGGATTCTGGACTGGGCCTGGTTCCTTTTGCTTTTGATACCCCTTTGTTCAGTTTACACCCCCTGGCCCATTTGTTTGAATTTTTGTCATTTTGCTATTTTTATTTTTTATTCTGACTTTATTATTTTTTGTCTAAATATAAAAAATGCCGAAAAATTATTTTCTATATTTTTCATATTTATTAGATATTTATTTTTTATTTTACTAGTATAAGTATGTAAATAAACTATTTCCTTTTATTAAAAACTCAAAAATAATACAAAAAATATACTTATCTTCATTTATTATTTTTATTTACACTTGAAAATATTTTCTAGAATATACACATTTTTTGTAAATAATTAATTTCTATTTTTGTATATTTGATATATTTAATACACATATATATACTTATATACTTTATCTTATTAAATAATTAGGTCAAAAATATAAAAATATCATATTTTTACTTTTATTAATATTTTACACTAAAAAACATCTTTTTGTAATATACTTTTATTTTGTGTATAAATTAATATATTATTGTATATAATTAATAAATAATATTGTTTTTTTTAGAATTAGGGTTTTGCCTTAAAATATCATATAATTAAAATTGACTTTATCTTTATTATTTTTTACTTGACATCAAGAAATATACTTTTTACATACATAAAAAACCTTTTTCTTTGCATAATATATTTTATTTGACTTTTATTTATTTGTATTTTATTCCATTTATTGTACATTTAAATATTGCCTATACATTCGATTTGGTTGTAATAACTTAGAATTTAATTTCTTGTAAAATACCCCCAATTCAAATTTGTACCCCCTGCCTATATCATGTTGTAATAGTGTAGCATTTAAATTCTCGCACATTTAAAAGCTTTCAATTATGCCATGCTTAGACCTAGGGTTTGTATGCAAATAAAATCAACGGTTAGTTTGACCTAATCCAAGATAAATATGCATGAAAAACAAACACAATGCACACTTGCACCCCTAGGGTTACAATCCACTTGTTGCCTTCAAAAATGGGCCATGGTTGCATGTTGAGTACTTTGGCAAAACAAAAACAAACAAAAAGATCATAGTCCCTCGATGACGCTATCTGAGTTGCCTAAACAAAATGATCAAGTCCCTCAAGGAAATTGCCAAAAATACTTGACACCATTGCTATCATGGTCTATACGATGACCCGCGCCTGTCCCATTAACATCCTAACACAAAGTTGTTCACCAAATACAATGGTGAAACAACACTGTTAAAAGGGTTAAAACATAAGAAAGATCTTTGAGTAAAAATAGGGTAGATAGCTCTTAGTTACTTGATCAAAAGCTTGCAAAAACATCCTTGCTATTTCTTTCAAAACACACTTCACCACACAATTTCAAAACCCTACTTTCAAACATTGAAAACTTTTCAAAAGACAAAAACACCTTTGTATACATTCAAACAAGAATCATTACAAAGGTTGCCACAACGATGACCTCTTTTTAAAATATCTTTCAAAACCACACACAAAACACCATTTCAAACAATTGAAGAGCACCATTTCAAACAATTGAAAATCAAAGCAAGTGATCTAAGCAAGTAACTAAGAGCCCATGGATAACCATGGATAGAAAGGGTGCTAATACCTTCCCTTTCTATAATCTACTCCCCGAACCCAAGAAAACATCTCAAAGGTCTTTCCTGTGCTTTTTGACCTTTCCTTAGGATAAAATAAAAAGTCGATGGCGACTCTTGCTAAACCGAAACATTTGCGAACACAAACACAAAATCCCAAGTCAGTTCTCCCACCGTATCACACCTTACCACAATATTACTAGGTTTTAAAGTCAAGCCTTCATAATCCAGCCGATCAAGAGCATTCTTAGGCAGAACATTCAGTGAAGACCCAATATCCACCAGCACATGAGCCATAGTGGTACCCCTGCATTCGATCGAGACATGCAGAGCATCATTGTACTTTCTCCCTTTTGGAGTTAAGTCAACATCTTAAAAATCCAGCCCATTGTCAGCAGTCAAGCTGGCCACACAGTCTTTGAATTGATCGACTGAGGTTTCTTGCGGCACATGCGCAGTCTTGAGGAATGCAATCAAAGCCTTTGCATGGGCCTCGGAACATAATAGCAAAGACAACATCGATATCTTCGAGAGGGACTGCCCCAACTGCTCGACCATATTGCAGTCGCTCTTTTTGATTATTTTAATATTTCCTCTATCTCTTGCTTAGAGGATTCCATACACCATCCTACATCCTGACATGCCAACATCATGGGAAGAAATGCAAAAGAGTTGGATCCAACTCAAGGAAGAATGAGATACTTTTGAAGCCAGCTTCTATGCCACTGAGAAGAAGGTTTTAGAGCTTACCCACCGACTTCATGAGGAGGAAACTCTCAACACTTACATCGCACCAAAGAGGATGCGCAATGTCTTTTTACATTAAGAATTTTGTAATATTTCGCCCATAGGGCATTTATGTACTAACAAATTTCTTCTTAATATGACGTGCGTTCTTTTTGTTTGCAACAAATTTGAATTTTTGAACCCTTGAATGCATTACATGAATAGCATACCATTCATCATATGCATAAACAGGTCTTCACGCCAGGTTTCCTTATCTTTCTGCTGTTTATTTCAGCAAGATGGATTTGGAGCAAACAGTAAAGGATCTGCAGGCACAAAATTCACAGTTCCAGCAACTCCTCATGACCTTGGCAAAGGGTTAAGAGGACCTCAAAGTTTTGTTAGAGAAGAATAAAGAGAAAAAGAAAAAGAGACCTGGAGTAGCCACTTTGGGAAGAAGATTTGAGCATCAGGCCAGAAGAGTTCTTGAGTTCCCCTCAACATCTGACGAAGGGGCCGGTAAAGGGAAAGGGACTGCTGTGCCTTCCGAATCTGAGGTTGAAGAGGAAGAGGAGGAAGAAGACGAAGACTACTCAGAACAACAGTATCCACCAGCGAATGATAAATATAAGAATCTTGAAGATAGACTGACAGCTATGGAGTTAGAGAGGGTGCCCGGATTAGATTTTGAAGAACTAGGGCTGGTGGTTGGGATTGTTATCCCTCCTAAGTTCAAAGTGCCGACATTCTCCAAGTACGACGGTCTGTCTTGCCCTAAGATGCACCTGAGGTCGTATGTCAGAAAAATCCAACCCCATTCATCTGATAAAGACCTTTGGGTGCACTTTTTCCAAGACAACTTATCTGGCACTCAGTTAGATTGGTTTTATCAACTCGAAAGATCATAGGTTCATAATTGGGAAGACTTGGCAGCTGCTTTTTATCGTCAGTATCAATATAATGCTGATTTGGCGCCCACTCGTACTCAGTTACAAAGTATGGGATGGCTTCCAATGAAGGGTTTAAAGAGTACGCACAAAAGTGGCGTGATCTGGCAGGAAGGGTGCAGCCACCGCTATCAGATAGAGAGTTAGTTGACATGTTTTTGGGGACCCTGTCTGGCCCCTTCTTCAATCATCTGACCGGAAGTTCTTCCGCGGGATTTACTGAACTGATTTTGACCGGCGAAAGGGTTGAGGCCGGTATTAAGAGTGGAAAGATTCAAAAGGATGCTTCCGCATCCACGGCTGTTAAGAAACCTTTCCCGACTAAGAAGGAAGCATCTGCTGTGTATTCTCAGAAGGGATTGGGAAGAACTGAGCGCCGGCCGACTGTAGGGGCCGTGATGATTCAAAACTCGTCAAATGATCAACCTCGTAACAATCAATCGACACCTAGTCAACAACGGGTGGAAAGGCCACAACGACAGTTCACCCGCATCAACATGACGCCCGCTCAGGTACTTCCCCATTTGTTGAAGCTGAATCTGACCAGTTTGAAGGAGGCGCCAAAAAACCCTAATACTTCCTCTCCATACTACCACCCCAATGCCAAGTGTGCTTACCATTCCGACAGTGTTGGACACGATACCAATAATTGCTGGGCACTTAAGAACAAAATTCAGGACTTAATTGACGCCAAAGAAGTTGAATTTGACACTCCTGAGAAGCCCAATGTTATATCCGCTCCGATGCCCAAGCACGACCATAATGTGCATGCTGTTTTGGAAAATCTCCATGTTACTGATGTTGCCGATCTGTTGACTCCATTGTTAGTGATTAAAGAAAATTTGTTGCGAGCCGAGATCTTTCCTGGTTGTGGTAAAGACTATTATTTTTGCTTGAACGTTCAAGGTGATTGTCCAATGTTGAAGTCAGGTGTCCAACGCCAGATGGATACTCAAGAGATACTTTTCCAGAAAATCCCTGTTGACACTTGCAATCCTATTACTCCTGATACTTGTGATACTTCAACCAACTATATTGCTATCATAACCATTTCCGACAATCCTCCCAAGGCTTGCAAAAGGCCTGTCAGGATTATACCCAACTCTGAATATGTACCTTTAAAGATCACCATGCCGGGACCTGTCCCGTACCAATCCAGCAAAACGATACCATGGAACTATGGGGGAGAAATCTTCTACCATGGTATCAAACAAATCGAGATAGTCCAAGAGATTTCCGAAGAAGAAAACCCTGATGTAAGGAACATCGCAGGTACAAGCAAGATAAACCGTAGTGGCCGGATCTTTTCTCCGGAGATTGCTCCCCCCCGAGTAGTTTTCGGACCCTTGAAAGCTTCTGCACCTGTTGGACCATCTGCGCAAGGCCCAGTGATTGAAGAACTGGATACTCTTGTAATAAGACCATCTGCTGAAACTACCGACAAGGGTAAGGGGATACTGGAAGTGCCTGTCAAGACGAAGGCTCATGTTGTGGTTATCCCCGAAACCACTCAGAAAGAAATGGATGAAATCTTGAAAATAATCAGAAAAAGTGACTACGACGTTGTGGAACAATTAGGGCAGACCCCTTCTAAAATTTCAATGTTGGCTCTTCTGCTCTGTTCTGAGGCCCACGCTAAGGCCCTGATCAAATTCTTGAAGGCGGCACATGTTCCCCGAGAGACTTCCGCTGACCAGTTTCAGGAATGTGTGGCTAGTCTTACTGCTGATAATGGCCTTGGCTTTTCCGATGATGACTTAACTCCCAAAGGAAGGAAACACAATGATGCGTTACATGTTTCAGTTGAATACCGGAGAACCACTCTCGCCCATGTCTTAGTTGATACTGGTTCTTCCTTGAATGTGCTGCCAAAGAAAGCCTTAGACTGTTTGGACTGCGAAGGACTGACTCTCAAACCTAGTAATATCGTTGTAAGGGCTTTTGATGGTTCCAAGAGAATGGTTCATGGAGAGGTTGATATTCCTATCAAAGTAGGCACGAAATTTTTCAACTCCACCTTTTACGTGATGGACATCCGTCCGTCATATTCATGCTTGCTAGGAAGACCGTGGATCTATTATGCCGGGGCAGTTACCTCCTCTTTACACCAGATGCTGAAATATCCTGTTAAGGGTAAAATTATAACGGTGCACGGCGAGGAAGAGTACATGATAAGTCATCTCAACTCCTTCCGTTATGTGGAGCTGGATGGCGAGTTCATCGAAACGCCTTTCCAACATTTTGAGGAAGTTTCTCCCGAGGTAGCAGTCGCAAAGACGATGATTGAGGTACCCATCATTCCCAAGCTTGTGCCTAGGATGGCATCTCTCAAGGACGCGGAGGCAGTGATCAGAGAAGGGAAGAGTACAACATGGGGGAAATTGCCTGATTTTCCCCATAAGACGGACAAATTTGGACTAGGGTTTACAACTGCAGGACAGAAGGCTATGCGTCATTCCAAGATTGGAAGGCCACCCATAAGGATCACTCATCACGGAATTAATACTGTAGAAGATGAGGATGAAGAGAGCCACTTTGAAGATTAGATCTTTCCGACCGTCGAAGGGGGTCTAAGCAACTGGGAAGCAAAGGATTTTGTTCCCATCACCTTTATCAACCAGTAATTTTATCTTTGAACAATTTCCCATTTTTATGGTCTGTAATAACTAAAACAATTCGCGCACTATTTTCACCTCATGCCTTACCCGAGGCATGTAGGTCCATTTGTAAGGGTTTGATTTTCTTCATAATCATATGCCATGTTTTAATGAATCATTGGACGTTTTTCATCTATAAGCTGCTGTGTTCATTCTTCTTTCCTTTTGCATTTTTGTTTGTTTAAGGATGGCTATCCCTTACACACACCCACACTCACAAATGCAGGTACCCATCCATTCCGGATTCCGTGGGCAACTGTTCTGTTTCAGCCTTCGATAACTTTGAGGATTTGGTCAATCACGCTGAGTACGAAGTTGACGAAGATTGTGAAGTGCCGAGAGAGTTAGCCAAAGTTTTGCAACAAGAAGAGTGGGCTATTCTGCCTCACGAGGAGTTGCTAGAAACCATCAACTTGGGGATAGAGGAGGACAAGAAAGAAGTAAAAATGGGTGCCAACCTGGAACCAGGTGTCAAGGAACTCTTAGTGCAGTTGTTAAATGAATACGTTGAAATCTTCGCTTGGTCTTATGAAGACATGCCAGGGTTAGACACAGATATCGTGGTTCACCGTCTTCCTACAAGAGAAGATTGTCCACCGATCAAGCAATAGGTCCGACGAATGAGGCCTGACATGTCTGAAAAGATTAAGGCTGAAGTAATGAAGCAATTCAACGCTGGCTTTCTGGCTGTTACAACCTATCCACAATGGGTTGCTAACATTGTGCCCGTACCCAAAAAGGACGACAAGGTCAGAATGTGTGTGGACTATCAGGATTTGAACAGGGCCAACCCTAAAGACGATTTTCCACTACCGCATATCGAAATCTTGGTTGACAACACAACTCAACACAAGGTTTTTTCCTTCATGGACGAATTCTCGGGCTACAACCAGATTAAAATGGCCCCCGAGGACATGGAGAAAACTACTTTCGTCACACAATGGAGTACCTTCTGCTACAAGGTGATGCCGTTCAGACTGAAGAATGCGGGGGCAACCTATCAACGCGCCATGGTAGCTTTATTTCATGATATGATCCATCATGAGATCGAAGTTTACATAGACGACATGATAGCTCGATCACAGACATAAGAAGAACACCTTAGTCATTTGCAAAAGCTGTTTGCCAGGTTGAAGGAGTATAAACTCAGACTGAATCCAACCAAGTGCACTTTTGGAGTTAGGTCTGGTAAACTTCTGGGATTTATTATCAGCAACAAGGGCATTGAGGTTGATCCAACTAAAGTAAAGGCTATACAAGAAATGCCCGCCCCCCATACTGAAAAGGAGGTTAGAGGATTCTTGGGATGCTTGAACTATATTGCGAGGTTCATCTCTCACCTGACATCTACATGCGAGCAAATTTTCAAACTGCTGAAGAAAGATCAGGTAGTTGAATGGAACGATGATTGTCAAGTTGCTTTTGATAAGATCAAAGAGTACTTACTAGAACCTCCTATTCTGATGCCACCCATCGAAGGAAGGCCGTTGATCATGTATCTGACTGTTTTGGATAACTCAATGGGGTGCGTACTGGGTCAACATGACAAGTCTGGCCAAAAAGAGCATGCCATTTATTACCTTAGCAAAAAGTTTACCGACTGTGAGACTCGCTACTCACTGCTCGAGAAAACTTGTTGCGCTTTGGTATGGGATGCTCGCCGGTTAAGGCAGTATATGTTGACTCATACCACTTTACTGATTTCCAAGATGGATCCGATCAAGTATATCTTCGAGAAGCCGACTTTATCTGGAAGAATTTCTAGATGGCAAATGATCCTGACTGAATATGACATCCAGTATACTACCCAAAAAGCTATAAAGGGGAGTGTACTAGCTGACCATCTAGCTCACCAAGCCGTCGAAGATTATCAGTCTATGAGATTCGACTTCCCTGACGAGGACATCATGACATTGGACAATGTTGAAAGTAACGGACCGTATGACAGACCTGAACAAGGATCCCGATGGACTCTATACTTTGACGGTGCTTCAAATGCACTTGGCAATGGTATCAGTGCAGTACTCATTTCTCCAGATGGTTGTCATACACCCTTCACTGCCCGACTTTGCTTCAGTTGTACCAATAACATGGCTGAATATGAAGCTTGCATCTTTGGTCTCAAGGCTGCTATAAACTTGGGAATCAAATCTTTGGTCATATTTTGGGACTCGGCTTTGGTTATCAGTCAAGTCAAAGGAGAGTGGGACACTAAACATCCTAATCTTATCCCATACAAAGAACATGTCGTGACATTGTTGCCTCATTTCGAGCAGATTACCTTTGAGCATTTCCCGCGGAAGAAAATCAGTTAGCCGATGCTCTGGCTACAATGTTTTCCATGTTTAAACTCAAATGGGTAAAGGAGGCTCCCCAAATTACCATCGAGCGAATGGACGAACCTGCACACTATCATGAGATTAATACCGAAGAAGTAGTGGAACAACCCTGGTTTCATGAAATCAAAAGGTATCTCCAGACCAGAGAATATCCTGAAGGAGCTTCCGTCAATGACAAGAAGTTCTTAAGGAGATTTGCTGCCAAGTTCTTCCTAAGCAATGGCATCCTTTATAAGCGCATCCATGATTGTGTTCTACTTTGTTGCGTGGACAAGGTTGAAGCAGAGTTGATCATGACCGATATACATAGCGGCACATTTGGCACCCACTTAAGCGGACATACAATGGCAAAGAAGATTCTAAGGGCAGGCTACTACTGGTCTACCATGGAAGCTGATTCTCATCAACATTCCCGCACCTGCCACAAATGCCAAGTCTACGCCGACAAGGTACATATTCCTCCTGTTCCTCTCAATGTTATGACAGCTTCATGGCCATTCACAATGTGGGGCATTGACATGATTGGAGAGATCAAGCCCACGGCATCCAATGGACATCGCTTCATCTTGGTGGCTATTGATTACTTCACTAAATGGGTCGAGGCAACTTCCTATGCCTCAGTTACAAAGAATGTGGTTGCCCGCTTCATCAAGCAGAACCTCATATGCCGGTACGGTATCCCCGACAGGATCATCACAGACAACGGTACAAATTTGAATAATACTATGATCACCGCTCTATGCGAGCAGTTCAAGATTTATCATCACAATTCATCTCCCTACCGGCCGAAGATGAACGGTGCTGTTGAAGCTGCGAACAAAAATATCAAGAAGATCATTCAAAGGATGACAGTCACCTACAAGGACTGGCATGAGATGCTACCGTTTTCCTTGCATGGACATCGTACCACGGCACGTACTTCAACAGGGGCAACCCCCTTCTCTTTAGTGTATGGCATGGAAGCCGTTTTACCTATGGAAGTTCAAATTCCTTCCTTAAGGATTATGAAGGACACTGGTTTGAGTGAAGACGATTGGATTCAGACCCGGCTTGATCAACTTAACTTGATCGACGAGAAACGACTTACTGCTGTTTGTCATGGTCAGACGTATCAAAAACGGATGATCAAGGCCTTCAACAAGAAAGTCAGGCGTCAAGTATATCAAGTTGGAGATCTTGTTATCAAGCGGATCATCTTACCCCAAAGTGATCCCAGGGGCAAATGGACTCCTACTTACGAAGGACCATTTATGATCAAGAGCATCTTTTCTGGTGGGGCAATGATTCTGACCACCATGGACGGTGATGACTTGCCGCACCCTGCGAATGCAGACATAGTCAAAAGATACTACGCATAAAACGACCCGACAAGTTGAAAACCTGAAAGGGCAACTTGGGCAAAAACGGGCATCCCGGTGAATCGAAAACCCGAAAGGGCGATTCAGGCAAAAATTAGGGATAAAACAAAAAAATCTGTACACCCGGCAAGTTGAAAACCCGAAAGGGCGACTTGGGCAAAAAATGGTTTCCCGGTGGATCGAAAACCCGAAAGGGCGGTTCAGGCAAAAGTTAGGGAATTAAAGCGTATGACTATGTCTCGTCGGATCACTTTAAGAATAATCTTTTCACCAACAAGCTCCAAGCTTCTGATCAATCCATTCATCTACAGACGAAGCAACGAATGGACAGATACTCAGAGTTGTGAAGGCTATAGCAGAATGGGAACCCCATGGAATCGTTACACATAGCCATCTTTCTTTTGTATAAATTTTTCTCAATTTCTACGACAACATTCCCTTACTAGGATGTCTGTCTCCTTTGTACAAAGACACTTACAAAAATTAATACGAATATACTTCAAAGCGCAGAAACTTGCTTGCCTTTCTTTATCTGTTTTACATTTATGTTTTATTTGGAAAAAAAAACGTCCAATGTTTTGTTGAATAGGCATATGCATTTGAATATAATCACTGCTTACAAATAAAACGAAATTGGGAAAGGATAATTACTGCTAGGTTGGAGGGGTAGGAAGATATATTTATGCCATTCAAGAAGAGATCCCCTGCATTACTTTGTTCATATCCTCAACAAAGCTAAAACCTCGGGGTACATGTCCCCAACGGAGTTAAGCTTCAAGATCCCCCGACGAAGCCAATACATTTCAAACTGGATTCCCCAGCCAAGTTAAAGCTTCAAAGTTCCCATCAGAGTTCAAACTCCCAATTCCCAGTAGAGCCAGAATAATCTAAACCTTCTTCCCCAGCGAAGTCCAATTTCCAACCGATCAATTCCCTCAATTTCCACAACAGCTAGGATGATTCCCCAGTAGATTGGCATACAATCCAAAACTCCTGATTTCACCGGTTGGGTAAACATTCTCCCCACAGAGTTACCTCCCAGCAGATCGAAGATTCTCGATCTCATTTCTCCAAGAAGAAAGCCTCCCAGGTTTTAATCCCCCAGTAGAGACTTTCAGAGTTTTCCCTATTTCCCAAGAAAGTCATGAAGGATTCTCATTCCCTGCAGAAGTTGTCAAAGGCCTTGTTAATCCCCACAAATTGCCGAGGATTTTCAATCTCCAGCAGTGGTCCAAGGATTTCTCCTTCTCAAACAATCAGAGATCTTTAATCCCCAAGCAGTCAGCAAATATTTTTCATCTGCAGTAATCAAAGATTTTTATTCCCCAGCTTCGGTCAAGGATTTATTTTCCCCGACGGCAGCCAAAGATTTCATTATCTCCAGCTATCAAGGATTCATTTTCCTCAGCAAGACAACTACTCAGCTTACATGCATAACCATTACATTCATATATCATAAACATGGGTTACAATTCATTGTATCATACATATCATGCAATATAACTTTGTGTTTTAGCTAACATTTTACCCCTTAAAAAGATAAGATTAAAGGGCTATCATTAACAATTGTTCGGATACAATATGGATACACCCCAGACATGGTGGTCATTCTATTACTCATTCAAGAACTTCAAGTCAAAATACAGTGCGGATACACCCCAGACACGATGGTCATTCTGCTACTCATTCAGACTTCAGCAATCAGATACGGACTAGATACGCTCCAAACACGGCAGGCATTCTATCTCTCATTCAGATTCAACTATTAACTACAAGTTCAGATACGTTCCAAACACAGATGTCGTTCTGACCTTTACACCAGCTGTTTGATTCCCCCAGTGCAGTCACCACGGAAGTCATTCTGCCACTTATTCAGATCCCAGTTACAGTACGGATACACTCCAGACACGACGGTCATTCTACTACTCATACAGATCTCAACTTCAGATACAATCCAGATACGCTCTAGACACGGTTGCCATTCTGTCACTCATTCATAGTTTATCCCTAACACATAGTTGCTCCATACACAAATGTTTCTCTGTTACCCCAGATACAATACAGATACACTCTAGACACGACAGTCATTCTGATATTCATTCAAAGTTCAAATACAGTTACAGCTCAGATACGCGCCAGACACGGACGCCATTCTTTTGCTCATACAGACTCAGTCTCCAGATACAGTTCAATGACATCCCGGACACGGATACAATTTTGATGCTCATTATTCTGACCTACAACATTACAATTCAACAAACATTCTTAGATGGCATCTCTAAGACCATCTCCAACAAGATTCTACTATCTCCAAATGGCATCTCTAAGCCCATTTCCTCAGATATATTTTGACGAGTGCAAATTTACGGGCACTCTAGTGTCCAATCCTCTTTTACTTTCGAGTCACGAAAGGAAAACTTGCCAATCTAACTCTTCAGGTTCAAGAAGATTGAACAGGGGCAACTGTTGTACCCCAAAATTTGCCCTCCCATTTCATCAACATTTTCTCATCACCAGACTCTTGGAACTGAAGATCAAGCTAGGGTTTGCTCTGCTCAAGACACCTCCTTGCACTGTTGACCTAAATTAGGGTTTGAGTTTGCACATTAGTATTTTGGCCGACAATACCCAAATTGACTTTCATACTTCATGTTGGACTCACAAGTTTGTCCATACCAATTTTCAAGCCTTGATTCAAATTTTTGTCCAGTCAATTGGACAGTTGACCTAGAAATCAACTGTATTGGGGAAAAAGTCAAATGGGGCCAATTGACAGTCAAACCTCATGATTTTTGACCCACTTCAACATAATAAACTCATATATGTCATTTGATCAAGTTTGGATCATAATTCCACAAGAAATTTGATCAGATCACAAAAAGGGCAAAATGGTGATTTTTAGGGTTTTGACTGCACAAAGGCAATTTTTGACTGATTAACCTAGCCAATGGAAAATCAAGCTCACACATGGACTCAAGGACTCAATGACATTGTCTTGAACCATTCAACAAGTTCAAAAGATCTCAAGTGCATAGGATTGACAGATGATTTTTTCAGTCAACTGATCAAAATTTGATTGTACACTGAAAGGTCAAACTTTGACTTTTTGGTCACAATCAAGTGCCAAGAGTTATTTTTCATCAAGACATGTCAAATTATGAAATTTTTTCATAAATAAACCCAAAAATGAAAATTAGGGTTTAAAATGAAAAAATTTCATAACTTAGAATTTTTCTAAGTTATAAAATTTTTCTTATTTTTTCCTAACTTTGTCCCATTTTTTCATCAAGATGCAAATGGATTCAAACAAAACTTGAAACATGAAAGTTGTAGTCCATAACAAAGTATACAACTTTGATTCACAAAGTTTTCTCAAAAGAAGCTTGTAGCTCAAGTTATGATTTTTGGAACAAGGGTACCTAAAACTTTTAACTTAGAGAAAATTTGCCCTAATCTAGGCAGGATTTTGACCCATCTTCTTGGCCACTTTTCACATAGTTCCACTTGGAATTTCAAGTTGCATTGCAAAGGTGGATTATAGTACATGTTCCAAGCTTTCTAAATTGTCCAAGAACTCCTCAAACACCCTTGTGGTTAGAGAGAATCAAATGCTTGAAGTTGGCAAAAACTCACTTTTGTCCATGGCCCATACATGTTCATACCAATTTGCAATTCTGATCTAGCTAGCTTGGTTCACCATTACAGGCCTCAAAACCAATTTGTACTCCTTAATTTAATGCACATCCATTGAATTAAGGTATTATCTTGGTCATTAGGGCATTATACACTAGTTTAAGCCTTAAAAGGAAAAAGCAACAATGCCATTTTTGTCTAAACTTCACTTTATGTCAAAACCAAATCCTTGAGGCATGGGGCCAGATCTTTGAGGCAGGATCAAATCCACTAATTCCAGTAACCAAGAGCATAATGTGCAGCATGATATAGGGCTGGCACAAGCCTACATTGGAAGGACACACACTCTTGCTTGAAAAAGAAGAAAAGTTGCAAAACATACCCATCTCTCACATCTGTTGAAACAAGCTTACACAAACCTTGTAGACAAGTTCCATACCTCCCAACAATCCTGAAACATGACCCTTTTGCCTCTCAAACTCCCTTGTACACAGAATCACTGTTTTTCTGCAAAACAGAGGAAGTTCTGCATTTTGCAAGCCATAACCAAATTCCATCGTGCGTTTTGTCTAAAGATGGTTCAAACACCTTCCAATCAACTCACTTGAACTATCACAGGCCCCCATTGCAAGCTGTAACACCTCTAACCCACTTTGCCATTTTTGTTTTAAAGCTCTGCAGGTTGAGTTCTACAACACGATTCAAGTTGTTTCAAAACAAGCCAAGCATTGGAAAAGCTTCCTTGGACCTCAGGCAAGCTCAAAAGAAGCTCAAACACCATTGAAGGTTGCTACATTGTCCAGCTCGAAGTCAACTGAAACAGGTATTTCATGGACTTCTATCTCTCTATCTAGGAATGGTTAATCTTAGGTTTGTGAATGAAATATGTTGTACTCATAGCCCTGAAGCCATACATATGCTTAGTTTTCATTTATATTAATCGTGTTAAGAGAATTTCACTCATGAACTTTCTGAAAAAACTAGGTTAGAAATTAGGGCCAGAGAAATTCTCTCTGGTCTTTGAGAGTTAATCCAAGTTTTTTATATGGTTGAATTCGTTGTTTAATTCTCTACAATGTTCACGTTATGAGTTTTGTCAAAAGATCAAAGAATCATGAGTTATAGTTTGGTACATAGCGTGCGCAAGTTTATTCAAAGGAAGAAGAAGAAGTGGATTCTGGGCTGGGCCTGGTTCCTTTTGCTTTTGATACCCCTTTGTTTAGTTTACACCCCCTGGCCCATTTGTTTGAATTTTTGTCATTTTGATATTTTTATTTTTTATTCTGACTTTATTATTTTTTGTCTAAATATAAAAAATGCCAAAAAAATATTTTCTATATTTTTCATATTTATTAGATATTTATTTTTTATTTTACTAGTATAAGTATGTAAATAAAGTATTTCCTTTTATTAAAAACTCAAAAATAATACAAGAAATATACTTATCTTTATTTATTATTTTTATTTACACTTGAAAATATTTTCTAGAATATACACATTTTTTTTAAATAATTAATTTCTATTTTTGTATATTTGATATATTTAATACACATATATATATATATATACTTATATACTTTATCTTATTAAATAATTAGGTAAAAAATATAAAAATATCATATTTTTACTTTTATTAATATTTTACACTAAAAATCATCTTTTCGTAATATACTTTTATTTTGTGTATAAATTAATATATTATTGTATATAATTAATAAATAATATTGTTTTTTTTTTTAGAATTAGGGTTTTGCCTTAAAATATCATATAATTAAAATTGACTTTATCTTTATTATTTTTTACTTGACATCAAGAAATATACTTTTTACATACATAAAAAACCTTTTTCTTTACATAATATATTTTATTTGACTTTTATTTATTTGTATTTTATTCCATTTATTGTACATTTAAATATTGCCTATACATTCGATTTGGTTGTAATAACTTAGAATTTAATTTCTTGTCAAATACCCCCAATTCAAATTTGTACCCCCCTCCCTATATCATGTTGTAATAGTGTAGCATTTAAATTCTCGCACATTTAAAAGCTTTCAATTATGCCATGCTTAGACCTAGG
Source organism: Vicia faba (assembly GCA_948472305.1). Classification (NCBI taxonomy): domain Eukaryota; kingdom Viridiplantae; phylum Streptophyta; class Magnoliopsida; order Fabales; family Fabaceae; genus Vicia; species Vicia faba. Next base: position 1,610,152,054 of record OX451738.1, on the reverse strand, counting down.
GTTTGTATGCAAATAAAATCAACGGTTAGTTTGACCTAATCCAAGATAAATATGCATGAAAAACAAACACAATACACACTTGCACCCCTAGGGTTACAATCCACTTGTTGCCTTCAAAAATGGGCCATGGTTGCATGTTGAGTACTTTGGCAAAACAAAAACAAACAAAAAGATCATAGTCCCTCGATGACGCTATCTGAGTTGCCTAAACAAAATGATCAAGTCCCTCAAGGAAATTGCCAAAAATACTTGACACCATTGCTATCATGGTCTATACGATGACCCACGCCTGTCCCATTAACATCCTAACACAAAGTTGTTCACCAAATACAATGGTGAAACAACACTGTTAAAAGGGTTAAAACATAAGAAAGATCTTTGAGTAAAAATAGGGTAGATAGCTCTTAGTTACTTGATCAAAAGCTTGCAAAAACATCCTTGCTATTTCTTTCAAAACACACTTCACCACACAATTTCAAAACCCTACTTTCAAACATTGAAAACTTTTCAAAAGACAAAAACACCTTTGTATACATTCAAACAAGAATCATTACAAAGGTTGCCACAACGATGACCTCTTTTTAAAATATCTTTCAAAACCACACACAAAACACCATTTCAAACAATTGAAGAGCACCATTTCAAACAATTGAAAATCAAAGCAAGTGATCTAAGCAAGTAACTAAGAGCCCATGGATAACCATGGATAGAAAGGGTGCTAATACCTTCCCTTTCTATAATCTACTCCCCGAACCCAAGAAAACATCTCAAAGGTCTTTCCTGTGCTTTTTGACCTTTCCTTAGGATAAAATAAAAAGTCGGTGGCGACTCTTTCTAAACCGAAACATTTGCGAACACAAATGCAAAATCCCAAGTCAGTTCTCCCACCGTATCACACCTTACCACAATATTACTAGGTTTTAAAGTCAAGCCTTCATAATCCAACCGATCAAGACCATTCTTAGGCAGAACATTCAGTGAAGACCCAGTATCCACCAGCACATGAGCCATAGTGGTATCCCTGCATTCGATCGAGACATGCAGAGCATCATTATACTTTCTCCCTTTTGGAGTCAAGTCAGCATCTGAAAAATACAGCCCATTGTCAACAGTCAAGCTGGCCACACATTCTTTGAATTAATCGACCGAGGTTTCTTGCGGCACATGTACAATCTTGAGGAATGCAATCAAAGCCTTTGCATGGGCCTCAGAACATAATAGCAAAGACAACATCGATATCTTCGAGAGGGTCTGCCCCAACTGCTCGACCATATTGTAGTCGCTCTTTTTGATTATTTTAAGATTTCCTCTATCTCTTGCTTAGAGGATTCCACAACAAATTTCCTAGGTGCCTCCGTCCGGGCAGGCCCACATACATCTTCTTTTCCTCGAGTCCCAGATGACTCATCGGCAGGGGTAACAACTGGAGTAAGGACGGGAGTAATAGTTGAAGTACTAACAGGAACAACAGATGGAATAACAACATGCTTATTGACAGTCTTCGGGGAAATCTTGGGAGAGAAAACCCTTCCACTTCTGGTAATCTTGCTGGTCCCGACAATGTTACTAACATCGTGACCAGCCTCTTCATTCTTCAGATCTTGTTTAACGCCATGATAGTAAACATCGGCGCCATAATGCCAAGGGATAGCTTTGTCCGAGGCGTATCGGACAGGACCAGGAAAAGTGATTATTAACGGAGCAACTCTCGGAGCGGGTGTAATCCTAACAGGTCTTCTCGAGGAGGCCTTGGAAGGATTGGCATAAATGGTTATAATAGAAGCATCTTCGAACGGAACAACTGGAATCAAAGTTTTCTCGAACAAAATTTCTCTGTTGTCCATCAGGTGTTAGACACATGTCTTTAGCAAATAGAAATCAGAAGGCGGAGATGAACATATGTGGCAACCTTCACTACAACCCGAAAATAAACCGACCAGCAACAAATTCTTCTTAATAGTCATAAGGGGAGTCGAAACTTCATCAACTGAGGTCACAAACAGATTGGTATCAACGACAATAACTCCACGGTTGTGCTTAGGCATGGGAGCAGTTATGATATTGGGCTTCTCCAGAGCATCGAACTCAATTTCCTTGGCTTCAATCAGATCATGTACTTTATTTCTTATAGCCCAACATTCATTTGTATCATGACCAGGACTCTCATAATGGTAGGTACACCGAGCGTTTGGATTGTACCGAGGAGAGGTGGTATTAGGATTCTTGGGAGCCTCTTTCAAGGTTGCCAAGTTGGATCTTAGCAGATGGGGTAGAACCTCTGTCAATGTCATGTTAATCCGGGTAAACTGCCTTTGTGGTCTTTCTACCCTTTGTTTATTGTTGCATTGTGGAGCAGCCGCATGCCTAGGTATCGTTACAACACTTATCGTTGGATGATGTTCAACTCTGCTCTGACCTCTTAGGCTATAGATAGCACTGGCTTCCTTCTTACCAGTGAAGGTCTTCTTTGGTGAACTTGACGAGGTATCTTTCTGTATTTTACCGCTCTGGATCCCAGCTTCTACCCTCTCTCCAATTAATATCAGCTCAGTAAAACCAGCCGATGAGCTACCGATCAAATGGTTGAAGAATGGACCAAACAACATCCCTAGAAACATGTCGACCAACTCCCTATGAGACAAAAGGGGTTGGACTCTCCCAGCCAAATCTCTCCACTTCTGCGCATAGTCCTTAAAGCCTTCACCTGCACCCATGGACATACTCTGAAGCTGAGTACGGGTAGGGGCAAGGTCGGCGTTGTATTGATACTGCTTGTAAAAAGCAGCAGCCAAATCCTCCCAATTTTGGACATTGGTTCCCTCCAATTGGTAGAACCACTCAAGCTGAGTCCCTGACAGACTGTCTTGAAAGAAGTGAACCCATAAGTTCCTATCAGTAGTGTGAGGCTGAATCTTCCTCACATGGGAATGGAGTTGAAGCTTGGGACAAGACACCCCATCATATTTTGTGAAAACCGGAGCTTTAAATTTGTGTGTGATGACTACCCCGGACACCAATCCCAACTCTTCAAAATCAAGCCCTGGTATTCTCTGGATCTCCATAGCGCTTAACCGATCCTCTAACTGCTTGTACCTATCCTCAGTGGGAGGATACTGCTCATCATTGTAGTCTATATCATTGTCAGAGACTTCAGGACTAGGGTTCTCCTCCCTTGTTTCTCTCTCTTGATTTTCCCCTTCTTTAGACAAGGAGGTCAGATCGACTGGTTGCTTTAGCACCCTCCCAAACCTTCTGCCCATATTGAGGGCACCAACGAGCTTCTTCTTCTTCTTCTTCTTCTTCTTCTTCTTCTTCTTCTTCTTCTTCTCTTTTAGGATAAGGGCCTTCAGATCCTCCTGCCCTTTTGCCAGAGTTATGAACATCTGTTGAAATTGGGCATTTTGTGCCTGAAGATCTTTGATGCTTTGTTCAGAAGACATTTTTGCTGAAATAAACATCGAATAAGATGAGAAACCTGTAATGGTACCTGCTTATGCAATGTTATGGAAACCTGGTGTGGAGACCTGCTTATGCACATGATGAATGATATGTTTATTTATGTAATGCATTCAAGGATTTAGAAATTCACAATTGTTGCAGACAAAAAGAAACACACGTCATATTAATAAGAAGAAATTTTGTTAGTACATAAATGCCCCATGGGCCAAATATTACAAAAACTTCTCATGGTTAAAAGACGTTGCGCATCCTCTTTGGCGCGATGTAGGTGTTAAGGGTCTCTTCCTCATGGAGTCGGCGGGTAAGCTCCAAAACCTTCTTCTCGCTGGCGTAGAAGCTGGCTTCAAAAGTATCCCTTTCTTCCCTGAGTTGGATCCAACTCTTCTGCATCTCCTCCCATGTCGTTGGCATGTCAGGATATAAGACGGTGTAGGGAACCTCTCCTTCCTTAACGGGCTCCTTAATCACAGGGAGAACATGAGGGTAAGGCATCATTAGACTCTGGGCTCGGGTTCGGACCCACTTGAGATAAGGCTCAAGAGGGATGGAATTCTTGTGCCCCAGTGTCTTGCTATCTACCTTGTTAGGCATCCTCCAGGCTCTGATGAACCTTTGAGGGAGTCCTTGCGCATCATTGTCGAAGTCAAAAACTATGTCAGGAATCAACATGTCATGAGGGCCATCCCTCCGTGCATATCCAAACTGTCTCAAAGCCAGACAAGAGCTGTAGGTAATGCCCCCTCTAATGCCAAGCAATGGAACATTAGGGAACTCTCCACAATGATAGAGGATGATGACACTTTCTCTAGACCGAGAACACCAATGTACATCAGAGTGAGTGAGGGTCATCAACCGTTGTGACCACCTAAGGCCTTGGTCATTCTTCAAAACAGACTGTGGAAGGTGCGAAATAAACCACCTTGCAAGGAGAGGAGTACAACACACGAGAACACCTCTCTTTATCATTGTTCGTGTGTAAAATGAGTGGAGGATGTCCCCAAGTAATGTTGGTATGGGATTCCTGGATAAGAAGATCTTGACGGCGTTGACATCTATAAGCTGGTCAGGATTTGGGAACAAGACCAACCCATAAATGAGGAGTGCCACTATTTCTTCAAAGGCTTGTAGATCCAAGGAATTCCAACACTCTTGTGCCTTCTCAAACAAGAATTTTGCCAAGAAGCCTTTGACACCGCTTCTAGTTTCCCAATGCCCCTTGATATCGGATGGTTGCAAGTGTAGTGCTTGAGCAACATCTTCAGGCTTTGGCTCCTTTTCCGTACCGTTGAAAGGTAGTTGATTAAGGATAGGAATTCTCAGGAGTTGAGAAAATTCCTCCAAAGTGGGCACCAATTGGTAATCGGGGAAAGTGAAACAGTGGTGAAGGGGGTCAAAGAACTGGAACAAAACCTTCATCATGTCTTCTTCAATGCTGGTGTTGACTAGGCTGAGCAGTCTACCATGTCTTTCACTGAAGGGAGAGCTTTCGGGAATTCTGGATGTGAGCTCCTTGAGTTGAGGAGGGATTCTCACAAGGTTGACTTGGATAGTTTTCCTGCGAGGAATTTCCATGACCTACAAAACAAGAACAAAGGTGAAGATCCAAATCCTTGAAATGGTTAGCGGATGCATATGATGCTTTATGATGTTTTATGATGCATGCAAAAACATATGTACAAGCAAATCACACAAAACCCTAGTTTCAGGCTTGCATGGGGCTTCATAGGTAAGTACCCTCTTGAGTGTAGTTGGCTTAAAAACCTGTCCTATAAATATTAACCGGGTTCTAAGGAGCTCAATATCATTGGATTGTCTTCCATGTTCATTGTTTTGGTTTAGCCACTTAACTAGCGACCAAAATATTCCAAGAAGACAACCCTCAATGAGTGTAGTATCGAGTATCTACCAACTTCGGACTGCACCAAAGTCGGTCATCTCACTACCCCTAATAAAAGGCCAAGATGGTCAAGTAAGGTTCTAGGTCATTAGTGCTTAGTGACATCACTCAGCGGCCCCGTACTCTCCTTGATTGAACTCAAGGGTTACCGGTACTCACAAATATGTCGCACTAATATAGCTATTGCTTCAACCGTGTCGATATACCCCGCACAGTTTCCACAACGTATTGCTATCTATGAATGTTTCCCAAATTCGGGTGTAGGATTTCAAGCCCAAACAAGAGATCCACAAAGGTAAAGCAATCAAAGCAAACAATTAATTATGCAAGAGGGTGATGTAAAACACTAAGGTAACCCCACTTTTAAGTTTCTCCCCAGCAGAGTCGCCAGTTCTGGTGATACGGTGGGAGAACTGACTTGAGGTTTTGCGTTTGTATTCGCACTTGTTCGGTTGAGCAAGAGTCGCCACCGCCTTTTTATTTTATCCTAAAGGAAAGGTTAAAAAGCACAGGAAAAACCTTTTGAGATGTTTCGTGGGTTCGGGGGGTAGATTATGAAAAGGGAAGGTATTAGCACCCTTTTCATCCATGGTTATCCATGGGCTCTTAGTTACTTGGTTTTAGATCACTTGCCTTGATTTTTGATTGCTTGAAATGGCGTGTGTGTGTGTGTGTGTGTGTTTTGAAAATGTTTTGAAATAGACGCCTTTGTTTCGGCAACCGTTGTAATGACTCGTGTTTGAGTATATACGAAGGTGTGTATCTTTTCGAAAAGATGTTTCAAATGTTTTTGGAAGTTTGTTTTGAAAGTGTTTGTAGAGTGTGGTTTGAAAAAGTAGGCAAGTGTTTTTGCAAGTTGATCAAGTAACTAAGAGTTTTGTCTACCCCTAATGTACTTAAAGGTTTTTCTCATGTTTTAATCCTTTTTAACAATTTTGCTCCACCATTGTATTTGGTGGACAATCTTACGTTTAGGATGTTTAACGGGACGGGCGCGGGTCATCGTATGGACCATGAATGCAATGGTGCCAAGTGTCTTTGGCAATTTTGCTTGAAGGGACTATGATCATTCCGTTTAGGCAACTTTCGAAAGCTTCATCGAGGGACTTATGATCATTTGAATTGTTTTGCCAAAGAAACTCGACGTGCAAGCATGGCCCATTTTGGAAGGCAACATGTGGGATTACCCTAGGGGTGCAAGTGTGATTGTGTATTGATTTCATGTATTTGTCTTGTACTAGGTTATCTAGCGTTTGATTTTATTTACACACAACCCTAGGTCTAACCATGGTATAATTCAAAAGCGATAAATTGCGGGAATTTAAAGTCCTAAACTATTACAAATAGTATCCAGGAGTGGGGGTACAAGTATACAAATGAGGGATGAGACTTATAGCAGAATAGTATCTAAATAATTACAACCAAATCGAATTGCGCAAATGTAAAATATAACGTATAGCAATGCATAAGAATAGCAAATGTATATGTGTATTGTAAATGTGTAAGTGTATGTGTAAATGTATGAGGTTTATTTACAAGTTTGAGAAATGTTAACTTAATGAGAAAATTAAGTGTTTGATTTAATTTTGTATTTTTTGGATTTTACTTATGTATTGTTATCATGTTTTATATTTTTGCTAATATGTACAAATAAGAAAATTTAATTGAAGGAAAAGAAAATATTTTAAGGTCTATTCTTTTAGGTATTAAAAATAATGTATTTTAATTAATTATGTACAAAAGTTTTAATTAAAAGAAAAAAGAAATAAAGGAAAGTTTATTTTCTTATGTAAACTAAAAAAGTTTTAATAAACTAAAAATATTTAAACCTAAAAAAAGTCTAATTTTTACTTTAAATATGATAAACAAAATTTAGTAAGATTAATGTATTATATATAAAATTATAATTATGTCATATATAAAAAAAGAGAAAAGTATTATTAATAAAAATTTGATGTAAAAATAAAATTAATAGAAAAAATATGATAAGTAAAAAAAAAAGGGATAAGTTTTAAAACAAATGGGCTAAAGGGGTTTTACAACCCAATCAAAAGCAACAGACTAAATCAGGGGGGGGGGGGGGGGGTGCACGACTGAGTGGCAATGGGCTTTAGTGTTGTTTTCGTGGGGCAAGGCCCAACCGGTTTGAGACAAATTGTTCTAAGGGTTTTGAAAATATTTGTTCATTTGGAGAAAGGCTTAGGTTTACAGCGCCGTTTACTTTCGTCCTCGTCTTCGTCCTTCTCACGCCTTCGCCTCTGAACGCCTCTCCGTCTATGGCCGGCCATCGCCATCGTCCGCTCTTTCCTCTTCCATGGTTATGCAGGCAATGGTTCGTTCAAGGTGGTAATTCCCGTCTTAGCGTTTTTTAGGGTTTTCCCTTTTATATCTTGCATGTTCTATTTTCCATTATGTTCTGATCTTAAGTGTCATTGTTGTTTCTATTTGAGGTATGAAAGGGAAGGGAAGAAAATATACTACCTTGACGGAGGAAGAGGCGGATTGGGAGGCGCTGAGGCGGCCAAGGCGGAGGCTCGGTGATGATGGAAGCTAGCTTGGTATCCTGGTATCTTCGCTTTGCTTCTTGAGGTTTCGTGATGAACAAAACTGAAAACCTTTAATGTATCACTTCTTTTCTTCTTCAGTTGCCTCACTTCTATTGCTTTTGAAATACTCGCTTCCTTTCCTCTTTGAACACTTCTGTTGCCTTCAATGATGATTTGTCTGAGATGTTTGATTACTGATATGCTTGTTGGTATGTTGCCTTCGTTTGTATACTTGATGCCTTGTATGTTTGCCCTATGATGAGGCTCCCTCTGAGGGCCTCTTTGCCTTGTATGCTTGCTTGATATGTTTGGTTATACTGAGTATGCTTGATTATGTGGGCTATACTGAGTATGCTTGATTATGTTGGCTATACTGAGTATGCTTGTGAGTGGTGGTTATGTTGTATTATTGTTCAAAAACCTATGACGATAGTTGTTCTGAGGGTTCGTGTTAGCTTTGATCTGACCAGGCTTGTGTTGAAAAGGGTTTGTATGTTTGAAATTCTGGTTTGGACTTGAAGCTTTAACAGGCTTTTAGGCTATTTACAGGTTTTGAGCTTTGGTTCAAGGTTTTTCATGTGTTCACAGGTTTTTGTTTCAGTTTGAGGCTTGGCCTCTGCAGGTTGGGTTTGAAGTGTTTGCTGATAGTGAAGACAGGTTAGGCTTGTAGAAAGGTCTTTGAGGCTTATGCTTCTGTTAGGCTTTATGCAGGATGAGGCTTGGAAGTATGAAGGCTAAGGCTTCTGGTTTTTTAGGCTTCTGTTTGTGTCTGGATGGTAAGGCTTGACAGGTTGGGTGTTTTGTTTGTTTCAGGCCATTTGAATTTTTGAGGCAGCTTGACAATTTACAGGTTTTTTGGTTTATGCTGTTTGGCTTTTGGTGTTTTTTGTTGATCTTACAGGTTTGGAGGCCTTAGGCGTGTATGCTTGAATGCTTAAGGTTTGATGGATTTTTTTGTATCTATCTTTAGGGTCTTTGCCCTCTTGTCTTTTAAGGGCAGGAGGCGCTATATTTTCTTGGTCAAAATTTGTGGACAGGTTTGCAAGGCTTGAGGCTTTCACCCTTTGTGATCACCTCTGCTGCATATGTTCTGCCTCTTTTTGAATAGCTCTGATACATGCTATTTTTAGCCTTTAGCCTGCTGTACTGTAATCTACTTTCCTCTCTCTTTCTCTCTCCGAATTAAAGAAAGCATTTTTATTGCTTTAATTTCGTCTTTTCTGAAAAAACAAATGGCCTAGGAATATGATGCATTCTGAATATTGCTTGCAATTGTCCCTTTTCCACTGCATATTTCCATGTCTCTTGCACACTTTATGTACTTTCTTTTGACAGCTTTTGGAATTGTTGATATTTTGATATCCTTGGACAGCTTTTGGAATTGTTGATATTTTGATATCCTTGGACAGCTTTTGGCTTAGTTTGAAAATGTAATTCAGTTTGCCTTTATTTGTACATGCTGTTTGGAAACTTGGTTGACAATTCTTTTGATTTATGTAGTATGCTTAAGAATTTGAATTTGTGCAAAAATCATAACTTTGTGCATTCATGTCTTTTTCTTTTGCAAGCAACTTTCATCCCTCTTTGTGAACCGGGAGAAATCTCGTGATTTGCAGAGAGGGCAAAACTGATTCCGGCCATTTGTTTTTAATGATGAATCTTTTTAACTGTCTATCTTTAATTATTTTTTCTGCTTTGACTTTTCTTTTGTTTCTTGTTTTGCAGATGAAAAATAAATGAGCAACAAGGGAGCATTGGATAGAAGATGAAGACTTAGAAATTTTTAGAACATAGTTTTATTTCAATTTAAATTACTGTAACATTATTATTGTAAATACTTTGTAAACAATAACAATTATACAAATAATTTAAAGATAAATAAAAAAGTCCTTTTATTGACATTCATTTTTAATTCTTCTTCAAATATTTATCTAATTGTTTATAATTCTTAAATTATAATAAAATGGAAATAAATTCCAATTATTCTATCTTAAAATGAATAATCAATTGATAAACACTGTGGCCTTATCATCAATCAATAACAAACCCTGCGCTCCAATTATCCAAAGCAATGCACAGTTAATCAAACCAGACGATAGTTAACAAACAAAACGTCCACATACCTCCTTTCACTGATTAAATCCAAACAACTGCAAATTAACAACCAGCAGCCTCAGTTCTTATTTCAGAGTAATTTGAAAAGCATTGATAGAACTAACTCTTCTTGAGAAATATGCGCATAAAACCCTGATTTTTGACTTAGCACTGGAGAAACGCCTGCCTGATCAAACTTTGAGCCAATTCAACCAATCCTAAGCAATCTGTTTGAACTGTCTGAAAATCAATGAAAACCCTAAATTTTGTCTGACTGATGAGAAAAGTTTGTTTGACCGATTCTTGAGCCAGTCTGAAAAATCAGGAAAAAGCCCGAAACTGCGATCTCTTATGGAGAAAGAGGAGGGAAAATTTTGGGGTACAACAGTTGCCCCTGTTCAATCTTCTTGAACCTGAAGAGGTAGATTGGCAAGTTTGCCTTTCGTGACTCGAAGGTAAAAGGAGATTGGACACTAGAGTGCCCAAAAAATTTGCACTCGGTGATGTGATAGTAGAGGGAATGGGCTTGAAGATGCCATTTGGTGATGGGCTTAAAGATGCCATCTGGAGCGTGACAGAATCTTGTCGGGGGATGGGCTTAACGATGCCATCTGGAAATGTTGAATTGTATGTCATTGGTGAGTGGACGAGTATCAGAAAGGTTACCATGTTTTGGAACATCTTTGAACTGTGGGTCTGAACAAGCAATAGATTGACATCCGTGTTTGGAGAATCCGTAAACTGTTTTCAGAGGTCTTGAAGTTGAATAAGCAATAGAGCAGCATCCGTCGATGGGGAAGCGTCCGTAAACTGTTTTCAAAAGTTGAGAAGAATCTGAACAAGCGATAAGCTAACATCCGTTACTGGAGAACCCGTAAACTATTTTCAGAAGTCTTGAATTTGAAGCTTACTAATTCTTATCCTAAAAAAGGGTAAGATATTAGCTGAAACACGAAGTCATGTTGCATGAAATGTATGATGCAATGTATGTTATATCAATGTTTATAAGGTGAATGTAATGAATGCGCATGTAAGCTGATGAGCTGTCCTGCTGAGGATAGATGAATCCTGGACGGCTGAAGATAAAAGAATCTCGACTGCTGCCGGGGAAAATAATTCCTTGACTGCTGCTGGGTAGGGCAAGAATCTTTTGATCGTTGAAGATGAGAAGTCCCAGGACCACTGTTGGGGGATCAGGAGTTTGGATTGTATGTCAATCTACTGGGGATTCCTGTCTTGAGGAGATCTTCACTGGAGAATATTCGAATATTCTGTGAGGGACTGAGAATGGGTCTTCATTCAGCTAATGCTTAACTGTTATCTGGTCGATCTCCAGGCTTTCACAGAGGCTTGTATTGTCATCTGGTCGTAATCCAAGCTTCACAATAGCTTGCTAAGCTGTTATCCGGTCAAATCCGGGCTTCACAGCTTTTGTTAAAGATATACCACTATCTGGTCGACTCCAGGCTTCGTCATATTCTTGACTGTTGTCTGGTCGTAATCCAGGCTTCACAGAAACTTGTATTGTCAACTGGTCGTAATCCAGGCTTCACAATAGCTTGCTAAGCTGCTATCCGGTCAAATCCGGGCTTCGCGGCTTTTGTTAAAGATATACCACTATCTGGTCGACTCCAGGCTTCGTAGTATTCTTGACTGTTGTTTGGTCGTAATCCAGGCTTCACAGAAATTTGTATTGTTAACTGGTCGTAATCCAGGCTTCACAATAGCTTGCTAAGCTGCTATCCGGTCAAATCCAGGCTTCACGGCTTTTGTTAAAGATATACCACTATCTGGTCGACTCCAGGCTTCGTAGTATTCTTGACTGTTGTCTGGTCGTAATCCAGGCTTCACAGAAATTTGTATTGTTAACTGGTCGTAATCCAGGCTTCACAATAGCTTGCTAAGCTGCTATCCGGTCAAGTCCGGGCTTCACAGCTTTTGTTAAAGATATACCACTATCTGGTCGACTATAGGCTTCGTCGTATTCTTGACTGTTGTCTGGTCGTAATCCAGGCTTCACAGAAACTTGTATTGTCAACTGGTCGTAATCCAGGCTTCACAATAGCTTGCTAAGCTGCTATCCGGTCAAATCCGGGCTTCACGGCTTTTGTTAAAGATATACCACTATCTGGTCGACTCCAGGCTTCATAGTATTCTTGACTGTTGTCTGGTCGTAATCCAGGCTTCACAAAAATTTGTATTGTTAACTGGTCGTAATCCAGGCTTCACAATAGCTTGCTAAGCTGCTATCCGGTCAAATCCGGGCTTCACGGCTTTTGTTAAAGATATACCACTATCTGGTCGACTCCAGGCTTCATAGTATTCTTGACTGTTGTCTGGTCGTAATCCAGGCTTCACAGAAATTTGTATTGTTAACTGGTCGTAATCCAGGCTTCACAATAGCTTGCTAAGCTGCTATCCGGTCAAATCTGGGCTTCACGGCTTTTGTTAAAGATATACCACTATCTGGTCGACTCCAGGCTTCGTAGTATTCTTGACTGTTGTCTGGTTGTAATCCAGGCTTCACAGAAATTTGTATTGTTAACTGGTAGTAATCCAGGCTTCACAATAGCTTGCTAAGCGGCTATCCGGTCAAATCCGAGCTTCACAGCTTTTGTTAAAGATATACCACTATCTGGTCGACTCTAGGCTTCGTAGTATTCTTGACTGTTGTCTGGTCGTAATCCAGGCTTCACAGAAATTTGTATTGTTAACTGGTCGTAATCCAGGCTTCACAATAGCTGTAGGGATTAAGATACTATCCGGTCAAATCCGGGATTTGTAACTCGAATCTTGTGAGAATTTGATCTTCGACGACTGTAGCTTCCAACAGATGATGAAGGAGTTTTTGAACGACCGATCAATCTGAAATGCAATTTGTTTTGGAGAATAAGTCCTGGACAAATGTTGGGGAAATAAACCCATAACCAAAGTTGGGGATAGAAGAACTCTGGGGTTACCGAGGATGAGAGATCCTTGTTGTCTGCTAACTGCTTGGAGAATAAGATCTTCACTTGTTGAGGGGTCTCAGGACCACTGCCGGGGCTCGGAGCTCCTTGATGACTTGCGGGGTGAGACAATTCTGATGATCTCTGCTGGGGAGTTCAGAACCTGGTAGACTTATGCTGGAGAGGTATGACTGTGAATCTTCGGTCTGGTGGGAAATATCTCTGTGGGGAGGATGTTCACTAGTCTGGTTCCAATGGGGATTGACGGTTGGAAGTTTAAGCTCCGCTGGGGATAGGATTTTCAGATTTTAGGGCTCCACTGGGGGTGCTGGAACTTATCTCTGGGGGGAACTAAGTTCTGGAAGGCTCCACTGGTTGGGGAGATCATCTTTGAGAAAGCTCTTGTTCTGCTGAGGATCCTGGAGTCAAACTCTGTTTGGGGACTCCTTCTGAAAGGGCATCGAGATATCTATCTGTACCTTCAACTCATCAGTAATCATCTTTTCCTGATTTGTGAGGAAATGACTATGTTCAAATGCATATGCCTACTTAACAAAACATTGGACGTTTCTCAAATAAACATAAGTGTGAAAGGAAGACAAAGCAAATTTGTGTATTTGGAAAAGTATTTGTATTGACTTTCTATGAACATCTTTATACAAAGGAGACAGGCATCCTAGTAAGAGGATGTCGCCGTAAAAATTGAAAGTTTTATACAAAAGAAAGATGGCTATGTGAAATAACTCCATGGGATTCCATTCTGCTTATGGCCTTCACAACTCTGAATATCTGTCCGTTCAATGCTTCGTCTGCCGATGACTGGATTGATCATAAGCTTGGAGTTCGTTGATGAAGAGATGGTCCTTAAAGTGATCCGACGAGACATAGTCATACGCTTTAATTCCCTAACTTTTGCCTGAATCGCCCCTTCGGGTTTTTGATCCACCGGGAAACCCCTTTTTGCCCAAGTCGCCCTTTCGGGTTTTCGACTTGCCGGGTGTACATATTTTTTTGTTTTATCCCTAATTTTTGCCTGAACCTCCCTTTCAGGTTTTCGGTTCACCGGGATGCCCATTCTTGCCCAAGTCGCCCTTTCGGGTTTTTGACTTGTCGGGTCGTTTTATGCGTAGTATCTTTTGACTATGTCTGCGTTCGCGGGGTGCGGCAAATCATCGCCGTCCATGGTGGTCAAAATCATTGCACCACCAGAAAATATGCTCTTGATAAAAAATGGTCCTTCGTAAGTAGGAGTCCATTTTCCCCTGGGGTCACTTTGTGGTAAGATAATCCGCTTGATCACGAGATCTCCGACTTGATATACTTGACGTCTGACTTTCTTGTTGAAAGCCTTGATCATCCGTTTTTGGTACGTCTGGCCATGGCAAACAGCAGCGAGTCGTTTCTCGTCAATTAAATTGAGTTGATCAAGTCGTGTCTGAATCCAATCATCTTCATTCAAACCTGCGTCTTTCATAATCCTTAAAGAAGGAATCTGAACTTCCATGGGCAGGACAGCTTCCATGCCGTACACCAGAGAAAATTGGGTTGCCCCAGTTGAAGTACGTGCTGTGGTACGGTATCCGTGCAGAGCAAACGGTAACATCTCATGCCAGTCCTTGTAAGTGACCGTCATTTTTTGAATGATCTTCTTAATGTTTTTGTTCGCAGCTTCAACAGCACCGTTCATCTTCGGTCGATAGGGAGATGAATTGTGATGATAAATCTTGAACTGTTCGCACAGAGCGGTGATCATAGTATTATTCAGATTAGTTCCGTTGTCTGTGATGATCCTGTCGGGAACACCGTACCGGCATATGAGGTTTTGCTTGATGAAGCGGGCAACCACATTTTTTGTAACAGAGGCGAAGGAAGCTGCTTCGACCCATTTGGTGAAATAGTCAATGGCGACCAGGATGAAGCGATGTCCATTGGATGCAGTGGGCTTGATCTCTCCAATCATGTCAATGCCCCATATTGCGAATGGCCACGGAGCCGTCAGCACGTTGAGAGGAACCAGAGGAATGTGCACCTGATCGGCGTAGATTTGGCATTTATGGCAGGTACGGGAGTGTTGATGGCAATCAGCTTCCATGGTAGACCAGTAATAGCCTGCCCTTAGAATCTTCTTAGCCATCGTGTGTCCGCTCAAGTGGGTGCCGAACGTACCGCTGTGTATCTCAGTCATGATCAACTCTGCCTCAGCTTTGTCCACACATCGGAGTAAAACACAATCATGGCTGCGTTTATAGAGGATGCCATTGCTCAGGAAGAACTTGGCATCAAACTTCCTTAGGAACTTCTTGTCATTTACTGAAGCTCCTTCGGGATATTCCCTAGTCTGGAGATACCTTTTGATTTCATGAAACCAGGGTTGTTCCACTACTTCTTCGGTATTAATCTCGTGACAATGCGCCGGTTCATCCATTCGCTCGATGGTGATTTGGGGAGCCTCGTTATCCCAATTGAGTTTAAACATGGAAGACATTGTAGCCAGAGCATCTGCTAGCTGATTCTCTTCTCGCGGGAAATTCTCGAAGGTGATTTGCTCGAAATGAGGAAACAATGTCAAGACATGTTCTTTGTATGGGATAAGATTGGGATGTTTGGTATCCCACTCTCCTTTGATTTGACTGATAACCAAAGCCGAGTCCCCAAATACGATCAAAGATTTGATTCCCAAGTCTATAGCAGCCTTGAGACCAAAAATGCAAGCTTCATATTCAGCCATGTTGTTGGTGCAGCTGAAGCATAGTCGGGCCGTGAAAGGTGTGTGACAACCTTCCGGGGAAATGAGTACCGCACCGATACCGTTTCCGAGTGCATTTGAAGCACCATCAAAGTACAGGGTCCATCGGGATCCCTTTTCAGGTCCGTCATACGGTCCGTTACCTTCAATGTTGTCCAAATTCATGATGTCCTCGTCTGGGAAGTCGAATCTCATGGATTGATAATCTTCGATAGCTTGATGAGCTAGATGATCAGCTAGTACACTCCCTTTTATAGCCTTTTGGGTGGTGTACTAGATGTCATACTCAGTTAGGATCATTTGCCATCTAGCTATTCTTCCAGATAAAGCAGGTTTCTCGAAGATATACTTGATAGGATCCATTTTGGAAATCAACAGAGTGGTATGAGTCAACATATACTATCTTAGTCGGCGAGCAGCCCATACCAAAGCGCAACAAGTTTTCTCGAGCAGTGAGTAGCGAGTCTCACAGTCGGTAAACTTTTTGCTAAGGTAATAAATAACATGCTCTTTTCGACCAGACTCGTCATGCTGGCCCAACACACACGCCATTGAGTTATCCAAGACGGTCAGATACATTATCAATGGTCTTCCTTCGACGGGTGGCATCAGAATAGGAGGTTCTAGCAAATACTCCTTGATCTTATCAAAAGCAGCTTGGCAATCATCGTTCCATTCGACTACCTGATCTTTCTTTAATAGTTTGAAAATTGGCTCACAGGTAGAAGTCAGATGAGAGATGAATCTGGCAATATAGTTCAAGCGCCCCAAGAATCCTCTAACCTCCTTTTCAGTACGGGGAGCAGGCATCTCTTGTATTGCTTTCACTTTTGCTGGATCGACCTCAATGCCTTTGTTGCTAACAATAAACCCTAGAAGTTTACCAGACCTAACTCCAAAAGTACACTTGCTTGGATTCAACCTGAGTTTGTATTCTTTCAACCTGGCAAACAACTTCTGCAAATGCTCAAGGTGTTCCTCCTCTGTTTGTGATCGAGCTATCATGTCGTCTACGTAGACTTCGATCTCATGATGTATCATATCATGAAATAAAGCTACCATGGCGCGTTGATAAGTTGCCCCTGCGTTCTTTAATCCGAACGGCATCACCTTGTAGCAGAAGGTACCCCATTGCGTAACAAAGGTTGTTTTCTCCATGTCCTCGGGGGCCATTTTAATTTGGTTGTAGCCCGAGAAGCCATCCATGAAGGAAAACACTTTGTGCTGAGCTGTGTTGTCAATTAAAATGTCGATATAGGGTAGCGGAAAATCATCTTTAGGGCTAGCCCTATTCAAATCCCGGTAGTCCACACACATTCTGACCTTGCCGTCTTTTTTAGGTACTGGCACGATGTTAGCAACCCATTGTGGATAGGATGTAACAGCCAGAAAGCCAGTGTTGAATTGCTTCATCACTTCTGCTTTAATCTTCTCAGACATGTCAGGCCTCATTCGGCGGACCTTTTGTTTGATCGGTGGACAATCTTCTCTTGTAGGGAGACGGTGAACCACGATGTCTGTGTCTAAACCCGACATGTCTTCATAAGACCAGGCGAAGATTTCAACGTACTCATTTAACAGTTGTATCAAGCGTTCCTTGACACTTGGCTCCAGATTGGCACCCACTTTCACTTCCTTCCGGTCTTCCTCTGTTCCTAAGTTGACAGTTTCCAACAACTCTTCGTGAGGCAAGATGGCCCTTTCTTCTTGTTGTAGAAGTCTGGCTAGCTCTCCCGGTACTTCACAATCTTCGTCATCTTCATACTCAGCCTGATTGACCAGATCTTCAGAGTTATTGAAGGACATAGAAGAATAGTCACCCATAGAATCCAGAGTGGATGGGTACCTGCATTTGTGAGTGTGGGTGTGTGTAAGGGATAGCCATCCTTAAACAAACAAAATGCAAAAAGGAAAGATAATGAACACAGCAGCTTATCAATGAAAAACGTCCAATGGATCATTAAACATGGCATATGGATATGAAGATAATCAAAACCCTTACAAATGGACCTACATGCCCCGGGCAAGGCATGAGGTGAAAAAGTAGTGTACGGATTGTTCAAAAGTAAATATTACAAACCAACAGGAAATGTTTGACAGATAATTACTGATTAATAAAAGTAATGGGGACAAAGTCCTTTGCCTCCCAGTTGCGTAGCCCTCCCTCGACAGTTGGGTAGATCCAATCTTCAATGTTGGCCTCTTCGTCTTCACCTTCCAGAGCATTGATTCCATAAGGAGAAATCTTGATGGGCGTTCTTTCAACCTTTGAGCGGCGCATAGCTTTCTGTCCCGCAGTAGTGAAACCTAATCCAAACTTGTCTGTTTTGTGAGGAATATCAGGCAACTGACCCCATGTTGAGCTCTTCCCTTCCTTCATTGCAGCTTTCGCGTCTTTTAGAGATGCCATCCTGGCCATCTGCTTTGGTACCTCAGCTACCACCTTTGCTACTGCCATTTCAGAAGAGACTTCCTCGAAGTGCTGGAATGGTGTTTCAATGAATTCTCTTTCCACCTCTACATACCGAAAGGAGTTCAAGTGGCTGATCATATATTCCTCTTCACCATGCACGATTATGATCTTTCCTTTGACAGGGTACTTCAACATTTGATGTAAGGAGGAGGTAACTGCCCCAGCGTTATGTATCCACGGCCTTCCCAGTAAGCAAGAGTATGACGGACGGATGTCCATCACATAGAAAGTTGAGGGGAATACTTCTGTGCCAACCTTAATGGGAATGTCTACCTCTCCGTGTACCATTCTCTTCGACCCGTCAAATGCCCTTACAATGATATTACTTGGCCTCAACTCCAAGCCTACACAATCTAAACGGTCGAGAGCCTTCTTGGGCAGCACGTTCAGAGAAGAACCAGTGTCGACCAGAACATGGGCCAGAGTAGTTCCTTGGCATTCTACTGACACATGTAATGCGTCGTTGTGTTTTCTTCCTTTTGAGGTCAGGTCCGCATCAGAGAAACCTAAACCGTTGTCTGCTGTAAGACTGGCTACACAGTCTTGGAATTGGTCGGCAGAGGTTTCCTGGGGGACATGGGCTGTCTTCAGGAATTTGATCAATGCTTTGGCGTGCGCCTCAGAACAAAGCAGTAATGTTAACATGGAGATCTTCGAGGGGGTTTGCCCCAGTTGCTCTACCACGTCATAATCACTCTTTTTAATTATCTTCAGGATCTCCTCCATCTCTTTCTTAGAGGTCTCCGGGATGACCAAAGGTTGAGCCCTCATCCGGACGAGCTCATCTTGAGTCCCTTTACCTTTATCAGCAGAAGTAGGAGGGATAACAACGGGAATAACAGTTTCTTCAATCAATGGAGTTTCGGAGGAAAGTCTTACTGGTGCAGGATTAACTTTGACAGCAGTTGAGGGTCCAAAGATTGCCTTTGGGGGAGCAATCTCTGGAGAAAATATTCTCCCGCTTCGGGTGATCTTGCTTGTACCAGCAATGTTTCCAATGCTGGCCTCTTCTTCATCAGAGCTTTCTTCGGTTACTTCAACTTGTTTAACACCATGGTAGTAGATGTCTCCACCGTAATTCCATGGTATTGACTTGTCAAAACTGTAGGGGACCGGCCCAGGCATAGTTATTTTCAAAGGAACAATCTTTGTAGCTGATGTAATCTTAACAGGCTTTTTGACGGCCTTGGAAAGATTGTCGTGAATGGTGATAATTGAGACATCTTCAGTAGGGGTTGGAATAGCAGGAATCTTCTCAAACAGAATTTGTTGACTGTCCATCAGGCCTTGGATGCCTTTCTTCAGTGATGGGCAGTCAAATGGCAGAGAGTAACAACAGTAGCAGTCTTCTTTGCATCCCGGGAAAATCCCGGCTCTTAGCAGGTTTAACTTGATGGTTAACAGCGGAGTCCTCAGGTCACTGACATCAGAAACATACAAATCTTCCTCAATAGCATGGACATTTCGACCATGTTTCGGCATCGGAGCAGATATCACGTTTGGCTTCTCTGGAGCATCGAACTCCACCTCTTTTGCATCTATTAAGTCTTGGATTTTATTTTTTAGCGCCCAACAATCATTTGTGTCATGTCCGACGCTATCGGAATGGTAGGCGCATTTAGCATTGGGATGATAGTGCGGTGAAGCAGTATTCACAGTCTTCGGTGCTTCCCTAATCTTGGTGAGATTCAAATTCAACAGATGTGGAAGAACCTGCGCAGGTGTCATATTGATGCGGGTAAACTGCCGTGGTGGCCATTATCCCCATTGCTGTTTAGGTCTGGACTGGTTATTGCGAGGCTGATCGTTTGATGGATTTTGGATCATCACGTCCCCCACAGTCGGCCGACGCTCATTTCTTCCTGCTCCTCTCTGAGAATACACAACAATTGTTTCCTTCTTCGCCGGAAATGATTTCTTAACAGTTGTAGATGCAGAGGCATCCTTCTGAATCTTCCCATTCTTGATACCGGATTCTACCCGCTCTCCAGTCAGAATTAATTCGGTAAACCCTGCGGAAGAGCTACCGATCAGATGATTAAAGAATGGACCAGCCAGGGTCCCCAGAAACATATCAACAAGCTCTCTATCAGAAAGAGGTGGCTGCACTCTTCCAGCCAGATCGCGCCACTTTTGGGCATATTCCTTGAATCCTTCACCTGAGGCTATCCCCATACTCTATAGCTGAGTACGGGTTGGTGCCAGGTCAGAGTTATACTGATATTGGCGATAAAAAGCAGCTGCCAGATCCTCCCAACTATGTACCTCTGATCTCTCGAGATTGTAGAACCAATCCATCTGTGTGCCAGACAAGCTATCTTGAAAGAAGTGTACCCATAGGTTTCTGTCAGATGTGTGAGGTTGGATTCTTCGGACATACGACCTTAGATGCATCTTCGGGCAAGACAACCCATCATATCTTGCGAAAACTGGCACTTTAAACTTCGGGGGGATCACAATTCCAACAATTAATCCCAATCTTCGAAATCTAAGCCTGGAACTCTCTGCAGCTCCATAGCTGCTAACCTGTCCTCCAAACTCTTGTATTTGTCATCAGCCGACGGGTATTGTTGTTCTGAGTAGTCTTCGTCTTCTTCAGCCTCTTCCTCTTCAACTTCGGATTCGGAAGGTACTGTGGTCCCTTTTCCTTTACTGGTTCCTTCTTCAGATGTAGGGGGAAATTCAAGAACCCTTCTGGCTTCACCCTCAAACCTTCTTCCCAGGGTAGCCACCCCGACTCTCTTCTTCTTCTTTTTCACTTGCTCTTTGTTCCCCAGCAGGGCTTTTAAATCTTCCTGACCCTTTGCCAAGGTCATCAGAAGATGTTGAAACTGTGAGTTCTGAGACTGTAGATCTTTGACCGTTTGTTCGAGATCCATCTTACTGAAATAAACAGCAGAAAGATAAGGAAACCTGGTGTGGAGACCTGCTTATGCACATGATGAATGATATGTTTATTTATGCAATGCATTCAAGGATTTAGAAATTCACAATTGTTGCAGACAAAAAGAAACACACGTCATATTAATAAGAAGAAATTTTGTTAGTACATAAATGCCCCATGGGCCAAATATTACAAAAACTTCTCATGGTAAAAAGACGTTGCGCATCCTCTTTGGCGCGATGTAGGTGTTAAGGGTCTCTTCCTCATGGAGTCGGCGGGTAAGCTCCAAAACCTTCTTCTCGCTGGCGTAGAAGCTGGCTTCAAAAGTATCCCTTTCTTCCCTGAGTTGGATCCAACTCTTCTGCATCTCCTCCCATGTCGTTGGCATGTCAGGATATAAGACGGTGTAGGGAACCTCTCCTTCCTTAACGGGCTCCTTAATCACAGGGAGAACATGAGGGTAAGGCATCATTAGACTCTGGGCTCGGGTTCGGACCCACTTGAGATAAGGCTCAAGAGGGATGGAATTCTTGTGCCCCAGTGTCTTGCTGTCTACCTTGTTAGGCATCTTCCAGGCTCTGATGAACCTTTGACGGAGTCCTTGCGCATCGTTGTCGAAGTCAAAAACTATGTCAGGAATCAACATGTCATGAGGGCCATCCCTCCGTGCATATCCAAACTGTCTCAAAGCCAGACAAGGGCTGTAGGTAATGCCCCCTCTAATGCCAAGCAATGGAACATTAGGGAACTCTCCACAATGATCGACGATGATGACACTTTCTCTGGACCGAGAACACCAATGTACATCAGAGTGAGTGAGGGTCATCAACCGTTGTGACCACCTAAGGCCTTGGTCATTCTTCAAAACAGACTGTGGAAGGTGCGAAATAAACCACCTTGCAAGGAGAGGAGTACAACACATGAGAACACCTCTCTTTCTCATTGTTCGTGTGTAAAATGAGTGGAGGATGTCCCCAAGTAATGTTGGTATGGGATTCCTGGATAAGAAGATCTTGACGGCGTTGACATCTATAAGCTGGTCAGGATTTGGGAACATGACCAACCCATAAATGAGGAGTGCCACTATTTCTTCAAAGGCTTGTAGATCCAAGGAATTCCAACACTCTTGTGCCTTCTCAAACAAGAATTTTGCCAAGAAGCCTTTGACACCGCTTCTAGTTTCCCAATGCCCCTTGATATCGGATGGTTGCAAGTGTAGTGCTTGAGCAACATCTTCAGGCTTTGGCTCCTTTTCCATACCGTTGAAAGGTAGTTGATTAAGGATAGGAATTCCCAGGAGTTGAGAAAATTCCTCCAAAGTGGGCACCAATTGGTAATCGGGGAAAGTGAAACAGTGGTGAAGGGGGTCAAAGAACTGGAACAAAACCTTCATCATGTCTTCTTCAATGCTGGTGTTGACTAGGCTGAGCAGTCTACCATGTCTTTCACTGAAGGGAGAGCTTTCGGGAATTCTGGATGTGAGCTCCTTGAGTTGAGGAGGGATTCTCACAAGGTTGACTTGGATAGTTTTCCTGCGAGGAATTTCCATGACCTACAAAACAAGAACAAAGGTGAAGATCCAAACCCTTGAAATGGTTAGCGGATGCATATGATGCTTTATGATGTTTTATGATGCATGCAAAAACACATGTACAAGCAAATCACACAAAACCCTAGTTTCAGGCTTGCATGGGGCTTCATAGGTAAGTACCCTCTTGAGTGTAGTTGGCTTAAAAACCTGTCCTATAAATAGTAACCGGGTTCTAAGGAGCTCAATATCATTGGATTGTCTTCCATGTTCATTGTTTTGGTTTAGCCACTTAACTAGCAACCAAAATATTCCAAGAAGACAACCCTCAATGAGTGTAGTATCGAGTATCTACCAACTTCGGACTGCACCAAAGCCGGTCATCTCACTACCCCTAATAAAAGGCCAAGATGGTCAAGTAAGGTTCTAGGTCATTAGTGCTTAGTGACATCACTCAGCGGCCCCGTACTCTCCTTGATTGAACTCAAGGGTTACCGGTACTCACAAATATGTCGCACTAATATAGCTATTGCTTCAACCGTGTCAGTATACCCCGCACAGTTTCCACAACGTATTGCTATCTATGAATGTTTCCCAAATCCGGGTGTAGGATTTCAAGCCCAAACAAGAGATCCACAGAGGTAAAACAATCAAAGCAAACAATTAATTATGCAAGAGGGTGATGTAAAACACTAAGGTAACCCCACTTTTAAGTTTCTCCCCAGCAGAGTCGCCAGTTCTGGTGATACGGTGGGAGAACTGACTTGAGGTTTTGCGTTTGTATTCGCACTTGTTCGGTTGAGCAAGAGTCGCCACCGACTTTTTATTTTATCCTAAAGGAAAGGTTAAAAAGCACAGGAAAAACCTTTTGAGATGTTTCGTGGGTTCGGGGGGTAGATTATGAAAAGGGAAGGTATTAGCACCCTTTTCATCCATGGTTATCCATGGGCTCTTAGTTACTTGGTTTTAGATCACTTGCCTTGATTTTTGATTGCTTGAAATGGTGTGTGTGTGTGTGTTTTGAAAATGTTTTGAAATAGACGCCTTTGTTTCGGCAACCGTTGTAATGACTCGTGTTTGAGTATATACGAAGGTGTGTATCTTTTCGAAAAGATGTTTCAAATGTTTTTGGAAGTTTGTTTTGAAAGTGTTTGTGGAGTGTGGTTTGAAAAAGTAGGCAAGTGTTTTTGCAAGTTGATCAAGTAACTAAGAGTTTTGTCTACCCCTAATGTACTCAAAGGTTTTTCTCATGTTTTAATCCTTTTTAACAATTTTGCTCCACCATTGTATTTGGTGGACAATCTTACGTTTAGGATGTTTAACGGGACGGGCGCGGGTCATCGTATGGACCATGAATGCAATGGTGCCAAGTGTCTTTGGCAATTTTGCTTGAAGGGACTATGATCATTCCGTTTAGGCAACTTTCGAAAGCGTCATCGAGGGACTTATGATCATTTGAATTGTTTTGCCAAAGAAACTCGACGTGCAAGCATGGCCCATTTTGGAAGGCAATATGTGGGATTACCCTAGGGGTGCAAGTGTGATTGTGTATTGATTTCATGTATTTGTCTTGTATTAGGTTATCTAGCGTTTGATTTTATTTACACACAACCCTAGGTCTAACCATGGTATAATTCAAAAGCGATAAATTGCGGGAATTTAAAGTCCTAAACTATTACAAATAGTATCCAGGAGTGGGGGTACAAGTATACAAATGAGGGATGAGACTTATAGGAGAATAGTATCCAAATAATTACAACCAAATCGAATTGCGCAAATGTAAAATATAACGTATAGCAATGCATAAGAATAGCAAATGTATATGTGTATTGTAAATGTGTAAGTGTATGTGCAAATGTATGAGGTTTATTTACAAGTTTGAGAAATGTTAACTTAATGAGAAAATTAAGTGTTTGATTTAATTTTGTATTTTTTGGATTTTACTTATGTATTGTTATCATGTTTTATATTTTTGCTAATATGTACAAATAAGAAAATTTAATTGAAGGAAAAGAAAATATTTTAAGGTCTATTCTTTTAGGTATTAAAAATAATGTATTTTAATTAATTATGTACACAAGTTTTAATTAAAAGAAAAAAGAAATAAAGGAAAGTTTATTTTCTTATGTAAACTAAAAAAGTTTTAATAAACTAAAAATGTTTAAACCTAAAAAAAAGTCTAATTTTTACTTTAAATGTGATAAACAAAATTTAGTAAGATTAATGTATTATATATAAAATTATAATTATGTCATATATAAAAAAGAGAAAAGTATTATTAATAAAAATTTGATGTAAAAATAAAATTAATAGAAAAAATATGATAAGTAAAAAAAAAAGGGATAAGTTTTAAAACAAATGGGCTAAAGGGGTTTTACAACCCAATCAGAAGCAATAGACTAAATCAGGGGGGGGGGGGTGCACGACTGAGTGGCAATGGGCTTTAGTGTTGTTTTTGTGGGGCAAGGCCCAACCGGTTTGAGACAAATTGTTCTTAGGGTTTTGAAAATATTTGTTCATTTGGAGAAAGGCTTAGGTTTACAGCGCCGTTTACTTTCGTCCTCGTCTTCGTCCTTCTCACGCCTTCGCCTCTGAACGCCTCTCCGTCTATGGCCGGCCATCGCCATCGTCTGCTCTTTCCTCTTCCATGGTTACGCAGGCAATGATTCGTTCAAGGTGGTAATTCCCGTCTTAGCATTTTTTAGGGTTTTCCCTTTTATATCTTGCATGTTCTATTTTCCATTATGTTCTGATCTTAAGTGTCATTGCTGTTTCTATTTGAGGTATGAAAGGGAAGGGAATAAAAGATACTACCTTGACGGAGGAAGAGGCGGACTGGGAGGCGCTGAGGCGGCCAAGGCGGAGGCTCGGTGATGATGGAAGCTAGCTTGGAATCCTGCTATCTTCGCTTTGCTTCTTCAGGTTTCGTGATGAACAAAACTGAAAACCTTTAATGTATCACTTCTTTTCTTCTTCAGTTGCCTCGCTTCTGTTGCTTTTGAAATACTCGCTTCCTTTCCTCTTTGAACACTTCTGTTGCCTTCAATGATGATTTGTCTGAGATGTTTGATTACTGATATGCTTGTTGGTATGTTGCCTTCGTTTGTATACTTGATGCCTTGTATGTTTGCCCTATGATGAGGCTCCCTCTGAGGGCCTCTTTGCCTTGTATGCTTGCTTGATATGTTTGGTTATACTGAGTATGCTTGATTATGTGGGCTATACTGAGTATGCTTGATTATGTTGGCTATACTGAGTATGCTTGTGAGTGGTGGTTATGTTGTATTATTGTTCAAAAACCTATGATGATAGTTGTTCTGAGGGTTCGTGTTGGCTTTGATCTGACCAGGCTTGTGTTGAAAAGGGTTTGTATGTTTGAAATTCTGGTTTGGACTTGAAGCTTTAACAGGCTTTTAGGCTATTTACAGGTTTTGAGCTTTGGTTCAAGGTTTTTCATGTGTTCACAGGTTTTTGTTTCAGTTTGAGGCTTGGCCTCTGCAGGTTGGGTTTGAAGTGTTTGCTGATAGTGAAGGCATGTTAGGCTTGTAGAAAGGTCTTTGAGGCTTATGCTTTTGTTAGGCTTTACGCAGGATGAGGCTTGGAAGTATGAAGGCTAAGGCTTCTGGTTTTTTAGGCTTCTGTTTGTGTCTGGATGGTAAGGCTTGACAGGTTGGGTGTTTTGTTTGTTTCAGGCCATTTGAGGTTTTGAGGCAGCTTGACAATTTACAGGTTTTTTGGTTTATGCTGTTTGGCTTTTGGTGTTTTTTCTTGAGGTTAAAGGTTTGGAGGCCTTAGGCGTGTATGCTTGAATGCTTAAGGTTTGATGGATTTTTTTGTATCTATCTTTAGGGTCTTTGCCCTCTTGTCTTTTAAGGGCAGGAGGCGCTATATTTTCTTGGTCAAAATTTGTGGACAGGTTTGCAAGGCTTGAGGCTTTCACCCTTTGTGATCACCTCTGCTGCATATGTTCTGCCTCTTTTTGAATAGCTCTGATACATGCTCTTTTTAGCCTTTAGCCTGCTTTACTGTAATCTGCTTTCCTCTCTCTTTCTCTCTCCGAATTAAAGAAAGCATTTTTATTGCTTTAATTTCGTCTTTTCTGAAAAAACAAATGGCCTAGGAATATGATGCATTCTGAATATTGCTTGCAATTGTCCCTTTTACACTGCATATTTCCATGTCTCTTGCACACTTTATGTACTTTCTTTTGACAGCTTTTGGAATTGTTGATATTTTGATATCCTTGGACAGCTTTTGGAATTGTTGATATTTTGATATCCTTGGACAGCTTTTGGCTTAGTTTGAAAATGTAATTCAATTTGCCTTTATTTGTACATGCTGTTTGGAAACTTGGTTGACAATTCTTTTGATTTATGCAGTATGCTTAAGAATTTGAATTTGTGCAAAAATCATAACTTTGTGCATTCATGTCTTTTTCTTTTGCAAGCAACTTTCATCCCTCTTTGTGAACCGGGAGAAATCTCGTGATTTGCAGAGAGGGCAAAACTGATTCCGGCCATTTGTTTTTAATGATGAATCTTTTTAACTGTCTATCTTTAATTATTTTTTCTGCTTTGACTTTTCTTTTGTTTCTTGTTTTGCAGATGAAAAATAAATGAGCAACAAGGGAGCATTTGATAGAAGATGAAGACTTAGAAATTTTTAGAACATAGTTTTATTTCAATTTAAATTACTGTAACATTATTATTGTAAATACTTTGTAAACAATAACAATTATACAAATAATTTAAAGATAAATAAAAAAGTCCTTTTATTGACATTCATTTTTAATTCTTCTTCAAATATTTATCTAATTGTTTATAATTCTTAAATTATAATAAAATGGAAATAAATTCCAATTATTCTAACTTAAAATAAATAATCAATTGATAAACACTGTGGCCTTATCATCAATTAATAACAAACCCGGCGCTCCAATTATCCAAAGCAATGCACAGTTAATCAAACCAGACGACAGTTAATCAAACAAAACGTCCACATACCTCCTTTCACTGATTAAATCCAAACAACTGAAAATTAACAACCAGCAGCCTCAGTTCTTATTTCAGAGTAATTTGAAAAACATTGATAAAACTAACTCTTCTTGAGAAATATGCGCATAAAACCCTGATTTTTGACTTAGCACTGGAGAAACGCCTGCCTGATCAAACTTTGAGCCAATTCAACCAATCCTAAGCAATCTGTTTGAACTGTCTGAAAATCAATGAAAACCCTAAATTTTGTCTGACTGATGAGAAAAGTCTGTTTGACCGATTCTTGAGCCAGTCTGAAAAATCAGGAAAAAGCCTGAAACTGCGATCTCTTGTGGAGAAAGAGGAGGGCAAATTTTGGGGTACAACAGTCATCAACCTTTGTGACCACCTTGAACCTTGCTCTTTCTTTAATACATATTGGGGAAGATGCGAAATAAACCATATTTTCAAAAGAGGAGTACAACACATAAGGATACCTCTTTTCCTCATAGTGCGAGTGTGAAAAGAATGTAGGATGTCCCCTAGAAAAGTAGGCACCGGGTTACGAGACATGAAGATTTTGACGGCGTTCACATCTATGAGTTGGTCAGGATTTGGAAACAAAACCATTCCATAGATGAGGAGAGCCACAATTTCCTCAAAAGCTTGCAAATCCAAAGAGTTCCAACAATTTTTGGCTTTCTCAAACAAGAACTTTGCTAGGAAACCTTTGACATCACTCCTTGTTTCCCAATTAGTTGTGATATCAGATGGTTGCAAGTGTAGAGCTTGTGCAATATCTTCTGGCTTTGGATCTCTTTCCGTACCTGTTGTACCCCAAAATTTGCCCTCTCTTTTCACGAAGGATCATCCTGGACCCCAAGTTTGCTTCCATCTATTTCCAAGCCTTGAAGTTATCAATTCTCCAAGCAAGTAATTCACAAGGGCAAAAGGGTCATTTGCACACTGAAAAGTCAAACTTTGACTTTTGGATCAAAATCAAATTTCAAGAATCATATTTCATCAAGACATGTTGAAATATGAAGTTTGTTCATCAAGAAAATCAAAAGTCAATTTACTCTAGAAAAAAATCAAAATTCTAAAATACTTAGAATTTTTCTAAGTGTTTAAGAAACATGACAAGCTCAGAACTTCTGATCAGATTATCACCATAATACAAGCTGATTCTAGAAGAGCTTCTGATTCAATATTTATAGATTTCAATGAGATCTAAAACATTGTAGAACATAACTTCTCCTGTAAATGTTGGGATTTCAAGTTATAACTCCTCAAAGACCGTCCTTGAAACTGAAACACTCAGCAAATTCTGGACACTTTCAAGACAGAGTGTGGTCAGAACTTCTGGGAATGTTTTCACAAAGGTTCAAGTCAGAGTTTGCAAGGGTAATTCAAATAAGATTACGAAGCATGCTGCAAGCTTCCTAGAAAGTCTGAGAGCTCCTTCAGAACATGCTGGAGCAAGGAGATACAAAGATCAGAGGTTGGATGTTACGCTGAAGCTGAACTTCTGATCCAAAATTAAGCAATGATGCAGAATTTCACATGGCAGGATTTCTGATTTGATAAATCTCATCATCATTTAATGCTCACAACCACTTTTGAGTCTTTATCCAAGGTATTTCCCCCACGTGTACCTCTACTGTCTTGGGAAAGCAAACTTTTGTGCAAAAGTATGCTAGGCCCATGTGTTGCTTTTGCTTTTCCTTAATTCCTGCTGACAAATCCAGCTTAGGCGCTGCTAAACCTGCTGACCATCCTACTTTGTTCCTTGAACCATGCTTATTTAATCTTACTTCAAGAGTAAGTCAGCGCCTAGCATATGACGTTGGTGCCACTTGACCTCTCCAAACTACTAAACCTTTGCCTATAAATTGAACTCCATTGGCCTTTGAAAAGAGGTGGAAAATTTGAGAAAGAAAAGTCTTGAACCCCTGTAAAAATTCCAAGAGTCCAAAAAAAAAAAAAACTGTAAACACAAAAATACAAAACCTTTTAGCTTTTGATTCTTGCCTTCAAACTCCATTTTTTCCCAAGTGTTTCTTGACCAAAACCACCCATACAGTTTCTGACATACATTCAAAAGTCACCCTAACTTCTGTAGCCAAACTGTAATACCATCTCCATCAACATCCACCTCAAAAAAGTCAGAACTTTACCCCTTGGCTGTACCAGATTTCTCTAATCATTTACAGCCCAAGTTGAAAGTTTCCAGCCTGCTGAACACGTAAGGAAGCTGTTCAGAACATCACAAGCGGTCAAAACCGGGTTCCAGCTCACAAAGTATTTTCCAGCTGCAAGGTAAGCTTCTGCTGACTCTCATCACATTACTTAGGCACTGTCAGATTTACATGTTTTAAAACACAATGTAGATATTCTGATTCTGATGATGTACATATTCTGAGATTTCATGCATCTGCCTGCCTAAATAGAGGGAATTCCAGTTCAGAGCTTCATGAAGAAATTAGGACTCAGAATTAGGATTAGAAAATTCATGTTTGCTTCTGATTTATATTTCTGATATCTCTTGTTTTTGAAACATCATGAAACTTGTCATAACTATTATATGCGCAACTTCTGTTCAGTTAAGAAATGACTAAGTTGCAGATGTTCTGACTAGCATGGAGAAGAGAGGAAAAGTTTTGCCAGTTGCATCAGAACTTCTGAAAACTTATGTGTTCTTAGCAGATCCAGAACTTCTGACTTTCCCTATTTATATTAACGTTGTTTCTGTTTGTGCAGCATGTCAGAGTCAGAACTTCTGACCCCCTCCTATTTCAGCATTTGCGTTGATCCTGTCTTCCTTCTCTTTGTTATTTCTTACCATCACTTTTATTTTTCATTAATAAAAAAAAACCTAAAATATTTCATGTTCACATATTATATTTTATTCCTTTCAACATAAAAAGATCAAAATATTTTCTTGAACAAAACTTATTTCTTTTCTTAAATAAAATAAGCATTTTACATTTCTTATACATTCTTATCCATTCAATGCGGTTATAATAGTAACTTAGGATTTAATTTGCAATCCCCATTTGAAAATTTGTACACTCCATCCCCCTAGTGATTGTAATAGCGTAGGGCTTTACTTTTCCGCATTTTCATTGCTTTCATATATTGTTAGTAATTAGGATGTGTATGATATGATGAAAATAACAAATAGACAACCCATAATCAAGACAAAAACAAAGCATGAAATCAACACACTTGCACACAAGCACTCCTAGGGTAAATCCACTTGGTTGCCTTACAAAAATGACCATATTACACATGTAAGGTATCTTAGCAAAAACACACAAAATACAAGATCATAGTCCCTCGATGATGCTATCTACAGTTGCCTTTCAAAAAATGATATTAGTCCCTTAAAAGAAAATGCTAAGATATCTTACAACATTTCTAATCATGGTTATACAATGACCCTTGTCCGTCCCTTTTACATCCAAAGATATGGTTACTTACCAAATCCATGGTAAGATAACAATATCAAAAGAAAGAGGAAATAAACATGAAAGACTTTTGAATAGGTAGATTGTTCCTAGTTACTTGCTCAATTTCAAACTCAAACATCCTTGCTATTTTTAAAACAAACACCAACACTTTCAAAAACATCTTACAAACTTGAAACATTTTCAAAAGATCAACACTTTGTATACATTCTTACGAACGAGAATCATTACAAAGTTTGCCTAAACGATGGCGCCTTTTCAAAATACTTTCAAAAAAACCACACAAAACACATTTTCAAACAAAAGCAAGTGATCTAGCAAGTAACTAAGAGCCCATGGAAAACCATGGATGAAAAGGGTGTTAATACCTTCCCTTTTCATAATCTACCTCCCGAACTCAAGAAAACATCTCTAAAGGTCTTTCCTGTGCTTTTTTACCTTTCCTTTTGGATAAAAGAAAAGTCGGCGGCGACTCTTGCTAAACCGCAACATTTGCGAATACAAACGCAAAAGAACCCAAGTCAGTTCTCCCACCGTATCACAGTACCGTTGAAAGGTAGTTGATTGAGAATGGGAATCCTCAAGAGTTGGGAGAATTTTTCCAAAGTTGGCACAAGTTGATAATCGAGAAATGTGAAGCAATGGTGTAAAGGATCAAAGAACTGAAAGAGCACCTTCATCATGTCTTCATCAGTGTTGGAGGTAACCAAGTTTAAGAGGCGACCATGTCTTTCGGTAAATGGAGAATTTTCAGGAATCCTTGATGCTAGCTCTTTAAGTTGAGGAGGGATCCTTACAAGGTTGACTTGAATAGTTTTCCTGCGAATAGAATCCATGTCCTATAAAACAGAACAAAGATAAATCCCAAGATCCTTGAAATGGTTAGTGAATATGAGTATGATGTTCATGATGTTAATGATGTTATTTACATGTATATATATACAAACAAAACAAACAAGTCCTTAGGTTTAGGCTTGCATGGAGTCTTATAGGTAAGTACCCTCTTGAAGTTTAGTTGGCTCAAACCTGTCCTAGCAATAGTATCCGGGTTCTAAGGAGTTCGATATCACTGGTTTGTTTCCTTGAGCATTGTTTCAGCGCGAGCCTCTTTAATGGCGACTGAAATATCCTAAAAAACAAACCTCAATGAGTGTAGTATCGAGTATCTACCAACTTCGGACTGCACCAAAGCTGGTCATCTCACTACGTCCTAATGGCCAAGTTGGTCAAGTAAAGGTTCTAGAAGTTAGTTATTGCTTCATGACATCACTCAGCGGCACCGTATTCTCCTTGACTACTCAAGGGCTACCGATACCCACAAATATGTAGCACTAACATAGCTATTGCTTAGACCATGTCGATATACCCCGCACAATTTCCATAACATATTGCTACTTACCTATAAGGTATCCCAAATTCGGGTAGAGGATTCAATCCTAAACAAAGAACCATAATGTAAAGCATACAAGTCAAACAATGAAAGCAAGTAAATGTGATCTAACCTTAAGGTAACCCCATTTTTAAGTTATATCCCCAGCAAAGTCGCCAGTTCTGTGATACGGTGGGAGAACTGACTTGGTTGTTTTGCGTTTGTATTTGCAAATGTTGCAATTAGCAAGAGTCACTACCGACTTTTCTTTTATCCAAAGGGAAAGG
The DNA here is from genome assembly GCA_948472305.1 of Vicia faba. Taxonomy (NCBI): domain Eukaryota; kingdom Viridiplantae; phylum Streptophyta; class Magnoliopsida; order Fabales; family Fabaceae; genus Vicia; species Vicia faba. The sequence continues at coordinate 1,610,119,380 of OX451738.1, read as the reverse complement.
CTGAAAAGAACAGGAAAGACCTTTAGAGATATTTTCTTGAGTTCGCGGGGCAGATTATGAAAAGGGAAGGTATTAGCACCCTTTTCATCCATGGTTTTCCATGGGCTCTTAGTTACTTGCTAGATCACCTGCTTTGTTTGAAAATATGCTTTGTCTTGCGGGTTTGAAAATATTTTGAAAATTTCTTTGTAATGGTTCTCGTTTCTATAAGAACGCGTACAAAGTGTTGTTTCGGAAATAGTTCAAAGAGGTGTTTGTGGAATGTGTTTTTTGAAAGTGTTCTTGAAAAGATGTTTTTGTAATGGTTCTCGTATCTATAAGAACGTATAGAAAAAGCTTTTGTCTTTGAAAAAAAGGGGTTTTAATGTGAAAATGTTGGTGTAAAATGTTTGGTTGTGAGCAAGCGAGCAACTAGGAGCTAATCTACCTACTTAAAAGGTATTAAATGTTCTTTTCCTCCTCCTTTAGATATTTCTATCTTACCATTGATTTGGTAAGAAGCCCCATTGTTGGATGTGAAGGGACAGACACGGGTCAATTGTACGGTCATAGAAGGCAACTTATGAGACGCTTTAGCAGTTTTTTCGTAAAGGACTAGATCATTTTATCGATGGCAGCATCGAGGGTCATCGAGGTACTACGATCTTTTTATCGAAGGGTCTTTGCTAAAGCGTCCCATATTCGAGGGACATGACTGTTTTTCGAAAAGTAAATGAAGTGAGATTACCCTAGAGGTACTAGTGTGCAAGTGTGTTTATTTGCATGCATTTTGTCTTCCATTTAAAAGTAATCTATTAGTTGATTTTATCTTGCCATACATCCTAATTACTAGCAATATATGAAAGCAAAATAAAATACGGAAAATAAAATCCTAAGCTATTACATCATTAGGGGGATGGGGGTACAATTTGCAAATAGGGATAAAATAAGTGTCTAAATATTACAACCATATCGAACAACTGGGCAGCAATGAAAACATATGCATAAACAGTGTAGAAAATGGAAGAAACTGCCTTTTGAACCATTATGTGTCGACACATGTTGTTATGCATCGACACATAACTTTTCCTTGCTCCTGTAAAAAAAATCAGCTCAGTATGAGCCGACACATAATGGGATGTCTCGACTCATACACCTTCTTTGTATCGACACATATGCATTTTGTGTCGACTCATAAACTTTTCAACCTTCTGTTTTGGGACCTGAAATCAGTATGAATCGATGCATGAGGTTTATGTATCGACTCATACCCTGTTTTTTACTAGGATGAGTTGACACGTGTGCATATGTGTTGATACATACTGTACTTTTCTGCTTTAAACATTGTTTTATTGTCCATACATGTCAGTTTACAGCATATGATTGATAAACATAAACAGCAAGCAAATGAGTAGCTAAAAGGGGCAATGATTACTACATCTTATCTTCAAAAATAAATCATTAATGATGTATGAAAAATACCAAGTCAAGAAGACTTACCTTGAAACTACACTTGGTGTTTGAAATATGAATACTTTTCAAGATGCTGTGAGGGCTCCAACGAATCTCCAGGCAGCTTGTTCTAAACTGTTGAAACCCAGTCAAGTTGTACAATATTGTTTTTATGTTTGGATGGTGAGGATAATGGCACTAACAAAATGTTTTAGTGTTTTTACAATCTCTATGTGCTAAGGTGTTTGGTTTATGGGAGAGTTTGTAAGATGTAATAATGGATTGAAGTTCTGTTTTGAATGAGATTAGAGCTGGTTTTTTCTTGAATGAGCCAAAGTTATAAAGAATACTGTTTTTCTGTTCAAAGACTCTCTATTCTCTCCAAAAATTCCAACCCTTATGTCTTATGAAACAGTCCCTTTTGTAGAACTTTGACTGAGGTTTAGGGGGGAAACAAAATAAGTCATTTTGAATTGTTTTTGCCTACTATTTTGATACTTTATTCACACAATTTTCTTTTTGCCATTTTGGTGCAATTTTTGGGCTGTTATGATGCAGGTTGGGGCAGACTGCATAGAGCAGTTTTAAACTGTATAGGACAGCAAATGCAGATTTGTGGTGCAGCATAGCACGAGGTTTTTTTGTAGGACAACAATGGAGCAGGTTTTGGGGTGTTGTGGCAATGCAGCATATCATACTTTGTTCAACTTGGACAACAAGATTTGTAGCATGAAACAAATTTGGTCTTGTGGAGTATTTTATGCACATTGTATCAAGGACAAAACATTGTGGCAAGGTTTTGAGTCAAAGGTAAGAGTCCAAGCAATAAAAAGTTTAGGGTTTGTAAACTTGCAAAAATGTCACTTTGTAATAACTTGAATTATTTGCCTCATTTTAAATTATTTGGAATTGTAGTAAAAAAATGTCATGAAGCAAATGAAACTAAAAAGTATAGAAAATACTTAGAAAAATTTCAAAGTCTTGCAAAAGTTGGATTTTTTTGATTTTTTTTTCGGTGATCAAATTTCCCATTTTGGATGTCTTGACGCAATGTGATTTTTGGGACTCAAATTCGGTCAAAAAGTCAAAGTTTGACTTTTTTAGCGTCCGGTTGACTTTTTCCAGGTGAAAAATTCAATTTTGCTCATTTTCCCCCTTTTGATAATTTGAATGATTTTCTTAGAAAATTGTGATCCGAGGCTTGAAACTTGACTGAAGTAATTCTAAGGGTCCATGAAGATCAGTGAAAGTCATTTGAAGCATTAAAAATTTAAATATCTCTGTGCAGATTCAAACCCTAATTTGAGGTATTAGCGTTGATGAGATTGTTTGACCTAGTCAGTACTCACACAAACTCGAGGCATTGAAGATCTTTGTAGGAAATATCTTGAGAAATGAGAGAGCAAATTTTGGGGTACAACACAAATCAAACTTGATTTATGAAGTGTTGATAGTGATTGAATGAACAAGGACCAAACCATACTTGATTTATGAAGTGTAAATCATGGGACTACACTTACATATCACAATATAAGTCCACAATACAATAACAATAAAATCATAAAAGGCAATCAAAATCATATATAATTAAGTTTATAGGAAAATAGAAGGCAAGCAGATAATAAGTTGTGCCACTACTTCTTTTTAGATGACAAAATCAATCTTCTTATAAACTACTTCTATTGATGTAAGAGAAACAACATTTATATACATAAGTCTTTGTTGCAACCAAGACAATAAAACTGTTGAAATTGTAATCCCTTGTGTCGAAGCAGCATGTTGCTCGACAAAACAAGGTATGTCGAAACTAGTCCTAAGTATGTGCATCGAAATGCTCAGTGTGTCGGGTTGTGTTTAATATGTTGAAGTGTCGAAGCGGTTTGCTTGACACGGGATTTTGACTTAGGTCTAAATTTTATTTTTGGCTTTTATAGTCTGGGCTTTGTCTTAGGGAGCAAGCAAGCTCAACTATAAACATGGAGTAACCCCTATATTGTAATTAACTTGTATTCATATAATTTGCAGTTGCAAGTGAGTAAGATTTTCCATAGTTTGTGGGTAGAGAGTTACTTTGTAAAAATCACCATCTTCTTCCATATTTTGTCAAACCCCAATTCTCTCTTTCATTATTATTGTGTATTGATGATAATCTTGTTCATCAAGATTTATAGAAATTCTCCATAATTTTGGTGGATTTCCAACATCTGGTATATAGAGCTTCGGTTGAGTGATTCAAGCCAATAAAATCACAATGGTAATGAATCATATGAATGGTTATTTTCCAGCAAGTCTTATAATTCTGAAAGTTGATAATTATGAGAATTGGTGCAAGCAGATGTAGGTTGTGTTCTATTCTCAAGATCTTTGGAATCTTGTGAAAGAAGGGTTGGAACCGCTTACAGAAAACGCAATAGAAGAAGAAGAGGTTGCACACAAAGAATTGAAGAAGAAGAATTATAAAGCTCTCTTTATAATTCATCAATGCCTGAGTCCAAACAATGAAAAGGTGAGTGATGTAGATTATGCGAATGAAGCTTGGAAAATTATGGAAAAGTCTTTCGGAGGTGCAGAAAATGTGAAAGAGGTGAGGTTACAAACTCATAAAAGAACATATGAATTTATTTAAATGGAAGAAAGTGAAAGCATAATTAATTTCTTCACAAGAGTTACGAAACTTGTGAATCAAATCAAAGTATATGGATAAGTGATGACAACTAGGTCATTTGTTGCAAATATCTTAAGGTCATTGGCTCTGAAGTTTGACCACGTGGTGGTAGCCATAGAAGAGTCGAAAGATTTATCGAAATTGGAAAAGGAAGAGCTTCAAGGGATGCTTGAATCTCATGAACAAATAATGGATGAAAGAGTTACAGGCAAGTCAAAGAGTGATGTGGCTTTGCAGACTCTAGAAAGAGAAAAGAAAGGCAAAGGAAAGTGGTTTAACAACAAAGGTAGAGGAAGCTACAATAATTCGACTAGTAGAGAAAACCAATAGGAAGCAATTGTGTCGAATCAAAGAAGATCCTCATACCAAAGCAAAAAAAGTGGTGGTACTAGAGGTGATAAAGAGGTGGTAGTGGAAAACCTTATAAGAGTCACATTCAATGTTTCAATTGTAAAAAGTATGGTCATTATTCTAGTGATTGTCCAGAAAAACGAAAGAATCAAGAAAGTGATGCAAATTTTGCAAAACATGAAGAAGAAGAAGAGATGATTATGATGGTCATAACAAGAGATAAAGAAAAATTCAAGGACCAGTGGTACTTGGATTCAGGATTCTCATCACACATGTCTAGAAGGAAAGATTGGTTTGTCAACATAAAACTCTCAATGAATAACATAGTGAAATTTGCAAGTGACAATACTCCAGGAGATGAAGGTATTGGAGACGTTTTGATTATGAGGAAAAATGGAAAGAGGTAATTAATTTCCAATGTATTGTGTATACCAGGTGTAATACGATGGGAGAACTGACTTGGTTTTGCGTTTTATTACAAATGTGCGGATAGCAAGAGTCGCCACCGACTTTTCTTTTATCCAATAAGGAAAGGGTGAAAAGAAAAGGAAATACCTTCAAGATTTTTGAGTTCGGGGGGTAGATTATGAAAAGGAAAGGTATTAGCTGTAACACCCCTTCTAAATAACCCGCGAATATATTAATTAAATCAGAGTAACATGGAAAATAGGGATGTCACAATTCAAGATAAATATAAAACCTCAAATTTACAGTTCTCATGCTTTACTGAAGGAATTATTATTATAAATATTTAAATCAACATCATGTTCTACACAGCGGAAATATCTCAAAACCGGAATAACTTCACTTCATAAGTATTCCCAACATAAATTAAACAATAGAAAATAAAACTCGTCATTCAAACGTTTCCCCCAGTGTTACAACCTATCAGAGCACGACACTGACACGCGGACTAAAATAACATAGCTCTAGAGCCATCCTCACCAACTCCTGAGCTGCTAACTTTAATCTGAAATCATTAAAGTAAGGGTGAGATTTCTCATAATTAATATGCATTATAAGTTTCTCAATCAACATTATATCACAAGCATATTATTTCACCCATTTTAGCATAAACTCAGATTCAACACACAGTTCCAATCATACAAGTCATTATGCACAATTCAAGAATCAACCAAAGAATTGTAACACTGGAAGACATCCTAACATGTTACAATTCCATGCAAACACAAATGCAGACACAATGCATGTGGTACCAACACGTGACCAAGTCACCCATTACTGATCCATCACTCTCGGATACAACAACCATCAATTCGTCCATCACACTCGGACATGAATCCAGCCGAAGCAATCATCGATTCGTCCATAACACTCGGACACGAATCCAGCCTAACCACCCATCATCTCTCAGGTATCGGTTAACGGTAATACAAGTCAAATTCCACACAATGGGAATTAACTTCACCAAAATAATGCATATGCATGTACATCACTAACATGCAACATCAATCAACGGAAGTATGATCACCACATAATTACAAATAATGCCAAAACCAATATGTCACATGATCACATCTCAATCATAATGGATAGCAGGCACAACACATAAGTATCAGTTCTCATTCACCAAAGTTTACAAAAAAATCGGGAATTCGACTCTTTTTAAAATAATTTTCATAAAATAATATTTTTCTTATTTTATAAGATAGAGTATTTAATTTAAGAAATAACGTCCAAAACGGCACTCAAAACGGACTTACGGTTTGAAAGTTATGAATTTTCAAAGTTTAGTATTTTTCAAAAAGTTACAGCAGAACCCGGTTCCTACATATACAGAAACCGGTTCCTGCGAAGTTCAGAAAACACCCATTCTGGAAAATGTACTGGAACCCGGTTCCTACCCATACGGGAACCGGTTCCTACATTGAAAAAGTCAGTTTCTTCACAAATTTACACTGGGAAACCGGTTCCTCCCCACTGGGAACCGGTTCCTGCGACCTGAAAAGTCAAAAACTGCTGTTTTGACAGCACTTATTCATTCCAATCCCATCCAATTCATACCCATACGAATCCAACTCACAGAAATGCCAAAACAAGTTATAGTACACGATTCTAATGAGATTATAACACACCATAACATCATACAATTTCCTCATAACTTCAAATTAAATCAAAACATAATTTCATGGGATTGGGGTTTAAATTTCATAAATCCTAAATTGGGATTCCTAACATGCTTAATCAATCCTATTGATCCCAAAATCTATAAGGCATATTAAATAATTGAAATCACCCCTTACCTCGCGATGATCCTTCGAATTCACAACGTTTGGCTTTTTCCTCTCTTCTCTTCTCTTCTCCAATTTCACGTACAATGAGTTTTTCCCAAAACCTTCTTTTCCTTTTTCCTTTTTATCCTTCTTTTTCTTTTCCTTTTACTATTTGCCAAATAATAATAATAAATTAGTAACTATTTTAGTAGAGCTTTTTACTTCACACACCTCTAATTCAACCTTACACCCCCTGGTCTTCCTTTTTAATTCCATACTTAATTCATTCATTTAATCCAAAATATTGTTAATTAAGCCTTTAATTAATTTAATAATTAAATTCCTAATTATTTAACAATTGAATTAATTTGGGGTTTCACAACTCTCCCCAACTAAAAGAGTTTTCGTCCTCGAAAATATACCTTAGACGAATAGTTCAGGATACGAGTCCTTCATCTGGCTCTCCAGCTCCCAAGTGACATTTCCATCTGCTGGTCCTCCCCAAGCCACTCTTACCAACGCGATCTCCTTGCCTCGCAACTGTTTCAACTTCCGATCCTCAATTCTCGCAGGTACCGCTTCCATAGTCAAATTCTCTCGTACCTGTATATCATCTACCCGAATCTCATGAGACGGATCAGCAATGTACTTCCTTAGCTGAGATACATGAAAAACATCATGCAAATTTGCAAGTGACGGCGGCAAAGCAATCTGATAAGCAACTTTCCCAACTCTCTTGGTAATCTGAAACGGACCAATAAAACGTGGAGTCAACTTCTTTGACTTCAAAGCTCGACCAATACCAGTCATCGGAGTAACTCGCATAAAAACATGTTCTCCATCGCTAAACTCAAGATCTTTCCTCCTCTTATCGTGATAACTTTTCTGACGACTCTGAGAAGTCCTCATCTTCTCCTGAATCATCTTAGTCTTTTCCGAAGTCTGTTGGACAATTTCCGGTCCAATCACAGTGCTCTCTCCAGATTCATACCAACACAACGGTGTCCGACACCTCCTACCATACAATGCCTCAAACGGAGCCATACCGATGCTCGAATGAAAACTATTGTTGTATGTAAACTCAATCAATGGTAGATAACTATCCCAAGCTCCACCTTTCTCCAACACACAAGCTCTTAACAAATCTTCCAACGACTGAATCGTTCTCTCCGTCTGACCATCTGTCTGTGGATGATAAGCAGAACTCAAACGCAACTTAGTACCCAAAGCTTCTTGCAATCCCGTCCAGAATTTAGATGTAAACCTCGGATCTCGATCCGACACAATACTAGAAGGAATACCGTGCAAACTCACAATCTTCTCAACATATAATTCTGCCAACCTTTCCATCGGATAATCCATTCTTATCGGAATAAAGTGAGCAGATTTCGTCAACCGATCAACAATAACCCAAATAGAATCATAATTATTCGATGTCCTTGGCAAACCAGACACAAAATCCATAGAAATTCCATCCCATTTCCATTCCAGAACAAACAACGGTTCTATCAATCCTGACGGTTTCTGATGCTCAATCTTCGACTTCTGACAAACCAAACAAGCATACACAAACTCAGTAATTTCCTTTTTCATTCCCGGCCACCAAAACAACTTCTTTAAATCATGGTACATTTTAGTAGCACCAGGATGAATACTCAATCCACTACAATGTCCTTCTTCCAAGATACTCTTCCTAATCTCTGCAGCATCCGGAACACACACCCTATTACCAAATCTCATAACACCATTCTCATCAATTAGGAACTCGCCTCCTTGACCTTGATTGATCAATGTCAATTTATCAACTAACCCAACATCGGACTTCTGTCCATTCCGAATTTCTTCCAGAATACCACTAGTCAGTTTCAACATACCCAATTTCACACTATTCGGAGTAGTTTCACATACCAAACTTAAATCTCTGAACTGCTCAACCAAATCTAACTCACGGACCATTAACATCGACATATGCAAGGACTTCTTACTCAAGGCATCCGCAACAACGTTTGTCTTACCAGGATGGTAATTCAAACCGAAATCATAATCCTTTAGAAATTCTAACCATCTCCTCTGCCTCATATTCAACTCTTTCTGATCAAAGAGATACCTCAGACTTTTGTGATCACTGAACACCTCAAACCGAGAACCATATAAATAATGCCTCCATAACTTCAAAACAAACACAACAGCTGCCAACTCCAAATCATGAGTCGGATAATTCCTTTCATGTACTTTCAATTGTCTCGAAGCATAAGCCACCACCTGCTTATCTTGCATCAACACACCACCTAATCCCATTAATGATGCGCCACAATACACAACAAAAGACTTAGTCGGATTTGGCAAAATCAAGATCGGAGCACTTGTCAACCTCCTCTTCAGCTCTTGAAATCCTTTCTCATATTCAACATCCCAAACAAACATCTGACCCTTCCTGGTCAACTTAGTCAATGGTAACGCTAATTTGGAGAATCCTTCTATAAACTTCCTGTAATAACCTGCAAGACCCAGAAAACTACGGATCTCAGAAGCATTCTTCGGTGCTTCCCACTGAGATACTGCTTCTACCTTCTTAGGATCCACAACAATTCCATTCTTCGAAATTACATGGCCAACAAAACTTACTTCACTTAACCAGAATTCACACTTGGACAACTTCGCATAAAGCTTCTTCTCTTTCAGCAATTCCAACACAACTCTGAGATGTTCTGCATGCTCTTCATCGCTCTTCGAATAAATTAGAATATCATCAATGAACACCACCACAAACTTATCAAGATACGGATGAAATATCCTGTTCATATACTCCATGAAAACACCAGGTGCATTAGTAACTCCAAACGACATAACAGAATACTCGTAATGTCCATACCTCGTTCTAAATGCAGTTTTCTGAATATCTTCCGACTTCACACGAATCTGATGATATCCAGATCTCAGATCAATCTTACTAAATACACAAGCTCCAACTAGTTGATCCATCAAATCATCGATCCTCGGCAAAGGATACCGATTCTTGATTGTAACTTTATTCAGCTGTCTGTAATCAACACATAATCTCATTGAACCTTCTTTCTTCTTAACCAACAACACCGGAGCACCCCACGGCGAAACACTCGGACGAATAAACTTCTTCTCAAGTAACTCCTCCAACCGTTTCTTTAACTCCGCTAATTCAGATGCCGACATACGGTAAGGCGCCATCGACACCAGACTAGTTCCAGGAATCAAATCTATAGTAAATTCTACCTCCCTCCCAGGTGGCAATTCACTAACGTCTTCCGGAAACACCTCTGGAAATTCATTCACCACTGGCAATCCATCACTCTTTGCTTTTCCCTCCGCTTCTATTGCAGAATACAACATAAATACCACAACACCATCTTTCACAGCTAGGTTCATCTGTTTAACCGACATAGTCACATCTTCGACACCAACCTCTTCAGGAAAAATAACCGTCTTCGCAAAATAGTTGATATGAACCTGGTTGAATTCTAACCAGTTCATTCCAAGGATGATATCAAGTTGTTCTAACGGTAGGCACACCAAATCCATACCGAAACCCCTACCAAAAATCACAATAGGACAATTCCTACAAACATACGAAGTAGTCACTGAACCCGACGCAGGAGTATCAATAACCATACTTCCATCCATATTAGAAATTTCTAAATTCAATCTTTTAGCACAATCCAAAGCAATAAAAGAATGCGTAGCTCCAGTATCAATAATTGCAATCAAAGGTATGTCATTAATAAAACATGTACCTTTAATCAGCCGATCATCTGGCTTAGTCTCTGACCCAGACAATGCAAACACTTTACCACTAGCTTGCTCCTTCTTGGGTTTTGTACACTGAGGACGAGTATGACCTTCTTCCCCACAGTTGTAACAAGTTATCCTTCTGGCTCTGCACTCAGCAGCTACATGACCAAATTTCCCACAGTTGTCGCACTTCTTTGCGTCATTCTTGCACTCATTAGCTCTATGCCCCCTTTCACCACATCTGTAACACTTAATGGAAGAACCATAGTCTCCCCTACTAGGCTTCCTCCAACCACCAGATTTCTGATTATTTCTATCATAAGGCTTACCACGATCCATCTGTTGCTTACCCTTCCTATCAACATACCCTCGAGCATTCGACTTAGTGCTAGCAAGATCCTCCTCTAAAATCCTACTACAGTCAACCAAATCAAGAAATCTTCGGATACGCTGATACCGAATACCATGCTTAATCTCATCACGAAGACCATTCTCAAACTTGATACCTTTGGAAAATTCTCCATCTGCATCGTTAGTATAATGAGCATAATACTTCGCTAACTCAGTAAACTTCGAAGCATACTCACTAACAGTCTTGTTACCCTGCTTGAGTTCCAGAAACTCAATATCCTTATTGCCTCTGATGTCCTCAGGAAAGTACCTCTTCAGAAAAGCCCTCCTGAACACAGCCCAAGTCAACGCAATACCATCTTCTTCCATTTCAGTTCTGGTAGCAACCCACCAGTCATCAGCTTCCTCTGCTAACATGTGAGTTCTGTATCTCACCTTCAGCCCTTCAGCACAGTCAATTACTCTGAAGATCCTCTCGATCTCCTTCAACCACTTCTGAGCACCTTCGGGATCATGTGCACCCTTGAACAACGGAGGATTATTCCTCTGAAAATTCCCCAATTGTCGGTCAGCACCAATCACAGCTTCCTGTTGGTTCCCTCCGAGTACTCCAGCCAACATTCCCAATGCTTCAACAAGAGCATCGTCGTTTCTTCCGTTACCTCTTCCGGCCATTGTTCTGTAACATTACAAAACAACCTCATCAGCACACAAGTATCGACAGTGTCACCTTACACTAGTCACATACAAAAGGGATAACGACACAAGACAAGACCAACTATGCTCTGATACCACTGTTGTAACACCCCTTCTAAATAACCCGCAAATATATTAATTAAATCAGAGTAACATGGAAAACAGGGATGTCACAATTCAAGATAAATATAAAACCTCAAATTTACAGTTGTCATGCTTTACTGAAGGAATTATTATTATAAATATTTAAATCAACATCATGTTCTACACAACGGAAATATCTCAAAACCGGAATAACTTCACTTCATAAGTATTCCCAACATAAATTAAACAATAGAAAATAAAACTCGGCATTCAAACGTTTCCCCCAGTGTTACAACCTATCAGAGCACGACACTGACACGGGGACTAAAATAACATAGCTCCAGAGCCATCCTCACCAACTCCTGAGCTGCTAACTTTAACCTGAAATCATTAAAGTAAGGGTGAGATTTCTCATTATTAACATGCATTATAAGTTTCTCAATCAACATTATATCACAAGCATATTATTTCACCCATTTTAGCATAAACTCAGATTCAACACACAGTTCCAATCATACAAGTCATTATGCACAATTCAAGAATCAACCAAAGAATTGTAACACTAGAAGACATCCTAACATGTTACAATTCCATGCAAACACAAATGCAGACACAATGCATGTGGTACCAACACGTGACCAAGTCACCCATCACTGATCCATCACTCTCGGATACAGCAACCATCGATTCGTCCATCACACTCGGACATGAATCCAGCCGAAGCAATCATCGATTCGTCCATAACACTCGGACACGAATCCAGCCTAACCACCCATCATCTCTCGGGTATCGGTTAACGGCAATACAAGTCAAATTCCACACAATGGGAATTAACTTCACCAAAATAATGCATATGCATGTACATCACTAACATGCAACATCAATCAATGGAAGTATGATCACCATATAATTCCAAATAACGCCAAAACCAATATGTCACATGATCACATCTCAATCATAATGGATAGCAGGCACAACACATAAGTATCAGTTCTCATTCACCAAAGTTTACAAAAAAATCGGGAATTCGACTCTTTTTAAAATAATTTTCATAAAATAATATTTTTCTTATTTTATAAGATAGAGTATTTAATTTAAGAAATAACGTCCAAAACGGCACTCAAAACGGACTTACGGTTTGAAAGTTATGAATTTTCAAAGTTTAGTATTTTTCAAAAAGTTACAGCAGAACCCGGTTCCTACATATACAGAAACCGGTTCCTGCGAAGTTCAGAAAACACCCATTCTGGAAAATGTACTGGAACCCGGTTCCTACCCATACGGGAACCGGTTCCTACATTGAAAAAGTCAGTTTCTTCACAAATTTACACTGGGAAACCGGTTCCTCCCCACTGGGAACCGGTTCCTGCGACCTGAAAAGTCAAAAACTGCTGTTTTGACAGCACTTATTCATTCCAATCCCATCCAATTCATACCCATACGAATCCAACTCACAGAAATGCCAAAACAAGTTATAGTACACGATTCTAATGAGATTATAACACACCATAACATCATACAATTTCCTCATAACTTCAAATTAAATCAAAACATAATTTCATGGGATTGGGGTTTAAATTTCATAAATCCTAAATTGGGATTCCTAACATGCTTAATCAATCCTATTGATCCCAAAATCTATAAGGCATATTAAATAATTGAAATCACCCCTTACCTCGCGATGATCCTTCGAATTCACGACGTTTGGCTTTTTCCTCTCTTCTCTTCTCTTCTCCAATTTCACGTACAATGAGTTTTTCCCAAAACCTTCTTTTCCTTTTTCCTTTTTATCCTTCTTTTTCTTTTCCTTTTACTATTTGCCAAATAATAATAATAAATTAGTAACTATTTTAGTAGAGCTTTTTACTTCACACACCTCTAATTCAACCTTACACCCCCCGGTCTTCCTTTTTAATTCCATACTTAATTCATTCATTTAATCCAAAATATTATTAATTAAGCCTTTAATTAATTTAATAATTAAATTCCTAATTATTTAACAATTGAATTAATTTGGGGTGTCACATTAGCACCTTTTTCATCCGTAGTTATCTACGGGCTCTTAATCACTTAGCTTACTTTGTTTTAAAAATTGCTTTGTGTTGTGCATGTTTGAAAATATTATGAAAATGTCAATTCTAAGGCGAACTTTGTAATGATTCTCGTATTTGTCCTTGAGAATGCGTACAAAGTGTTTTTGTTTGAAAATATTTTTGAAGAGTGTTTTTGAAAAATGTTTTCTTTTGAAATTTTTGTGAGCAAGAAATTACGAGCGTTCTACCTATTCAAGGTCTTTCTTGTAATTTATTCCTCCTTTAGATAGTGTTATCCTACCATTAGTTAGTAAGAAACCCTATCGTTGGATGTGAAGGGACAGGCACGGGTCATCGTACAGTCATTGAAGGAAACTTGTAGGGGCGCTTTAGCAATTTTGTAAGGGACTAGATCATTTACCGAAGGAAACATCGAAAGAGTCATCGAGGGACTACTATTTTTGTTTTCGAGGGATAATGCTAAAGCATCCCCACGTTTGAGGGACATGACTGTCTTTATCGAAAGGCAACAAGGGAGGTTACCCTAGAGGTGCGAGTGTACAAAGTGTTGTTTTTGGTTATTGTTTATCTTTGAAATTAGGGTTAGCTACCGTTTTATTTTGTCTTGCCATACAATACCTAATTACTAAGCAGTAAACAAGATAATAAAGAAAGCGGTAAAGTGCGGAAGATAAAGACAGAAAATAAAAACCCTAGATTATTACATGGCTTTGGGAGAAATACAAAATAGTATAAAAAATTCAGAAAAGTAAACCTGTTGTACCCCAAAATTTGCCCTCCCATATTTCTCAAAATATGTCAAGAAAGATCTCCAAGTTGCTCAAGGGTTGGCCAGACAAGCTCTCTCCTAAGGCTGTCTACCCCAAATTAGGGTTTCATGTTGCATCAAGATCCTTAGGTCCAAGTGACCCCAAGTTCTCACCAATGTCCTAATATGTTCTCAAGGTCATCCATGTCAAGTTTCAAGCCTCGCAGAGGAATTTTGCTCAGTCAATTGCTCAAAGGTCCAAAAATTGACTGTGCTAGGGAAAAAGTCAACTGTGACCCACATACAGTCAAACTTCAATATTTTTGGTCAACATCCTCATTTTTAAGTATATTTCATCATTTTATCAAGGGTTGATCATGATTCATCAAGGATTGCTCATAATTCATCAAGACTCAAAAGTTGCTAAATTAGGATTTTGCAGGAAAAGTCAACCCAACTTTGACCAAGCATAACTTTCTCATAATTTATTATAAATGACCCATCAAAAGCTCATTTTGAAGAGGATACAATTATATACAATCCATATTCATCTCGAAAGATCAAAATATGCACTCACAAGAAGTTATGAATTTGGACATTATAGGTCATTTTGAAAAGTCAACAAAAACATATTTTTTGTCAAAGCTTCATACATGAGCATGGAATATCAAATTGAGATGAGACTAAAATGGTTGGTTAGAGGACATCTCAAGATTTATAAAAAGTCCAAGAACACCTCCAAAGAGTCAAAATTGAGGAAGTTATGCATTGTTGAAGTTGGACTTTTTTGCAAAATTGCCAAAAGTTAACTATGCCCAAAACTTCAAATTTTGCCAAATGGGCCCATTCTTTTTCACTTGTTTTAAGTTGGCATTATAGCCCACGTGCTCTAGCCTTGGCCATGTGTCTATATCATATTTTTATTAATTATTTTGATTTTCATTTGAATTAATTTTATTTAAATCAAATAAAATCAAATAAAATCCAAAAACATTGAAACCATGGATTTGGTGATGATTGCAGGTCTTATTACACAGCTAAGACTAATCAAACTCGTATCAAGGCAATTGTGTACAAAAAGATTCAAAATAAGCCAATTTTGGAAAGCTTTAAAGAAGCAAAGCGAATCAATATCAAAGGCATTGATGGAGAGGGATTTTGACACAATTTGCAACCCTAATGCAATGTATGATACATAAGGAGGCGAGGCATATCAAAAACAGGGTGGGAGATCAGGCATAGAGTGAAAGCAAAATCTGAAAAATATAAAAGAAAGTGGGAGATCGAAACAGAGGTTAGAGGCATCCTCAAGGTCTGTTACTTGTCTCAATCGTCTCCTGGCAATCTCCACAACCTAAAGCAATCGAGACCAATCGTTTTCAAGCCCTCTAGCGTGCAATAAGGCCGTCACAGTATCACTGCTTTCTTGATTTCAATTAACCTTATTCTTGCATCCATTGTGTAAAATAAAGGCATATTCTTGATCACCATATCATTTGTAAGCTTTTTACAATATCCAATTTCATTTATATGACCTATATCGTGAATCACCATTGTTAGGTTTTCTTGGAGTTTTTTAGGGTTTTTGTTTTCAGGAATAATTTGCCCTAGTAATGGGTATGGTTGTGATCAGGAGGAGGAGACGACCTCAACCATGGCTTTAGATATCATTTCCATGGCTTGTGGGAGATTTTAAGAATGCTTGGTTTGTAGCAACAAATATCTATCCGTGGGTATAAGTCATTGGATTTTTAGCCACGGTGCAGAGGAAGGAGATGATGAAGTGTCGTCCCACCATTGGCTTGTTTAAAACGAGCGCGCGTTTTTATTTTTGTTTTTCCAATTTTCGTTTGTTTTATATATTATCACCAGTGTTTGATATATTAACAATAAAAGGCAAATGGCCTAGTGGTAACCACATCAGCGCATAAGGATTCAGAGGCTAGAGGTCAGGGGTTCGATCCCTGCCTCCAGCAATTTGCCATTTTCTTGTTTGTTTTCAGGTAATTCAATGCATATGCAAGCCTAATGTCCACCATGTGCCTTCAGCATCAAGCGTGCCAGATGGCCAGATGGCCATATCTGGTGGTCATCATTGAAGGTGCACCAAAGGGCCAGTCAATGCACACGCGCTGGATTGCAAAAAAGTCAAATGGACCTCACAAATGGGCCAGAATTCCTGCTTTCTGCACCCCCTAAATCAGGCCCATTCTCTACTTTTTTTATATTTTGTTTATTTTCATTTAATTATTTATTTATTTAATTACTAACCAAAATTGATTTTTCTTTTTATCAAAAATCACAAAAAATATTTTTTACCCAATTAAAATTCAGAAATTTATTTTTCATCAATAAATCAATTAATTTAATTAGGTTGATTAATTAGGTAACTTTCATTTATTTTTGCAAATAATTAAAAATCAATTAGAATAATTAGGTTTTAAAATTAATTTAATTATTTTATTTTCTTTCCTAAATTAACAAAACTCCAAAAATATGTCATTAATTATTTTTCATTTATTAATTTAATAATTAATTTAGCATTTTAATTTTAGGAATCAATTTCTTTTCTTAAAAAATAAAAACAACAAATATATTTTCTTTAATTAGGAGGGTCAAAACCCTAGTTTCGCATTCGATTCAATTGTCTCGCGCACTTTATTTTTCCTTTATTCAATTATTGCATCTGCTCCCGGTCTGTAATAATTAATTAGGACATTTATTTTTCCGCTTTTAAATTTCAAAGGGTTGCTTTTGGCGATGTAAATACCCAACGCCTTGTAATAATTTAGTTTAAATTCCGCACCTTTAATTTCTGCAAATATACAACTGCTAGATGTTTGATAAATAGGGTTTGCATGACAAGAATGAATGTTTAAATCTTAAATCAGGTAGATCACCCTAAACATGTGCAAAGATAAAAATAATTGAAATCAACACACTCACATATGTGTACTCCTAGGGTACACCCCACTTGGTTGCCTTCGTAAACGGTCATTGAGTATTGGTTGTTTTAGAGGTCGCCCTCTTGTCTAAAAGATCATAGTTGCCCCGAAATGGTTGCCTCAAATATTGTTGCCTCGATAAATGATCTAAGACATTAGGGTTACCACTAAGACGTCCTAACATTGCTTTAGTGACCGTACGTCCCTTTCGAATTGACCCTCAAAACTCCAATGACGGTGCTACCTACTCACTAATAGTGGGATAACATTGTCTAAAGGAAATTAGCATAGAACGATTTCTTTTTCGAGTAGGTAGATTAGTTCTTAGATACTTGCTCAACCAAAACAAACTTTTTTCTCACACTTACACTCCTTTTCAAACAAAGTTTTCAAAGACACTTCATTACACTCTTGAAGACAAAAGCAAGAGTTAAATCGAAGTTGAAACAAAAACTTTTCAAAAACCCACAAGCACAAAGAAAACAAAATTTGAAAATGATGAGCAAGTACCTAAGAGCCCGTAGATAACTACGGATAGAAAGTGTGCTAATACCTTCCCTTTCTATAATCTATCCCCCGTACTCAGAAATATCTCGAAAACAGAATTTTTCTGTGCTTTTTTCCTTTCCTTGTTGGATAAAATAAAAGTCGGTGGCGACTCTTTCTTACCGCGACATTTTGCAAACAAAAAATGCAAAATGCGAACCAACATTCCAAAAAACAGTAAGTTCTTCCCACCGTATCACAGAACTGGCGACTCTGCTGGGGATTTATAAGTGGGGTGTACCTTAGGAATTGTTCATCATAATGTTTTCAATTGCTTGATTTGTATGCTTTATCTTTGTGGGTTTGAATCGGAGTTACTATAGATCCTAACCCGGATCTGGGGATACCTTTTAGGTAAGTAGCAATAGACTGTGAGGGAACTGTACGGCGTAAACTGATACGGTTGAAGCAGTAGCTACGTTGGTGTGGCACTTTAGTATGTACCGATATCCCTTGTGGTGGAACAAGGTGAATATGGGTCAGCTAAGGGGTCATTAAGCACCAACTGACCTTAGAACCTATAATTGACCAACTTGGCCATAGAAAAGTAGCAGTATGCTACACTCATTGAGACCAAACTCTTGCGATGATTCCGGCTGCAAGAAAAGGTTGCTAACCTGGAATTATGACCGATCAAGGGTGGTCAGTGATATTGAGATCCTCTAGAACCCGGTTACTATTACTAGGACAAGTTGAACCAACTAAACTGAAAGAGGGTAATACCTAAACTCCATGCCAGCCTGAAATCTAAGGGTTACTGTGTGACTTGTTTGCCCTTACCATGTTTGCTATCTGTGAATACTTGTGGTGTGTTTCTATCATAACATCATGCATCATGACATTGCATGCATCTTGCATCAGACTAACCCATTTCAAAGACCGAGGGGATTCATCTTTATTCTGTTTTGCAGATCATGGCATCTATGCGTAGAAACACTATTCGGATCAGCTTTGTACAGATTCCTACTCAACTTAGAGATTTGGTTGCAAAGGTTCCTGATACTTAATCCTTTATCAGAAGACATGGTCACCTCCTGGGTTTGGTCACTTCTAAGATGGATGAGCAAATGCTGAATGTCTTGTTCCAGTTCTTTGACCCGTTGCACCACTGCTTCACCTTCCCGGGCTATCAGTTGGTCCCTACTTTGGAAGAGTTCTCTGATTTACTTGGTATTTCCATTCTAGAACAAACACCATTTACAGGTTGGGAGATATCTCTTAGGCCATAGGATGTTGCTACAACCCTACATCTAACAATGGTTGAGGTAATGTCTAACTGGGAGACTCGGAGTGGGACAAAAGGCTTCTTAGCTAAGTTCTTGGTTGATCAGGCTAATCAATTTTGGGAAAGTTTAGATTTTCAAGCATTCGAAGACATCTCGGCTCTTCTCATATATGGCTTGGTT
This sequence comes from Vicia faba, assembly GCA_948472305.1. Classification (NCBI taxonomy): domain Eukaryota; kingdom Viridiplantae; phylum Streptophyta; class Magnoliopsida; order Fabales; family Fabaceae; genus Vicia; species Vicia faba. The sequence goes on along the minus strand of OX451738.1, from coordinate 1,610,100,104 downwards.
CTGTTTCCTAATTCAAATTCTTTCGTCGACGTGAATACAGTGAAGATCTTCATGTCCCGTAATCCGGTGCCCACTCTCTTAGGTGACATTCTACATGCTCTTTATGCCCGTACTGCTCAGAAACGGGGAACCCTTATGTGCTGTGCACCATTGCTGGCGAGGTGGTTTATTTCTCACCTCCCCAAATCTGTTTTGAAGAATAAGGAAGGTATGGGTTAGGCCTATAGAATTATGTCCCTTGCTCATACAAACATCATATGGAGCACTAAAGACATGGAAGAAGTAGCTGTTATTGACCGGTGCGGAGAATACCCCAATGTTCCTTTGCTTGGAATTAGGGGAGGGATCACCTATAATCCTTGTCTGGCCTTACGACAGTTTGGGCGAGCCCGAAAGGAAGATCCTCATGAGTTGCTGATTCTGAGTATTGTCTTTGACTTCTAAGGGGATAGTGAGGGACATCGTCGCAGGTTCATACGAGCTTGGAATAGGGTCAACAGGTATGATCTGCATGAGCTAGGAGCAAAGACTTCTCTTCCAATGGAGTCGTATCTCCGGTGGGTTTGGGCCCGTTCCCAAAAGCTAGGGATGCCATACGAAGCTGTCTTACCGGTAATTGTTGAGAATACTGATGAAGAAGGGGTTCCTACTACTATCCTCCATCCATACATGCCTACTGACATGGGGGCATTAAAGAGGTCGTGGATCCAGTTGAGAGAAGAACGGGATACTTACAGAGAGAAGTATCATGAACAAGAACGAAAGATTCTAAAGCTTACAAGGCAGCTAGATAATGAGAAGGTCCTCAATGACTATGTCAGCACCCACGGAAAATGACCATGGGAGCGCTGATGTCTTTTGCTATTTCTAGTTTTGATTTACTTTTCAGTTTTTCTCTTTGTAACGCCTTAAAGGCATTTGTCAAACATTGTTTCAAGTTTTTAATCTAATAAAAGTGTGTTTCATTTTGGTTTACGAATTTGAATCTCCCAAAGTCTTTGAAATCATATCATATGCATTCCATTCCCATGCACCTCATTACAGGTACCCTTACAGGTCTCTTATCTTCTTCGCTATTTATTTCAGCATCATGTCTGCTGAAACATCCACTGATCAAGCTATTAAGGCTCTTCAAGCTCAGAACGCTCAGTTCCAGGAAATATTGATGAACCTGGCCAAGGGGCAGAAAGATCTGAAGACTCTTATCTTGAAGGATAAGAAGAAGAAGAAGAAGAAGAAGAAGACAGTCCTCCTGAACATGGGTCACAGGTTTGGAAACAAGTTGCGAGACGAAGTTGATCTGTCCCACTCATCTGGAAGGGGGGGGGGGGGGGGAGAACCAAGAAGAAAGGAGGGCTCCAAGCCCTGTGGTTTCTAACAATGAGACTGACTTTGATGAAGACCAGTATCCTCCTTCCGAGGACATGTATAAGCAGCTTGAAGACCGGTTAAGTGCAATGGAAATCTAGAAGATACCTGGGCTGGATTTTGGTGAGTTGGGTCTAGCATCTGGGATGGTGATTCCCCACAAGTTCAAAGCTCCTATATTTGCTAAGTACGATGGGGTCTCCTTCCCGAAGCTACACCTCCGTTTGTATGTTAGAAAGATTCAGCCATATATCGCTGACAGGAACCTCCGGATCCATTTCTTTCAAGATAGTCTTTCAGGGACTCAACTTGAGTGGTTCTATCAGCTAGAAGGAGCTAGTGTCCGTAATTGGGAGGACCTTGCTGCTGCTTTTTACAAGCAGTACCAATATAATGCCGACCTCACTCCCACGCATACCCAACTTCAGGGTATGTCTATGGGTGCGAGTGAAGGTTTTAAAGATTACGCTCAGAAGTGGAGAGATCTTGCAGGTAGAGTCCAACCCCCGCTGGTAGATATGGAGTTGGTGGATATGTTTTTGGGGACCTTGTCTGGTCCGTATTTTAACCATTTAATCGGAAGTTCATCGTTAGGTTTTACTGAGTTAATTATGATTGGGGAGAGAGTTGAAGCCGGTATCAAGAGCGGAAAGTTACAGAAAGGTGCTTCGTCAAGTACTGAGAAGAAGCCTTTCTAGAAGGAGTCTAGTGCAGTTTACAACTCTAGGAGCCAAAGTCGACCCGAGCGCCGCCAAGCGGTTAATGCAGTAGTTATTTCAAGACCAACTGTTGCCACACAACGCAACAATCAGCCAAGGGCAGAGAGGCCTCAAAGACAGTTTACTCGGCTCATCATGACTTTATCTCAAATCCTGCCGCAGTTGTTGAAGACTAACTTGGTTATTCCGAGGGAAGCTCCGAAGAATCCCAACACCACCTCACCGCTGTACAATCCAAATGCCCGCTGTGCTTATCACTCTGATAGCCCGGGGCATGATACCAATAATTGCTGGGCTTTGAAGAATAAAGTGCAGGATCTGATTAACGCTAAGGAGATTGAGTTCGAAGCGCCAGAAAAACCTAATGTTATGACTGCTCCTATGCCAAATCATGGAGTGAATGCTGTGGATGATGATGTGTTTGTATCCTCTGTGGAAGACATTGCTACTCCATTGATGACTGTAAAGAAGAACCTTCTGTTAGCCGGTTTATTTCCGGGTTATGGCGAAGATTGCCATCTATGTTCCGTCCTACCTACTGGTTGTCATCTTTTAAAGTCAGGTGTCCAACGCCTGATGGATAATAAAGAAATCTTGTTCGAGAAAACTCTTGTTCCATTGGTTCCTGTTGAAGAAGTTTCTATAATCACCATTTTCGCCAATTCTTCCAAGGCTTCCTCGAGAAAGCCTGTTAGAATTATATTTGTTCCGAGAATCGCTCCATTGATCATCACTGTTCCTGGACGTATCCCCTATACGTCAGATAAGGCTGTCCCGTGACACTATGGGGCTGATGTGTATTATCACGGGGTTAAACAAGACTTGAAGGGTGAAGAGGCTGATATTGATGTCAGCAATATTGTTGGATCTAGTAAAGTCACCAGAAGCGGAAGACTTTTCTCCCCTGAGATCTCTCCACCAGTTGTTCAGAAGCCTGTTATTATTACACTTGCCAGTACGTCTGCTACTGTCCCTGTTCATGTTCCAATTCTTACCTTGTCGCCGAGTCAGCTGACACTCGGGGCAAAGGGATCACCGGTGGGCCTGCCCAGACGGAGGCACCGAGGAAGATTACTGTTGAAGCCTCTAGGCAAGAGATAGAGGAAATCTTAAAGATCGTCAAGAAAAGCGACTTCAATGTAGTCAAATAGTTGGGGAAAACCCCGTCAAAGATCTCTATGTTGTCTTTATTGTTGTGTTCAGAGGCCCATGCTAAGGCTCTGATTGCTTTCCTAAAAACTGCGCACGTGCCACAAGAGACATCTGCTGACCAGTTCAAAGATTGGGTGGCTAGTCTGACAGCAGATAATGGGTTGGGTTTCTCTGACGCAGACTTGACTGCTAAGGGGAAGAATCACAATGACGCCCTGCATGTCTCCATTGAGTGCAGGGGCACTACTCTAGCTCATGTATTGGTGGATACTGGATCCTCGTTGAACATTTTACCCAAGAAAGCGTTAGACTGGTTGGACTGTGAAGGGTTGGTGCTGAAGCCGAGTAACATCGTGGTTAGGGCCTTTGACGGGTCCAAGAGGATGGTACATGAAGAGGTGGATATTCCAGTTAAGGTTGGTTCTCAGATTTTCGCGTCTACATTCTATGTGATGGACATTCGGCCATCTTATTCTTATTTGCTGGGTCGCCCGTGGATCCATAAAGCTGGGGAAGTCACTTCTACACTCCACCAGATGCTGAAATACCCAGTGAAGGGGAAAATAGTTACGGTACAGGAGAAGAGGAGTACATGGTAAGCCACCTCAACTCATTCCGGTATGTGGAAATGGATGGGGAGTTCATTGAGACCCCGTGTCAACATTTTGAAGAAGTTCCCCAGACGCTGGCGTCAACTGAAACTGTTGCTGAAGATCCTCCAATAAAGATGGCTTCCCTCAAGGATGCCCGGGCTGTTATTAAGAAAGGTGGGTGTGCGAATTGGGGCCAACTCCCTGACTTTGCACATAAGACTGACAAGTTTGGTTTGGGTTTCACTGCAGAATCTTAAAGGGCTGTTCGGTGTGGGCGGATTGGAAGACCTCCCCTGCGTATCACTAATCCTGAAGTGAATATGATTGAAGATGATGATGTGGAAGAATCTGAGTTTGACAGCTGAATCTACCCAACTACCGACGGAGGATTAAGCAACTGGACGGCGAAATACTTCGTGCCAATTTCTTTTATTACCCAGTAATGAGACTTTTGTTTTGGATTTGTAACAGGCAATTTTAAACTTTATAGCCCGGTGCCTTACCCGAGATATCGTGGCTTTGTTTGAGGGCTTTATTGTGTCATTTCCATATATCATTAATAAAAGCATTGGACGTTTTCTTGCATTACAAATTTTGCGCTCCTTCTCTTTCTCTTTTATCTTGTAAAACAACTATTTTACATACACTCACATATACAGGTCTACATCCACTCTGGATCCCACTGATAACGACTCTGCTACTGCCAATTATGACTTCGAGAGTCCGATCAACCAAGCCGAGGATAGAGGTGAGGATGATTGCGAAGTGCCTGGTGAACTTGCTAGACTGTTACTTCAAGAAGAGAGGGCCATACAGCCGCATGAAGAGCCAGTGGAAACAGTAAATCTGGGTACAGAGGTAGACAAGAAAGAGGTCAAGATCGGCACAAATCTGGAGTCTAGTGTTAAGCAACGGTTGATTCAGATGCTGTGTGACTATGTTGAGATCTTCGCCTGGTCTTATGAAGATATGCCTGGGTTGGATACTAATATCGTGGTTCACCGATTGCCTACCAAGGAAGACTGTCCTCCAGTGAAACAAAAAGTTCTCCGAATGCACCCAGAGATGTATGAGAAAATCAAGGTTGAAGTTATGAAACAGTTTGATGCCGGTTTTCTAGCAGTTACTTCTTACCCACAGTGGGTGGCCAACGTGGTTCCGGTGCCGAAGAAGGACGGTAAGGTTCGAATGTGTGTTGACTATAGGGATCTGAACAGGGCAAGCCCCAAGGATGATTTCCCTCTGCCTCATATTGACGTTCTAGTTGACAACACCGCACAGCATAGGGTCTTCTCCTTTATGGATGGTTTCTCCGGTTATAATCAGATTAAGATGGCTCCCAAGGATATGGAGAAGACAATGTTCGTCACACAGTGGGGTACCTTCTGCTACAAGGTCATGCCTTTCGGATTGAAGAATGCTGGGGCAACGTATCAGCACGCCATGGTCGCCTTGTTCCACGACATGATCCATCATGAGATTGAGGTATACGTTAATGACATGATTGCAAGGTCCCAGACTGAGGAAGAACACCTTGACCATCTTCAGAAGCTATTTGACAGGTTGGAGTTGTACAAGCTAAGGTTAAACCCGAACAAGTGCACCTTCGGGGTGAGGTCTGGTAAACTGCTGGGTTTCTTCGTAAGTGATAAAGGTATTCAAGTGGATCCTGCAAAGGTGAAGTCTATACAGGAAATGCCAACTCCCCGAACAGAAAAAGAAGTCAGAGGCTTTTTGGGACGTCTGAATTACATTGCCCGATTCATCTCGCACCTGACTGCTACTTGTGAGCTGATCTTCAAGCTACTGAAGAAAGATCAAGTGGTAAGATGGAACGATGAATGTCAAGCCACTTTCAAAAGGATCAAAGAGTATCTCCAAGAGCCACCTATTCTGATGCCTCCAGTTGAAGGGAGACCTTTGATCTTATACTTGACAGTACTCGACAATTCAATGGGGTGCGTGCTGGGGAAGCATGACGAGTCTGGCTGAAAAGAGCATGCTATTTACTACCTTAGCAAAAAGTTTACCGACTGCGAGACCCGATACTCGTTGCTTGAGAAAACTTGCCGCGCTTTGGCATGGGATGCTCGTCGGCTGAGACAGTATATGCTGACTCACACTACTCTATTGATATCAAAGATGGATCCAATCAAGTATATCTTCGAGAAGCCTGCCTTATCCGGAAGAATAGCGAGATGGCAGATGATCTTGACTGAGTATGACATTCAATACACGACCCAGAAGGCAATCAAGGGAAGTGTGTTGGCAGACCATCTGGCACATCAGGCAGTGGATGATTACCAGTCTATGAACTTTGAATTCCCGGATGAGAACATTATGTTTGTGACTGACTGTGAGACACCTGGACCGGATGAAGGACCGGAGGAGGGATCCCGATGGTCTATGTACTTTGATGGAGCTTCAAACGCTTTGGGTAATGGCATTGGTGCCGTGATCATATCTCCTGAAGGCTCTCATACTCCGTTCACCGCCCGGCTATGTTTCAACTACACCAACAACATGGCGGAGTATGAAGCATGCATTATGGGTCTTCGAGCAGCAATTAACCTAAGGATTAAGTTTTTAGGTGTATTTGGAGATTCTGCTCTCGTGATCAGTCAGATCAAAGGCGAGTGGGATACGAAACACCCTAATATTATTCCTTACAAGGAGTATGTGTTGACTTTGATTTCGCACTTCAAGGAGATAACCTTTGAACACTTCCCTAGAGAGGAGAATCAGTTAGTGGACACGCTAGCTACGATGTCTTCTATGTTCAAGGTCATATGGGACAATGAAGCTCCCCAGATTACCATTGAGAGGTTGGACGAACCCGCACATTGCTGTGACATTGAGACTGAAGGGGTAGCAGATAAACCCTGGTTTCATGAGGTAAAAAGGTATCTCGAAGCTCAAGAGTACCCCAAGGGTGCATCTGTTAATGATAAGAAGTTTCTGAGGAGGTTCGCGGCAAAGTTATTCATCAGTAATGGTATCCTTTATGTTGTACCCCAAAATTTGCCCTCCCATATTTTTCAAGACATGTCAAGAATCATCTCCAAGTTGTTCAAGATGGCTCAAGAGTTGGACAGTCAAATCACCTCCTAAGGCAGTCAATTCAAAATTAGGGTTTTGTGTTGCATCAAGGTACCCATATCCAAATGGTCTCAAATGCTCCCCAATGTCCTAATATGTTCTCAAGTTCATCCATGTCAAATTTCAAGCCTTGCAGAGAAAGTTTGGTCAGTCAATTGCTCAAGAAGTCCAAAAATCGACTTTGCTAGGGCAAAAGTCAACTGTGACCTAAATACAGTCAAACCCCAAGATTTTTTTGCCAACATTCTCATTTTGAAGGATAATTCATCATTTTATCAAGGGTTGATCATGATTCATCAAGGATTGCTCAAGATTCATCAAGATTCAAAAGTTGCTAAATTAGGGTTTTGTAGGAAAAGTCAACTCAACTTTGACCAAGCCTAACTTTCTCATACTTTATGATAAATGACCCATCCAAAGCTCATTTTGAATAGGATGAAATTTCCTACAATCCATCTTCACACCCCAAGATCAAGAAATGCTCTCACAAAAAGTTATAAATTTGGACATTATAGGTCATTTTTAAAAGTCAACAAAAACACCTTTTTTTTCCAAAGCTTATAACTTGAGCATTAAATATCACAATCGTATGAGACCAAAAGGGTTGGTTAGGGGACATCTCAAGGTTTCTAAAAAGTCTAAGAACACCTCCAAAAGTTCAAAATTGAAGAAGTTATGCATTGTTGAAGTTGGGCATTTTTCCAAAATTGCCAAAAGTCAACTATCCTCAAAACTCCAATTTTTGACAAAAGGGCCCACTTTTTTCCACTTGATATGATCTTGTCACACCACACACGTGTCCTATCTTCAATTTAATGACCAATCATTTATTTTTCTATTTTATTTGGTTTTTATTGATTTAATTCATTTTAAATCAATATTAATTCAAATTAAATCCAAAAATTAATGGAATAAGATTTTTTTTATCATTACAGGTCTTCATTACCAAGATAAACCTAATCAAATTTGTATCAAGCATTGTTGTGCACAAAATATCAGATTTGGTACAATTTTGGAAACTTTATCAATGGTGATCATATCAAATCCCAAACCTTGAATGCACATGGATTAAAAGCCCAACTCTTGACATAATTCATTCCCATATACACACACAAGCCAGGCATACAGAGAACACGACCTGAAGACTGCAAAAACAGCCAAACAAAATTGGAGAAAAAGCTTGAAAAAGTGGAAACTGAAATCACACTTAGAGCTCGTTTCAATCCAAAATCTCAACGTGGTGTTCTTGCTTGCAATCCCCTGAAGCTATAGCAATCAGAACCAAGCCCTCTCATCGCCTGAAACGCGCTGTAAGTGCCCATGAACATAGCTCTGAACATGAAATCATAAATCCATTCTCTTGCATCTTTTTGCCATTTTTTTGTACAATCATGCTTAACGTCCAATTTCCAACATGTCTGCATTATTTAATTTTGTTTTCATAGCATTTAATCATGTACCCGAAGCTAGAGTTTGTGTGCTTATTTTTTAGGAATTTTTGATACAGGAAAAATCAGGACAAATAATGACCATGGTTGTGTTCAGTGGAAAGAGACGAAGCAAGCCTTGGTCTTGGAATTGATTTTTACAGCCTAGGATGGATTTTGGAAGCAAGCCATGGATTTTGATGCGGAATCAAATCCGCAAGAAAAAATACAGGGTTTATGGAAGAAGATGAAGACGTGGCTTGTCTTCATTGGCCCGTTCAAACCAATTTAGCGCGTTTTTGTTATTTTCAGTATATTGCTTGCTTTACTTTTATAATATTATCTATCTATTCTAATAACAATTAAGTAGTTTAGTTGGATTGGCAAGCGCGCTAGTGGAAAATCCCTTGGGACCTGGGTTCGAATCCCAGGTCCCCCAAAACATTTATTTGATTTTTCTTCAGGCACTCTCATGCAACGCTCAAAACATGGTCCACCATATGCCTCAAAGATCCAGGCGCCAGATGGCCTCTTGGCCAAATCTGAAGGCTAAGATTGAGGGACTATCATGTGTCCAAGTCAACAAGCGCATGGGTGATCCAAAAAGTCAAACAAGACAGGCGTAATTGGGCCTGGAGATTGCTCTTTTCACCACCAATTTGGGCTTAACACTCCCCTGGGTTTATTTCTTTTTCTCTTTTATATTTCTTTTTAGTTAATTGTTTTATTAATTATTATTATTATTACCAGCCAATTAATTTTTTTCTCACAAAATCAAAAACATAAAAAATATTATTTTTATTTATTAAATTTAATTTCATCACTCTATTTTTGTAAATAATTATTAACCAATCAATTTAGTTTTTAATTAGGTACAATTTTAATATTTTTGCAATAAATTAAAATTAATATAGAATTAGGTTTTTTTAAATAATTTTAATCAATGTTATTTTATTTCCTTAAATATTAAAAAATCCAAAAATATATCTTTTTATTAATTAATTAATTAACTTAGGTCTAATTTAATTTAATTCAAAAATAACAAAAAACGTACTTTCTTTCAAAAAAGGGTCAAAACCCTAAAAAATACGCCGATTTAATTTTCTCGCACGCGTTTCATTTTTTATCCAATATTGTAATTTCTTCCGGTATGTAATAGCTTTTAACTAGGACTTTATTTATTTATCGCTATCTTTTATTTTCCACAATTTAAATTAAAGGGTTTGTTTTTGGCGATGTAAATACCTGACGCCTTGTAATAGCTAGATTTAATTTCCCGCAATTTAATTTCCGCACAATATTAATTGTTAGATGTTTGATAATAGGGAATGCATGACAAGATCCAATGTATGAACTTAAAATCAACATAGCTCACCCATGACATGTACAGATAAAATTAACCGAAATAACACACTCGCACATGCGCACTCTTAGGGTACACCTCACTTGGTTGCCTTCGAACGTGGTCATTGAGTATAGGAAATTTTAGAGGTCGCCCTCTTGTCCAAAGATCATAGTTGTCTCGAAACGGTTGCCTCGGAAAAATGATCTAGGATATTAGGGTTACCGCTAAGGCGTCCTAACATTGCTTTAGTGACCACACGTCCCTTAATCGAATTGACCCGAAAACTCCAACGACGATGCTACCTACTTCTCAATAGTGGGATAGTATTGTCTAAAGGACATTAGCACAGTTTAATTCCTTTTTAGAGTAGGTAGATGGTTCTTAAATACTTGCTCCTTTTAAAACAAAACAAAACTTTTCGCACCTACACTCTCTTCAAAACAAAAACTCTTTTCAAACCCACAAACACAAAGAAAAAGCAAATTTTTTTGAAAACACTTTGAGCAAGTACCTAAGAGCCCGTGGATAACCACGGATAAAAAGGGTGCTAACACCTTCCCTTTCTATAATCTACCTCCCGAACCCGAGAAGTATCTTAAAAAGGAATTTTTCTGTGGTTTTGTCCTTTCCTTGTTGGATAAAATAAAAGACGGTGGCGACTCTTGCTTACCGCGACATTTTGCGAAAACAAATGCAAACGCGAACCAACATTCCAAAACAGTCAGTTCTATCCCACTGATCACACTTTACAAGCGTAATCATGACTCAACCTTGCTACGTTGTGTGGATAAGAGCGAAGCAGAAAGGATAATGGAAGAGTTGCATGAAGGTACTTTCGGGACTCATTCTAGTGGACATACCATGGCAAAGAAAATCCTACGGGCAGGATATTATTGGTCTACCATGGAAGCCAACTGTTATCAGCATTCTTGGACCTATCACAAGTGCCAAGTCTATGCTGATAAGGTGCACATACCTCCAGTACATCAGAATGTTTTGACAGCACCTTGGCCTTTTGAAATGTGGGGCATCGACATGATCGGCGAGATCAGACCTACTACGTCCAACGAGCATCGTTTCATCCTGGTGGCTATTGATTACTTTACAAAATGGGTTGAAGCAGCTTCCTTTGCTACAGTGACCAAGAACGTCGTGGCACGGTTTATTCGGCACAATCTGATCTGTCGATATGGTGTACCAGAGAGGATCATTACGGATAATGGTACAAATCTCAATAATAAGATGATCATCGATCTCTACAAACAGTTCAAAATAAAACATCACAACTCCTCTCCTTACCGGTCGAAGATGAATGGGCTGTAGAAGCGGCTAATAAGAACATTAAGAAGATTGTGCAGAAGATGACGGTGACATACAAAGATTGGCACAAGATGTTACCTTTTGCTCTTCATGGGTACCGTACCTCAACGCGGACGTCAACAGGGGCAACACCCTATTCCTTAGTATATGGCATGGAGGCCGTCTTGCCCATTGAAGTTCAGATACCCTCTCTTCGGATTATGAAGGATGCAGGTTTGAACGAAGATGACTGGATTCAGACCCGACTTGATCAGCTGAACTTAATCGACGAAAAGAGACTTACTGCTATTTGTCATGGTCAAACGTACCAAAAACGGATGATCAAGGCATTTAACAAGAAAGTCAGACGACAAGAGTATCAAGTTGTGGACCTGGTTATCAAGCGCATAATACTGCCACAAGGTGATCCCAGGGGCAAATGGACCCCTACCTACGAAGGGCCATTTGTTGTTAAGAACATTTTCTCAGGAGGAGCTATGATTCTAACCACCATGGATGGTGACGACCTTCCTCACCCCGTCAATGTAGACATAGTGAAAAGATATTACGCATAATCAATGACCCGCTAGGTTGACTGACCTAGGCAAAAATAAGGGCTTCCCGGCAAACCAAAAGGGTTCGGGCAAAAAATAAGGGATGAAAATGAAAAAACTGTACACTCGGCAAGTCAAAAACCTGAAAAGGCGGCTTGGGCAAAAAAGGGTATCCCGGTGGACTGAAAACCCGGAAGGGCAGTCCAGGCAAAAGTTAAGGATTAAAGCGTAACACTATGTCTCATTGGATCACCTTGCAACCAGACTTCGGTATCAACTATCAAGCTCGGACGACGCTAATCAGTCTGATCCACCTTCAACCAAGTAGTAAAGTGATGAGATGCTTGAGGACATAAATGCAATAGTAGAGCTGGAACCCAGTGGGATTGTTCACATAGCTGTTTTTCTTTGTTTTTTACAAATTGTGTAAATTCTATTTGTTCGGTGGCGTTCTCTTACTAGGACGTCAGCCTCTTGTACAAAAAACGCCTATTTACAGGCTAACTTAAAAAAATAATACAAGTCATTTTCACCAATAAATTTCAAACTGTTTTCCCTTTTTCTGTTTTGTTTTGCAAAGAACGTCCAATGTTAATTTTTGATATATGCATTTGACATTGATTGCTTCTCATAAAAATTTACATGCGAAACAAAAGACGATTACTTGTAATATCAGAAATAGGGGCAAACGAGAAATGTCCAAACCGTACAATTGCTCTATCCACCAGGTATAAGGATAGACCTAGCCGGAGGAAACGATTGAAAGTACATTCATTCCCCGCAGAGTAAGAGAAGGATAATGATGTTGGCTCTCCCCAACCGAGGCTCGCAACTGTGAATGAATCGGTAATATTCTCCCCAAGCAGAGTTTATCTACCATCAGCACTGAAAAGTCTTATCATTCCCAGCGGAGTTTAAAAATATCCCCAGTGGAGTTTGAAGAATCATCCCCAATAGCCTCTGGAAGATCATCCCCAGTAAAGTCTAAAAGGGCTATCCCTAGTAAGGTCGCTACTGGAAAATCATCCCCAGCGGAGTTCTTTCCTTTCACAAAACAGGAATTCAATCCCCAACAAATTTCATTATCATCAGCAGCGATAATTCATCCCCAGCTAGATTTATCAACGAAATCCTCAGTAGAGCATCTCTTCCCCACAAAGTCATTCTCTCATCATTTTATTCCCCAGCGGAGTTATCCTCTCCTGCAGCTTTATTCTCACAGCATCTTCATCCACTATCTCCAACAGAAATGAAGAATTCAATTCTTTTCTCCAACAACAATCTGGGATTTATTTTCCCCAGCTCAAAACATCACATTTTCATACATCATGACATGCATACGCATCATACGACAGAATCTCATTTATTTTGAGAACATCGTTGCTTGATACATATCATGCATTACATACAACTAACCTTTACATTTCAGGAAGGATACGGTTAAATTCTCACAAAGTTCAAGCTATGGAGCTTCTACCATAGTCGAATTACAGACGAGTTCCTAAATCTCGATAAAGACGTTTCCTCAGTTGAATTACGGACGAGTTCCTAAATCTCGACAGATATTTCATCAGTTGAATTACGGACAAGTTCCTAAATCTCATCAAAGTAGTTGAATTACGGAAAAGTTCCTAAATCTCAGAAAAGTAGTTGAATTACGGGCAAGCTCCTAAATCTCAGCAAAGTAGTTGAATTACAGACAAGTTCCTAAATCTCAGCGAAACTATTTCCTCAGTCGAATTACGGACGAGTTCCTAAATCTCGACAGATATTTCATCAGTTGAATTACGGACAAGTTCCTAAATCTCGACAAATATGTTCCTCAGTTGAATTACGGACGATGTTCCTAAATCTCAGCAGAGATGTTTCTCCAGTTGAATTACGGACGAGCTCCTAAATCTCAGCAAAGTAGTTGAATTACGGACGAGTTCCTAAATCTCAGCAAAGTAGTTGAATTACAGACGAGTTCCTAAATCTAATCAAAGTAGTTGAATTACGGACAAGCTCCTAAATCTCAGCGAAGTTATTTTCTCAGTTGAATTACGGACGAGTTCCTAAATCTCAGCAGAGATGTTTCCTCAGTTGAATTACGGACGAGTTTCCTAAATCTTGACAAAGATGTTTCCTCAGTTGAATTACGGACGAGTTCCTAAATCTCAGCAGAGATGTTTCCTCAGTGTAATTACAGACAAGTTCCTAAATCTCAGCAGAGATGTTTCCTCAGTTGAATTACGGACGAGTTCAGAAATCTCAGCAGAGATGTTTCCTCGGTAGAATACGGATAATCGAAGTTCCTAAAATTCAACATAATTGTTTTCTTGGTAGAATAACAGATGACTGAAGTTCCTAAATGTCAACAAATATGTTTTCCTCAGTTGAATAACGGATGACTGAAGTTCCTAAATGTCAACAGAAATGATTCCTCAGTAGAATACAGACGACCAAAGTTCCTAAAATTCAAACAGAGACGACTCACCAGCAGAATAACAGACGACGAAGCTCCTAAAATTCTACTTCTTTCAACAAAGATAAGCCTTCCCTAGCGGAATCTTCCTCAACGACAGGTATACAAGCTCTCGCTAAGGAATCCCTTATGCGATTGACACTCCTTCAGATGACATCTCTAAGCCCATCTCCCGTCATCAGTCTCTAAATGGCATCAATAAGCCCATTCCCGACATCACAAGACAATTACCACTTCATGCGAGTGCAAATTTCTGGGCACTCTAGTGTTCAATCATCTTTCACCTTCAGATCACGAAAGGCAGACGAGCCAATCAAAATCTTCAGGTTTAAGAAGATTGAACAGGGGCAGCTGTTGTACCCCAAAATTTGCCCTCTTTTCATACACGCATATTATTGTTTTTATGGTTATGGAATAAAGGTATATTTATCAATCTTCTTCAGGTTACAAGTGACGTTTATTTCGTCAATGGATATTCCCAGAGTATTTTCTGTGCTGAAGATCGGTTCGCCGTTTTACAACGATTCGGGGTTCAAAGATTCACAAGTCCAACCCGACACGTCATATTCAGGTGTTCTTTCACCAGGATATCTCTGATAACATATTCTCAAATTCGGGTTCGACTCAAGAGTCAATTCTTTAAAGAAGGTATCCGAATGTGTGAGTTTTCTCGAAGAAATATGGTGAAAAAGTGTGCTGAAAGTACATTTTTTACGCGCTAAAAAATTCATAACTTGAAGATCGTGGCTTGTTTTGAACCCGTTCTGGTGGCCAAAATTCCGTCTTGACGTCATCTACGTTTTCATCTCTCACGGCTGGAAGCCAATTTCGATCAGAAGGTCTTCAAAAATGCGGATTTATCAAGTATTTTCGTACAGAAAATTTGTGACAGAAATTTATTTGCGTCATGTTCAGAAAATCATAACTTGGTCGATTTTCATCGTATCGAGCTGGTTCTGGCGCCCAAATTTCAAAAATTGAGTTGGATACGTTTTCACAGGAGGTATCGAGTTCGAACGGTATTCAAAAGGCCTTCGTTTTTTGCTCAGAGTGCGTGTGACGCGCCAAAAATCCTGAATGCTGAATATTATTTCATCTGGACCGAAACTTCGAAAATTCATAACTCGGTCAATTTTTATCGGATCGGGCCCATCTTTTTACACAAGGTCACTGACTCAAAGATCTACAACTCTGCTTCAAAAGTTGAGACCGAATTATATTCCGATCAATACCAGTTTTTTATTGAAGAACGTGTCAGAGTCGACACTAGAGCCCAAAATAAGTTTGTTTGAGCTGAAACTTCAAAAATTCATAACTAATTCACCGTTTATCCGATTGAGCCCATTTTCGGACAGGAGTTAGTTCTCGATGTCGGCTACATTTTGTTTTCACATTTCAACTTCAAAAATTGCACTTAAGCCCCTGCTATTTTGCCTAGAACGTGACGGACTCAAGTGGACATTGGAGGCCCAATTGCATATTCAAAGCCCATTTCTCTCTCTAATTTCTATTATATAATCCCATTCTTTTCACACAAACAAGGGGGAGAAAAAAAAGCATTTGCCATAACGCTGTCAAAATATCAAATTCTTTAAAGAACCCTAAAACCTTGAAATCCTTATTACAAATCCCCATCTCACTACAAACAAGTCATCCCTGTTACAAACCAACATCTCACTACTTCTCCAGTAAAGGTAAGGCTGACTTGATCTCCATGATCAAAAGGACATAAAAGCATTCATATCACTACTTCTCCAGTAAGGGTAAGGATGATTTGATCTCTATGATCAAAAGGGTATAATCATTCATACATGCCATATCGGTTTTAACATTAATTTTTTTTCATATATTGATTTTATTTGTATTTCATAATATATAGTAATTTATTTAATGTGTTCATGAGATTCAACACTGCAGATTTAGACAGGATCCCATGCAGGTTCATTACAGAACGTTGAGGCCAAAACACAAATGGCCAAAACAGAACAACTTACACATGATACCAATACGTGGCGAGGCAGACATCCTGAGAAGGTTAAGAAACATTGAGGCCAAAACACAAATGGCCAAAACAGAACAGCTTACACATGATACCAATATGTGGCGAGGATCGAGAAGGTTAAGGAACGTTGAGGCCAAAACACAAATGGCCAAAACAGAACAACTTACACATGACACCAATACATGGCAAGACAGACATCTTGAGAAGGTTAAGGGCGTGGGTTCAACAACCACCTCTATTGGTTTTGATTTTCTTCCTTTCTATTTATCCGTTTACCTATTTTTATTCTTTCCGTTAAAATTTTTTTTTCATAAAACTTAATATTTTTCACAAACCTTTGATTTTTTTTATAATAAACTCGAATAATTCATTTTAGGTTTTAATTTAGTTTTAGGTAATTTTAATTTATTTTGTAAATAATTAAAATTAATTAGAATCAATAGGTTTTTATTACTAACTTAATCATTTTATTTTTTTCCTAAAAAAACAAGAAAACCAAAAATATGTCATTTAATTATTTTCATTAATCAATTTAATAATTAATTAATTTAGTATTTAATTTAGAAAAAAACTTATTTCTTTTATTAAAAACAACAATTTTTTTTTCTTTTAATTAGGATAGAAGGGTCAAAACCCTAGTTTCACATTCGATCTAATTTTCTCGCGCGCGTTATTATTATTTTTTATCCAATTATTGTATCTGCTCCCGGTTTGTAATAATTTAATTAGGACATTTATTTATTTTTACCGCTTTTAATTTCAAAGGGTTTGTTTTTGGCTATGTAAATACCCGAAGCCTTGTAATAGCTTAGTTTAATTTTCGCATTTTAAATTCCGCAAATTATTAACTGTTAGATGTTTGATAATAGGATTTGCATGACAAGAATGTATGTCTAATAACAGTTAGATCACCCTAAATGTACAAAGATAAAATAATCTGAAATTGAAACACTCGCACATGCGCACTCCCAGGGTACACTCCCACTTGGTTGCCTTCGGTAAACGGTCATTAAGTATAGGATGCTTTAGTGGTCGTCCTTTTGTCCAAAGATGAAGGTTGCCCCAGAAAAGTTACCTCGGATATTGTTGCCTCAGATAAATGATCTAAGACATTAGGGTTACTACTAAGACGTCCTAACATTGCTTTAGTGATCGTACATCCCTTTTGAATTGACCCTCAAAACTCCAACGACGGTGCTACCTAGTCACTAATAGTGGGATAACATTGTCTAAAGGAAACAAACACAGAATGATTCTTTTTTTGAGTAGGTAGATTAGCTCTTAAGTACTTGCTCAATCCAAATTTTTTTTTCACACTTACACTCCTTTATAAACAAAGTTTTCAAAAACACTTCATTACACTCTTGAAGACAGAAGCAAGAGTTAAATCGAAGTTAAAACAAAAACTTTTCAAAGCCCACAAAATCAAAGAAAACAATTTTTGAAAATGATAAGCAAGTACCTAAGAGCCCGTAGATAACTACGGATAGAAAGGGTGCTAATACCTTCCCTTTCTATAATCCACCTCCCGTACTCAAAAATATCTCGAAAAAGGAATTTTTCTGTGATTTTTTCCTTTCCTTGTTGGATAAAATAAAAGACGATGGCGACTCTTGCTTACCGCGACATTTTGCAAACACAAACACAAAACGCAAACCAGCATTTCAAAAACAGTCAATTCTTCCACCGTATCACAAAACCTAATTACTATTACAGACTGCGAGCAGTTACAATAATCAAAAAAGCGCGAGAGTAATAAACTACGTGAAAATATAAGATAGGAAAGCGAAATGAGAAGGAAATTGTTTTTGGAGATTTTCTTGATAAAAAGGTTTTGATGGTTAACCTAATAACCTAATTAATTTTATCTAATTAAAAAAGAAATTGATTAATTAAGTTAATAAAACCTAAAAAAAACTAATTCGGTTTTAATTAAAAAGATTAATTAGTGAAAAGAAACCTAAAACAAACCTAAATTGATTAATTAAAAAAACTCAAAAATTATTTTGATTTTAATTAAAAAAAAGGTTGGTGAAAAAAATCCTAAAAAACCTAAATTAGGGTTTGTTAAAGGTTTTTGTGAAGGTTTAGAGGAAAATAGTAAAAGAATAGAGAATTATGAAAAAAACCAAAATTGGCAGGGGTGGGTGTTGAATCCACGCCCTCAGCAATTCCAATCAACAAGTTCACCACTAGGCCATACGCGCCTTGGTGTCAAGGAAGGACAACCAACATGTTTTATAATCTCCAAAACAAATAAAATCATAAAAAAACATCAAAATGCCAAAAGGTTGGGATCGAATCCACGCTTTGGTATAGTAGTGTCTTATCGCCCGCGCTTCAACCGCTGGGGCGGTAATACATTTGGTATATTTAATCAAACAAAATGTATATAAAATAAAATTGTTGCCTCTACCAGAGAGGAGTCAGAGCCCTAACTCCGGTCGTCTTCTTCGGTTGCCTCCTTTCTTCAAACTTGCAAAACAATGGATATTAGCATTCCAAGAATACCTTACCCCCCTAAATCCAACCCTGCGAATTCAATGGAAGGGTTTTTTTGGACTGAATCATGCTAGATTTTGAGCTATGGAAAAAACAACACGGATCTGTACAAATATGGTAGTTCATGATTTGATCAGCATGAGACTTCCACGATGGGTTTTTCCTACCCTTTTGAACCTCAGAAACACATAAATGACGTTAGTAGATATTAAAATGCAGTGAAAAACAAGAATGCAAAACTCATGTAATGTAAGAAATCGGTGTGTAGCGGTAGAAATGTTTAAGACTAAGCCATTGGATTGACTAGACTTATACATATCAAAATAAAAATTGCCACCGTGCTTTATTGTTTCCAAAGGAATGGGAAAAGAGCGAATAACCCAAAAGAGGGCGGAAAGATTCAAGGTAAGGGGGTTGGTTATGTAAAGGGAAGGTATTAGCACCCTAAACATCTACGGTACTCCACAGGAATCTCTTTGAAAAAATCTGTATATTTTGGCTATAAAAAATGTTGTATAAAAATAGATGGTAGAGGTGAGAAAAGAAATATACTTTTGATAATTTTTGCACCCGCCGCGGTTGTGAACCTTTAGTGCCTACGTACCACCTTTTCGTGCAATAGGGGATCAGGGTACACGTAGTTCCTCTTTAAAATTTTTTAAAACACAAGTGTGTTGGTTAATTTTATGAGATAAGACATCATTGTCATTGTCCTTGTGGAAAACATACTTACTACCTACAATTATGAGAAAGGAGAATTTGCATCATCTCAAAGTGGAGGATATGGCTTGGATTTTAAAATTAACAATGCCTCACTCAACACCCAAGTGGAAAATATCTCTCTTCACTACATATTGTAGAAGTATAGTTGTTTGCATCACTACAAGGATTAACAAGAGTCCAATCTTTTTGAGAAAAGTTTAAAGATGAAAGCCAAAGTGGCAAAATGGCTTGAAATGAGATTGATTAACTTTTAGTCTTTTCAAAAAAAATGTCAAAGTATTACTAAGTTTATTGAAGTTTATTTATGAAAATGTTTTGAAAATACATGGACCTAAGTCCAAGTTTATTATGAAAGTGGTTCAAGTTTAAAAGCAAGAAGAGTTTTTAAAAGGAGGAAGAAGATTTTTGAAATTAAAGAAGATGAGAGGAGAAGAAGAGACTATCCTAAATCATAAGGTAAAAGCTAGGGATAGGAACCATCTAACCAACAAGAAGCCAATACTTGACACTATGAGCCAAGATAGAATTTCCATTCTTTGGATTGAAACCAAACAAGCAATGATACTAGACCTCTTGAAAGAACCAAACTTCAAATGTATTAAGTCTTCACAAAAATTGGGCAGAGTAACAACTGTATATGGGTGAATTCCAGATTACAAACAAAGAGTGTAATCACAATAACCTGCACAAAAAACAAGCAAACAACCCAATGACTTGAGGCAAACCTCAAGAGCTCCAGACAAAATAATCAAATAAGGTCACAAGGTATCCAATCATAGGCTAAGGTTTCTAATCCTAAGTCCAAGAAGTCCAATGCTCCATAATGCCAAGGATAGTAACTGTGATATGGTGGCAGAACCAGACTGTTTTAGGAAAATGCTGGTTTGCATTTTGCATTTGTGTTTGCAAAATGTCGCGGTAAGCAAGAGTCGCCACCGACTTTTATTTTATCCAACTGGAAAGGAAAAAAGCACAGAAAAATTCCTTTTTTGGAGATTTTGAGTACAAGGGGTAGATTATAGAAAGGGAAGGTATTAGCACCCTTTCTATCCGTAGTTTTCTACGGGCTCTTAGGTACTTGCTCATCATTTTAAAAATTGCTTCTGTGTTTGTGTGTTTTGAAAAGTTTTTGTTTTACTTCTATTTAACCCTTGCTTCTGTCTTCAAGAGTGTTACAAAGTTGTTTTGAAAACTTTGTTGGAAAATGAGTGTAAGTGTGGAAAAGTTTGATTTTGAGCAAGTACCTACTAACATCTACCTACTCGAAAAAAGAATGTTTCTGTTCTTGTTTCCTTTAGACAGCGCTATCCCACTATTAGTGAGTAGGTAGCACCGTCTTCGGAGTTGTAAGGGTCAATTCGAAAGGGACGTACGATCGCTAAAGCAATGTTAGGACGTCTTAGTAATAACCCTAATGTCTTAAGATCATATTCGAGGCAACATTTTCGAGGTAACATTTCTGAGGCAACCTTTCCAAATGGGACATTTGACCTTTGTTTAGACAAGAGAGCGACCACTAAAATACCCTATACTTAATGATCGTTTACCGAAGGCAACCGAAGTGAGAGTATACCCTAGGAGTGCGCAAGTGCGAGTGATTTGATTTCAGTTATTATCTTTGCACATTTAGGGTTTGCTAACCATTTTAAAATGAACATAAATTCTTGTCATCCAATCCTATTATCATACATCTAACAGTTAATATTTTTGAAAACTAAAATGCAAGAAATAAAACTACGCTATTACAAGGCTTCAAGGAAGGGGATTAATTACATAGCCAAAAACCCGTAAAACGATAAATAAAAGAGAAATCCTAATTAAGCTATTACATTCCATGAGCAGTTACATTAATATCGTAAAAATAAATAAACGCGCGCAATGAAACGGGGACGAGAGAAAATTAGGGTTTTGACCCCGTCTAAACCTAATTGAAGGAAAAATCATTTTTTGTTGTTTTTGATTATTTTTGAGAAAAACAAGGCTTTAATTAAATAAATACAAATCTAATTACTAATTAATTCAAATTAAGAAAAATAATTAATTTTGACCTATTTTTGCATTTTGGTTGTTTTGAGAAAAGAAAATAAAAATTAAATCAAACAAAACCCTAATTTTCTAATTTGTTTTAAATTATTTACAAAAGGTTAAAATTGCCCTAGAATTAAATTAAACTAATTAAATTAATTTTGACAAAATATATAAAAAACCTAAATTTGATGAAATTGATTTTTATGAGTTTTTTGTATAAAAAATAATTAATTTGTGATTTAGAAAATAATTAATCAAAATAATTAAAAGAAAAATATAAAAAAAAAGAATATGGGCCTGGTGTCAAAGTAGAAAGGGGGGTGCCAATAAGCCCAATATGCCTTGGTCCATGTTTGACTTCTCTGATTCCATGTTGCACGTTTGACTAGGCCTATGGTAGACCTTCATGTGTCAGGCATTGGATTTGGTTTGCTTTAAATCCAATGGTTGAAAGCTGATGGCATATGGTGGACTCCAAGCATGCGCGCGTACCTGATGATTTAAAATAAAATAACATTGGCAAATATGGGGACCTGGGGATAGAACCCAGGCCCTTTGGTTTTTCCACATGCTTCCTGACCAACTGAGCTAGTGTGCATATTTGTATATGGAATAACAAACAAATATTATATTAGAAAAGCAAATTAATTCATCAAAACCGCACGAAATTAGAATGGACCAGTCAAGGGGTGCCACGCCACCCTTCTTCTTCCTCCCTCCATTGGCAAAAGTCCAAGACTTTTACCTACGGTTTTCTGGGCGTAGGTATAAGCCTGCATTTCTCCAAAATCCACTGCACGTATGATAAATCAATTCCAGTGGTACCAATCAACTCGTGGCAACCTCACGGGCATCATGGTACCACTCTTCATGGACAATTGTTCCTGCAATCAAAACCCCTAAAAATGAAACCTAAACCCTAATCATGGCAAATCTCTATATGGCTAACAAAAACGCAATTGAACATTATCATTAGCTTGCAAATGTTTCACTGAACAAGAATATGTAAAGAATTCATGCTATAAATTCTAGAATCGTGATATTGGATTTCAAGAAAGTATCAATGTCGTGAGATACTTATAGTGCATTTTTGGGCACGAAAACGCTTGCTAGTGATTGGGATAGAGTCCTTAGATGTCAAGCAAGTGAAAGGTGTGCTTGGAATGGCTTGAAAGAGCCTGGAACTATGAAATCAGATTGCCACTTTTCTTGAGTTTTTGCAAGTTTTCTCTCAGCTTCTCACGCCTCCAATCCTTATTCTTTTTGTCTGCCAATGTTCTATATGTATCCTTGAGTGAATTAGGTTTACAAATTTGCTTCAAATCTTCTCCAATAATGATCATTGATCATAATTTGATTCTCATGTAAATCTTTCCAAATAAAGCCAAACTCTAATCTTTTTGTGTACAAACAAGCCTTGCACGATTTGATCTCACTGCCAGCTATTCATGGACCTGAAATATGAACAAAATCTCAAGGTTTAAATGATTTTTGATATTTTCATTATTTATTATTGATTTTATTTGATTTAAATGAAATAAAATCAAGATAAATGATAAACACAAAATAATGACAAGTGGAAAGGCTCATGGGTCGTGATTCATGTTACAAACTCAATGCAAGCACAAAAAGTTAGGCCCATTTGACAAAAATTGCAATTTTGGCCACTTTTGACTTTTGGCAATTTTTCAAGAAAGGTCAACTTCAACAATGCACAACTCCTTCAATTTTGACCCTAGAGATGTGTTCTTGGACTTTTAGAAAGCTTAGGATTTCCTCTAAGCAACCCTTTTGGTCTCATCTCAATTGAGTCTTCCATGTTCATGTATGAAGCTTTGACAAAAAAGGTGTTTTTGTTGACTTTTCAAAATGAACTATAACGTCCAAATGCATAACTTCTTGTGAGTGCATATTTTGAACTTGGGAGCTGAAGATGAATTGTAGGGAAATCCATCCTCTTAAAAATGAGCTTTGGATGGGTCATTCTTGATAAAGTATGAGAAATGTATGCTTGGTCAAAGTTGAGTTGACTTTTCCTACAAAACCCTAATTTAGCAACTTTTGGGTTTTGATGAATTATGAGCAATCCTTGAGGAATCATGATCAGCCCTTGATCAAATGATGAACAATACTTCAAAATGAGTATGTTGACCATAAATCTTGATGTTTTACTGCATGTGGGCCATAGTTGACTTTTGCCCTAGCACAATCGATTTTCAAGCCTTTGAGCAATTGACTGAGCAAACTTCCTCTGCAAGGCTTGA
The DNA here is from genome assembly GCA_948472305.1 of Vicia faba. Classification (NCBI taxonomy): domain Eukaryota; kingdom Viridiplantae; phylum Streptophyta; class Magnoliopsida; order Fabales; family Fabaceae; genus Vicia; species Vicia faba. The sequence continues at coordinate 1,610,076,565 of OX451738.1, read as the reverse complement.
AACTTGACATGGATGATCTTGAGAAAATATAAAGACAATAGTTAGCATTTGGGATCCCTTTTACTCAAGTATCTTGATGCAACATGAAACCCTAATTTGAGGTAGACTGCCTTAGGAGAGAGTTTGTCTGGTGAACCCTTGGACTTCCTTGAGCAATTTAAGGACCTCACTTGAAATGTATTGAGAAATATGGGAGGGAAAATTTTGGGGTACAACAGTAACCAAATAGTCCAAGTATCATTAAATATTTTTATGGTTTATGTTGATTATTAGGTGTTTTAAAAAAGAAGAGTAAAGCTCAAGTGAGCAAAAATAAAAATGACAAGAAGTAAATACTCAAATGAGCAAAGATGAAAATGACATGAAATGTAAATGCTAAAAGTAAATAGTGCATAAAAATAAAAGGGGCATATAATAAAAATAAAGGATAAAGTCAATTATTAGTGATTAGTGGTTAGTTGGATGATCATCTAGAAACTTACATTTGGAACTTATTAGAGGATTGGTAGAACCAAAGCCTCCATACAACAAGTTGCATTTGCTTTTTGTCAAGTATATCATCCATTTGGAATGCTCATGAGTACCATTTAATGATCAAGGATGTTTAAGTGATCCGCGTTGACCAAAGGTGTTATAGATCCATTAGAGGATTGGTAGAACCAAAGCCTCCACACAATGAATCTCAAGGTTATTGGATCAAAGAGATCAAATTAACATACCTGGGCTTGCAAATATAAGTTTGGGCCACGAATGATCATTTATTCGAATTGGGACAAAATTTAGCGCTATGTTAAGCAATCGTAAGTGAACTTATATAGAAGTCACACCTATTTTGAGGTCGATCAATAACAATCTATGCACCATTTGTTTTGAGACATGATATAGAGATCATGCTCCAATAACACTTAGTGCAATAAGAAATGGATGAGATGAAGAAGGGTGAGAGAGAATATACAAACCACTTTTGAATTAAATTTAATCAAACTATTATTAAAATCATTCATCTATTTTTGTGGAGTTAGACTCAACATTATGGATCCAATGATGTTAATAAAGTTCATGATAAAAAATTTAACCCAAGATCAGCCAGAAATTAGTCACAAAATAATATTACATTTAATATATACAAAAAAATGTTTAAAATAAAATGTTTTAAAATAGAAATAAAATAGAAAAATATCAACTATGTTCAAATTGATCAAGAAATAAAAAGTAAGTCCATAGAAAAATCACAAAAGGACTCAAATAATCTTATAAATTTTTTGATAATTTTTTAAAGTCAGAAACTATTTTTAAAATTAAAAGAAATGAGTAAAATAAACTAAAAATGACAAAAAAACACCAAAGTCATGAATAAAAAATAAGTGAGGTCACCAATATTTGTCACAATATCATTGGATCATTCTATAATTTTTTCATAATTTAAAAATGCATAAAGTATTTTTAAACATTTAAAACAATTCAAATAAAGTGAAAATTTATAAAAAATACCAAAACACAAAATTAAATTTTGAAAAAATAAAAATCAGAAAAGGGAATAATCAAAAATATTTTTCATAATTTTTTCAGAATTTTTGGACTAAAATGAATTTTCTATGATTTTTTTAATTTTAAAACAATTAAATATAAAAATCAGAAAAGAAAAGAAAAGTCAAAAATATGTGGACCATTGGATGAGAGTCAAAACGCGTTAGTAATCAAATCTAAGGGATCTGGCGCACTGTGCATATCATGGTCATTAGGGAATAATGCATATGATCAATAATTAAATCAGATTTCAAAAAATACAAGTGGCGTGCCATCATTGGTTGGAACATGACACATTGGTCATCTTCAACCTCTAGCCAACATGAATTGCAGGTCTCTCAAACTATAAAATCAGAAGCTCAGACCTATGCCATTCGTTTTGTCTCTTCAAGACGAAGACAACCACACCCCCGCGACAAATTTATATAAACTGTAGCTCAAGCAATTTGGAAGGAAAGTTTTAAAAAGGGATTTGAAATTTCATGGTCAAAACGTGTTTCCAGTAAAAAGCAAGTGTTGCGACTAGAACCAGGGCAAGGAGAGCATCACAATGATATCAAAGTTTTGAAGAATTGATGAAGGAATCTACCTATTGAAGTTGAGTTGCAGAGCTCTAAAACTGGACTTCTATGGAGCAATATAGGGCACGATTCTTGAATGTAATTATATGGTTATCTTTAGGGAAGATCAAGGAAGATGAATTATTGGAAAAATTGGATTGGAAAAGGCTTGAGAATGGATTTTGAAGTTGCTGAATTTTGAGTTATGGAACAAGTTTGGCAGGGTGATTATGGCTATCCAAGCTTGAGGAAATGAATGGAGAATGACCCTCTATTTATAGGGAATCAAATGGAATGTCCAAGCGTGTGAAATGATGAAGTTTGGAGGGAAATCGTGTGAAGTTGCAAACAAGAAAAGTGTGACTTCTAATTTGATTAAAACTCATCCAAAACACGCGTTTTGCTATGCTAATCACTTATGGAACTTCATTAAACATGTTTAGAAGAAAAAACGCGCAGAAACAAAGTGTTTAGAAGCCAAATCAAGGACTTCAAACTTCTGACTTGGTGAAAAATTCAGTTTCAAATTTCCAACTTATGACCAATGGCATTCTCAGCTCAAGGGGTCTTAGGGCATGATTCTTGATGCTTTAGAAAGATGAGGTTAAAAGCTTTGAAATGTGAATAGAATGGTATCAAATGGATGCTTGAGCTGAAAATTACATTGAGTCAAAGTTGGAGAAAAAGGGTTGACTTTCCATTCTTAGAAATATTTCAAATTTTTCTTCAAAAGTGACCTATAATGTTTTTCATCCAAACATGGACTTCCTCTTGGAATTTTCTCTTGACCAAAAAAGTTGGAATGAAATAGACCTCTTGAATGACATTTTGAAACTTGAACCATTCAAAATATCCAAAAATTGAGAGAGTTTTGAATTGTTGAAGTTGGCAAAAAATCATGAAATGACCTATAATCTTTTGTATCCTTAAGGAAACATCCATCCATTTTCTCACTTTTCACATAAAAGAAGGCATAAAGTTCACATCCTCAAGATCATAGTGGAAAAATAATGGGCTCAAGGTGATAAAAATTGACCAAGTTATGATCATTTGAAGTCACACATGGAAAATTGGGGATTCATCTGGAGGACTTGTAATCTTTCTTCTTCATCAAGTTTCTTCCACATGAAAACTCCTTGTAACTTTTGAAGTGATTTATTAATAACCCTTTGAAGAGAATGATGTCTTTGGAATCACTCAAAAATACCAAAAAGATAAGCAAGATATACTCCTTTGAAGTTCAAAACCCTAGCTCCTAGATTAAGAAACATGCCTTGAGGAACTTTGACAATTTTGAACAAACTTCTTGTACCAAAACAAATTCTTTGTAAATTTAAGTTGTTGAGGATGATACTGAGAACTCATAGCAACCACAACCACTTCCATATCTTGAGAATTGAGAGAAATATGCACTTGTGACCAAATGGAACAAAGTCTTGTCCAAACATGACTATTTTTTCAATCAACCCCATTGTACTTTTTTGGATCAAATTTGATAATCTTGAAATGTGGTGAACCAAAATAAGCTCGCCATGCCATTTCCTGCAAAACAACTTCAATGGTGAGGCTTGGACTTCTCAAGCTTTATTAACTAGGGCATGGAAATAAACTCAAGAACCCATGGAGCAACTTGCTGAATCCTATTGCCTTTACCTACATGGATAACAAGCAAGACAAACCAATATTGCATTTTATTAATTAAAAGAAAAAATCAAGACAAAAAATATTCATGATCACAAAAGAACACAAGTCAAGGTGCTTGGTGATTCCTCAAAGAGAAAAGCTAAATATAGGGAGGGGAACCAAGAATCCTAATGTGATCTTATTGTGATGGAGTCAACATGGTATGATGAAGGGATCTTAGGGGAAAATATTGGGGTACAACAGCTGCCCTTATTTAAGTTTCTCCTATCTGGAGATACGAAGGTTAAAAATATTCGTGTCGACGCGATCGAAGATACTTAAATATAAAACAAACTCTATTTTTGGCCCTAATATGCCATGCAATGTTTATGAGTATGAATGCATATGAACAAGACCAAAGAGACACAAAACATCTATGGGGATGTAATAAAATAAAGAAACAAGAGAGTAACCCGACCAGGAAAATAAATCACTGGTGGATCAAAAGACCCGACTTAGAGAGGGTGGTAAAATGGTCAAGGGATACACCAACTCCTACTGAGGCGAAGCTACCAACGTTCACTGAAGGTAGAAAGAGGAAAGAAATAACAACACCGATGTTCATTGACGGTGAGCTACCAACATTCACTGAAGGTAGAAGGAAAAGAACTATCATAGCATCGCCGTTCACTGATGATGAACTACCAACATTCACTAGGAGTAGCAAAAAGATAAAAAGCACCAACTTTCACTGATGGTAAAGAGAAAAGAAATATCATAGCATCACTGTTCACTAACGATGAACTACCAACATTCACTGAGGGTAGTAAAAAGATAACAAACACCACCTTTCACTGATGGTGATCTACCAACTTTCACTGAAGGTAGAGAGAAAATATATCATAGCATCGCCATTTACTGATGATGAACTACCAACGTTCACTGAGGGTAGCAAAAAGATAACAAGCACCAACTTTCACTAATGGTGATCTACCAACTTTCACTGAAGGTAGAGATAAAATATATCATAGCACCGCCGTTCACTGACGATGAACTACCAACGTTCACTGAGGGTAGCAAAAAGATAACAAACACCAACTTTCACTGATGGTGATCTACCAACTTTCACTGAAGGTAGAGAGAAAATATATCATAGCATCACCGTTCACTGACGATGAACTACCAACGTTCACTAAGGGTAGCAAAAAGATAACAAGCACCAACTTTCAGTGATGGTGATCTACCAACTTTCACTGAAGGTAGAGAGAAAATATATCATAGCATCATCGTACACTGATGATGAACTACCAACGTTCACTGAGGGTAGCAAAAAGATAACAAGTTTCCCTAAAGTTCTGGCATTTCTCCTAGAACGGGTCTCAACTTCTTCTTTAACTGAGGAACTTTACCTGGAAAGGGTAATATGTAAGTTATCTCAAATAAAGAGACTTCCACCTGCCAAGATTTCACAATGAGCAGTCTCTGCGAATTTTTAAAGTCTTGCCATCTGCTGGCGTAAAACGACGACGGACTGCAAACTATCCACTCATAGAGGAGATAGTAAAAAAAATTTACGTCGACTTTTACAGGGAAACACAAGTTTCTTAAATAAAGAGACCTGTCACTTGTTGTCATGGAGGATTGTAAAAAGAAATGACTTTATGGGGAGAACAATATGGCTTCCTGGGGAATGAAATATGACTTCCTGGAGAAATGCCATGATATTCCTGCTGAGGAGATAAAGTCTTCTTGTGCAAAATAAATGCACAAACTAAAACTCAAAGCTTTCAGAGATCCAGAGTAAATAATATTATTGTGGAACCAAAGATTCAAACCAGAAATAAACTGGAATGAAACAGTCAACCAAAATACATCCTTTGAGAAATAAACTCAAGAGGGAAAACCAAATCCATCCAAACAAGGAGCTGTACAGGAAGGCTAAAGAAAAAATCTTCCACGAGGAATAACTCAGTGGGGAAATTGAAAGAATTTACGCTTTCTGCTTAAGGTCAACACTCTATTGGAGAGAGGACAACATAACTCTGCAAAACAAGGTGATATGTCAACAAAAATATTAATAAATGTTAATGAGCAATGATTTTCCAATTTTAGCTATGCATGATGTATGTATGAATGTATGAGTGTTATTGTGCATATGCTGACAAAACAGATATACAACACTGGGAGTAACCATTCAAAACCACTTCGGGAACCAACAACGCTCGGCTAAACCACATCAAAGATGATCATTCCAAGAAAAAGTAAGCGCCAGCTGAGGAAACATAACCTACTGCCTACTTCAGCTTTACTGGGGAGAAACACAATCCAGAAGTAAACAAAACCAAGTGACAGAAAAGTACAGATACAGGGATAGAACATCCTTCTCCAAGCTTCATCGGGGAAACAAATGTTTTTCAAAAGTAACACTTCTACTGGGGATTGCAAAACCAATCTCAAGTAAAATAGATGGACACCAAATCATCAAAACATTCACTGGGGAATTCAGTCCCACTTCAATGGGGAGATTAATACCACATCCTCAAAGGGAAAACCACAATACGTTCTTCACTAGAGAAACCGAGGACCTGCGTTCTTCAAGAGTGATTACGGTACCGTCTTCTCTGGAAAAAGAACTTCCATTAGACCGAATGAAAACTTCACCGGAGAAATCTCTGATTAAAACCTTACATCATGAAAACTCAAACAAGGAGGAGAAATGAATCCAAACTTAATCGAGGATACCGGAGTCTCGAACCCAATACGGTGAATCATCCTGAGTAAACTTTCCTGAGGGGAACAAAAAATTCTTAAAACGACTGGAGTTTGTCCATTCCTGGGATCACCATTTTTGTTGTTGTTATTTTTTTTCGCATCACAAATTCTGAAGTAAAAGAAAATTGTAAATTCTTTTTTGAAAATTTGATTTTGTTATTTAATCTTTTTGCTTTGAAAGTTATTATCAATAATAAATGGAGTCTTTGCAAGCTAAAAAAAATAAGAAACACAAAGAATTGGGTAACAACTCAAAATTTATTAATAGAATGGTAGTCTGCGAATGGAGAGACTCCATAGATGATTAAAAAGTTTTGAAAATGGTAATATATAATGGAAAAGATACATTGAGATACAATAACCACTATCCCCTCTAACAATTTTTGAAATCCTGAGCAGTAGCTTCTGTTGAAGTATGATGAGGATTCGAGAAGATTGTTGCTTCAATGATCAGATCTTGCATGATGCAGTTACTTACCAAGAAAGTCCTTAACTTTTGCCTAAGCTGCCCTTGCGGGTTTTCAACTTAGCGGGAAATTTATTCTGTTTATGTCTCTAACTTTTGCCTAGACCTCCCTTTCGGGTTTTCGGCCTACCGAGACACTCTTTTTTGCCTAAGCTACCCTTTCGGGTTTTCAACTTAGCGAGCTGTTCTTTTACTTCTTTAGGCGAAGTATTTCTTGACTGCATCAACATCTATGGGACGTGGGAACTCCTCGCCATCCATAGTTTCAAGAATTAATGCACCACCATAGAAGGCTTTCTTGACAACATATGGGCCTTCAAAATTGGGAGTCCACTTGCCCCTAGAATCAGTGTTGAAAGACATGATCTTCCTAAGCACGAGGTCTCCTTCTTTGAATTCCCGAGGTTTGACCTTTTTATCAAAAGCTTTCTTCATTCATTTCTGATATAGCTGTCCATGACACAAAGCTGTCATCCTCTTCTCTTCGATCAAATTCAATTGGTCAAATCGGTTTTGGACCCACTCAGCCTCTGTTAACTTGGTTTCCATTATCACACGCAAAGAGGGAATCTCAACCTCGACTGGGAGTACAACTTCCATTCCATACACCAGGGAAAACGGGGTTGCTCCTGTTGAAGTGCGGATAGTCATTCGATATCCATGCAAAGCAAAAGGGAGCATTTCATGCCAATCCTTATAAGTAACAACCATTTTTTGGATAATTTTATTGATATTCTTATTAGCAGCTTCAACAACCCCATTCATCTTTGTCCTATACAGAGAGGAATTATGACGGACAATCTTGAATTCTTCGCACAGTTCTGTCATCATTTTATTGTTCAAATTCGAGCCATTGTCGGTGATAATTCTGCTCGGCACACCATACCGACATATAAGATTATTCTTGATGAAGCGCACAACCACCTGCTTAGTAACATTGGCATATGAAGCAGCCTCCACCCACTTGGTGAAGTAATCAATTACTACCAAGATGAAATGGTGTACATTTGAAGCTTTAGGTTCTATCATCCCAATCATGTCAATACCCCACATAGAGAAATGTCATGGAAAAGAGATCCCATTGAGAAGTGTCGGAGTCACATGGACCTTATCTGCATAAATCTGACATTTATGACACTTCTTTTCAAATTTATAATAATCAGATTCCATTGTTAGCCAATAGTAACCTGTCCTTAACATCTTTTTAGCCATCGAATATCCATTGGCATGAGTGCCAAATGAACCTTCATGAACCTCATGCATCAACATGGCTGCTTCGTGTCTATCCACGCATCCAAGCAAGACCATGTCATAATTTGTTTTATACAACACATTTTCACTGAGGAAGAAACTTCCAGCCAATCTTCTCAATGTCTTTCTATCCTTCTTCGATGCACCGATCGGGTATTCCCGAGTCTGAAGAAAATGCTTGATGTCATGATACCAAGGTTTTTCATCTGCTACCTCCTCTGTTGTAAACACATGAGTGGGCCTATCCAGTCGTCGAACCATAATTCTAGGTATATCATTCCAAGTATTTACTTGATACATAGAAGCCAGAGTTGCCAGAGCATCTGCCATTTGATTTTCATCTCTTGGAATATGATGGAATTCAACTTTATTAAAGAAGGGTAATAACCTTCTAGCATAATCTTTGTAAGGGATCAAGTCGGGGTGACGAGTATCCCATTCTCCTTTAATCTGGTTTATTACCAAAGTTGAATCACCATACACATCTAGATTTTTAATTCTGAGATTAATAGCTTCTTTGAGACCCATGATGCAAGCCTCATATTCTGCCATATTATTAGTACAATCAAATGTTAACCTTGCGATAAAAGGAATGTGCGATCCATGTGGAGTGACAATTACAACACCAATTCCTTTACCATAAGCATTCACAACTCCATCAAATATCATACTCCAACGAGATTTAGGGTCAGGACCTTCCTCAGGCAATGGTTCATCACAATCTTTCACTTTCAGGAACATCACATCCTCACTGGGGAATTCATATTCTAGAGACTGATGGTCCTCCACTGGTTGGTGAGCAAGATAATCTGCCAACACACTGTTTTTAATAGCTTTTTAAGTGAGGTATTCGATATCATATTCAGATAATAACATCTGCCAGCGGGCAATTCTCCCAGTAAGAGCAGGCTTTTCAAAAATGTACTTGATTGCATTCATTTTGGAGATCAACCAAGTAATGTGATTCAACATATACTGCCGCAAACGCTTTGCCGCTCAGGCCAAAGCATAACATGTTTTTTCCAGCATGGAGTACCATGAATCACAATCAGTGAACTTTATACTGAGATAATAAATGGCGAACTCCTTTTTCCCTGTTTCATCCTGTTGTCCCAGAATATAACCCGTGGATTTATCTAACACCGTTAGATACATAATCAATGGTCTTCCTTCGGCAGGAGGGAGCAATATATGAGGTTCAAGAAGATATTCTTTAATACTTTCAAATTCCCTTTGGCAGTCATCCTTCCATACACAACCTTGATCTTTCTTTAACAACTTAAAGATCAGTTCACATGTTGCAGTCATGTGGGAGATGAATATGGAAATATAATTTAAACGCCCGAGGAACCCTCTGACTTGCTTTTCAGTTCTTGGTTCTGGCGTCTCTTGAATTGCTTTGACTTTATCAAGGTCAACTTCAATTCCTTTCTGGATAACAATGAAACCCAACAATTTCCATGATCGAACACCGAAAGTGCATTTATTTGGATTCAAGCGGAGATGATACTTCCTCAAACGCTGAAACAACTTCAACAAATCTTCTACATGCCCTTCTTCAGTCTTGGATTTGGCAATCATATCATTAACATATACTTTGATTTCCTTGTGCATCAGATCATGGAATAGGGTTGTCATAGCCCTCTGGTACGTTGCACTAGCGTTCTTCAACCCGAAGGGCATCACTCTGTAACAAAATGTTCCCCAGGGTGTGATAAACATTGTTTTTTCCATGTCCTCTGGAGCCATTCTTATTTGATTATAACCGGAAAATCCATCCATGAATGAGAATACTTTGAATTTTGCTGTGCTATCCACTAACATATCAATGTGTGGCAATGGAAAATCACCTTTTGGACTAGCTTTATTTAGATCTCTGTAATCTACGCACATGCGAACTTTTCCATATTTTTTTGATACTGGGATAATATTGGAAATCCATTGAGGATACACTAACGTTACAAGAAAACCAACATTAATCTGCTTTAGAACCTCCTCTTTGATCTTCACTGCCATATCTGGGTGAGTTCTTCTCAACTTTTGTTTAATTGGCGGACACTCTGACTTCAATAGCAAACGGTGCTCTACAATATCTGTATCTAGACCAGGCATATCTTGATAAGACCAAGCAAAAATATCCACATACTCTTTCAACAGCTCAATCAACCTGCTCTTCACATCAGGATGCAACAATGCTCCAATCTTGACTTCCTTCATATCTTCTTCCGAATCTAAATTGATCACTTCCAATGGCTCTTTATATGGCTGAATGGTATTTTACTCATGCTCAAGCAACCGTGAGACCTCTTCTGGAATCTCATCATAATCTTCTTCTTCAGCCCAATACACAAGACATTCAAAGTTGGGAGAGGGTGCAGGGTCATTATATTCAACGGTTTTTTAATTAATCTGCACACATGATTTATGATTGCTTTTAGAAACTGACACATATAACAAGTGATCATGCAAAAAGAAATTCAATTATTATTTATTTTGAAAGGTTTTTTTTTCTTCTGATTACCATTATCTAAGAAAAAGCAGAAAATAAAGACATAATTTGGGAAACAAAGACAACTTTTATTATTGATTTTGAAAGTCACAGCAAACAGATAAGCCCTACAACATTAATACTTCCACCTTCGGCAGAGTGAAAGCTTTTCAAAAAGATTAACAAAAGAAATTACTTTGAAACATGTATGCAAGAGGAAATATCAATGGTGATCCAGTTCTGAACCTTAACTCCGTGCGTCACATAATTCGGCATTTCCTGCTCTGCTTCATCTTCTACAATTGAATTAATCCCAGAAACAGTTGGATAAAGATAACCTCCGCTATGGAAGATGTCTTGATACTTGCTTGCAGCTGACTTCAGCTTCATGCTCTTACCTTTGTCATTCTTCAAAGAGAACCGCAAGCCGGCTCTGTTCTTGTTCACAGGTGGATCCACGATCTGTCCCCATACCTCGCTATGACCCTTTCACACAACTTGCTGCACATCCTTTAGAGAAACCATGTAATTCTCATTTCCTCTTATGTTATCAATGGATAAGGCTTGGAACTAGGTTCCAACAGTAGCTTCATCTGCCTCCACAATGCTGAAAGAGGATAAATGAGATATCAATAATGCCTTATCCCCATTTATGATCACTACTTTCCCTTCACGTATAAACTTCAGTTTCTAGTGTAAAGTTGAAGTGACAACCCCTGCCTCATGAATCTATGGCCTTCCTAGCAAATAGCTATAAGCGGGTACAATATCCATGACCTGTAAAGTAATCTGAAACAAATGTGGTCCTATATGAATAGGCAAGTCCACTTCACTAACAACAGATTTCCTTGATCCATCAAATGCTTTCACAATGATGCCACTCGGGCGCATATCCGTATGAGCGAGTGACATTATCCTTTGCGACCAACCCAAACCTTCTTCATTCTTCAGTATGAACTTAGGGAGGTGAGAAATAAACCCCCTCAACAGCAATGGTATGCAGCACATAAGAATCCCTCTTCTCTTCGTGGTGCGAGTATGGAGAGTGTGTAAAATATCTCCGAGCAAGGTTGGCACAAGATTGTAGGAGAGGAATATCTTGATAGCATTCACATCTATGAATGAGTCCGGATTAGGGAAGAGAACTAAACCATAGATAAGAAGAGCCAAGACCTCCTCAAAAGCCTGAAAATCCATATCATCCCAAAACAGCTGGGCCTTGTCTATTAGAAACTTAGCTAGAAAACCCTTGACTCCACTTCTTGTTTCCCAATTGGAAACCATGTGGCCCATTTCAGATGCAAAGCTGAGGCAATGACTTATGGCTTAGGAACTTCTTCTAGACCTGTGAAGGGTAACTGTTCAAGAATGGGTACATCCAACAGCTGAGAGAATTCTTCCAAGGTAGGCACCAACTGATAGTCTGGAAAGGTGAAGCAGTGGTGCTTGGGATCAAAGAACTGAAAAAGTACACTCATCATCTTTTCATCAAAGTTTGAAGTAACCAGGTTAAGAAGTTGACCATGTCTCTTAGTGAATTCAAAAATTTCAGAAACCCTTGATGCTAGCTCTTTGAGTTGGGAAGGTATCTTCACAAAGCTGATTCAGATAGTGTTTCTACGAACGGAGGCCGTGATCTGCAAAACAGAACAAAGATAAAATCCCTTGGTCTTTGAAATGGTTAGTGCAATAAGAATAGATGCCATGTTATGATGCATGATGTTATGATAAACCACAGGTATAGCAAACACAGGTATAGTAACCACAGTCAAATCACACCAAGTCCTTAGGTTTAAGGCTTGCATGAGGTTAAAGGTAGTACCCTCTTGAAGTTTAGTTGGTTTCAAAGCTGTCTTAAAAAGTAAACGGGTTCTAGAGGATCTCAATATCACTGACCATCCTTTATCGGGCATTGTTTCAGCTTAATCAATCTTTTCTTGCAGTCAAAATATCCCAAAAGTCTGGTCTTAATGAGTGTATTATCGAGTATCAACTAGTCCTCAGCTTTACAATGAGGCCGACTATCTCACTACTTTCTAATGGCCAAGTTTGTTCAACTAAGGTTTTAAGGTCTGTTAGTGCTTCACGACACCACGCGGCGGCCCCGTATTCTCCTCGTTTCCCCACGAAGGATACCGGTACCAACCAAAGTTCCACACCAACACAACCATCGCTTAAACCATATAGGTCTATGTCGTACAGTTTCCATGATCTATTGCTGTTTACCTAATAAGTGCCCCCAGATCCGAGTGTAGGATCTTATAGTAACCCCAAACAAACACTCAAAAGTAAAGCAATCAAGAGAATCAAGAGAAGCAATTTTAATGACCTAGATCCTAAGGTATACCCCACTTATTAATTCCCCAGCAGAGTCGCCAGTTCTGTAATACGGTGGCAGAACCGACTGTTTTTACTGGTTTGCATTTTGTGTTTTTTGTTCGCAAAATGTCGCGGTAAGCAAGAGTTGCCACCGACTTTTATTTTATCCAACAAAGGAAAAGGGAAAAGAACAGAAAAAACATTTTTTCGAGATATTCTGAGTACGGGGGTAGATTATAGAAAGGGAAGGTGTTAGCACCCTTTCTATCCGTAGTTATCTACGGGCTCTTAGGTACTTGCTCATTTTTCAAATTTCTTGTGTGTGTTTGTCTTGAAAATGTTTACTTCGTGATAACCCTTGTATCAGTCCTCAAGGATGTGACGAAGTTTGTTTTGAAAATTTGTTTTGAAAGTTGTTTGTGTGAAAAGTTTTCATTGATCAAGTACTTAAGATTCTACCTACTCGAAAAATGATTGTTCGTTCTCGTTTCCTTTAGACAGTACTATCCCACTATTAAGGAGTAGGTAGCACCTTCGTTGGAGTTGTAAAGGACATTCGAAAAGGACAAGTACAATCACTAAAGCAATAGTTAGAAAACTTTAGTAGTAACCCTAGAGTCTTAAGATCTTTCGAGGCAACATTTCTGAGGCAACATTCGAATGGGACAATTTGATCTTTTTAGACTGGAGGGCAACCACTAAAATCTCCTATGCTTAATGATTGTTTACCGAAGGCAACCGAAGTGAGGTAAACTCTAGGAGTGAACATGTGCATGTGAACTTTTTTCAGTTATTTAGTCTTTGCACATTAGGTGATCTACCATTTTAAATTTCAAGCATTCTTTTCATACAATCCTATTAGCATACATCTAGACAGTTAAATATTTGCGGGAATTAAAAATGCGAGAAAATAAACCTAGCTATTACAAGGCTTCGGGGAGGGGAATTAATTACATAACCAAAAATTAGGTAAAAGCGATAAATAGAAACCCTAGTTTTAACTATTACAAACCATCGGCAGTTACAAAATAATGGACAAATAATTAACAAGCGCGCGACAAATTAAATGCGAGGACGATTGAAATAAGCTAAAACCCTAATCGAGAGAAAAGTGCTTTTGTGGATTTTTATTTGAGAAAACATTTAAATTACGACTCAATTAAACATAATTTCTAATTGTTTTTAAATTATGAAAGAAATTAAATTAACCTAATTTTCTAATTAAATAATTTCAAGAAAAATAAAATATTTTGTACAAAAAGATTTTGTATGTTTTTTGGGTTTTTTATTTGAGAAAAGAAAAACAAATTGTAAAATTAAAAACCTAGATTCTATTTGATTTTAAGTGAAACAAAAATTAAATTTACCTAACTTACTAATTAAATTAAATAATTTATTATTATTGAAAAAATGCCTTTTTTGTGTTTTTGTGATTTATTGTTTTATGATTTAAAAAAAAGAGTAATTAATTTGGTGACAAATAATTAAACAAAACAATTAAAATAAAAGAAATAAATAGAGAAAAAAGAATATGGGTCTGTGTTGTTAGAAATTCTGGGGGGGTGAGAATCTGAATTTCCAAGCTCATTAAGCTGAGCCCAGTCAACCACACTGGATTAGGTGTAGCGTTGACCTGGAGGTGTATCATGGACCTTCAGGCTGGAAACGTTGGATCTGGGTACAAGTGCATCCAGTGGTCAGGAATTGCTAGCGCATCGTGGATGGTTGAGAGAGCACTGCATGGGATCTGCTGAATGAAAATAAAATAAATGAAGCGCTGGGACCTGGGATTGAACCCAAGTCCTTATGCCTTGAATCAATGTTGCGCTGCCAGCTGAGCTGTTGTTGTTAGTTGTTATTACAATAATACTAAAACATAATATAATGAAAACAAAAGAGCTGATCCCAAAGCGCGCGAAATTCAAATCAGCCAGTCATGGGCTGCCACGCATCATCTTCTTCGCTGCAACCATCATCTTAGGTGTTTGACCTATACCTACAGACGTTTGTTGTAACTACAGCCCTGCCAAACTCAAAAATCTCATACGAGCATGATAAATTAATTGTGATGGTACCAATCAACTCATTTTGGCCTCACGAGCATCATGGTACCTCATTCATAGCCTAATTTTACCTGTACTAGAAATCCCCAAATCGTGACCCCAAACCCTAACAATGGCAGATGCGTGTAAAGGTCCTAAAAATGCAATTAAACTATGTGGTCAGCTTGAAAACATGATAATGATCACAAATATAACAATTAAAGGTGCTAATGATGCGTAAATTGTAATAATCGAATTTGAAAAAAACTTGGAAACCGTGATGTGTCTAAGCGATAGCTCTTGACGTTTTGCAGGCTGCAAATGATGTTGTTGGCTTCAGGAGATAGCCAGGAAGTGATTAGGGTCTTTGAATGGCTTGGAATCGTCCTCTAGGGCAGAAATCAAATGCACACTTTTTATCCAATTTTGAGTTTTTGTTCTTGCTCCATACGACTGCAAAACCTTATCTTTTGATCTGCAATTGTTTAATATATATCATAGGATGAATTAGGGTTGTAAAAATAGATCACAACTTGGGGACCTCAATTGACATTTGTTGAGTAAAATGGGAGGGAAAATTTTGGGGTACAACTCCAATCATGAAGACCCTGATAGCATTAATGTAACAAACTTGTCCACATTAGGAAATAAGAACAACCCGTAAGCAAGTAGAGCAAAGATGGCCTCAAAAGTGACTATACTCTTCATCCTGGCAAAGTAACGAGCTTTCTCCAATAAGAACTGAGCTAGTAATCCTCTAATCCCTCCTTTAGTAGTCATATGGGCTTCCACCTCAGACTTCCCCAGATGAATCAAAGCAGCAATGTCATGTGGTTTTGGGTCACCCTCCAAACCAGTAAAAGGAACACGATCGGTAACAGGTAAATCCAATAGATAAGAATACTCCTCCAGTGTAGGCATCAACTGATAGTCGGGAAAAGTAAAGCAATGATACATTAGATCATAGAACTGGACCAAGGTCGAGAGAATACCCTCCTTCATCTTCAGCTTCATGAGAGGAATGATGGATCCATACTTCTTTCGAAAGTATGCAGATCACTCGATCTCGGGAATTAGACTGATCAACTCATCTATCTTGGGATCTTTGAAACTGTATTTCCCAGTCTTTCTCTTTCCAGAATCCATGGTTAAAAAGTACCTGTAATATTCACAAATGGTCAACTTTTAAATCCCTTGAAATAAGATCTCTTCAAAAGATGCTTATGAGTGCATGGATGCATGATGTAGCAATCAGACACAAGATCACACATATAGGGTTAATAGGTTCAACGTCACGAGCATGAGGTCGAAGGTACTACCCATAAGGTGTTGGTCTAAAAGTTATCACCTGCCGAACAAGGTTCTAGAGGTTCCCAGAGTCTACATCCTTCCTTCGGATATTACCAACTTCCTTATTAACTCAGTAATTAGTAATATTCTCAAGAAAAACTGGTCCGAGCGTAGTATCGCGTGACAACTATTTCCGGATTACTCTGTCATAGCTTCCGCACTACACCTAAAAGACCAAGATGGGTTTGGTATTCTACGGTCCTCAGTTTCAGCAGGCTCCCAGGTCAAAAGTAGTACGTCTTCCCGATTACTCGGTAAATGACACTACAGTCAAAGGGGCCTCCACTGAGTGGGGGATATCATGCCTCCTTTTTTGGGATTACTTCCTCAAAGTTAACATGACTATACTGCCCGTTCTATCTTAAAGTTTGCCCAAGTCCGGGTATAGGACTTATAAGTAATCACTAAGCACCCGGAAAACCAGGAAAATCCAGGCAAACATATATACAACATATAACACATTAAAAACAATAGCATATACACAGGTATAAACAAAGATAGGCTCAACCCACTTAGGGATGGACCAGCAAGAGGTAAATCTTTCCCCAGTGAAGTCGCCATTTTTTCTGTAGCGGTAGAGATGTTTAAGACTAAGCCATTGGATTGACTAGACTTATACACATCAAAATAAAAATCGCCACTGTGCTTTATTGTTTCCAAAGGAATGGGAAAAGAGCGAATAACCCAAAAGAGGGGGGAAAGATTCAAGGTAAGGGGGTTGGTTATGCAAATGGAAGATATTAGCACCCTAAACATCTACGGTACTCCGCGTGAACCTCTTTGAAAAAATCTGTATATTTTGGCTATAAATTTTTTTGTATAAAAATAGACGGTGGAGGTGAGAAAAGAAATATATTTTTGATGATTTTTGCACCCGCCGCAGTTGCGAACCTTTAGTACCTACGTACCACCTTTTCATGCAATAGGGGATCAGGGTACACGTAGTTCCTATTTAAAAAAATTTAAAACACAAGTGTGTTGGTTAATTTTATGAGATAAGACATCATTGTCATTGTCCATGTGGAAAACATACTTACTACCCACAATTATGAGAAAGGAGAATTTGAATCATCTTAAAGTGGAGGATATGACTTGGATTTTAAAATCAACAATGCCTCACTCAACACCCAAGTGGAAAATATCTCTCTTCACTACATATTGTAGAAGTATAGTTGTTTGCATCACTACAAGGATTGATAAGAGTCCAATCTTTTTTAGAAAAGTTTAAAGATGAAAGCTGAAGTGGCAAAATGGTTTGAAATGAAATTGATTGACTTTTAGTCTTTTCAGAAAAAATGTCAAAGTATTATTAAGCTGATTGAAGTTTATTTATGAAAATGCTTTGAAAATGCATGGGCCTAAGTCCAAGTTTATTATGAAAGTGGTTCAAGTTTAAAAGCAAGAAGAGTTTTCGAAAGGAGGGAGAAGATTTTTGAAATTAGAGAAGATGGGAGGAGAATAAGAGACTCTCCTAAAGCATAAGGTAAAAGTTAGGGATAGGAACCATCTAACCAACAAGAAGCCAATACTTGACACTATGAGCCAAGATAGAATTCCCATTCTTTGGATTGAAACCAAACAAGCAATGATACTAGACCTCTTGAAAGAACCAAACTTCAAGTGTATTAAGTCTTCACAAAAATTGGGCAGAGTAACAGCTGTATACGGGTGAATTCCAGATTACAAACAAAGAGTGTAATCACAATAACCTGCACATAAAACAAGCAAACAACCCAATGCCTTGAGGTAAACCTCAAGAGCTCCAGACAAAATAATCTGATAAGGTCACAAGGTCTCCAATCATAGGCTAAGGTTTCTAATCCTAAGATTAAGAAGTCCAATGCTCCATAATACCAAGGATAGTAACCAAATAGTCCAAGTATCATTAAAGATTTTTAGGGTTTATGTTGATTATTAGGTGTTTTGAAAAAGAAGAGTAAAGCTCAAGTGAGCAAAAATAAAAATGACAAGAAAGTAAATACTCAAATGAGAAAAGATGAAAATGGCATGAAATGTAAATGCTAAAAGTAAATAGTGCATAAAAATAAAAGGGGCATATAATAAAAATAAAGGATAAAGTCAATTATTAGTGATTAGTGGTTAGTTGGATGATCATCTTGAAACTTGCATTTGGAACTCATTAGAGGATTTGTAGAACCAAAGCCTCCACACAACAAGTTGCATTTGCTTTTTGTCAAGTATATCATCCATTTGGAATCCTCATGAGTACCATTTAATGATCAATGATGTTTAAGTGATCCGCGTTGACCAAAGGTGTTGTAGATCCATTAGAGGATTGCAATAACCAAAGCCTCCACACAATAAATCTCAAGGTTATTAGATCAAAGAGATCAAATTAACATACTTGGGCTTGCAAACATAAGGTTGGTCCATGAATGATCATTTATTCGAATCAGGATAAAATTTAGCGCTATGTTAAGCAATCGTAAGTGGACTTATATAGAAGTCACACCTATTTTGAAGTCAGTCAATAATAATCTATGTACCATTTGTTTTGAGACATGATATAGAGATCATGCTCCAATAACACTTAGTGCAATAAGAAAGGGATGAGATGAAGAGGGGGTGGGAGAGAATATACAAACCACTTTTGAATTAAGTTTAATCAAACTATTATTAAAATAATTCATCCATTTTTGTGGAGTTAGACTCAACACTATGGATCCAATGATGTTAATAAAGTTCATGATCAAAAATTTAACCCACGATCAGCCAGAAAATAGTCACAAAATAATATTAAATTTAATATATCCATAAAAGGTTTAAAATCAAATGTTTTAAAATAGAAATAAAAGAGAAAAATATCAAATATGTTCAAATTGATCAAGAAATAAAAAGTAAGTCAATAGAAAAATCAGAAAAGGACTCAAATGATCTTATAAATTTTTTGGTAATTTTTTAAAGTCAGAAACTATTTTTAAAATTAAAAGAAATGAGTAAAATAAACTAAATATGATAAAAAATACCAAAGTCATAAATAATAAATAAGTGAGGTCACCAATATTTGTCACAATATCATTGGATCATTCCATAATTTTTTCAGAATTTAAAAATGCATAAAAGTATTTTTAAACATTTAAAACAATTCAAATAAAGTGAAAATTTATAAAAAATACCAAAATACAAAATTAAATTGTGAAAAAATAAAAATCAGAAAGGGAATAATCAAAACTATTTTTCAGAATTTTTGGACTAAAATTGAATTTTCTATGATTTTTTTAATTTTAAAACAATTAAATATAAAAATCAGAAAGAAAAAAAAAGTCAAAAATATGTAGAACATTTGGATGAGAGTCATAACGCGTTAGTAGTAAAATCCAAGGGATCTGGCGTGCTGTGCATATCATGGTCATTAGTGAATACTGCATATGATCAATAATTAAATCAGATTTCAAAAAATACAAGTGGTGTGCCATCATTGGTTATGTTGTACCCCAAAATTCGCCCTCTCCTTTATCTAGACTTCTCTCACAAGATCTCTTTGACTCAAGACAATATTAGGGTTTGGTCAGCTCAAGACATCTCATCTTGCACTGATAACCCCAAATTAGGGTTTGATATTGCACAAGGATTTTTGGACTATCAATGCTTCATGTGACTTTCAAACATCATTGTGGATCCCTAAGATTGCTCATGACAAGTTTCAAGCCTTGAACCACATTTTTGATCAGTCAATTGGACAGTTGACCTAAAAATCAACTGTATTGGGGAAAAAGTAAACCATGGCCAATTTACAGTCAAACTTCATAATTTTTTATCCACACAACATTTTAGACTCATATGTACCATTTGATCAAGTTTGGATTACAACTCCTCAAGAAATTTGATCAAATCATCAAAAGGGCAAAATGGTCAAAATTAAGGTTTTGACTAAGGAAGGGCAATATCTGATTTTTAACCTAGCAAATGACCAATTGAGTTCAAGCATAATTTCAAGGATTTAATGGAATCATCTTGACTTAATTACATGGCTCAAAACATCTCAAATTCATTGGATTGACAATTGAAATTTGCAGTCAACTGATCAAAAGTCAACTGTATACTGAAAAGTCAAACTTTGACTTTTTGGTCAAAATCAAGTACCAAGGGTCATAATTCATCAAAACATTTCCAAATGTGAGACTTGTTCATCAAGAAAACCAAAATTGAAAATTAGGGTTTTGAATTTGAAATTTTTCTAACTTAGAAATTTTCTTATTTTTCTCAACTTTACACCACTTTTTCACCATGATGCATGGTGATTCAAGAAAAGTTCCCAACATGAAAGTTGTAGACCTACATGAAATATACAACTTTGCTTCATAAACTTTTCCATAAAGATTCTTGGATCTCAAGATATAAATTTGTGAATACATGGCCATGAACTTGTTAACTTAGTGAAATTTTGCCCTAATTTGGGCAGGTTTTAGACCCAACTTCATGGAACTTTTTCACCTAGTTCCAAGAGGTATCTCAAAATGAATTTTAAAGATGAATTATATAGAACATTGCAAGCTTTACAAAATGTCAAAGAACTCTTCAAGATCATTTTTGAGTAGGGAGAATCGAAGAGAGGAAGTTGGCATTTTCTCACTTTTTGTTCAAGCCATTTCATGAAGAACAAAGTTGCAAATCAATCCTATGCTGGCTAAATCATGTTGTACATGTCCTAACCTTGTTCTACACTCCTTAATTAAATGCTTACTCAGTTGATAAAGCCTTTAACCATGCTTTTGAACCTTTATCCAACTTGTAATTCCATTTATGGCAAAAAGGCTCCATTGCCATTTTGAAAAAAAACCACTTTTGCAAACTTTTCAATTTTGAGCTTTGAACATGTACCCTTGATGCATACAAACCACAGAGGTCTCAAGTAAGTTTTACAAACTCATACCAACCCTAATCAAGCTGGTACAAGCATGTGAAGCTTTGGTCTTGTCACTTTGCTTCAAGTACAAGGAAGTTGGCAAAAAGGCTAGCATTTGCACAGCTGATAGAGAGCTGACCTAAAACCATTTCAGTACTAATATACAAACTATATGCAACACAAAGAGAGTTTGGCCAAGACTGGAAACACTCTCAGCAAGCAAAACACCAAAAACCTGCTCAAACATACAGTTTCTGCACAAACACATCCAACTTCCATTTGGCTCGTGCGTTTTGTGCTTAGATCATTCAAACACCTTACATACTTGATATCAAACCCATCCAAACCATTATCCCTATTCTGTAATCTCTTTTCCACCATCTGCCATTGTTGACTTTGAAGCTTGCAGTTGGACTTGGTCAGGGAGTTCTAGCCACTTTCAGAGCAAGGCAAGGGTTGGAATAGAGTCAAGGAAGCTCAAGGAAGCTCAAGAAAGCATCATACCTCCATTAAAGTCACTCCATTTCCATACATGATTCCAGCTGAAGGAGGTAAATTTTCAAACTTTATCTCTTTGTACATGCAACCTTAGGCCATGATCTGTGAATAAAAAATGTAGCCCTCATCATAACGAAGTTGTACATATCTTTATCTTGCATTGATTTTACTTGTGCTAAGAGAATTTGGAAGTTGAAATCTCTGAAAATATTAGGTTAGAATTTAGGGCTTTTAAAATTCTCTTTGATCTTTGATAGTTAGATTACATAACTTATATGGTTGGAATCGTGAGTTCAAATGCTACATTTTTCATGTTATAAGTTTTTATTTTCATGGAAGTATGAGGAAGTTACAGGGGATCCGGCCAAGGCTTGGGGAAGAAGATGAAACAGGGCAAGGGCGCATTTTGTAATATGTTATTTTTGTTTCAGTAAAGACAATGGATGTATAACCACCCCAGTGGCAAAGTAGCGCGCTGGTGAGACCCATGTCCTGGGTTCGAACCTGCGCGCTACTTTTGTTTTTTTTCACAATTTTCTTTTCCATTTTTGACTCTTTTTTGCAGGCTGGGCTGAGTCTCTGGGCTTGGCATCTTTTTGCTAGCATATTACCATCAGCTTTGCTACAACACCCCCTGCCAACTTATTTTATATTTTATTTTTTTATTTGTTTTAGTTTCATATTTAATATTTTAATTATTTTCTTTAATGATTAAAAATCCTAAAAAAATAATTTAGTCATATTGCACTTTATTTTTATTTTTATTTTATTTCTCACATAAAAATATAGTTTATTTTAATAGGATATAATTTATTTTTCTTAATAAATTTTTAAATATAATTAAATATACTTAGTATTTTTATTTTGCATTTCATATTTATAAATCCCTATTTTTTGCATACATACAAAATTTTATATTTTATTACAATATTATTCATTATTTTTACACAAGAAAGTACACAAAATAATAATATAGAAACTTTATTTTCTTTTAAATAAAATTAGGGTTAACCCCCTTTCAAAAAAAATTAAATCTTTTTCCTTATATTTTTAGGTTTAGATTAAATATTCTTTACATGAAAATAAGACATAAAAAAAAAATCTTTTACATGTACATTGCATTGCATTACATTTCAAATATTGTATTTGCATTTATCTTAATTCGTACAAATTCGATTTGGTTGTAATAATATATTTAGCTTTTATATTTGTGTCAATCCCCATTCAAACTTGTATTCCCCCCTCCCATAAAATTGTTGTAATAACTTAGTATATTTACATTACACAATTTACCGCTTTATATGCCATGATTAGTAATTAGCGTTTACATGACAAGAACAAAACAAAGCAAAATAGAACACTCTAAATACAAGACAAAATAAAAGCATGAAAATGACACACTTGCACACAAGCACCCTTAGGGTTTCCCCCACTTGGTTGCCTAAAACAAAATGGCCATATTATGCATGCGAAGTATCTTGGAAAAACAAAACAAATATAAGATCATAGTCCCTCGATGACGCTATTCATAAGTTGCCTTACAAAATGATCTTAGTCCCTCAAAAATGCTAAGATACTTTGCAACATTGCTAACTATGGTTATACGATGACCCGCGCCCGTCCCGTTTACATCCAAAGATAAGGTTGCTTACCAAATCAATGGTAAGACAACAATGTCAAAGGAATAAAAAATGCATAAGAAAGACATTTGAGTAGATAGATAGCTTCTAGTTACTTGCTCCCTTTCAAACAAATCCTTGCTATTCTCAAAACAAACACACATATTTCAAAAACATCTTACAAACATTGAAAACATTTTCAAAAGACAAACAACTTTGTATACATTCTTACGAACGAGAATCATTACAAATATTGCCTAAACGAATGGCCTTTTTTACAAAATACCTTCAAAACCACACCAAACA
Source organism: Vicia faba (assembly GCA_948472305.1). Classification (NCBI taxonomy): domain Eukaryota; kingdom Viridiplantae; phylum Streptophyta; class Magnoliopsida; order Fabales; family Fabaceae; genus Vicia; species Vicia faba. The sequence goes on along the minus strand of OX451738.1, from coordinate 1,610,052,877 downwards.
CAATTTCAAACAAACAAAAGCAAGTGATCTAAGAAAGTAACTAAGAGCCCATGGAAAACCATGGATGAAAAGGGTGCTAGCACCTTCCCTTTTCATAATCTACCCCCCCCCCCCCCCCCCCCGAACTCAAGAAACAATCTCAAAGGTCTTTCCTGTGCTTTTTCACCTTTCCTTTTGGATAAAATAAAAGTCGGTGGCGACTCTTGCTAACCGCGACATTTGCAATAAAACGCAAAACCTCAAGTCAGTTCTCCTACCGTATCACAAAACTGGCGACTCTGCTGGGGAGTATTCTAAAAGTGGGGTTACCTTAGGGTTTAGATCACATTTATTTTCTTACATTGTTTGACTTGTTTGCTTTATATTATGGTTCTTTGTTTGGGTTTGAATTCTCCACCCGGATTTGGGAAACATTATAGGTAAATAGCAATACGTTGTGGAAACTGTGCGGGGTATACCAATATGGTCTAAGCAATAGCTATATTAGTGTGACATATTTGTGGGTACGGGTAGCCTTTGAGTTAATCAAAGAGAATACGGGGCCGCTGAGTGATGTCATGAAGCACTAATGAACTTCTAGAACCCTTTACTTGACCAACTTTTCCTTTTAGGATGTAGTGAGATGACCAGATTTGGTGCAGTCCAAAGCTGGTAGATACTCGATACTACACTCATTGAGGGTTGGTTTCTTGGGATATTTCGGTCGCCATTAAAGAGGCTTGAGCTGAAACAATGACCAAGGAAACAATCCAGTGATATTGAGCTCCTTAGAACCCGGTTACTATTGGTAGAACAGGTTGAGCCAACTAAACTTCAAGAGGGTACTTACCTATAAAACCCCATGCAAGCCTAAACTAAAAACTTGTTTGAATTGCTTGTATATGCATACTTGTGCATAACATCATGGACATCATGAACATCATATGCATTCACTAACCATTTCAAGGATTTTGGAGATTCATCTTTGTTCTTGTTTTGTAGGATATGGATTCACTCTGCAGGAAAACTATCCAAATCAACCTTGTAAGAATTCCTCCACAACTCAAAGAGCTAGCTTCAAGGATCCCTGAGAACTCTCCATTCACCGAGAGGCATGGTCGTCTACTCAACTTGGTCACCTCCAACACAGAGGAGGATATGATGAAGGTTCTCTTCCAGTTCTTTGACCCTTTGCATCATTGCTTCACATTTCCTGACTATCAACTTGTGCCTACTTTGGAAGAATTCTCTCAACTTTTGAGGATTCCTATTCTCAATCAACTACCTTTCAACGGTACGGAAAGAGATCCAAAGCCAGAAGAGATTGCTCAAGCCCTGCACTTTCACTCATCTGATGTCACAACTCATTGGGAAACTAGAAGTGGTGTCAAAGGCTGCTTGGTAAAGTTTCTATTTGAGAAGGCCTAAAGCTGTTGGAATTCACTAGACTTGTAAGCTTTGAGGAGATTGTGGCTCTTCTTATCTATGGGATGGTCTTGTTCCCCAATCCTGACCAACTCATAGATGTGAGCGTTGTCAAAATCTTCATGTCACGCAACTCGGTGCCTACATTACTAGGGGATATCCTACACTCTTTTCACACTCGTACAATGAGGAAAAGAGGGGGCCTGATGTGTTGCACTCCCCTCCTGGCAAGATGGCTTATTTCTCATATTCCCCAATTAGTCTTAAAAAATGAGCAAGGATTAAGGTGGTCACAAAGGTTAATGACGCTCAAACATTCAGATATTCATTGGTGCTCTCGATCCAAAGGTAATGTTATCATTGTTGACCGTTGTGGGGAATTCCCTAATGTCCCTCTACTTGGCATTAGGGGAGGAATCACCTACAACCCATGCTTAGCTCTAAGATAGTTTGGTTATGCCCAAAGGGATGGCCCACATGATATGCTGATTCAAGGTTTGGTATTCGACTACGACAACGACGATCAAGGTCTTCGCCAGAGATTCATCAGAGCATGGAGGATGTTGAACAAGGTGAATAGCAAGAATTTGGGACACAAGAATTCCATCCCTCTTGAGCCTTACCTCAAGTGGGTACGAACCCGCGCTCAAAGTCTTAGGATGCCTTATCCTTCCATTCTCCCAGTGATTATTGAGCCTGTTAAGGAAGGAGAAGTTCCATATACTATCCTACATCCTGACATGCCCACATCACTCGAGGATCTACAAAGGGATGGGATATAGCTCAAAGGAGAGCGAGATACTTTTGAAGCCCAATTCTACGCAAGCGAGAAGAAGGTTTTGGAACTCACTAGGCTACTTCATGAGGAGCGGACCCTAAATACCTACATTGCACCAAAGAGGATGCACAATATTTTTCTATCTTAGAGCTTTATATTATTTTGCCCAAGGGGCATTGATGTACTCAAATTCTATCTTATTAATTTAACGTGTTTTTCTTTTTGTTTAGAACAAATTTGAATTTTTAAATCCTTGAAAGCATTGCATGTATACATATCATTCATCATAACATAAACAAGTCTTTTGCAACAAGTTTCCTCATCTCTCTACTGTTTATTTCAGTAAGATGGATCTCGAACAGACTGTCAAAGATCTTCAAACTCAAAACATGCAGTTTCAACAGTTACTCACAACTTTGGCCAAAGGGCAAGAGGAGCTGAAGACTCTGTTAGCAAAAGAGAAAAAGAAGAAAGAAAAGAAACCAACCAATGTGGTAATCATGTGAAGAAGGTTTCTAGGACAGGCTAGAAGAACCTTGGATTTTCCAGCAACATCTGATGAAGGAGAAAGAAAAGGAAAAGAAACAGCAGTTCCGTCAGACTCTGAAAAGGAAGAGGAAGAGGAAGACTAATCTGAAGAACAGTACCCTCCGGCTGATTATAAATATAGACACCTAGAAGAGCGTTTGACCGCTATGGAAATACAAAAAGTACCAGGTCTAGACTTTGAGGAATTAGGGCTAGTGTCAGGAATTGTGATCCCACCAAAGTTCAAAGTGCCATTATTTGAAAAATATGATGCGGGTGTCATGTCCTAAAATGCACCTTCGATCATATGTCAGAAAGATCCAGCCGCACTCCGACGACAAAGACTTGTGGGTCCATTTCTTCCAAGATAATTTATCCATAACACAACTCGATTAGTTTTACCAATTGGAAAGGGCCAACGTCCACAACTGGGAAGAACTTGCCGCAGCTTTCTATAAACAATACCAGTAAAATGCAGATTTGGCACCTACTCGTACTCAACTTCAGAGTATGGCTATGGTTTCAAATGAGGATTTCAAAGAGTACGCGTAAAAATGGAGAGATCTAGATGGAAGGGTGCAACCTCCTCTATCTCAAAGGGAGTTGGTGGATATGTTCTTGGGCACCCTATCAGGCCCTTTCTTCAACCATCTGATTGGGAGCTCATCAGCTGGGTTTACTGAGCTAATATTAACCGGAGAAAGGATGGAAGCTGGTATAAAAAGTGGAAAGATTCAGAAGGATGTGTCTGCCTCTACAGCCATGAGAAAACCTTTCACTGGGAAGAAAGAGGTGTCTGCTATTTACTCACAAAGGAATCAGGGAAGGACTGAATGCCGACCAGTGGTGGGGGCCATTATGATCCCAAAACCTACATCTGATCAACCAAGAAATAACCAGCCAAGGGTGGAAAGGCCATTCCGACAATTCACCAGGATTAATATGACCCTAGCCCAGGTCTTACCACATCTTCTGAAATTGAATCTGACAACTTTAAAGGAGGCCCCAAAGAATCCCAATACTGCGTCCCCTCATTATCACCCGAATGCCAGATATGCATACCATTATGAAAGTCCAGGGCATGACACTAACAACTGTTGGGCTTTGAAGAACAAGATTCAAGACCTCATAGATGCCAAAGAAGTTGAGTTTAACGCACCTGAGAAACCAAATGTCATTTCCTCTCTGATGCCTAGGCATGGTCATAATGCCAATGCTATCGAAGAAGATTTGTTTGTTGCTACAGTAGATGAACTCTTGACTCCGCTCCTGATCATTAAAATGAACTTGTTAAAAGCTGGGATCTTCCCAGGTTGTAATAAAGACTGCCGTGTTTGCTTATCCTCATCAAGTGATTGCCCTCTGTTGAAGACATGTATCCAACGCCTGATTGACAACCAAGAAATTCTGTTTGAGAATGCTCCCATTTTACCTATTCCCGTTGAAGACATTTCAATCATAACCATCTCCGCCAATCCTTCCAGGGTCCCTAAAAGACCCGTTAGGATTACATTTGCTCCAAAGACTACTCCTCTTAAGATTACAATGCTCGAGCCGGTCCCGTACGAATCAGATAAAATAGTACCATGGAACTACGGTGGAGAAATCTACTACCATGGTATTAAACAAGATGAACTTATTGCCGAAGAAGAGAGCTCTGAAGAAGACAATTCCTACATTAGCAATATTGCCGGAACCAACAAGATTACCCGTAGCGGTAGAATCTTCTCTCCAGAGATTGCCCCTCCAAAGGAAGTTTTTGGACCTGTGGCCATTCCGAAGATTACCTCTGTACCCATAATCATACCTGCAAGTGCACCTACTGACAAAGACGATGCGACCCCTGTTGTTTTCCCTACCAATACTTCTACTACTGAAAATTGAGGGAAAAGCATTCAAGAAGAGCCTGTCCGGACGAAGGCTCAATCACTAGCTATCCCCGAAACATCCAAGAAGGAAATGGAAGAAATCCTGAAGATAATAAAGAAGAGTGACTATGACGTGGTTGAACAGTTGGTACAAACTCCCTCCAAGATCTCCATGCTAGCCTTGTTGCTGTGTTCCGAGGCACATACGAAAGCTCTGGTAAAATTTCTGAAGACAGCCCATGTGCCACAAGAGACTTCTGCTGACCAGTTCCAAGACTGTGTGGCCAGTTTGACAACTGATAATGGCCTAGGCTTCTCTGATGCTGATTTGACACCCAGAGGGAGAAAGCACAACGAGGCATTACATGTCTTTGTGGAGTGTAGAGGAACGACTCTGGCCCATGTCTTGGTGGACACGGGTTCATCTTTGAACGTCTTACCGAAGAAAGCCCTTGAAAGATTAGATTGCGAAGGGTTGACTCTAAAACCCAGTAACATAGTTGTGATAGAATTTGATGGTTAGAAGAGGATGGTCCATGGGGAGGTGGACATCCCGATAAAGGTGGGAACTCAGATTTTCAATTCAACCTTCTACGTGATGGACATCTTCCCCTCTTACTCCTGTCTGTTAGGACGCCCCTGGATCCATAATGTCGGTGCTGTCACCTCCACACTACATCAAATGCTAAAGTACCCGGTCCAAGGAAAGATCATAACTTTCCATGGGGAGGAGGAGTACATGATTAGTCATCTGAATTCTTTCCGATATGTGGAGTTGGATGGCGAGTTCATTGAAACTCCTTTTCAACATTTCGAAGAAGTTTCTCAAGAAGTAGCGGTAACCAAGGCGGTATCCCCGATTCTCAAGATCACAAGACCTCCACTTCGGATGTCATCTCTAAAAGACGCTAAGGCGGTAGTAGAAGAGGGTGGATGCACCATCTGGGGGCAGCTTCCGGACATCCCTTATAAATTAGACAAGTTTGGCTTGGGGTTTACTTCAACTGCTCAAAAGGCTGTGCGCCGCGCCCGTGCTGGAGGGCCACCTGTGAAGATTAGTAACCGGAAGGTCAACACAGTGGAGGATATTGAAGAGGATAGAAGCTTGGAGGATTGGATATTTCCTACTGTCAACGGAGGACTTCACAACTGGGAAGCCAGAGACTCTGTCCAAATAACTTTCATCTCTCAGTAGTTTATATTTTACATTTCTGTTGGACTTGTAATATTCACAAACAATTCGCACTTTAAAAACCTTGTGTCTTATCCGAGACACGATGGTCCATTTGTAAGGGTTTTTATGTCATCTTCATATGACATTCAATGAATCATGGACGCTTTTTCACATATAAACCTTTTGTGCTCATTGTCTTTCTTTTACATTTTATTGTTTAAAGATGGCTATAACCTTACACACACCCACACTCACAAATGCAGGTACCCCTCCATTCCGGATCCCATGGGTAACAATACTGCTATAGCCTTTAGTGACTCTGAAGATCCAATCTATCAAGCCGAATACGAAGGTGAGGAAGATTTTGAAGTTCCAGGGGAATTGGCCAGACTACTACAACAAGAGGAAAAAGCTATTCAGCCTCATGAGGAACTGTTGGATACAATCAACTTGGGTACCGAGGAAGATAAAAAGGAAATCAAAGTGGGTGCTAATCTAGAGCCGAGTGTCAAGGAGCGCCTAATTCAGCTATTGCATGATTATGTTGAGATCTTTGCCTGGTCATACAAAGACATGCCAGGACTTGATACATACATCGTGGTACATAGTCTACCCACAAGAGAAGACTGTCCATCAGTGAAGCAAAAAGTTCTCCGCATGAGACCTGACATGTCAGAGAAGATCAAAGCGGAAGTTATGAAACAGTTCAATGCAGGATTTCTGGCTGTCACTTCCTATCCTCAATGGGTAACCAACATTGTTCCCGTGCCTAAAAAGGACGGTAAAGTAAGAATGTGTGTGGATTATAGAGATTTAAACAGGGCCAGCCCTAAAGATGATTTTCCACTTCCCCACATCGACATCCTGGTTGATAATACAGCCCAACACAAAGTGTTTTCCTTCATGGATGGATTCTCAGGTTATAACCAGATCAAAATGGCACCTGAGGACATGGAGAAAACTACATTTGTCACACAGTGGAGCATATTCTGCTACAAAGTGATGCCATTCGGATTGAAGAATGCCGGGGCAACCTATCAACACGCCATGGTAGCTTTGTTTCATGATATGATACATCATGAGATAGAGGTCTACGTATATGACATGATAGCCCGATCACAAACTGAGGACGAGCACCTTGATCACTTGCAAAAGTTGTTTGTGAGGTTGAAGGAGTACAAGTTAAGATTGAATCTAAACAAGTGTACATTCGGAGTCCGGTCCGGTAAACTCTTAGGTTTCATTGTCAGCAACAAAGGCATCGAGGTTGATCCTGCCAAGGTTAAAGTAATACAAGAAATGCCTGCTCCTCATACTGAGAAGGAAGTCAGAGGTTTCTTGGGGCGCCTGAACTATATTGCAAGATTCATTTCTCACCTAACAGCTACTTGTGAGCCAATCTTCAAACTATTGAAGAAAGATCAAGTAGTCAGATGGAATGATGAATGCCAGGTTGCTTTTGACAAGATCAAAGAGTACTTACAAGAGCCTCCTGTCTTGATGCCACCAGTCGAGGGAAGACCGTTGATCATGTATCTGACCGTTTTAGAGAACTCAATGGGGTGTTATTGGGGCAGCATGACGAGTCTGGTCAAAAAGAGCACGCTATTTACTACCTGAGAAAAATTTTTACCGACTGTGAAACCAGATATTCACTACTCGAGAAAACTTGCTTCACTTTGGTATGGGCTGCTCGCCGGCTAAGACAGTATATGTTGACTCATACCACTTTGTTGATATCTAAAATGGATCCAATAAAGTACATCTTTGAAAATACCGCCATATCTGGGAGAATAGCTAGATGGAAGATGATCTTAACAGAATATGACATATAGTACACTACCCAGAAAGCTATAAAAGGCAGTGTGCTAGCTGATCATCTTGCTCATCACGCTGTAGAGGATTATCAGTCCATGAAGTTTGAATTCCCAGATGAAGACATCATGACATTAGACAACAGTCAAGAAATCAGATCATATGACGGACCTGAACAAGGATCCCGATGGACCCTGTTCTTTGATGGGGCATCCAATGCACTTGGTAATGGTATCGGCGCTGTACTCATATCTCTGGAAGGGTGCCATACTCCTTTTACTACCAGAATTTGCTTTAACTGTACGAGAAACATGGCGGAATACGAAGCATGCATCTTTGGTCTCAAGGCTGCCATAGACCTGGGAATTAAATCTTTAGATGTGTTTGGAGATTCAGCTTTGGTCATCAGTCAAATCAAAGGCGAATGGGACACTAAGCATCCAAACCTTATCCCTTACAAAGAACATGTCTTGACATTGCTACCACATTTTGAGCATATTACCTTCGAGCATTTTCCGCGAGAAGAAAATCAGCTAGCAGATGCTCTAGCCATAATGTCATCCATGTTTAAACTTAATTAGGATAACGAGGCTCCCCAAATCACCATTGAACGAATGGACGAACCATCACACTGTCACGAGATTAATACTGAAGAAGTAGTGGACCAGCCTTGGTTTCATGAAGTCAAGAGGTATCTCGAGGCTCAGGAATATCCGGAAGGAGCTTCAATCAATGATAAGAAGTTCTTAAGGAGATTCTCTGCTAAGTTCTTCCTGAGTAATGGAATCCTGTACAAGCACAATCATGACTCCATTCTGCTCTGTTGTGTGGATAAGACTGAGGCTGAAAAGATCATGGCAGAGCTACATGAAGGTACCTTTGGCACTCACTCCAGTGGGCATACGATGGCGAAGAAAATCCTATGGGCAGGCTATTATTGGTCTACCATGGAAGCGGACTACTATCAATACTCTCGGACCTGTCATAAGTGTCAAATCTATGTAGACAAGGTGCACGTACCTCCGGTCCCTCTGAATGTCTTGATAGCTCCTTGGCCCTTTGCTATGTGGGGAATCGATATGATTGGGGAGATCAAGCCTACAACCTCCAATGGACACCGTTTCATTCTAGTGGCCATTGATTATTTCACAAAGTGGGTTAAAGCAGCTTCCTTCGCATCCGTTACTAAGAATGTTGTTGCCCGCTTCATCAAGCAGAATCTTATTTGCCGGTACGGTATCCCAGAAAGGATCATCACTGATAACGGTATAAACCTTAACAATACTATAATCACTGCCTTGTGCGAGCAGTTCAAGATTCAACATCACAATTCATCCCCCTATCGGCCAAAGATGAATGGCGCAGTCGATGCTGCTAATAAAAACATTAAGAAGATCATACAGAAAATGACATTCACCTACAAGGGCTGGCATGAGATGCTACCATTTTCTCTCCACGGGTACCGTACCACGGCTCACACATCAACTAGGGCAACACCCTATTCTTTGGTTTATGGCATGGAGGCTGTCTTGCCTATTTAGGTTCAAATCCCCTCTTTGAGAATTATGAAGGATGCAGGTTTGAATGAGGACGATTGGATCCAGACTCGACTTGATCAACTAAACTTAATTGATGAAAAGAGACTTACTGCTGTTTTCCATGGTCAGATGTATCAAAAACGGATGATCAAGGATTTCAACAAGAAAGTCAGACGCCAAATATATCAAGTTGGAGACCTAGTGATCAAACGCATCATCTTGCCGCAAAGTGATCCCAGGGGAAAATGGACTCCTACCTATGAAGGACCATTTGTAATTAAGAACATCTTCTCCGGTGGGGCAATGATCTTAACCACCATGGACGGTAATGACTTGCCACACCCTACGAACACAAACATAGTCAAAAGATACTACGCATAAGAGACCCGCTAGGTTGGCACACCTAGGCAAAAAAGGGCATCCCGACGAACCAAAAGGCTCGGGCAAAAATTAGGGATAAAATTAAAAAAATATGTACACCCGGCAAGTTGAAAACCCGAAAGGGCGACTTGGGCAAAAAAGGGTTTCCTGGTGGACTGAAAAACCGAAAGGGCGGTCCAGGCAAAAGTTAGGGAATTAAAGCGTATGACGATGTCTTGTCGGACCACTTTGTGGACAACCTCTTGACTTCCAATGACATACTCGGAGTTTATGATCAATTCAATCATCTTCGGACGAAGCAACAAATGAACAGGGTATTCGGAGGCACGAAGACTATAGCAGAATGGGAACCCCATGGGATTATCACACATAGTTATCTTTCTTTGTAAATTTTTTTACTTTTATGGCACCATCCTCTTACTAGGATGTCTGTCTCCTTTGTACAAAATACTTATTCAAAGTAAATACAAAGATATCTCTTTAAAGTACAGAAAACTATTTGCCTTTTTCTTTACACTTGTGTTTTATTTGCAAAAGCGTCCAATGATTCATTAATGAACATATGCATTTGAACATAATTACTGTTTACAAATAAACAAAATGAAAGAAGACAATTACTGACAAATTGAAAGAATAGGAAAACATCTTTAGGCTATTCCATGAGCAATCCCCACAGTACGTCACTTAAATCCCCGGTGGAAACCATCTGGTTCCCCCAAATTCCCCAGCAAGTTGTTTTGAAGCCTGAAATCCAACCGGATAACAGTTAACTTCTGATACTCCCCAACGGAACAAAGACTCCCATCTATCCCCAGTAGAAGTCATCAAAATTCTCTAAATTCCCCAAGAAGATTCCTCAAGCAGTATATGGCATTGCTCTCACAAATAAATTTTTTGTCAATACTCCAACTTCAAGACATGAAGAATCCACATATCCTCAGCAGAAGTCAAGGATTTATTTTCCTCAGCAATACAACAAATCAACTTACATGCGCATACATTACATCCACATATCATAAACATTGATAAAACACATATATTGCATCATACATTTCATGCAACATGATTTTGTGTTCCAACTAACATTTTTCCCTTTTCAGGATAAGATTAACAGCTACTATTAAACAATGTGCAATCATGATACAGTTCGGATACACTCCAGATACGAAATCCATTCTGTTACTCATTCAGATTCAACTTTCAGATACGGTTCAGATACGCTCCAGATACGGAAGTCATTCTGTTACTCATTCAGATTCAGCTTTCAGATATAATTTAGATACGCTCCAAACACGGATGCCATTCTATTACTCATTCAGATTCAGCTTTCAGATACAGTTCAGATACGCTCCAGACACGGATGCCATTCTATTACTCATTCAAATTCAGCTTTCAGATATAGTTCAGATACGCTCCAGATAAGAATGCCATTCTGATACTCATTCAGATTCAGCTTTCAGATATGGTTCAGATACGCCCCAGATACGGAAGCCATTCTATTACTCATTCAGATTCAACTTTCAGATACGGTTTAGATACGCTCTAGACACGGATGCCATTTTGTTACTCATTCAGATTCAACTTTCATGATACGGTTCGGATACGCTCTAGACACGGTTGCCATTCTGTTACTCATTCAAATTCAACTTTCAGATACAGTTCAGATACGCTCCAGATACCGATGCCATTTTGATACTCATTCAGATATTCAAGACCAGATACAGTTCAGATGCGTTCCAAACGCAGACACCATTTTGATACTCATTCTTTCAGCTTATAATTCACTTCAACAAACATTCTTGGATGGCATCTACAAGCCCATCTCTAACAAGACTCTATCACTTCTCCGAATGGCATCTTTAAGCCCATTTCCTCAACTACACATTGCCGAGTGCAAATTTATGGGCACTTTAGTGTCCAATCATCTTTCACCTTCGAGTCACGAATGGCAAAGCTCGCCAATCTAACTCTTTAGGTTTAAGAAAATTGAACAGGGGTAACTGTTGTACCCCAAAATTTGCCCTCTCCTTTATCTAGTCTTCTCTCACAAGATCTCTTTGACACAAGACAAGATTATGGTTTGGTTAGCTCAAGACATCTCATCTTGCACTGATAACCCCAAATTAGGGTTTGATATTGCACAAGGATTTTTGGACTATCAATGCTTCATGTGACTTTCAAACATCATTTTGGATCCCTAAGATTGCTCATGTCAAGTTTCAAGCCTTGAACCACATTTTTGATCAGTCAATTGGACAGTTGACCTAAAAATCAGTTGTATTGGGGAAAAAGTAAACCATGGCCAATTTACAGTCAAACTTCATAATTTTTGATCCACATCAACATTTTAGACTCATATGTACCATTTGATCAAGTTTAGATTACAACTCCTCAAGAAATTTGATCAAATCATCAAAAGGGCAAAATGGTCAAAATTAGGGTTTTGATTGAGGAAGGGCAATTTCTGATTTTTAACCTAGCAAATGACCAATTGAGTTCAAGCATAATTTCAAGGATTTAAGGGAATCATCTTTACTTAATTACATGGCTCAAAACATCTCAAATTCATTGGATTGACAGTTGAAATTTGCAGTCAACTAATCAAAAGTCAACTGTATACTGAAAAGTCAAACTTTGACTTTTTGGTCAAAATCAAGTACCAAGGGTCATAATTCATCAAAACATTTCCAAATGTGAAACTTGTTCATCAAGAAAACCAAAATTGAAAATTAGGGTTTTGAATTTGAAAATTTTCTAACTTAGAAATTTTCTAAGTATAAAAGTTTTCTTATTTTTCTCAACTTTACACCACTTTTTCACCATGATGCATAGTGATTCAATAAAAGTTCCCAACATGAAAATTGTAGACCTACATGAAATCTACAACTTTTCTTCACAAACGTTTCCCTAAAGATGCTTGGATCTCAAGATATAAATTTGTGAATACATGGCCATGAACTTGTTAACTTAGTGAAATTTTGCCCTAATTTGGGCAGGTTTTGGACCCAACTTCATGGCAATTTTTCACCTAGTTACAAGAGGTATATCAAAATTCATTTTAAAGATGAATTATAGATCACATTTCAAGATTTCCAAAATGTCAAAGAACTCCTCAAGATCATTTTTTATTAGGGATAATCGAAGAGAGACAGTTGGCATTTTCTCACTTTTTGTTCAAGCCATTTCAGGAAGAACAAAGTTGCAAATCAATCCTATGCTGGCTAAATCATGCTGTACAGGTCCTAAACTTGTTCTTCACTCCTTAATTAAATGCTTACTCAATTGACAAAGCCTCTATCCATGCTTTTGAACCTTTATCCAACTTGTAATTCCATTTATGGCAAAAAGGCTCCATTGCCATTTTGAAAAAGAACCACTTTTGCAAACTTTTCAATTTTGAGCTTTGAACCTGTCCCCTTCATACATACAAACCACACAGGTCTCAAGTAAGTTGTACAAACTCATACCAACTCTAAGCAAGCTTGTACAAGCATGTGAAGCTTTGGTCTTGTCACTTTGCTTCAAGTACAAGGAAGTTGGCAAAAAGGCTAGCATTTGCATAGCTGATAGAGAGCTGACCTAAAACCATTTCAGTACTAATATACAAACTATATGCAACACAAAGAGATCTTGGCCAAGACTGGAAACACTCTCAGCAAGCAAAACACCAAAAACCTGCTCAAACATACAGTTTCTGCACAAACACATCCAGCTTCCATTTGGCTCGTGCGTTTTGTGTTTAGATCATTCAAATACCTTACATACTTGGTATCAAACCCATCCAAACCATCATCCCTGTTCTTTAATCTCTTTTCCACCATCTTCCATTATTGACTTTGAAGCTTGCAGTTGGACTTGGTCAGGGAGTTCTAGCAACTTTCAGAGCAAGGCAAGGGTTGGAATAGAGTTAGGGAAGCTAAAGGAAGCTCAAGCAAGCATCATGCCTCCATTAAAGTCACTCCATTTCCATACACGATTCCAGCTGAAGGAGGTAAATTTTCAAACTCTATCTCTTTGTACAGGCAACCTTAGGCCACGATCTGTGAATAAAAAATGTAGCCCTCATCATAACGAAGCTGTACATATCTTTATCTTGCATTAATTTTACTTGTGCTAAGAGAATTTTGAAGTTGAAATCTCTGAAAATATTAGGTTAGAATTTATGGCTTTTAAAATTCTTTTTGATCTTTGATAGTTAGATTACATAACTTATATGGTTGGAATCGTGAGTTCAAATGCTACATTTTTCATGTTATAAGTTTTTATTTTCATGGAAGTATGAGGAAGTTACAGGGGATCCGGCCAAAGCTTGGGGAAGAAGATGAAACAGGGCAAGGGAGTGTTTTGTAATATTTTATTTTTATTTCAGTAAAGACAATGGATGTATAGCCACCCCAGTGGCAAAACAGCGCACTGGTGAGACCCATGTCCTGGGTTCGAACCTGCGCGCTACTTTTGTTTTTTCACAATTTTCTTTTCTATTTTTGACTCTTTTTTGCAGGCTGGGCTGAGTCTTTGGGCTTGGCATCTTTTTGCTAGCATATTACCATCAACTTTGCTACAACACCCCCTGCCAACTTATTTTATATTTTATTTTTTTATTTGTTTTACTTTCATATTTAATATTTTAATTATTTTCTTTAATGATTAAAAATCCTAAAAAAATAATTTAGTCATATTGCACTTTATTTTTGTTTTTATTTTATTTCTCACATAAAAATATAGTTTATTTTAATAGGATATAATTTATTTTTCTTAATAAATTTGTAAATATAATTAAATATACTTAGTATTTTTATTTTGCATTTCATATTTATAAATCCCTATTTTTTGCATACATACAAAATTTTATATTTTATTACAATATTATTCATTATTTTTACACAAGAAAATACACAAAATAATAATATAGAAACTTTATTTTCTTTTAAATAAAATTAGGGTTAACCCCCTTTCAAAAAAAATTAAATCTTTTTCCTTATATTTTTAGGTTTAGATTAAATATTCTTTACATGAAAATAAGACATAAAAAAAAAATCTTTTACATGTACATTGCATTGCATTACATTTCAAATATTGTATTTGCATTTATCTTAATTCGTACAAATTCGATTTGGTTGTAATAATGTATTTAGCTTTATATTTGTTCCAATCCCCATTCAAACTTGTATTCCCCCCTCCCATAAAATTGTTGTAATAGCTTAGTATATTTACATTACACAATTTATCGCTTTATATGCCATGATTAGTAATTAGGGTTTGCATGACAAGAACAAAACAAAGCAAAATAGAACACTCTAAATACAAGACAAAATAAAAGCATGAAAATGACACACTTGCACACAAGCACCCTTAGGGTTTCCCCCACTTGGTTGCCTAAAACAAAATGGCCATGTTATGCATGCGAAGTATCTTTGTAAAATAAAACAAATAGAAGATCATAGTCCCTCGACGACGCTATTTATAAGTTGCCTTACAAAATGATCTTAGTCCCTCAAAAATGCTAATATACTTAGCAACATTGCTAACTATGGTTATACAATGACCTGCGTCCGTCCCGTTTACATCCAAAGATAAGGCTGCTTACCAAATCAATGGTAAGACAACAATGTCAAAGGAAAAGAAAATAAAAAAGAAAGACATTTGAGTAGATAGATAGCTTCTAGTTACTTGCTCCCTTTCAAACAAATCCTTGCTATTCTCAAAACAAACACACACATTTCAAAAACATCTTACAAACATTGAAAACATTTTCAAAAGACAAACATCTTTGTATACATTCTTCTGAACGAGAATCATTACAAATATTGCCTAAATGAATGACCTCTTTTACAAAATACCTTCAAAACCACACCAAACACAATTTCAATCAAACAAAAGCAAGTGATCTAAGCAAGTAACTAAGAGCCCATGGAAAACCATGGATGAAAAGGGTGATAGCACCTTCCATTTTCATAATCTACCCCCTGAACTCAAGAAACAATCTCAAAGGTCTTTCCTGTGCTTTTTCACCTTTCCTTTTGGACAAAAGAAAAGTCGGTGGCGACTCTTGCTAACCGCGACATTCGCAATAAAAAACAAAACCTCAAGTCAGTTCTCCCACCGTATCACAGGTTAAAAGATGACACATTGGTCATCTTCAACCTCCAGCCAACGTGAATTGCAGGTCTCTCAAACCGAAAATCAGAAACTCGGACCTATGCCATTCATTTTATCTCTTCAAGACGAAGACAACCACACCCCCGCGACAAATTTATATAAACTGTAGCTCAAGAAATTTAGAAGAAAAGTTTTGAAAAGGGATTTGAAATTTCATGGTCAAAACGTGTTTCCAGTAAAAAGCAAGTGTTGCGACTAGAACTAGGGCAATGAGAGCATCACAATGATATCAAAGTTTTGAAGAATTGATGAAGGAATCTACCTATTGAAGTTGAGTTGCAGAGCTCTGAAACTGGACTTCTATGGAGCAATATAGGGCACGATTCTTGAATGTAATTATATGGTTAGGTTCAGGGAAGATCAAGGAAGATGAATTGATGGAAAAATTGGATTGAAAAAGGCTTGAGAATGGATTTCGAAGTTGCTGAATTTTGAGTTATGGAACAAGTTTGGAAGGGTGATTCTGGATATCTAAGCTTGAGGAAATGAATGGGGAACGACCCTCTATTTATAGGGAATCAAATGGAATGTCCAAGTGTGTGAAATGATGAAGTTTGGAGGGAAATCGTGTGAAGTTGCAAACAAGAAAAGTGTGACTTCTAATTTGATCAAAACTCATCCAAAACGCGCATTTTGCTAAGCTAATCACTTATGGAACTTCATTAAACGTGTTTAGAAGCAAAAGCACGCAGAAACAAAGTGTTTAGAAGCCAAATCAAGGATTTCAAACTTCTGACTTGGTGAAAAATTCAGTTTCAAATTCCCAACTTCTGACCAATGGCATTCTCATCTCAAGGGGTCTTAGGGCATGATTCTTGATGCTTTAGAAAGATGAGGTTACAAGCTTTGCAATGTGAAAATAATGTGATCAAATGGATGCTTGAGCTGAAAATTGCATTGAGTCAAAGTTGGAGAAAAATGGTTGACTTTCCATACTTAGAAATATTTCAAAGTTTTCTTCAAAAGTGACCTATAATTTGTTTCATCCAAACATGGCCTTCCTCTTGGAATTTGCTCTTGACCAAAACAGTTGGAATGAAATAGACCTCTTGAATGACATTTTGAAACTTGAACCATTCAAAATATCCAAAAATTGAGAGAGTTATGAATTGTTAAAGTTGGCAAAAAATCATGAAATGACCTATAATCTTTTGTATCCTTAAGGCAACTTCCATCCATTTTCTCACTTTGCATATAAAAGAAGGTATAAATTTCACATTCTAAAGATCATAGTGGAAAAATAATGGGATCAAGGTGATAAAAATTGACCAAGTTATGATCATTTGAAGTCACACATGGAAAACTGGGGATTCATCTAGAGGACTTGTAATATTTCTTCTTCATCAAGTTTCTTCCATATGAAAACTCCTTGGAACTTTTGAAGTGATTTGTTATAACCCTTTGAATAGAATTATGTCTTTGGAATCACTCAAAAATACCAAAAAGATGAGCAAGATATACTCCTTTGAAGTTCAAAACCCTAGCTCCTAGATTAAGAAACATGCCTTGAGGAACTTTGACAATTTTGAACAAACTTCTTGTACCAAAAAAAATGCTTTGTAAATATAAGTTGTTGAGGATGATAATGTGAACTCATAGCAACCATAACCACTTCCATATCTTGAGAATTGAGAGAAATATGCACTTGTGACCAAATGGAACAAAGTCTTGTCCAAACATGACTATTTTTTCAATCAACCCCTTGTACTTTTTTGGATCAAATTTGATAATCTTGAAATGTGGTGAACCAAAATAAGCTTGCCATTCCATTTCCTCCAAAACAAATTCAATGGTGAGGCTTGGTATTCTCAAGCTTTATTAACTAGGGCATGGAAATAAAGTCATGAACCCATGGAGTAACTTGCTGAATCTTATTGCCTTTACCTACATGGATAACACGCAAGACAAATCAACATTGCATTTTATTAATTAAAAGAAGAAATCAAGACAAAAAATATTCATGATCACAAAAGAACACAAGTCAAGGTGCTTGGTGATTCCTCAAAGAGCAAAGCTAAATATAGGGAGGGGAACCAAGAATCCTAATGTGATCTTATTGTGATGGAGTCAACATGGTATGATGAAGGGATCTTATGGGAAAAAATTGGGGTACAACACGGTGATGTATATATGAGTTTTTATGCCATTTTGATCATTGTAATCGGTCCAGCCTTACCCTATGGTGTTCCTATAAGCGAATGAGACGACTAGTTTATAGTGAAAGGGGTTGTAAATATGGTTCCGAGTTGCCCTAGGTTTCTTAAGAATTTTGAGATTTTGGGAAAGCTTATTTGTATAAGGGTTCCTGGAATTTGTGTCTGGTTTGAGGAGAATATATAGCATGGAATTAGGTCAAGATAACACGGGCCTGGACCTTTGTTAATAAGCCTTGTATTTTATCTTATTTATTTTGAATTAATAATGAATAAAATCAAAATAATAAAAATAAAAATATCAAGGGGTACATGAGTAATATTTGAGGTGTATATGAAGTGTAGACCACGTTTGATCTTTAAAACAATAGCCCAATAGCCCAAAAATTCAAGTTTTCTCAATTTGAACTTCATGCATTTGCTCAAAATTTCCAAACTTGTTCTGGTCATAACTCTCTCAATTTTCATCTTTTTAAGGTGATCTTTGACTTTTTGGAAAGCTCAAGATGTCATCTATAATATCTATTTTGATCATTTTCTCATTCGAAGACTTTATCTTGATGTAAGTTGCCTTGACAAAATATGTCTTTTTGTTGACTTTTGAAATGACCTATAATGTATTGGCCCATATCTCCCAAATGAAGCATTTTTGGACTTGAGCTTAAAGAGATAAAGTTGTAGAGAATTTAATTTCCTTTAAAATAAGCTGTGGTTGAGAAAAATATGATGAAGCATGTGAAAGTTATGCTTGGTCAAAGTTCAGTTGACTTCTCCTTCAGAAAACCCTAATTTGGAAACTTTTGTCTTTTGATGATTTGAGAGTTTTTATTGATGAGTCATGATCAACCCTTGATCAAATGATGAATATGACTTAAAAATCTTGATGTTGACCAAAAATCTTGAAGTTTGACTGTATGTTGAGTACAATTTACTTTTTGTCCAGTACAATTAATTTTCAGTCATCTGAGCAATTGACTGAGCAAACTTGTGATGCAAGGCATGAAATTTAGTATGAGAATTATTGGAGACCTATAAGAAACCATGGAAACCACTTGAAGCCTTAGAAACCCAAACTTCCTTGAGAAAAATGAAACCCTAGTTGTAAGTTCATTGCTTAGGAGGAGAATTTGTCTGATCAATTCTTGAGCAACCTTGAGCATTTAAGAACCCTAGGAGAATGTCTTGAAGAAAAAGGGAGGGAAAATTTTGGGGTACAACAGCTGCCCCTGTTCAATCTTCTTAAATCTGAGGAGTTAGATTGACATGTCCTCCATTCACGATCTGAAGGTGGAAAAGGATTAAACACTTAAGTGCCCAGAAATTTGCACTCGCATGTGCAAGAGGTAATGTTGTTGGTTGATAATATTGCTTGAATGAGCTTAAATATGCCATTCTGAGAGGTGATAGAATTTCATTGGAGATGGGCTTATAGATGCCATCAAAATAGTTGTTGATAGCAGTATCAGAAGGAGTCTACGCTTGACTATATCTGAAGAATGCTTTCCAGAATGAGCCTCTGGGGAAGGTGCTTAAGTAGCTTCTTGTCAGATTTAGTCTCTGAGGGAAATGCTTGTCAGATTCAGTCTCTAAGGGAAATGCTTGTCATGTATATAGTTTCCCCGTCCTATTTCAGGAATTGATCTACAATTTGTTTCTGTTGGTTAACTCATCTTGTTCCGGGAATTCATACCACCTGGTCATGTTGATAGTTTTCCCGTTCTATTTCAGGAGTTAAAATTTTCCTGGTTATAAAGATAATTTCCCCGTCCTATTTCGGCAGTTAATTTTTTCCTGGTCATACAGATAGTTGCCCCTTCATGTTTTGGGAATTAAACTTTGACCTGCTTTCTGTTGGCGAACCCGTCCTATTTCGAGAATTCATACCGTCTGGTCGTATATATAGTTGCCTCGTCTTGTTTCTAAAATTAATCTTGGAGTTTGTCATCTAGATAGTTGCCCTGTCATGTTTCGGGAATTTAATCTTTGACCTACTTTTTGTTGGTAAACCTGTCCTGTTTCAGGAATTCATACTGCCTGGTTGTATAGATAGTTGCCCCGTCTTGTTTTGGGAATTAATTTGTGACCTGTTTGAGAATTGTTGATGATATCCGTCTATTTTTGAGCTAACCTGAAAGAATAAAGTTAGTCTTTATAAAATGTCATGATGTATGTAATACATTGCGTAATGATGTTATCAAAGTAAATGAGAGTGTGCTATATGCATTTCGTATGCATGTGTTATGATACTTGTAAATGATGTATGGATGTAAGATGTTGTTGAAGTGTATTGGTACTTTCATATAACATCTTTGCTGGAAAATAAATCCCTGACTATTATTGGGGATGAAGAATATGAATCTTCAATCTTGTTTAGAATGTCTCCGCTGGGGATTCCTGCTTTCTATTTTGAGGATACTCTGGTGGGAATGTTTGACTTCTGCTTGGGGATAAAAGAGTTCAGGAACATTGATCGTTCATATCGCTACTAGGGAATTTAGTTCTTATATACCCTGACTTGGGATAAAAGAGATGAATAACCTTCAGAGGTGTCATATGACCGAGTTTTTGATATGGACGTCAACTCTTCTGGGGGAGGACAAAGTTAAATGATGTCTGGCTCGATTTTAGATTTCGTAGCAACTTTCTGGGGATAGAAACCTGGACTACACTTTGCTGGAGAAGAGAATCTTACCAGGGATTTGTAGTAATAGAAGGAATAAACTCTCCTTGGGAAGTTAAATTTTGTTAGGGAAATAAACCCTGGTGGGGAAATAAACCCTGCTGGAGAAGTAAACCTTGCTGGAGAAGAGAATTCTGCAAGGGATTTTGTAGTGTTAGAGAAATAACTCAGCTGGGGAATTGAATTCCTGTGAACTGTGTTGAGAGAGTCATTTCTGAAGAGAATTGGAATTCCATAGGCTATACGAAGGAAGTTCCCATCATATGTTGGAGAAATGATCAAACTCCTTTATCCACTAGGGGATCTGTTAGGGAGTATGGTCATGTTAACTGTTGGAGGATGCCCCAATCCTGTCTGACGGCATCTTAGACTTGCGGGGGAATGTATCTTCGTCAGGGATGAGCTTGTGAAGGTAAATCTATGGGGATAATCCCATGGAGATTGCTCTGTGGGGATTTGTGGATGACTTGAACGTTATCACAATTCCTAGAGTCTTTAGTAAATGCTTGTTCCTATTTTTATGCATATATTTGTGAACAATAATCATATTCATATGCATATGTTCATTTAATTTAGTCATTGGACGTTTTTGCAAATAAAACAGAAAAGATAAAACAAAATTTGAATTCTGAAATCATTTTGTATTGATAATTTGCCTATAAACAGGCGTTTTTGTACATAGAAACATAAATTCTAGTAAAAGGAAATCGTCATGAAATGAAAAGAGTAAAAACAAAACATATAGCTATGTGCAAACAATCCCATCGAGTTTCAATCTATGTTATTGCCTTTATGTCTTCAAGCATCTCATCCCTCGCTGTTGGAAGAAGTTAACTGAATTGATCTGTACCATTTGAACTTGACGTTGGTAACAAAGTTTGATGTAAGTAGATGATCTAACGGGAAATAGTTGTACACTTTAATACCTAACTTTTTCCTGGACCGACCTTTTGGGTTTTTAGTCCACCGGGATACCCTTTTTAACCTAATCCTACTTTTCAGGTTTTCAACTTTCCAAGTGTATAATCTTTATATATATATCCTTGATTTTTGCCCGAACCCTTTTGGTTCGCTGGGATGCCCTTATTTTTGCCTAGGCCAGTCAACCTAGCAGGTCTCTTTCATGCGTAGTATCTTTTGACTATATCCGCATTCATAGGGTGCAGAAAGTCTTCACCGTCCATGGTGGTAAGTATCATAGCACCGCCAAAAAATATCTTCTTAACTACAAATGGCCCTTCGTAGGTGGGAGTCCATTTTCCCATGGGATCACCTTGCGGTAGGATGATGTGCTTTATTACCAAGTCACCAGCCTGATATACTTGATGCTTGACCTTTTTGTTAAAGGCTTTGGTCATGCGTTTTTGGTACATCTGACTATGGAAAACAACCACAAGCCTTTTCTCATCAATCAAACCTATCTGGTCTAGCCTAGTCTGAACCCATTCATCTTCGTCTAAATTCGCGTCTTTCATAATCCTTAGAGAAGGGATCTAGACTTCGATAGTGTGATACAGTTGGAGAACTGACTTGGTCGTTTTGCGTTTTATCGCAAATATTGCGGTTAGCAAGAGTCGCCACCGACTTTTCTTTTATCCAAAAGGAAAGGCTGAAAAGAACAGGAAAGACCTTTGAGATTAATTCTGAGTTTGGGGGGTAGATTATAAAAAGGAAAGGTATTAGCACCCTATTTACCCATAGTTACCTATGGGCTCTTAGTTGCTTGCTAGATCATTTGCTTTTGTTTGAAAATGTGTTTTATGGTTTTTTTAAAGTATTTTGAAAAGGCGCCATCGTTTTAGGCAAACTTTGTAATAGTTCTCGTTCATAAGAACGTATACAAAGTGTTGAGCTTTTGAAAATATTTCATGTTTGGAAAAAGGTTTTGAAAGTGTTGGTGTTTTGTTTTGAAAATAAGCAAGAGTATTTGATTTTAAAATGAGCAAGCAACTAGGAACAATCTACCTACTTAAAAGTCTTAGTTCATTTCTTCATTTCCTTTGATATTGCTATCTTACCATTGATTTGGTAAGAAGCCTTATCTTTAGATGTAAAGGGACGGACATGGGTCATCGTATAGTCATGATAGCAATATTGTGTGATATATTAGCATTTCTCTTTGAGGGACTAAGATCATTTTGAAAGGCAACATTTGTAGCGTCATCGAGGGACTATGATCTTGTATTTTTGGTTGTTTTTGCTAAGTTATCCCACATGTATAACATGACCATTTTTTATAAGGAAACAAGTGGAATTACCCTAAGGGTGCATGTGTGAAATGTGTTTGATTGCATGCATTTTGTCTTTGATTTTTGGGTTGTCTACTTGTTAATTATATCTTTCCATACACACCTAATTACTAACATTTATATGAAAGTAATAAAAGAGTGCAAAAAATAAATCCTACACTATTACAACCATATTGAATTGCATGAAAATATAAAGGCAAAAATAAAGTAAAAGTAAGAAAAATGGATCTTTCTATTTAGGGTAGCAAACCCTTCGATTTTTCCATTTCTGGCTCTCTTCGATCTGGCTTCTGGAGTCAGTGGAGTCATGCCCTTCAAATTACTTTTCTGTCTTCTATTGAGGGTTAGAATCAAGATGGTCACGCTTTTCGCCTAGGCTTGGAAGTAGCCAGGTTCTGGCCTTCGTTTGAGGCCCAGAAGCAACAACACACATAGTTTGCCAAAGGTTCCTTGCTGACCCTTTGTAAGCATATTGGGTCCTCGGAATATGATTCGAAAGGCTTGTGCAACTAGCCAATTGAAGGGTACAACAAACCTGTCTTAAAGTCTAAAAATGCAATATCCAAATATAACTACAATCCAGGGGTTAGCATGAAAACTAATGGGTCTCAAAGTCCAAAGCATAACTAAACTATGGTTGAGTTTTCAACATACATGCAGACAGAATCGAAAGCTACAACATAGTCTAGAGATGTCTACATTTTTCTTTATTGGCATATGCACATGATATAAAAATAGAATAGACTTAAGCTTGAAAGAAAACTTACCTATTGAGGCCCTTAAATCGAAGGGAGATGTGAGTGCTTTCTTTGATGAAAAATGAGAGTTCATTGGGATCCTCCTGAAGCTAGTCCAGTTGCTACTTGGTGACTGGGTCGAAAGAGGTTGCGTGAGTGGATCGAAAGATATTTTATCACAAGTGATAGGACAACTCAAAAGCTTACTGTATGATAGCTGGATAAGTGGTAGAAGGGTGGTTCTGGGTTTGTTCTTCCCAAGTGTTTAAGGACTTGAGAGTTTTTGTGGTGTGTAAGAATTTTGAAGATACGTTCCCCCTTTCTTCCTCTTTTCTCCTCTTTCCTTTGTGCAAATGACCTCTATTTATAGAGAAAGGTTTTTGGGAAGCTTGGGGAGTGAAAATAATAAAATAAGGCTCAGATGGAAAGTAAGTGTCCAACTTGTGCCATAAAAGCAAGATGAATGGTTCAAATGGATTGCTTCCTTCTTAAGGAAAATAGGCGCAAGGCTCAAGACAAACTTTTCTAAAAGGTAGAATTATGCTATTAAGTGCAAGTGGTCTTGGTCAGCAAATGGGTAAAAGGCATATGTTAACTTGCATCAACAATTAAGTATAGGGTGAATAAATAGGTTTGAGGCCTGAAAAGCGAAAACACGTGGCCTAGCCTATGGGTCTAATTGTTCAACTTGATCTTTGAATCGAATACCCTGTCTTTCGTTTTATCCCTACAGATCCAGCCTTCGACCAAACTCGAGAGCAAACGAAATTGAATGTTTCCAACAATGGCCCATCTTTTGATTTGGCCATATTCAACTGCATGTACCATTTTGAACCCTTTTGTTTTTGATTATGTAAGTACAACCTTAGACCAATACTCAAGGCAGACAAAACTAAATATTCCCCACAAAGGCATGCCTTTCAATTGGGCCATATTCAGTTACATGTACTACTTTGAATAGGCAAGAAAATCTCAATTGAATAGTCAAAACGAAAGGAACTCTGGATTACCTTCTTACTTCACCAACAGAAACCAAATACCCTAAATGAAGGTTTTCTTGAAATGGATCAAGCAGGTAGCTTAGAAGGAGATTTCAAATCCAAACGAAAGATGTACCCAAGTTGCATTCGAAGGAGGCTTTAAGTTCAAAATGAAGGATGTAATCCAAGTGGCATGGGGCCCTTGCTCAACTGAAGTTTGCACGCAGGCACGCAGAAGGTGAGTGCCCAAACGGAGACTTGCGTGCAGGCACTTGTATCTAAACAAAGGGTTTGCCTTGAAAGGGACAAATATGGCAACAAACTTGGTACTCAAAGCAAGCACGCAGGTAACATGTTGGGTGAATCGAAAGGCTTGCCCTGCATGGGGCCCTTGTGGCAGCAAAATTGGTACTCAAAGCAAACATGCAGGCAACAAGAGGCACAAACGAAGCCTACAATAAGAAGTTACACGCCCAGACGAAAGAGGCATGCTTGCAGCAACTTTTTAGCAGTCGAAGGAGGTGAAAAGTCCAATCGAAGGGTGCTGAATCGAAGGACACTTGTTTTTCTCCAAATTTGTCAAAATGTTATTTTTATCTATTTTCTCCCTTTTTGGCAGTTTCCTCCTAATTTTGGTACTGGAAAATCCCAATGCATTTGTGAAAGCTTGAATCCTGAGAATCTTTGTGAGAAAACCCTTGAGAATTGAGAGGGAAAATTTTGGGGTACAACAACTTCCCCTGTTCAATCTTCTTATACCTAAAGAGTTAGATTGACAGATCCGCCATTCGTAACCTGAAGGTGGAAGATGATTGAACACTAGAGTGCCAGAAATTTGCACTCGAAGATGGATTGTGAATGGGCTTATAGATGCCATTTGGAGGTATGTTGGTAAACACTGGAAGGAGTATCAACAAAAATCTCTTGTTGGTTTATACTGAAGCTTGATGTTCTACCCGGGGGAAAGATAGGTTAGTAAAATGCAGATCTATGCATGATGTTCACCAGATGTGGTATTATGCTAAATGCACTTTGTATGTACATGCTATGATGTATGAATGTGAGATGTATGTTTTTGTCTGGTAAAATAAATCCCTAACTGCTGCTGAGGAAATTCTGGGGGGTTGAATCCCAGATTGCTGTTGGGGATGAAGAATATACATATCTTCCAATCTGTTGAAAGGATGTTTCCATTAGGGAATATCTCTTGAATGTCAGTTATTATCTGGTCAGATCCAGGCTTCACAACTTGTTGAGAATGAGGAAGTCAACAACTATCTGGTCGGGTCCTAGGCCTCACGGTAACTTACTGAAGAAGGATAAATTAACTGTTATCAGGTCGGATTCCAGGCTTTGCAGAAAATTTCTTGAAATTTAATAGTTATCTGGTCGGATCCAGGCCTCACAACAACTTGCTGGGGATAAGGAAGTTAAATGTTATCTAGTCAGAACAAGGCTTTGCAGTAACTTGCAAAGGTAACTACTATCTGGTCGGGTCCAGGTTTCATGGTTTTTGGAAAGTTGTACTATTATCTGGTCGGGTCCAGGATTCATAGTATCCCTCTAGGGATCGTAGTTAGTTTTTATCTGGTCGGGTTCCATACTTCATAATAACTTGCTTGAAAACTGACATCTGATCGGGTCCAAGCTTTGCAGATTTCTGAGGTGGATGAGGTTAATTGTTATCTGGTCGGGTCTAGGTTTCACAATAAACTATTTGGGGATTTAGTTGTTATCTGGTCAGATTCCAGGTTTCACAACGAATTTCTGAAGGTAATTGCTATCTGGTCAGATTCCGGGTTTCACGATGAATTTCTAAGGGTAATTGCTATCTGGTCGGATCCAGGCTTCACAATAACTTGTTAGGGTAGAGGCAAACTCTACCGGGGAAAGAAGTTAAACTATTATCTGGTCGGGTCCAGGCTTTTAGTAACTTGAAATTGAGATTAACTGTTATCTGGTCGGGTCTAGGTTTCAGTAACTCAAACTGTTATCTGGTCGGGCCCAGGTTTCAACGATTGATAAAGTCAAACTATTATCTGGTCGGGTCCAGGATTTATAGTAGTTTGAAAGTTGTACTAGTATCTGGTCGAGTCCAGTCTTCCTAGTATCTTTTAGAGATAGTAAAGGTTTTGTTGACGACTTTACTGGGGGGTTAGGGGTTGTGGCCCTATGATTTGCAAAAGTCTGAAAGGCAAACTCAAACTAGAGAGTGTAGACTCAATCGGGGAAGACAGATTCAGCTTGGTGGGATACACTCAGCTGGGGATAACAGGCTTGGCTGGAGAGGATAAACTAAGTTGGGGAATTATGTACTCGGCTGGGGAGTTATGCTACTCGTTGTTTGTCGGGAAATAAACCCTGTTAGGTAAATAAACCCTATTGGGAAAATAAACCCTATTGATGAATACTTGATGAACTGCTGACAGAGTGAGTTCTTTGAGGAAGAGATCCATAAGGCTTCTACTTGTAGGACTAACTTAGCCGTGGATAGAGATCTGTTAAGAGATTGAGACTCTGGCTAGAGATCAATCTATGCAAAGAGACTTTGTGGGTAACTCTGTTGAGGATTGATTTACTGTTTTGTGGGGGTAATGCTAATGAAATAACTCTGGGGATATTCCAAATACATTAAAGAGATGTTTCCTACTTCTTAGCAGGACACATGTGCCAAATAGTTTTAATTATGTTCATATGCATGTGTTCGTTCAATTTTAGTCATTGGACAAATTTGCATTCAAAATTAAAACAGAAAGTTTGCACTTCAAAGTATATTTGTATTGATATTTTTCCCATGAATATGAATTTTTTGTACAAAGAGACGGAGATCCTAGTAAGAGGAAATCGTTGAAAGGAAAATTGAAAACAAAAACAAATAGCCATTTGAAATGATCTCATTGCATTCCAACTCTACTATTGCTCCAACGTCTTCGAATGCCCCTTGTCGTTGACAGAAGTCGATTGGATTGATCTTGGACCGTTTGAACTCGGACCTTGGTGATAAAGTTGACTATGGTGATCCTGCGAGACATGGTCATACACTTTCAATCCTTAATTTTTTCCTGGACTGCCCTTTCGGGTTTTCGGCCCACCAGGATACCCTTTTTTTTGCCCAAGTCGCCCATTCGGGTTTTCAACTTGCCGGGTGTACAATCTTTTGCATATATCCCTAATTTTTGCCCAAACCTTTTGGTTTTCCGGGATGCCCTTTTTTTTTCCTAGGTGTGTCAACCTAGCGGGTCTCTTATGCGTAGTATTTTTTAACTATGTCTGCGTTTATAGGATGTGGGAAGTCTTCACCATCCATGGTAGTCAGCATCATGGCACCGCCAGAGAAAACTCTCTTGACAATAAATGGCCCTTCATAGGTGGGAGTCCATTTGTCTCTGGGGTCTCCTTGTGGCAGAATGATGCGCTTAATCACCAAGTCACCAGCTTGATATATTCGAGGCTTGATCTTCTTGTTGAAAGCCTTGATCATACATTTTTGGTACGTCTGACAATGACAAACAACAACCAGTCACTTTTTGTTGATCAAGTTCAGCTGATCCAATCTCGTCTGAATCCACTCGTCTTCTCCTAAGCCTGCTTTATTCATGATCCTTAGTGAGGGAATCTGAACTTCCACGGGAAAAACAACTTCCATGCCATAGACTAAGGAAAAGGGAGTTGCCCCGATTGATGTTCTAGCTGAAGTGCGGTAGCCATGTAGAGCAAACAGTAACATCTCATGTCAGTCCTTATAAGTTACTACCATTTTCTTCACAATCTTCTTAATGTTTTTGTTGGCCGCTTCGACCGCGCCATTCATTTTAGGTCTATATGGAGAAGAATTGTGATGCTTGATTTTGAACTGAGTGCAAAGTTCGGTAATCATAGCATTGTTGAGGTTAGTCCCATTGTGGGTGATGATCCTTTCTGGGATACCATAGCGGCATATGAGGTTGTGTTTGATGAATCTAGCTACCATATTCTTTGTGACTAAGGCAAAAGAAGCGGCTTCGACCCACTTGGTGAAATAATCAATAGCGACCAAAATGAAGCGATGTCCATTTGAAGCAGTTGGCTTGATTTCTCCAATCATGTCAATGCCCCACATTGCAAATGGTCATTGAGCGGTCATGATGTTTAGAGGGATAGGAAGTACATGGACCTTGTCAGCATAGATTTGGCATTTGTGACAAGTTCTTGAATGTTGATGGCAATCAGTCTCCATTGTTGACCAATAGTAGCCAGCTCTCAAGATTTTCTTAGCCGTTGTATGTCCACTTGAGTGAGTCCCAAAGAGACCATCTTGCATGTCTTTCATAATTTCCTCTGCCTCCTTCTTGTCCACACATCGGAGTAGAGTAGAGTCATGGTTGTGCTTGTATAATATCCCGTTACTTAGGAAGAATTTGGCTGCAAATCTTTGTAAGAACTTTATGTCATTGATGGATGCTCCCTCGGGATACTCTTGTGTTTCAAGATACCTCATCACCTCATGGTACCATGGCTTTTCTGTGTCTATGTCAAGTTCATAGCAATGTGAAGGTTCGTCGAATCTTTCAATTGTAATCATAGGGGCTTCATTGTCTCATCTGACCTTGAACATTGAAGACATGGTTGCCAAAGCATCAGCTAACTGATTTTCTTCCCTAGGGAAGTGTTCAAATGTGATCTCTTCGAAGTGAGGAATCAAGGACAGCACAAGTTCCTTGTAAGGGATGATATTATGGTGTTTAGTGTCCCAATCTCCTTTTACTTGGCTAATCACTAGAGGGGAATCCCCAAACACATTCAAATGTTTGATCCTCAAGTCAATGGCAACTTTCAGACCCAAGATGCACGCTTCGTATTCAACTATATTTTTCGTGCAATCGAAGCATAGTTTGGCAGTGAATGGAGTGTGGTAACCTTCAGGAGAGATGATCACAACACCAATTCTGTTACCTAAGGCGTTGGAAGCCCCGTCGAAGACCATCGTCCATCGGGATCCTTGTTCAGGTCCGTCATACGGTCCAGGTTTCGCACAGTCGGTTACCAACATGATGTTCTCATCAGGGAAGTCGAAGTTTATGGATTGATAATCATCAACAGCTTGATGGGACAAATGATTTGCTAGTATGCTTCCTTTGATGGCCTTTTGTGTTGTGTATTGAATTTCATACTCATTCAAGATCATTTTCCATCTTGCTATCCGTCTGGAAAGAGCAGGTTTCTCGAAGATGTACTTGATTGGGTCCATCTTAGAAATCAACAAAGTGGTATGGGTCAACATATACTGTCTTAGCCGGCGAGCAGCCCATGCCAGAGCGTAACAAGTTTTCTCGAGCAATGAATATCTAGTTTCACAGTCGGTAAACTTTTTGCTCAGGTAGTAAATAGCACGCTCTTTTCGGCCAGACTCGTCATGTTGGCCCAAAACACACCCCATATAGTTCTCTAGTACTGTCAAGTACATGATCAAGGGTCTTCCTTCCACTGGAGGCATGAGAATAGGGGGCTCTTGTAGGTATTCTTTGATTTTATCGAAGGAAGCTTGGCACTCATCATTCCATCTGACAACCTGATTTTTCTTCAAGAGTTTGAAGATTGGCTCACAAGTAGTAGTCAAGTGTGATATGAAGCGAGCAATGTAATTGAGACGACCCAAGAATCCTCTAACTTCCTTTTCAGAATAAGGGACCGACATTTCTTGGATGGCCTTCACCTTGGCAGGATCAACTTCAATGCCTTTATTGCTGACAACGAAACCTAGAAGATTTCCATATCGTACCCCAAATGTGCATTTGTTAGGGTTTAACCTCAACTTGTACTTTTTTAGCCTTTCGAATAGTTTGTACAGGTGATCGAGATGTTACTCTTCAGTTTGTGATCTGGAAATCATATCATACACATAGACCTCTATCTCATGATGTATCATGTCATGAAACAAAGCTACCATAGCTCTTTGATATGTTGCCCCTGCATTCTTAAATTCGAACGACATGACCTTATAATAGAAGGTGCCCCATTGCGTAATGAAAGTGGTCTTCTCCATGTATCCGGGAGCCATCCTTATCTGATTATAGCCTGAGAAGCCATCCATAAAAGAGAAGACTTTATGTTGAGAAGTATTATCGACCAAGACGTCAATGTATGGTAGAGGGAAGTCATCCTTGGGGCTTGCCCTATTCAGATCCCTATAGTCTACACACATGGAAACTTTTCCGTCCTTTAGCACCACATTGGCAACCCATTGGGGATAGGATGTCACGGCTAGGAACCCTGCATTAAACTGTTTCATTACTTCAACTTTGATCTTCTCAAACATATCAAGCCTCATGCGACGAACCTTTTATTTGATGGGAGGACATTCTTCTTTTGTCAGCAGACGATGAACTACGATGTCGGTATCTAATCCTGGCATATCTTCATAAGATCAAGCAAATACTTCCACATAATCATGCAACATCTAAACCAACCTTCTCTTGACATTGCTTTCCAAGTTAACACCGATCTTGATTTCCTTCTTATCTGCCTCAGTACCCAGATTGATGACTTCAACTAACTTTTCGTACAACTCAATAGCTTTTTCCTCTTGTAATTGAAGTCTGGCTAGTTCTCTTGGTATTTCACAATCTTCCTCGCCTTTGTCTTCGGCTTGGTTAATTTGATATTTGAAGTCATAGCTGGTAATTGTAGAGTCATTGACAATAGGATCCAGAGTGGGCGAGGACCTGCAGGGGTATGTGTGTGTGCATGTAAGATACATG
Source organism: Vicia faba (assembly GCA_948472305.1). Lineage (NCBI taxonomy): Eukaryota > Viridiplantae > Streptophyta > Magnoliopsida > Fabales > Fabaceae > Vicia > Vicia faba. The sequence continues at coordinate 1,610,021,696 of OX451738.1, read as the reverse complement.
GCTATTTTGAAAAATGTATTTGAAAGAAAAGAAAGACAATGAACACAAATATTTGAATGCAAAAGAGTCCAATGTACTGAATGATCATATGATTAAATGAACATAAATAAAACCCTTGACAAATTGACCAAAGTGCCCCGGGCCAAGCACATGGCTTAAAAGTCATTGTTACATATTACAGACGAAATGTTTCTGAATTGAAAGAAAAGCAATAACAAGTAGATTACTCCTCAAGGAAGGAAATCACCACGAAGTCCTTGGCATGCCAATTTTTCAGCTCCGTTGTAGTTGTATACACCCAATCTTCAAATGCAGCTTCTTCATCTAGATCACCCACATCATTAACTTCATGGCTTCTGATGCGGAGAGGTGGCTTTCCTACACGTGCACGCCTCACTTCCTTCTGAGCTTTGATGGTGAATCCCAAACCAAACTTGTCCGCTTTGAATGGGATATTGAGGAGTTGCCCCCAATTATCATAGTTTCCTTCTTCAATAAAGCACAAGCGTCTTTGACTGAAACCATCTTCGGCACGACTTTAACATCTTTGGATTCATCAGAGGAACACTTGGTGGCAGCAACCATTGGTGGTATGACTTCAAAGGCTTGACATGGGGTTTCAATGAATTCCCCATCCATTTCTACGTATTTGAACGATTTAAGGTGGCTTACCATAAACTCTTTTTCTCCACGGACAGTGACTATTCTTCCCTTGACTGGATATTTGAGTTTCTGATGGAGAGTTGAGGTTACTGCCCCAGCTTTATGGATCCACGGGCGACCTAACAGACAAGAATAGGCAGGACGAATATCCATAATATAGAAGGTGGAGTTGAAGATTTGGGAGCCCACTTTTATTAGAAGATCTACCTCCCATGAATTGTCCTATTTGATCCATCGAACGCCCTTACAATGATATCACTTGGCTTCAAGACTAAACCTTCATAGTCTAGTTAGTCTAACGCCCCCTTGGGTAGTACATTCAGAGAAGAACCAGTGTCAACTAGCACATGTGCTAAGGTAGTCCCTTTACACTCGACAAAAACATGTAAAGCTTTATTGTGATTCTTCCTAAGCGGTGTTAAGTCAGCATCTGAAAATCCCAAGCTATTATCAGCAGTCAGGCTAGCCACGCAATTCTAAATTTATTCTGTTGTTGTCTCGTGGGGGATGTGAGCCTTTTTTCAGGAATTTGATTAATGTCCGAGCATGGGCATTAGAACAGAGTAGTAATGACAACATCGAAATCTTAGAAGGGGTTTGCCCCAACTGTTCCACAATCTTGAAGTCGCTCTTTTTTATTATCTTCAAGATCTCGTCCATCTCACGAGGGGAGGGTTCTTCATCGCCAACATCCTTTGCAGGTATTTTTATTACGGCTGACTCCACAGTCTTCTCCATCCCTCTTGTATCGATACTTGGCTTGGTAGAAGTAATGCGGATGGGCACCTTTGTAACAGCTGGTGGTGAGATATTGGGTGAAAATATTCTTCCAGTTCGAGTTACCTTGCTTGAGCCAATTATGTTATCAACATCATCAGCTTTTTCTTCTTCGGTCCAAGCGTCTTGTTTAATCCCATGATAGAACACCTCAACACCATAATTCCATGGTACTGCCTTGTTTGAAGAGTAGGGGATTATTCCAGGATTGGTAATTATTAAGGGAGAAACAACGAGTTCATTTGAAATCCTAATAGGACCTTTGGAGGTGATCGTAAGAGGCTTATTTGAGATGGTAATAATGGAGATGTCTTCGCATTTGTTAGTCAAACTTTTGGCAAGTGGAGTCTTTTCAAATAGAATTTCGTGGCTATCCATCAGACGTTGAATGCCTTTTTTCATCCCTTCACATCCATTGAGTTATTGGGTACATCAAACACAATATTTTACACATCCAGGGAAAATCCCGACTTTCAACAGATTCTTTTTGATGATATTCAAAGGAGTAGTCAAGTCTTTAATAGTGGCAACAGGAATTGTATCTTCAACAACATTAACACCCTTGTCATGCTTTGGCATATGGGCGGTGATTACATTAGGAGTTGGAGGAGGATCAAACTCAATAGTCTTATTATCAATCAAATATTGAATTTTATTCTTCAAAGCCCAACACTGGTCAGTCTCATGCCCAGGGCTACTTGAATGGTAAGCACATTTGGCGTTCAGATTATATTTTGGCGAAGAGGTATCTGGGTTGGCAGGTGGATCGTGAAATGTCACTAAATTAGCCTTTAGCAAATGTTGAAGGGCTTGAGACAGTGACATGCCTAACCTTGTAAATTGTCTTCTCGGAGTTTCGAAACATTGATGATTAGAAGATAGTCTTGGAGCGGGAGTAGGATTGGAGATTCAGACTGCATTAACAGACAAATGATCATTCTTCTTGGTACGGGCCATTGCCCCATACACAACATTGATTTCCTTCTTTGCAACAAAAGGTTTCTTGACAGGATTTGAAGTGGATGAAGACGCCACATAGATCTTTCCACTTTTTATGCCGCTTTCAACTCTTTCACCAGTTAACACTAACTTGGTGAATCTGGAGGAGGAACAGCCTACCAACAAGACAAGTTAAAGAATGGACCAGATAAAGTTCCCATAAACATGTCTATGTGCTCTCTGTCAGTCAAGGGTGGTTTAACTCTACTAGCAAGGTCTTTCCACTTTTTTGCATATTCCTTAAATCCTCCGTTCTTCCCCATGGTCATATCTTGCAACTGAACCCTCGTTGGCGCCAAGTCGGCGTTATACTGATACTGATGGTAAAATGCGGTAGCTAAATCTTCCCAGGTATTGATACGGGAACCATCTAACTAATAAAACCATTCAAGTTGTGTTCCGGCCAAACTCTCTTAGAAAAAGTGAACCCAAAGTTTCTTATCAACAGTGTGCGGCTGTATCTTGCGCACATAGGATTTTAGGTGAAGTTTTGGACAAGATACTCCATCGTACTTTGCAAAGACTGGTACTTTGAATTTGTAGGGAATGACAACCCCAAAGATCAAATCCAAATCATAAAAATCTAAACCAGGTACGACTTGGATTTCAACAACTTTCAATTTGTCTTCTAACTACTTATACTTGATATCAGCGGGTGGATACTGCTAGTCGAAATAATCATCATCAGATACTTGATCGTTAACACATTCAACCTGAGTACTCTTGACCTCACCAATCCGGTTCTCGTCCTCTTCAGATGAGTCTTCTTATATCGGGATCTGACGGACTGTCTCCTTGAACCTTCTACCCATGTTGATTAGAGCTTTCTTCTCAGGCTTCTTCTTAACTGCCAACAATGTCATCATGTCCTGCTGCCCTTTGGCTAGGGCCAGTAGAGTCTCTTGGAATTGAGAGTTTTGTGCCTGGAGCTCCTTCACATTTTTCTCTAGATCCATCTTGCTGAAATAAACAACAGAAGGATAAGGAAACCTGTTATGCGAAAACCTGTCATGTTATGATGCATGGAGCATATATATGCAAATGATTTCAAGGATTTATGGAATTTAAATTTGCATAGACAAAGGAATGAACAAACGTTAATTTTCGTTAATTAACTTGAAAAGATTACAATATGCCTCTTGGGCTTACAAAATAATTCAGACTGAACACATCCTCTTCGACGCAAGGTAAGCATTCACACTTTGCTCTTCTTGTAGCTGCTTCGTAAGCTCCAAGACCCTCTTCTCACTAGCATAAAATTGAGCCTCGAAAGTATCTCGTTCTTACTTAAGCTGAATCCATCCTTTTTGCAAGTCTTCGAGAGAAGTTGGCATGTCAGGGTGGAGGATAGTGTAAGGAACATCTCCTTCGATCACATGTTCCATGATGACTGGTAAGATGGAGAGATAAGGCATCTCAAGTTTCTGAGCACGAGCTCGTACCCACTTAAGGTAGGGCTCAAGTGGAATGGAATTCTTGTGTCTTGGCGTTTTGCTATCCACCTTATTCAACATCCTCCAAGCTTGGATAAACCTCTGACGGTAGCTTTGATCGTTGTTCTCGTAGTTGAATACCACTCCTTGGATAAGCATCTCATATGGACCATCCCTTCAGAAGTAACCAAACTGTCGTAAGGCTAAGCAGGGGTTGTAAGTGATACCTCCTCTAATGCCTAGCAAGGGGACATTAGGGAATTCTCCATAATAGTCGATGATAGTAACATTCTCCAAAGATTGGGAACACCAATGAATATCTGAATGTTTGAGCGTCATCAACCTATGGGACCACCTTGAATCTTGCTCATTCTTCAATACAGATTGGGGAAGATGCAAAATAAACCATCTTTCCAATATAGGAGTGCAACACATGAGGATACCTCTCTTCCTTATAGTGAAAGAGTGAAAAGAATGAAGGATGTCTCCCAACAAAGTAGGCAATGGGTTGCGAGATATGAAGATTTTGACAGCGTTTACATCTATGAGTTGGTCAGGATTTTGAAAAAAAACAATCCCATAGATGAGAAGGGCCATAATTTCTTCAAAACATTGTAAGTCCAAGGAGTTCCAACAATCTTGAGCTTTCTCAAACAAAAACTTGGCCAAGAAACCTTTGACACCACTTCTTGTTTCCCAATTAGTTGTGACATCAGATTGTTGTAAGTGTAGGGCTTGAGCAATCTCTTCGGGTTTTAGATCTCTTTCCGTACCGTTGAAGGGTAGTTGATTGAGAATGGGAATCCTCAGGAGTTGGGAGAATTCCTCCAAAGTTGGAACAATTTGATAATCGGGAAAAGTGAAGCAATGGTGTAGAGGATCACAAAATTGGAAGAGCACCTTCATCAGTTTTGGAGGTAACCAAGTTTAGGAGATGACCATGTCTTTTGGTGAATCGAGAATTATCAGGAACCCTTGATGCTAACTGTGATACGGTGGGAGAACTGACTTGAGGTTTTGCGTTTCGTTCGCACTTGTGCGGTTAGCAAGAGTCGCCACCGACTTTTCTTTTATCCAAAAGGAAAGGTAAAAAGGCACAGGAAAGACCTTTCGAGAATTTTCTCGGGTTCGGGGGGTAGATTATGAAAAGGGAAGGTGCTAGCACCCTTTTCATCCATGGTTATCCATGAGCTCTTAGTTACTCATTTTAGATCACTTGCTTTTGTTTGATTGTGTGCTTGTGGTGTGGTTTTTGAAAGTATTTTGGAAAGTCTCTTTGTAATGGTTCTCGTCTCTATAAGAACGTATACAAAGATTTGTTTCGAAAAATGGTTCAAAGATGTGTTTGTTTTTGAAAATTGTTTTGAAAAAGAGGTTTTGTAATGGTTCTCGTCTCTATAAGAATGTATACAAAACATTTTATCTTTTGAAAATGTTTGGAAATGGAATTGTAGGTGTGAAAGTTTTTGTCGTGAGTAAGCGAGTAACTAAGAGCGAATCTATTTACTCGAAAGGTCTTAAATTATTCTTTTTTCTTCCTTTTAATGGTGCTATCTTACCATTGATTTGGTAAGAAGCCCCATCCTTGGATGTGAAGGGACAGGCGCGGGTCAATTTTACAATCATTGAAGGCAACTTGTGAGACACTCTAGCAATTTTTTGTAAGGGACGAGATCGTTTTATCGAAGGCAACATCGAGGGTCATCGAGGGACTACGATCTTTGTTTATCGAAGGGTCATTTGCTAGAGTGTCTCATATTCGAGGGACATGATTGTATTTCCGAGGCAACAAGCGAGGTTACCCTAGAGGTGCGCATGTGAGAAGTGTGTTGATTTCAAGTTATTTATTCTTGGATTAGGTCATCTAGCGATTGATTCTTGAATCTTGCCATACACGCCTAGTTACTATACAGTATATAGAAAGCATTAAATTGCGGGAATTAAAAGTCTAAGCTATTACAAAAGTATCCGAGAATGGGGGTACAATTATTACAAATGGGGATGAGTCACATAAAAATAACAATGTCCAAATAATACAACCAAATCGAATTATTGTGCGATTCAATATGAAGCTATGACAATTTATGAAATAAAGAAATCAATAAAATATGAAATGTAATGTATTTACTTGGAAAAAAGAAGAATAAAACTTAATCTAATAAGAAAATGATTTAAATTAAAAAATCTTTATTATATTTTTTTGTTAATTTTAAAAGAAAAGCTTAAAGAAAGAAGACTAATTAAACTAATGCTTGATTTTTTTGGTATTTTATTAAATGTAACAAATTAATAAAAATAAGTTACAAAAGAAGAAAATAGTGAAAAATTGATTTTTAAGACTTAAAAAAAAAGTATTGGAAGCAAACTAAGTTTTAATTAATAATTTTCAAAACAAATAAAACAAGTTTGAAGGAAGAAATGGGCTTAGGAGGTTTAAGGGTTATTGGGCCCAAAGAAAAGGGATGCTTGCCATTAACAAAAATAAATCAGATAGGGGTGGGTTAGCAAAACGTGCTGGGCTTTAAGGCTTTGTGGACAGAATCGGCCCAATGCTCTCTTAAGCTTGTTTAATGTTTTTTTGATTAAGGGAAACAACATATTAGGGCTTGTGCTTGTGAGTCTCACATCGGCGCCGCTTCTGATTGTTTCTATCGCTTCTCTTAAATTCATTCATCTTTCTCGTTAACCATCCATATTCTCTTTCTAATTTCGCGAATAGAATGTCCCTTGGCCCCTTTGATTCAACCTGGTTTACGCTCTTTTTTTGGAAATCCCTAATTTGAAATGAAATCATCTAAAGGGTTTGACATGCATTCTTTATGATCTTCCTCTCGCCTTCTGTTACCGGAGCCCCTCTCTCACTGCCTAACCAAGCCCTAATGGCTTCGTTCTTGAAAGGTACAGTTCGGTTCTGTCTTTGTTACACTTTAAATGACTTTTTACTATTTGTTTCTTTTGCTTTGTTATGTTTTTCTGTTAATCCATTCTATCATGCTTTGAGATGTAGGAAATGGTTCATAAGGAAAGTGAAATCGTCATACCTGTTTGTGGCTTTTCTTGTGAAAAGGACGGAGACAGTGAGATCAAGGAAAGTACTCCTTGGTGGCGGGATTGGCAAGGAGGAAGAGATGATGACAAAAAATGCGCGCTTCTTGGTAACTTTTCTTTTTCTATCTTCTTTGTTGAATGAGGATGATGCTGATGCTTCTGGGACTTTGTTCTGTTTTTAAAACTTTGTCAGTTTTCTCTTTTGATTTGTTAAGTATCTGAGTTTTTGATTGTTGGTTATTGGTTTTGGACCTTGGAAGTTTGGTTTGAACTGGGTTTGAAGTAGTTTGTCAGTTTGCAGGTTTGGTGGTTATGGTGATTTTTGTTAACAGTTGTTTGAACTTGTTATGTTTTGTGACTTGAAAACTGTTTTTGGATTGATGAGGATATTATAGGTTTGTTGACAGGTTTTTTGGTTATATTGATAATGGTTTGATGATTTTGTATGTTGCTGTTGGTTAGTTTGCAGGTTTGTTTGAAAATGGTTGGTACTGTATTACAGGTTTTGAGTTTTTGGTTGTTGGGAGGTTTTCTGAGTTGTGTTTGTTGAAAATGGTTTTGCAGCCATGATGCCTTTTACAGTTCTTTGGTTTGAGAACTGGTTATGCAATTCTTGTTTCTTTGACAGTTTGGTAGGTTTGATGCTGGGATGATTTTGTGGTTGGAATGTTACAGTTTGAGAGGTTTGTTTGATGGGAGGTGCAGGTAGTTTTTGTTTGTGATTTTCTGGTCTACAGTTTGGTATTGTTTTACAGGTTTGGTAGATGGTTTTGGGATTTTTGACAGTTTGAAATGGTTGGGCAGCTTGAAGGTTTTTTGACAGTTTTTGAGAGTGTTTTGATAAAAATGTTTCTCTTCCTTTTCTTAAGCCTTTTTCTACTGTTATATTCATGTGGCTTCTTTTGTTTTACAGCTTATTCAAAATGGTGGGAAAACCACCAAATTTTGAATACTTTGGGCATTTTCTTCCTAGGCTCTTTTCCTTGCAGTTTTGTTTGCTAGCAACTCTGGTGCAATTCTGACAGCAGGGCAGCATCCCTAGGTAACTTATTTCCTCTCTCTCTCTCAATGAACCTAAGAGATAATTTCTCTTTCACCTTTTTTCTGAAAAGTTTGCAATAAAAGAGGAAGATGATGAAATGGCTTATGAACAAGCCTCTTGCTTGTTGACTTAGTTTTATATTTTCTTTTGTTGTTTTGCTTGCTACTGCTTATGCTGCCTCGTTCTTGCTGTTATGTTGCTTGCCATTTTGCTGCTGTTTGCCTTTTGGTGCGCTGCTGTCTAGTTTGCATTATTCTATTTGTTATATTTGTTTTGGCCATGCTGCTGTATTTCTTGGCCCTGTCTTGCGCCTTGTTTGGACAGCCTTGCTGTTTGGCCATTGGGCAATTTGCTGCATTGTTTGGAACATTTGTTTTGAATATTTGTTTGGCCATGCTGCTTGCATATTTTCGCTTGTTTGGGCAGCCTAGTTGTATTTTATTTGGACAACTTTGCTTGCATTTTTATTTTTCTTTTTGTGAACCAAGAAGAATAATCTTCTTGTGATTTGCAAATAGAAAAATAAAAACGTGATGAAATAAAAATAGCCTTCTGATTCCAAATTGCAAACTTTAATGATTAACACATTTTTCTCTTTTGAAAATTCTTATTCACGTCCAATTAACTGTGCTAATTATTTTTCTGTCTTTCTTTCATGTGAGCGCAAACTGGATGGTGGAAAAGCAGAGGAAGCAAAAGATTCTTTAGCAAGCATGGAAGCAATGGAAGGTTAGTCAACCTTAGGCTTAGATTTTTTTTCTTTGTAATTTAGATAGAAATACTCAAATAATTGTACTAATTTATTTTTCAAATACAATAAGTTGTAAAACTTAAAGCATTTAAATAATAAATTGTATTGTAACAATTTTTGAAGTAAATGAAAAAAGGTCTTATGAGGTATTCTGACATCCATTAAAATCCTTTACTGTCAATAACTTTCAATTTTCTCTTTGCATCTTCACTAATTCTTTAAGATTCCTGATTAAGATAATTGAAACTGTATTCCAATAATTCCAACCAAGATAACTTAAATTCCAATGATCATGTAATCTTGCCACTGCATTCCAAATAAACACGCACTGTGTATTCCATAAACAAACAAATGTTCATTCCATAAACCAGCAAATGTCTTATTCCATTAACCAGCAAATGTCTTATTCCATTAACCAACAAATGTCTTATTCCATTAACCAGCAAATGTCTTAACAGACGCAAATTATCTGGTGAACCTAGATCAAACAAAACATGAATGTTCCAAATGACAGTCTTAGATCTCATCTCTTGTCCCAAATGAATATGCCTTGAAAACGAACAGTAACCTTTCAGTAAACTTGAAAAAGCATGAAAATGTGTGAAAGCCAACTGGATCTTTGAGGATTCATTTCTTGTGATAATTGCAAGAAAAACCCTAATTGCTGGTTTACTGCCAAAGAAGAAAATCTGTCTGATCGATTCTTGAGCCAATCTTGAATATCTGAGAAACCCTAGGGTTGTGATTTCTGTGAAAAATGGGAGGGCAAATTTTGGGGTACAACACTAACTCTTTGAGTTGAGAAGGAATCCTTACGAGATTGACTTGGATAGTGTTCCTGCAGATAGAAGCCATATCCTACAAAACAAAACAAAGATAAATTCCAAAAATCCTTGAAATGGTTAGAATGAGTATGATGTTATGATGTTTATGATGTCATATACAAGTAAATATATACAAACAAGGCAAACAAGTCCTTAGGTTTAGGCTTGCAATGAGTCTCATAGGTAAGTACCCTCTTGAAGTTTAGTTGGCTCAACCTGTCCTATAAATAGTAACTGGGTTCTAAAGGATCTCAATATCACTGATCTATCTTCTTGGGCATTGTTTCAGCGCAAGCCTCTTTCACAGCGACTGAAATATCCCAAAAAGACAAACCTCAATGAGTGTAGTATCGAGTATCTACCAACTTCGGACTGCACCAAAGTCGGTCACCTCACTATGTCCTAATGGCCAAGTTGGTCAAGTAAAGGTTCTAAAGTCAGTTAGTGCTTCATGACATCACTCAGCAGCCCTGTATTCTTCTTGACTACTCAAGTGATACTGGTACCCATAAATATGTCACACTAACGTAGCTATTGCTTAGACCATGCCGGTATACTCCGTACAGTTTCCATAATGTATTGCTACTTACCTATAAGGTATCCCAAATTCGAGTAGAGGATTTAATCCCAAATAAGGAACCAAAATGTAAAGCATACAAGTCAAATAATGAAAGAAAATAAAGGTGATCTATCCCTAAGGTAACCCCACTTTTAATAAATTCCCCAGTAGAGTCGCCAGTTTTGTGATACGGTGGGTGAACTGACTTGGTCATTTTGCATTTTATCGCAAATGTTGCGGTTAGCAAGAGTCACCACCGAATTTTATTTTATCCAAAAGGAAAGGCTGAAAAGAACAGGAAAGACCTTTGAGATTATTTCTGAGTTCGGGGGATAGATTATAAAAAGGGAAGGTATTAGCACCCTATTTATCCATAGTTATCTATGGGCTCTTAGTTGCTTGCTAGATCATTTTCTTTTGTTTGAAAATGTGCTTTGTGGTTTTTTAAAAGTATTTTGAAAAGGCGCCATCGTTTTAGGAAAACTTTGTAATAGTTCTCGTTCGTAAGAATGTATACAAAGTGTTGAGCTTTTGAAAATATTTCATGTTTGGAAAAAGGTTTTGAAAGTGTTTTGGAAGTGTTGGTGTTTTGTTTTGAAAATAAGCAAGAGTGTTTGATTTTAAAATGAGCAAGAAACTAGGAACAATCTACCTACTCAAAAGTCTTAGTTCATTTCTTCCTTTCCTTTGATATTGCTATCTTACCTTTGATTTGGTAAGAAGCCTTATCTTCGGATGTAAAGGGACGAGCGTGGGTCATCATATAGTCATGATAGCAATGTTGTGAGATATCTTAGCATTTCTCTTTGAGGGACTAAGATTATTTTGAAAGGCAACATTTGTAGCGTCATCGAGGGACTATGATCTTGTATTTTTGATTGTTTTTGCTAAGATATGAAGGGGTGAAAAACACAAGAAGGGGGGGTTGAATTGTAAAACTGAAATCTTAAAGCAATTGACAAGATATTTTTATCCTGGTTCGTTTGATCTCAAACTACTCCAGTCCACCCGTCAAGGTGATTTCGCCTCTCTCCAACGAGGTCTTAATTCACTATATTCAACTGAATATTACAGACTGCTTTAACAACTGCTAAAGCCTTCTTGATTCAAACCACAATCCGGTTTGTCAAGGCAACACTTTCTTACAAAGGTATAAAACAATGTGTGTGAATGTTTTCTACAAAACTTTATCACAACTATGATGTATACACAAATTAAGCTTAGAAACTAGATTGCTAAACTGTAATGGAGTATCAGAGTTTGTTGGTTTAGCAAAACTGGTAGATGAAGATTATGGTTCAGCTTTGTGCGTGTAGAGATTTTGAGAGCATTAGCCATTATAATCTTCGAAGCCTTGTTTATATAGAACTTGAGAAGATGAACGTTGAATGCAATATTCTTGTTTCAATGCTAATAACAAGCTTTCCTTTTTGAGCAGATCTTGTCTGGAATGAAGCCGTTGGAATTAATTAGCGTTCAATGCACAGTACCGTTGCTTCTTCAATGCACGTTCTGGCTTGGCTCATTCTGATTCTGCTTCGCTGCTGATGAACTATTGTTTTTGTATCAGAGTGTTTACGCGCAGTTCTGTTCATCAAGCTTCAGCATGTACGTGAGTTGATCATCTGATCTTGACATTCTGATTCAGCAACTTCTGATGCTGGTGTATGAAATCAAATTCTGATGCTGAAGAAGTGATCTTGCTTATTTTAATCAGCGTATCTGCAAGTCAGAGCATAGTAATTTTAGGCAGCATATAGTTCAAACATGAAACATATAAATACTCTATCTTTTCACTTTGTTATCATCAAAACTTAAATATAGGGTAGTAGATTCAAACATTGTTCTAACAATCTCCCCCTTTTTGATGATGACAAAAACTAGATATTTTAAATGAAAAATAACGTGAAAAGGTGTCTGGGAAATGTTTCAGAGTTAAGAAGTAAGGAGAAATCAGAGTTAAGAGATACTCCCCCTGAGTTGATTACTTCCCTTTGATGATACGTGTTCTTCAGGATCAGATCTTTGTCTTTCTTTGAACATCAGATTAAGAGTCTTTGACTTATCAGAGAGCAGAGCTTCAGAGTTTTCCTTGTCAGAGCTTTGCTTTGGATCAGAGTGTTAGGACGATCAGAACTTCATATTTGATCAGAGCAACATTGATCAGAGCTTCTACATTTTGATCAGAGCTTCTAGTCTTCATAGTGTTCAGGAGCTTCCTTGTGCCTGTAGACTTTAAAACAAAACAGAAAAACATTTCAAGTAATAGAGTTAGAATGTTTGAGAATTTCTGTCTAGTTAGCCGTTATTGATTTTAAATATCATTCTTGTTCTCCCCCTTTTTGTCAGCAATCAAAAAGTGTTGGTGATGTGTTAAAACACTTAAGATCAGAAAAAACTAATTATATTAAAATAGTTCAGAATCAGAGCAAAAGAACATTACAAAATATAGTCAAAACAGTACATCAGAAAATGAAGAAAACATAAAAAAAAGTTATGCATGAAAAAGATTTAAGGTTGAGGGGGCATGCGTAAGAACAGGCTCTCCAGCATTGCTTGAATCTTTTCAGAAGTTTCATTCTGCTTCTGAACCATGTTGACAACAGTGTCAATCTTGCTGTCCTGCACATCCATTCGTGCTTTCATCTTCTGATCATTGTCGTCCATCCGCTGCTGGAGACGCAAGTCATTCAGCCTTAGTTCTTCCAGAGCATGTCTGTCCAAGGCAGCTTGAGAAGCATCAGAAGGAGGAAGCTTCTCAGAACTTTCAGCGACATCTTCTGCTGGATTTTCTTCAGCCTGAATGGTCTTGTCTTCTTCTGATGGTTGCACCTGTGCAGCTTGCTGTTTCTCTAACCAAGGTTCACTGTCCAGAGGGAGCACAACTTCTTGAGGCAGCTGATTTTCAACTTCCTTCAGCAGCTTGCTGAAGTTCTGTTGAGCCTGCTCATAGTTGACATCCTGCAACTTGAGGGCTTCAGCACGTACCCATAGTCTGAACTGTGACCAGAGCTGATCAGAAGCAGCTGGGTCAATCATCCCAGGACAGACTTGCTTCAAAGAAGCAATCCATTGCAGCACACCTGTTTCAAAATTCAAAATACCAGAGCCAACATCTGGTTGCTTTGGTTTTGGGATAGCAATTTTGTGTCTTAGATCAGCAAGACGTTCAAGACTGGTTAAGTCAATGAAGATCCTGTTGGGGTTTTCAGCGATTTTCTGAGAGGTTGTTTGTTTTGGAGGAGGGGTATCAGAGTCAGAGTCAGATATTTCTATTGGAGTGGTTGGAGTTTTTGGAGGTGTTGATTCTAATGAGGATGGCAAATGGGGCCTGACAATAGTGGTTCCACATGGCAACTGGATTGCCAGCGGTGAAGGTTGTGGTTCTGGTTGTGGAGGAGGAATATTTGGTGGTTCAGAATTTGGTTGAGCAGAAGTATGTTCACGCTCAATATCAGCTAGCACTCGATCAAGTGCTGGTGTTGTTGAAACAGTTGGTTGTTTGGGAATCTTAGTTCTGGGTCTTCTGAGTAGTAAGGCCTCAGAAGGGTCTTCTGGTATGGTTTCATCAATGGTGGGGATTGGAATTGATATTCTGTGAGAGGTTTGAGGAGGGGTAGCAGATGTTGGAATAGTAGATGAAATTGAAATAGGGGCAGCAGATGAAATACCTCTTTTCTTTGGAGTCTGATGAGATGATCCTTCTGTTGGCGCTTTCCTCTTCTTTGTCTTCTTCTGAGTCATCTCTGGTTGGATTTGACTCAGATCTTTGATCTTCAGCTTTGAACCTGTATCTTCTTCCTTGTACGCATCTGGATACTTGAGAAACATCTCTGGTTTGGATTCCATTTCAGAAAATATTGGAAAATCAGTCAGAGGCACTCTTCTGCTGGAGATATCAGCAGTTGAAGTAGCTCTGGGTTCCTTCTTAATATTTTCTATCAGCTTCATCTTTTTCAGGTTCTTAGCGTTCAGCGGTTTTCCAACAGTTGGTTCAATAGTGCTCAGCACTTGAGCTTCGCTCAGATACTCTATCAGCTTATTCTCTGTCAGAATATCTGATATAAGCCTTCCAAACGGTATCCAGTCCCTTTTGGTCCTTTCTTCTTCTCTTGTCTCTTTCACACTGGTCTTGAGATGGTTGAACAGGAAGTGTGCCAGATTGATCTTTACCCTCTGATCAATAAAGTAGATCAGAAATTGCTGATCCACGTTTATATAATCAGGAGAACTTGTTGGTTTCCTGTGGTTGAAGCAGCCAAGAACAATCTTGGCCCATACTCTGCAGTGATCCTTCAGATCCTTAATTTTGCTGCTGGGCAGTCCAAGAGTGAAAATTCTGTTGGCTACCACACCTACATCAGGGCATCTTTCAGCCATGTCCACACAACGGACTCCACCACCACTTTGACCGATTAGCCTTCCAATGAGATCTTCAGAAATCACTATCTTCTTTCCCATGACAGAAGAGATGACTAGATGTTTAGAAATCTTGGCGTGAATCCAAAATTCCTTGACAAGCGCTGGGAATGTTGGTCCAACCAACCTATCGAAATACCTCTCCCACTTTTGAGCCCTAATTTCTTCAGTTAGGTCAAATCCATTTTCCTTCAAACTTTCAAAGTCGATGATTAACTCAGAGAGAACTTCAAGATTCTTTACCGGTGTGAGAAGAGTTCTGAGGGGCACCTGATATTGCTCAGAAGTTTCTTTCTTCTGATTGCCTGCAGAAATGCTGGAGGATGCCATTGTTCACACTAAAAAGGCTTTGAGAATGATTTGAGAGAAAAAGGTTTGGGAGATAAACTCAGAAATATGCAGAAGATACTTGAATGTTTGTGAGAAAGCGTAAAGAATAAAAATGAAGGATTAATGTGCTTAAATAGAGGTTTCAAAAATTATTTTGAAAAATTAAACGTTTTTAAGAGAGAGAAAAAAAATAATGATTGCCATTTAACAAGCGTGATTACTTTTCATTAAATGCTTGCTGATTTTGGGGGATTTGAGAAAGATACTTAAAAACGGTT
Organism: Vicia faba; assembly: GCA_948472305.1. Classification (NCBI taxonomy): domain Eukaryota; kingdom Viridiplantae; phylum Streptophyta; class Magnoliopsida; order Fabales; family Fabaceae; genus Vicia; species Vicia faba. Next base: position 1,610,006,573 of record OX451738.1, on the reverse strand, counting down.
ACCATACATGTGTCTCAATGCACCCAATCAGCGCTTTGCCTTCTCAGAAGCGTGCACGCGTTCTGCTTCAGAGATTTGCTGATGATTGGATGACACTTGTTTGATGTAGTGATCAGCACGTCTGTCTTTGAGATTAGACTCTCAGATCTTTAGACTTGCATCTGATACAATCTGCATGTTCTATCTTTCTGAAAGAAGATTGATCAGAAGTTCACAGTAATATAATTACATTCTGAAGATAAATATATGGAATTAAAACATTTTCATTCTGGGCATACTTTCATGCTGAGATGTTTCAGAATGAAATTGAACCTATCTTCTGAAAGGGGTTTAGTAAAGATATCAGCCCATTGATGGTCTGTATCTATAAATTTTAAGTTTAAAATGCCTTTCTGAATATAGTCCCTAATGAAATGATGTTTTATTTCTATATGCTTAGCTCTAGAATGTAAAATAGGATTCTTACTTAAGCAAATGGCAGAAGTATTATCACAAAGAATAGGAATGTTACTCTCAAAAATCTGGAAGTCTTCAAGCTGACTTTTCATCCAGAGCATTTGTGTGCTACATCCTGCTGCTGCTATGTACTCAGCTTCTGCTGTTGACAGAGCAATTGTTGATTGCCTTTTGCTGGACCACGAGATCAGATTTTCTCCCAGAAACTGGCAGCTTCCAGAAGTACTTTTACGTTCCACTCTGTCTCCAGCAAAATCAGCATCACAGTAGCCTACTAAGCTGTAATCACTAGATTTTCTATAAAACAAACCCAGATTAGTAGTACCTTTCAGATACTTGAAAATTCGCTTAACAGCTGTTAAGTGAGATTCTCTAGGATCTGATTGGAATCTAGCACAAATACATACGCTGAATAAGATATCAGGTCTTGAAGCAGTCAGATAGAGGAGAGAACCAATCATACCTCTGTAGACTTTCTGTTCTACACTTTTGCTTACCTCTTCTCTTTCCAGAATGCACGTGGGATGCATTGGAATCTTTGATGGCTTACATTCTGAGAGGTCAAATTTCTTCAGAAGATCTCTGATGTATTTGCTCTGATGAATGTAAGTTCCTTCTGGAGTTTGATTGATCTGAATTCCTAGAAAGAATTTCAGTTCCCCCATGAGGCTCATCTCAAATTCTGCCTGCATACACTTAGCAAATTTTCTTCCAAGAGAAGGATTAGTAGAACCAAAAATGATATCATCTACATAAATTTGACAGACTAAAATGTCACTCTTAACTATTTTACAGAATAGAGTAGTGTCCACTTTCCCTCTGGTGAATTCATTTTCAAGCAGAAAGTTACTTAGCCTTTCATACCAAGCTCTGGGAGCTTGTTTCAGACCATACAGTGACTTCTTTAGTTTGAAAACATGTTCTGGATGTTTTGTATTTTCAAAACCTGGGGGTTGGTGAACATAAACTTCTTCTTCTATATAACCATTTAAGAATGCACTTTTGACATCCATCTGATACAGAGTGATGCCTCTATTAACAGCAAATGAAATTAAAAGTCTGATAGATTCTAACCTGGCGACTGGGGCAAAGGTTTCTGTATAGTCTATCCCCTCTTGCTGACTATAACCTTGTGCAACCAGTCGTGCTTTGTTTCTGATGACTTCACCTTGTTCATTTAACTTGTTTCTGAACACCCATCTTGTTCCAATGACGTTGAATCCTTTTGGTCTGGGAACGAGATCCCATACGTCGTTTCTGGTGAATTGATTCAACTCTTCTTGCATTGCCAGAATCCAGTCATTATCCAGAAGTGCTTCATCAATAGAAGAAGGTTCAATCAGAGACACAAGTCCCATAAGAGTTTCTTCAGAGTTTCTGAAGCTTGCTCTTGTTCTGATTGGATCTTCCTTTCTTCCTAGGATAGTCTCTTCTGGGTGATCCAAACTGCTTCTGGGTAATCTCTTCTGAGGTTGATCAGCAGCAGTTGTAGGATTTCTAGCATTGCTTCTTTCAGACGTTGAAGGAATGTCTGTGTTGAGAGCTTCTAATGACTTGTCTTCAGAACCTGCAAATTCAATTTCTATACCTGCAAAAGTTTCATTCTGCTTTGACTTTTCAGAGTCAAGCTTATCATCAAAACGAACACTGATTGATTCTTCCACAATCTGTGTTTCTGTATTGTATACTCTGTACCCTCTCGAGCGTTCAGAGTATCCTAACATAATACACTTCTGTGCCTTAGAATCAAACTTGTTCAAATAATTCTTTGTATTCAATATAAAGCAAGTACATCCAAATGGATGAAAATATGAAATGTTGGGCTTTCTGTTCTTCCACAATTCATATGGAGTCTTTTCCAGAATAGGTCTTATTGAGATTCTATTCTGAATGTAGCACGCTGTGTTTATTGCCTCTTCCCAGAAAGTCTTAGCAACGTTTGTCTCATTGATCATGGTTCTGGCCATTTCTTGCAATGTTCTGTTCTTTCGTTCTACAACTCCATTTTGTTGGGGAGTTCTAGGACAAGAGAAATCATGCAGAATGCCTTTGTCATTAAAGAATGACTCAAAATCTTTATTTTCAAATTCTCCACCATGATCACTTCTGACTTTAACGATTCTAAGATCTTTTTCATTCTGAACTTGGTTACAGAAGGTAACAAACAGAGTGTGACTCGTCCTTGTGTCTTAAGAACTTTACCCATGTCCATCTGCTATAGTCATCTACGATTACTAACCCATACTTCTTGCCACTGACTGAAGCAGTTTTAACTGGTCCAAATAAGTCAATGTGCAAAAGTTCTAATGGCTTAGAGGTAGAAACAACATTTTTGGATTTAAAAGAAGGTTTTGCAAATTTGCCTTTCTGACATGCTTCACACAGAGCATCTGAATTGAACTTCAAATTAGGAAGTCCTCTGACCAGATTGAGTTTGTTAATCTGAGATATTCTTCTCATACTAACATGCCCCAATCTTCTGTGCCAGATCCACTGCTCGTTGTTAACAGACAGAAGACATTTTACGTTCTGACTCTTTAGTTCAGAAAGTTTGATTTTGTAAATGTTGTTTTTCCTCTTTCCATTAAACAGGATAGTCCCATCTTTCTGACTAACAGCTTTACATGATTTTTGATTAAAGATTATATCATAACCGTTATCACTTAATTGACTTATGGATAACAGATTATGCATCAATCCATCAACTAGCAGAACATTATTAATAGAGGGAAGATTTCCATTACCTACAGTTCCAGAGCCAATTATCTTTCCCCTCTGATTGCCTCCAAAGCCAACGTGGCCTCCAGGCTTAAGTTCCAGGCTTTGGAACATATGCCTTCTTCCCGTCATGTGTCGTGAGCAGCCAGAGTCCAGGTACCATGACTGGTGTTTCTGACTTGCTGCTAAAGATATCTGCAACATGTATTATTTTATCCTTAGGTACCCAGATTTTCTTGGGTCCTGACTTGTTAGTTTTACCAAAACTCTGGTTGAATTTTGGTTTCACAGAGTGCTTACTGCTAGTGTATTTGATGTCGTTTGTGTGACCATACACAAAGTGTGAATTTAGAGGAGTGTGTTTAATAGTTAAATCCATGACATTCTTAGGTGTAGGAACCTTACCTTGGTATCCTATTCCTTTCCTGCCGTTTCTGCTAACTCCATAGATCATTGAAGCCATTCTGCTTCTATCTATGCTTTTAGCAAGGAACTTCTGGAAACTATGATCATACTCCTTGATGATCTCATCAGCGTTGCTGGGAGTTTCAGAAATTGGTTCCTTCTGAGAGTTTTGTAAAGAGTTTTCTAATTTTGAAATTTTATCTCTCAGCTCAGAGTTTTCCAATTTGAGACTCTCAGACTTATTAGAGTCAGATTCAAGATTCCTTTTCAGGTCTCTGAATTTAGCTCTAATCTGCTGATAACGTTCCAGAATTTCATTGAGGCTTTCAGCAAGTTCAGCCTTTGTAAAATTAACAACGAAGTTAGGGAATACCTCTTCTGTGTCTGATTCTGAGTCTGATTCAGAAGCTTCACTATCATCTGGAATGTTAGCCATGAGCGCTATGTTTGCCCTTTCATCATCTGATTCTGAGTCAGCTTCAGACGAGTCAGAGTCATCCCATGTGGCCATGAGACTTTTCTTCTTCTCTCTTCCAAACTTCTTTTTGGGCTTTTCCCTCTGAAGCTTTGGGCAGTCACTCTTGTAGTGTCCTTGCTCATTGCACTCGTAGCAGATGATGTCTTTTGTGTTTGGCTTCTTGCTACTGGAGGAGCCTTCAGATCTTCTGTATCCAGAGGAAGAATCTGTCCTTCTGTATCTGGAAGAGGACTCGTTCTGATCAGATCTTCTGGGATTCCTGAACTTCCTTTGTCTTTGCTTCCACAGTTGATTTACTCTTCTGGAGAGAAGGGAAAGTTCGTCTTCTTCTGATGAGGATCCATTAGATGTTTCTTCAACTGCCTGCAAAACTTTAGACTCAGATTTTCTGTTAGATTTTAAAGCTAAAGGCTTACCTTGCTTCTGAGGCTCGTCAGCTTCTAGCTCTATCTCATGACTTCTGAGGGAGCTTATAAGTTCCTCCAGAGTGATTTTGTTGAGATCTTTCGCTAGCTTCAGAGCAGTAACCATAGGCCTCCACTGCTTGGGTAAACTTCTGATTATCTTCTTGACATGGTCAGCAGTAGAGTATCCTTTGTCCAGAACTTTGAGACCAGCTACCAGAATCTGGAATCTAGAGAACATAGTTTCAATGGATTCAGATTCTTCCATTTTGAACGCCTCATACTTCTGAATGAGCGCCAGAGCTTTTGTTTCTTTGACTTGAACGTTGCCCTCATGCGTCATTCTGAGAGAATCAAAGATGTTCTTAGCTGTGTCTCTGTTGGAGATCTTTTCATACTCAGTATAGGAGATGGCACTGAGGAGGATGGTTCTGGCCTTATGGTGATTCTTGAAATCACGCTTTTGTTGATCAGACATTGATTTTCTATCAATCTTCTGACCAGTTGCATTCACAGGGTGCGTGTATCCATCTGTCACCATATCCCACAGATCAGCATCATGTGCTAGAAAGAAGCTTTCAATTCTGTCTTTCCAGTAATCAAAGTTTTCTCCATCAAAGACTGGAGGTTTGCCGCTGAATCTGTCTCTGTCCTCATTGTTGTCATTGCTGAAATGAGAGTTGTTTCCTGCCATTGTGTTTTTCTGACGCTGGATCTTGTACTGACACGGTTAAGTGTTTTAGCTCAGAACCAGACGCTCTGATGCCAATTGAAGGGGTGAAAAACACAAGAAGGGGGGGTTGAATTGTAAAACTGAAATCTTAAAGCAATTGACAAGATATTTTTATCCTGGTTCGTTTGATCTCAAACTACTCCAGTCCACCCGTCAAGGTGATTTCGCCTCTCTCCAACGAGGTCTTAATTCACTATATTCAACTGAATATTACAGACTGCTTTAACAACTGCTAAAGCCTTCTTGATTCAAACCACAATCCGGTTTGTCAAGGCAACACTTTCTTACAAAGGTATAAAACAATGTGTGTGAATGTTTTCTACAAAACTTTATCACAACTGTGATGTATACACAAATTAAGCTTAGAAACTAGATTGCTAAACTGTAATGGAGTATCAGAGTTTGTTGGTTTAGCAAAACTGGTAGATGAAGATTATGGTTCAGCTTTGTGCGTGTAGAGATTTTGAGAGCATTAGCCATTATAATCTTCGAAGCCTTGTTTATATAGCACTTGAGAAGATGAACGTTGAATGCAATATTCTTGTTTCAATGCTAATAACAAGCTTTCCTTTTTGAGCAGATCTTGTCTGGAATGAAGCCGTTGGAATTAATTAGCGTTCAATGCACAGTACCGTTGCTTCTTCAATGCACGTTCTGGCTTGGCTCATTCTGATTCTGCTTCGCTGCTGATGAACTATTGTTTTTGTATCAGAGTGTTTACGCGCAGTTCTGTTCATCAAGCTTCAGCATGTACGTGAGTTGATCATCTGATCTTGACATTCTGATTCAGCAACTTCTGATGCTGGTGTATGAAATCAAATTCTGATGCTGAAGAAGTGATCTTGCTTATTTTAATCAGCGTATCTGCAAGTCAGAGCATAGTAATTTTAGGCAGCATATAGTTCAAACATGAAACATATAAATACTCTATCTTTTCACTTTGTTATCATCAAAACTTAAATATAGGGTAGTAGATTCAAACATTGTTCTAACAAGATATCCCACATGCATAACATAACCATTTTTTATAAGGCAACAAGAGGAATTTCCCAAAGGGTGCATGTGTGCAAATGTGTTTGATTGCATGAATTTTGTCTTTGATTTTTGGGTTGTCTACTTGTTGATTTTATCTTTCCATACACACCTAATTACTAACATTTATATGAAAGTAATAAAAGAGTGCAAAAAATAAATCCTACACTATTACAACCATATTGAATTGCATGAAAAAATAAAGGAAAAAATAAAGTAAAAGCAAGAAAAATGGATCTTTCGATTTAGGGTAGAAAACCCTTCGATTTTGCAATTTCTGGCTCTCTTCGATCTGGCTTCTGGAGTCAGTGGAGTCATTCCCTTCGAATTTATTTTCTGTCTCCTTCGATTGAGGGTTAGAATCAAGATGGTCACGCTTTTCGCCTAGGCCTGGAAGTAGCCAGGTTCTGGCCTTCGCTCGAGGCCTGGAAACAACAAGGTTCTGGCCTTCGTTTGAGGCCCAGAAGCAACAACACACATACTTTGCCAAAGGTTCCTTGCTGACCTTTGTAAGCATGTTGTACCCCAAAAGTTTCCCTCTCATTTTACTCAACACATGCTGTGATGCGGTGGGAGAACTGACTTGAGGTTTTGCGTTTGTGTTTGCAAATGTTGCGGTTTAGCAAGAGTCACCACCGACTTTTCTTTTATCCAAAATGGAAAGGTGAAAAAGCACAGGAAAGACCTTTAGAGATGTTTTCTTGAGTTCGGGGGTAAATTATGAAAAGGGAAGGTGTTAGCACCCTTTTCATCCATGGTTTTCCATGGGCTCTTAGTTACTCGCTAGATCAACTTGATTTCGTTTGAATGTTCTTTGTGGTGTGAGCTTTGAAAGTATTTTGAAAATATCCTTGTAATGGTTCTCGTCTCTATGAGAACGTATACAAAGTTTTGTTTCGAAAGATAGTTCAAAGGTGTACTCGTGGATTGTGATTTGGAAAGTGGTTTTCGGAAAGATATTTTTCAATGGTTCTCGTCTTTATAAAAACTTATACAAAATGTTTTATCTTTTGGAAATGTTTTTAAATAAGAGTGTTGATGTATAAAAGTGTTTTTTGTAGTTGCAAGCAAACGAGTAACTAAGAGCGAAACTACCTACTCAAAAGGTCTTAAATGTGCTTTTCCTTCTCCTTTAGATGTGGCTATCTTACCATTGTTTTGGTAAGAAGTCCCATTATTGGATGTGAAGGGACGGGTGTAGGGACGTTTGCGTAGTCATAGAAGGCAACTCATGGAACGTTTTAACAATGTCGTTTAGGGACTAGATCGTTTACCAAAGGCAACATCGAGGGTCATCGAGGGACTACGATCTTTTATCGAGGGTCTTTGCTAAAACGTCCATGTTCGAGGAACATGACTATTTTCCGAAAGGGGACAAAGTGAGATTACCCTAGAGGTGTTAGTGTGCGAGTGTGTTAGTTTGCGTGCATTTGTCTTTGATTTTTGGTGAGCTACTTGTTAGTTTTTTTATCTTGTCATACATCTTATTTTACTAACCATATATGAAAAGCAAGTAAAAATGAGGAAAATAAAATCTAAGCTATTACATCATTTTAGAGGGGTGGGGGGTACAAATTAACAATAGGGATGAGGTAGAAACTAAAATATTACAACCATATCAAACAATAACGAAGATAATGTAAAAACAATGCAAAATATAGGAAGAAATGCATTTTGAATCACTATGTCTCGACCCATGCTGCTATGCATCAACACACAGCTTCTCCCTGCTCCTGTAAAACAAAAATGACTCAGTATGAGTCCACACATAATGGGATGTGTCGACTCATGCACCCTTCTTATTTCGATGCGAAACGCATATGTATCGACTCATAAGCCCTTCTAGCTTCTGCTCTGTGACCTGAACTCAATATGGATCGACGCATGAGGGTTATGTGTCGACTCAAACCCTGTTTTTTCACTAGGATGGGTCGATACATGATGGTATGTGTCGATGCAAGCTGCATTTTCCTGCCTTAAACATTGTTTTACTGATTGTACAGGTTAGTTTATGGCATATAATGAATAAGCATGAACAACAAATGATTGAATAAGCCTAAACAAGGTGCAGATGGCTAGTTCAAAAAGATATTAAAGTGCTACATCTTGTCTTCAAAATAAACAAATCATTATTGATGTATGATGAGATATCAAGTTAAGAAGACTCACCTCTGGACTGCACTTTCTGTTTTGAATCTGAATGTTTTTCCAAATGTGATGAGGATCTCAATGAATCTCCAGAAAGATACTCCGGACTGTTGAAACTAAGCTAAACTGTACTGTAATGTTTTTGGTGTTTTGAGGATAGGGATGAACAGCACTACAGGGACTATTTTTTGGTTATGTTTGGACAGTCTTTGAGGAAGAGTTTGTATGGTGGAGCAATGAGTTGGGTTTCTGTTTTGAACAAGAGCAGTTTTGGTTTTGAAAATGAGTCAAAGTTGCACAGAATATTGTTTTTCTGCTCAACAAAACTCTCTATCTTTTCTCTAGAAAATTTTTCCTCTCCTCAAAATCCAGCCTCTAACTTCTTTGTCTTATGAGACAGTCCTCTTTTGTAGACCCCTTGACTATGGTTTAGGGGGGAAAACAAATAAGTCATTTTGAATTATTTTTGCCTACTGCTTTGATACTTTCGGCACACAATTTTCCTTTGCCATTTTGGTGCAATTTTGGGGCTGTTGTGGTGCTGGTTTGGGCAGACTGCATACAGTAGTTTTGGACTGTATTGGGCAGCATGTATACTTGGGATGCAGCATTGCACAAGCTTTCTTGTAGGGCAGCCTGGGGTGTTGTGGAATATCACAGTTGATTCAACTTTGGACAACATAGTTTGTAGCATGTCACAAATTTGGTCTTGTGCATATTATGTCAAAGGCAAAAATGTTGTGACAAGGTTTTAATCAAGACATAGTTTTAGAATTTGTAATTTTGCAAAATGTAACTTTGTAATAACTTGAATTACTTGCATCATCTTGAATTATTTGGAGTTGTAGTAAAATGCCATGAAGCAAATGAAATTAACCAAGTATAGAGAATACTTAGAAAAATCTCAAAGTCTTGCAAAGTTGGATTTTTGATTCTCTTGACTTTTGATGATCAAACTTCATTTTTTTGGATGTCTTGACATAATGTGATTTTTGGGACTCAAATTTGATCCAAAAGTCAAAGTTTGACTTTTTTAGTGTCCGGTTGACTTTTCCAGCAGAAACTCCAATTTTGCTCATTTTGCCCCCTTTTGATAATTTGAATGATTCTTCTTAGAAAATATGGCATGAGGCTTGAAACTTGACTGGAGTAATTCTAAGAATCCTTGAGACAGGAGAGGGAAATTTTTTGGGTAAAACACATGCCCATTGAGGTCCTCAAGTTGCTCAAGGATGCCCAAGGGTTGACCAGACAAACTCTCTCCTAAGGCAGTGTACCCCAAATTAGGGTTTTCATTTTCATCAGGGTGTTGGAGCTCCAAAGGTCCCAAATTCTTTCCATGGTCCTAATGTGTTCTCAAGATCATCCATGTCAAGTTTCATGCCTTACACAAGAGGTTTGCTCAGCCAGCTGCTCAGATGCCTGAAAATCAACTATACTAGGTCAAAAGTCAACTGTGGCCCACATACAGTCAAACTTCAAGATTTTTGGTCAACATCAACATTTTGAAGTGATATTCATCATTTTATCAAGGTTTGATCATGATTCCCCAAGGAATGCCCCAAATTCATCAAAACCCAAAAGTTGCTAAATTAGGGTTTCTGAAGAAAAGTCAACCAAACTTTGACCAAGTATAACTTCCTCATACTTTATCAAAAAAATTTAATCCAAGCCTCATTTTTAATAGGATGCAATTCCCTACAACCCATATTCATCCCTCAAGTTCAAAATATGCACTCATCAAAAGATAGGAATTTCTACATTATAGGTCCTTTTGAAAAGTCAACAAAAACACCTTTTAGGTCAAAACTTCTTACATAAATATGGAAGACCCATTTGAGATGATACTAAAAGGGTTGTTTATAGGATATCCTATGATTTCTAAAAAGTCCAAGAACACCTCTCTAGGGTTAAAATTGGAGGAGATATGACTTGGCAAAGTTGGCAATTTTTGCAAAATTGCCAAAAGTCAAATGTGCTCAAAAATACATTTTTTGTCAAATGGGCCTAGTTTTTCATGATTGAATCTTGCTTATGACATGGTCCACGGTCCAAATCAGCACCCACACATCTTTTTATTTATTTATTTATTTTATTTTGATTTTTATCATTTAAAAGTCAAATTAAATCAAATAAATAGCAAAAAATATCAAATATTTGTTTTGTGATCAGATTTTGGGTGGAATCAAATCCAATTAGGCTGACAAATCATATCCAAAACGTGCAAAACAAATTGAACTAAAATTGGCATGATTTGGCTTGATATAGAAAGATATCATACAAGGATAAAGAACAAATCAAATCTTCATAATGGACCAAGATTTAGCTCATTTTTGTTGACCTAATGTATTCCATTACATATATAGAACATATCCAATGCACAGGGAAAAGGATTGCAGTCGTGAAGAACACTAGAACAAACTCAAAATTTTGGCAAAAAGTGGTGATATGATCTCTACCCTAAAGGACGATTTAAAGCATTCCAACACTCCCAATCGTTTCCTGGAGCATCTCTGAAGCTAATACTATCAGCCTCACGCCCCTCACGCCCATAATCGACCCATAGGCTTCACACGGTTTGCTTGCTTTTTCAAAATCGATTACAGCCATTCTTGCATCATTAGCATAATTTAGTGACATATTTATGATCATTGATGTATTTCTAACATGTCTGGATCGTTTAATTGAATTTTTTAGGCTTATATATGTGTTTACCATTGTTAGGGTTTGCTCTTGTGTTTTAGGGTTTCTCTATATCAGTGAAATTGGCCCAGGAAAAGGGTACCATCGTACTCGTGAGGTCAAAACAAATTAATTTATGGTCTTACAATGCATTTATATGGTGTGCTATTGATTTTTGAAACTTGCAGTGTTGTAGCTATGGCAACTTGTCTGTAGGTATAAGTCTTATACCTAATACGAAGGACAGGGGAGGAAGATGATGATTTGGCACAACCCCGTTGGCTTGTTTGAGTACAACGCGCGCATTTTTTTGTTTTGAGTTATCCACTTTGTTTTTTTTATATTATACATTATTGTTGGTATATTAACAACTAATCCACATAGCGTAGATGGCAAGAGCACATGCTGGATAGTGGGAGGACCTGCGTTCGATCCCAGATCCCAACTTTTCTTTATTTTCTTACTCTTTACATGTAGATTTTGTACACTACTTGCCCTAGCGCCTACCTTGTGCTTCCACAATCTAGTCCTTGGATGCATCTCCTATCAGATCTAGTGCTCCAAACAAGGAGAGACCATGGTACACCACCGGAAAATGGCCATACAGGATCAAGCGCTGGGAGTGGGCTGAACAGCCAATGGGCCCAGCCAATTCAGCAATACACCCCCTTTTTCGATTGCTATACAGGCCCATTCTTCTCCCTTTTATTTTAATTCTTTTTAATTATTTCCTTAATTATTTTCTTTTTATTTAACATCAAAAATCATATTTTTTTATTTAATCACAAAAAACACCAAAAAAATTTTTTTTTTCATAAAAATTATTTTATTTCCTTGAATTAATTAATTAAATTCAAATAGGGCAATTAACTCTTTTTTTTTGTAATTATTAGAAGTTAGGGTTCAATTTTGTATATAATTAATTTTTCTTCAAAAAATAACTTAAATATTTTCTCAAATTAGATTTTTAGGTTTTATAATTATCCTCGCATTTAATTTGTCACGCGCATTTTAATTACTTTTTTATTATTTTTGTAACTGGTCCGAGTTTGTAATAGCTTTAATTAGGTTTTAATTCCGCCTTTTATTTTACAATCAAAAATAATTTTGTATCTGTGAAAGCCCTGTAATAGTTAGGATTTCTATTTCGGCACTTTTAATTCCCGCAAATTATAAATTGTTAGATGTATGCTAATAGGATTGTATGGAAAGAATACTTGAAAATTAAAACGGTAGAAAACCCTAAATGTGCAAAGACAAATTAACTAAAAAAATTCACTCGCACATGCTCACTCCTAGGGTTTACTCCACTCCGGTTGCCTTCGGTTAAACGGTCATGAAGTATAGGGTTTGTTAGTGGTCGTCCTCTAGCCACGAAAGATCTCAAATAACCCATTCAGATGTTGCCTCAGAAAAAGATCTTTAAGGCTTTAGGATGATTACTAATACCTCCTAACATTGCTTTTGTGATCGTACTTGTCCCTTCAAATGTCCTTTAAAACTCCAACAACGGTGCTACCTATTCCTTAATAATATGATAGCATTGTCTAAAGGAAAACGAACAGAATTTTTTCGAGTAGGTAGATAACTATTAGGTACTTGCTCAAAACAAACAAACTTTTTCACACCAAACACTTTTCAGACAAAGTTTTCAAAAAACAACTTCGTAACACTCTTGAGGACAGAAACAAGGGTTAAAATGAAGTAAAAAAAAAACTTTTCAAAAACACAAACACACAAGCAATTTTAAAAAATGAGCAAGTACCTAAGAGCCCATGGAAAACCACGGATAGAAAGGGTGCTAACACCTTCCCTTTCTATAATCTACCCCCCGTACTCAGAATATTCTCGAAAAAGGTTTTTTCTATTCTTTTTCCTTTTCTTGATTGGATAAAATAAAAGTCGGTGGTGACTCTTGCTTACCGCAACATTTTGCAAACAAAAAACGCAAAATGCAAACCAGTATTAACAGTCGGTTCTGCCACCGTATCACAGAACTGGCGAATCTGCTGGGGAAGTATAAAAATAAAGTGGGATTTACCTTAGGATTTAGGTCATTTTTAAATTGCTTTCCTGTTTGCTTTGTATGCTTTATTCTTAAAGGGTTTTTGCTTGGGCATGATCAAAGATCCTATACCCGGATCTGGGGACACTTTTTAGCTAAACAACAATAGATCGTGGAGACTGTATGACGTAGACCGATATGGTTTAAGCGATGGCTGTGTTGGTGTGGCACTTTGGTTGGTATCGGTATCCTTCGTGGGGAAACAAGGAGAATACTGGGCCGCCGAGTGGTGTGGTGAAGCACTAACGGACCTTAGAACCTTAGTTGAACAAACTTGGACATTAGAAAGTAGCGAGATAGTCGGCCTCGGTATAGAGCTAAGGATTAGTTGATACTCGATGCTACACTCATTGAGATCATACTTTCGGAATATTTCGGCCGCAAGAAAATATTGCTTGAGCTAAAACAATGCCCGATAAAGGATGGTCAGTGATATTGAAATATTTAGAACCCGATTACTTTTCTAAGACAGGTTGAAACCAACTAAACTTTAAGAGGGTACTTACCTTTAACCTCATGCAAGCCTTAAACCTAGGAGCTTGGTGTGATTTGTCTGTGTTTGCTATACCTGTGATTTATCATGATATCATGCATCATAACATATCATCCATTCTTATTGCACTAACCATTTCAAGGACCAAGGGAATTATCTTTGTTCTGTTTTGCAGATCACGGCTTTCGTTCGTCGAAACACTATCCGAATCAGCTTTGTGAAGATACCTGCCCAACTCAAAGAGCTAGTATCAAAGGTTTCTGAAACTTCTGCGTTCACCAAGAGACATGGTCGACTTCTCAACATGGTTACTTCAAACTTTGATGAAAAGATGATGAGTGTACTCTTTCAGTTCTTTGATCCCAAGAACCATTGCTTCACCTTTCCAGACTATCAGTTGGTGCCTACCATGGAAGAGTTCTCTCAGTTGTTGGAAATACCAATTCTTGAACAGTTGCCTTTCACAGGTCTGGAAGAAGTTCCTAAGCCAGAAGTCATTGCCTCAGCCTTGCATCTGAATAGGGTCGACATGGTACCCAATTGGGAAACAAGAAGCAGAGTCAAGGGTTTTCTAGACAAGTTCCTGATAGACAAGGCCCAGCTGTTTTGGGATGATATGGATTTTCAGGCTTTTGAGGAGGTCTTGGCCCTTCTAATATATGGGTTAGTAATATTCCCTAATCCAAACTTATTCATAGACGTGAATGCTATCAAGATCTTCCTCTCTCTCAACCCTGTGCCTACCTTGCTCGGAGACATTTTGCACGCTCTGCATACTTGTACCATTAAGAGAAGAGGGGTGATTATGTGTTGCATGCCATTACTGTCGAGGTGGTTTATTTCTCACTCCCTAAGTCTGTACTGAAGAATAAAGAAGGTGTGGGTTGGTCACAAAGGATAATGTCACTCGCTCACATGGATATTCTCTTGTGTTCCCAAGCTATGGAAAACATTGCTATTATTGAACGCTGCGGGGAGTACCCTAATGTCCCGTTACTTGGGATTAGAGGGGGTATAACCTACAATCCTTGTTTAGCTCTGCGACAATTTGGTTACGCTCGAAGGGATGGTCCCCATGAGTTACTTATCGAGGGCATTATATTCAACTATGAGGATGATGTTCAAGAGTATCGCCGGAGGTTCATACGAGCTTGAGGCATGGTAAACAGATCTGGCGCCAAGGCTTTGGGGCCAAAGGCTTATATTTCTAAGGAACCCTATCTCCAATGGGTACGAGTTCGCGCCTAGAAACTTAGGATGCCCTATATGGCCGTTTTACCAGTAATTGTGGAACCCACTACTGAAGGGGGTATTCCTTACACGATTCTCTATCCTGATATGCCCACTGATCTGGGAGAATTACAGAGGTCTTAGATTCAGTTGAAGAAAGAGAGGTATACTTACAGGGATCAGTTATATACCCAGGAAAGGAAGGTTTTAGAGCTCACAAAGCAGCTGCATGAGGAAAGAAGCCTCAATGTCTATCTCGGCACAAAGAGGAAGCATCCATGGGATTTTTGATTTTACTTTCTAGTTTTTTTAGATTTGTTTTTAATTGTAACGCCTAAAAGGAATTTGAACTTTGAATTTAACTAATAAAAGCTTTGTTTCATTTTGGTTCGCAAAGTTAAATTTCCCAAAGTCTTTGAAAACATTGCATACATATCATACATATCATTGCATAAAAGGATTCATAACAGGTTTCTTATCACCTCTACTATTTATTTTAGCAATGGCTCTTGAACAAACTGTGAAAGATCTTTAGACTCAGAACACGCAATTCCAACAGATGATTGTGGCTCTGGCCAAAGGACAGGAAGAGCTAAAGGCTCTGATTATTAAGAAAAACAAGAAAACCAAGAGGACGGCCGGTGTGGCACATATGAGCAGGAGGTTCAGAGGGCCGCTAAGACGGGTTGTTGAGCTAGCTTCTTCATCCAAAGAGGGAGATAATTAAGAGGGTGAAGACAGAGAAGAGGACCCTAGTCCTAAAGACTCTGACAATGAAACTGATTACAACGAGGAGCAGTACCCTCCGGATTATGAAAGGTATAAGCAATTAGAAGAGCGTCTGAGCGCTATGGAAATCCAGAAGGTTCTTGGGTTGGATTTTGAAGAGTTGGGTCTGGTCTCTAGGGTTATCATCCCCCCAAAGTTTAAGGCACCGTTATTTGCTAAGTATCATGGGGTCTCTTGTCCCAAGATGCATCTCCATTCTTATGTGAGGAAGATACAACCTCACACTGCTGACAAAGACCTGTGGGTTCACTTATTCCAAGACAATATGTCTGGAACACAACTAGATTGGTTCTATCAGCTGGAAAGAGCCAATGTTCGTAACTGGGAAGAACTTGCTGCTGCATTTTATAAGCAATATCAATATAATGCATACGTTGCTCCCACCCGTACACAACTCCAAAATCTGTCTATGGGTTCGAACGAGGGTTTCAAGGATTATGCTCAGAAGTGGAGAGATTTGGATGGAAGAGTTCAACCTCCCTTGGATGACTGGGAGCTCGTGGATATGTTTTTGGGAACTTTGACTGGTCGTTCTTCAACCATCTGATTACAAGTTCATCGATGGGTTTTACTGAACTGATTTTAATAGGAGAAAGAGTGGAAGCTGGATTCTGAAGTGGAAAAATTCAGAAGGATGCCTCTTCTAGTGCTGCAAGGAAGCCGTTTGCAGGTAAAAAGGAAGTCAGTGATGTATACAACCAAAAGAATCATAATCAAACCGAGCGCCATCCGGCGGTATGAGCTATTATGATTCCTAACCCTGCACCTGCTCAACAAAGAAATAATCAGCCGAGAGCAGAGAGGCCAACTAGACAGTTCACTCAAATCAACATGACACTGTCTCAAATTTTACCTCAGTTGTTGAAGACCAATCTGGTTACTCTGAGGGAAGCTCTGAAAAATCTGAACACCACCTCTCCCTACTATAAACCGAATGCTCATTGTGCTTACCATTCGGAGAGTCCATGCCATGACACAAATGATTGTTGGACCTTGAAGAACAAAATACAGGATTTGATTGATGCTAAAGAGATTGAATTTGATCCCCCGAAGACTCCTAACATTATCACTACTCCTATGCCGAAACATGGTCGGGGTGTTAATGATGTTGAAGAATAGGTGTTTATGACCTCTGTGGAAGAATTGGTAACCCCACTCATGACTATCAAGGAGAGTTTGTTGAAAGCCGGTTTATTTCCAGGCTGTGGTGAAGGTTACCACTTTTGTTCATTTCTACTGATTGGTTTCCCTTTGTTGAAGGCAGGTGTTCAACGCCTGATGGATGACAAAGAGATTCTATTTGAGAATACTCCCGTTCTGACTATTTCCTGTGAAGACATTTCCATCATAACCATTTCCGCCAATCCTCCCAGGGCCTCCGCTAAGAAACCCGTCAGTATTACATCAATTCCGAAAGTGACTCCATTGATCATAACCATGCCTGGGCCAATCCCATATTCCTCAGATAAAGCTGTTCCTTGGAACTATGGGGACGACGTCTATTACTACGGCGTCAAGCAGGATATGCTAGCCATTGAAGACAAGATTGCTGAAGATGTTGATTCCGACATCGTCAATATTGCCGGAACCAGTAAGATAACAAGAAGTGGAAGAGTGTTCTCCCCAAAGATTTCTCCTCCAAAGACCGCTATCGGACCTGTGATCATACCTGTTATGGTTCCACCCGAGACTACTACTGCAACTCCAGTAATTACTCCTGTTGACCCTCCCATCACCGAGTCGGCCGAGACTCGAGGAAAAGACATACTAATTGAGCCTATCCTGACAAGGGCTAATTCAGTAACCATACCAGAAGATTCCAAGAAAGAAATGGAAGAAATTTTGAAGATAATAAAGAAGAGCGACTACAACGTGGTCGAGCAGCTGGGGCAGACCCCATCCAAAATTTCTATGTTGGCTTTGTTGTTATGCTCAGAGGCCCATGCAAAGGCTTTGGTTAAGTTTTTAAAGACGGCTCACGTACCACAAGAGACATCTGCTGATCAGTTTGAAGAATGTGTGGCTAGTCTAACTACCGATAATGGTTTGGGTTTCTCTGACGCGGATCTGACACCGAAAGGAAGGAAGCATAATGATGCTCTTCATGTTTCCGTTGAATGCAGGGGCACGACTCTGGCCCATGTTTTGGTAGATACTGGCTCCTCATTGAATGTGCTACCTAAAAAGCTCTAGACAAATTGGACTACGGAGGCTTGACCTTGAAGCCTAGCAATATAGTAGTGAGAGCTTTCGATGGGTCGAAGAGGATGATGCACGGGGAAATGGATGTCCGCATCAAAGTGGGTTCCCAGACCTTCGACTCCACTTTCTACATAATGGATATCAAACCATCATATTCTTGCTTGTTGGGACGTCCTTGGATACATGGGGCTGGGCTGTTACTTCCACCCTCCACCAAATGTTGAAGTACCCAGTAAGAGGAAAGATTGTCACTGTGCGTGGTGAAGAGGAGTACATGATCAGTCACTTGAACTCCTTTAGGTATGTAGAGATGGATGGCGAGTTCATCGAGACTCCTTGCCAGAATTTTGAAGAGGTACCTCAGATTTCGGCTACAGCAGAAACTATTGACGGTCCTCCGAAAGTCACCGAGTCTCCTTTGAAGATGGCTTCTCTCAAAGATGCGCGAGCAGTAGTTGAAGAAGGTGGGTCTACCATTTGGGGTCAGCTCCCGGTTATTCATTACAAGTCTAACAAATCTGGTTTGGGCTTTACTACAGGAGCTCAAAGGGAAGTTTGTCGTGCTCGGGCCGGAGGACCTCCCCTAAGCATCAGCAATCATGGGGTCAATGCACTTGAAGACAATGATGGTGATTCCGACATTGACAGCTGGATCTTCTCGACTACCAATGGTAGACTCAGTAACTGGATCGCCAAGGATTTTGTGCCGATTACTTTTGTTCAGGAGTAATTATCTTTTTGATTTTCTCGGATATGTAATTTAAAAACAATATAAACTCTATAACCGTGTGTCTTACCCGGGGCACAATGGTTCTATTTGTGAGGGTTATCATGTTTCATTTTCATATGACATCAATAAAGCATTGGACGTTTGCATACAAATTTTGTGCTCTTTGTCTTTCTTTTCTTTTATTCTGTCTATACAGCTATGCTCTTACACACACTCACGTATCCAAATGCAGATCCATATCCACTCTGGATCCCATTGATAACAGATCTGCTACTAATCATTATGACTTTGAAAATCCGATCAACCAAGCCGAGGACGAAGGTGAGGAAGATTGTGAGGTACCCTAAGAACTTGCTAGACTATTATAGCAGGAGGAAAGGGCCATACAGCCTCATGAAGAGCCGATTGAGATAGTGAACTTGGGTACCGAGGAAGACAGAAAAGAGGTTAAGATAGGTTCAAATATGGAGCCTAATGTCAAACAGCGGTTGGTACAGATGTTGCATGAATATGTTGAAATCTTCGCCTAGTCATATGAAGACATGCCGGGACTAGACATGAATATAGTGGTTCATCGTCTGCCAACTAAAGAAGACTACCCTCTGGTAAAGCAAAAGTTCAGTCGTATGCGCCCCGAAATGTCAGAGAAGATTAAAGCCGAGGTTATGAAGCAGTTCAACACAGGGTTCTTAGCTGTCACCTCCTATCCGCAGTGGGTTGCTAATGTGGTTCCAGTACCTAAGAAAGATGGTAAAGTACGAATGTGTGTAGATTACAGAGACCTGAACAGGGCAAGCCACAAGGATGACTTCCCGCTTCCTCATATCGATGTTCTGGTTGACAACACCGCATAATACAAAGTCTTTTCCTTCATGGACGACTTCTCTGGCTACAATCAGATCAAGATGGCACCTGGAGACATGGAGAAGACAACCTTTGTTACAGTGGGGCACTTTCTACTACAAGGTGATGCTGTTTGGGCTGAAGAATGCTGGGGCAACTTATCAGCGAGATATGGTAGCTCTGTTCCATGACATGATTCACCATGAGATATAGGTTTACGTCGATGATAGTATAGCCAGGTCTCAAACTGAAGAAGAACATCTTGATCATCTACAAAAGCTGTTTGATAGGTTGAAGACAAACAAGCTGAGGTTAAATCCGAACAAGTGCACCTTCGGGGTAAGGTCTGGTAAGCTTTTGGGATTCATCGTCAGTGGCAAAGGTATTCAGGTAGACCCTGCAAAGGTGAAGGCTATACAAGAGATATCGGCTCCCCATACAGAGAAGGAAGTTAGAGGTTTCTTGGGACGCCTAAATTACATTACCCGATTCATTTCACATCTGACTGCTACTTGTGAGCCAATCTTTAAGCTTCTAAAGAAAGATTAAGTGGTAAAGTGGAATGACGAATGCCAAGTAGCCTTTGACAGAATCAAACAATATCTCCAAGAGCCTCCTATTCTGATGCCTCTGACTGAAGGTATACCTTTGATAATGTACTTAACAGTGCTAGATAATTCAATGGGGTGTGTGCTGGGGCAGAATGACGAGTTTGGTCGAAAAGAGCACGCAATATACTACCTTAGCAAAAAGTTTACCAACTGTGAAACATGATACTCACTGCTCGAGAAAACTTGCTGCGTTTTGGCATAGGCTTCTCGTCGACTAAGACAATATATGTTGACCCACACTACTTTGTTGATATCTAAGATGGATCCGATCATGTACATTTTCGAGAAGCCCGCTCTCTCCGGAAGGATAGCAAGGTGGCAAATGATCTTAACCGAATACGACATCCAATACACAACCCAAAAAGCAATCAAGGGAAGTGTGTTAGCAGATCATTTGGCACATTAGGCTGTGGACGACTACCAGTCCATGAATTTCGAGTTCCCGGATGAGAATATCATGTTGGTAACCGACTGTGAAGAACCTGGACCGAATGAAGGACCTGAGGAAGGATCCCTATGGTCTATGTATTTTGATGGAGCCTCAAACGCACTGGGTAATGGTATTGGCGCCATAATCATATCTCCCGAGGGCTGTCATACTCTGCTCACTGCCCGATTATGTTTCAACTGTACCAACAACATGGTGGAGTATGAAGCATGTATCATGGGTCTTAGAGCTGCTATTGACCTAAGGATCAAGTTCTTGAGTGTATTCGGGGATTCCGCTTTGGTGATAAGTCAGATCAAAGGCGAGTGGGATACAAAGCACCCGAACCTTATTCCTTACAAAGAGTATGTACTGACACTATTGCTGCATTTTGAAGAGATAACCATTGAACATTTCCCACGAGAAGAGAATCAGTTAGCGGAAGCGCTAGCTACTATGTCGTCAATGTTCAAGGCCAGGTGGGACAATGAAGCTCCCCAAATCACTATTGAGAGGTTGTATGAACTGGCATACTGCTGTGAGATTGATACTGAGGTAGCCGACAAACTTTGGTTTCATGAGGTGAAAAGGTATCTCGAGGCTCAAGAATACCCCGAGGGGGCATCTGTCAATGACAAGAAATTTCTGAGAAGGTTTGCTGAAAAGTTCTTCCTCAGCAATGGAATCCTCTATAAGCGCAACCATGACTCTACCTTACTGCGGTGTGTAGACAAGAGCAAGGCAGAGACGATCATGGAAGACCTACACGAAGGTACCTTTGGCACTCGTTCCAGTGGACATACCATGGAAAAGAAAATCCTACGGGCAGGATATTATTGGTCCACTATGGAAGCCGACTGTTATCAGCATTCTCGAACCTGTCATAAGTGCCAAATCTACGCTGATAAGGTGCATGTACTTCCAGTTCCTTTGAATGTTTTGACGGATCCCTGGCCTTTTGCAATGTGGGGAATTGACATACTACCGCATCCAATGGGCATCACTTCATCCTAGTGGCCATTGATTACTTTACAAAGTGGGTTGAGGCTGTCTCCTTTTTTACGGTTACTAAGAACGTGGTGGCACGATTCATCAAGCATAACCTGGTGTGTCGTTATGGTATCCCTGAGAGAATCATCACAGACAACGGTACCAACCTCAATAACTCAATGATCATTGAACTCTGTAAGCAGTTCAAGATTCAGCATCACAACTCTTCGCCTTACCGGTCGAAGATGAATGGGGCTGTTGAAGCTGCTAACAAGAATATCAAAAAGATCATACATAAGATGACAATGACATACAAAGACTGGCACGAGATGTTACTGTTTGCTCTTCACGGGTACCGTACTTCAGCACGTACGTCGACAGGGGCAACACCCTATTCTCTGGTATATGGTATGGAGGTTATCCTACCTATAGAGGTCCAGATCCCTTCTCTATGGATTATGAAGGATGCAGGTTTGAGCGAAGATGATTGAATCCAGACTCGACTTGATCAATTGAACTTAATCGACGAGAAAAGACTTACTGTTGTCTGCCATGGTCAAATGTATCAGAAACGGATGATCAAGGCCTTCAACAAGAAAGTCAGACAACAAGCGTATCAAGTAGGGGATCTGGTAATCAAGCGCATCATACTGCCGCAAGGTGATCCCATGGGAAAATAGACTCCCACCTATGAGGACCATTTGTAGTCAAGAACATATTTTCCGGTGGAGCCATGATTCTGACCACTATGGATGGTGACGACCTTCCACACACTATTAATACAGACATAGTGAAAAAATACTACGAATAATAAAGACCCGCTAGGTTGACATACCTAGGCAAAAATAAGGGCATCCCGGTGAACCAAAAGGGTTCGGGCAAAAATTAGGGATAAAAATGAAAAATATGTACACCCGGCAAGTCGAAAACCTGAAAAGACGGCTTGGGCAAAAAAGGGTATCTCGGTGGACTGAAAACCCGAAAGGGAGGTCCAGGCAAAAGTTCGGGATTAAAGCGTATCACCATGTCCCATTGGATCACCTTGCGAGCAGACTTTAGTAATCAACTATTAAGCTCAAACGGTACCGACCAATCCAGTCAGCTTCAGACAAGCAGCAAAGTGATGAGATGCTCGAAGACATAGAGGCAATAGAAGAATTGAAACCCAATGGGATCACTACACATTGCTGTTTTCTTTTTGTACACAATTTCTGTAATAATTTCCATTTTTACGGCGGCGTTCTCTTACTAGAGCGTCAGCCTCCTTGTAAAAAAATGCCTATTATAGGCAAATTTCAAATCAATACAAAGCGTCTTTTAAGTACAAAATTGTGTGTGTTTGTTTTTCCTTTTTCTGTTTTGTTTTGCAAAAACGTCGAATGTTTTATTCTTGATATATGCATTTGAATATGATTACTGTTCACGAATATCTGCATATAAAATAGAAAGACAGTTACTAAGAGCTCAAAGAAACTGGTGCAAAACCTAAATGCCGACAGTTACCACGTCTGTCATGGTACAAGGGACAAAGACAGTTGGAAGCGAAGTCACTATCACATACAAGCCAGTGATATCTATATTACCCACAGAGCCGAGACAACCAAGGTCCGACCTCCGTGTCCCCAAGAAGGGATTCCTTCACCAACAGGCTCCTTCAGAAAGCCAATATATGTATTCCCTAGCCGAGCGGTATAATCATAAACAGTTTATAGAGTTTTTCTCCCGAGCAGATTTTATTTCTCTGATGGCAGAAGCTCAATCTCCAACATAGCTCATCTCTCCAGCAATGGAAGTTCATCCCCAGCTGAGTTTATTTCCCCAAATCAGCAGATCTCCCAGCAGAGTATCTCCCTTCCCCATGGAGTCATTCCCCTACAGGATTATTCTCAGACAAAGTCTCTCCCGACAGAATATTCTCAAGAATAATGGATGTAAATCTCCAGCTAATCATCTTCATTCACTATCCCCAGCGGAAATGAAGAACTCAACTCCTTATACTCTCCAACAACAGTCCAGGATTTATTCTCCCCAGCCCGAGAATATCACAATGGCATTACATATCCATACATCATGGCATGTGCATACATATTATACAGCACAATCTCATTTATTTTAGGAACATCATTACTCAATGCATTTCATGCATCATGACATTGCATACGACTAACTCTTTACCTTTCAGGGAAGGATGCAATCATGTTCTCACGAGTTCTCTCTGGATCAGTCAAACCGACACTAAGGTTTCTATTCTAGTTGAAGATGTTTTAAGACTTTCGTCTGGGTCAGCCGAATTGCCGCTAAGATTTCCCTGATTTCTATGTTAGTCAAAGTTAATCTGAGACCTCTCCAGGGATCAGTCAAATCGATACTAAGATTTCTCTCCTAGTTGAATTTCTCACAAGTTTTCTCCGGTTCAGTCAAACCGACACTAAGGTTTCTATTCTAGTTGAAGATGTTTTAAGACTTTCGTCTGGTTCAGCCGAATCACCGCTAAGATTCCCCTCATTTCTATGCCAGTCAAAGTTAATCCGAGACCTCTCTCGGGATCAGTCAAATCGATACTAAGATTTCTCTCCTAGTTGAAGTTCTCACAAGTTTTCTCTGGTTCAGTCAAACCGACACTAAGGTTTCTATTCTAGTTGAAGACGTTTTAAGACTTTCGTCTGGGTCAGTCGAATCGCCTCTAAGATTCCCCTGATTTATATGCCAGTCAAAGTTAATCCGAGACCTCTCCCGGGATCAGCCAAATCGATACTAAGATTTCTCTCCTAGTTGAAGTTCTCACAAGTTTTCTCTGGTTCAGTAAAACTGACACTAATGTTTCTATTCTAGTCGAAGGCGTTTTAAGACTTTCGTCTGGGTCAGCCGAATCGCCGCTAAGATTCCCCTGATTTCTATGCCAGTCAAAGTTAATCCGAGACCTCTCCTGGGATCAGTCAAATCGACACTAACATTTCTCTCCCAGTTGAAGTTCTCACAAGTTTCCCCTGGTTCAGTAAAATCGATACTAAGATTTCTATTCCAGTTCAAGCTATGAAGCCCGGAAATCGATCGGATAGTATCTTGATTTCACCAAAATACTATGAAGCCTGGAATCGACCAGATAGTGGTATATCTTAAATTCAAGCTATGAAGCCCGGAAATCGATTGGAAAACAGCTTAATCCCCAGCAAGTTACTATGAAGCCTGGAAATCGACCGAATAACAGTACAAGATACTATGAAGCCTGAAATCGACCAAATAGTGGTATAAGATACTGTGAAGACTGGAGCACGACCAGATAGCGGCAAAATAAACTGTGAAACTTGGGACACGACCAGATAACAGTATAAGGTACCTCGAAGCTTGGAATTCGACCAAATAGCAGTTTACTCGGCCAATTACTATGAAGCCCGGAAATTGTCCGGATACTAGTATACCTCAAGTTCAAGTTGAAACCCGGATGCGACCAGATAACTACTTAATTCCTTCTGAAGCCTGGAGCATGACCAGATAACCGTTTTTGAGATTGCAAAGCCTGGAGCACGACCAGATAGCAAGTTTAATCTCATCTCCCTAGTAAGTCACTGTAAAACTTGGAGCACGACCAGATAGCAGTCAGTCTTATTATCCTCATCAAATCACTATAAAGCATGGAGCACGACCAGATAACAATTCACTTTCACCTCCTCGACTAAGAGATGATTATCCAGTAGAGTAACGGACAACTGAAGTTCCTAAAATTCTATTTCTCCCAAGATAGAGACCAACATTCCTCAGCAGATTCCTCCTCAACGACAGGAACAAGAACTCTCATCGAAGGAATATCTCACAAAATCAACATTATTCTGGATGGCATCTTTAAGCCCATCTCTGACGCTTCGCCGTCACCTCTGCTGGATGGCATCTTTAAGCCTATCTCCGACGATTCTCCATCATATTTTCCAAATTCCATCTGTAAGCCCATTCTTGATACTACCTGTACAATCCCGCACAATTTCAGACGAGTGCAAATTTCTGGGCACTCTAGTGTTCAATCATCTTCCACCTTCAGATTATGAAAGGAAGACAACCAATCTACATCATCAGGTTTAAGAAGATTGAACAGGGGCAGCTGTTGTACCCCAAAATTTTCTCTCTCATTTTATTCAACACATGCCCATTGAGGTCCTCAAGTTGCTCAAGGATGCCGAAGGGTTGACTAGACAAACTCTCTCCTAAGGCAGTGTACCCCAAATTAGGGTTTTCATTTTCATCAGGGTGTGGGAGCTCCAAAGGTCCCTGTTGTACCCCAAAATTTTCCCTCCCATATTTCTCAACACATGGCAAGTGAGGTCCCCAAATTGCTCAAGGAAGTTCAAGAATTGACCAGACAAACTCTCTCCTAAGGAAGCATACCTCAAATTAGGGTTTCCATCTTCATCAAGATGTGTGAACCACAAAGGACTCAAATGCTCACCATTGTCCTAATATGTTCTCAAGATCATCCATGTCAATTTTCAAGCCTTGCAGAAAAAGTTTGCTCAGTCAATTGCTCAAATGCCTGAAAATCAATTGTACTAGGTCAAAAGTCAACTGGGGCCCACATACAGTCAAACTTCAAGATTTTTGGTCAACATCCTCACTTTGAAGTATTATCCATCATTTGATCAAGGGTTGTTCATGATTCCTCAATGATTTTTCATAATTCATCAAAACCCAAAAGTTGCTAAATTAGGGTTTTATAGGAAAAGTCAACTCAACTTTGACCAAGCATAACTTTCTCATACTTTATCAGAAATTACCCATCCAAAGCTCATTTTGAAGAGGATGAAATTCCCTACAATTCATCTTCAGCTCCCAAGTCAAGAATATTCACTCACAAAAAGATATGAATTTTGACATTATAGGTCCTTTTGAAAAGTCAACAAAAACACCTTTTGGGTCAAAGCTTCATACACGAACATGGAAGACTCAATTGAGATGAGACCAAATGGGTATTTATAGGACATTCTAAGCTTTCTAAAAAGTCCAAGAACACCTTTATAGGGTCAAAATTGAGAGAGTTATGCATTGGCCAAGTTGACCATTTTTGCAAAATTGCCAAAAGTCAAATGTGCTCAAATTTGCATTTTTTGCTAAATGGGCCCAACTTTTTATGCTTGCACCTCAATTATAATGTGGTCCACGTCTCAAATGTTCACTCACCCATTATGTGCTTCATTTTTCAATTTATTTTGATTTTTCATTAATTAAAAAGTGAATTAAATCAAATAAATGATGAAAATTAACAAAGATATGATTTAATTTGTTTTTTTGACAGATTGGCAATCAAGATATGCTGAGTTAACAAGATCAAATCGAATTAAGGTCAATTGGTACAAGAAAGGCATGGTTTGGCTCAAAATAGCAACATATCATATAGCTTGCAAATCAAATCAAATCTTGGATAAATGTAAAGATTTAGTCCAAGTTTGTTAACCTAATTCACTCTAGGTTATATAATGAACAATTCCAGATCAAAAAACAAGGGTTGGAGGTCGTGAGAGGCATAGAACAAAACTAAAAAAAAGTTGGCAAAATTGTGATCCGGTTTTCAGGTTAGGGGACCTTTCAGAGCAATTCAAGGCCAACCATCACATCCTGGGCGTGCACTGAAGCCATCTCAACCATTTGCAAGGTCTGAAGCGCTCAGAATTCGTCTCTACACCTCACGCGGTTTGCAAGATTTTTCAAATTTGATTATTACAATTTACGCATCATTAGCACCTTTAATTGTCATATTTGTGATTATTATCATGTTTGCAAGCTAACAGGATGGTTTAATTGCAATCTTGAAGCTTAAACACGCACCTGCCATTGTTAGGGTTTTTATGTTATTGTTTAGGGTTTCTTAATGCAGGAAAAATTGGGCCTTGAATCAGGTACCATGATGCTCGTGAGGATGAGACGAGTTGATTGGTACCATTACATTCCATTTATCTTGCTTGTATGTAATCTTTGAATGGAACAGGGTTATAGTTACGAACAAATGTCTGTAGGTAAAAGTATTTTACCTAAAACGATGGGATCCATGAAGAAGACGATGGCGTGGCAGCACGTGACCGGCCCGTTTGAACTTTCACGCGTTTTTGGGGCGTGGCACTTTGTTTGAATTATATTTCATTTATTTCATTATAATAACAAGTTAACAACGCATCTCAGTTGGCAACACATCATTGGTAGGGAGTACGAGGACCTGGGTTCGATCCCAGGTCACAACAAAATGGATTTTCTTGTTTTACCTTTGCAGATCCAATGCAATACCCCCTCACGCGCCTTCCATACACCCTCAACACCTGGCCACTGGATGCCCAGCTAATCAGATCCAACATGCCAGCAATGAAGGTCGATGATGCACATGCAAGGTCAATGATGCGCCATATTCAAAGGTTGACCAGGCCTGAAGGCTTAATGGGCCAAGGAATTTAGATTTACACCCCCATCTCCAGCCAACAACACATGCCCAATTCCCAACTTCTTTTTATTTTTATTTTATCTTTTAATTTGTTTAATTATTTTATTTTTTAAAATCAGTTTTAATTAAATCATAAAAAATCAAAAGGTCATAAAAAATTAGATTTAGTTGTTTTCTTATTAAATTTAATTTTGTTAATTAATTAGATTAATATTTAAATTAGGGTAACTTTAATTTGTTTTTCACAATTAAAATTAAATTAGAAAATTAGGTTAACTCTTGATTTAATTTTTCCTTTTTTTTCTTCTCAAATAAAACAAAAATACAAAAATAGGTTGTTTAGAATTAATTAATTTATTTTCAAAAATTAATATAAATTAGGATTGAGGATTTTCTTTTAATTTAATTGTCCATTATTTTATCAAATAACAAAACATGACAAAAAAACATTTTTTCTTTAATCATTCGCAAGTAGGATTAGTTAAAGGGTCAAAACCCTAATCGCCTCGCATTTAGCTTACCGCGCGCATTTAATTATTTTGTTATTTTTGTAACAGTTTTGAGGATGTAATAGTTTTAACTAGGGTTTTTACTTATCGCTTTTCCCCGATTTTTGGATATGTAATTAATCCCCCTCCCCGAAGCCTTGTAATAGTTAGGTTTTATATTTTCGCACTTTTAAATTTCTGCAATTATTAACTGTTAGATGAATGCTAATAGGATTGTATGGCAAGAATGCATGACAAAATTAAAATGGTTAGAAAACCCTAATTTGCAAAGATAATAAACTGAAAATAAATCACTCGCACATATTCACTCTTAGGGTATACTCTCACTTCGGTTGCCTTCGGTAAACGATCATTAAGCATAGGGTGTCTTAGTGGTGGCCCTCCCGTCTAAAAAGATCTAATGTCCAATTCGAATGTTGCCTTGGAAATATTGCCTCGAAAAGATCTTAAGACTCTAGGGTTACTACTAAGGTGTCCTAATATTGCTTTAGTGACCGTACGTCCCTTTTGAATTGACCCTTACAAACTCCAACGACGGTGCTACCTATTTCTCAATAGTAGGATAGCGCTGTCTAAAGGAAACAAGAATAGAAACGATCTTTTTTCGAGTAGGTAGATGCTAGTAGGTACTTGCTCAAATCAAAACTTTTCACACTTACACTTTTCAAACAAATGTTCAAAACAACTTCATCACACCCTTGAGGACTGATACAAGGGTTATCACGAAGTAAAACATTTTTCAAAAACAAGCACACAAACACAAGCAATTTAAAAATGAGCAAGTACCTAAGAGCCCATGGAAAACCATGGATAGAAAGGGTGCTAACACCTTCCCTTTCTATAATCTACCCCCCGTACTCAAAATATTCTCGAAAAAAGGTTTTTTCTGTTCTTTTTCCTTTTCCTGATTGGATAAAATAAAAGTCGGTGGAGACTCTTGCTTACCGCGACATTTTGCGAATAAAAAACGCAAAACGCAAACCAATATTAAACAGTCGGTTCTGCCACCGTATCACAGAACTGGCAACTCTGCTGGGGAATTATAAGTGGGGTATACCTTAGGATCTAGGTCATTAAAATTGCTTCTCTTGATTGCTTTGTTTGCTTTATTTTTGAGGGTTTTATTTAGGGTTACTATAGATCCTATACCCGGATCTGGGGGCACTCATTAGGTAAGTAGAAATAGACTGTGAGGGAACTGTACAGCATAGAACGATACGATTGAAGCAGTAGCTACATTGGTGTGGCACTTTGGTTGGCACCGGTATCCTGTGTGGTGAAACAAGGAGAATACAGGGCCGCTGTGTGGTGTCGTGGAGCACTAACAAACCTTAGAACCTTAGTTGAAAAACTTGGCCATTAGAAAGTAGCGAGATAGCCGGCCTCAGTGTAAAGCTGAGAACTGGTTGATACTCGATGCTACACTCATTGAGATCATACTTTCGGAATATTTCGGCCGCAAGAAAAGATTGCGTGAGCTGAAACCATGACCGATAAAGGATGGTCAGTGATATTGAGATCCTCTAGAACCCAGTTACTTTTATAGGACAGGTTCGAAACCAACTTAACTTCAAGAGGGTATTACCTTTGACTTCATGCAAGCCTTAAACCTAAGGGCTTTGTATGATTTGACTGTGTTTGCAATACTTGTGTTTGTTATACCTGTGGTTTATCATGACATCATGCATCATAACATGGCATTCATGCTTCATTACACTAACCATTTCAAAGACCAAGGGAATTTATCTTTGTTCTGTTTTGTAGATCATGGCTTCTGTGCATAGAAATACTATCTGAATCTGCTTTGTGAAGATACCTTCCAAACTCAAAGAGCTAGTATCAAGAATTTCTGAAACTTCTACTTTCATTAAGAGACACGGTCAACTTCTCAACCTGGTTACTTCAAACTTTGATGAGCAGATGATGAGCGTACTTTTTCAGTTCTTCGATCCCAAGCATCACTGCTTCACCTTTCCAGATTATCAGTTGGTACCCACCTTGGAAGAATTCTCTCAGCTATTGGGCATACCCATTCTTGAACAGGTACCCTTCACAGGTATAGAAGAAGTTCCTAAGCCTGAAGTCATTTCCTCAGCTTTGCATTTGAAACGGGCCGACATGGTATCCAATTGGGAAACTCGAAGCGGAGTTGAGGGTTTTCTAGCCAAATTTCTGATAGACAAAGCTCAACTATTTTGGGATGATTTATATTTTCAGGCTTTTGAGGAGGTCTTGGCTCTTCTTATCTATGATTTAGTTCTCTTCCCTAATCCGGACTCCTTCGTAGATGTGAACTCTATCAAGATTTTCCTTTCTCGCAACCCTGTGCCTACTTTGCTTGGAGATATTTTGCACACTCTCCATACTCGTACCATGAAGAGAAGAGGGACACTTATGTGCTGCATGTCGTTGCTGTCGAGGTGGTTTATTTCTCACCTCCCTAAGTATGTACCAAAGAACGAAGAAGGTTTGGGTTGGTCGCAAAGAATAATGTCACTCGCTCATACGGATATTCTTTGGTGTTCCCGAGCTATGGAAGACATTGCTATTATTGACCGCTGTGGGGAGTACCCTAATGTCCCATTACTTGGTATCAGAGGGGGTATAACTTACAATCCTTGTCTAGATTTGCGAAAATTTGGTCATGCTCGAAGGGATGGTCCCCATGAGTTACTTATTGAGGGAATTGTATTCAACTATGAGGATGACGTTAATGAGTATCGCCGGAGGTTCATATGAGCTTGGGGCATGGTAAACAGATCTAACACCAAGGATTTGGGACCAAAGACTTCCATTCCTATGGAACCTTACCTCCAATGGGTATGAGCTCATTCCCAGAAGCTTATGATGCCTTATCTGGCCGTATTACCAGTGATTGTGGAGCCCACTACTGAAGAAGGCATTCCTTACATGGTTCTCTATCCTTACATGCCCACTGATCTTGGGGAGTTACAGAGGTCTTGGATTCAACTGAAGAATGAGCGGAATACTTACAGGGAACAGTTTCATGATCAAGAGAGGAAGGTTTTAAAGCTCACCAGGCAGCTCTAGGAAGAAAGAGTGCTCAATGATTATATCAGCACAAAGAGAAAGCATCCATGGGACTTTTGATTTTTATTTTCTAGTTTTAGATTTGTTTTATTTACTTATTTGTAACGCCTTAAAGGCATTTTGAACCTTCAAATTTAAGCTAATAAAGTTTTTGTTTATTTTGGTTTGCAAATTTAAATTTCCTGAAGTCTTTGGAATCATTACATGCGCATCCCATTATCATACACATCATTACAGGTACCACTACAAGTTTCTCATCTTCTTCGTTGTTTATTTCAGCAGAAATGTCTTCCGATCAATGCATTAAGGATCTTCAGGCATAGAATGCCCAGTTCCAACAAATGTTCATCAGTCTGGCAAAAGGGCAAGAGGATCGTAAAGCCCTCATTCTGAAAGAGAAGAAGAAGAAGAAGAAGAAGGATGTCGGTATTCTGAATTTGGGCAGAAGGTTTGGAGAGCGGTTGAAGCGAAAAACTGATCTGACCTCTTCATCCAAGGAAGGGGAGAATCAAGAAGGGGAAAAGGACCCTAGTCCTGCAGTCTCTGACAATGATACTGATTATAACAATGAGAAATATCCTCCTGCTGAGGATAGATACAAACAGTTAGAGGGTCGTCTGAGTGCCATGGAAGTTCAGAGAATACCTGGGTTGGATTTTGAAGAATTGGGTCTGGTATCGGGAGTGGTCATCCTGCAAAAGTTCAAAGCTCTGGTTTTTGCCAAGTATGATGGGGTGTCCTGCCCAAAACTCCATCTCCGCTTGATAGAAATTTGTGGGTGCACTTCTTTCAAGATAGTCTGTTGGGGACTCATCTTGAATGAAGCCAGTGTCCAAAATTGGGAAGATCTTGCTGCTTCTTTCTACAAGTAGTATCAGTATAATGCCGACCTTTCTCCCACTCGTACTCAACTCCAGAGTATGTCCCTGGGTGCAGGTGAAGGTTTTAAATATTATGCTAAAAAATGGAGAGACTTGGCTGGGAGAGTTCAACCCCCTTTGTCTGATAGGGAGTTGGTTGATATGTTTCTAGGAACGCTATCAAGTCCATTTTTCAATCACTTAATCGGCAGCTCATCATCTGGTTTCACCGAGCTGATTTTAACTGGAGAAAGAGTAGAAGCTGGAATTCGGAGTGGTAAAATACAGAAGGATGCCTCCTCGAGTTCAGCAAAGAAGCCTTTCGCTGGTAAGAAGGAAGCCAGTGCGGTCTATAGCCCGAGGGGCCAAAGCAGATCTGAACACCGTCAAATGGTAAATGCTGAAGTGATACCAAGACCTGTAGTTACTCCACAACGCAACAATCAACAAAGGGTGGAAAGACCATAACGACAATTTACCCGCATCAACATGACTTTGGCTGAAGTTCTACCTCATTTATTAAAATCCAACTTGGCAACCTTGAAAGAGGCTCCCAAGAATCCAAACACTACCTCTCCCAGATAGAATCCCAACGCGTGGTGCGCCTACCATTCCGAGAGTCCTGGCCACGATACAAATGATTGCTGGGCTATGAGAAACAAAGTACAAGACTTGCTTGAAGCCAAGGAGATAAAGTTAGATGCTCCAGAAAAGCCGAATGTTATAACTACTCCCATGCCCAAACATGGCCGTGGAGTTAATGCTGTTGACACTGATTTATTTGTGACTTCTGTTGAATAAATTTCTACTCCTCTTATGACTATTAAGAAGAATTTGCTGTTGGAAGGTTTATTTCCGGGTTGTGGTGAAGGTTGCCACATGTGTTCGATTCTACCTTCTGGTTTCCGTTTGTTGAAGTCAGGTGTTCAGCGCCTGATGGATAATTAAGAGATTTTGTTCGAGAACACCGTGATCCCTGTTGTTCCCATTGAAGACGTCGCTATTATAACCATTTCCGCCAATCCTTCCAAGGTTTCCTCGAGAAGACCTGTTAGGATTACACATGTTCAAAGAATTGCTCCGCTGATAATCACTGTTCTCGGTCCCATCCCGTACACCTCAGACAAGGCTGTCCCATGGCATTATGGTGCTGATGTGTACTATCATGGCATTAAGCAAGATCTGGAGAATGAAGAAGCTGATATTGATGTCAGTAATATTGTCGGGACTAGTAAGGTTACCCGAAGTGGAAGGGTTTTCTCTCCTGAGATTGCTCCGAAGATCATCAAGCCTACTGTTATTCCAACTACTTCTCCAACCAGCACTCCTAACATTTATCCCGTTCCTACTCCAGTTGTTACCCCTGCTGCTGAGCCATATGGGACTCGGGGCAAGGAAATTATAGGTGAGCCTGCCCGGACGAAGGCACCTAAGAAAATCGTTGTGGAAGCCTCTAAACAAGAAATAAAGGAAATGCTGAAAATCATTAAGAAGAGCAACTACAATGTGGTCGAGCAGCTGGGGTAGACCCCATCAAAGATATCCATGTTGTCTCTGTTGTTGTATTCTGAAGCCCATGCAAAGGCTTTGATTGCATTTCTCAAGACTGCACATATGCTGCAGGAAACTTCAGCAGATCAGTTCAAAGATTGTGTGGCCAGCCTGACTGTTGACAATGGGCTGGGTTTTTCAGATGCGGATCTGACACCGAAAGGAAGGAAGCATAATGATGCTCTGCATGTCTCGATTGAGTGCAGGGGCACCACTATGGCTCATGTGCTGGTAGATACCGGGTCTTCACTAAATGTTTTGCTGAAGAAAGCGTTGGATCGTATGGATTGTAAGGGTTTGACTCTAAAGCCTAGTAACATTGTGGTAAGGGCTTTTGACGGATCGAAGCGAATGGTGCACAGGGAGGTGGACATCCTTGTCAAAGTGGGTTCTCAGACTTTTGGGTCCACCTTCTACGTAATGGATATCAGGCCGTCGTATTCTTGCTTGTTGGGTCGTCCTTGGATCCATGAGGCTGGGGCAGTTACTTCCACACTCCATCAAATGTTGAAGTATCCGGTGAAGGGAAAGATTGTCATAGTGCGAGGTGAAGAAGAATATATGGTGAGTCACCTCAATTCCTTCCGCTACATAGAGATGGACGGGGAATTCATAGAAACCCCTTGTCAGAATTTCGAAGAGGTCCCTCAGATCTTGGCGTCAACTGAAGTTACTACCGACAAACCTCCATTGAAGATGGCTTCTCTCAAGGACGCCAAGGTTGTGGTTGAAGAAGGGGCTCAAAGGGTTGTTAGGCGCGCTCGGGCTGGAAGACCTCCTCTACACATCACCAATCGGGGAATTAATGCAATTGAAGACAGTGAAGAGGATCCAGAAATCGACAACTGGATCTACCCAACAACCAACGGTGGACCGAATAACTGGATGTCTAGGGACTTCATACCTATTTCTTTTATTCCGCAGTAATTGACTCATTTGTTTTAAGATTTGTAATAAACAATTTGAAACTTTACGGCCCGGTGCCTTGCCCGAGGCACCTTGGCTTTGCTTGTGAGGGCTATTATTTGTCATTTCATATATCATTAATAAAGCATTGGACGTTTCTTGCATACAAATTTTGTGCTCCTTGTTTTTCTTTTCTGTCTCTCACTTTATCAAAAACAGTTATTCTCTTACACACACTCACGTATCATACTGCAGATCCATATCCACTCTGGATCCCATTGATAACAGCTCTGCTAATGCCAGTTATGACTTCAAAAATCCGATCAACCAAGCCGAGGACGAAGGTGAGGATGATTGTGAGGTGCCTGGAGAACTTACTAGACTATTACGGCAGGAAGAAAGGGCCATACAGCCTCATGAAGAGCCAGTTGAGTCAGTGAATTTGGGTACAGAGGAAGACAGGAAAAAGGTTAAAATAGGTGCAAATCTGGAGCCTAGTGTCAAACAACGGTTAATACAGATACTACACGACCATGTTGAGATCTTCGCCTGGTCCTATGAAGACATGCCTGGTTTGGACAATAATATTGTGGTACATCGCCTGCCAACTAAAGAAGACTTCCCTTCGGTAAAGCAGAAGGTCCGCCGTATGCACCCTGAAATGTCAGAAAATTAAGGCAGATGTTATGAAACAGTTCGACACAGGATTCTTAGCTGTCACTTCTTATCTGCAGTGGGTTGCCAACGTTGTTCCGGTACCTAAGAAGGACAGTAAGGTACGGATGTGTGTGGACTACAGAGATCTGAACAGGGCAAGCCCCAAGGATGACTTCCCGTTTCCTCACATTTATGTTCTAGTCGACAACACCGCACAACACAAAATATTCTCCTTCATGGATGGTTTCTCTGGCTACAACTAGATCAAGATGGCTCCTGAGGACATTTAGAAGACAACCTTCGTTACACAGTGGGGCACCTTCTGTTACAAGGTAATGCCTTTTAGGTTGAAGAATGCTAGGGCAACTTATCAGCGCGCCATGGTCGCTTTGTTCCATGATATGATTCACCATGAGATCGAGGTTTATATTGATGACATGATAGCCAGGTCCCAGACTGAGGAAGAGCATCTTGATCATCTCCGAAAACTGTTTGACAGGTTGAAGACGTAGAAGCTGAGGTTGAATCCGAACAAGTGTACCTTCGGGGTAAGGTCTGGTAAGCTTCTGGGTTTTTTTGTCAGTGACAAAGGTATTCAGGTGGACCCTGCAAAGGTAAAATCCATACAAGAGATGCCGGCTCCCTGCACAGAAAAAGAAGTTAGAGGTTTCTTGGGACGCCTAAATTACATCTCCAGGTTCATTTCACATCTGACTGCTACTTGCGAGCCAATCTTCAAGCTGTTGAAGAAAGATCAAGTGTTAAAATGGAATGATGAATGCCAGACTTCTTTTGAAAGAATCAAAGAATACCTTCAAGAACCACCAATTTTGATGCCTCCAGTTGAAGGAAGACCTTTGATATTATAACTGACAGTGCTAGACAGTTCAATGGGATGTGTGCTGGGCAGCATGACGAGTCTGGTCGAAAAGAGCATGCAATTTATTACTTTTGCAAAAAGTTTACCGATTGTGAGACCCGATACTCATTGCTCGAGAAAAATTGCTGCGCTTTGGCATGGGCTACTCGCCGACTGAGACAATATATGCTGACTCACACTACTTTGTTGATATCAAAGATGGATCCAATCAAATATATTTTCGAGAAGCCCGCCCTATCCAGAAGAATAGAAAGATGGCAAATGATCTTAACTGAGTACTACATCCAATACACAACCCAAAAAGCAATCAAGGGGAGTGTATTGGCGGATCATTTGGCGCATCAGGCCATGGACGACTACCAGTCCATGAATTTCGAGTTCCCAGATGAGAATATCATGTTGGTAACCGACTACAAAGAACCTGGACTGGATGAAGGACCCGAGGAGGGATCCCGATGGTCCATGTATTTTGATGGAGCCTCAAACGCACTGGGTAACAGCATTGGCGCTGTAATTATATCTCCCAAGAGCTGTCATACTCCATTCACCGCCCGATTATGTTTTAACTACACCAATAATATGGCGGAGTATGAAGCGTGTATCATGGGTCTTCGAGCTGCTATTGACCTGAGGATTAAGTTCTTGAGTGTATTTGGGGATTCTAATCTAGTAATAAGTCAGATCAAAGGCGAGTGGGATACGAAGCACCCGAATCTTATTCCTTACAAAGAGTATGTACTGACATTGCTCCCACACTTTGAGGAGATAACCTTTGAACATTTCCCACGAGAAGAGAACCAGTTGGCGGACGCGCTAGCTACCATGTCTTCTATGTTCAAAGTCAGGTGGGACAATGAAGCTCCCCAGATTACCATTGAGAGGTTGGATGAACTCGCACATTGCTGTGAGATCGACACCAAAGAAGTGGCAGACAAACCCTGGTTTCATGAAGTCAAAAGGTATCTCGAGGTTAAGGATTATCCCGAAGGGGCATCTGTCAACGATAAGAAGTTTCTGAGAAGGTTCGCTGCAAAGTTTTTTCTTAGCAATGGGATCCTCTATAAGCGTAACCATGATTCAACCTTACTGCGGTGTGTAGACAAGAGCGAAGCGGAAACGATCATGGCAGATCTACATGAAGGCACTTTCGAAACCCATTCCAGTGGACACACCATGGCTAAGAAGATCCTACGAGCAGGATACTACTGGTCCACTATGGAAGCCGATTGTTATCAACACTCTCGAACCTGTCACAAATGCCAAATTTATGCTGATAAGGTGCATGTGCCTCCAGTCCCTCTGAATGTCTTGACAGCTCCTTGGCCCTTTGCAATGTGGGGAATCGACATGATCAGTGAGATTATAAATACTGCGTCTAACAGGCATCGCTTCATCTCGGTAGCAATTGATTACTTCACAAAGTGGGTTGAGGCAGCTTCCTTTGCTACAGTAACCAAGAACGTCGTGGCACGTTTTATCCGACACAATCTTATCTGTCAATATGGTGTACTAGAGAGGATTATTACCGACAATGGTACAAATCTCAATAACATGATGATCACCGAGCTCTGGAAACAGTTAAAGATTCAGCATTATAACTCTTCTCCCTACCGATCGAAGATGAATGGGGCTGTTGAAGCAGCTAACAAGAACATCAAAAAAATTATGCAGAAGATGACGATGACATACAAAGACTGGCATGAGATGTTACCATTTTCTCTTCATGGGTACCATACCTCAACACGGACGTTGACAGGGGAAACACCCTACTATTTGGTGTATGGCATGGAGGCAGTCCTACCCATCGAAGTCCAGATACCCTCTCTCAGGATTATGAAGGATGCGAGTTTGAACGAAGACGACTGGATCCAAACCCGACTTGATCAGCTGAATCTAATCGATGAAAAGAGACTTACTGCTATCTGTCATGGTCAAACGTATCAAAAGCGAATGATCAAGGCTTTTAACAAGAAAGTCAGATGTCAAGAATATCAAGTCAGGGATCTAGTGATCAACGCATCATACTACCGCAAGGTGATCCCAGGGGAAAATGGACCCCCACATACGAAGGCCCATTTGTGGTTAAGAACATTTTATCGGGAGGAGCTATGATTCTAACCACCATGGATGGTGACGACCTTCCTCACCCCGTCAATGCAGACATAGTGAAAAGATACTACGCATAATCAAAGACCCGCTAGGTTGACTGGCCAAGGCAAAAATAAGGGCTTCCCGAGGAACCAAAAGGGTTCCGGCAAATGTAAGGGATGAAAATGAAGAAAACTATACACCCGACAAGTCGAAAACCTGAAAAGGCGACTTGGGCAAAAAAGGGTATCCCGGTGGACTGAAAACCCGAAACCGCGGTCCAGGAAGAAATTAGGGATCAAAGTGTAACACTATGTCTCATTGGATCATCTCGCAACCAGACTTCGGTATCAACTATCAAGCTCGGACAACACTAATCAATCTGATCAACCTTCGGCCAAGTAGCAAAGTGATGAGACTCTTGAAGATATAAATGCAATAGCAGAGTTGGAACCCAATGGGGTTGTTTCACATAGTTGTTTTATTTCTTTTACACAAATTATATAATTTCCATCTTTCGGCGGTGTTCTCTTACTAGGACGTCAACCTCTTTGTACAAAAATGCCTATTACGGGCCAATTGCAAAAATCAATACAACTCATTTTCACAAGAAATTTCAATTTGTTTTTCTTTTTCTGTTTTGTTTTGCAAGAAAGTCCAATGATTCATTTTTGATATATGCATTTGAAAATAATGGCTGCTCATAAATATTTACACAAGAAACAAAAGACGATTACTCGTAATGCCAAGAACAGGGAAAACAAGAAGTGCCCAAACCTTACAATTACTCTGTCCATCAGGTACCGGGATAGAGCCAGCTTGAGAACATGAGTAGTGGTACATATACTCCCCACAGAGTAAAAGGTATCCAAAGACAGTGATGTTAGCTTTCTCGAACAGGACATAACTCTCCCCAACTGAGGTTCATAATCGCGAGTGAGTCAGTAAATTTTTCCCCAAGAGGAGTTTATTTCTCTCACAAGCAGAAATCCAATCTCCAATAGAATTCATTATCACCAGCAACAGAAATTCATCCCCAACTGAGTTTATTTCTCCAAATCAGCAGATTTATCAACAAAGTATCTCCTCTCCAACAGAGTTATTCCCCGCATAGTAATCCTCAGACAGGGTCTCTTCTGGCAGAATATTCACCAGTCGAATGGATGTGAATCCCCAGCTAGTTATCTTTGTTCACCATCCCCAACAGAAGTAGAGGAGCTATGTTTTTTTATAGCAGTCAAGAATACCATTTCTCATACTCTCCAAACAGCAGCCAGGGATTTATTTTCCCGGACTCAGATTATTACGTCAGCATTTCATGTCCATACATCATGACGTGTGCATACATTACATATAACATAATCTCATTTATTTTGAAAACCTCATCACAATGCATCTCATGCATCACGCATAACTAACCCTGTATTTCTTTCAGGAAAGACAGTTATTATCGAAAATTTCCAGCAGGTCCATGATCAACACTCAAAGCTAAAAAGAGTAATCATCGATAACCTCATGCAGGTTCCTTCTAAAGTTTTACACGAACTTATCACAAAGTAACCCTACGACCCAGGTTCCTTCTCACAACCCTACTGTGATACGTTGGGAGAACTGACTTGAGGTTTTGCGTTTGTGTTCGCAAATGTTTCGGTTTAGCAAGAGTCACCACCGACTTTTTATTTTATCCTAAGGAAAGGTCAAAAAGCACAGGAAAGACCTTTGAGATGTTTTCTTGGGTTCGGGAAGTAGATTATAGAAAGGGAAGGTATTAGCACCCTTTCTATTCATGGTTATCCATGGGCTCTTAGTTACTTATTTAGATCACTTGCTTTGCTTTTCAAATGTTTGAAATGGTGCTCTTCAATTGTTTGAAATGGTGCTTTGTGTGTGGTTTTGAAAGATGTTTTGAAAAGAGGCCATCGTTATGGCAACCTTTGTAATGATTCTTGTTTGAATGTATACAAAGGTATTTTTGTATTTTGAAAAGTTTTCAATGTTTGAAAATAGGGTTTTAAATTTGTGTTGTGAAGTGTGTTTGAAAATAGCAAGGATGTTTTTGCAAGCTTTTGATCAAGTAACTAAGAGTTATCTACCCTATTTTACTCAAAGATATTTCTTATGTTTTTAACCCTTTTAACAGTGTTGCTTCATCATTGTATTTGGTGAACAACCTTGTGTTAGGATGTTAAACGGGACAGGCGCGGATCATCGTATAGACCACGATAGCAATGGTGTCAAGTATTTTTGGCAATTTTCTTGAGGGACATGATCACTTTTTTTAGGCAACTCAGATAGCGTCATCGAGGGACTATGATCTTTTGCTTTATTTTTGTTTTGCCAAAGTACTCAACATGCATATCATGGCCCATTTTTGAAGGCAACAAGTGGATTGTAACCCTAGGGGTGCAAGTGTGCATTGTGTTTGTTCTTTTCATGCATTTTTGTCTTTGATTAGGTCAAACTAATTGTTGGTTTTGATTTGGCATACAAACCCTAATTCTCTAAGCATGGCATAATTTAAAGCATTTAAGTGCGTAAAAATAAATCTAAGCTATTACAACTTTGATATAGGGAGGGGGTATAATTTTTGAATAGGGGGTATTTGACAAGCAATATAAACCCTACTTACTATTACATCCAAATTGAATATCAAATGCAATCATAATTTAAATGTACAATATTTAAATAAAATGAACAAATATTTAAATAAAAATGTATTATGCAAAAAAGTTTTTT
Organism: Vicia faba; assembly: GCA_948472305.1. Lineage (NCBI taxonomy): Eukaryota > Viridiplantae > Streptophyta > Magnoliopsida > Fabales > Fabaceae > Vicia > Vicia faba. The sequence continues at coordinate 1,609,965,484 of OX451738.1, read as the reverse complement.
ATGTATGTAAAGTATTTTCAATGGAAGGAAATGTAAAGAATTAAAATAAAAAAATTAATTTTATTTATTTTTAGGGTAAACCCTAATTCTCTTTAAAGGAAATAAAATTGTATTATTTATATACAAAATATATTAATATGTACAAAAAATAAAAATATATTATAAAAAAATGTTTTTTAGTATAAAATAATGATAAAATAAAAATGTAATATTTTGTGTTTTTTGTTCTAATTATTTAATAAAATATATATATATATATATATATATATATATATATATATATATATATATATATATATATATATATATATATATATATATAAATATATATATTCAAGAAAATATTTTCAAATGTGGATAAAAATAAGAAATGAAAATAAAAGTATTTTTTTTTATTATTTTCAAGTTTTAATAAATAATATAAAGTATTTTAAACATTTTAATGTTAGAAATAATTAAAATAAATACCAAATAAATGTAAAAGTTTATGAAAATATTTTTTATGTTTGGAAATAAAATAAAAAAGTCAGAAATGAATTTAAAATGCAAAAATAATAAAAATACAGAGAAATGGGCCAGGGGGTGTGAAAGTAAACTGGGAGGTGTTGAAAGTAAGAAAGTCAGGCCCAACCCAGACTTCATCTTCAACCTCCAGAAATTTGAAAAAACGCGCGTATGCCTGTACAAACTTGTATCTCCTGTATTTGTGATCTTTTGACAAAACTCAAAACACGAAACTTGTAGAGCATCAAATCACGAATCTAACCATATAGAAAACTTAATCTAACTCTCAAAGACCAGAGAGAATTTCTCTGGCCCTAATTTCTAACCTAGTTTTTTCAGAAAGTTCAGGGATAAAATTCTCTTAGCACGATTAATATAAATGAAAACTGAGCATATGTATGGTTTGAGGGCAATGAGTACAACATCTTTCATTCACAAACCTAAGGCTAAATGTTCCTAAATAGAGAGATAGAAGTTCATGAAATACCTGTTTTAGTTGAGTTCGAGTTGGCCAATACAATAACTTTCAATGGGACCTGAGGTTCTTTTGAGCTTGCCTGATGTCCCCTGAACCTTTCCCAATGCTTAGTTTGTTTTGAAGTTGCCTGAATCGTGCTACAGAACTCAACCTGCAAAGCTTCCAAACAAAAATGGTGATGTGTGTAAATGGAGTTACATCAACTTGTGAATGGTCTGGACAGCTTAGGTATATTGTTTTGGAATGTGTTTGAAGTGATTTTGGACAAAACGCACGAGGGGATTTGATTGTGGCTTGTGATTTGCAGAACTGGCCCTGTTTTGGGAAGAAATGGGGATTTTGTGCACAAGGGGGTTAGAGAGGTCAAAGACTCGTGTTTCTGGATTACAAGGATATGAGAAACTTGTTTGAAAACTTTGCTTCAGTTCAATATATCAGATGTGTGAGTTATGAGCTTTTGGCCATTTGACTTGTTTTGAAAGCAAAGATGTGAAGTGACCAAGCTATGGCCTGTACAGGCTAGTTACAAGCATGCTCAAGTTGGTGTACTATGCCTGAGATTAGGGAACTTGTTTGCTTCAAGGAAAAAAGTCCAAGGCTCAAGAAAATGCAATTTGACATAAAGTTGCCTTTATGAAAATGGAAGTGTGACCTTTATGCTCAAAATGGAAATGTTCATTGTACAATGCTCTCTTGATCAGAACAATGCCAAAGTCCAATGTATTTGCATTCAATTTTTGAGTGTAAATTGGTTTAGAGGCCTGTAATTATGTACTAAGCTAGTTTGGTCATATTTGCAACTTGGTATGAACATGTATTGGCCATGGTTACAAAGTGAGTTTTTGCCAACTTCAAGCATTTGATTCTCCCTAACCATAAATGTGTTTGAGGAGTTCTTAGACAATTTTGAAATCTTGCAAAATGTACTATAATCCATATTTAAAATGCAACTTGAAACTCCAAGTGGAACCATGTGAAAAATGGCCAAGAAGATGGGTTAAAATCCTGCCTAAACTAGGGGAAAATTTCTCTAAGTTAAAAGTTTTAGGGACCCTTGTTCCAAAAATCATAACTTGAGATACAAGCTTCTTTTAAGAAAACTTTGTGAATACAAGTTGTAGAATTTGTGTAGGACCACAACTTTCATGTTGTAAGTTTTGTTTGAATCCCTTTGCATCTTGGTGAAAATGTGGGGCAAAGTTAGGAAAAAGTAAGAAAATTTCATAACTTAGAAAATTTCTAAGTTATGAAATTTTTTCAATTTCAAACCCTAATTTGTAATTTTGGGTTTCTTGATGAACAAGTTTCATAATTTAACATGTCTTGATGAAAAATGACCCTTGGCACTTGATTTTGACCAAAAAGTCAAAGTTTGACTTTTCAGTGTACAGTCAAATTTTGATCAGTTGACTGAAAAATTCATCTGTCAATCCTATGCATTTGAGATCTTTTGAACTTGTTGAATGGGTAAAGACAATGTCATTGAGTCCTTGAGTCCATGGTTGAGCTTGATTTTCCATTGGTTAGGTCAAACTGTCAAAAATTACCTTTGTGCAGTCAAAACCCTAGAAATGACCATTTTGCCCTTTTGGTGTTCTGATCAAATTTCTTGTGGAATTGTGATCCAAACTTGATCAAATGGTTCATATGAGTTCATAATGTTGATGTGGGTCAAAATTCATGAGGTTTGACTGTAAGTTGGCCACAGTTGACTTTTTCCCCAATATAATTGATTTCTAGGTCAACTGTCTAATTGACTGGGCAACAGTTTGATTCAAGGCTTGAAACTTGGTATGGACAAACTTATGAGTCCAACATGAAGTATGAAAGTCACTTTGGGCATTGTAGGTCAAAACATCCCTGTTCAAACTCAAACCCTAATTTAGGTCAACAATGCAAGGAGATGTCTTGAGCAGAGTAAACCCTAGCTTGATCTTGAGTTCCAAGGGCCTTGTGATGAGAAATGTTGATAAAATGAGAGGGCAAATTTTGGGGTACAACAGTTTCCCCTGTTCAATCTTCTTGAACTTGAAGAGTTAGATTGGCAAGTTTTGCCTTTCGCGACTCGAAGGTAAAATAAGATTGGACACTAGAGTGCCCGTAAATTTGCACTCGTCAAAATATTGTTGATAGAATGAGCTTAAATATGCCATTTGGAGATGGTAGAATCTTGCTGGAGATGGGCTTAAAGATGCCATCCAAGAATGTTTGTTGAACTGTAATGTTGTAGGTCAGAAGAATGAGCATCAAAATGGTATCCGTGTCTGGAATGCATTTGAACTGTATTTGGAGACTGAGTCCGTATGAGCAAAGGAATGGAGTCCGTGTTGGAGCGTATCCGAGCTGTAACCGAAGTTGAGATCTAAATGAGTTGCAGAATGACTTCCGTGTCTGGAGTGTATCTAAAACTGTAACTGGGATCTGAATAAGCGATAGAATGACTTCCGTGGCGACTACACTGGGGAGAATCAAATTGTTGGTGTAAGGGCCAGAATGGCATCCGTGTTTGGAGCATATCTGAACTTGAAGTTGATAGTTGAATCTGAATGAGAGACAGAATGGCCGTCGTGTTTGGAGCGTATCTAGTCTGTATCTGATTGCTGAAGTCTGAATGAGTAGTAGAATGACCGTCGTGTCTGGGGGGTATCCATACTGTATCTGGCTTGAAATTTTGAATGAGTAATAGAATGACCGCCGTGTCTGAGGTGTATCCATACTGTATCTGACTAATTGTTAACGATAGCCTTTTAATCTTATCCTGAAAAGGGTAAAATGTTAGCTAAAACACAAAGTTATGTTGCATGATATGTATGATGCAATGAATTGTGTTTCATCAATGTTTATGATATATGAGCGTAATGGTTATGCATGTAAGCTGAGTAGCTGTCTTGCTGAGAAAAAATAAATCCTTGATAGCCGAAAATTTTGACATCTTAGACTGCTGCCGGAGAAAGTAAATTCTTGACCGATGCTGAGGATTCAAAATCTTTGATTGTTGAAGATGAGAAATCCTTGCTGACTGCTTGGGGATTAAAGATCTTTGATGACTTATGGGGATGAGAAATCCTGGGACCAATGCTGGGGATTGAAAATCCTTGGAGACTTGTGGGGATTCACAAGGGTTCTGATAACTTCTGCGGGGAATGAGGATCCTTCATGACTTTCCTGGGAACTAAGGAAAATTCTGAAAATCTCTACTGGGGAGTTGGAACCTAGGAGGCTTCTGCTGGAGAAATGAAACCAAGAATCTTTGATCTGTTGGGAAATAACTCTATGGGGAGAATGTTTACTCGGCCAGTGGAATCAGGAGCTTGGGTTGTACGCCAATCTACTAGGGAAGCTAAGAAATTAACCATTGTCTGCTTGATTCTCAGACTTTTAAGATAACCTGCTGGGGAAATAGGTTTAGAATATTCTGGCTCCACTGGGGATATGTATTTCAGGGTTTTCGGGCTCCACTGGGGATCTTTTAACTCCGCTAGGGACACATACTCTAAGGCTTGAGGATCTGAACGATATACTGTAGGGGATTTCTTCTGGAATATCACAAAGATATCTTCTTACACCTTCAATCTACCAGTAATTATATTTTCTCAATTTCGTTTTATTTGTAAGCAGTGATTATATTCAAATGCATATGCCTATTTAACAAAACTTTGGACGTTTTCAAAATAAAACATAAGTGTAAAAAGAAATAAAAGCAAGCAAATTTCTGCGTTTTGAACTATTTTTGTATTAACTTTTGTAAGTATCTTTGTACAAAGGAGACAGACATCCTAGTAAGAAAATGTTGTCGTAAAAAATTGAAAAAGTTTATACAAAAAGAAAGATGGCTATGTGTAACAATTTCATGGGATTCCCATTCTGCTATAGCCTTCACAACTCTGAGTATCTTATCCATTCGCTGCTTCGTGCGCCGATGATTGGATTGATTAAAAGCTTGGAGCTTGTTGGTGAAGATATTGTTCTTAAAGTGATCCGACGAGATATAGTCATACGCTTTAATTCCCTAACTTTTTCCTGGACCGCCCTTTCGGGTTTTCCATCCACCGGGAAACCCCTTTTTGCCCAAGTCGCCCTTTCGGGTTTTCAACTTGCCGGGTGTACATATTTTTTGTTTTATCCCTAATTTTTGCCTGAACCGCCCTTTCGGTTTTTCGATTCACTGGGATGCCCATTTTTGCCCAAGTCGCCCTTTCGGGTTTTCAACTTGTCAGGTCGTTTTATGCATAGTATCTTTTGACTATGTCTGCATTCGCAGGGTGCGGCAGGTCGTCGCCGTCCATGGTGGTCAGAATCATTGCCCCGCCAGAAAAGATGCTCTTGATCACAAATGGTCCTTCGTAAGTAGGAGTCCACTTGCCCCTGGGATCACTTTGCGGCAAGATGATCCGCTTGATTACAAGATATCCGAGTCGATATTCCTGACGCATGACTTTCTTGTTGAAAGCCTTGATCATCCGTTTTTGATACGTCTGACCATGACAAACAGCAGTAAGTCGCTTCTCGTCGATCAAGTTTAGTTGATCAAGCCGGGTCTAAATCCAATCATCTTCACTCAAACAGGCATCCTTCATAATCCTCAAGGAAGGAATCTGAACTTCCATAGGTAAAACAACTTCCATGCCATATACCAAAGAAAAAGGAGTTGCCCCTGTTGAAGTGCGTGCCGTGGTACGATATCCATGCAGAGAAAACGGTAACATCTCATGCCAGTCCTTGTAGGTGATTGTCATCTTTTGAATGATCTTCTTGATATTTTTGTTTGCGGCTTCAACATCACCGTTCATCTTCGGCCGGTAGGGAGATGAATTGTGATGATAAATCTTGAACTGTTCGCATAGAGCGGTGATCATAGTGTTGTTCAAATTTGTACCGTTATCCATGATAATCCTGTCGGGGATACCATACTGGCACATGAGGTTCTGCTTGATGAAGCGAGCAACCACATTCTTTGTAACTGAGGCGTAGGAAGCTGCTTCGACCCACTTGGTAAAATAATCAATAGCGACCAAGATGAAGCGATGTCCATTGGATGTCGTAGGCTTGATCTCTCCAATCGTGTCAATGCCCCATATTGCGAATGGACAAGGAGCTGTCAGAACATTGAGAGGAACAGGAGGAATATGTACCTTATCAGCATAGACTTGGCATTTGTGGCAGGTACGGGAATGTTGATGACAATCAGCTTCCTGGTAGACCAGTAGTAGCCTGCCTTTAGAATCTTCTTAGCCATCGTATGTCCGCTCAAGTGGGTGCCAAATGTGCCACTATGTATTTCGGTCATGATCAACTCTGCTTCAACCTTGTCCATACAACAAAGTAGAACACAATCATGGCTGCGCTTATAAAGGATTCCATTGCTTAGGAAAAACTTGGCAGCAAATCTCCTTAAGAACTTTTTATCATTGACTGAAGCTCCTTCAGGATATTCTCTAGTTTGGAGATACCTTTTGATTTCATGAAACCAGGGTTGTTCCACTACTTCTTCGGTATTAATCTCATGACAATGCGCAGGTTCGCCCATTCGTTCGATGGTAATTTGGCGAGCCTCGTTATCCCAGTTGAGTTTAAACATGGAAGACATTGTAGCCAGAGCATCTGCTACCTAATTTTCTTCTCACGGGAAGTGCTCGAAAGTAATCTACTCGAAATGAGGCAACAACGTCAAGACATGTTCTTTGTATGGGATAAGATTAGGATGTTTGGTGTCCCAATCTCCTTTGACTTGACTGATAACCAAATATGAGTCCCCAAATACGACCAAAGATTTGATTCCCAAGTCTATAGCAGCCTTGAGACCAAAGATGCAAGCTTCATATTCGGCCATGTTATTGGTACAACTGAAACAAATTCGGGCAGTGAAGGGTGTATGGCAACCTTCCAGAGAAATGAGTACCGCACCGATACCGTTTCCAAGTGCATTTGAAGCACCATCAAAGTACAGGGTCCATCGGGATCCTTGTTCAGGTCCGTCATACAGTCCGTTACCTTCAATGTTGTCCAATGTCATGATGTCCTTATCAGGGAAGTTGAATCTCATATATTGGTAATCTTCGACGGCTTGATGAGCTAGATGGTCAGCTAGTACACTCCCCTTTATAGCTTTTTGGGTAGTATACTGGATATCATACTCAGTCAGGATCATTTTCCATCTAGTGATTCTTCCAGATAAAGCAGGCTTCTCGAAGATATACTTGATCGGATCCATCTTGGAAATAAGCAGAGTGGTATGAGTCAACATATACTGCCTTAGCCGGCGAGCATCCCATACCAAAGTGCAACAAGTTTTCTGGAGCAGTGAGTAGCGAGTCTCACAGTCGGTAAACTTTTTGCTAAGGTAATAAATGGCATGCTCTTTTCGGCCAGACTCGTCATGTTGGCCCAGTACGCACCCCATTGAGTTATCCAACACAGTCAGATACATGATTAACGGCCTTCCTTCGACGGGTGGCATCAAAATAGGTGGTTCCAATAAATACTCCTTGATCTTATCAAAAGCAACTTGACAATCATTGTTCCATTCAACTACCTGATCTTTTTTCAACAGTTTGAAGATTGGCTCACAGGTAGATGTCAGGTGAGATATGAACCTTGCAATATAGTTTAAGCGTCCCAAGAATCCTCTAACCTCCTTTTCAGTGCGGGGGGCAGACATTTCTTGTATAGCCTTTACTTTAGCTGGATCAACCTCAATGCCTTTGTTGTTGACAATAAATCCCAAAAGTTTACCAGACCTAACTCCAAAAGTGCACTTGCTTGGGTTCAGTCTGAGTTTATACTCCTTCAACCTGGCAAACAACTTTTGCAAATGATTAAGGTGTTCTTATTATGTCTGTGATCGGGCTATCATGTCGTCTACGTAGACTTCAATCTCATGATGTATCATATCATGAAATAAAGCTACCATGGCGCGTTGATAGGTTGCCCTTGCATTCTTTAGTCCGAATGGCATCACTTTGTAGCAGAAGGTACCCCATTGCGTGACAAAAGTAGTTTTCTCCATGTCCTCGGGGGCCATTTTGATCTGGTTGTATCCCGAGAATCCATCCATGAACGAAAATACCTTGTTTTGAACTGTGTTGTCAACCAAGATGTCGATATGTGGCAGTGGAAAATCATCCTTAGGACTAGCCCTGTTTAAATCCCGATAGTCTACACACATTCTGACTTTGCCGTCCTTCTTAGGCACGGGCACAATGTTAGCAACCCATTGTGGATAGGAAGTAACAGCCAGAAAGCCAGTGTTTAATTGCTTCATTACCTCAACTTTGATCTTCTCAGACATGTCGGGCCTCATTCGGCTGACCTTTTGTTTGATCGGTGGACATTCTTCTCTTGTAGGGAGACGGTGAACCACGATATCTGTATCTAGTCCCGGCATGTCTTCATAGGACCAGGCAAAGATTTCAACATATTCGTTCAACAACTGCACTAAGTGCTCTTTGACACTTGGTTCCAGGTTGGCACCCACTTTTACCTCTTTCTTGTCTTCCTCTGTTCCCAAGTTGATGGTTTCTAGCAACTCTTCATGAGGCAGAATAGCCCTCTCTTCTTGTTGCAAAAGCCTGGCTAACTCTCCCGGCACTTCACAGTCTTCGTCAACTTCGTACTCAGCATGATTGACCAAATCTTCAGAGTTACCGAAGGCTAAAGTGGAATAGTCACCCAGGGAATCCGGAATGGATGGGTACCTGCATTTGTGAGTGTGGGTATGTGTAAGGGATATCCATCCTTAAACAAAACAAAAATGCAAAAGGAAAGAAAATGAACACAACAGTTTATAGATGAAAGGGTCCAATGATTCATTAAAACATGGTATATGATAATGAAGAAAATCAAGCCCTTACAAATGGACCTATATGCCTCTGGCAAGGCATAATGTGAAAATAATGTACGAATTGTTTAGTTATTACAGACCAAAAATGGGAAATTGTTCAAAGATAAATTTACTGGTTGATAAAGGTGGTGGGAATAAAATCCTTTGCTTCCCAGTTTCTTAAACCCCCCTTTGACGGTTGGAAAATCCAATCTGCAAAGTTGTCCTCTTCATCATCATCTTCTACAACATTAATTCTATGGTGGGTGATTTTGACGGGTGGTCCTCCAGCCTTGGAGTGACGCATAGCCTTCTGTCCTGCAACAGTAAACCCTAGTCCAAATTTGTCCGTCTTATGGGGAAAATCAGGCAGTTGCCCCCACATTGTGCTCTTTCCTTCTTTGACTACAGCCTCTGCGTCCTTGAGAGATGCCATCCTAGATACATACTTGGGAATGATAGACATCTCAACCATTGTCTTCGCAACTGCGACCTGTAACACCCTGTTTTTGATTAAATGTTATATAAGTTATTTTTTTTCTTTTCCGAAATTATCAAATTAAATCTATTTTAAGAAATATATTTATTTGATATCAATTAAAATGTTAATTCGGTTATTTGAAATAAAAATACTCATAATGATAAAATACTATTTTGAGTAATATTATTTTTGTGTGTATTTGGCTTCGTTTGATTTATCGGTATAATTTAGTTTTTATGGAATAAATATTAATTAAATGTAATATGGTTTTAATAGAATTATATGATATAATTTGAATTAAATAGATTGGGCCAAATTAGAATTTTAGAAAGTTAGGGCGAGGAAAGTAAGTAGTAGTAAAATTTGTTTTATAAGATAGAAAGTAGGATAGTTGGTAAGAATAGAAATAGAAAGAAGAAAGAAAAGAAGAGAGAAAGAGGAGAAGAGAAGAAAGGAAGCTAGGTTTGAAGTTGCAACATCATCATCATCTTGTTTCAAGAAAATCAACACTAGAGGTAAGGGTTTGACTTCCACCAATTATTTAGTGTGTGATTTTATAGTTTTGATTTTGGAATAAATTAGGGGTTTAGGGTATTAGTTTCACTACTATGTTATGATGAAAAAAAATTGGTAGATTGATGAAATTGAGAGATGATTTAGGACCCAATATAATTAGATAATATATATATATATATATATATATATATATATATATATATATATATATATATATATATATATATATATATATATATATATATATATATATATATATATATATATATATATATATATATATATATATATATATATATATATATATATTTAAGGTGCCTTATTATGTTGTCTTGCAAACAAAAATTCCATTCTTGTTTGGACATTATTGTAGAGTTGTGTTTTATAGTAGCAGGTTGGAGGCACTTGCTTTTGGCATTTATTTTACAATACAGTAGCGATGAAAGGAAATAACACTTGGAGATACTTGTTGGCATTGCATTATGTAGCATTGAAAAGAGTTAATATTTAATAGCATATAATATGATACTGTAGCGATAATAAAAAGAAGTAGCATGTTGGAGTATGAATTTCATTATGTAGCATTGAAAAGAATTAATACTTTAATAGCATATAACTTGCAATACTATAGCGCGTAAATTGAAGTGGTGTTTAGTATTTAATGGCACTTGGAATATTAGCTAGCTTACTGAAGTGAAGTAGTATTAGTACTGCTTGTTTTATGCAGTAGCGCAAGAAATGAAAGAATATTTAGTAGGCACGTGGCTACAGTAGCGCAAGATGAAGAGTATGTAAGAGTACATGTTTTGGCATATTGTAGAAGCATTAGAAGCAATGGCAAATGGGCTGTTACAGTGGCGCAAGAAAATGAATTAGTACATGAAAGGCACATGATTTCAATGCAGTAATACTTATAAGGGAGAAGTAACATTTAGGAGAATTAATGAAACACTATAGCATTAAACTAATGAATTATAACAATCATGTTTTTATGATAAATCCAATTTTGACACTTAGAACTTAAGTTTTAAATTAACAAATCTATTGTTAGTTTATGATATATAAAATATTTAATAATAATAATAATGATTATAATACTAATAATAAGTTAGTTTTATTAATAAAATAATTTTTAAGAGTTTTAAACTGGAGATAATTATTTTGGATTAATTGATTATTTTAAGTTAGTCTCAATTTCGATGACAGAACTATATTATTGACAGTACAGGTTCGAATAGTAATGTAGTATTAATTTAACCGAGTCGTAATAAGAAATTTTAGTATAAAGTAGAAATAATAGAATTTTTGGCCGATAATTAATTTAACCAATTTTAGTCGAAATAGTCCGAATTATTATGCGGTTTATGGTAGTAATTTTAGTTTGATCTATTGGGTGACATTTTTGTTGAAAAATGGAATTTTTGCAGGTGAAGTCGAATTAAGTTGAATGCTTTCGGTTTATGAAATTGTGTTTGATTTGAATAAATCATGGAAGTAACATTGTTTAAACTTGTACATTACTTGATTTGTGAATTATAATTGCAATGCATGTACAATTGTTGGCATTTCATTGTGTTGGAATATGTGGTATGTGTATGTTAAGGTTGGAAGTGGTCTTAATTGCATACGAGTTGTTGGTTGTACATTGCATGGCATGGTTGGTCTTGAAATAGAGATGGTGAAACAGTGGGTTCATATTTTGTAGACGTTGATCCTTGAATGGAAATAGACGTAGTGGCTTTGACCCGGAAAGGGAACATAGGCAATGAAACATGGGTTCATAAAAATAGACGTTGATCCTATAGTGGAAATAGACGTAGTGGCTTTGACCCTATGTGGAAAAATAAGCGGTGGAACTTTGGGTCCACAAGTCGGTACCGCATTCGCATGTGTTGAGTCGTGTTGTGAGTCACATGCATAATTGTGTATATTGTGTATGTGTGTTGATGTGTTTGGTTATGTGCCAATATTGTTGTTGTTTGAATAATGGTTATGTGCCAATGATGTGAGTATTCGAATAATTGGTTTATATGGTTAATGTGTCGGAAATGGCTTCCTTGAGTACGGATACTATATGTGATAAAATGAATATGATCATGATGTGTTGCTTTATTTATTGCCATTGCTTTACCTTAATTACATGTTATATGATTATTGGAATTCTTACCCTTCTGTTTGAAAATGCTTTTGATGGCATTGTTCAGGTACCGAGGATGGTAGCGCGAGGCGCTAGTTAGCGGATGCATTGGATTGCAATCTGTTTTATTTTGATTAGAGTCGAGTCGATGCTCTGGTAGTAACACCTGGGGGGGGGGGTATATTTCGTGTCGAACTCGTCTTTTTTGTATTCGGATTATGATGCATATAATCCTTACTTTGTGTATATTATTTTGTGTATGTGAGACTTGATAACATATGCTTTATGTGAATTATCATGGCTTGATCCCTTGAATTATGTTTTGATTCCTCCATGAATGGAGATGAAGTTAAATATTGAAACTCCGTTGCGTTTGCACGAGAGAAAGAAGTTAAATATTTATGTATGTTTGTTTTGTGTTGATATGCTTAAATTTACAAACGTACCCTGTCTGTTTTTCTTTAAAATTTTGGAATGTGATGTGTGTTGTGACATCCCTTCCGTGCAAATTTATTTTCTCTGATTTTAATTCTTGCCTTTTATTTGGGGTAATTAGAAGGGGTGTTACAATAGTGGTATCAGAGCATAGTCGGTCAGTTGTCAGGTTTTATTTTGTTAATCCCTTGTATTTGATTGTGTGGCTAACGCGATCAATAATTTGTGTTGTAGAGAGAAGATGACTGGTAGAAGGAATGATGATGCTTTAGCTGAGGCATTGAGGTTGCTTGCGGGGTCAATAAATCAGATGCCGCAAACGACTCAAGCGCCATATGATGGTACTGGAGATGCTTTCCGTGCTCTTGGGAAGTTCCAAAAGAACAACCCGCCTACTTTCAAGGGAGAGCATGCTCCGGTGGAAGCTCAAGAATGGTTAAAAGCAATTGAGAAAATCTTTCGTGTGATGAATTGCACCGACGCTCAGAAAGTGCAATTCGGAACACACATGCTGATTAAAGAGGCCGAAGACTGGTGGATCAATGCTAGTCAGAGGTATGAGGAGGAGCATGTTATGGTGACTTGGGAAATTTTCCGAGATGCATTCTTGGAGAATTATTTTCCGGAGGATGTTCGTGGTAAAAAGGAAGTTGAATTCCTGGAATTGAAACAAGGTAGTGGTTCGGTAGCTGACTATGCGGCTAAATTTCAAGATTTGATCAAATACTGTCCTCACTACAACACTGTTAATGCTGAGAGGTCGAAGTGCCTTAAGTTTGTTAATGGTTTGAGGCCGGACATAAAGAAGGCGATTGGGTATCAGCAGATTACAAGATTCTCTGAGTTGGTTAATAAGAGTCGTATCTACGACGAAGACAGTCGGGATAGCACTGCTTATTACAAGAGCTTGAGTGAGAAAAGAGGTAAGGGACAGATGCGTCCTAAGCCTTATGATGGAAGAGGAAAGAGACCAATAAGTAGTGGAAAGAGTCCGAGTGGGGGAGTGACTACTCCAATCAAATGTTTTAAATGTGGTAAAGAGGGACATCGTGCTATGGAATGTCGCCAGGGGATAGTTAAGTGTTTCAAGTGTGACAGGGTGGGTCACAAAGCGGTGGATTGTAGAGTTGGTGTGAGTGTAACTTGCTTTAATTGTGGTGAGCGAGGCCACATAAGTAGCAAATGTCCAAAGCCAAAGAAAGAAGTTGGAAAAGTATTCGCTTTATCTGGAGCAGAGACTTCTGCTGAGGAAAGTCTAATCAGAGGTGCATGCTTTATCTCTAATGTGTCTTTGGTTGCTATTATTGATACGGGTACGACGCATTCGTTTGTTGCTTTAGACTGTGCCAAGAGATTGGGCCTTGTCTTGTCTACTCTGGATTGAAGTATGGAGGTAGATACACCTGCGATGGGTTCAGTTTCTACTTCAGTTGTTTGTTTGAAGTGTCCTTTGCGCATGTGCGGAAGAGATTTCGAAGTTGATCTCGTGTGTCTTCCTTTGCATCAGATAGATGTGATTCTGGGTATGGACTGGTTGAAAGCCAACCATGTCTATATCAACTGTTTTGCTAAGGCTGTTCTTTTTCTCGAGTCCGAGAAAGATGGTGTGGTTTTCTTGTCTACACAGCAAGTTGAGAAGAGTGTGAAGAATGGAGATGGGTTGTTTATGCTTATGGCAAGTATGGTTTTGGAAGATGGTAGAGTAAGGATTATCCTGTGGTATGCGAATTTCCTGAAGTGTTTCCTGAAGAGATTACGGATTTACCTCCTGAGCGCGAGGTAGAGTTTTCCATCGACTTAATTCCTGGTACTAGTCCTGTTTCGATGGCTCCTTATAGGATGTCACCGTCGGAACTAGTGGAACTGAAGAGTCAGCTGGAAGAGTTGCTTGACAAAAGGTTTATTCGTCCTAGTGTGAGTCCGTGGGGTGCTCCAGTTTTACTTGTGAAGAAGAAAGAAGGAACAATGAGACTTTGTGTGGATTATAGGCAGCTAAACAAAGTGACCATTAAGAACAAGTATCCTTTGCCAAGGATTGATAATTTAATGGATCAGCTGGTGGGTGCGTGTGTGTTTAGCAAGATTGACTTGAGGTCAGGCTATCATCAGATTCGCGTGAAAGCGGGTGATATTCAGAAAACTGCGTTCAGAACTCGTTATGGACACTATGAGTATTCGGTGATGCCTTTTGGTGTTACGAATGCACCTGGTGTGTTCATGGAGTATATGAACAGAATCTTTCATGAGTTTCTGGATAAGTTTGTGGTGGTGTTCATCGATGACATTTTGATTTATTCCAAGAGTGAAGCAGAGCATGCCGAACACTTGGGAATTGTTTTGTCAATTCTGAAGGAAAATGATTTGTTTGCTAAACTTTCGAAGTGCGAATTCTGGTTAGAACAAGTGAGTTTCCTTGGTCACGTGATATCTCGTGGAGGTATTGTTGTGGATCCTTCGAAGATAGAAGCCGTGTCAGAATGGGAATCTCCAAAGTCAGTTTTTGAGATTCGAAGCTTTCTTGGTTTAGCGAGTTATTACCGTAAGTTCATTGAAGGCTTTTCCAAGCTAGCTTTACCGTTGACACAATTGACTAGGAAGAGTCAAGCGCTCGTGTGGACTCCGCAGTGTGAAGATAGTTTCCAAGAGTTGAAGAGAAGGTTGACAACTGCGCCAGTTTTGATTTTGCCTAAACCATCTGAACCGTTTACGGTCTATTGCGATGCTTCTTTGATGGGTTTAGGAGGTGTGTTAATGCAAAATGGGCAGGTTGTGGCGTATGCTTCGAGGCAACTCAAGGTGCATGAGAGGAATTATCCAACTCATGACTTGGAGTTGGCAGCGGTGGTTTTTGTGTTAAAGGTTTGGAGGCATTATTTGTTTGGGTCGAGATTCGACGTCTTTAGCGATCATAAGAGTTTGAAATATCTGTTTGATCAAAAAGAGTTGAATATGAGGCAAAGAAGGTGGCTAGAGTTTCTTAAATATTATGACTTCAGTTTGAATTACCATCCTGGTAAGGCAAACGTGGTTGCAGATGCTTTGAGCAGGAAGTCTTTACACATGTCTATGTTGATGGTTAAAGAATGGGAATTGTTGGAGCAATTTCGAGATTTGAGTTTGGTGTGTGAAGAGACTTATTTTGGCGTGAAGCTTGGTATGATGAAGCTTACTAGTGGTGTCTTGGAAGAGATTAGAGATGGGCAAAAGTCAGATTTGGTTTTGGTTGACAAGTTTACTTTGGTGAATCAAGGTCAAGGTGGAGAGTTCAGAATTGATGAGAATGGAATTTTGAGTTGTCATGATAGAGTTTGCGTTCCCGATGTGGGGGATCTGAAAAAGAGGATTCTTGAGGAAGGTCATAGAAGTGGGTTAAATATTCACCCTGGTGCTAAGAAGATGTATCAAGATTTAAAGAAGCTGTTTTGGTGGCCTTGTATGAAGAAAGAAATTGCTGAGTTTGTATATGCTTGTTTGGTTTGCCAAAAGTCTAAGATTGAACATCAGAAGCCTTCGGGTTTGTTGCAACCGTTGTCTATTCCCGAGTGGAAGTGGGATAGTATCTCGATGGATTTTGTTTCTGGTTTGCCGAGGACTCCGAGTAACCATGAGGCTATTTGGGTCATAGTGGATAGATTGACTAAATCTGCACACTTTATTCCGATTAGGATGGATTACACTATGGAGAAGCTTGCTAAGTTGTATGTGGAACGGATTGTTTGTTTACATGGTATTCCTACATGTATTATTTCAGATAGAGATCCGCGTTTCACTTCAAGATTTTGGGAAGGTTTACAAAGAGCCTTGGGTACTAAGCTGAGATTGAGTTCCGCTTATCATCCTCAGACGGATGGTCAAACGGAGAGAACAATTCAGTCACTTGAGGATTTGTTGCGTGCTTGTGTTTTGGATCAAGGAGGTTCATGGGAGAGTCATTTTCCTTTGATTGAGTTTACTTATAATAATAGTTTTCATTCTAGCATTGGCATGGCTCCTTTTGAGGCATTGTATGGAAGACGGTGTAGGACACCTTTGTGTTGGTACGAGACGGGAGAAAGTACTATAGTTGGTCCGGAATTGGTTCAAGAGGCTACGGATAAGATCAAATTGATAAGAGAGAAGATGAAAGTGTCTCAGAATCGCCAAAAGAGTTACTATGACAAGAAGAGGAAACCTCTTGAGTTCAAGAAGGATAAACATGTGTTTTTGAAGGTGAATCCAACTACGGGTGTTGGAAGGGCGCTTAAATCGCGGAAGTTAACACCTCGGTTTATTGGTCCTTATCAGATTTCAGAGCGGACTGGAAGTATGGCTTATCGGATTGCATTGCCGCCATCACTTTCAAATTTGCATGATGTGTTTCATGTTTCACAATTACGAAAGTATATTGCGGATCCGTCTCATGTTATTCAAGCGGATGATTTGGAAGTAAGAGACAATTTGACGGTTGAGGTTTTACCGGTGAGGATTAAAGATAGAAAGGTGAAACAACTAAGAGGAAGAGATATTGCTTTGGTTAAAGTTGCATGGGGTGGTTCGGTGAATGGTAATGTGACGTGGGAGCTTGAAAGTCG
Source organism: Vicia faba (assembly GCA_948472305.1). Taxonomy (NCBI): domain Eukaryota; kingdom Viridiplantae; phylum Streptophyta; class Magnoliopsida; order Fabales; family Fabaceae; genus Vicia; species Vicia faba. The sequence goes on along the minus strand of OX451738.1, from coordinate 1,609,948,543 downwards.
GATGCGGGATTCCTATCTCGAGTTGTTCGTTTAGAGGTAATTTTCGAGGCCGAAAATCTTTTAAGTGGGGGAGAGTTGTAACACCCCGTTTTTGATTAAATGTTATATAAGTTATTTTTTTTCTTTTCCGAAATTATCAAATTAAATCTATTTTAAGAAATATATTTATTTGATATCAATTAAAATGTTAATTCGGTTATTTGAAATAAAAATATTCATAATGATAAAATACTATTTTGAGTAATATTATTTTGGTGTGTATTTGGCTTCGTTTGATTTATCGGTATAATTTAGTATTTATGGAATAAATATTAATTAAATGTAATATGGTTTTAATATAATTATATGATATAATTTGAATTAAATAGATTGGGCCAAATTAGAATTTTAGAAAGTTAGGGGGAGGAAAGTAAGTAGTAGTAAATTTTGTTTTATAAGATAGAAAGTAGGATAGTTGGTAAGAATAGAAATAGAAAGAAGAAAGAAAAGAAGAGAGAAAGAGGAGAAGAAAAGAAAGGAAGCTAGGTTTGAAGTTGCAACATCATCATCATCTTGTTTCAAGAAAATCAACACTAGAGATAAGGGTTTGACTTCCACCAATTATTTAGTGTGTGATTTTATAGTTTTGATTTTGGAATAAATTAGGGGTTTAGGGTATTAGTTTCACTACTATGTTATGATGAAAAAAAATTGGTAGATTGATGAAATTGAGAGATGATTTAGGACCCAATATATATATATATATATATATATATATATATATATATATATATATATATATATATATATATATATATATATATATATATATATATATATTTAAGGTGCCTTATTATGTTGTCTTGCAAACAAAAATTCCATTCTTGTTTGGACATTATTGTAGAGTTGTGTTTTATAGTAGCAGGTTGGAGGCACTTGCTTTTGGCATTTATTTTACAATACAGTAGCGATGAAAGGAAATAACACTTGGAGATACTTGTTGGCATTGCATTATGTAGCATTGAAAAGAGTTAATATTTAATAGCATATAATATGATACTGTAGCGATAATAAAAAGAAGTAGCATGTTGGAGTATGAATTTCATTATGTAGCATTGAAAAGAATTAATACTTTAATAGCATATAACTTGCAATACTATAGCGCGTAAATTGAAGTGGTGTTTAGTATTTAATGGCACTTGGAATATTAGCTAGCTTACTGAAGTGAAGTAGTATTAGTACTGCTTGTTTTATGCAGTAGCGCAAGAAATGAAAGAATATTTAGTAGGCACGTGGCTACAGTAGCGCAAGATGAAGAGTATGTAAGAGTACATGTTTTGGCATATTGTAGAAGCATTAGAAGCAATGGCAAATGGCCTGTTACAGTGGCGCAAGAAAATGAATTAGTACATGAAAGGCACATGATTTCAATGCAGTAACACTTATAAGGGAGAAGTAACATTTAGGAGAATTAATTGAAACACTATAGCATTAAACTAATGAATTATAACAATCATGTTTTTATGATAAATCCAATTTTGACACTTAGAACTTAAGTTTTAAATTAACAAATCTATTGTTAGTTTATGATATATAAAATATTTAATAATAATAATAATGATTATAATACTAATAATAAGTTAGTTTTATTAATAAAATAATTTTTAGGAGTTTTAAACTGGAGATAATTATTTTGGATTAATTGATTATTTTAAGTTAGTCTCAATTTCGATGACAGAATATATTATTGACAGTACAGGTTCGAATAGTAATGTAGCATTAATTTAACCGAGTCGTAATAAGAAAATTTAGTATAAAGTAGAAATAATAGAATTTTTGGCCGATAATTAATTTAACCAATTTTAGTCGAAATAGTCCGAATTATTATGCGGTTTATGGTAGTAATTTTGGTTGATCTATTGGGTGACATTTTTGTTGAAAAATGGAATTTTTGCAGGTGAAGTCGAATTAAGTTGAATGCTTCCGGTTTATGAAATTGTGTTTGATTTGAATAAATCATGGAAGTAACATTGTTTAAACTTGTACATTACTTGATTTGTGAATTATAATTGCAATGCATGTACAATTGTTGGCATTTCATTGTGTTGGAATATGTGGTATGTGTATGTTAAGGTCGGAAGTGGTCTTAATTGCATACGAGTTGTTGGTTGTACATTGCATGGCATGGTTGGTCTTGAAATAGAGATGGTGAAACAGTGGGTTCATATTTTGTAGACGTTGATCCTTGAATGGAAATAGACGTAGTGGCTTTGACCCGGAAAGGGAACATAGGCGGTGAAACATGGGTTCACAAAAATAGACGTTGATCCTATAGTGGAAATAGACGTAGTGGCTTTGACCCTTTATGGAAAAATAAGCGGTGGAACTTTGGGTCCACAAGTCGGTACCGCATTCGCATGTGTTGAGTCGTGTTGTGAGTCACATGCATAATTGTGTATATTGTGTATGTGTGTTGATGTGCCAATATTGTTGTTGTTTGAATAATGGTTATGTGCCAATGATGTGAGTATTCGGATAATTGGTTTATATGGTTAATGTGTTGGAAATGGCTTCCTTGAGTACGGATACTATATGTGATAAAATGAATATGATCATGATGTGTTGCTTTATTTATTGCCATTGCTTTACCTTAATTACATGTTATATAATTATTGGAATTCTTACCCTTCTGTTTGAAAATGCTTTTGATGGCATTGTTCAGGTACCGAGGATGGTAGCGCGAGGCGCTAGTTAGCAGATGCATTGGATTGCAATCTGTTTTATTTTGATTAGAGTCGAGTCGATGCTCTGGTAGTAACACCTGGGGGGGGGGTATATTTCGTGTCGAACTCGTCTATTTTGTATTCGGATTATGATGCATATAATCCTTACTTTGTGTATATTATTTTGTGTATGTGAGACTTGATAACATATGCTTTATGTGAATTATCATGGCTTGATGCCTTGAATTATGTTTTGATTCCTCCATGAATGGAGATGAAGTTAAATATTGAAACTCCATTGCGTTTGCACGAGAGAAAGAAGTTAAATATTTATGTATGTTTGTTTTGTGTTGATATGCTTAAATTTACAAACGTACCCTGTCTGTTTTTCTTTAAAATTTTGGAATGTGATGTGTGTTATGACATCCCTTCCGTGCAAATTTATTTTCTCTGATTTTAATTCTTGCCTTTTATTTGGGGTAATTAGAAGGGGTGTTACAATAGTGGTATCAGAGCATAGTCGGTCAGTTGTCAGGTTTTATTTTGTTAATCCCTTGTATTTGATTGTGTGGCTAACGCGATCAATACTTTGTGTTGTAGAGAGAAGATGGCTGGTAGAAGGAATGATGATGCTTTAGCTGAGGCATTGAGGTTGCTCTCGGGGTCAATAAATCAGATGCCGCAAACGACTCAAGCGCCACATGATGGTACTGGAGATGCTTTCCGTGCTCTTGGGAAGTTCCAAAAGAACAACCCGCCTACTTTCAAGGGAGAGCATGCTCCGGTGGAAGCTCAAGAATGGTTAAAAGCAATTGAGAAAATCTTTCGTGTGATGAATTGCACCGACGCTCAGAAAGTGCAATTCGGAACACACATGCTGATTAAAGAGGCCGAAGACTGGTGGATCAACGCTAGTCAGAGGTATGAGGAGGAGCATGTTGTGGTGACTTGGGAAATTTTCCGAGATGCATTCTTGGAGAATTATTTTCCGGAGGATGTTCGTGGTTAAAAGGAAGTTGGATTCCTGGAATTGAAACAAGGTAGTGGTTCGGTAGCTGACTATGCGGCTAAATTTCAAGATTTGATCAAATACTGTCCTCACTACAACACTGTTAATGCTGAGAGGTCGAAGTGCCTTAAGTTTGTTAATGGTTTGAGGCCGGACATAAAGAAGGCGATTGGGTATCAGCAGATTACAAGATTCTCTGAGTTGGTTAATAAGAGTCGTATCTACGACGAAGACAGTCGGGATAGCACTGCTTATTACAAGAGCTTGAGTGAGAAAAGAGGTAAGGGACAAATGCGTCCTAAGCCTTATGATGGAAGAGGAAAGAGACCAATAAGTAGTGGAAAGAGTCCGAGTGGGGGAGTGACTACTCCAATCAAATGTTTTAAATGTGGTAAAGAGGGACATCGTGTTATGGAATGTCGCCAGGGGATAGTTAAGTGTTTCAAGTGTGACAGGGTGGGTCACAAAGCGGTGGATTGTAGAGTTGGTGTGAGTGTAACTTGCTTTAATTGTGGTGAGCGAGGCCACATAAGTACCAAATGTCCAAAGCCAAAGAAAGAAGTTGGAAAAGTATTCGCTTTATCTGGAGCAGAGACTTCTGCTGAGGAACGTCTAATCAGAGGTACATGCTTTATCTCTAATGTGTCTTTGGTTGCTATTATTGATACGGGTACGACGCATTCGTTTGTTGCTTTAGACTGTGCCAAGAGATTGGGCCTTGTCTTGTCTACTCTGGATCGAAGTATGGAGGTAGATACACCTGCGATGGGTTCAGTTTCTACTTCAGTTGTTTGTTTGAAGTGTCCTTTGCGCATGTGCGGAAGAGATTTCGAAGTTGATCTCGTGTGTCTTCCTTTGCATCAGATAGATGTGATTCTGGGTATGGACTGGTTGAAAGCCAACCATGTCTATATCAACTGTTTTGCTAAGGCTGTTCTTTTTCTCGAGTCCGAGAAAGATGGTGTGGTTTTCTTGTCTACACAGCAAGTTGAGAAGAGTGTGAAGAATGGAGATGGGTTGTTTATGCTTATGGCGAGTATGGTTTTGGAAGATGGTAGAGTAAGGATTATCCTGTGGTATGCGAATTTCCTGAAGTGTTTCCTGAAGAGATTACGGATTTACCTCCTGAGCGCGAGGTAGAGTTTTCCATCGACTTAATTCCTGGTACTAGTCCTGTTTCGATGGCTCCTTATAGGATGTCACCGTCGGAACTAGTGGAACTGAAGAGTCAGCTGGAAGAGTTGCTTGACAAAAGGTTTATTCGTCCTAGTGTGAGTCCGTGGGGTGCTCCAGTTTTACTTGTGAAGAAGAAAGAAGGAACAATGAGACTTTGTGTGGATTATAGGCAGCTAAACAAAGTGACCATTAAGAACAAGTATCCTTTGCCAAGGATTGATAATTTAATGGATCAGCTGGTGGGTGCGTGTGTGTTTAGCAAGATTGACTTGAGGTCAGGCTATCATCAGATTCGCGTGAAAGCGGGTGATATTCAGAAAACTGCGTTCAGAACTCGTTATGGACACTATGAGTATTCGGTGATGCCTTTTGGTGTTACGAATGCACCTGGTGTGTTCATGGAGTATATGAACAGAATCTTTCATGAGTTTCTGGATAAGTTTGTGGTGGTGTTCATCGATGACATTTTGATTTATTCCAAGTGTGAAGCAGAGCATGCCGAACACTTGGGAATTGTTTTGTCAATTCTGAAGGAAAATCATTTGTTTGCTAAACTTTCGAAGTGCGAATTCTGGTTAGAACAAGTGAGTTTCCTTGGTCACGTGATATCTCGTGGAGGTATTGTTGTGGATCCTTCGAAGATAGAAGCCGTGTCAGAATGGGAATCTCCAAAGTCAGTTTTTGAGATTCGAAGCTTTCTTGGTTTAGCGGGTTATTACCGTAAGTTCATTGAAGGCTTTTCCAAGCTAGCTTTACCGTTGACACAATTGACTAGGAAGAGTCAAGCGTTCTTGTGGACTCCGCAGTGTGAAGATAGTTTCCAAGAGTTGAAGAGAAGGTTGACAACTGCGCCAGTTTTGATTTTGCCTAAACCATCTGAACCGTTTACGGTCTATTGCGATGCTTCTTTGATGGGTTTAGGAGGTGTGTTAATGCAAAATGGGCAGGTTGTGGCGTATGCTTCGAGGCAACTCAAGGTGCATGAGAGGAATTATCCAACTCATGACTTGGAGTTGGCAGCGGTGGTTTTTGTGTTAAAGGTTTGGAGGCATTATTTGTTTGGGTCGAGATTCGACGTCTTTAGCGATCATAAGAGTTTGAAATATCTGTTTGATCAAAAAGAGTTGAATATGAGGCAAAGAAGGTAGCTAGAGTTTCTTAAATATTATGACTTCAGTTTGAATTACCATCCTGGTAAGGCAAACGTGGTTGCAGATGCTTTGAGCAGGAAGTCTTTACACATGTCTATGTTGATGGTTAAAGAATGGGAATTGTTGGAGCAATTTCGAGATTTGAGTTTGGTGTGTGAAGAGACTTATTTTGGCGTGAAGCTTGGTATGATGAAGCTTACTAGTGGTGTCTTGGAAGAGATTAGAGATGGGCAAAAGTCAGATTTGGTTTTGGTTGACAAGTTTACTTTGGTGAATCAAGGTCAAGGTGGAGAGTTCAGAATTGATGAGAATGGAATTTTGAGATGTCATGATAGAGTTTGCGTTCCCGATGTGGGGGATGTGAAAAAGAGAATTCTTGAGGAAGGTCATAGAAGTGGGTTAAGTATTCACCCTGGTGCTAAGAAGATGTATCAAGATTTAAAGAAGCTGTTTTGGTGGCCTTGTATGAAGAAAGAAATTGCTGAGTTTGTGTATGCTTGTTTGGTTTGCCAAAAGTCTAAGATTGAACATCAGAAGCCTTCGGGTTTGTTGCAACCGTTGTCTATTCCCGAGTGGAAATGGGATAGTATCTCGATGGATTTTGTTTCTGGTTTGCCGAGGACTCCGAGTAACCATGAGGCTATTTGGGTCATAGTGGATAGATTGACTAAATCTGCACACTTTATTCCGATTAGGATGGATTACACTATGGAGAAGCTTGCTAAGTTGTATGTGGAACGGATTGTTTGTTTACATGGTATTCCTACATGTATTGTTTCAGATAGAGATTCGCGTTTCACTTCAAGATTTTGGGAAGGTTTACAAAGAGCCTTGGGTACTAAGCTGAGATTGAGTTCCGCTTATCATCCTCAGACGGATGGTCAAACGGAGAGAACAATTCAGTCACTTGAGGATTTGTTGCGTGCTTGTGTTTTGGATCAAGGAGGTTCATGAAAGAGTCATTTTCCTTTGATTGAGTTTACTTATAATAATAGTTTTCATTCTAGCATTGGCATGGCTCCTTTTGAGGCATTGTATGGAAGACGGTGTAGGACACCTTTGTGTTGGTACGAGATGGGAGAAAGTGCTATAGTTGGTCCGGAATTGGTTCAAGAGGCTACGGATAAGATCAAATTGATAAGAGAGAAGATGAAAGTGTCTCAGAATCGCCAAAAGAGTTACTATGACAAGAGGAGGAAACCTCTTGAGTTCAAGAAGGATGAACATGTGTTTTTGAAGGTGAATCCAACTACGGGTGTTGGAAGGGCGCTTAAATCGCGGAAGTTAACACCTCGGTTTATTGGTCCTTATCAGATTTCAGAGCGGACTGGAAGAATGGCTTATCAGATTGCATTGCCGCCATCACTTTCAAATTTGCATGATGTGTTTCACGTTTCGCAATTACGAAAGTATATTGCGGATCCGTCTCATGTTATTCAAGCGGATGATTTGGAAGTAAGAGACAATTTGACGGTTGAGGTTTTACCGGTGAGGATTAAAGATAGAAAGGTGAAACAACTAAGAGGAAGAGAGATTGCTTTGGTTAAAGTTGCATGGGGTGGTTCAGAGAATGGTAATGTGACGTGGGAGCTTGAAAGTCGGATGCGGGATTCCTATCCCGAGTTGTTCGTTTAGAGGTAATTTTCGAGGCCGAAAATCTTTTAAGTGGAGGAGAGTTGTAACACCCCGTTTTTGATTAAATGTTATTTAAGTTATTTTTTTTTCTTTTCCGAAATTATCAAATTAAATCTATTTTAAGAAATATATTTATTTGATATCAATTAAAATGTTAATTCGGTTATTTGAAATAAAAATATTCATAATGATAAAATACTATTTTGAGTAATATTATTTTGGTGTGTATTTGGCTTCGTTTGATTTATCGGTATAATTTAGTTTTTATGGAATAAATATTAATTAAATGTAATATGGTTTTAATATAATTATATGATATAATTTGAATTAAATAGATTGGGCCAAATTAGAATTTTAGAAAGTTAGGGGGAGGAAAGTAAGTAGTAGTAAAATTTGTTTTATAAGATAGAAAGTAGGATAGTTGGTAAGAATAGAAATAGAAAGAAGAAAGAAAAGAAGAGAGAAAGAGGAGAAGAGAAGAAAGGAAGCTAGGTTTGAAGTTGCAACATCATCATCATCTTGTTTCAAGAAAATCAACACTAGAGGTAAGGGTTTGACTTCCACCAATTATTTAGTGTGTGATTTTATAGTTTTGATTTTGGAATAAATTAGGGGTTTAGGGTATTAGTTTCACTACTATGTTATGATGAAAAAAAAATTGATAGATTGATGAAATTGAGAGATGATTTAGGACCCAATATAATTATATTATATATATATATATATATATATATATATATATATATATATATATATATATATATATATATATATATATATATATATATATATATATATATATATATATATATATATATATATATATATATATATATATATATATATATATATATATATATATATATATATATATATATATATTTAAGGTGCCTTATTATGTTGTCTTGCAAACAAAAATTCCATTCTTGTTTGGACATTATTGTAGAGTTGTGTTTTATAGTAGCAGGTTGGAGGCACTTGCTTTTGGCATTTATTTTACAATACAGTAGCGTTGAAAGGAAATAACACTTGGAGATACTTGTTGGCATTGCATTATGTAGCATTGAAAAGAGTTAATATTTAATAGCATATAATATGATACTGTAGCGATAATAAAAAGAAGTAGCATGTTGGAGTATGAATTTCATTATGTAGCATTGAAAAGAATTAATACTTTAATAGCATATAACTTGCAATACTATAGCGCGTAAATTGAAGTGGTGTTTAGTATTTAATGGCACTTGGAATATTAGCTAGCTTACTGAAGTGAAGTAGTATTAGTACTGCTTGTTTTATGCAGTAGCGCAAGAAATGAAAGAATATTTAGTAGGCACGTGGCTACAGTAGCGCAAGATGAAGAGTATGTAAGAGTACATGTTTTGGCATATTGTAGAAGCATTAGAAGCAATGGCAAATGGGCTGTTACAGTGGCGCAAGAAAATGAATTAATACATGAAAGGCACATGATTTCAATGCAGTAACACTTATAAGGGAGAAGTAACATTTAGGAGAATTAATTGAAACACTATAGCATTAAACTAATGAATTATAACAATCATGTTTTTATGATAAATCCAATTTTGACACTTAGAACTTAAGTTTTAAATTAACAAATCTATTGTTAGTTTATGATATATAAAATATTTAATAATAATAATAATAATGATTATAATACTAATAATAAGTTAGTTTTATTAATAAAATAATTTTTAGGAGTTTTAAACTGGAGATAATTATTTTGGATTAATTGATTATTTTAAGTTAGTCTCAATTTCGATGACAGAACTATATTATTGACAGTACAGGTTCGAATAGTAATGTAGTATTAATTTAACCAAGTCGTAATAAGAAAATTTAGTATAAAGTAGAAATAATAGAATTTTTGGCCGATAATTAATTTAACCAATTTTAGTCGAAATAGTCCGAATTATTATGCGGTTTATGGTAGTAATTTTGGTTGATCTATTGGGTGACATTTTTGTTGAAAAATGGAATTTTTGCAGGTGAAGTCGAATTAAGTTGAATGCTTCCGGTTTATGAAATTGTGTTTGATTTGAATAAATCATGGAAGTAACATTGTTTAAACTTGTACATTACTTGATTTGTGAATTATAATTGCAATGCATGTACAATTGTTGGCATTTCATTGTGTTGGAATATGTGGTATGTGTATGTTAAGGTCAGAAGTGGTCTTAATTGCATACGAGTTGTTGGTTGTACATTGCATGGCATGGTTGGTCTTGAAATAGAGACGGTGAAACAGTGGGTTCATATTTTGTAGACGTTGATCCTTGAATGGAAATAGACGTAGTGGCTTTGACCCGGAAAGGGAACATAGGCAGTGAAACATGGGTTCACAAAAATAGACGTTGATCCTATAGTGGAAATAGACGTAGTGGCTTTGACCCTATGTGGAAAAATAAGCGGTGGAACTTTGGGTCCACAAGTCGGTACCGCATTCGCATGTGTTGAGTCGTGTTGTGAGTCACATGCATAATTGTGTATATTGTGTATGTGTGTTGATGTGTTTGGTTATGTGCCAATATTGTTGTTGTTTGAATAATGGTTATGTGCCAATGATGTGAGTATTCGGATAATTGGTTTATATGGTTAATGTGTTGGAAATGGCTTCCTTGAGTACGGATACTATATCTGATAAAATGAATATGATCATGATGTGTTGCTTTATTTATTGCCATTGCTTTACCTTAATTACATGTTATATGATTATTGAATTCTTACCCTTCTGTTTGAAAATGCTTTTGATGGCATTGTTCAGGTACCGAGGATGGTAGCGCGAGGCGCTAGTTAGCGGATGCATTGGATTGCAATCTGTTTTATTTTGATTAGAGTCGAGTCGATGCTCTGGTAGTAACACCTGGGGGGGGGGGTATATTTCGTGTCGAACTCGTCTATTTTGTATTCGGATTATGATGCATATAATCCTTACTTTGTGTATATTATTTTGTGTATGTGAGACTTGATAACATATGCTTTATGTGAATTATCATGGCTTGATGCCATGAATTATGTTTTGATTCCTCCATGAATGGAGATGAAGTTAAATATTGAAACTCCGTTGCGTTTGCACGAGAGAAAGAAGTTAAATATTTATGTATGTTTGTTTTGTGTTGATATGCTTAAATTTACAAACGTACCCTGTCTGTTTTTCTTTAAAATTTTGGAATGTGATGTGTGTTGTGACATCCCTTCCGTGCAAATTTATTTTCTCTGATTTTAATTCTTGCCTTTTATTTGGGGTAATTAGAAGGGGTGTTACACGACCTCAGGAGAAACTTCCTCAAAATGTTGGAAAGGCGTGTCTAGGAACTCTCCATCCAACTCCACATAGCGGAAGGAGTTGAGGTGACTTATCATGTACTCTTCCTCGCCGTGCACCGTTATAATCTTACCCTTAACAGGATATTTTAGCATTTGGTGCAAAGAGAAGGTAACTGCCCCAGCATAATGGATCCACGGTCCTCCCAACAAAAACGAATATGAAGGACGAATGTCCATCACATAAAAGGTGGAGTTGAAAAATTATGTGCCTACTTTGATAGGAATGTCAACCTCTCCATGAACCATTATTTTGGACCCATCAAAGGCCCTAACAATGATATTACTGGGTTTGAGGGTTAATCCTTCGCAGTCCAAACGGTCCAACGCTTTCTTCAGCAGCACATTCAAAGAAGAACCAATATCAACTAAGACATGGGCGAGGGTGGTTCCCCGGCATTCAACTGAGACATGTAGCGCGTTGTTGTGTTTCCTTCCCTTGGGAGTCAAGTCAGCATCGGAAAAACCGAGACCATTATCAGTAGTAAGGCTGGCCACGCACTCCTGAAACTGGTCAGTCGAAGTTTCTTGGGGCACGTGTGCCGTCTTTAAAAATTTGATTAAAGCCTTAGCATGGGCCTCAGAGCAGAGTAGAAGAGCCAACATGGATATTTTGGAAGGGGTCTTCCCTAGCTGTTCCACGACGTCGAAATCGCTCCTTTTGATTATTTTCAAGATTTCTTCCATTTCTTTCTGTGTGGTTTCGGGGATAACCACAGTATGAGCCTTCGTCCTGACACACGCTTCTAGTATCCCCTTACCCTTATCGGTAGTATCAATAGATGGTCTTACTTCAGGAGTATCCAATTCTTCAATTATCGGGCCTTGCACAGATGGCTTAACAGGCACAAAAGCTTTCGAGGGTCCGAAGACTGCTCGAGGGGGAGCAATCTCCGGAGAAAAAATCCGTCTGCTGCGAGTTATCTTGCTTGTTCCCACAATGTTCCCTATATCAGAGGTTTCCTCTTCAGAATTCTCTTGGACTACTTCAATCTGTTTGATACCATGATAGAAGATTTCTCCTCCGTAGTTCCATGGTATCGTTTTGTTAGATTGATACGGGACATGCCCTAGCATGGTGATTTTCAATGGTACAAATTTAAGGCCGGGCGTAATCTTGACAGGCCTTTTGCAAGCCTTGGGAAGATTGTCGGAGATGGTTATTATTGCGATATCGTTGGTTGAAGTAGCAAAAGTAGAAGGAGTAACAGGAGTGAAGGTATCAACAGGGGTCTTTTGGAAGAGTATCTCTTGGGTGCTGTTGTACCCCAATTTTTGACCTAAGATCCCATTTTTTATTTTTGCATTTTTTAAGATAAGTCAAGGTCACGGAATACAGTCGGTTTTAACGTCTCACCTTCGAGCTTTGACTATGCGAAGATTGTCAAGTTGTTTTGAACATTTTTAGCATATGTATCACTAATTTCTAATCGCAAACAAAGGTGTATGTTCATGTTTTCTTTTGTGTCATGTGCAGAGACAGGTCTGAATCAAGAGCATCAGGTGTCGCGCCTCAATTAGGGTTCAGAATCTCTCAAGCCAGAAGTACGGTTGATTGTGGATTCTCGAAGACTGATTCATCAAGGCACAACCGTTGCACCCTTAATTTCGCCCCTGATATGTTTTAGTCGCACTCTCATATCATATTTTGTTATTTGGTCACGATCATTAGTAAATATCTTCATTCATCATATTTTGCATCATTAGTCGTATTTAAGTTGACCAGAAAAAAGTCAGTTTAAATCAAAGTTTGTATCGTCTTTCAGTTGTAAAATACCCGACATTTTGCTTCATGCATTTTTATCTATTTACTCATTTGTTGCATTGCTCTAAGTTGTTTATATGTTGATAATAAAAATATTTTGGTTTTATAGACAAACTGTTAAAAACGATTCAACAATGTGCGAAAATTAGTAGCGAGAAAATATTTCAAGTTTTCACCTTTTTACCGATCATTTTATGAATCTGCGTTTCGCGTAGATTATGACGGTATGCTCGCTTTATTTTTTCGGTACAGTTCGAAATCTCGTTTTTAACCTTAAACGTCTGTTTAGTCTGATATTTTTATTATTATTTTATTTTTGATTTTTTTTGACTTCTTGAATATTTTTTCTTTAATCTTTGTGACATGTAGATTATTTTAATGTGTTCATTTTATTTTTTCGGATAAATTTTCGTCCGTTTTTTTATCATTTTCGGTCATTTTGGGTCTTTATTTTTTATTCATAAAATATTCAAAAAAATTATTTTTAATTGAGTTAATTTAAATACTTTCTGTTTTTTATTTCATTTTATCATTAAAAGGGCTTTTTAGTCACAAAATATATTATTCACACAATACTTTATTCCTATTGGCTGTTGGATGAAATTGAGGATCGATACACACACAATACTCTATTCCTATTGGCTGTTGGATGAAATTGAGGATCACCTTCACCATTCACCATTCACCTATTGGTTGTCACAAAAATCACCTTCACCATAAAAAAAACTAACATTCATAAACTCATGAAGAGAAAAAAAAACAAAAACACAATAAAAAGCAATACACTAGCCACATCCAAAACTCCCTCTCACAACTCCTTCCACGCCATACCCTTCCACGCCATACCCTTCCACCTCCTTTGATTATCCCACCATCCTCAACATCACCTTCTGTCAAACAAAAAACTCACAGCATCACACAAACTCCCATCAATTTCCACTTCTCTCTTTTTCCACTGTTAACGCCTCTATTCAGTTTCTCCATCCACAACGACTTCTCTACCATAAACCTCAGTCAATCTCCGAAACAGACACACACTCTCTCTATCTCTCCTCCGAGCTCAATTGGCCGTCAATGTCGGCCACCGATGCTCAATCCTCCCTCCGCCACGCCTTCGGTAACGTTCTCGTCTTCCTCATCCTGATCCTGATCGGTGTTCTCGCCTTCTCGATCCGTCTCTTCTCTGTTATGAAATATGAGAGCATTATTCATGAATTCGATCTTTATTTCAACTACAGAGTCAGTCAGTTTTTGTCAAAGAATGGGATATATGATTTCTGGAACTGGTTTGATGACCGGACTTGGTATCCCCTTGGTCGTGTCATTGGTGGGACTGTCTATCCTGGGTTGACCTTGACAGTAGGCACCTTGTGGTGGGTGTTGAATTTCTTGAACATACCTCTCTCGGTTGAAACTGTATGTGTATTTACTGCACCTATATTCTCAGCCTTTGCCTCGTGGGCAACTTATCTATTAACTAAGGAGGTTAAGGGTTCTGGAGCTGGCTTGACAGCAGCACTATTTTTGGCTATGGTCCCATCATATATATCTCGATCTGTGGCAGGAAGCTATGATAATGAATCTGTTGCTATATTTGCTTTGATCTTCACTTTCTATCTCTATATTAAGACGCTGAATACAGGGTCCTTCTTTTATGCCACTTTGAACTCAATAGCATATTTCTACATGGTTTGCTCATGGGGAGGATACACTTTTATCATTAACCTTATTCCAATGCATGCACTATTGTGCATTGTAACTGGTCGCTATTCTTCTCGACTTTATATTGCATATGCACCTTTTGTTATATTGGGCACACTGTTGGCATCACTGGTCCCTATTGTTGGATTTAATGCTGTAATGACATCCGAGCACTTTGCATCATTTCTGGTTTTCATTCTCATCCATGTGGTGGCTCTTGTATACTATATTAAAGGAATACTGTCACCAAAAATGTTCAAAGTAGTTGTGGCACTAGTTGTTTCTGGTGGCCTGGCAGTACGTCTTGCAATGATAGCAGTACTTATTGCAATGGTAGCTTCAAGCCCAACAATGGGATGAAGTGGAAGAAGTCTAAGTTTATTAGATCCTACTTATGCAAGCAAGTACATACCAATCATTGCTAGTGTTAGTGAGCATCAGCCACCAACTTGGCCTTCTTACTTTATGGACATCAATGTCTTGGCGTTTCTGGTTCCAGCTGGCATCATCGCATGCTTTTCACCTCTATCTGAAGCAAGCTCTTTTAAACAACAACTAGCAATGAATCCATCCTGATTCCGCAAGCATCCTGTTCGCACAACACCACCACCAACAACCAGTAGCAACTTAAATTTGTGCGCATCTGCCTTTGTCAACAGCTTCAACATTCTGCAAACGATTCGGTAACTTTCAATTTATTTACTTGTAGCTGTTATGCTGTTTCGAGTAGTCTGTGAATTATAATTAAAGAACCTGGTCGGTAATTGTTTAACTTCAAACTGTTTGAGTAAGAAACCGTTATGCTACCATGATTATTTCTTGAGTTTAAAATCTGAAAATTGGTTATGCTGTGATGTTTTGTTTGCAATGTGCAAGGGTTTAATGGTAGATATGAGTGAAGTTCTTGATAATGTTTGTGTCAAGCCTGTATGAAAATTTTGGTTTGTTCTTGTTAAATTGTGATAATGAATTTGCTATTGTTATGCTGTCCGGATTTATTCTTGCTGAAACTTGCACTCAACTTATATTTTAATCACTTTTCGAACTTAATGTCGAGATGACATGAGTTTTATTAAATTGTCGGTGTTGATGTTGTCATGCTGTTTGAGTGGTTTTGAAGAATGGTTTTAATTATGTTTCAAGTTGAAATCAATTTACAAAATTTGTTGGTTAATATCGGTATTTGTACATAAGTTTAGAATCACTTGGAAATTGACTTTCATGAGCTTTGAATGCATAATTTGTCGCTGTCCAATTTTTGATTTGTATGAATAATGTTTGATTTTTCATGGATTGAATTGAATTATGGATTAAATTCGTGATTTTGATTTGTGTAAATATTCATTTATTCATATGCATCATACAATTTCATTTCAATTTTTGACTGTATACTTACTAACATAGATTTTAATTGTTACAATTTCCTTTATTTTTATTTTTACCGTTTATGCTACTAACACGTTTGTTACTGTGAAGGTTTCCGAGAATTCATTTCAAGTATTCCTACTCGCATAGCGCATTTGCACTTTTTCTTTCTCCTGTTACCTCTTTACTGTATTTCAATATTTTTATTTTAATATTTGGTACTGTAAATATATATATTTATACATAATATTTTATATTTTATGTTTTATTCAATTCACTTGTAAATAAATCCAATTTTTTTGAAAATATTATTTCCATTGCATTGTGATATTATTTTTAATTCCAACTAACTTCTGAAAATTGTGCGGACGCACATAAGTTTCCCGTGCTATTAGATTTTGTCGGTATATCTCTTGTGATGCAGGGATTCTTATCTGACACCGTGAGCTTTATCCACCGCCTTTGCGCTTTATCTGATGCTTGGAGTATTATCTCACATTAGGTTTTTTCGATGATGCTGTTGGCTTGTGATTTATTTTCACCTAAGGTTTGATATACTCTTACCTTATTTATCCGTCTGTGGTTTTAACTCCAAGGGAAAGATTTAAATTTGTTTACTTCACGTCATCAAATACATCTCATACGATTGCGCGAACCCCTTCATTCATTTTTTGCTTGTTTACTATTTTGCAAAACTCAAGATAATTTTCCTAAAAGATTCAAATTTCAAACTCACACCTTTTAAGTCAAAACTTCGACACTAGGTCGTCGCATCTTCAAAATCTCTCCAACACCGATTTTTAGCCAAACGAACCATTTTAATCAAACAAACAATTTTAACCAAAAAACAGATATTTCAAAAGGTTCCTGCGGAGTACCGCAGATGTATTGGGTGCTAATACCTTCCCGTTGTATAACCAACCCCCGAACCCTCGATCTCTTTTAAAAACGCATTGTATTTTCATTGCTTTTAAATATTAATTTACATTGCATACTTTAGGGTTTTATTTCGCTCTTTTCCCTTTTCCCTTGGAAACAATAAAGCGCGGTGGCGACTCTTGCTTTTGTGAGTCAAGTTAATTAATAGCTTGATCTCCGATTTTCACCGCTACAGAATTGGCGACTCTGCTGGGGACAAATTGACCTCTTGCTGGTCCATCCCTAAGTGGGTTAAGCCTAATTTGTTTTATCTGTTTTATCATTATTTGATTGTTTGATTATATGTATATATTGTGATTATTTGGGTGTTGATAATATTTACAAAGGACAAGTCCTATACCCGGACTAAGTTACACTTAGGAATAGGATGGGCGGTATAGTCATGTTAACTTTGAGGGAGTAATCCCGAAGAAGGAGGCATGAGATCCCCCACTCAGTGGAAGGCCCTTTTGAACGTAATATTTGTTTACCGAGTAATCGGGAAGACATTATTATTTTCGACCTGGGAGCCAGAGAAGCTGGGAACCGTAGAACCCTAACCCATCTTGGCCTTTTAGGTGTAGCGCGGAGATTATAACAGAGTAATCCGGAAATAATTGTTACGCGATGCTACGCTCGGATGAGTTTCTCTTGAGAATATTGCTGATTATTGAGTAATCAAGACGTTGGTAATATCCGAAGGAGGAATGTAGACTCCGGGAAATTTTAGAACCTTGTCTTGCAGGTGTGATTAAACCGTTAGTACATACCTTGAGGGTGTTCCTTACTTTGACTCCATGCTCGTGACGTTGAACCTTTCGACTTTATTTGTGACCTTACTTGTGGTTGTTGCATAGCCATGCATCCATGCATCCATAAAACCCTTTTCACTTGACTTTGAAGGAATTTGGAGGTCTTTCTTTGTAAACATCACAAGTTTCGTCAAGCTCAATGGATCTTGGGTGTTGATAGGGCGAAAACCCTAATCCACCAAAATGGATGATTGATCTTGATGATAACTTGATCAATGTTTGGAGCCAATTTAAAATTCATCTTCTATCTTCATACTTTGATGTTTACAACTTAATATCTTGAGTTCCTTGAAAATCAAATAAAAACTCTCTTTTGCATATCATACATCATTCTACATTTTTTGTTTCACTTTCAAAGGTCTTTTTCCGAGTCTTATTTTTCCTTTGGTCTCACCAGTACAACACTCGCGCTAAGAGAACAATGGAGAATATCAAGCAAGAGGTTTCTGAACTCCGTAGAGAGATGACTATTTTGAAAGCTAGTATGGAGCACTTAACTGGTTTGGTTGAAATTCTGGTTGCCGCCCAAGTCAATCCTTCTAGGAGGGAGGAAGCGATGATAAAAGTATTCACTGAAACTCTAAAATCATTCTCTCATGAGAAGGTGATGGTTAGTGCACCTAATGACTTTTCCTGACAAGGTGAATGTGGGAGTGCGTCTAGAAGAAGATGTTGGGAAGGGATGTTCATATGAAGATGGTAGCTCAACTAATGGTGTGAAGGAATTTGATAATAACTTTTCCAAGAAGAGAACCAGAAGAAGAAATAATCATCATCAGAATCATCATGTTTCTCCCATTTATCAATAGAATCAGCAAGTTCCTAATCAAAGGAAAACCCAGTTTGATCCAATTCCAATTACCTATACAGAGTTATTCCCTATCTTGATGCAGAGGAATTTGGTTCAGACTCGACCTCCACTGAAGGTTCCTGAGAAGATACATTGGTACTACAAAGCTGATTTGACATGTACCTTTCATCAAGGTGCTCCTGGGCATGACTTGGAGGGTTGCTTTTCTTTGAAGATCGAGGTTTAGAAGTTGGTCAGAAGTGGTATCTTGTCATTCAAGGACGTTGGTTTTGAAGTTCAAATCAAGCATGTGCCGAAGAGTAAACACGATTGATAGTGACTTTGATTTTTGAAGGATGTTTTCGGTAATTCAAGTCCAGATGGAAAGCCTTCCCAGATTATTAACTTATTTATGCTTTTTGTAATTTTTCTTGTTTATCAAAACATTGTTTGCATGTAAGAACTTGTTTGCATCTGAATGATTATCTTAATACAATGAGTATGTTTGTCTTGAAGAAATTCATTCGTTTCACTCATATTTGTTTTCAAATTTTAAATTGCTTTTGCACTATGATACCAAATTATTGCTCATTCTCTTGCCTAGGCAGAGATTGAGGGGAGGATGATGATCTAAAGAACACAAAATCTCTGGTTGTTTGCTTTTGGATAAAATCTTGCTGATGATGTACAGGCATTGTTTCAAATCCCTAAACACTGGAGATATAAGGAAGATAATCCCTTGCTAACCCCTTTTGAGCCTTTGAAGCAGAAGTTTCTTTTCTATACGAAAAAACCTTGAATTTTAACCTGGGGCAGGGTAGTTTTTAGTTAATCTGATTGAGTGTTCAAAATTCATAAGGAAGATGTTTTTTGAAGAGAAACTACGAGGGCTATCATTCATGTATAATGAATCTAGAGGATGTGGAACCACAATGTTATCCCTCATTCATCAAGAAACGAGGCAATCACAATCCTCTCAACAAGCAAATACAAGCTAATGTCACACATTTTGTTCAAAAAGTCAAAAATCGAGAAAAAGAAAAAGCCTGCTAAGTCAAAAAACATGAAAACGTGCGACTTAAGCAAAATTAAGGCATCCCGCTGGACTATCAATTCAAAAGAATTAGTTCAGGCAAAAGTTAGGGAAAATAAAAATTGCAAAGAAAAGGACTGCAAAGAAAAGTCCTCAGCAAAGAACGAATTGGTGACTACAAACACGAAGACATGAGGGTGGTTTCTACTCCGAAAGCCTCGTCGTTTCCTTGACCGTCACAAAATCCTTCTGAGAGATGAACACTCATGTTGAATTAACTGAACATAGGGTTGGAGAACATCATGAAGAACGGGTGGGCACCAAATATTTTGAGCCTTAAAATCTTTTTTCTAAAAACCATGAACCAGACCACGTTACAACCTTCAAAAGTCCTAATTGAAGCAAGGTTATTTTGAAAGCATACTTCAATGAGATAGTATTCCTGACTCCCATGAATGTTCTAAATAGTTATGTTGGTATCATATGTTTTTCCTATACAAAAATAAATGGTGCTCTAACTCGCAAAATTTGTGCGATATCTTTTCAAAATCTTCAAGACTTACATAACTGTTGCATTAGAATTTTCATTCTCATAATAAACTTTTCTAACTGCAAAACATTTGTTTGATATCAAGGAAGCTCACATATAAGCACCAGTGATGAGTTTATTCCTTTAAGGCCTGAAACTATGTTGAGTAATTGGCGGGTCACGTCAAGAAAAATCATATCCATGGGCATGTCACCTGAAGACCGTAAGCACGAACATGTTGCTTCTCCCAGTTAATGCTTTCCCAACTTGTTTACCCTTTGGGGCAAAATTTGAAGACTTTGTTGTGACAACTACAGTCAATTCGGGGCAATCACGTCGAGATTCGATGAATCTCTCTAAGAGTTTGAAGACACCAGAGCATGGTGGATGCCAGGTCTTTTGTAAAATCCTCTTGAGACGATTTCTCCTCATCAACCATATAGCTCGGGGCATTTTAGAGGTGAAGCTATTCGCAAGAATTGTCGTGCATCATGCAGCTTATCAGCAGTAAACTTGGGGCATCCAAAATTAATCCCAGGGGCAATCCAGATTTGTCAAGATATGTTTTTCATACATTATCAGAGGGTGGTGTTCCCAGTATCTCCAGCTAAGCAAGACTTTTTCCAGCTGAATCATTGTTCGTGTTGTTATCCTTTCAATGGATTGTCGATAATAGAAGACTGGACTTTGGGTTTTCTACCTGAAAATATCTTCCTCTCCAGAGATATTTAAGCCTTGTAAAAGGACCTTGCTCCAATGATGGCCTGTGTTTTATCTCCAGTAATGTTCCCATCCTGTTGAGATTAGCCGAGTGTCGAGCTGTACTATGACGTCTTATCATCTTCAGTCTATCTCCCTTGTCTGTTTTGTCAGCATATACATGACATTCATTTATTCATTCACACTTGCATCATGCATGCACAGTTGTATTTGTTGATGTCATTGAGTTCGTACACCTTGGTTATGTCTATTCAAATAACATATTTGATCTTTCCAAATAGAGTGTCGACTTAAGCATAAAGTGTGCCTTCTTTCTAATTCCCCAATGAGTTAACTCTCGTGGAAGAATCTTGCTTTAGCTTTCCTTTTCCATCTCTGGATAGGATAAATCCCCATTTGAGTTATTTCCTCATTGGGTGGAGTCTTGTTTGACTGTTTTCTCTCCAGTTTATTCCCAGATTGAGCTGTGTCTCTTGTGAACGATACCCTGTGGATATCTCTAGGCTGTGAAACCTAGATGGAGAGTGCATTTATTTTGCAATGTAAATACTTGGTCTTCTCAGGATGGATTTATTCATGGTTCCCCATTGGAGATAAACTTTATTCTCCAGTAGTGTTATCACAATCTTCTGCTGGAATATCAACATGACAACAAACGACTGACTCTTTATTTGAGCAGTTTGATTATTTCTGATTTCTCTACGACAAATGGCGGTCTCTTCATGAGCAGTTTGTCTATCCCCGATGAAATTATTGATTCTCACCTCCAGCAATATCTTCACGATATTTTTATGAGTATCTTCAACAAAACATCAAGCGGCGGTCTCTTCATGAGCAACTTGTATGTTATTGATACCTTGAAAAAACAACAAGCGGCGGTCTCTTCATGAGCAACTTGTATGTTATTATCACCTTTGAAATACAACAAGCGGCAGTCTCTTCATGAGCAACTTGTGTGTTATGGATACTCTTGACAAACAGCAAGCGGCAGTCTCTTCATGGACAACTTGTATGTTATCAACACTTTTAAAAACATCAAGCGGCGGTCTCTTCATGAGCAACTTGTATGTTATTTTTCTCTTGAAAAACATCAAGTGGCGGTATCTTCATGAGCAACTTGTATGTTATTGATACCTTGAAAGAAACAGCAAGCAACAGTCTCTTCATGAGCAACTTGTTTGTTATTGTCACCTTTGAAAACAACAAGCGGCGGTCTCTTCATGAGAAACTTGTGTGTTATTGGTAATTTTGAAAAGAAAACAACAAGCGGCGGTCTCTTCATGGACAACTTGTATGTTATCAACACTTTTAAAAACAGCAAGCGACAGTCTCTTTATGGACAAATTGTATGTTATCAACACTTTTTTTGAAAACGGCAAGTGGCAGCTTCTTCATGAGCAGCTTGTACGTTAGTATTTTTGGAAGACAGCAAGTGGCAGCTTATCTATTTGAGCAACTTGTGTGTTATTGTTCCCTTGAAGACAACAAGTGGCAGCTTCTTCATGAGCAGCTTGTGGGTTATTAGCAACAAGTGGCAGACTCTTCATGAGCAGCTTGTGTGCTTTGATATTCTTTGAAGACAGCAAGTGGCAGCTTTATGAGCAGCTTGTGGGTTTTTGGCAACAAGTGGCGGACTCTTCATGAGCAGCTTGTGTGCTTTAATGTTCTTTGAAGACAACAAGTGGCGGTCTCTTCATGAGCAGCTTGTATGTTATTGACACCTTTGAAAGGAAGCAAGTGGCGGCCTCTTTATTTGAGCAGCTTGTGTATCCCCAGCAATATTGTCTACTCAGCAAATGGCACCCCTTCGGAAAAGTCCCGTGGGGAAGTTTGTTATTTTATCCTTTTCAAGCGATATCTTGGTCAGAGAAGAAATGTGTTACCGTTCTTGGTAAAATTCAGAAATCAGAGATGTTTATCTCCAGCCACAGTGCTGATGTCAATCATTTTCCAGTCTCAGTGCTGATGTCAATCATTTTTCAGTCTCAGTACTGATGTCCATCATTTCCTTTTCCAGTCTCAGTACTGATGTCCATCATTTCCTTTTCCAGTCACAGTACTGATGTCAATCATATGCTTTTCCAGTCTCAGTGCTGATGTCAATCATTTTGTTTTCCAACCACAGTGCTGATGTAAATCATCTCTTTTTCCAGTCTTCGTACTGATGTAAATCATTTCTTTTCCAGTCTCAACACTGATGTAAATCATTCAAGAGTCTCTCATTTGAATTCTATGACTCTGTTTCCCCAGTGGAGTTACAACCTCTTCCTCTGTGGGATTACTGTGTAATGTGCTTGGTTTCTCCAGCATAGTTTGTCTCGTATGGCGTCATTCCCCATAAAATTCAGAGCATTACATTCATATCATATCATGAACATAATCGCGGTATCTTAAGGCCAAAAATTGTGTATTCTATATTTAAGTCCCTTCAATCTCGTCGAAATGAAGATCCCAATCTTCATATCTCCAGATAGAAGAAACTTAAATAGGGGCAGCTGTTGTACCCCAATTTTTGACCTAAGATCCCATTTTTTATTTTTGCATTTTTTAAGATAAGTCAAGGTCACGAAATACGGTCGGTTTTAACGTCTCACCTTCGAGCTTTGACTATGCGAAGATTGTCAAGTTGTTTTGAACATTTTTAGCATATGTATCACTAATTTCTAATCGCAAACAAAGGTGTATGTTCATGTTTTCTTTTGTGTCATGTGCAGAGACAGGTCTGAATCAAGAGCATCAGGTGTCGCGCCTCAATTAGGGTTCAGAATCTCTCAAGCCAGAAGTACGATTGATTGTGGATTCTCGAAGACTGATTCATCAAGGCACAACCGTTGCACCCTTAATTTCGCCCCTAATATGTTTTAGTCGCACTCTCATATCATACTTTGTTATTTGGTCACGATCATTAGTAAATATCTTCATTCATCATATTTTGCATCATTAGTCGTATTTAAGTTGACCAGAAAAAAGTCAGTTTAAATCAAAGTTTGTATCGTCTTTCAGTTGTAAAATACCCGGCATTTTGCTTCATGCATTTTTATCTATTTACTCATTTGTTGCATTGCTCCAAGTTGTTTATATGTTGATAATAAAAATATTTTGGTTTTATAGACAAACTGTTAAAAACGATTCAACAATGTGCGAAAATTAGTAGCGAGAAAATATTTCAAGTTTTCACCTTTTTACCGATCATTTTATGAATCCGCGTTTCGCGTAGATTATGACGGTATGCTCGCTTTATTTTTTCGGTACAGTTCGAAGTCTCGTTTTTAACCTTAAACGTCTGTTTAGTCTGATATTTTTATTATTATTTTATTTTTGATTTTTTTTGACTTCTTGAATATTTTTTCTTTAATCTTTGTGACATGTAGATTATTTTAATGTGTTCATTTTATTTTTTCGGATAATTTTTCGTCCGTTTTTTTATCATTTTCGGTCATTTTGGGTCTTTATTTTTTATTCATAAAATATTCAAAAAAATTATTTTTAATTGAGTTAATTTAAATACTTTCTGTTTTTTATTTCATTTTATCATTAAAAGGGCTTTTTAGTCACAAAATATATTATTCACACAATACTCTATTCCTATTGGCTGTTGGATGAAATTGAGGATCGATACACACACAATACTCTATTCCTATTGGCTGTTGGATGAAATTGAGGATCACCTTCACCATTCACCATTCACCTATTGGTTGTCACAAAAATCACCTTCACCATAAAAAAAACTAACATTCATAAACTCATGAAGAGAAAAAAAAACAAAAACACAATAAAAAGCAATACACTAGCCACATCCAAAACTCCCTCTCACAACTCCTTCCACGCCATACCCTTCCACCTCCTTTGATTATCCCACCATCCTCAACATCACCTTCTGTCAAACAAAAAACGCACAGCATCACACAAACTCCCATCAATTTCCACTTCTCTCTTTTGCCACTGTTAACGCCTCTATTCAGTTTCTCCATCCACAACGACTTCTCTACCATAAACCCCAGTCAATCTCCGAAACAGACACACACTCTCTCTATCTCTCCTCCGAGCTCAATTGGCCGTCAATGTCGGCCACCGATGCTCAATCCTCCCTCCGCCACGCCTTCGGTAACGTTCTTGTCTTCTTCATCCTGATCCTGATCAGTGTTATCGCCTTCTCGATCCGTCTCTTCTCCATTATGAAATACGAGAGCATTATTCATGAATTCGATCTTTATTTCAACTACAGAGTCAGTCAGTTTTTGTCAAAGAATGGGATATATGATTTCTGGAACTGGTTTGATGACCGGACTTGGTATCCCCTTGGTCGTGTCATTGGTGGGACTGTCTATCCTGGGTTGACCTTGACAGTAGGCACCTTGTGGTGGGTGTTGAATTTCTTGAACATACCTCTCTCGGTTGAAACTGTGTGTGTATTTACTGCACCTATATTCTCAGCCTTTGCCTCGTGGGCAACTTATCTATTAACTAAGGAGGTTAAGGGTTTTGGAGCTGGCTTGACAGCAGCACTATTTTTGGCTATGGTCCCATCATATATATCTTGATCTGTGGCAGGAAGCTATGATAATGAATCTGTTGCTATATTTGCTTTGATCTTCACTTTCTATCTCTATATTAAGACGCTGAATACAGGGTCCTTCTTTTATGCCACTTTGAACTCAATAGCATATTTCTACATGGTTTGCTCATGGGGAGGATACACTTTTATCATTAACCTTATTCCAATGCATGCACTATTGTGCATTGTAACTGGTCGCTATTCTTCTCGACTTTATATTGCATATGCACCTTTTGTTATATTGGGCACACTGTTGGCATCACTGGTCCCTATTGTTGGATTTAATGCTGTAATGACATCCGAGCACTTTGCATCATTTCTGGTTTTCATTCTCATCCATGTGGTGGCTCTTGTATACTATATTAAAGGAATACTGTCACCAAAAATGTTCAAAGTAGCTGTGGCACTAGTTGTTTCTGGTGGCCTGGCAGTACGTCTTGCAATGATAGCAGTACTTATTGCAATGGTAGCTTCAAGCCCAACAATAGGATGAAGTGGAAGAAGTCTAAGTTTATTAGATCCTACTTATTCAAGCAAGTACATACCAATCATTGATAGTGTTAGTGAGCATCAGCCACCAACTTGGCCTTCTTACTTTATGGACATCAATGTCTTGGCGTTTCTGGTTCCAGCTGGCATCATCGCATGCTTTTCACCTCTATCTGAAGCAAGCTCTTTTAAACAACAACTAGCAATGAATCCATCCTGATTCCGCAAGCATCCTGTTCGCACAACACCACCAC
Organism: Vicia faba; assembly: GCA_948472305.1. Lineage (NCBI taxonomy): Eukaryota > Viridiplantae > Streptophyta > Magnoliopsida > Fabales > Fabaceae > Vicia > Vicia faba. The sequence goes on along the minus strand of OX451738.1, from coordinate 1,609,922,600 downwards.
CAACAACCAGTAGCAACTTAAATTTGTGCGCATCTGCCTTTGTCAACAGCTTCAACATTCTGCAAACGATTCGGTAACTTTCAATTTATTTACTTGTAGCTGTTATGCTGTTTCGAGTAGTCTGTGAATTATAATTAAAGAACCTGGTCGGTAATTGTTTAACTTCAAACTGTTTGAGTAAGAAACCGTTATGCTACCATGATTATTTCTTGAGTTTAAAATCTAAAAATTGGTTATGCTGTGATGTTTTGTTTGCAATGTGCAAGGGTTTAATGGTAGATATGAGTGAAGTTCTTGATAATGTTTGTGTCAAGCTTGTATGAAAATTCTAGTTTGTTCTTGTTAAATTGTGATAATGAATTTGCTATTGTTATGCTGTCCGGATTTATTCTTGCTGAAACTTGCACTCAACTTATATTTTAATCACTTTTCGAACTTAATGTCGAGATGACATGAGTTTTATTAAATTGTCGGTGTTGATGTTGTCATGCTGTTTGAGTGGTTTTGAAGAATGGTTTTAATTATGTTTCAAGTTGAAATCAATTTACAAAATTTGTTGGTTAATATCGGTATTTGTACATAAGTTTAGAATCACTTGGAAATTGACTTTCATGAGCTTTGAATGCATAATTTGTCGCTGTCCAATTTTTGATTTGTATGAATAATGTTTGATTTTTCATGGATTGAATTGAATTATGGATTAAATTCGTGATTTTGATTTGTGTAAATGTTTGATTTTGATTTGTGTAAATATTCGTGATTTTTTCGATGATGCTGTCGGCTTGTGATTTATTTTCACCTAAGGTTTGATATACTCTTACCTTATTTATCCGTCTGTGGTTTTAACTCCAAGGGAAAGATTTAAATTTGTTGACTTCACGTCATCAAATACATCTCATACGATTGCGCGAACCCCTTCATTCATTTTTTGCTTGTTTACTATTTTGCAAAACTCAAGATAATTTTCCTAAAAGATTCAAATTTCAAACTCACACCTTTTAAGTCAAAACTTCGACACTAGGTCGTCGCATCTTCAAAATCTCTCCAACACCGATTTTTAGCCAAATGAACCATTTTAATCAAACAAACAATTTTAACCAAAAAACAGATATTTCAAAAGGTTCCTGCGGAGTACCGCAGATGCATTGGGTGCTAATACTATCCCGTTGTATAACCAACCCCCGAACCCTCGATCTCTTTTAAAAACGCATTGTATTTTCATTACTTTTAAATATTAATTTACATTGCATACTTTAGGGTTTTATTTCGCTCTTTTCCCTTTTCCCTTGGAAACAATAAAGCGCGGTGGCGACTCTTGCTTTTGTGAGTCAAGTTATTTAATAGCTTGATCTCCGATTTTCATCGCTACAGGTATCCATCAGGCGTTGGATGCCTGACTTCAACATTGGGCAATCAGCTCGTATGTTTAAACAAAAGTAACAGTCCTTTCCATAGCCTGGGAATATCCCGACTCTCATCAAATTCACTTTAATCACTGGTAAGGGATTCAAAAGGTCAGCAACATTGGTAACATGAAGGTCTTCCATAACGACATGAACATTATGACTGTGCTTGGGCATTGGGGCAGAAATCACATTTGTCTTTTCGGGCGCATCGGGTTCTACTTCATTGGCGTCAATCAGATCTTGGATTTTGTTCTTAAGCGCCCATCAAATATTGGTATCATGCCCGACACTGTCAGAGTAGTAAGTACACTTGGCATTAGAGTGGTAGTATGGAGAGGAGGTATTAGGGTTCTTTGGCGCTTCCTTCAAATTGGTAAGATTTAGCTTTAGCAAATGAGGGAGTACTTGAGCTGGCGTCATGTTGATTCGGGTGAACTGCCGTTGTGGCCTTTCTACCCGTTGCTGATTAGATCTTGGTTGATTGCTATGAGGTTGATCATTTGAAGAGTTTTGAATCATCACAGCCCCTACAGTTGGCCGGCGCTCGGTTCTTCCTTGACTTTTCTGAGAATAAACAGCATAGGCTTCCTTCTTAGTTGGGAAGGTTTTCTTAATAGCAGTGGACGTGGAGGTATCTTTCTGAATCTTACCATTTTTAATACCGCCCTCGACCCTTTCGCCGGTCAGAATTAATTCGGTAAATCCCGCGGAGGAACTCCAAATTAAATGATTGAAAAAAGGGCCAGACAATATCCCCAGAAACATGTCAACTAGCTCTCTATTCGACAATGGTGGCTGCACCCTTCCAGCCAAATCACGCCACTTCTGGGCATACTCCTTAAATCCTTCATTAGAAGCCATACCCATACTTTGTAGTTGAGTACGAGTGGGCGCTAAATCAACGTTGTATTGGTATTGACGTTAAAAAGAAGCAGCTAAGTCCTCCTGGTTATGAACCTCGGATCTCTATAGTTGATAGAACCAGTCCAATTGTGTTCCTGACAAACTGTCTTGAAAAAAGTGCACCCAGAGGTCTTTATCAGATGAGTGGGGTTGGATCTTTCTGACATAGGATCTCAGATGCATCTTTGGGCAGGACATGCCGTCATACTTAGAAAATGTAGGAACTTCGAACTTGGGAGGAATGACGATACCAGTGACCAGCCCTAGTTCTTCGAAATCTAAACCAGGTACCCTTTGCAACTCCATGCCTGCCAATCGATCCTCAAGATTTTTATATTTATCATCCACCGGGGGATATTGCTGTTCGGAGTAGTCTTCATCCTCTTCCTCTTCTTCCTCTTGAACTTCAGATTCAGAAGGTCCCACAACTCCTTTTCCTTTACCAGCCCCTTCATCGGACGTTGAGGGGAACTCGAGAGCTTTTCTAGCATTGCTTTCAAAACTTCTACCAAAAGTGGCTACTCCGGGCCTTTTCTTCTTTTTCTCTTTATTTTTCTCCAACAGAGCTTTAAGGTCCTCTTGACCCTTTGCCAAGGTCATGAGGAGTTGCTGGAATTGAGAATTCTGTGCTTGCAGATCCTTAACCGTCTGCTCCAAATCCATCTTGCTGAAATAAATAGCAGAAAGATAAGGAAACCTGGTGTGAAGACCTGTTTATGCATATGATGAATGATGTGTTATTCATGTAATGCATTCAAGGATTCAGAAATTCAAATTTGTTGCAAACAAAAAGAGCACACGTCATATTAACAAGAAATTTGTTAGTACATAAGTGCCCCATGGGCAAAATATTACAAAATTCTTAATTTAAAAAGACATTGCGCATCCTCTTTGGTGCGATGTAAGTGTTGAGAGTTTCCTCCTCATGAAGTCGGCGGGTAAGCTCCAAAACCTTCTTCTCACTGGCATAAAAGCTGGCCTCAAAAGTATTCCTTTCTTCCTTGAGTTGGATCCAACTCCTTTGTAATTATTCCCATGATGTTGGCATGTCAGGATGTAGGAGGGTGTATGGAACCTCTCCTTCCATCACAGGCTCTTTGATCACGGAGAGAATGTGAGGGTATGGCATCATAAGATTCTGGGCGCGAGTTCGTACCCACTTGAGATAAGGCTCAAGGGGGTTGGAATTCTTGTGCCCCAGTGTCTTACTATCCACTTTGTTGGGCATCCTCCAAGCTCTGATGAACCTTTGTCGAAGTCCTTGCGCATCGTTATCGAAGTCAAAAACTAGGTCAAGAATTAGCATGTCATGAGGGCCATCCCTCCGAGCATATTCAAACTGTCTTAGAGCTAAACAGGGGTTGTAGGTAATGCCTCCCCTAATGACAAGTAGTGAGGCATTAGGTAATTCCCCACAACGATCAATGATGATGACATTTTCTCTGGACCGAGAACACCAATGTACATCAGAATGTGTGAGGGTTATCAATCGTTGTGACCACCTTAAACCCTGCTCATTCTTCAAAACTGATTGTGGAAGGTGAGAAATAAACCACCTTGCTAGGAGAGGAGTACAACACATGAGAACACCTCTTTTCCTCATTGTTCGTGTGTAAAATGAGTGTAGGATGTCCCCAAGCAATGTAGGCACAGGATTCCGAGATATGAAAATTTTGACAGCATTCACATATATATGCTGATCAGGGTTTGGGAATAAGACCAACCCATAGATGAGAAGTGCTACAATCTCCTTAAAAGCTTGTAGATCTAAAGAATTCCAGCAGTCTTGTGCCTTCTCAAACAGAAACTTTGCCAAGAATCCCTTGACACCACTGCTGGTTTCCCAATGTCCTTTGATGTCAGATGGTTGCAAGTGTAATGCTTGAGCAACATCTTCAGGCTTTGGTTCTTTTTCTGTATCGTTGTAGGGTAGTTGATGAAGAATATGAATTCTCATGAGTTGAGAAAATTCCTCCAAAGTGGGTACTAGTTGGTAATCAGGAAATGTGAAACAGTGATGCAGGGGGTCAAAGAACTGGAAGAGAACTTTCACCATGTCTTCTTCAATGTTGGAGTTGACCAAGTTGAGAAGCCTACCATGTCTTTCACTGAAGAGAGAATCCTCTAGAATCCTGGAAGTAAGCTCCTTGAGTTGAGGAGGGATTCTCACAAGGTTGACTTGAATTGTTTTCCTGCGAAGAGATTCCATGACCTACAAAACAAGAACAAAGATGAAGATCCAAACCCTTGAAATGGTTAGTGGATGCATATGATGCTTTATGATGTTCATGATGTATGCACAAGCAAATGTATAAACAAGTCACACAAAACCCTAGTTTCAGGCTTGCATGAGGTTTCATAGGTAAATACCCTCTTGAGTTTTGTTGGCTCAAACCTGTCCTATAAATAGTAACCGGGTTCTAAGGAGCTCAATATCACTGAATTATTTTCTATGTTCATTGTTTTGGTTTAGCCACTTAACTAGCGACCAAAATATTCCAAGAAAACAACCCTTAATGAGTGTAGTATCGAGTATCTACCAACTTCGAACTGCACCAAAGCCGGTCATCTCACTACCCCTAATAAAAGGCCAAGATGGTCAAGTAAGGTGCTAAGAGTTCATTAGTGCTTTATGACATCACTCAGCGGCCCCGTATTCTCTTTGATTGACTCAAAGGCTACCGGTACTCACAAATATGTTGCACTAATATAGCTATTGCTTCAACCATGTCGGTATACCCCACACAGTTTCCACAACGTATTGCTATTTACCTATGAATGTTTCCCAAATCCGGGTAGAGGATTTCAAGCCCAAACAAGAGAACCAAATGTAAAGCAATCAAAGAAATCAAGACAAGCATGCAAAGGTGATCTAAGCCCTAAGGTTACTCCACTTTTAAAGTTTTCCCCAGCAGAGTCGCCAGTTCTGTGATACGGTGGGAGAACTGACTTGAGGTTTTGCGTTTGTGTTCGCAAATGTTTCGGTTTAGCAAAAGTCGCCACCGACTTTTTATTTTATCCTAAGGAAAGGTCAAAAAGCACAGGAAAGACCTTTGAGATGTTTTCTTGGGTTCGGGGAGTAAATTATATAAAGGGAAGGTATTAGCACCCTTTCTATCCATGGTTATCCATGGGCTCTTAGTTACTTGTTTAGATCACTTGCTTTGCTTTTCAATTGTTTGAAATGGTGCTCTTCAATTGTTTGAAATGGTGCTTTGTGTGTGGTTTTGAAAGATGTTTTGAAAAGAGGCCATCGTTGTGGCAACCTTTGTAATGATTCTTGTTTGAATGTATACAAAGGTATTTTTGTCTTTTGAAAAGTTTTCAATGTTTGAAAATAGGGTTTTGAATTTGTGTTGTGAAGTGTGTTTGAAAATAGCAAGGATGTTTTTGCAAGCTTTTGATCAAGTAACTAAGAGTTATCTACCCTATTTTACTCAAAGATCTTTCTTATGTTTTTAACCCTTTTAACAGTGTTGCTTCACCATTGTATTTGGTGAACAACCTTGTGTTAGGATGTTAAACGGGACAGGCGCGGGTCATCGTATAGACCATGATAACAATGGTGTCAAGTATTTTTGGCAATTTTCTTGAGGGACATGATCACTTTGTTTAGGCAACTCAGATAGCATCATCGAGGGACTATGATCTTTTGCTTTGTTTTTGTTTTGCCAAAGTACTCAACATGCATATCATGGCCCATTTTTGAAGGCAACAAGTGGATTGTAACCCTAGGGGTGCAAGTGTGCATTGTGTTTGTTCTTTTCATGCATTTTTGTCTTTGATTAGGTCAAACTAATTGTTGGTTTTGATTTGGCATACAAACCCTAATTCTCTAAGCATGGCATAATTGAAAGCATTTAAGTGCGTAAAAATAAATCTAAGCTATTACAACTTTGATATAGGGAGGGGGTACAATTTTTGAATAGGGGGTGTTTGACAAGCAATACAAACCCTAGTTACTATTACATCCAAATTGAATATCAAATGCAATCATAATTTAAATGTACAATATTTAAACAAAATGAACAAATATTTAAATAAAAATGTATTATGCAAAAAAAGTTTTTTATGTATGTAAAGTATTTTCAATGGAAGGAAATGTAAAGAATTAAAATAAAAAAATTAATTTTATTTATTTTTAGGGTAAACCCTAATTCTCTTTAAAGGAAATAAAATTGTATTATTTATATACAAAATATATTAATATGTACAAAAAATAAGAATATATTATAAAAAAATGTTTTTTAGTATAAAATAATGATAAAATAAAAATGTAATATTTTGTGTTTTTTGTTCTAATTATTTAATAAAATATAGTATATATATATATATATATATATATATATATATATATATATATATATATATATATATATATATATATATATATATAAAATATATATATATATATATATATATATATATATATATATATATATATATATATATATATATATATATATATAATATATATATATATATATATATATATATATATATATATATATATATATATATATATATATATATATATATATATATATATATAAATATATATATATAATATATATATATATATATATATATATATATATATATATATATATATATATATATATATATATATATATATATATATATATATATATATATATATATATATATATATATATATATATATATATATATATATATATATATATATATATATATATATATATATATATATATATATATATATATATATATTAAATATGTTAAGTGTGCATAAAAATAAAATAAAATATTTACAAATATATATATATATATTCAAGAAAATATTTTCAAATATGGATAAAAATAAGAAATGAAAATAAAAGTATCTTTTTTTTATTATTTTCAAGTTTTAATAAATAATATAAAGTATTTTAAACATTTTAATGTTAGAAATAATTAAAATAAATACCAAATAAATGTAAAAAATTATGAAAATATTTTTTAGGTATTTTTTATGTTTGGAAATAAAATAAAAAAGTCAAAAATGAATTTAAAATGCAAAAATAATAAAAATACAAAGAAATGGGCCAGGGGGTGTGAAAGTAAACTGGGAGGTGTTGAAAGTAAGAAAGCCAGGCCCAACCCAGACTTCATCTTCAACCTCCAAAAAATTGAAAAAACGCGCGTATGCCTGTACAAACTTGTATCTCCTGTATATGTGATCTTTTGACAAAACTCAAAACATGAAACTTGTAGAGCATCAAATCACGAATCTAACCATATAAAAAACTTAATCTAACTCTCAAAGACAGAGAATTTCTCTGGCCCTAATTTCTAACCTAGTTTTTTGATAAAGTTCATGGATGAAATTCTCCTAGCACGATTAATATAAATGAAAACTGAGCATATTTATGGTTTTAGGGCAATGAGTACAACATCTTTCATTCACAAACCTAAGGCTAAATGTTCCTAAATAGAGAGATAGAAGTTCATGAAATACCTGTTTCAGTTGAGTTCGAGTTGGCCAATACAGCAACTTTCAATGGGACCTGAGGTTCTTTTGAGCTTGCCTGATGTCCCCTGAACCTTTCCCAATGCTTAGTTTGTTTTGAAGTGGCCTGAATCGTGCTACAGAACTCAACCTGAAAAGCTTCCAAACAAAAATGGTGATGTGTGTAAATGGATTTACAACAACTTGTGAATGGTCTGGACAACTTAGGTATATTGTTTGGAATGTGTTTGAAGTGATTTTGGACAAAACGCACGAGGGGATTTGATTGTGGCTTGTGATTTGCAGAACTGGCCCTATTTTGGGCAGAAATGGGGATTTTGTGCACAAGGGGGTTAGAGAGGTCAAAGACTCGTGTTTCTGGCTTACAAGTATATGAGAAACTTGTTTGAAAACTTTGCTTCAGTTTAATATATCATATGTGTGAGTTATGAGCTTTTGGCCATTTGACTTGTTTTGCAAGCAAAGATGTGAAGTGACCAAGCTATGGCCTGTACAGGATAGTTACAAGCATGCTCAAGTTGGTGTACTATGCCTAAGATTAGGGAACTTGTTTTCTGCAAGGAAAAAAGTCCAAGGCTCAAGAAAATGCAATTTGACATAAAGTTGCCTTTATGAAAATGGAAGTGTGACCTTTATGCTCAAAATGGAAATGTTCATTGTACAATGCTCTCTTGATCAGAACAATGCCAAAGTCCAATGTATTTTCATTCAATTTTTAAGTGTAAATTGGTTTAGAGGCCTGTAATTATGTACTAAGCTAGTTTGGTCAGATTTGCAACTTGGTATGAACATGTATTGGCCATGGTTACAAAGTGAGTTTTTGCCAACTTCAAGCATTCGATTCTCCCTAACCACAAATGTGTTTGAGGAGTTCTTGGACAATTTTGAAAGCTTGCAACATGTACTATAATCCATATTTGAAATGCAACTTGAAACTCCAAGTGGAACCATGTGAAAAATGGCCAAGAAGATGGGTCAAAATCCTGCCTAAACTAGGGCAAAATTTCTCTAAGTTAAAAGTTTTAGGGACCCTTGTTCCAAAATTCATAACCTGATATCCAAGCTTCTTTTGAGAAAACTTTGTGAATAAAAGTTGTGTACTTTGTGGAGGACTACAACTTTCATGTTGTAAGTTTTGTTTTAATCCCTTTGCATCTTGGTGAAAATGTGGGGCAAAGTTAGGAAAAATTAAGAAAATTTCAAAACTTACAAAATTTCTAAGTTATGAAATTTTTTCAATTTCAAACCCTAATTAGTAATTTTGGGTTTATTGATGAACAAGTTTCATAATTTAACATTTCTTGATGAAAAATGACCATTGGCACTTGATTTTGACCAAAAAGTCAAAGTTTGACTTTTTAGTGTACAGTCAAATTTTGATCAGTTGACTGAAAAATTCATCTGTCAATCCTATGCATTTGAGATCTTTTGAACTTGTTGAATGGGTAAAGACAATGTCACTGAGTCCTTGAGTCCATGGTTGAGCTTGATTTCCATTGGTTAGGTCAAACTGTCAAAAATTGCCTTTGTGTAGTCAAAACCCTAGAAATGACCATTTTGCCCTTTTGGTGTTCTGATCAAATTTCTTGTGGAATTATGATCCAAACTTGATCGAATGGTTCATATGAGTTCATAATGTTGATGTGGGTCAAAATTCACGAGGTTTGACTGTAAGTTGGCCACAGTTGACTTTTTCCCCAATACAGCTGATTTCTAGGTTAACTGTCTAATTGACTGGGCAACAGTTTGATTCAAGGCTTGAAACTTGGTATGGACAAACTTGTGAGTCCAACATGAAGTATGAAAGTCACTTTGGGCATTGTAGGTCAAAACATCCCTGTGCAAACTCAAACCTTAATTTAGGTCAACAGTGTAAGGAGGTGTCTTGAGCAGAGCAAACCTTAGCTTGATCTTGAGTTCCAAGGGCCTTGTGATGAGAAATGTTGATAAAATGAGAGGGCAAATTTTGGGGTAAAACAGTTTCCCCTGTTCAATCTTCTTGAACTTGAAGAGTTAGATTGGCAAGTTTTGCCTTTCGCGACTCGAAGGTAAAAGAAGATTGGACACTAGAGTGCCCGTAAATTTGCACTCGTCAAAATATTGTTGAGGGAATGGGCTTAAAGATGCCATTTGGAGATGGTAGAATCTTGCTGGAGATGGGCTTAAAGATGCCATCCAAGAATGTTTGTTGAACTGTAATGTTGTAGGTCAGAAGAATGAGCATCAAAATGGTATCCATGTCTGGAATGCATCTGAACTGTATCTGGAGACTGAGTCCGTATGAGCAAAGGAATGGCGTCCATGTCTGGAGCGTTTCTGAGCTGTAACCGAAGTTAAGATTTGTATGAGTAGCAGTATGACTTTCGTGTCTGGAGTGTATCTGAAACTGTAACTGGGATCTGAATAAGCGACATAATAAATTCCGTGGCGACTGCACTGGGGAGAATGAAACTGCTGGTGTAAGGGCCAGAATGGCATCCGTGTTTGGAGCGTATCTGAACTTGAAGTTGATAGTTGAATCTGAATGAGAGATAAAATGGCCGCCGTGTCTGGAGTGTATCTAGTCTGTATCTGATTGCTGAAGTCTGAATGAGTAGTAGAATGACCGCCATGTCTGGGGGGTATCCATACTGTATCTGGCTTGAAATTTTGAATGAGTAATAGAATTACCGCCGTGTCTGGGGTGTATCCATACTGTATCTGACTAATTGTTAACGATATCCTTTTAATCTTATCCTGAAAAGGGTAAAATGTTAGCTAAAACACAAAGTTATGTTGCATGATATGTATGATGCAATGAATTGTGTTTCATCAATGTTTATGATATATGAACGTAATGGTTATGCACGTAAGCTGAGTAGCTGCCTTGCTGAGGAAAAATAAATCCTTGATAGCCGGAAATTTTGACATCTTAGACTGCTGCCGGAGAAAGTAAATTCTTGACCGATGCTGAGGTTCAAAATCTTTGATTGTTGAAGATGAGAAATCCTTGCTGACTGCTTGGGGATTAAAGATCTTTGATGACTTGTGGGGATGAGAAATCCAGGGACCAATGCTGAGGATTGAAAATCCTTGGCGACTTGTGGGGATTCACAAGGGTTCTGATAACTTCTGCGGGGAATAAGGATCCTTCATGACTTTCCTGGGAACTAAGGAAAATTCTGAAAATCTCTACTGGGGAGTTGGAACCTAGGAGGCTTCTGCTGGAGAAATGAAACCAAGAATATTTGATCTATTGGGAAATAACTCTGTGGGGAGAATGTTTACTCGACCAGTGGAATCAGGAGCTTGGGTTGTACGCCAATCTACCGGGGAAGCCAAGAAATTAACCGTTGTCTGCTTGATTCTCAGACTTTTAAGATAACCTACTGGGGAAATAGGTTTAGAATATTCTTGCTCCGCTGGGGATATGTATTTCAGGGTTTTCGGGCTCCACTGGGGATCTTTTAACTCCGCTGGGGACACATACTCTAAGGCTTGAGGATCTGAACGATATACTGTAGGGGATTTCTTCTGGAACAACATAAAGATATCTTCTTACACCTTCAATCTACCAGTAATTATCTTTTCTCAATTTCATTTTATTTGTAAGCAGTGATTATATTCAAATGCATATGCCTATTTAACAAAACTTTGGACGTTTTCAAAATAAAACATAAGTGTAAAAAGAAAGAAAAGCAAGCAAATTTCTGCGTTTCGAACTATTTTTGTATTAACTTTTGTAAGTATCTTTGTACAATGGAGACAGACATCCTAGTAAGAGAATGTTGTCGTAAAAAATTGAAAAACTTTATACAAAAAGAAAGATGGCTATGTGTAACAATTTCATGGGATTCCCATTCTGCTATATCCTTCACAACTCTGAGTATCTTGTCCATTCGCTGCTTCGTTCGCTGATGATTGGATTGATCAAAAGCTTGGAGCTTGTTGGTGAAGAGATTGTTCTTAAAGTGATCCGACGAGATATAGTCATACGCTTTAATTCCCTAACTTTTTCCTGGACCGCCCTTTCGGGTTTTCGATCCACCGGGAAACCCCTTTTTGCCCAAGTCACCCTTTCGGGTTTTCAACTTGTCGGGTGTACAGATTTTTTGTTTTATCCCTAATTTTTGCCTGAACTGCCCTTTCGGGTTTTCGATTCACCGGGATGCCCATTTTTGCCCATGTCGCCCTTTTGGGTTTTCAACTTGTCGGGTCGTTTTGTGCGTAGTATCTTTTGACTATGTCTGCGTTCGCAGGGCGCGGCAGGTCATCACCGTCCATGGTGGTCAGAATCATTGCCCCGCCAGAAAAGATACTCTTGATCACAAATGGTCCTTCGTAAGTAGGAGTCCACTTGCCCCTGGGATCACTTTGCGGCAAGATGATCTGCTTGATTACAAGATCTCCGACTCGATAATCCTGACGCCTGACTTTCTTGTTGAAAGCCTTGATCATCCGTTTTTGATACGTCTGACCATGACAAACAGCAGTAAGTCTCTTCTCGTCGATCAAGTTTAGTTGATCAAGCCGAGTCTGAATCCAATCGTCTTCAATCAAACCAGCATCCTTCATAATCCTCAAGGAAGGAATCTGAACTTCCATAGGTAAAACAGCTTCCATGCCATATACCAAAGAAAAAGGAGTTGCCCCTGTTGAAGTGCGTGCCATGGTACGATATCCATGCAGAGCAAACGGTAACATCTCATGCCAGTCCTTGTAGGTGACTGTCATCTTTTGAATGATCTTCTTGATATTTTTGTTTGCGGCTTCAACAACACCGTTCATCTTCGGCCGGTAGGGAGATGAATTGTGATGATAAATTTTGAACTGTTCGCATAGAGCGATGATCATAGTGTTGTTCAAATTTGTACTGTTATCCGTGATAATCCTGTCGGGGATACCATACCGGCATATGAGGTTCTGCTTGATGAAGCGGGCAACGACGTTCTTTGTAACTGAGGCGTAGGAAACTGCTTCGACCCACTTGGTAAAATAATCAATAGCGACCAAGGTGAAGCGATGTCCATTGGATGCCATAGGCTTGATCTCTCCAATCATGTCAATGCCCCACATTGCGAATGGCCAAGGAGCTGTCAGAATGTTGAGAGGAACAGGAGGAATATGTACCTTATCGGCATAGACTTGGCATTTGTGGCAGGTACGGGAATGTTGATGACAATCATCTTCTATGGTAGACCAGTAGTAGCCTGCCCTTAGAATCTTCTTAGCCATCATATGTCCGCTCAAGTGGGTGCCAAATGTGCCACTATGTATTTCGGTCATGATCAACTCTGCTTCAACCTTGTCCACACAACGAAGTAGAACACAATCATGGTTGCGCTTATAAAGGATGCCATTGCTTAGGAAAAACTTGGCAGAAAATCTCCTTAAGAACTTTTTATCATTGACTGAAGCTCCTTCAGGATATTCTCTAGTATGGAGATACCTTTTGATTTCATGAAACCAGGGTTGTTCCACTACTTCTTCGGTATTAATCTCATGACAGTGTGCAGGTTCGTCCATTCGTTCGATGGTAATTCGGGGAGCCTCGTTATCCCAGTTGAGTTTAAACATGGAAGACATTGTAGCCAGAGCATCTGCTACCTGATTTTCTTCTCAGGGGAAGTGCTCGAAAGTAATCTGCTCGAAATGAGGCAACAACGTCAAGACATGTTCTTTGTATAGGATAAGATTAGGATGTTTGGTGTCCCACTCTCCTTTGACTTGACTGACAACCAAAGTCGAGTCCCCAAATACGACTAAATATTTGATTCCCAAGTCTATAGCATCCTTGAGACCAAAGATACAAGCTTCATATTCAGCCATGTTGTTGGTACAGATGAAACAAAGTCGGGCAGTGAAGGGTGTATGGCAACCTTCCGGAGAAATGAGTACCGCACCGATACCGTTGCCAAGTGCATTTGAAGCACCATCAAAGTACAGGGTCCATCGGGATCCTTGTTCAGGTCCGTCATACGGTCAGTTACCTTCAATGTTGTCCAATGTCATGATGTCCTCATCAGGGAAGTCGAATCTCATAGATTGGTAATCTTTGACGCCTTGATGAGCTAGATGGTCAGCTAGTACACTCCCCTTTATAGCTTTTTGGGTAGTATATTGGATATCATACTCATTCAGGATCATTTTCCATCTAGCGATTCTTCTAGATAAAGCAGGCTTCTCGAAGATATACTTGATCGGATCCATCTTGGAAATCAGCAGAGTGGTATGAGTCAACATATACTGCCTTAGCCGGCGAGCAGCCCATACCAAAACGCATCAAGTTTTCTTGAGCAATGAGTAGCGAGTCTCACAGTCGGTAAACTTTTTGCTAAGGTAATAAATGGCATGCTCTTTTCGGCCAGACTCGTCATGTTGGCCCAGTACGCACCCTATTGAGTTATCCAACACAATCAGATACACGATTAACGGCCTTCCTTCGACGGGTGGCATCAAAATAGGTGGTTCCAATAAATAATCCTTGATCTTATCAAAAGCAACTTGACAATAATTTTCCATTCAACTACCTGATCTTTTTTCAACAGTTTGAAGATTGGCTCACATGTAGACGTCAGGTGAGATATGAACCTTGCAATATAGTTTAAGCGTCCAAGGAATCCTCTAACCTCCTTTTCAGTGCGGGGGGAAGGCATTTCTTGTATAGCCTTTACTTTAGCTGGATCAACCTCAATGCCTTTGTTATTGACAATAAATCCCAAAAGTTTACCAGACCTAACTCCAAAAGTGCACTTGCTTGGGTTCAGTCTGAGTTTATACTCCTTCAACCTGGCAAACAGCTTTTGCAAATGATTAAGGTGTTCTTCTTCTGTCTGTGATCGGGCTATCATGTCGTCTACGTAGACTTCAATCTCATGATGTATCATATCATGAAATAAAGCTACCATGGCGCGTTGATAGGTTGCCCCTGCATTCTTTAGTCCGAATGGCATCACTTTGTAGCAGAAGGTACCCCATTGCGTGACAAAAGTAGTTTTTTCCATGTCCTCGGGGGCCATTTTGATCTGGTTGTATCCTGAGAATCCATCCATGAAGGAAAATACCTTGTGTTGAGCTGTGTTGTCAACCAAGATGTCGATATGTGGCAGTGGAAAATCATCCTTAGGGCTAGCCCTGTTTAAATCCCGATAGTCCACACACATTCTGACTTTGCCGTCCTTCTTAGGCACGGGCACAATGTTAGCAACCCATTGTGGATAGGAAGTAACAGCCGGAAAGCCAGCGTTGAATTGCTTCATTACCTCAGCTTTGATCTTCTCAGACATTTCGGGCCTCATTCGGCGGACCTTTTGTTTGATCGGTGGACAATCTTCTCTTGTAGGGATACGGTGAACCACGATATTTGTATCTAGTCCTGGCATGTCTTCATAGGACCAGGAAAAGATTTCAACATATTCGTTCAACAACTGCACTAAGCGCTCTTTGACACTTGGTTCCAGGTTGGCACCTACTTTTACCTCTTTATTGTCTTCCTCTGTTCCCAAGTTGATGGTTTCTAGCAACTCTTCATGAGGCAGAATAGCCCTCTCTTCTTCTTGCAAAAGCTTGGCTAACTCTCCCGGCACTTCACAGTCTTCGTCAACTTCGTACTCAGCATGATTGACCAAATCTTCAGAGTTACCAAAGGCTAAAGCGGAATAGTCACCCAGGGAATCCGGAATGGATGAGTACCTATATTTATGAGTGTGGGTGTGTGTAAGGGATGGCCATCCTTAAACAAAACAAAAATGCAAAAGGAAAAAAAATGAACACAACAGTTTATAGATTAAAGCGTCCAATGATTCATTAAAACATGGCATATGATAATGAAGAAAATCAAGCCCTTATAAATGGACCTATATGCCCCGGGCAAGGCATAAGGTGAAAATAGTGTACGAATTGTTTAGTTATTACAGACCAAAAATGGGAAATTGTTCAAAGATAAATTTACTGGTTGATGAAGGTGATGGGAATAAAATCCTTTGCTTCCCAGTTGCTTAAACCCCCTTCAACGGTTGGAAAGATCCAATCTGCGAAGTTGTCCTCTTCATCATCATCTTCTACAACATTAATTCTATGGCGGGTGATTTTGACGGGTGGTCCTCCAGCCTTGGAGCGACGCATAGCCTTCTATCCTGCAGCAGTAAACCCTAGTCCAAATTTGTCCGTCTTATGGGGAAAATCAGGCAGTTGCCCCCACACTGTGCTCTTTCCTTCTTTGACTACAGCCTCTGCGTCCTTGAGAGATGCCATCCTAGATACATGCTTGGGAACGATAGGCACCTCAACCATTGTCTTCGCAACTGCGACCTCAGGAGAAACTTCCTCTAAATGTTGGAAAGGCGTTTCTATGAACTCGCCATCCAACTCCACATAGCGGAATGAGTTGAGGTGACTAATCATGTACTCTTCCTCACTGTGCACCGTTATAATCTTACCCTTAACAGGATATTTTAGCATTTGGTGCAAAGAGGAGGTAACTGCCCCATCATAAGGGATCCATGGTCTTCCCAACAAACACGAATATGAAGGACGGATGTCCATCACATAAAAGGTGGAGTTGAAAACTTCTGTGCCTACTTTGATAGGAATGTCAACCTCTCCGCTAACCATTCTTTTGGACCCATCAAAGGCCCTAACAACGATATTACTGGGTTTGAGGGTCAATCCTTCGCAGTCCAAACGGTCCAACGCTTTCTTCGGCAGCACATTCAAGGAAGAACCGGTATCAACTAAGACATGGGCGAGGGTGGTTCCCCAGAATTCAACTGAGACATGTAGCGTATCGTTATGTTTCCTTCCCTTGGGAGTCAAGTCAGCATCAGAAAAACCGAGACCATTATCAGCAGTAAGGCTGGCCACGCACTCCTGAAACTGGTCAGCCGAAGTTTCTTGGGGCACGTGTGCCGTCTTTAAAAATTTGATTAAAGCCTTAGCATGGGCCTCAGAGCAGAGTAGAAGAGCCAACATGGATATTTTGGAAGGGGTCTGCCCTAGCTGTTCCACAACGTCGAAATTGCTCCTTTTGATTATTTTCAAGATTTCTTCCATTTCTTTCTGGGTGGTTTCGAGGATAACCACAGTATGAGCCTTCGTCCTGACAGGCGCTTCTAGTATCCCCTTACCCTTATCGGTAGTATCAACAGATGGTCTTACTTCAGGAGTATCCAATTCTTCAATTATCGGGCCTTGCACAGATGGCTTAACAGGCACAAAAGCTTTCGAGGGTCCGAAAACTGCTCGAGGGGGAGCAATCTCCGAAGAAAAAATATGTCCGCTGCGAGTTATCTTGCTTGTTCCCGCATTGTTCCATATATCAGGGGTTTCCTCTTCAGAATTCTCTTGGACTGCTTCAATCTGTTTGATACCATGATAGAAGATTTCTCCTCCGTAGTTCCATGGTATCGTTTTGTTAGATTGATACGGGACAGGCCCCGACATGGTGATTTTCAATGGTACAAATTTAAGGTCGGGCGTAATCTTGACAGGACTTTTGCAAGCCTTGGGAAGATTGTCAGAGATGGTTATTATTGCAATATCGTTGGTTGAAGTAGCAAAAGTAGCAGGAGTAACATGAGTGAAGGTATCAACAGGGGTCTTTTGGAAGAGTATCTCTTGGGTATCCATCAGGCGTTGGATGCCTGACTTCAACATTGGGCAATCAACTCGTATGTTTAAACAAAAGTAACAGTCCTTTCCACAGCCTGGGAATATCCCGGCTCTTATCAAATTCACTTTAATCACTGGTAAGGGAGTCAAAAGGTCAGCAACATTGGTAACATGAAGGTCTTCCATAACGGCATGAACATTATGGCCGTGCTTGGGCATTGGGGCAGAAATCACATTTGGATTTTAGGGCGCATCGAATTCTACTTCCTTGGCGTCAATCAGATCTTGGATTTTGTTCTTAAGTGCCCAACAATTATTGGTATCATGCCCGACACTGTCAGAGTGGTAAGCACACTTGGCATTGGAGTGGTAGTATAGAGAGGAGGTATTAGGGTTCTTTGGC
Source organism: Vicia faba (assembly GCA_948472305.1). Lineage (NCBI taxonomy): Eukaryota > Viridiplantae > Streptophyta > Magnoliopsida > Fabales > Fabaceae > Vicia > Vicia faba. The sequence goes on along the minus strand of OX451738.1, from coordinate 1,609,904,809 downwards.
GCTTCCTTCAAATTGGTAAGATTTAGCTTTAGCAAATGAGGGAGTACTTGAGTTGGCGTCATGTTGATTCGGGTGAACTGCCGTTGTAGCCTTTCTACCCGTTGCTGATTAGATCTTGGCTGATTATTGCGAGGTTGATCATTTGAAGAGTTTTGAATCATCACAACCCCTACAGTTGGCTGGAGCTCGGTTCTTCCTTGACTTTTCTGAGAATAAACAACAAAGGCTTCCTTCTTAGCTGGGAAGGTTTTCTTAATAGCAGTGGACGCGAAGGTATCTTTCTGAATCTTACCATTTTTAATACCGGCCTCGACCCTTTCGCCGGTCAGAATTAATTCAGTAAATCCCGCGGAGGAACTCCCAATTAAATGATTGAAGAAAGGGCCAGACAAGGTCCCCAGAAACATGTCAACTAGCTCTTTATCCGACAATGGTGGCTGCACCCTTCCAGCCAAATCATGCCACTTCTGGGCATACTCCTTAAATCCTTCATAGAAGCCATACCGATACTCTATAGTTGAGTACGAGTGGGCGCTAAATCAGCATTGTATTGGTATTGACGGTAAAAAGCAACAACTAAGTCCTCCCAATTATGAACCTCAGATCTCTCGAGTTGATAGAACTAGTCTAATTGTGTGCCTGACAAACTTTCTGACATAGGATCTCAGATGCATCTTTGGGCAGGACAGACCGTCATAATTAGCAAATGTAGTAACTTTGAACTTGGGAGGAATGACGATCCCAACTACCAGCCCTAGTTCTTCGAAATCTAAACCAGGTACCCTTTGCAACTCCATGGATGCCAATCGATCATCAAGATTTTTATATTTATCATCCGTCGGGGGATATTGTTGTTCGGAGTAGTCTTCATCCTCTTCCTCTTCTTCCTCTTCAACTTCAGATTCAGAAGGTCCCGCAATTCCTTTTCCTTTACCAGCCCCTTCATCGGACGTTGAGGGGAACTCGAGAGCTTTTCTAGCATTGCTTTCAAACCTTCTTCCAAAAGTGGCTACTCCGGGCCTTTTCTTCTTTTTCTCTTTATTTTTCTCCAACAGAGCTTTAAGGTCCTCTTGACCCTTTGCCAAGGTCATGAGGAGTTGCTGGAATTGAGAATTCTGTGCTTGCAGATCCTTAACCGTCTGCTCCAAATCCATGTTGCTGAAATAAACAGCAGAAAGATAAGGAAACCTGGTGTGAAGACCTGTTTATGCATATGATGAATGATGCATTATTCATGTAATGCATTCAAGGATACAGAAATTCAAATTTGTTGCAAACAAAAAGAGCACACGTCATATTAAGAAGAAATTTGTTAGTACATAAGTGCCCCATGGGCAAAATATTACAAAATTCTTAATGTAAAAAGACATTGCGCATCCTCTTTGGTGCGATGTAAGTGTTGAGAGTTTCCTCCTCATGAAGTCGGCGGGTAAGCTCCAAAACCTTCTTCTCACTGGCATTGAAGCTGGCTTCAAAAGTATTCCGTTCTTCCTACTATCCAGGCTTTCATCTCGAAGTAACCCTGCTATCCAGGTTCCTTCTCAAGCCCTACTATCCAGGCTTTTATCTAGAAGTAACCCTACTATCCAGGTTCCTTCTCACGGCCCTACTATCAAGGCTTTCATATCGAAGTAACCCTACTATACTGGTTCCTTCTCACAGCCCTACTATCCAGGCTTTCATCTCGAAGTAACCCTACTATCCAGGTTCCTTCTCACGGCCCTACTATCCAGGCCTTAATGTCGAAGTAACCCTACTATCCAGTTTCCTTCTCACAGCCCTGCTATCCAGGCTTTCATGTTGAAGTAACCCTACTATCCAGGTTCCTTCTCAAGCCCTACTATCCAGGATTTCATCTCGAAGTAACCCTACTATCCAGGTTCTTCCTCATAACCTTACTATTCGGGTTCTTCCTCTCTTATCCCCAGACAGCAGTCCATAACACTGTAAGACCGGGACCTGATCAAATACGATTGGTTTCGCATCTCTCCAGTAAGTTGCGGTGCAGCATATACCCCGACCAGACACGCAGTTCACATACGCTTCCCCAAACCGGAGTTATTCCCCAGTAGAGTAACGGACAACTAAATCTCCTAAAACTATATTTCTCCCAAGACAGAGACCATGATTCCCCAGCGAAGTCCTCCTTAAAAACAGGTATACGGGTTCTCGCAAAGGAATCTCTTATGCGATCGACACATCCAGGATGGCATCTTTAAGCCCATCCCCGACAATCTTCAATCCTCAACTTCCAAATGGCATCTGTAAGCCCATTCCCGATAGTTCCCATCGGTACCACTTCATGCGAGTGCAAATTTCTGGGCACTTTAATGTTCAATCATCTTCCACCTTCAGATTACGAAAGGCAGACAAGAAAATCTACATCCGCAGGTTTAAGAAGATTGAACAAGGGCAGCTGTTGTACCCCAAAATTTTCCCTCCCATATTTCTCAACACATGGAAAGTGAGGTCCCCAAATTGCTCAAGGAAGTTCAAGAATTGACCAGACAAACTCTCTTCTAAGGCAGCATACCTCAAATTAGGGTTTCCATCTTCATCAAGATGTGTGAACCACAAAGGACTCAAATTCTCACCATTGTCCTAATATGTTCTTAAGATCGTCCATGTCAAGTTTCAAGCCTTGCAGAAAAAGTTTGTTTAGTCAATTGCTTAAATGCCTGAAAATCAACTGTACTAGGTCAAAAGTCAACTGTGGCCCACATACAGTAAAACTTCAAGCTTTTTGGTCAACATACTCATTTTGAAGTATTATCCATCATTTGATCAAGGGTTGATCATGATTCCTCAAGGATTATTCACAATTCATCAAAACCCAAAAGTTGCTAAATTAGGGTTTTGTAGGAAAACTCAACTCAACTTTGACCAAGCATAACTTTCTCATACTTTATCAGAAATGACCCATCCAAATATCATTTTGAAGAGGATGCAATTCCCTACAATTCATTTTCAGCTCCCAAGTCCAGAACATGCACTCACAGAAAGATATGAATTTTGACATTATAGGTCCTTTTGAAAAGTCAACAAAAACACCTTTTGGGTCAAAGCTTCATACATGAACATGGAAGACTCAATTGAGATGATACCAAAAGGGTGTTTACAAGACATTCTAAGATTTCTAAAAAATCCAAGAAAACCTCTCTAGGGTCAAAATTGAGAGAGTTATGCATTGGCCAAGTTGACCATTTTTGCAAAATTGCCAAAGGTCAAATGTGCTCAAATTTTCATTTTTTGCTAAATGGGCCCAACTTTTTATGCTTGCACCTCAATTATAATGTGGTCCACGACTCAAATGTTCACTCATCCATTATGTGCTTCATTTTTCAATTTATTTTGATTTTTTATTAATTAAAAAGTGAATTAAATCAAATAAATGATGAAAATTAACAAAGATATGACTTGATTTGTTTTTTGAAAGATTGGCAATCAAGATATGCTGAGTTAACAAGATCAAATCGAATTAAGGTCAATTGGTACAAGAAAGGCATGGTTTGGCTCAAAATAGCAACATATCATATAGCTTGCATATCAAATCAAATCTTGGATAAATGTAAAGATTTAGTCCAAGTTTGTTAACCTAATTCACTCTAGGTTATATAATGAACAATTCCAGATCAAAAAACAAGGGTTGGAGGTCATGAGAGGCATAGAACAAAACTCAAAAAAAGTTGGCAAAAGTGTGATCCGGTTTTCAGGTTAGGGGACCTTTCAGAGCAATTCAAGGCCAGCCATCACATCCTGGGCGTGCACTGAAGCCATCTCAACCATTTGTAAGGTCTGAAGCGCTCAGAATTCGTCTCTACACCTCACGCGGTTTACAAGTTTTTTCAAATTTGATTATTACAATTTACGCATCATTAGCACCTTTAATTGTCATATTTGTGATTATTATCTTGTTTGCAAGCTAACAGGATGGTTTAATTGCAATCTTGAAGCTTATACATGCACCTGCCATTGTTAGGGTTTTTATATTCTTGTTTAGGGTTTCTTGATGCAGGAAAAATTGGGCCTTGAATCAGGTACCATGATGCTCATGAGGATGAGACGAGTTGATTGGTACCATTACATTTCATTTATCTTGCTTGTATGCAATCTTTGAATGGAACAGGGTTATAGTTACAAACAAATGTCCGTAGGTAAAAGTATTTTACCTAAAACGACGGGATCCATGAAGAAGACGATGGCGTGGCAGCATGTGACCGGCCCGTTTGAACTTTCACGCATTTTTGGGGCGTGGCACTTTGTTTGAATTATATTTCATTATAATAACAAGTTAACAATGCAGCTCAGTTGGCAACACATCATTGGTAGGGAGTACAAGGACCTAGGTTCGATCCCAGGTCCCTATAAAATGCATTTTCTTGTTTTACCTTTGTAGATCCAATGCAATACTCCATCACGCGCCTTCCATACACCCTCAACGCCTGGCCACTGGATGCCCAGCTAGTCAGATCCAACGTGCCAGCAATGAAGGTCCATGGTGCACATGCAAGGTCAATGCTGCGCCAGATTCAAAGGTTGAGCAGGCCTGAAGGCTTAATGGGCCAAGGAATTCAGATTTGCACCCCCATCTCCAGCCAACAACACATGCCCAATTCCCAACTTCTTTTTATTTTTATTTTATCTTTTAATTTGTTTAATTATTTTATTTTTTAAAATCAGTTTTAATTAAATCATAAAAAATAAAAAGGTCATAAAAAATTAGATTTAGTTGTTTTCTTATTAAATTTAATTTTGTTAATTAATTAGATTAATATTTAAATTAGGGTAACTTTAATTTGTTTTTCACAATTAAAATTAAATTAGAAAATTAGGTTAACTCTTGATTTAAGTTTTCCTTTTTTTTCTTCTCAAATAAAACAAAAATACAAAAATAGGTTGTTTAGAATTAATTAATTTATTTTCAAAAATTAATATAAATTAGGATTGAGGATTTTCTTTTAATTTAATTGTCCATTATTTTCTCAAATAACAAAACATGACAAAAAAAACATTTTTTTCTTTAATCAGTCGCAAGTAGGATTAGCCAAAGGGTCAAAACCCAATCGCCTCGCATTTAGCTTACCCCGCACATTTAATTCTTTTATTATTTTTGTAACTGTTTTGAGGATGTAATAGTTTTAACTAGGGTTTTTACTTATCACTTTTCCCTGATTTTTGGTTATGTAATTAATCCCCCTCCCCAAAGCCTTGTAATAGTTAGGTTTTATATTTCCGCACTTTTAAATTTCCGCATTATTAACTGTTAGATGAATGCTAATAGGATTGTATGGCAAAAATGCATAACAAAATTAAAATGGTTAGAAAACCCTAATGTGCAAAGATAATAAACTGAAAATAAATCACTCGCACATATTCACTCTTAGGGTATACTCTCACTTCGGTTGCCTTCGGTAAACGATCATTAAGCATAGGGTGTCTTAGTGGTGGCCCTCCCATCTAAAAAGATCAAATATCCCATTCGAATGTTGCCTCAGAAATGTTGCCTCGAAAAGATCTTAAGAATCTAGGGTTACTACTAAGGTGTCCTAATATTTATTTAGTGATCGTACGTCCCTTTCAAATTGACCCTTACAAACTCCAACGACGGTGCTACCTATTTCTCAATAGTAGGATAGCGCTGTCTAAAGGAAACAAGAATAGAAACGATCTTTTTTCGAGTAGGTAAATGCTAGTAGGTACTTGCTCAAATCAAAACTTTTCACACTTAAAATTTTTAAACAAATGTTCAAAACAACTTCATCACACCCTTGAGGATTGATACAAGGGTTATCACGAAGTAAAACATTTTTCAAAAACAAGCACACAAACACAAGCAATTTAAAAATGAGCAAGTACCTAAGAGCCCATGGAAAACCATGGATAGAAAGGGTGCTAACACCTTCCCTTTCTATAATCTATCCCCGTACTCAGAATATTCTTGAAAAAAAGTTTTTTCTGTTCTTTTTCCTTTTCCTGATTGGATAAAATAAAAGTCAGTGGCGACTCTTGCTTACCGTGACATTTTGCGAATAAAAAATGCAAAACACAAACCAGTATTAAACAATCGGTTCTGCCACCGTATCACAGTCCCAAATGCTTTCCATGTTCCTAAGGTTTTCTCAAGATCATCCATGTCAAGTTTCATGCCTTACACAAGAAGTTTGCTCAGTCAGCTGCTCAGATGCCTGAAAATCAACTGTACTAGGTCAAAAGTCAACTGTGGCCCACATACACTTGAACTTCAAGATTTTTGGTCAACATCAACATTTTGAAGTAATATTCATCATTTGATCAAGGGTTGATCATGATTCCCCAAGGAATGCCCCAAATTCATCAGAACCCAAAAGTTGCTAAATTAGGGTTTCTCAGGAAAAGTCAACCAAACTTTGACCAAGCATAACTTCCTCATACTTTATCATAAATTTTCCATCCAAGGCTCATCTTGAATAGTATGCAATTCCCTACAACCCATCTTCAGCCCTCAAGTTCAAAATATGCACTCCTAAAAAGATAGGAATTTCTACATTATAGGTCCTTTTGAAAAATTAACAAAAGTACCTTTTAGGTCAAAGCTTCTTACATAAACATGGAAGACACATTTGAGATGCGACCAAAAGGGTTGTTTAGATGACATCCTAAGATTTCTAAAAATTCCAAGAACACCTCTCTAGGGTTAAAATTGGAGGAGATATGCCTTGGCAAAGTTGGCCATTTTTGCAAAATTGGCAAAAGTCAAATGTGCTAAAAAATACATTTTTTGTCAAATGGGCCTAGTTTTTCATGATTGAATCTTGCTTATGACATGGTCCATGATCCAAATCATAACCCACACATCTTTTTTCTTTATTTATTTATTTTATTTTGATTTTTATCATTTAAAAGTCAAATTAAATCAAATAAATAGCAAAAAAATCAAAGATTTGTTTTGTGATCAGATTTTGGGTGGAATCAAATCCAATTAGGCTGACAAATCATATCCAAAACGTGCAAAACAAATTGAACCAAAATTGGCATGATTTGGCTTGATATAGAAAGATATCATACAAGGATAAAGACCAAATAAAATCTTCATAATGGACCAAGATTTAGCTCATTTTTGTTGACCTAATGTATTCCATTACATATATAGAACATATCCAATGCACAGGGAAAAGGATTGCAGTCGTGAAGAACACTAGAACAAACTCAAAATTTTTGCAAAAAGTGGTGATCTGATCTCTACCCTAGAGGATGATTCAAAGCATTCCAACACTCATATTCGTTTCCTGGAGCATCTCTGAAGCTAATACTATCAGCCTCACACCTCCTCACGCCCATAATCGACCCATAGGCTTCACACGGTTTGCTTGCTTTTTCAAAATCGGTTACAACCATTCTTGCATCATTAGCATAATTTAATGACATATTTATGATCATTGATGTATTTCTAACATGTCTGGATCATTTAATTGAATTTTTGAGGCTTATATATGTGTTTACCATTGTTAGGGTTTGCTCTTGTGTTTTAGGGTTTCTCTGTATCAGTGAAATTGGCCCAGGAAAAGGGTACCATCGTACTCGTGAGGTCAAAACAAATTGATTTGTGGTCTTACAATGCATTTATATGGCGTGCTATTGATTTTTGAAACTTGAAGTGTTGTAGCTATGGCAACTTATCTGTAGGTATAAGTCTTATACTTAAGACGACAGACAGGGGAGGAAGATGATGATTTGGCACAACCCCATTGGCTTGTTTGAATACAATGCGCACATTTTTTTTTGAGTTATCCACTTTGTTTTTTTATATTATGCGTTATTGTTGGTATATTAACAACTAATCTACATAGCGCAGATGGTAAGAGCACACACTGGATAGTGGGAGGACCTGGGTTCGATCCCATGTCCCAACTTTTCTTTATTTTCTTACTCTTTACATGTAGATTATGTACACTACTTGCCCAAGCTCCTACCTTGTGCTACCACTATCCAATCCTTGGATGCATCTCCTATCAAATCTAGCGCTCCAAACAAGGAGGGACCATGGTACACCACCAGAAAATGGCCATACAGGATCAAGCGCTGGGAGTGGGCTGAACAACCAATGGGCCCAACCAATTCAACAACACACCCCCTTTTTGGATTACTATACATGCCCATTCTTCTCCCTTTTATTTTAATTCTTTTTAATTATTTCCTTAATTATTTTCTTTTTAATTGACATCAAAAATCATATTTTTTTTATTTAATAAAAAAAAATCACAAAAACACCAAAAATCTTTTTTTTTCCATAAAAAATATTTTATTTCCTTGAATTAATTAATTTAATTGAAATAGGGCAATTAACTCTTTTTTTTGTAATTAAAATCAATCAGAAATTAGGGTTCAATTTTGTATATAATTAATTTTTCTTCAAAAAATAACTTAAATATTTTCTCAAATTAGATTTTTAGGTTTTATAATTATCCTCGCATTTAATTCATCGCGCGTATTTTAATTACTTTTTTATTATTTTTGTAACTGCTCCGAGTTTGTAATAGCTTTAATTAGGTTTTAATTCTGCCTTTTATTTTACAGTAAAAAATAATTATGTATCTGTGAAATCCCTGTAATAGTTAGGATTTCTATTTCCGCACTTTTAATTCCCACAAATTATAAACTGTTAGATGTATGCTAATAGGATTGTATGGAAAGAATACTTGAAAATTAAAACGGTAGAAAACCCTAAATGTGCAAAGACAAATTAACTGAAAAAATTCACTCGCACATGCTCACTCCTAGGGTTTACTCCACTCCGGTTGCCTTCGGTTAAATGGTCATGAAGTATAGGGTTTGTTAGTAGTCGTCCTCTAGCCACGAAAGATCTCAAATGACCCATTCGGATGTTGCCTCAAAAAAAGATCTTTAAGGCTTTAGGATGATTACTAATACCTCCTAACATTGCTTTTATGATCATACTTGTCCCTTCAAATGTCCTTTAAAACTCCAACGATGGTGCTACCTATTCCTTAATAATAGGATAGCATTGTCTAAAGGAAAACGAACAGACTTTTTTCGGGTAGGTAGATAACTGTTAGGTACTTTCTCAAAACAAACAAACTTTTTCACACCAAACACTTTTCAGACAAAGTTTTCAAAAAACAACTTCGTAACACTCTTGAGGACAGAAACAAGGGTTAAAATGAAGTAAAACAAAACTTTTTTAAAAACACAAACACACAAGCAATTTTCAAAAATAAGCAAGTACCTAAGAGCCCGTGGAAAACCACGGATAGAAAGGGTGCTAACACCTTCCCTTTCTATAATCTACCCCCCGTACTCAAAATATTCTCGAAAAAAGGTTTTTTCTGTTCTTTTTCCTTTTCCTAATTGGATAAAATAAAAGTCGGTGGCGACTCTTGCTTACCGCAACATTTTGTAAACAAAAATACAAAATGCAAACCAGTATTAACAGTCGGTTCTGCCACCGTATCACAAAGCATATTGGGTCCTTAGAATATGATTCGAAAGGCTTGTGCAGCTAGCCAATCGAAGGGTACAAAAAATATGTCTTAAAGTAAAAAAATGCAATATCCAAATATAACTACAATCCAGGGGTTAGCATGAAAACTAATGGGTCTCAAAGTCCAAAGCATAACTAAACTAAGGTTAAGTTTTCAACATACAGGCAGTCAGAATCGAAAGCTACAACATAGTCTAGAATTTTTTACATTTTTCTTTATTGGCATATGCACATGATATAAAAATATAATAGACTTAAGCTTGAAAGAAAACTTACCTCTTAAGGCCCTTAAATCGAAGGGAGATGTAAGTGCTTTCTTTGATGAAAAATGAGAGTTCGTTGGGATCCTCCTGAAGCTAGTCCAATTGGTACTTGGTGACTGGGCCGAAAGAGGTTGTGTGAGTGGATCGAAAGATATTTTATCACAAGTGATAGGACAACTCAAAAGCTTATTGTATGATAGTTGGGTGAGTGGGTCGAAGGGTGGTTCTCGGTTTATTCTTCACAAGTGTTTAAGGACTTGAGAGTTTTTGTGGTGTGTACGAATTTTGAAGATATGTTCCCCCTTTCTTCCTCTTTTCTCCTCTTTCCTTTGAGCAAATGAACTCTATTTATAGAGAAAGGTTTTTGGGAAGCTTGGGGAGCAAAAATAATAAAATAAGGCTCAGCTGGAAAGTAAGTGTCCAACTTGTGCCATAAAAGCAAGATGAATGGTTCAGATGGATTGATTCCTTCTTAAGGAAAACAAGCGCAAGGCTTAAGACAAACTTTTCTAAAAGGTAGCATTATGTTATTAAGTGCAAGTGGTCTTGGTCAACAAATGGGTAAAAGCCCTATTTCAACTTGCATAAACAATTAAGTATAGGATGAATAAATAGGTTTGAGGCCTGAAAAGGGAAAACACATGGCCTAACCTATGGGTCTAATTTTTCAACTTGATCTTTGGATCGAATACCCTATCTTTCGTTTTGGCCCTACAGATCCAGCCTTCGATGAAACTCGAGAGCAAACAAAATTGAATGTTTCGAACAATGGCCTATCTTTCGATTTGGCCATATTCAACTGCATGTACCATTTGAACCCTTTTATTTTTGATTATGTAAGTCCAACCTTCGACCAATACTCAAGGAAGGCAAAACTAAATATTCCCCACAAAGGCAGCCTTTCGATTGGGCCATATTCAGTTACATGTACTACTTTGAATATGCAAGAAAAATATTAATGGCATAGTCTAAACGAAAGGAACTCTGGATTACCTTCTTACTTCACCAACAGAAACCAAATACCCTAAACGAAGGTTTTCTTGAAATGGATCAAGCAGGTAGCTTCGATGGAGGTTTTAAATCCAAATGAAATATGTACCCAAGTTGCAGTCGAAGGAGGCTTTAAGTTTAAAATGAAGGATGTAATCTAAGTGGCATGAGGCCCTTGCTCAACTGAAGTTTGCATGCAGGCACGTAGAAGGTGAGTGCCCAAACAAAGACTTGCATGCATGCACTTGTGTCTAAACGAAGGGTTTGCCTTGCAGGGGACACATATGGCAACAAACTTGGTACTCAAAGCAAGCATGCAGGTAGCATGTTGGGTGAATCGAAAGGCTTGCCATGCATGGGGAACTTGTGGTAGCAAAATTGGTACTCAAAGCAAACATGCAGGCAGCAAGAGGCAAAAACAAAGCCTTCAATAAGAAGTCACATGCCCAGATGAAAGAGGCACGCTAGCAGCAACGTTTGAGCAGTTGAAGGAGGTGAAAAGTGCAATCGAAAGGTGCTGAATTGAAGGACACTTGTTTTTCTCCAAATTTGTCAAAATGTTATTTTTATCTGTTTTCTCCCTTTTTGGAAGTTTCCTTTTAATTTTGGTAGTGGAAAATCCCAAAGCATTTGTGCAAGCTTGAATCCTGAGAATCTTTGTGAGAAAACCCTTGAGAATTGAGAGGGCAAATTTTGGGGTACAACAGACAGGTAGGACAACTTCCAAATCGTAGACTAGAGAGAATGGGATTTCCTCATTTGATGTATAGGCTGAGGTACGATAGCCATGAAGAGAAAATGGTAACATCTCATGCCAATATTTATATGTCATCGTCATCTTGTGTATAATCTTCTTAATGTTCTTATTGGTGACTTCCACTACGCCATTCATCTTCGGTCGATATAGAGAAGAGTTGTGGTGCTTTATCTTGAACTGCGTGCAGAGTTCTATGATTATAGTATTGTTCATATTAGTATTATTGTCCATGATAATCCTTTTGGGGATGCCATACCGATAGATAAGGTTGTTCTTAAAGAACCGAGCCACAACATTCTTGGTAACAAAGGCAGATAAGGCTTCTTCAACCCACTTCGTGAAGTAATCAATGGCAACAAGGATAAAGTGATGTTCGTTAGAAGCCATAGGTTTAATTTCTCCAATCATATCAATTCCCCACATTGCAAACGGTCAAGGAGAAGTCAAAACATTCAGAGGAACCAAAGGCATATGTACTTTGTCAGCATAAATCTGGCATTTGTGACAAGTTCTTGAATGGTGATGGCAATCACTTTCCAAAGTCGACCAATAATAACCTGCTCTCAGAGTATTCTTAGCCATAGTATGTTCGCTGGAGTGAGTACCAAAGATACCATCGTGTATATCTTCCATCTTGTCCATACAATGAAGAAAAGTCGAATCATGGTTGCGCTTGTACAAAATTCCATTGCTCAGGAAGAACTTAGCAGAGAACCTCCATAGGAATTTCTTGTCATTGATAGATTCCCCCTCGGGATATTCTTGAGCCTCAAGGTATCTTTTTACTTCGTGAAACCAAGGATTTTATTCTACTCCATCAGTATCAACTTCATAGCAATGTGCAGGTTTGTCTAGTCTTTCAATAGTAATTCGAGGAGCTTCATTGTCCCATATGACTTTGAACATGGATGACATGGTAGCTAATGCATAAACCAATTGATTCTCTTCTCTCGGAATGTGTTCAAAAGTGACCTCTTCGAAGTATGGAATTAATGTGAACACATGTTCTTGATAAGGAATGAGGTTCTGATGTTTTGTATCCCATTCTCCCTTAATTTGACTGATTACCAGGGCTGAGTCCCCGTATACATCCAAGAAATCAATTCTCATATCGATGGCAGCTTTGATACCCATGATGCACACTTCATATTCTGCCATGTTGTTGGTACAGTGAAAATATAATCTGGCGGTGAAGGGCGTATGACAACCTTTTAGAGATACAATTATAGCACCAATTCCATTACCAAGCGCGTTGGAAGTTCCATCGAAAACCATAGTCCATCAGGATCCTGGCTCAGGTCCTTCATATGGTCCAGGTTCTTCACAATCTGTAACTAGCATGATATTCTCATCCGGTAACTCGAAATTCATAGACTGATAGTCGTCTACAGCTTGATGAGCCAAATGATCCGCCAATACACTTTATTTGATTGCCTTATGAGTGGTGTATTGAATTTCGTATTCTGTCAAGACCAATTTTCATCTTGCTATTCTTAAAGATAGAGCGGGCTTTTCGAATATGTATTTGATTGGATCCATCTCAGAGATCGACAAGGTAGTATGAGTCAACATATACTGTCTTAGTCGGTGAGCAACCCATGCCAAAGCGCAACAATTTTTCTCGATAAATGAGTATCTTGTTTCACAGTTGGTAAATTTTTTGCTAAGGTAGTATATTGCATGCTCTTTTCGACCAGACTCGTCATGCTGCCCCAATACACACTCTATTGAATTCTTTAACACTGTTATGTACATAATAAGAGGTATTCCTTCAACTGGTGGAATTAGAATCAGAGGTTCTTGTAGGTACTCCTTGATTTTGTCAAAGGCTATCTAATAATCATCGTTCAACTTCACTACCTGATCTTTCTTCAGTAACTTGAAGATCGACTCACAAGTAGCGTTCAAATGAGAAATAAATCTAGAAATATAATTTAGTCATCTCGGGAAACCAATGACTTCCTTCTTAGTACGGGGAGCCGGAATTTCTTGAATAGCTCTGACCTTGGTAGGATCAACTTCAATACCTTTACTACTGACAACGAAACCCATGAGCTTACCGGATCTCACCCCAAAGGTGCACTTGTTCGCATTCAACCTCAGCTTGTACTTTTTCAGTCTGTCAAACAACTTGTGTAGGTGGTAAAGATGCTCTTCTTCGGTCTGAGACCTGGCTATCATGTCATCAATGTAAACCTCTATCTCATGGAACATAGCTACCATGGCACACTGGTATGTTGCGCTGAAGTTCTTCAAACCAAAAGGCATAACTTTGTAGCAGAAAGTGCCCCACTGTGTGACGAAGGTAGTTTTCTCCATGTCTTCAGGTGCCATCTTGATCTGGTTATAACTTGAGAAACCGTCCATGAATGAGAATACTTTATTTTGAGCGGTGTTGTCAACCAGAACATCAATATGTGGAAGTGGGAAGTCATCTTTGGGGCTTGCCCTATTCAGATCCTTGTAGTCTACATACATACGCACTTTGCCATCCTTCTTAGGTACTGGAACCATATTTTCCACCCACTGAGGATATGATGTAACTGCTAAAAAACCTGCATTGAATTTCTTCGTAACCTCGGCCTTGATCTTTTCTGACATCTCGAGACGCATGCGATGAACTTTTTGCTTTATTGGAGAACAACCATCTTTCATTGGCAGACGATGAATCACAATATCAGTATCGAGCCCTGGCATGTCCTCGTACGACCAAGCAAAGATCTCAACATATTCATGCAATATTTGTATTAACCTGTTCTTGATATTGTCTTCTAGGTTGGCACCTATCTTGACTTCTTTCCTGCCTGCTTTAGTACCCAAGTTTACAACCTCGACCGACTCTTCACGTAGTTGCGTAGCCTTTTCCTCTTGCACTAACAGTCTGGCAAGCTCTCTAGATATTTAACAATCTTCCTCACCTTCGTCCTCATCTTGGTAGATAGGATTTTCAAGGTCACAAGTGGCAATAGAAGAATCATTATCAACAGGATCTAGAGTGGATGTGGATCTGTAATTTATTGTGTGGGTGTATGTAAGATCACATAGCTAATTGAAAGTAATAAAAAAAGTAAAAGAAAAGACAAAGAGCACAAATTTTGAATGAAAAACGTACAATTCTTTATTAAATGAAGATATGTTTATGAAATTGCAATTGTTGTACCCCAAAATTTTCCCTCCCATTTTTCTTCAAGACATCCTTAAAAGGTCCTCAAATGCTCAAGGTGGCTCAAGAATTGATCAGACAAATTCTTCTCCTAAGCAATGGGTCCACAACTAGGGTTAGGTATTTCTCAAGTAATATTTGGTTTCCAATGTCTAAAGTGGTTTTCATGGGTCCTCATATGTATTCAAGGATGATCATATCAAGTTTCAAGCCTTGCATCATAAGTTTGCTCAGCCAATTGCTCAGATGATTGAAAATCAACTATATTGGGTAAAAAGTCAACTATGGTTAACATACAGTCAAACTTCAAGATTTATGGTCAACATAAACATTTTGAAGGTATATCCATAATTTTAATCAAGGTTTGATCATGATTCCTCAAGAAAATCCCTCAAATCATAAAAAGTCAAAAATTGCCAAATCAGGGTTTCCTTAGGAGAAGTCAACTGAACTTTGACCAAGCATAACTTTGACATGCTTCACTAGATTTGTACCAACTAAAGCTCATTTTGAATTAAATTCAATTATCTACAACTATGTCTCTCTATGCTCAAGTCCATAAAAGGCTTCATTTGAGAGATATGGGCTAATACATTATAGGTCATTTCAAAAGTCAACAAAAAGACACTTTTTGTCAAGGAAACTTACATCAAGATAAATTCTTCAAATGAAACAATTATAAACATAAATATTTAAGAGGACATCTGGAGCTTTCCAAAAAGTCCAAGGTCACCTTCAAAAGATAAAAATTGAGTGAGATATTGTTTGTGCAAGTTTGGTAATATTTGAGAAAATGCATGAAACTTCATTTGAGCAATTTTGAACTTTTGGACTAATGGGCCTAACTTTTGAGGTTTAAACATGTTTATAACATGTTAGAGGACCTCTAGTACTTTTATACATTACTTTTATTTTTTATTTTATTTATTTTGATTTTAGTCAAATTAATTCAAAATAAATCAAATAAAATATGAGTTGATGAACCAAAGGGCGTGTGGGCTTCATTTGGGTATCTTCTAGAAGGCCCAAGGCCTCTTAAGATCTTGCCAAAACCGTGAAAACATGTTGGGGACAATAATATTCAAGTTTGAAATGTTTTTAAAACAATTTTGGAAAGATTTCAATATGTTTTATTTGCAATGAATTGTGACATAATGATACACGATCCTTGAGTTATTTTGATCCATTTCATTCCTCTATAAATACATGCAACACTCAAGTGCAAAACACACAAGCTGCTGCCTCAAGAACCACTTCAAAAATCTCTCAAAAATCTCAAGAAAAGTGCAAACTCGTATCAAAATTTTCAGCCAATCTCAATCAAAACCAAGCCTCAAATCGTGTTCTTGAAGCTCCCAAGAATCTCACCAAGTCCAGAAACAAATCTATTCACGTCTAGAATAGCTTACACAAGCCCACCGGTTTTGGTAATTTTCTTGAATTCGAATATTTTAGTCTATGCATATTTAACTAATTTTGTGTGTACAGATGAGTTCATCATGGTGTTTAGAATATGTTTGAATAAGAAAATGCAAGCTTTAACATAGGGATATTGAGTTACCATGGCTAGGACACTATTGTACCCCAAAATTTGCCCTCTCAAATCTTCAAGAATTTCCTCACAAGATTTCTATTGGACCAAAGTTGCACAAGGTTTGATCAACTCAAGTTGCCATGGATCATATTGGATTTCCAAGCATCAGGTCAAAGAAAAAAACTATTGAAAGAGCAAAGCAGATAGATTTGACTTTTCTGGAAGAATTGAAGAAAAATAAACTTTCTTCGGTTCATGCTTAGCTTTGACTGAACTTTTTCCTCTATGTTAGCTTCGACTGGGTTTGGTTTCCCCTTGAAAAAGTTCCCTTCGATTAAGAAGGAAATGATCTTTTACTAGCTTCTTTCGATTTAGAAGGAAATGGCCTTCTGAAAGCTTCCTCAAATTAAAAAGGCAATGGCCTTCTGAAGGGTTCCTTCAATTCACCAAGTAGGGACTTCCTGCATGCAAGCCTCGTTTTGGAATTTAGGTTCCCTACAAACATCCTTCGATTGCACCCTTAGCCTTAGGTATTTGCTTGATTCACAAGTGCAATGGTTACCTGCATGCAAGCTTCGTTTGGGAATTTAATCCCCTACAAACATCCTTCGATTGAGTCTTGGTCCCTAACATGTTTGTTTTTATTCACAAAGTAATGGTTATCTGCATGCAGCCTTTGATTGAGCAATGGCCTCTTTCTTGCATGCTTCGATCCACAAAGCCAGGGGTTCCCACCATGATAGCATACATAAGGCAAAGGTTTCCCTGTGCATTCATGTTGGCACCCACAGGGCTTTGATTATCTTCATGCTAGCTCTGATTGGGCAAAGTCTCCCTTTGAAACAACTTGCTTTTGATCCACAGGGGGAACGCCTATCTTTATACAAGTCCCATTGGCACAAGAAGAGGCTTCTTGCATGAAAGCTTCGATTACACTAGTGACTCCTTACAAGCTGTCCTTTGGTACACATGGCAAAAGCCTCATGTATCCTCCTTAGATTCAAAGGGGGAAAGCCTCATGTTGATGCCCATTCGATTCAGAAGTTGGTGGCTTCCTACTGGCCTCCTTCGATTTAAAAGACAAGTTCCTTCTTTACGCTTGCCCCTAATTCACAAGGCAATGACATTCTCCAAGCCAGCAGGTACAAGGCAATGGCCTCCTGCAGCTATCATTCGAATCAGAAGCCAATGGTCTTTCATATCCACAAGGCATAAATTTCCCTTCATGCCAGCACTCACAGAGCAAGAGACCCCTGCATATAAGCTTTGATTTCCTCCTGAAAACCTTCAACGCGTATAACCTCTACACTATGACACATCTGGGTGTCCCAATTGAAGGTTATACCTTGGTGGCCCGTCTGAAGGATTGCAAATGATGTACACAAGTGATGCATGTGATCCCTTCAAAAGGATGCATACATATTTCAAATCAAAGAGCACCCATTTGGGCCCCTTTCGAAAGATACACATATGGTCCATTCGAAGGACACTTTGAAGGAAACGTTGTTATCTGAAAAGGAGTCTGGTCGAAGGATAGGGCTAGTTGGTCAAAACAAAAGAGAAGCAGTTCAGATGCTGGTGGTATAAAGTACAAGTCTGTTGCACTGACCACAATGTTCCAAAACTTCTACAAAGCAGTCCTACAATGCTGCCCCTATTCTTACACTAAAATGGCATACAAGACTGCACCTCAAAGACTACAAGAACAACATACCCAATTTGTTCAAATTTATTTTGTTTTCCCTCTCAAACATCAGCCAAAATCATCTATAAATATGAGCCTCCCTCACACATCTTAAGGTCCATGATAGTGGAAAAATTCTAGTTGTGAGAAAAATTATCAATTGCTCAAAACTCTCAAACACTATCAAACGTTCTCAAATATTCCCAAACATCCCAACTCTAAAAAATTCAGACCCCTTCATACATTAGTGAACCCTTCGATTTACTCCTCAACAGCCAGATAATAAACCTTCGACTCATTCCCTAACTACAACATAATAGTCTTTTGATTCATTCCCTAACCTGTTATAGAATAACCTTCGATTCACTCACCACCATCACATACCTTCCTTCGATTCAGTGACTGCCCAAACAAAGCAGTAACTGAACTAGCTTCAGAAAGATTCCAGCAAAGTTCCATTCACCACCAAGGAGGTCACCTGTAGCTCCTTCGATCAAGCACTTCAGGAGGTAAGTTTTTCCTCCAAACTTGGAACTTGTTCATTTAAATATCATTTGCACAAATAAATAAAAGGAAAATGTAAATATCCCATCTAGGAATTTGACCATGTCTTAACTTTCGATCCTCACTGCATGTATGTTGAAAACCTCAACCCTGACTAGTTAGACTTTGGATTTTGGTGCCCAATGAACTTGTGCTAACCCCTGGCTTATAGCTTTCGAAATTTGCACTTGTTAGTTTCATTTTCAAGTTTAAGACATGTTTGTTGTATCCTTCGATTGGCTAAACATTTAAGCCTTTCGAATCTTAACTTGGGAGATTTGTATTCCTACAATCGAAGGAGGTAGCAAAGAGTTTGAAACGAAGAGTGTGCCTCATGCTGGTTCCAGGCCCAATCGAAAGAAGTAGCCAGAAGGATGAATCGAAAGCTGCCTGCACATGCTGACTTCTAGGCTAAATCGAAAGAAGCCAGGAAGAGCATAATCGAAGAGTGTTGCTGCCTGAATCGAAAAGCTTATTTTTCTTTCTTTTATTTTGTTTTGTCTTTAAATTTTCTTGCTATTCAATATATTTTTAATAGTGTAGGATATTTATTTTCTGCATTTTATTGCTTTATACAAATGTTAGTAATTAGGATGTATGGCAAGATAAAACCAAAAAGTAGACAACCCAAAAATCAAAGAAAAAAATTCATGTAATAAAACACACTTTGCACACATGCATCTCTTGGTTAATATCACCTTTTGCCTAGGAAAATAGTCATGTCCCTCGAATATGGGCATTTTAGCAAAGTCCCTCGATAAAATATCATAGTCCCTCGATGTCCCTCGATGTTGCCTTTGATAAATGATCTAGTCCCTAACGACATTGCTAAAACGTCTCATAGGTTGCCTTCTATGACTATACAAACGTCCCATGCTCGTCCCTTCACATCTAATGATGGGGCTTCTTACCAAATCAATGTTGAGATAGCAACATCTAAAGGAGGAGGAAAAGAACATTATACCTTTTGAGTAGGTAGGACGCTCATAGTTGCTTGCTTGCTTACAACAAAAAGAACCATTTTTACACCAACACTTTCAATTGAAACATTTTCAAAAGTAAAAACTCTTTGTACACATTATTATAGAGACGAGAATCATTACAAAATCACTTTTCAAAATCCCTTTCAAACCCACAAACACATTTTTCAAACAAAAGCAAGTGATTTAGTAAGCAACTAAGAGCCCGTAGGTAACTACGGATGAAAAGGGTTCTAACACCTTCCCTTTTCTACCCCCCTGAACTCAAGAAATAATCTCGAAAGGTCTTTCCTGTTCTTTTCAACCTTTCTTTATTGGATAAAAGAAAATTTGATGGAGACTCTTTCCATCCGCAACAATTGCGATGAAACGCAAAACAACCAAGTCAGTTCTCCCACCGTGTTACAGAACTGGCGACTCTATTGGGGATATCTACTTAAAACTGAGGTTACCTTAGGGCTAGATCACCTTTACTTGCTTTCTTTGTTTGATTTTATTGCTTTACATTTTTGGGTCCTTGTTTGCGTTATTCTTAAAGATCCTATACCCGGATCTGGGGCACCATTTTTAGGCAAGTAGCAATAAATCATGGAGGTTGTACGATGTAGACTGATATTGATAAAGTGATAGCTATGTTAGCATGATACTCTGGCTTGTGCTAATGTTCCTTGAGTCAGTCAAGGATAACATTAGGATTCCTTATAGTATCATTAAGTGCTAACGGACCTTTAAAACCTTTACTTGACTCATCCTAAGCCATTAGAAAGTAGTGAGATGGCCGGGTTTGGTTCTGACTAAAGTTTGGTTGATACTCGATGCTACACTCGTTGAGATTGTACTTTTGGGATATTATGGCTGCAATACTTCGGTGCTTGAGCTTGAACAATGCCTAAAAGAAAGGTCTGTGATATGAGACTCCTTAGAACCCCGTTACTATTAATAGGACATGTTGAGCCAACTAAACTTCAAAAGTGTACTTACCTTTAAAAAATCGCACAAGCCATTAAACCTAGGGTATTTGTGTGGATTTATTGATATATTTGTGATTTTAGAGCATAACCATAACATCATAAACATCATGACATACACACTAACCATTTCAAGGGCCTATAGATTTATCTTTCCTTTTGTTTTGTAGGGCATGGATTCAATTCGCAGAAAGACCATCCGAATCAATTTTGCAGAGGTCTCCCCCAAGCTCAAAGAGTTGGTCCTGAGAGTTCCTGAGAGCTCATCGTTCAACAAGAGATATGGTCACTTGCTCAGTTTGGTTACTATCGGGTTTGACGAAGGTCTGATGAGTGTATTGTTCTAGTTCTTTGACCCTAAACACCATTGCTTCACATTTCTAGATTATCAGTTGGTGCCCATATTGGAATAATTCTCCAAGATACTTGGTTCGCCTATATTGGAGCTAGTACCTTTCACCGGTTTAGAACAAGATCCAGTTACTGAAAGTGTTGTCTTAGCTTTACATTTGAAACCATCTGACATTGTGTAACCCAGTGGGAGAACTGACTTGGGTGTTTTGCGTTTTATCACAATTGTTGCGGTTAGCAAGATTCGACACCGACTTTTCTTTTATCCAATAAGGAAAGGCTGAAAAGAACATGAAAGACCTTTAGAGATATTTTCTTGAGTTCGGGGGGGGGGGGGGGGGGGTAGATTATGAAAAGGGAAGGTATTAGCACCCTTTCATCCGTAGTTATCTACGGGCTCTTAGTTGCTTGCTAGATCACTTGCTTTTATTTGAAGGTGTGCTTGTGATGTGGGTTTTGAAAGTATTTTGAAAAATGTCTTTGTAATGGTTCTCGTTTCTATAAGAATGCGTACAAAGTGTTGCCTTTTGAAAATGTTTCAGATGAGTGTGTTGGTGTATAAAATGTTTTTGTTGTGAGCAAGCGAGCAACTAGGAGCGAATCTACCTACTCAAAAGGTCTTAAATGTTCTTTTATTCCTCCTTTAGATGTTTCTATCTTACCATTAATTAATAAGAAGCCCCATCATTGGATGTGAAGGGAGGGGCGTGGGACGTTTGTATAGTCATAGGAGGCAACCTATGGGACGTTTTAGCAATGTCATTCAGGGACTAGATTATTTAACGGAGGCAACATCAAGGGTCAACAAGGGACTACGATCTTTTATCGAGGGTCTTTGCTAAAACGCCCGTGTTCAAGAGACATGACTATTTTCCGATAGGCAACAAGTGAGATTACCCTAAGGGTGCATGTGTGAATAGTGTGTTTGATTTCATACATTTAGTCTTTGATTTTTGGGTTGTCTATTTGTTGTTTTTATCTTGCCATACATCCTAATTACTAATATTTATATGAAAGCAATAAAAACTCGGAAAGTAAAGATTCTACGCTATTACATACATTAGGGGGATGGGGTGTACATATTTACAAATGGGGATTGCAAGAAATTAAAGTCCTAATTATCTATTACAACCATATTGAAATAATGTACAAGAATTGAAATGGACTTGTTTTATTTTTGCAAAAGAAGTTAGTTTACTTAAGAAAATATTTTTGATCTTTTTGTTCTAAAAGAAATAAAATAAAACATGTGAATATGAAATATTTTTGGGGTTTTTGGTTATTAAAAGCAAAAATAAGATAAATAAGAGAAAAAGGAGTCAGAATCGGCACATTGCTGAAACGAGGAGGAACAGAAGTTCTGACTCTGATACGCTGCAAGAGAGAAAATGTTAGTAGGCAAGTAGAAGGTCAGAAGTTTTGGGCTTGGGTACACCAAGTTCTGAGGTTGTTGGGAATGGAGGAAAACCTAGAGGTTCTGATTGCTGAGGGGGTTCAGAAGCTATAGTGTAGCTGGGAACCTAGAAGTTCATATATCACTGGCAAATCAGAAGTTCTGGCTATTTGAGAGTGAGGTGATAATGTTGTTGGGTAAGGTTTTCCAAAAGTTATGATTTAGGAATATTGTCTGACATATGAATGGGTAAAAATGTCAATAAATGAACCTAAAAAGATGCTTATGGGGTTAGAACACAGGACCCTCAGTACTAATGTCTTATGCACACGCTTTCTACCATTGGGGTAGTTGTACATCCGGTATTAGAAGCAAATGCATAAACATGTATCATAAAGTAAACTCTGATGATAAATTCCATCTCTTTCTCCACTCCAGTCAGAGCATCTGCAGCTTAGTCATTTCTCAACAAAACAGAAAATGCACACATAGAAGTTATGGCAGGTTCCATCATGGTTTCAGAAATATAAAGTATCAGAATTGTACAGGAGAAGCAAGTATGAATTTTTCTAATCCTAATTCTGAATCCTAATTTTCTCAAGAAGTTTTGAACTGAAATTCTCTCAACTTAGATAAAAATACACGCAAAATGTGAATATGTACAGAATCAAAGCCAGGATGTCTACATTGTATTTTGAACATGCAAATCTAACAATGCCTAAGTAATATGATGAGAGTCAACAAAAGCTTACCTTGCAGCTGGAAAAGGTCCTGTGAACTGGAGCCTGGTTCTGACTGCTTGTATTGTTCTGATCAACTTCCTCACGTGCTCAGCAGACGGGAACAACCTTTAACTTAGGTTATGAATGGTGTATGGATGATTTGGTCAAGAAACACTTGAGGGAAATTGGATTTTGAATGCAAGAATAAAAAAATAGCAGGTTTTGTATTTGTGTTTGCAGTTTCTGATTTCTGGAATTTTTAACAAGGTTTCAAAGCTTTTCCTTTCAATGTTTCTGACCGCCCCCCTTCACAGTTGCAAAATGAAGTTCAATTTATAGGCAAGAATTTTGTAGCTTAGAGAAATCAAAAGTAACAACATCATGCTAGCGTGCTGGCTTGTTCTTGAAGCAAGATAAAAAAGTATGGTGGTTAGCAGCTTTTAGCCGCGCCTAAGCTGGATTTGTAAGCATGAATTAAGGAAAAGTACCCTCAGAGGAAAAAGCAAAGCATGAGCCCTACATACTTTTGTACGAGAGTTTGCTTTTTCAAGGAGAACAATGTACTTCTATGTCACACGTGGGGAAATCCTTTGGATAAAGACTCAAAAGTGGCTGTGAGCATTAAATAATGATGAGATTTATCAAACCAGAAATCCTGCAATATGAGATTATGCATCATAGCTTAATTTTGGATCAGAAGTTCAGCATCATCGCAACTTATAACCAACATCCAACTTCTGATCCTTTAATCTCTTTGCTCCAGCATCTTCTGAGCGAGTTCTCAGATTTTCCCAAAAGCTTGTAACGCGCTTTGTAAATCCTCTTTGAATTGCTCTTGCAACTTCTGACTGAACCTATGTGAAAACTGGCCCAGAAGTTCTAACCAAGTCCTGTTTTGGAAAGGTCCAGAATTTGCTGAAAGCTTCAGTTTCATAGACGTGTCTTTAAAGACGTATAGCTTGAAATCCAAGCATTTCTAGAAGAAGTTTTGTTCTACAATGTTTTAGATCTTATTGAGATCTACAACTCTTGTGTCATAAGTTCTTCCAGAATCAACTTGCACCATGGTGATAATCTGGCCAAAAGTTCTGAGTTTATCATATTTCTTAAACACTTGGAAACATTTCTAAGTATTTAGAATTTTGACTTTTTCAACATAAATCTTGACTTCTGATTTTCCTGATGAAACAAACTCCATTCCTTAATGAAATATGATTCTTGAAACTTGATTTTGATCTAAAAGTCAAAGTTTTACTTTTCAGCATGCAAATGACCATTTTACCCTTGTGAATGACTTTCTTGGAAAATTTGTAATTCAAGGCTTGAAATTGGATGGAAGCAAACCTGAGGGTCTAGGATGATCCTTTGAGAAATGAGAGGGAAAATTTTGGGGTACAACAGCTGCCCATGTTCAATCTTCTTACGCCTTAAGAGTTAGATTGACGAATTTGCCATTCGTAACTTGAAGGTGGAAGATGATTGAACACTAGAGTGCCCAGAAATTTTCACTCGGTGATGTTGTGGTTGATTATGTAGGGAATGGGCTTAAATATGCCATTTGGAGAAATGATAGATAGTTGTTGGAGATGGGATTATAGATGCCATCCAAAGGTGATTGTTGACAGAAATTAGACTAAGTATAAATTCTGACTTTAACTGGAGAAGAATCAGAATGAATCTTAGAGCGATTTATCTGAATCAGAGAAAGATGTCTGCGAGAAAGAATCAGAATAAACCATTGAGAGATTTAAACTAAACCAGCAGAGGTCTTGAATTTTCTTTAACTGGAAAGAATCAGGATAAATCTTAGAGCGACTTATCTGAACCAGAAGAAATGTCTACTAGAAAGAATCAAGATAAACCGTTGAGAGATTTAAACTGAACCAGTAGAGGTCTTGAATTATCTTCAACTGGAATAGAAATTAGAGAGATCTTATTGTCGATCTGACTAAACTAGAGAAGGTCTTGGATTAACTTTGACTAGAATGGAAATCAGAAGAATATTAGGATTGATTCAACTAAACCAGAGAAAATGTCTGAAAGATGTACTGAATGAGCGTCAGAATGACATCCATATATGGATCGTATCTGGGCTTTGGTGATTAAGTTGTTATCTGGTCGGGTACAGGCTTCAACTTGAATCTGAGGTATACTACTATCCGGTCGAGTCCAGGCTTCATAGTAACTGACATAGTAAACTGCTATCTGGTCGGATTCCAGGCTTCACAGTATTTTTGAAGAAGTGAACTACTATCTGGTCGGATTCCAGGCTTCGTAACACCTTATACCGTTATCTGGTCGAAATCTAGGCTTTACATTGTCTTTGTAGAAGTGAACTACTATCTGGTCAGATTCTAGGCTTCGCAGCACCTTATACAGTTATCTGGTCAAAATCCAGGCTTCACATTATCTTTGAAGAAGTGAACTACTATCTAGTCAGATTCCAGGCTTCGCAACACCTTATACTGTTATCTAGTCGAAATCCAGGCTTCACAATGTCTTTGAAGAAGTGAACTACTACCTGGTCAGATTCTAGGCTTCGTAGCACCTTATACCGTTATCTGGTCGAAATCCAGGCTTCACAGTGTCTTTGAAGAAGTGAACTACTATCTGGTCAGATTCCAGGCTTCCCAACACCTTATATTGTTATCTGGTCGAAATCCATGCTTCACAGTGTCTTTGAAGAAATGAACTATTATCTGGTCGGATTCCAGGCTTTGCAGCACCTTATACTATTATCTGGTCGAAATCCAGGCTTCATAGTGTCTTAAACTGTTATCTGGTCGAAATCCAGGCTTCACATTGTCTTTGAAGAAGTGAACTACTATCTGGTCGGATTCCAGGCTTCGTAGCACCTTATACTGTTATCTGGTTGAAATCCAGGCTTCACAGTGTCTTTGAAGAAGTGAACTACTATCTGGTCGGATTCCAGGCTTTATAGCTTCCTTAACTAGAATAGAAATCTTCGTATTAATTTGACTGGCATAGTAATCAGAGAGATCTTAGTGTCGATCTGACTGATCCAGAGAAAATCTTACGAGGATATCTTTTTATGGAAAATCCCGGGATAGCCCTTCGTTAGACATAGCTTGTTGATATGATCTTTTCCCTGAAAGGTAAAGAGTTAGTTGTATGCAATGTCATGATGTATGCATTGCGTAATGATGTTCTCAAAATAATTAAGATTTGTGTTATACGTATTTTGTATACATGTGTTATGGATGTTGTTGAAATGTAATTTTGTCTTGGAAAATAAATCCTTGACAAGTGCTGTTGAGTCATTAAATCTCTGACTATTATTGAGGAGTAGGTGGTTCTTCTTAGAATGTTTCCACTGGGGATTCCTATTTTGTTTTTTGAGGAGAACTCCGCTGGGGAATATTGGAAACTTTGTGGGTAGTATTGATTCCTGCTTGGGGGAAAGAGTTCAAGAGCCTCAATTGTTCGTTACTCTACTGGGGAGTTGAAGTTGAACTGATATCTGGTCGGGTCCAGGCTTCACAGTAACTTGTTGGGGATTGTAGAGTAGTCTATTGGGGAAGAGGAGTTATGGTCCTTTGGTTTGTAATAGTCGGAGATGCCACCTCAATCTGGGGAATCCTGCCATTTTTTGGGGAAATAAACCATATTGCTTAGTCTGTTGGAGAGGCGACGACTTCACTGGCAGAAATCCTCGAGGATTCTTGAAGTCGACTCAGCTGGTGAGAAGTTTTCAGTGATTGAAACTCTGGCCGAGAGTCATCCTATAAGAATGATCTTGGGGAGGTTTGTCACTTCCCCTAGTAGCGAGTGTTTGCAGCACTGCCAGGAAATGTTTGATTGTATGTAACCCTTTGTTGGGATTCACGTTCAATGCCCCAAGTAATTCAGATGGAGACCTGCCCCTGGTTATTCAACATTTCTTGAGAAATTTCTTGGAATCTTGACTAGACTGCCCCAGGTATGCTGGATAGTGATATGTCATGCCCCCTTGTTTTTAGGAGATTTTTCATTGGAAGTGTCATCCCATTTAAAGTGATTTTGTTCACCGAGAGAGCTTTCGTTCACTGGTTATTCGTTGTGTGAATTTCTCCACTGTCCAACAAATAGCCATATGCAAACAACAATATTCAAATAACCCAAAGTTTATGCTTGTCTTGAAATTTTGAAAATGCATTTTAGCAAGTAAAGAAGTTTTATTAAGAAAATTCAAACTCAGGATTTAGAGTAAAGCCTTACAGGAGTCAGGATACCTTTTGTAACAATATGCTTTCGAACTAACCCATGCTTCAATTAGGACTTTTGAAGGGTTGTAACGTGGCTTGGTTCACGGTTTAAGAAACAAAGGATAAAGGCTCAAAGTGTATTTGTACCCACCTGTTCTTCGTGATGTTCTTCAGTCCTAAACTCAGCTAATTGTACTTTGAACTCCAATTGAGTCTGGAATGACGTTTTTGTGATGGTTCAGATAAGTTTAGTTTATCGGAAGGCAGTCATTTTTTGGCAACTTTTTTCTTGTTGTTGAGGATTTGTAGTGACCTCTTTTTTTGTTATCCCTAATTTTTCCTGACTGTTCTTGTTTTGAGATTACGGTCAGCTGGATGCCCCAGTTTTCTTTAAGTCTCCTTTGTAGGTTTTGACTTAGTGGGCTTTTCTTTTCGAGAGATAATGACTTCCTATTTGATAGGGAACCAATCACCGTCTTTTGGTTCAAAAGGAATGTTTTTGATGTCATTCGTTGTGTACTGAATGCGCGTTTGAACTAGCTGAGAGAAACCCTGCCCTAGGTTTTGATTAAAGGTTTCAATTCGTATAAGAAAGAAAACTTCTACTTCTTTGGCTCAAAGGCGTTGGCTAGGGATTATCCTCCTTATAACTCTAGTGTTTGAGATTTTAAAGAACGCCTGTCAGTAAGGTCTGTCCAAAAGCATACTGTATGAGATTATGGCATTGTTTTCGTTATCCTCCCTCTAAAGGCTTGTAACTCTTAGCAAGAGTTGAATGTCCTAAAGAGAGAAAAAAGAATAGTTTAAATATAGTGAAAACGAATGGATGAATTCAAGACAAACATGTGCAATGCATTAATGAAACAAAGTTTGACATTAATAGATAATTGTTTGAATAACAAAAGGAATTACAACTGAAAATTCAAATGAACATAAGCCTCTTTGTCTGAACTTGTCACTTTAGGTGGTGAGCCTTTGGGGACGGCAGAAGAATTCAGCCTGTCTATTTTGTGTGAACTCCAACATTCCTTTGTCGATCAGGTTTTGAATCTTGTACTTCAGTACCCAACAATCGTTTGTATCATACCCATGACTATTGGAATGATAGACACACCTGGCATCAGGATTGTAGTTGGGAGAAAAAGTTTTGGGATTTGGATGAGGTCTTATTGGTGTAATCAGATTCATCCTCAGCATGTGTTGCAAAGCTTGAGACAGTGGTAAGTTGATGTTGGTAAACTGTCTTTTAGGCTCGCTTTGCTTTTGTTGATTTTCTGGTTGATGTTGACGAAGTCGTTGTTGGGATTATGACGTGGCAGCAAATTGGGAAGGTCTCTCGGCTTCTTGTATCATGGGAGGCTGAGCAGTGACTTGATTTCTAATTCTGGTTGTTTTCCCCATACGGTTGCAACCATCTTGACGAAGTTGGTTGACAAGAACTTTAAGCTCTTCTTGTCCTTGAGCCAGATTTTGGATAAGAGCCATGGGGCCCACCAGTTGTCCCATCATTTGGACCTTCATTATGGCTATCTCGATTTGTAGCCGCTCCAGCTGGTTATCCTTGTTGTCCTCCGGATTTCCCATGATCATGCCCCTTGTGAGGAGCGCCTTCACCGCTTCTCGTCCCTTGGGTAGGTTCAAGAACATCTCTTGAAGTCGAGCGTTTTGAGCCTGGATGTCTTTGATGGTTTGTTCTAGGGCCATCTCTACTGAAATAAACAGTAGGAGGATAAGGAGGCCTGTATGGGAGAAACTTGTCATGATATGATGCATGATATGTGGATGCATGTTTTCAAGGATCTCGCGCGGTAAATGTTAGTAGTCACTTATAATTTTGATTTGAGAAATTTGTATCGGTGGATGTCCTTCCACGAGAATTAAGCTCACCATGTCAAGTGGGTTGTATCCCTTGACTCAAGTTGTTATACTTGATCTTTGACGGCGTTTGGTTAGAGGAAAATAAATCCTCTTGTCCCTTGATAGACGTCTGGTTCAATGTGACCCTGCATCATAGGCCCTTGAGATCCTTGAAATGGTTGTTGAAAATGCTATGGTATGATGTCATGTATAAGTATGCAAAGTAAGCAAGTTTATATATACACACAAAGTAGTCAATTCCTTAGGTTTAGGATTTCATGGAGCTTGTAGGTAAGTACCCTCTTGAAGTTTAGTTGGCTCAACCTGTCCTAGTTAATAGTTATCGGGTTTTAAGGGATCTCAATATCACTGACCTTTCCCACAAGCTTCGTTCAATAGGCAATTAACTCGCAACCAAGCAAAACTCAGGAGTCAAGTCTCAATGAGTGTAGCATTGAGCATCAACCAATTTTCAGCTTTACACCGAAACCGGCTATCTCACTACTTCCTAATGGCCAAGTTGGTCAATTAAGGTTCTAAAGTTAGTTAGTGCTTCATGACGCCGCTCAGAGGCCCCGTACTCTCCTCGTTTCAACACAAGGGATACTGGTACCAACAAATGCGTCACACTAACATAGCTATTTCTTAGACCATGTCGGTATACCCCACACAGTTTCCACAATCTATTGCTACTTACCTAAAAGGTGTCCCAGATCCGGGTAGAGGATCAAAACAAACCTAAACAAGGAACCAATAATGTAAAGCAAACAAATCAAACAATGAAATCAAGTAAATGTGATCTAGCCCTAAGGTAACCCCACTTTTAAAATTTTCCCCAACAGAGTCGCCAGTTCTGTAACGCGGTGGGAGAACTGACTTGGGTGTTTTGCATTTTATCGCAATTATTGCGGTTAGCAAGAGTCGCCACCGACTTTTCTTTTGTCCAATAAGGAAAGGCTTAAAATAATAGAAAAGACCTTTAGAGATGTTTTCTTGAGTTCGGGGCGTAGATTATGAAAAGGGAAGGTATTAGCACCCTTTTCATCCGCAATTATCTATGGGCTCTTAGTTGCTTGCTAGATCAGTTGCTTTTGTTTGAAGGTGTGCTTGTGATGTGGGTTTTGAAAGTATTTTGAAAAATGTCTTTGTAATGGTTCTCGTTTCTATAAGAACGCGTACAAAGTGTTGTCTTTTGAAAATGTTTCAAATGAGTGTGTTGGTGTATAAAATGTTTTTGTTGTGAGCAAGCGAGCAACTAGGAGTGAATCTACCTACTCAAAAGGTCTTAAATGTTCTTTTCTTCCTCCTTTAGATGTTCCTATCTTACCATTGATTGATAAGAAGCCCCATCATTGGATGTGAAGGGATGGGCGTGGGACGTTTTTATAGTCATAGAAGGCAACCTATGGGACGTTTTAGCAATGTCGTTTAGGGACTAGATCATTTACCGGAGGCAACATCGAGGGTCAACAAGGGACTACGATCTTTTATCGAGGGTCTTTGCTAAAACACCCATGTTCGAGGGATATGACTATTTTCCGATAGGCAACAAGTGATATTACCCTAAGGGTGCATGTGTGAATAGTGTGTTTGATTGCATGCATTTAGTCTTTGATTTTTGGGTTGTCTATTTGTTGTTTTTTTTCTTGCCATACATCCTAATTACTAATATTTATATGAAAGCAATAAAAATGCAGAAAGTAAAGATTCTACGCTATTACAAACATTAGGGGGATGGGGTGTAAAAATTTATAAATGGGGATTGCAAGAAATTAAAGTCCTAATTATCTATTACAACCATGTTGAAATAATGTACAAGAATTGAAATGGACTTGTTTTGTTTTTGCAAAAGAAGTTAGTTTACTTAAGAAAATATTTTTGATCTTTTTGTTCTAAAAGAAATAAAATAAAACATGTGAATATGAAATATTTTTGAGGTTTTTGGTTATTAAAAGCAAAATTAAGATAAATAAGAGAAAAGGAGTCAGAATCGGCACATTGCTGAAACGAGGAGGAACATAAGTTCTGACTCTGATACGCTGCAAGAGAGAAAATGTTAGTAGGCAAGTAGAAGGTCAGAAGTTTTGGGCCTGGGTACACCAAGTTCTGAGGTTGCTGGGAATGGAGGAAAACCTAGAGGTTCTGATTGCTGAGGGGGTTCAGAAGCTATAGTGTAGCTGGGAACCTAGAAGTTCATATATCACTGGCAAATCAGAAGTTCTGGCTATTTGAGAGTGAGGTGATAATGTTGTTGGGTAAGGTTGTTCAAAAGTTCTGATTTAGGAGTATTGTCTGACAGATGAATGGGTAAAAATGTCAATAAATTAACCTAAAAATATGCTTCTGGGGTTAGAACCCAGGACCCTTAGTACTAATGTCTTATGCGCACGCTTTCTACCACTGAGGTGGATGTACATACGGTATTAGAAGCAAATGCATAAACATGTATCATAAAGTAAACTCTAATGATAAATTCCATCTCTTTCTCCACTCCAGTCAGAGCATCTGCAGCTTAGTCATTTCTCAATGTTTTACCCCAAAATTTTCCCTCTCATTTATCAAGTATTTTCTCACAAGATCTCCTTTGGTTCAAGACTGCACAAGGGTTAATCAGCTTAAGACACCTCCTTAAGAACTGATGACTGAAATTAGGGTTTGAGATTGCACAAGGATAATTGAACTTTCAATGCCTCATATTACTTTCATGGATCATTATGGACACCCAAGATTACTCATGCGAAGGCCTTGGTGAAATTCCTTAAAACTGCCATTGTGCCACAAGAAACCTCTGCTGATCAGTTCCAAGAATGTGTGGCCAGTTTGACCACTGACAATGGTTTAGGCTTTTCTGATGCTGACTTGACACTTAGAGGGAGGAAGCACAACGAGGCATTACATGTCTCTGTTGAATGCCGGGGCAAAACTTTGGCCCATGTCTTGGTTGATACCGGTTCATCTTTGAATGTGCTTCCTAAGAAAGCTCTTGATATACTCGACTGTGAAGGTTTGACCTTAAAACCCAGCAACATAGTGGTAAGAGCCTTCGACAGTTCAAAGAGGATGGTGCATGGGGATGTGGACATCCCCATAAAAGTTGGAACTCAAACCTTTGATTCAACTTTTTACGTGATGGACATTCACCCTTTCTATTCATATTTATTGGACCGACCATGGATTCACAATACTGGTTCCGTCACCTCTACATTACATCAAATGCTGAAATACCCAACCAATGGTAAAATCATTATTTTTCATGGAGAAGAGGAATATATGGTCAGTCACTTAAACTCCTTCAGATACGTGGAATTGGATGGTGAATCCATTTAAACTCCCTTTCAGCACATCGAGGAAGTCCCACAAATCGTGGCAGTAACCAAGACTGTTTCCCAAGTCCCGAAGATTACAAGACCTCCGCTAAAGATGTCTTCTCTGAAAGATGCCAAGGCAGTGATCGAAGAAGGTGGGTGTACTATTTGGGGCTAGCTCACGGATATCCCATACAAATCTGACAAATTTGGTTTGGGTTTCATTTCAGGAGCCCAGAAAGTTGTACACCATGCTCGTGTTGGGGGACCACCCTTGAAGATCAGCAACCACTGAGTCAACACAGTGGAGGATGATGAGGACAGCTACGACCTGGAGGAATGGATTTTCCCAACTGTCAACGGAGGACTCACCAACTGGGAAGCCAAAGATTTTGTACCAATTACTTTTATCCAACAATAATTGTCTTTAAATTTTTGTCGGACTTGTAATAATTAAACAATTCAGACTTTTAAAACCTTGTGTCTTACCCGAGGCACAATGGTCCATTTGTAAGGGTTGTTACTTCATTTTCATGTGTCATCAATGAATCATGGACGTTTTTGCATGCAAACTTTGTGCTCTTTGTCTTTATTTTTCTACATTATTATTTCTTTCAAAGATAGCTATGCTCTTACACACACTCACATATTAAAATGCATATCTACATCCACTCAGGATCCCATGGGTAATGATTCTGCTATGGCCTTTTGTGACTATGAAAATATAATCTACCAAGCTGAAGACGAAGGTGAGGAAGATTGTGAAGTGCCAGGGGAACTTTCCAGGTTACTACAACAGGAAGAAAGGACCATACAGCCCCATGAAGAACCAGTGGACACAATTAACCTAGGTACCGAAGAGGACAAGAAATAAGTCAAGGTGGGTGCCAATTTGGAACCCAGTGTCAAGAAGCGTCTAACTCAGTTGCTATATGATTATGTTGAGGTCTTTGCCTGGTCATACGAGGACATGCCATGACTTGATGCTAATATCGTGGTCCATTATCTACCGACAAAAGAAGACTGCCCACTGGTAAAACAGAAAGTCCGTCGCATGCGGCCAGACATGTCAGAGAAGATCAAGACCGAAGTCATGAAACAATTCAACACCGAATTCTTAGCCGTTACCTCCTATCCACAATGGGTCGCCAACGTTGTTCCAGTGCCTAAAAAGGACAGCAAAGTACGCATGTGCATGGACTACGGAGATTTGAATAGGGCAAGCCCTAAGGATGATTTCCCACTTCCCCACATCAATATTCTAGTTAACAATACATCACAACATAAAGTGTTCTCATTCATAGATGGTTTCTCAGGATACAATCAAATCAAAATGGCGTCTGAGGACATGGAGAAAACGACCTTCGTCACACAGTGGGGAAATTTCTGTTAAAAGGTTATTCCATTCAGGTTGAAGAATGCTGAGGCAACCTATCAGCGTGCCATGGTAGCTCTATTTCACGACATGATACATCACGAAATAGAGGTCTATGTGGACGACATGATAGCCAGATCTCAAACTAAAGAGGAACATCTTTACCATTTGCAGAAACTATTTGAGAGACTGAAGAAATACAAGCTAAGGTTGAACCCAAATAAATGCACATTTGGGGTGAGGTCCGGTAAAATCCTAGGCTTTGTCATCATCAGTAAAGGTATCAAAGTGGACCCTGCCAAGGTGAAAGCAATACAAGAAATTCCTGCTCCTCACACCGAGAAGGAAGTCAAAGGTTTCTTAGGACAGCTAAACTACATTTCCAGATTCATCTCTCACCTAACAGCTACTTGTGAACCAATCTTCAAATTACTGAAGAAAGATCAAGTAGTCAAATGGAATGATGAATGCCAAGCTTCCTTCGACAAGATCAAAGAATACCTACAAGAGCCTCTTGTTTTGATGCCTCCAGTCGAGGGAAGACCCTTGATCATATATCTAACTGTTTTGGAAAATTCAATGAGGGTGTGTGCTGGGGCAACATGAGGAGTACGGTCGAAAAGAGCATGCCATTTACTACCTGAGAAAAAAGTTTACCAACTCTGAAACAAGATATTCACTGCTCGAGAAAACTTGTTGCGCTCTGGCATGGGCTGCTCGCCGGCTGAGACAGTATATGTTGACCCATACTACCTTATTGATATCCAAGATGGATCCAATAAAATACATATTCGAGAAGCCTTCCCTCTTTGGGAGAATAGCAAGATGGCAGATGATCCTAACAGAATACGACATTCAGTACACTATCCAAAAAGCAATAAAGTGTAATGTTCTAGCCGATCACCTCGCTCATCAAGCTATGGATGACTATCAGCCCATGAAGTTCGAATTCCCAGATGAAGACATCATGATGGTAAACAATTGTGAGGAACTCAGACCATATGATGGACCTGAACAAGGATCCCAATGGACCCTAGTTTTTGATGGGGCGTCCAACGCACTCGGCAATGGCATAAGTGATATACTCATATCCCCTGAAGGATGTCACACTCCTTTTACCGCAAGACTTTGCTTCAATTGTACAAATAATATGGCAGAGTACGAAGCGTGCATTTTTGGTCTCAAAGCTGCCATAGATTTGGCAATCAAGTCCTTAAGTGTGTTCGAAGATTCAGGCTTAGTCATCATCCAGATCAAAGGAGAATGGGATCTGAAACACCCAAACCCCATCCCCTACAAAGAACATGTGTTGACATTAATCCCGCATTTCGAGGAAATTACCTTTGAGAATTTTCCACGAGAGGAAAATCAACTAGCCGACACACTAGCCACAATGTCATCCATGTTTAAACTCAAGTTGGATAACGAGGCTCCCTAGATCACCATTGAACGGATGGATGAACCAGCTTACTGTCATGAGATCAATACTGAAGAAGTAGTGGACCAGCCTCGATTCCATGAATTCAAGAGGTATCTCGAGAATAAAGAGTATCCGGTAGGAGCTTCAGTAAATGATAATAAGTTCTTAAGGAGATTCTCTGCTAAGTTCTTCATCAATAATGGCATCCTCTACAAACGTAACTACGACTCTGTTTTTCTTCGTTGTGTAAACAAGGTTGAGGAAGAAATGATCATGGCTGATCTACATGAAGGCACTTTTGGCACCCATTCCAGTGGGCATACGATGGATAAGAAAATCCTACGGGCAGGTTATTACTGGTCTACCATGGAAGCATATTGCTACCAGCATTCACGAACTTGTCACAAATGTCAGATCTATGCTGACAAAGTGCATGTGCCTCCAGTTCCTCTAAATATCCTGACTGCTCCCTGGCCATTCGCGATGTGGGGCATCAATATGATTGGAGAAATCAAACCTACGGCTTCTAATGGGCACCGCTTCATCTTTGTGGCCATTGACTATTTCACGAAGTGGGTTAAGGCATCTTCTTTCGCTTATGTAACCAATAATCTTGTGGCCCGTTTCATCAAACAGAATCTCATCTGTCGGTACAGTATCCAAGAGAGAATCATCACAAACAATGGTACAAGTCTTAACAATACCATGATCACTGTACTATGCGCGTAATTTAAGATCTAGCACCATAATTCTTCTCCTTACCGGCCAAAGATGAATGGTGTTGTCGAAGCCGCAAATAAGAACATAAAAAATATCATACAAAAATGACAGTAACCTACAAGTACTGGCATGAGATGCTACCATTCACTCTCCACGGTTACCGTACCACGACATGCACATCAACAGGGGAAACTTCCTTCTCCTTGGTATACGGCATGGAAGTTGTCTTACCAATTGAGGTCCAAATACCTTCTCTAAGAATCATAAAGGACACAAGGTTGAATGAAGAGGATTGGATCCAGACTCGACTTGACCAGTTAAACCTAATTGATGAGAAGAGTCTCACGACTGTCTGTCATGCCCAACTGTACCAAAACGCATGATCAAAGCCTTTAACAAAAAGGTCAGATGACACGTATATCAGGTTGGTAACTTGGTAATCAAGCATATAATATTACCACAAGGTGATCCCAAGGGCAAATGGACTCCTACATATGAAGGGTCGTTTGTTATCAAAAGCATATTCTCTGGTGGAGCAATGATTTTAACTACTATGGATGGAGACGACCTGCTGCACCCTATGAACGCGGACATAGTCAAAAGATACTATACATAAGAGACCCGCTAGGTTGACACACCTAGGCAAAACAAGGGCATCCCGGCGAACCAAAAAGGTTCGGGAAAAAATTAGGGATAAAACAAAAAAAAATGTACACCCGGCAAGTTGAAAACTCGAAAGGGCGACTTGGGTAAAAAAAGGGTATCCCGGTGGACTGAAAACCCGAAAGGGAGGTCCAGGCAAAAGTTAGGGAATTAAAACGTATGACTATGTCCTGTTGGATCACCTTATAGACAACCTTTAGCTTCGACTAACAAACTCAACGGTCCTAATCAATCCAATCAACTTTGGACAAGGCAGCAAGTAGACAAGACGCTCAGAGACACGAAGGCTATAGTAGAATGAGAATCCCATGGGATTATTTCACATAACTATCTTTTCTTTGTATCAAATTTTCATTTTTTTCGACGACATTCTATTACTAGAATGTTCGTCTCATTGTACAAAAATACTTATTCAAAGTTAATACAAAAATATTCCTTTAAAAGTGAAAAACTATATGTTTTTCCTTATTTCTGTGTTTTGTTTGCAAACACGTCCAATGATTTATTTTTGAACATATACATTTGAACGTAACTACTATTTACAAATGAGAAAAAAGAGAACAGAAAATAGAAATACAATCACTAATGGCTTTAAGAAATAGGATAATATCTTTAGACTATTCCATAAAATTCCCCGCAGATACTTTCCCAGCAAGAGCGGAAAACGGGACATCCCACTACAAGATCATTAATGTATCTCCAGTCTTCAGCTTAATGATATCAAGCTCTCTCACATCCCCGGCAGAACAAAAGTTCCAGTTTATCACTCCCCAGTAAAAGTCGCCCAATTTCTCAGGATCCCCAAACAGGATTTCACAAGCAATACACGATGTTTCCCTTATACAACATAGTTTATTTCTTTAACAAATAGAATCGCATCAACTCATCAGCACTTCAAAACATGAAGACTTACACTCCATATCCCCAGTAGTAGCCAGGTATTTATTTTCCCTAATCCAACAACATTACAGCAGAATAGCTTACATGCCCATACATCGCATCCATACGTCATAACATTGACAGCACAAATACATACGGCACAATCTCATTTATTTTGAGAACATCATTACACCATGCATTTCATACATCATGACATTGCATACAACTAACCTTTCATCTTTTTCAGGAAAGATCAATCAACAGAAAATTATCATCAAATTTTCAACAAGTCAATTACAGATCAATTCCTAAGAAAGGATTGGTCAACCATCTATACAACAGATGTTTCTTTTAGACTCCTGTCGGTTCAGTTTAAATATCTCAACAATTTATTTTGATTCTTTTCCCGAAGGTGTCTTCTCTAGTTCAGATAAATCTCTCAATGATTTGTTCTGATTCTTCTTCAGACCCCTGTCGGTTCAGTTTAAACCTCTCAATGGTTTATTCAGATTCTTTCCCGCAGACACTTTCTCAGGTTCAGATAAATCGCACAAAGATTTACTCTGATTCTTTCCAGTTAAAGAATATTCAAGATTTCTTTTGGTTCAGTTTAAACCCCTCAACGGTTTATCCTGATACTTTCCAAAGGAACCTTTCGGGTTCAGATAAGTCTCTCAAATGATTTATTCTGATTCTTTCCCACAGACCTTTCTCTGGTTCAGATAAATCGCACAAAGATTTACTCTGATTCTTTCCAGTTAAAGAATATTCAAGACCTGTTTTGGTTTAGTTTAAACTCCTCAATAGTTTATCCTGATACTTTCCAAAAGAATACTCCGGTTTTAGATAAATCTCTCAACGATTTATTATGATTCTTCCCAGTTAAACAACATATAAGACTTCTTCTAGTTCAGATAAGTCGCTCCAAAGATTTATTCTGATTCTTTTCCAGTTAAAATCAAGTTCCGACTTAGTACAGTCTCTGTCAACAGTCACCTTTGGATGGCATCTACAATCCTATCTCTGGCAAATATCAATCATTCCTCCAAATAGAATCTATAAGCCCATTCCCATTTCATCTTCGAGTGAAAATTTCTGGGCACTCTAATGTCCAATCATCTTCCACCTTCAAGTCACGAATGGCGGATCCGCCAATCTAACTCTTCAGGTTTAATAAGATTGGATAGGGGAAGCTGTTGTACCCCAAAATTTTCCCTCTCATTTATCAAGTATTTTCTCACAAGATCTCCTTTGGTTCAAGACTGCACAAGGGTTAATCAGCTCAAGACACCTCCTTAAGCACTGATGACTGAAATTAGGGTTTGAGATTGCACAAGGATAATTGAACTTTCAATGCCTCATATGACTTTCATGGATCATTATGGACCCCCAAGATTACTCATGTCAAGTTTCAAGCCTTGGATCACATTTTTGCCCAGTCAATTGACCAATTGACCTAAAAATCAGCTGTATTGGGGAAAAAGTCAATTTTGGCCAATTTACAGTCAAACTTACTAATTTTTGACCCATATCAACATTATAAACTCATATGTATCATTTGATCATGTTTGGACCACAATTCCTCAAGAAATTTGATCAAATCATCAAAAGGGCAAAATGGTCAAAATTAGGGTTTTGACTGAGAAAACGCAATTTTTGATTTTTGACCTAGAAAATGGTTAATTGGTTTGAGGCATGATCTTAAGAGTTCAATTTCATCATTTTTACCTAATGGAATGACTCAAAACATTGCTCAAGATCAATTGGATTGATAGTTGATTTTCAGTCAACTGATCAAAAGTCAACTATACACTAAAAAGTCAAACTTTGACTTTTTATTCAAAATCAAGTGTCAACAATCACAATTCATCAAAACATGTCAAAATATGAAACTTTTTCATCAAGAAATCAAAAAGTCAAGATTTCATTTTGAAAAGTCAAAGTTTTCAAACTTAGAAATTTTTCCAAGTGTTGAAAACTTCATGTTTTTTCACAACTTTGAGCCAATTTTTCACCATGATGCAAGATGATTCAAAAGAAACTTTCAACATGAAAGTGGTAGATCTCCATGATATCTACAACATTTCTTTACATAACTTCTCCTAGAAATGCTTGGATCTCAAGTTATTAATCCATGAAGTCATGGTCTTGAAACTAAACACTTAGTGAAAATTTTGCCCTAGTTTAGGCAGGATTTTGACCTAACTTCATGGAAATTTTTCATATAGTTCCAAGGGGAATTTTCAAAAGTTATTCAAAGAGGGGTTTTAGAGCACATTACAAGATTTCTAAAATGTCCCAAAACTCCTTGAGGTCATTCTTGATCAAGGAGAATCGAAGAGAGGAAGTTAGGGTTTCAAACTAAAATTATAGATCATTTTCATGATGAACAAAAATGCAATTTCAATGTTAGGCTGCATAATCATGCTTTGCAGGCCTTCTAACTTGTGTATCTATCCATCATTAATGGATTACACAAACTTTTGAGCTTTAATCCAAGTGGTTTAAGCTTTATCCAATCCACATTTCCATTAATGGCACAAAGTGAACACTTCCATTTTGGAAAAGCAAGCTTTATGCACAAAGTCAATTATTGAGCCTCTAACTTGTTCCCTCTGATTACACTCCATCTACAAAGTCAGAAGCAAGTTTGTTTAAAGCATAACCACTCTACAATATCAAGTACACAAGGCATTGAAACTTGATTTCTCAAAAAATCACATGTTGAGCTTAAACATGTGATTTTGAATTCTAATCAGATACAAGCCTCCATACTTGTTGCTTATAAATAGAGGCACTATTTATGATATAGGACACGAGCTTAAGCACCCTAAAATACACCAAAACTCTCTCAAATCAGAAAATTTCCAAAAACTCCATTGTTACACAGTTTCTGACCTTGAACACCAAACTCATATTTCCCTCGTGCGTTTCTTGGCCTTTTAGTTCCTAAAGCTTCCTTACATCAAGTGTAACCTATC
The DNA here is from genome assembly GCA_948472305.1 of Vicia faba. Taxonomy (NCBI): domain Eukaryota; kingdom Viridiplantae; phylum Streptophyta; class Magnoliopsida; order Fabales; family Fabaceae; genus Vicia; species Vicia faba. Next base: position 1,609,864,578 of record OX451738.1, on the reverse strand, counting down.
CTTGTCCCTGTTTCATCACTATAACACCATGTGCCATAACCTCCATAACCAAAAAACAGAGTCTGCACATTGACTTCTCCAAGCCATTCCAGCCATCCATTGTTCAAGCAAACTATTGCATTAACTTCCTGGGAACTTGAGGAAGCTAACCCGGTCGTTGCATCACCTTGAATCAAGCTCATTTGCATTTCATGATTTCCAGTTTTAAGGTATTTTTATTGAACATCTATCTCATTACTTAGGCATTGTTAGACTTGCATTTGTGAAGATAAAATGTAGACATCATTGCCCTGAAGCTGTACATGTCAATATATTTCATTTATATTGATTGAGCTAGGAGAATTTTAGGATTGAATCTCTGAAAATAATTAGGTCAAAATTTGGTACTTTCAAAAATTCTCATTCATATTTGATTTATAATTCATGATATTTATATGGTTGGATTCGTATGAAAAAATGGAGCAACTTTCATGTTTGCATCTTCCATGTTTGTTGAGAAATGGTGAAGTTACAGGTGGTCTGGCTGGAGGTTAAAGATGAAGTGTGTTCAGGACTTGTTTTGCCTTACATATTTATCATTTCAGTTATATTAACGGATGTATAGCCACCCCAATGGCAAGGTAGCATGCTGGTAATCAAGAGGTCATGGGTTCGAACCTTAACGCGCTGCCTTTTGCTTTTTTTTTCCACATTTTTGACATTTTTTGGTTTCAGGAAAGCGCTTGGGCCTCTATCCTTTTGCTTTTTTTTCACATTTTTACTTTTTTATCTTTTATTATTATTATTATTATTATTATTATTATTATTATTATTATTATTATTATTTTCATTAATAAAAAATCCAAAAATATTTATATTTTATTATTTATATTTATTTAGTTTATTTTTCTTTACAAAAATAAAAGAACAAAAACATTTTGTTTAATTAATTTCTTTTTTTGAATACTTAGATAATAAATTTTAATTATTATTTATTTTGTAAATTAAAATAAATTTAGAATTTAGGATTTTTATTTAATTTTTTTTATTTACTAATCTAATTAAATTCACCAAAACCCTAAAAAACTTGTTTTCTTTAAATTAAAATATTTTACTAACTTAATTTTAATTTTCTTTTTTTAGTTGATTATTGTATTTTAATTAATTAAGTCAAAAAACCCTTTTCATAATCTACCCCCCGAACTCAAGAAACAATTTCAAAGGTCTTTCATGTGCTTTTTCACCTTTCCTTTTGGATAAAAGAAAAGTCGGTGGCGACTCTTGCTAACCGCAACATTTGCGATCAAACGCAAAACGACCAAGTCACTTCTCCCAACAAAACAGAAAATGCACACATAGCAGTCATGGCATGTTCCATCATGGTTTCAGAAAGATAAAGTATCAGAACTGTACATCAGAAGCAAGTATGAATTTTGCTAATCCTAATTCTGAATCCTAATTTCCTCAAGAAGTTCTGAACTGAAATTCTCTCTACTTAGATAAAAAATACATGCAATATGTGAATATGTACAAAATCAAAGCCAGGATGTCTACATTGTATTTTGAACATGCAAATTTAACAATGCCTAAGTAATATGATGAGAGTCAGCAGAAGCTTACCTTGTTGTTGGAAAAGGTCATGTAAACTGGAGCCTGGTTCTAACTGCTTGTAATGTTCTGATCAGCTTCCTCACGTGCTCACCAGACGGGAACAACCTTTAACTTGGGTTATGAATGGTGTATGGATGATTTGGTCAAGAAACAGTTGAGGGAAATTTGAGTTTGAATGCAAGAATCAAAAACTAGCAGGTTTTGTATTTGTGTTTGCAGTTTCGGATTTTTGGAATTTTTAGCAAGGTTTCAAAGCTTTTCCTTTCAATTTTTCTGACCGGACCCCTTCACAGTTGCAAAATGAAGTTCAATTTATAGGCCACAATTTTGTAGCTGAGAGAAATCAAAAGTAACAACATCATGCTAGCGTGTTGGCTTGTTCTTGAAGCAAGATAAAAAAGTATGGTGGTTAGCAGCTTTTAGCCATGCCTAAGCTGGATTTGTAAGCATGAATTAAGGAAAAGTACCCTCAGAGGCAAACGAAAATCATGGGATAACATACTTTTGTACGAGAGTTTGCTTTTTCAAGGACAACAATGTACTTCTATGTCACACGTAGGGAAATCCTTTGGATAAAGACTCAAAAGTGGTTGTGAGAATTAAATAATGATGAGATTTATCAAACCAGAAATCCTGCAATATGAGATTATGCATCATAGCTTAATTCTGGATCAGAAGTTCAGCATCAGCGCAACTTAGAACCAACATCCAACTTCTGATCCTTTAATCTCTTTGCTCCAGCATATTCTGAGAAAGTTCTCAGATTTTCCCAAAAGCTTGTAACGCGCTTTATAAATCCTCTTTGAATTGCTCTTGCAACTTCTGACTGAACTTATGTGAAAACTGGCCCAAAAGTTCTAACCAAGTCATGTTTTGGAAAGGTCCATAATTTGCTGAAAGCTTCAATTTCATGGACGTGTCTTTGAAGACGTATAGCTTGAAATCCCAGCATTTCTATTCTACAATGTTTTAGATATCATTGAGATCTACAACTCTTGTGTCATAAGTTCTTCTAGAATCAACTTGCATCATGGTGATAATCTGGCCAGAAGTTCTGAGTTTATCATATTTCTTAAACACTTGGAAAACTTTCTACGTATTTAGAATTTTGACTTTTTCAACATAAATCTTGACTTCTGATTTTCCTGATGAAACAAACTTCATGCCTTGATGAAATGTGATTCTTGAAACTTGATTTTGATCTAAAAGTCAAAGTTTGACTTTTCAGTATGCAAATGACCATTTTGCCCTTGTGAATGACTTTCTTGGAAAATTTGTAATTCAAGGCTTGAAATTGGATGGAAGCAAACCTGAGGGTCCAGGATGATCCTTTGAGAAATGAGAGGGAAAATTTTGGGGTACAACACATTAAATCCAATTGGGAAATAAGAAGTGGAGTTAAGGGCCTCCTTGAAAACTTCCTAATGAAGAAAGCTCAGATATTCTTAGATGTTATGAGTTACCATACCTTTGAAGATGTCTTATCTCTCTTGATTTATGGATTGGTTTTGTTCCCCAATTCACACCAGTTTATAGATGTCAGTACCATCAACATCTTCCTTGCTTGAAATCTTGTGCCTACATTGCTCGGAGATATGTTGCATTCACTCCACACTCGTACCATGAAGAAATAAGGGACTCTTATGTGTTGTATGCATTTTCTCTATCGGTGGTTTATTTCACACCTCCCTCGGTCAATAATGAAGAATGAGTTAGGCTTAAGGTGGAATCAAAAGATAATGTCCCTTTCTCACTCTGATATATATTGGTGCCCTCTCTCTCAAGAAGATATCTCTTTTATTGATCATTGTGGAGAGTTCGCTAATGTGCCATTCCTTGGCATCAGAGAAGACATCACCTACAACCCTTCTTTGGCCCTGCGTCAGTTTGTTTACACCCAGAGGGATGGTCCCCATGATATGCTCATCCAGGGTATTGTGTTTGACTATTCAAATAATCTGCAAGGTTATCACCAGAGGTTCATTCACACATGGGGCATGGTGAAGAAGACTGATAGCAGCACCCTGGGACACAAAAACTCCATCCCTTTGAAGCCTTACCTTAAATGGGTGCGAGCTCGTGCTTAAATTCTTATGATTCCATACGCTTATATCCTGCCAATGATCTCTGAGTCTGTTGATCAAGAAGACGAGTCTCACATCATTTTTCATCCTGATATGCCAACAAGCTTCAAATAATTACAAAAGTCTTGGATCCAGCTCAAGGAAGAACGAGACACCTTTGAGAACCAATTCTATGCCAGTGAAAAGAAGGTTATGGAGCTCACAAAGCAGCTTCATGAAAGCAAAATTTAAACGCCTATATTGCACCAAAGAGGATGCGTTCGACCTTTTTGTCTTAGAAGTTTTATTTTTGTATTTTATTCCTTCCACTGTAAGCCCCAAGAGGCATGATGTAATCAACTTGGATTTATTAATACAATGTATGTTTCCTTTTGTCTAAGCAAATTTAAAATCTCATAGTTTCCTTGAAAGCATTTGCATATGCATCTTCATTCATCATAACACAAACAGGTTTCTTTTCATAACATGTTTCCTTATCTTTCTACTGTTTATTTCAGTTAGATGGATATTGAACAGACAGTAAAGGATCTTCAAGCGCAGAACACTCAATTCCAACAAATGTTCTTGGCTCTGGCTAAAGGACAAGAGGTCCTGAAGGCTCTCGTGATCAAGATAAGAAGAAGAAGGCGAAGAAACCAGTCGGTGTTTTAAATTTGGGAAGAAGGTTCAGAGGACTGGCCAAGCGAGCTCTAGATTTCACAACCCCGTCAGGTGAAGGATATAATCAAGAACGAAAGAACAAGGAAGGAAATTACAACCCATAGTCCGAGGAAGATGAAGCTGACTACTATGAAGAATAATATCCTCCTGTTGATGATAAATATAAACAGTTGGAGGATCGCCTCAATGCTATGGAGATCTATAGGATACCCAGACTGGATTTTGAAGAGCTAGGACTGGTCTCAGGGGTGGTCATCCCGTAGAAATTCAAGGTCCCCGTGTTTGCTAAGTATAACGGTGTCTCTTGTCCTAAGCTGCATTTAAGGTCATACGCTAGGAAGATTCAACCCTATACTGCTGATAGGAATCTATGGGTACATTTCTTCCAAGAAAGTTTGTCAGGGACGCAGTTGGATTGGTTCTATCAGTTGGAAGGAACCAACATTCGCAATTGGGAAGATCTGACTGCTGCTTTTCATAAGCAATATTAGTATAATGTTGACCTAGCCCTAACTCGAACACAACTGCAAGGTATGTCTATGGATTCTGGTGAGGGTTTCAAAAATTATGCCCAGAAATGGAGGGATCTCGCAGGAAGAGTCCAGCCCCCATTATCTGATAGAGAGTTGGTGGATATTGGAAGCTCTTCAGCCGGGTTTACTGAGTTGATCATGACTTGTGAGCGGGTAGAAGCCGGTATTAAGAGTGGAAAAATTCAAAGGGATGCATCCTCAAGTACGATGAAGAAACCCTTCACTAAAAATAAGGAGGTCAGTGCTGCTTATGGCCAGAGAAATCAAAACAAAACTGAACTTCGTCCGACGGTAGGGGTTGTTATGATCTCCAATCCTGTATCTAATCAACAACGAAACAATCAACGCATGCCAGATATTCCTAGAAGACAGTTCACCCAGATCAACATGACTTTATCCCAAGTATCGCCACACCTGTTGAAGTCCAATCTGGTGACTCTAAAGGAATCTCTCAAGAATCTCAAGATTACATCTCCCCGCTACAACCCAAACACTCGATGTGCCTATCATTTTGAGAGCTCGGGGCATGATACAAACGATTGTTGAGCCCTGAAAAATAAGGTGCAAGACCTTATCGATGCAAAAGAGATTGAGTTTGACCTTCCAGAGACACCTAATATAATAACAGCGCCAATGCCCAAACACGACCAAGGTGTCAATACTGTTGATGATGACCATTTTGTTTCCTCCGTGGATGATTTAACTACTCCTATTTTGACTGTTAAATAGAATCTATTGCAAGCCGGTTTGTTTCAGGGTTGTGGTGAAGGTTGCCACTTATGTATGTCTCTACCGGATGGCTGTTTGTTGTTAAAAATGGGCGTCCAATGCCTGATGGTTAACAAATAAATTATGTTTGAAAAAATTCCCCTTACAAGAAATGGTTGTGAAGATGTCTCGATAATCACCATTTTCGATAATCCTCCCAGGGTCTCCACCAAAAGACCCGTTAGGATTACATCTGTTCCCAAGTTTGCTCCCTTGATCATCACCATGCCGAAGCCAATACCATATTCCTCGGATAAAGTTGTTCCCTGGAATTATGGGGCTGTCGTTTATTACTATGGCGTCAAGCAAGACCTGTTGGATATGAAAGATAAAATTGCTGAAGTTACTAATCCTGACATTGACAATATCGTTGGAACCAGTAAAATTACAAGAAGTGGGAGAGTTTTCTCTCCCGAGATCTCTCCAAAAACTATTTCTATTCCTGTGATTGTTCCTGCTTTTGCTCCTGTCAGTATTTCCATTGTTACTCCCACTGTTGTTTTCGCTGTCATCCCTGCTACTGAGTCGGCCAAGACTCAGGGTAAAGAGGTATTGTTTGAGCCTGTCTAGACAAAGGCGCACAAAGAAGTCATTCCTAAGGCTTCTAAAAAATAAATGGAAGAGATACTAAAAATAATAAGGAAACGTGATTATAACGTCGTAGATCAGTTAGGGAAGACCCCCTCAAAAATCTCAATGATGACCTTACTTTTATGCTCTGAAGCCCATGCTAAGGCTTTAGTAAAATTCCTGAAGTCTGCCCACGTGCCCCAAGAGACCTCCGCTAATCAATTCGAGAATTGCGTGGCCAGTCTAACTGCTGATAATGGACTAGATTTTTTTGACGTTGATTTAACTCCCAAGGGAAGGAGACACAATGACTCCCTACATGTCTCCATTGAGTGCAGAGGCACTACATTAGCCCATGTTCTGGTGGATACAGGTTCGTCATTGAATGTCTTCCCAAGAATGCTCTGGACATATTAGACTGTGAAGGACTCACATTGAAGCCCAATAACATTGTTGTGAGGCCATTCGATGGTTCTAAAATAATGATGCATAGGGAGGTGGACATCCCTATCAAAATATTTTTAGGGTTTATGTTGATTATTAGGTGTCTTTAAAAGAAAAGAAAAGCTCAAGTGAGCAAAATAAAAAATGACAAGAATATAAAGGGGCTCAAGTGAGCAAAGATGAAAAATAGCATGAAATGTAAATGCTAAAAGTAAATGGTGCATAAAGTAAAGACATAAAATAAAAACACAAAATAAAATCAATTATTAGTGATTAGTAGTTAGTTGGATGATCATCTTGAAACTTGCATTTGGAACTCATTATAGAATTGGTAGAACCAAAGCCTCCACACAACAAGTTGCATTTGCTTTTTGTCAAGTATATCATCCATTTGGAATCCTTCTGAGTATCATTTAATGATCAACAATGTTTAAGTGATCCGCGTTGACCAAAGGTGTTGTAGAGCCATTAGAGGATTGGTAGAACCAAAGCCTCCACACAATGAATCTCAAGGTTATTGGATCAAAGATATCAAATTAACACACTTGGGCTTGCAAACATATGTTTGGGCCACGAATGATCATTTATTCGAATCAAGACAAAATTTAGAGTTATGCTAAGCAATCGTAAATGGACTTATATAGAAGTCGCACCTATTTTGAGGTCGGTCAATAGCAATCTATGCATCATTTATTTTGAGACATGATATAGAGATCATGCTCCAACAACATTTAGTGCAATAAGAAGAAGATGAGATGAAAAGGGGTGAGAGAGAATATACAAACCACTTTTGGATTAAATTTAATCAAACTATTATTAAAATCATTCATCCATTTTTTATGGAGTTAGACTCAACACCATGGATCCAATGATGTTAATAAAGTTCATGATCAAAAAATTAATCCAAGATCAGCCAGAAAATAATCATAAAATAATATTACATTTTAATATATACAAAAAGGTTTAAAATTAATGTTTAAAAATAGAAATAAAAGAGAAAAAATTTCAACTAAGTCTAAATTAACCAAGAAATAAAAAGTAAGACCATAGAAAAATCAGAAATGAACTAAAATAATTTTATAAATTTTTTGGTAATTTTTTAAACTCAGAAACTATTTTAAAATTTAAAGAAATGGGTGAAATAAACCAAAAAATGATTAAAAAAATAGCAAAGTCAGAAACAAAATAAAATAAGGTCACCAATATTTGTCACAATATCATTGGATCATCCATAATTTTTTCATAATTTAAAAATGCATAAAAGTATTTTTAAACATTTAAAACAATTCCAATAAAGTGTAAATTTATAAAAAATACCAAAACACAAAATTAAATTATGAAAAATTAAAAATCAGAAAGAGAATAATCAAAAATATTTTTCATAATTTTTTTCTGATTTTTTGGACTAAAAATGAATTTTCTATGATTTTTTGAAGTTTAAAACAATTAAATATAAAAAATCAGAAAAGAAAAGAAAAGTAAAAAATATGTGAACCATTGACTGAGAGTCAAAACGCGTTAGTAATCAAATCCAAGGGATCTGGTGCGCTGTGCATATCATGGTCATTAGTGAATAAAGCACTGAATCAGAAATAAAATCAGAATTCAAAAATAACAAGTGGTGTGCCATCATTGGTTGGAAGATGACATGTTGGTCATCTTCAACCTCCAGCCAACGTGAATTGTAGGTCTCTCAAACTATAAAATCAGAAGCTCAGACCTATGCCATTCGCTTTGTCTCTTCAAGACGAAGACAACCACACCCTCGCGCAAAATATATATAAATTGTAGCTCAAGCAATTTTGAAAAAAAGTTTTGAAAAGGGATTTGAAATTTCATGGTCAAAATTTGTTTCCAGTAAGAAGTAAGTGTTGCGACTAGAACAAGGGTAATGAGAGCATCACAATGATATCAAAGTTTTGAAGAATTGATGAAGGAATCTACCTATTGAAGTTGAGTTGCAGAGCTCTGAAACTGGACTTCTATGGAGCAATATAGGGCACGATTCTTGAATGTAATTATATGGTTAGCTTCAGGGAAGATCAAGGAAGGTTAATTGATGAAAAAATTGGATTGAAAAAGGCTTGTATATGGATTACAAAGTTGCTGAATTCTGAGTTAGGGAACAAGTTTGGCAGGGTGATTATGGCTATCCAAGCTTGAGAAAACGAATGGGATAGTTCATGTATTTATAGGAGAAGCAAATGGGATCAAAAGGAAGAGTGAATGATGAATTTTGGAGGGAATTCATGCAAACCTGATGCACGAGTGAAGTGTGATCTAATTTTCACCAAAACTCATCCAATCCTTGCGTTTTGAGGTGCTAAACAAATCTGGAACTTCACTAAACATGTTTACAGGAAAAAACGTGTGGAAAACTTATGATTAGAGGCCACATTATGGATTTCAAAATTCTGACTTGGTGAGAAATTCAGTTTCAAAGTGCCAACTTATGACCAATGGCATTTTCAACTCAAGGGGTTTTAGGGCATGATTCTTGATGCTTTAGAAAGGTGAGGTTTCAAGCTTTGCAATGGAAAAAGAATGGAATCAAATGGATGCTTGAGCTGAAAGTTATGTTGAGTCAAAGTTGGAGAAAAAATGTTGACTTTCTATACTTAGAAATATTTCAAATTCTTCTTCAAAAGTGACCTATAATGTCTTGCATCCAAGCATAGCCTTCCACTTGGAATTTTCTCTTGACCAAAAAAGATGGCATGAAGTAGATCTCTAGAATGACATTTAGAAACTTGAACTATTCACAATCTCCAAAAATTGAGAAAGTTATGACTTGTTGAAGTTGGCAAAATTTCATAAAATGACCTATAATCTTTAGTATCCTTAAGGAAACTTCCACCCATTTTCTCACTTTGCACATAAAATAAGGCATAAAGTTCACATCTTCAAGATCATTATGGAAAAAGAATGGGATCAAGGCGATAAAAATTGACCAAGTTATGATCATTTGAAGTCACACATGGAAAATTGGGGATTCATCTAGAGGACTTGTAATCTTTCTTCTTCATAAAATTTCTTTCACATGAAAACTCCTTGGAACTTTTGAAGTGATTTGTTGATAACCTTTTGAAGAGAAGTATGTCTTTGGAATCACTCAAAAAGACTAAAAGATGAGCAAGATATACTCCTTTGAATTTCAAAACCCTAGCTCCTAGACTAAGGAACATGCTTTGAGGAACTTTGACAATTTTGGACAAACTTCTTGTACCAAAACAAATGCTTTGTAAATATAAGCTGTTGAGAATTCATAGCAACCACAACCACTTCCATATATTGAGAATTGAGAGAAATATGAACTTGTGGTCAATGGGAACAAGGCCTTGTCCCAGCATGACAAATCCTTCAATCAACCCCTTGTACTTTTGAATCAATCTTGATAATTTGGAAATTTAGTGAACCAAAATAACCTTTCCATGCCATCCCTTCCAAAATAAATTCCATGGTGAGGTTTAAACTTCTCAAGCTTCATTGACTAGGTCATGGAAATAAACTCATGAGCCCGTGGATAAACTTGTTAAGCCTCATTGCCTTTATCTACATTGTTGACAAGTAAGATAATCCAACATTGCATTTTATTAATTAAAAGGAAAGTCAAACAAAACATGAATGATTACACAAGAAAAACAAGTCAAGGTGCTTGGTGATTCCTCAAAGAGCAAAGCTAAAGATAGGGAGGAGAACCCAAAGCCCTAATGTGATCTTGTTGTGATTGAATCAATATGGTATGGTAAGGGGATCTTAGGGGCAAAAATTAGGGTACAACATCCGCCCTTATTTAAGTTTCTTCTATCTGGAGATATGAAGATTAAAAATCTTCGTGTCGACGCGATCAAAGATACTTAAATATAAAACAAACTCTATTTTTAGCCCTAAGATGCCATGCAATGCTTATGAATATGAGTGCACATGGACAAATCCAAAGGGACACAAAAGACCACTGGGGATGTAAAAATAATAAAGAAACAAGAGAGCGACCCGACCCAGAGAGGATGGTAAAATGGTTAAAGGATACACCTACTCCTACTGGAGGTAAAGCTACCAACGTTTACTGAAGGTAGAAGGAAAAGAAATAACAACACCAACGTTCACTGACGGTGAGCTACCAATGTTCATTGAAGGTAGAAGAAAAATAAATATCAACACTGACATTCACTAACGGTGAGCTACCAACGTTCACTAAAGGTAGAAGGAAAAGAAATAACAACACCGACATTCACTGACGGTGAGCTACCAACGTTCACTGAAGGTGAAAAGAGAATATATCATAACACCGCCGTTCACTGACGATGAACTACCAACGTTCACTGAGGGTAGCAAAAAGATAACAATCATTGACGTTTGCTGCCAATGACCTACCAACTTTCACTGAAGGTAGAAAGATAATAATCATAGCACCGCCGTTCACTGACGATGAACTACCAACATTCACTGAGGGTAGCAAAAAGATAACAAACACCAACTTTCACTGATGGTGATCTACCAACTTTCATTGAAGGTAGAAAGAGAATATATCATAGCACCGCCGTTCACTGACGATGAACTACCAATGTTCCATGAGGGTAGAAAAAATATAACAAACACCAACTTTCACTGATGGTGATCTACCAACTTTCACTGAAGGTGGAGAGAAAATATATCATAGCACCGCAGTTCACTGACGATGAACTACCAACGTTCATTGAGGGTAGCAAAAAGATAATAAACACCAACTTTCACTCATGGTGATCTACCAACTTTCACTGAAGGTAGAAAGAGAATATATCATAGCACCGCCGTTCATTGACGATGAACTACCAACGTTCACTGAGGTTAGCAAAAAGATAACAAACACCAACAGTCATTGATGGTGATCTACCAACTTTCACTGAAGGTAGAAAGAGAGTATATCATAGCACCGCCATTCACTAATGATGAACTACCAACGTTCACTGAAGGTAGCAAAAAGATAACAAGTTTCCCTAGAATTCTAGCATTTCTCCTAGAACGGGTCTCAACTTCTTCTTTAACCGAGGAAATTTGCCTAGAAAGGGTAAGATGTAGGTTGTCTTAAATAAAGAGACTTCCACTTGAAAAGATTTCACAACGAGCTGTTTCTGTGAATTTAAAAGACTTTCCCTCCACTGGTGTAAACTGATGACAGACTGCAAACTGTCCACTCATAGAGGATATAGCAACAAAAAAGTTACGTCGACTTTTACGGGGAAGCACAAGTTGCTCAAATAAAGAGACCTGCTACTTGTTTACATGGAGGATTGTAAAAAGAAATGACTTTCGGGGATAGAAATATGGCTTCCTGGGGAAAGAAATATGACCTCCTGGGGAAATTCCATGATATTCTTGCTGAGGAGATAAAGTCTTCTTGTGCAAAATAAATGCACAAACCAAAACTCAAAGCTTTCAGAAATCCAAAGTAAATAATATTGTTGTGGAATCACAGATTCAAACCAAAAATAAACTGGAATGGAACAACCAACCAAAATATATCCTTTGAGAAATAAACTCAAGAGGGAAAACGAAATCCATCCGAACAAGGAGCTGTATAGGAAGGCTAAAGCGAAAAATCTTCCACGAGGGATAAATCAGTGGGGAAATTGAAATAATATATGCTTTCTGCTTAGGGCCAATACTCTATGGAAGGGAGGACAATGTAACTCTATAAAACATGGTGATATGTCAACAAAACATTAAAAAATGTCAATGAACAATTATTTGCCAATTTTAGCTATGCATGATGTATGTATGAATGTATGAGTGTTATCATGCGTATGTTGACAAAACAGATATACAACATTGGGGGTAACTAGGCAAAACCAACTCGGGCACGAATAACACTCGGCTAAACCACATCCAGGATGATCATTCCAAGAAAATGTAAATGCCAACTGAGGAAACAAAATCTACTGCCTGCTTTAGCTCTAATGGGGAGAAACATAATCCGGAAGTAAACAAAACAAAGTGACAGAATAATATAGATACAGGGATAGAACATCCTTCTTCAGGCTTCTTCGGGGAAACAAACGTTTTCAAAAGTAACACTTCTACTGGGGATTGAAAAACTAGTCTCAAGTAAAGCAGATGGACACCAAATCATCATAACATTCACTGGGGAATTCAGGCCTACTTCATTGGGGAGATTAACACCACATCTTCAAAGGGAAAACCATAATAAGTTCTTCACTAGAAAAACCAGGGACCTGCGCTCTTCAAGAGTGATTATTGTACCAACTTCTCGGGAAAAAGAACTTCCATTAGACCGAACGAAAACTTCACCGGAGAAATCTTAGATTGAAACTTCACATCATGAAAATTCAGAAAAGAGGAGAAATGAATCCAAACTTGACCGAGGATACTGGAGTCATGAACCCAATACGGAGAATCATCCTGAGTAAACCTTCCTGAGGGGAACAAAAAATTCTTAAAATAAACTGGAGTTTGTCCATTACTGGGATCACCATTTTTGTTGCCATTATTTCATCACTGATTCCAAGGTAAAAGCGAATTGTAAATTCTTTTTGAAAAATCGATTTTGTTATTTGATCTTTTTTCTTTGAAAGTTATTATCAATAATAAATGGAGTCTTTGCAAGCTAAATAAAATAAGAAATACAAAGAATTGGGTAAAAGCTCAAATTTCATTAATAGAATGGTAGTCTGCGAATGGAGAGACTCCATGGATAATTACAAAGTTCAGAAAATGGTAATATATAATGGAAAAGATACATTGAGATACAATAACCACTATCCCCTATAACAACTTTTGAAATCCTGAGTAGCAACTTCTGTTGAAGTGGGATGAGAATCCGAGAAGATTGTTGCTCCAACGATCAAGTCTTATCTGATGTAGTTACTTGCCAAGAAAGTCCCTCACTTTTTCCTAAGCTTCCCTTGCGGGTTTTCAACTTAGCGGGAAATTTATTCTATTTATGTCTCTAATTTTTTCCTAGACCGCCCTTTTGGGTTTTCAGCCTACCGAGACGCTCTTTTTTGCCTAAGCCTCCCTTTCAGGTTTTCAACTTAGCGAGTTGTTATTTTATTTCTTTAGGAGAAGTATTTCTTGACTGCATCAACATTCATGGGACGTGGGAACTCCTCTCCATCCATAGTTTCAAGAATTAATGCACCACCAGAGAAGGCTTTCTTGACAACATATGGGCCTTTAAAGTTGGGAGTCCACTTTCCCCTAGAATCGGTGTTGAAAGAAATGATCTTTCTGAGCACGAGGTCACCTTCTCTAAATTCATGAGGTTTGACCTTCTTATCAAAAGCTTTCTTCATCCTTTTCTGATATAACTGTCCATGACATAAAGCTGTCATCCTCTTCTCTTCGATTAGATTCAATTGGTAAAACCGGTTCTGGACCCATTCAACCTCTGACAACTTGGTTTCCATTATCACACGCAAAGGGAATATCAACCTCGACTGAGAGTACAACTTCCATTCCATACACCAGGGAGAACGGGGTTACTCCTGTTGAAGTGCAGACAGATGTTCGATATCCAAGCAAAGCAAAAGGGAGCATTTCATGCCAATCCTTATAAGTAACGATCATTTTCTGGATAATCTTCTTAATATTCTTATTAGCAACTTCAACAACCCCATTCATCTTTGGCCTATACGGAGAGGAATTATGATGGACAATCTTGAATTCTTCGCACAGTTCTGTCATCATTTTATTGTTCAGATTCGAGCCATTGTCGGTGATAATTCTGCTCGGCACACCATACCGACATATAAGATTATTCTTGATGAAGCGCACAACAACCTGCTTAGTAACATTGGCATATGAAGCAGCTTCCACCCACTTGGTGAAGTAATCAATTGCTACCAAGATAAAAGGGTGTCCATTCGAAGCTTTGGGTTCTATCATCCCAATCATGTCAATACCCTACATAGAGAAAGGCCACGGGGAGGAAATCACTTTGAGAAGTGTCAGATTGGCATGAGTTCCAAATGAACCTTCATGAACCTCATGCATCAACATGTCTGCTTCGTGTCTATCCATGCATCTGAGCAAGACCATGTCATAATTTCTTTTATACAACACATTTTCACTGAGGAAGAAACTGCCAGCCAGTCTTCTCAGTGTCTTTCTATCTTTCTTCGATGCACCGATCGGGTATTCTTGAGTCTGAAGAAAATGCTTGATATCATGATACCAAGGTTTTTCATCTGCTACCTCCTCTATTATAAACACATGAGCGGGCCTATCCAGTCGCCAAACCATAATTCGAAGTATATCATTCCAAGTATTCACTTGGTACATAGAAGCCAGAGTTGCCAGAGCATCCGCCATCTGATTTTCATCTCTAGGAATGTGATGGAATTAAACTTTATTGAAAAAGGGTAACAATCTTCTAGCATAATATTTGTAAGTGTGATACAGTGGCAGAACCGACTATTATACTGGTTTTGTGTTTTTGTATTCGCAAATGTCACGGTAAGCAAGAGTCGCCATCGACTTTTATTTCATCCAACAAAGGAAAAGGAAAAAGAACAGAAAAAACCTTTTTCGAGAATGTTTCTGAGTACGGGGGGTAGATTATAGAAAGGGAAGGTGTTAGCACCCTTTCTATCATGGTTTTCCACGGGCTCTTAGGTACTTGCTCATTTAAAATTACTTGTGTGTACTTGTTTTGAAAAGTTTTGTTTACTTCGTGATAACCCTTGTATCGGTCCTCAAGAGTGTGACGAAGTTGTTTTGAAAATTGTTTTGAAAAGTGTTTGTGTGAAAAAGTTTTTATCTTGAGCAAGTGCTTAAGATTTCCACCTACTCGAAAAAAAGTCTTTTCGTTTTCATTTCCTTTAGACAGCGCTATCCTACTATTAAGGAGTAGGTAGCTCCGTCGTTGGATTTATAAAGGGACGTTCAAAGGGACGAAATGGTCACTGAAGGCAACAAGTAAAGACACCTTAGCATTTTGAAGGGACTATCGTTATAAGATCAATTCGTAGGCAACTCGAGGGACCAATAGGGACTATGATCTTTATGACGAGTTTGAATCGCGGGTCATTGTTAAGGTATCCCTACATTCGAGGGACACGACCATTATTTTCGAGGCAACCAAGTGGGGCAAACCCTAGAAGTGAACATGTTCAAGTGTGTTTTTTCAGTTAATTATATTTGCACAATTAGGGTTTTCTACTGTATTAATCATTTATCTTTCACATGCAAGCCTATCGTCCATACATCTAGCAGTTAAATAGTTACAAAAATTAAAAGCGAGAAATTAAAATCCTAACTATTAGAAGGCTTTGGGGAGGGGATTACATAATCAAAAACCGGGGAACAAACAGTAAATAAAACCCTAATTTGAAGCTATTACAAACCATCAACAATTACATTAATTGAATTAAAAGAAAGTAAAGGCGCGGGCGATGACTTAAATACGAGGATAAATTAGAAGCCTAAAAAACTTGATTAATTAAAAAATATTTTTGTGTTTTTTTATTGAGAAAATAATTTAATTACAAATTAAACCTAATTTATCTAATTAATTTTAATTAATTAAAAAAAAGCAATCAAGTGAATCTAATTAATCTAATTTATTTTCAATAAAATTTAATATATAAAAAAAATCTAATTCTACATTTTTGTGATTTTATTTTTTTCATGATTTTGATTTGATAATAAAATTTTGAAATAAATAAAATAAATAAATGAAATAGAATAATAAATAAATAAAAAAGAGAGATTTAAAACTGGGCCTGATGCTGTTATCAATCAGGGGGGGTGTGATTCTGAATTTGGATGGGCCCAAGGTTGGTGGCCCAAAAAGCTGCAAAGGATCCTGTGATGCTAACCCTTTGAATCACCAGCGTTGTCATCAAATCTGGGATGTTTGATCTAGGCTTGAGGAGACCTGACAGACTGTTGATGGGAACGCATGATGGACGCTTGACTGTGAGGCATACTAGATCTAGAAAGAATCATTCAGAATATGAGAAAATGTTTGGACCTGGGATCGAACCCAGGTCCCTTACTTCATATGCCCATACTCCATGCCATCTGCGTTGTATTGCTTATCTAGTAATATAATAAACAAACATATTATAATAACAACACATGCCTTATACCTAAAAACGCGCGTAAATTCAAATTGGCCAGTGGTTAGCTGCCATGCCACCGTCTTCTTCCCTGGACCGTGGCTTTAGATATCAACCCTTTTACCTAAGGACGCCCACTGTAACTACAACCCTGCTATGATACGGTGGAAGAATCGACTGTTAATACTAGTTTGTGTTTTGTATTCGCAAATGTCGCGGTAAGCAAGAGTCACCACCGACTTTTATTTCATCCAATCGTGGAAAAGGAAAAAGAACAGAAAAAACCTTTTTTCGAGATTTCTGAGTACGGGGGTAGATTATAGAAAGGGAAGGTGTTAGCACCCTTTCTATCCATGGTTTTCCATGGGCTCTTAGGTACTTACTAATCTTTTTAAAATTGGTTGTGTGTGTGCTTGTTTTGAAAAGTTTTACTTCGTGATAACCCTTGTATCAGTCCTCAAGGGTGTGACGAAGTTGTTTTTGAAAAATGTTTTGAAAGGTGTTTGTGTGAAAAGTTTTTGTTGAGCAAGTACTTAAGATTCTACCCACTCGAAAAAAGATTTTTCATTCTCATTTCTTTTAGACAGTGTTATCCTACTATAAAGGAGTAGGCAGCCCCGTCGTTGGAGTTTTTAAGGGACGTTCGAAAGGGACGAGTACAATCACTAAAGCAATGGGTTGGAAATTTTAGTAGTAACCCTAGAGTCTTAAGATCTTTCTGAGGCAACATTTCCGAGGCAACATTTCCGAGGAAACATTTTCGAGGCAACATTCGAATGGGAAATTTGATCTTTTAGACAGGAGGGCAACCACTAAAATCTCCTGTGCTTGATGACTGTTTTACCGAAGTGAGGCAAACCCTAGGAGTGAATATGTGCATGTGAATTTTTCAGTTAATTAGTCTCGGCACATTAGGTGACCTACCGTTTTAATTTTCAAGCATCTTTTCATACAATCCTATTAACCATGCATCTAGCAGTTAAAGATTGCGGAAATTAGAAGTGCGAGAAAATAAACCTAGCTATTACATGGCTTTCGCAGATACAAAATTATTTAACTGAAAATGAAATATGGCAATTAAAACCCTAATTAAAATCTATTACAACCTCGAAACAGTTACATAAATAATAATCGGAACAATAATTAATTAAAACACGCGATGAATTAAATGCGAAGAATTAATTAAGAGACCTAAAATCTAATTAAAAGATTATTTGGTTATTTTGTGGAGAAAAATTAATTGTTTACAACCCTAATTTCTAATTAGTTTTAATTATAAAAAGAAATTGAAATTAACCTAATTTAAACTAAATTAATTAATTAAATAAAATAAATATTTCATGAGAAAAATGATTTTTTTTGTGTTTTTCTGTGGTTTTTAATTTAAAAAAAATAATTTTGTGTTAATTAAAAAAGAAAATGATTAATAAAATAAATAAAGAAATTAAAAAAAATTGAAAAAAATAAAGAATTGGGCATGTGCTGAATAGTAAGGTTGAGGGTGTGTTATTGAAATTCTCCAGGCTCATTAGCCATCCAAGCCCAGTCAGCGCTTGATTCCATGTGGCGTTGACTTAAGGGTGCATCATGGTCCTTCACTGGTAAGCATTGGATTTGGCTGAATGATGGATCCATTGGTTGGCTACTGGACATGCACGGTAGGCCTTTGGATGAGAATTGCATATGATCTGTAAATGGAAAATAAGAAAATAAACATTATTGGGACCTGGGATCGAACCCAGGTCCTCACGCTTACCACCAATTGCCCTTGCCAACTGCGCTATTGTGATTAGTTATTAGTACAATAAGAATAATAAATAATATATAAATCAAGACAATTGGATCCAAAAAAAACGCGCTAAGTTTAAATTGTCCAACGATGGGCTGCCACGCCACCATCTTCTTCCTTCTCTATTGCCTTAGGTTCTTGCACCTTTACCTACAGACAAAAGTATGTAGCTACAAACCTGTAAAACTCAAAAATCCAGCACAGGCATGATAAATTAGTTGTGATTGTACCAATTAACTCGTCTTGGCCTCACGAGCATCATGGTACCTTATTAGTGGCCTAATTTTTCCTGTGTCAAAAAGCCCCAAAACATGGCTTTAAACCCTAGCTATGACATTCATCAGTATGGGTATCAAAATGTTAATTAAACCAAACCAACATATTGCAAGCATGATAACAAACACATATATGCCATTAAAACATGCCCATAATGTATAAATCATGATAATCGAATTTGAAAAATATGGCAAACTGTAATGTTCATACAAGCTGTTTCTGAGCGTGAAAGGACTTGTAATTGATTGGAATAGCTCCCTGAGACATCCAACAATCGATTGGCAATGCTATGATGGCTTGAGATGGCCTGTATGATTCAAACTGATTCACCACTTTTGTCCAATTTTGAGCTTTTTGTTCTCTGACTTTCACACCTGTAAAACCTTGTTTTACACTTGGTTCTTGTTCATTATATATGCTAGAACGAATTAGGGTTCTAAAAACCATATGTATCTTTGTAATTATGGAAGATTTGATTTGATTTCCATTCCATATGCAAACTTTCTATATTGAGCCAAATTATCCCTTTCTTGTACCAATCATGCTTGATTCGATTTGGCCTTGATATTTCAGCATATTTTGATTGCAATCCTGTCAAAAAATCATATCAAAACAGATCTTTGATATTATTTACCAATTATTTGATTTAATTTAATTTTTAATTAATAAAAACTCAAAATAAATTGTAAAATGAAGAAAATAACATGTGGATAAGTAATTGGTTCGTGGGCTATTTTATAAGTGAGTTGCAATCATGAAATACTAGGCCCAATGGGTAAAAAATGCACTTTTGAGCATATTTGACTTTTGGTACTTTTGCAAAAAAGGTCAACTTTGACATGGCATATCTCCTCAAATTTTAACCCTAGATAGGTGTTCTTGGACTTTTTAGGAAGCTTAGGATGTCCCCTAAGCAACCCTTTTAGTCTCATCTCAATTGAGTCTTCCATGTTCATGTAAGGAGCTTTGACCCAAAAAGTGTTTTTGTTGACTTTTCAAAAGGTCCCATAATGTGGAAATTCATATCTTTTTGTGAGTGCATACTTTGAACTTGGGGCCTGAAGATGAATTGTGAGGAATTGCATTCTCTTCAAAATGTGACTTGTATGGGAAATTTCTGATAAAGTATGAAGAAGTTATGCTTGGTCAATGTTTGGTTGACTTTTCCTAAGAAACCCTAATTTAGCAACTTTTGGGTTTTGATTAATTTTAGGGCATTCCTTGAGGAATCATGATCAGCCCTTTATGAAATGATGGATATCACTCCAAAATGTTGATGTTGACCAAAAATCTTTACGTTTGACTGTATTTGGGCCACAGTTGACTTTTGACCTAATACAATCGATTCTCAAGCATCTGAGCAGTTGACTGAGCAAACTTCTTGTGCAGTGCTTGAAATATGACATGGAGGGTATTTAGAACATATTAGGACCATGGAGAGCATATGAGGTCTTTGGAGTTCACCTATCTTGATGAAAATGGAAACCCTAATTTGAGACACACTGTCTTAGGAGAGAGTTTGTCTAGTCACCTCTTGGGAAAACTTGAGCAAATTGAGGATCTCTAGGAGTATGTATTGAGTAAAATGAGAGGGAAAATTTTGGGGTACAACACCTGCAAACCTCAAAAATCAAAGCCAGGCATGATAAATCAATTCTAAGCATACCGATCAACTCGTTTTGATCTCATGAGTATAATGGTAACCTTCTTCTAGTCCAAATTTCCCTGCATCTTAAAGCCCTAAAATGGAGGTTAAAACCCTAACAATGGAAATTTGGCATTGATGCATCAAAACTAGAAATTAAGTACGCATAAAGCTTCTAGGCATCCATATGAACACGAATATGCAATCAAAATAGATTAACAATGCAAGAATGCATGGATACGAATTTGAAAAAAATGGCAAACCGTGATGATGTTATGCGATGATTCCTGGAGTTTTGAGGTGTGCAAATGGTACTGTTAGCTTCAGGAGGTTCCCAGGAGTGGATTGCAATCCTCAAATCCCCTTGAGGAAGGCTGCAACGTAGAATCCGAGTTTGAGTTTTTTTCTTGAATTTTGGAAGCTTGAGATCAGTTATTTGGAATCAGCTACGTGCCTACTAGGTCTGGCCATATTGTGTATATGTATTAGAAGGCATTAGGTCAACAAAAGAAGAAGGAAATCCATTCTTTCAATGAGAAAAATAATTGCTTTCAATTATTTGATTTTGCTCATTTTTGGAACAAATCCAATCTTGCTCTCTTTCCATGATTCCCCTCTGATTTGCCAGCACATTTTGATGTTTATTTGATGAAAAAAAGATTTACAATCATATCTTACATATTTTTCATTATTTATTTATTTAATTTTGACTTTTAATGAATAAATAATCAAAATAAATAATAAAAATAATGGAAAAATATGAGTGAGCTCAAGGGTCGTGAACCATGTTAGAAGCACAATGCAAGCATAAAAAGTTAGGCCCATTTGACAAAAAAATCCAATTCTGAGCATTATTGACTTTGGGCAAATTTCCAAAAATGGCCAACTTTGTCAATGTATATCTCCTTCAATTTTGACCCTAAGAGGGTGTTCTTGTAATTTTTATAAATATTAGGGTTTCCTCTAAACAACCTTTTTGGTCTCATCTCAATTGGGTCTTCCATGTTCATGTAAGAAGCTTTGACCCAAAAGGTGTTTTTGTTGACCTTTTGGAATGACCTATAATGTCTGAATTAATATCTTTCCATGAGTGCATCTCTTGAACTTGGGGACTGAAGATGAGTTGTAGGGGATTGTATTCTCTTCAAAATGAGCCTTGGATGGGAAATTTCTGATAAAGTATGAAAAAGTTATATTTGGTCAAAGTTTGGTTGACTTTTCCTGAGAAACCCTAATTTAGAAAGTTTTGAATTTTGAAGAATTAGGAGTATTCCTTGAGGAATCATGATCAAACCTTGATCAAATGATGGATATCACTTCAAAATGTTGATGTTGACCAAAAATATTGAAGTTTGACTGTATGTGGGCCACAATTGACTTTTAACCTAACATAGTTAATTTTCAGGCATCTGAGCAGTTGACTAAGCAAACTTGTAGTGCAAGGCATGAAACTTGGCATGGATGATCTTGAGAGCATATTATGGTAATGGAAATCATTTAGGACCCTTGAAACTCAAACATCTTGATGAGGAGTGAAACCCTAGTTTGAGGCTTATAGTTTTAAGAGGAGGATTTGTCTGGTCAATCCTTAGGCATCCTTGGGCAAATTGAGGACCTCCAGAGGCATGTCTTTGAGTGAAATGAGAGGGAAAATTTTGGGGTACAACAGTAAGGTATCAATACGGGGTGACGAGTATCCCATTCTCCTTTAATCTGATTTATTACTAAAGTTGAATCACCATACACATCTAGATTTTTAATTCTGAGATCAATAGCTTCTTCGAGACCCATGATGCAAGCCTCATATTCTGCCATATTATTAGTATAATCGAATGTTAACCTTCTTAAAACATAGTTTGATTCTACAACCCTTGGTTATTGTTTTGATGATAACAAATACAAATAATAAATAAATACAAAGAACAAATATGCACCTTAAAAATATGTTTTATGTATGCAGAAGTTCTGATCAGATCAGCATCAGAAGATAAGCCATAAGTGTTACACGCTGAAGCAATCAGATCATACGTTGAAGATTGGCGACCAAAACCTGCGCTTAATTATAGTAAACTCTGACTCTGAACAAGAACATATCAAACTAAGTCATCAATATTCTGAAGCGTCATCAGCAGTAAGGAGAAAAGATTCTGAAGCGTTACTGAACATTCAAGACAACATCAATTCCAACGGCTTCCTTCAGACAGGATCTTCTCCAAAAATAAAGTGTGTTAATGACATTAAACATGCTTTATGATCAACGTCATTACACTGCCTATATAAACAAGTCATCTTTCAAAATAAAGCACGTACGTACACACAATGATTTTGCTAGCTCACCACTCACGCATATTCAAGCTGTAAGCAAATTCATTCTTTATTCTAAGCTATAAACTTGTGTAATTTATCACAGTTGTGATAAACCGTTTTTGTTAGAAAAACAACAACACATATTGTTTAATCTATTGAAAAAGAGATCCTTGAGATTAACCGGATTGTGGTTGTACTCAAGAAGACTTTAACAGTTGTTAAAGTACCTTTTGTAATCTTGTTGAGATTAGTGGATTAAGACCTCGTTGGAGAGAGGCGAAATCACCTTGACGGGTGGACTGGAGTAGGTTGAGATCAAACGAACCAGGATAAAAATACTGTGTCATTAAGCTGTTTTAGATTCAAGTTTTCAATTCAACCCCCCCTTCTTGTGTTTTTCACATCTTCAATTGGCATCAGAGCGCATGGTTCTGAGCTTAAACACTTAACCGTGTCAGTACAAGATCCAAGCATCAGAAAAACACTATGGTGGGACCAAGCCAAAACATCAGCAATGACAACAATGAAGACAGGGACAGATTCAGTGGTAAACCTCCAGTCTTTGATGGAGAAAACATTGACTACTGGAAAGACAGAATTGAGAGTTTCTTTCTGGGCCATGATGTTGATCTGTGGGACATGGTGACTGATGGATACTGCATCCTGTGGATGGACATGGTCAGAAGATAGACAGGAAAATGATGTCTGATCAGTAAAAGCGTGAATTCAGAAACCACCACAAGGCCAGAACAATTCTCCTCAGTGCCATCTCATATTCAAAATTTGAGAAAATATCAAACAGAGAAGCTGCCAAGAATATGTTTGACTCTCTGAGAATGACGCATGAAGGCAACATTCAAGTCAAAGAAACCAAGGCCCTTGCGCTCATTCAGAAGTATGAGGCATTCAAGATGGAAGATAGTGAATCAATAGAAACCATGTTTTCAAGATTTCAAATTCTTGTTGTTGGACTAAAAGTTATTGACAAAGGGTATTCTACTGCTGATCATGTTAAGAAGATCATCAGAAGCTTTCCCAAACAATGGAGGCCAATGGTCACAACACTTAAGCTAGCCAAAGATCTCAAAAAAATCTCTCTGGAAGAACTTGTTAGCTCCCTCAGAAGTCACGAGATAGATCTAGAAGAAGATGAACCTCAAAAGCAAGGTAAGCCATTAGCTTTAAAATCTAACAGAAAGTCTGACTCCAAAGTTTTCCAGGCTGTGGAAGCAACCTCTGATGGATCCTCATCAGAAGAAGATGAAATGTCTCTCCTCTCCATAAGGGTGAACCAACTGTGGAAGCAGAGACAAAGGAAGTTCAGAAATCCCAGAAGATTAGAAAATCAGAATGAATCCTCCTCCAGATACAGAAGGTCCGAGTCCTCCTCTAGACACAGAAGATCTGAAGGTTCTTCAGGATACAGAAAGCCAAACAACAAGGACATCATCTGCTATGAATGTAACGAACAAGGGCACTACAAAAGTGACTGCCCAAAGCTTCAGAAGGAAAAGCCCAAAAAGAAGTTTCTCAAGGAAAAGAAGAAAAGCCTCATGGCTACATGGGATGATTCTGAAACATCTGAAGCTGACTCGGAATCAGATGATGAAAGAGCAAACATAGCTCTCATGGCAAACGTATCATAAGATAGTGAAGCTTCTGGTTCAGACTCAGAATCAAACACTAAAGAGGTATTCCCTGACTTTACCATAAACTTTACTAAGGCTGAACTTGCTGAAAGTCTAAATGAAATTCTGGAAAGGTATCAGCAGATCAGAGTCAAATTCAGAAACCTGAAAAGGAATATTGCCTCTGACTCTAAAAAGACTGAGAGTCTCAGATTGGATAATTCTGAGTTAAGAGAAAAAATTTCAAAATTAGAAAATGATTTGCAAAACTCTCAGAAGGAAACAATCTCTGAAACTCCCAGCAAAGTTGATGAGATCATCAAAGAGTATGATCACAGCTTTCAGAAGTTTCTAGCTAAAAACATAGACAGAAGCAAGATGGCTTCAATGATCTATGGAGTTATCATAAATGGAAGAAAAGGGATAGAATATCAAGGTAAGGTACCTACACCAAAAAATGCCATGGAATTAGTTATAAAACACACACCACTCAATTCACATTTTATATATGGGCACACACATAACATAAAATACACAAGTAGTTATTATTCTGTCAAACCAAAATTCAACAAGAATTTTGGTAAAACTAACAAATCAGGACCCAAGAAAATGTGGGTAACTAAGGATAAAATCATACATGTGGCAGATATCTTTAGTAGCAAGGCTAAGACACCAATCATGGTACCTGGACTCTGGCTGCTCACGACACATGACAGGAAGAAGGCATATGTTCCAAAGCCTGGAACTTAAGCCTGGAGGCCACGTGGGCTTTGGAGGCAATCAGAGAGGAAAGATCATTGGCTTTGGAATAGTAGGTAATGGAAATCTTCCCTCTATAAGTAATGTTTTATTAGTCGATGGATTAATGCATAACCTGTTATCCATAAGTCAATTAAGTGATAATGGTTATGATATAATCTTCAATCAAAATTCATGCAAATCTATTAGTCAGAAATATGGGACTATCCTATTTAATGGAAAGAGGAAAAACAACATTTATAAAATAAAACTTTATGAACTAAAGAGTCAGAATGTAAAATGTCTACTGTCTGTTAACAATGAGCAATGGATCTGGCACAGAATATTGGGACATGTTAGTATGAGAAGAATATCTCAGATTAACAAACTCAATCTGGTCAGAGGATTTCCTAACTTGAAGTTAAATTCAGATGCTCTGTGTGAAGCATGTCAGAAAGGCAAATTTGCAAATCCTACTTTCAAATCCAAAAATGTTGTTTCCACCTCTAAGCCATTAGAACTTCTGCACATTGACTTATTTGGACCAGTAAAAACTGCTCCAGTCAGTGGAAAGAAGTATGTGTTAGTAATCGTAGATGACTATAGCAGATGGACATGGGTAAAGTTCTTAAGACACAAGGACGAGTCACACTCTGTGTTTGTTAGTTTCTGCAACCAAGTTCAGAATGAAAAGGATCTTAGAATTGTTAAAGTTAGAAGTGATCATGGTGGAGAATTTGAAAATAAAGATTTTGAATTATTCTTCAATGAAAAAGGAATTCTGCATGATTTCTCTTGTCCTAGAACACCCCAGCAAAATGGAGTTGTAGAATGAAAGAACAGAACATTGCAAGAAATGGCCAGAACCATGATCAACGAGACTAACGTTGCTAAGATCTTCTGGGAAGAGGCAATTAACACAACGTCTTACATTCAGAATAAAATCTCCATAAGACCTATTCTGGAAAAGACTCCATATGAATTGTGGAAGAATAGAAAGCCCAACATTTCTTATTTTCACCCATTTGGATGCACATGTTTTATTATGAATACAAGAAATTATTTGAATAAGTTTGACTCTAAAGCATAAAAGTGCATTATGTTAGGATACTCTGAACGCTTGAGAGGGTACAGAGTATACAATACAGAAACACAGATTGTTGAAGAGTCAATCAGTGTTAGGTTTGATGATAAGCTTGACTCAAAAGTAAAAGCAGAATGAATTCCTTGCAGGTATGGAAGTTGAAATCACAGGTACTGAAGACAACTCATCTGAGGTTCTCAATAGAGACACTCCCTCAACAGCAAAAAGAGTCACTACATGCAATCCAGCACCTTCTATTGATCAACTCCAGAAAAGAATATCCAGAAGCAGCATTAATCACCCAGAAGATACAATACTGGGAAAGAAGGAAGATCCAATCAGAACAAGATCAACATTCAGAAACTCTGAAGAATCTCTTATGGGACTGGTCTCTCTGATTGAACCAACAACAATTGATGAAGCACTTCTGGACAATGACTGGATTCTGGCAATGCAAGAGGAACTAAATCCATTCACCAGAAATGACGTATGGGATCTGGTTCCCAAACCAAAAGGATTCAACGTCATTGGTACAAAATGGGTGTTCAGAAACAAACTGAACGAGCAAGGTGAAGTCATCAGAAACAAAGCACGACTGGTAGCACAAGGTTATAGTTAGCAAGAGGGGATAGACTATACAGAAACCTTTGCTCCAGTCGCCAGGTTAGAATCTATCAGACTTTTAATATCATTTGTTGTTAATAAAGGCATCACTCTATATCAGATGGATGTCAAAATTGCATTCTTAAATGGCTATATAGATGAAGAGGTATATGTGCACCAACCTCCTGGTTTTGAGAGTTCCAAAAATCCATAATATGTTTTCAAACTAAAGAAGTCACTCTATGGTCTGAAACAAGCTCCCAGAGCTTGGTATGAAAGACTAAGTAACTTACTGTTAGAAAAGGAATTCACCAGAGGGAAAGTGGACACAACCTTGTTCTGTAAGACAGTTAAGAATGACATGTTAGTATGTCATATTTATGTTGATGACATCATATTTGGATCCACTAAACCCTATATGGGAAGAGAATTTGCTAAATGTATGCAGGAAAAGTTTGAGATGAGCCTAATGGGGGAACTCAAATTCTTTCTGGGCATTCAGATAAATCAAACTCCAGAAGGAACTTACATTCATCAGAGCAAATATGTCACATAACTTCCGAAGAAATTTGATCTCTCAGAATGTAAGCCCTCAAAGATTCCAATGCATCCCACGTGCATTCTGGAAAAGGAAGAGGTAAGTAATAAGGTAGAACAAAAGGTCTACAGAGGTATGATTGGTTCTCTTCTCTATCTGACGGCTTCAAGGCCTGACATTCTATTCAGTGTTTTCATTTGTGCTAGATTCCAATCAGATCCTAGAGAATCTCACTTAACAGCAGTTAAGTGAATTTTCAAGTATCTGAAAAGTACTGCTAATCTGGGTTTGTTTTATAGAAAATCAAGTGATTACATCTTAGTAGGATATTGTGATGCTGACTTTGCTGGAGACAGAGTAGAACGTAAAAGCACTTCTGGAAGCTGCCAGTTTTTGGGAGAAAATCGGATCTCATGGTCCAACAAAAGACAATCCACAATAGCACTATCAACAGCAGAAGATGAATACATAGAAGCTGCTGGATGTAGTACGCAAATGCTCTGGATGAAAAGTTAACTTGAAGACTTCAATATATTTGAGAGTAACATCCCTATCCTCTGTGACAATACTTCTGCTATTTGTCTCAGTAAAAATCCTATTCTGCATTCTAGGGCTAAGCATATAGAAATAAAACATCATTTTATTAGGGACTATATTCAGAAAGGGATTCTTAACTTAAAATTCATTGACACAGACCATCAATGGGCTGATGTCTTTACAAAACCTCTTTCTGAAGATAGGTTTAACTTCATGCTGAAACATCTCAGCATGAAGCTTTGCCCAGAATAAATTGTTTTATTTATATATCTTAACCTTCAGAAATTAGTTATTTTCTGTGAACTACTGATCAACCTGCCTTCAGAGTTTTAGAAGTACGAATTGCATCAGAATCTATCCATGAAGATCTGAGCGTTTCATTTCAAGGATAGAAGTGTGTTGTTCACGTAAGCAAACAGTTGTCATCCATTCATCAGCTACCTTCTGAGGCTGAACACGCGTTCACTTTTCTGAAAGGTCAAAAGCACTTATTGGGTGCATTGAGACACACGTCATGGGTAACCGTTCCAATATCTTTCTGAATCCCCTAAAATCAGTTGTCATTAATGCTTATAATCATGACTAATTGTTTCTCTCTCTTACTGTTTATGCTTTCAAGAAAAATCTATTTAAACTCAAGTTTCACTCTTTACATTCTTTTACTTTTACTTTTACTCTCTCAATACCTTCTATTGTTTTCAGTTCGTACTTTCAAAAACCATTTCATCTTTCTCAAAATTCTTGTGTGAACATGGCTTCTTCAAGCGTCCAAAACATCAGTACTCAGTAAACTGCTTCTATGGAACAACACGAAGAACCATACAGAACGCTACTCACTCCCATTGAAAATCTGGAAGTTCTTTCAGAACTGATTGTTGACTTTGAAAGCCTTCAAGAAAACGGCTTCGATCTGTATGAAGACGTCAATGCTCAAGGTTGGAACAGATATTTTGACCGTCTTCTAGGGCCAACGTTTCCAATTCTTGTCAAAGAATTCTGGATACATGCTTCCTCCTCAAACCATCAAGTTACCTCGTATGTCATGGGGAATAAGATTGTCAATACAGAAGACCTAATTTCAAGACTTATCGGTTACAATGGTGGAGGTGTCAGATGTATTTACATGGCTGAAAGATGTTCTGATGTTGCTTCCATTGAAAGGGAAATATTTATTCTGGGTCTACCCTCCAGCAAGATTAGGGATCTGAAGGATCATCACAGAATTTGGGATAAAATAATTATGGGATGCATCAACCACAGGAAGCCAACTAGCTCTCCTGATTACATAAACATTGATCAGCAGTTTATGATCTACTTTATCTCGAAGAAGACTAAGGTAAACCTCCCTCACTTGCTATTTAATCATCTGAGGACCATTGTAAAGGAAACAAGAGAAGATGAGCATACCAAAAGGGACTGGATACCCCTAGGAAGACTCATATCAAATATTCTGACAGAGAATAGGCTGATAGAGCATTTGACTGAAGCACAGGAAATTAGCTCACTAGAAGCAACTGTTGGGAAGCCTCTGAACGCAAAAAATCTGAAAAAGATGAAAATAATTGAGAACATCAAGAAGGAACCCAACATTACTTCTTTTGCAACCATCACTTCCAGAAGAATTCCTCTGGATGATTTTCCTCTTTTCTCTGAGATTGACTCCAAGCCTGAGATAATTGTCAGATATATGGACGCGTGTAAGGAAGATGGCACTGCACCAGAAATAAATATCCAGGACTTGCATCAGGCTGCTCTAGAAGTTTTTTTGAAGAAGACCAAGAAAAGGAAGGCGGCAGCAGAAGGATCTCCCAGAGGACTCCAAAAGCCGCTAAAAAGAAAGGTAATCCTTCCTCTGTTACTGTTTTAGAATCAATAACTATATCAACATCTGAAACCAGAACTACCCAATCAGAACATCCAACCCCACAAACTTTTTATGACTTTGACATAGGGTTTGATCCATCAGAAACTCTAAGTCTAAGTAAAACTCACTCCTTTCCTATTAATCCAAATCCTAAACAAACTCAACCAGAACTTGCCAAAGTTCTGTCTGATATTGACTCTTTTGACCAAGACATTTCAGCTCCCACACCACAAAATCCAAATCCGCAAATCCCTGATAATCCAAACTCTGAAACTACAACAGATGCTCCACAACAAGATATTCCACTACCTCTCTCTCCACAACAAGATATTCCTCATCCAACATCACCTCAACCTGAACAATCACAACCAGAAGCTCAAACTTCTGAGAATCAACCATCTGAGACCCATGAACCAGAACCTCACAATATTTCAACCAACCAATCTGAAGAACCTACTTCAGATTCAGATACAATCCCAATCCCAGGAATCACTGAACCACTTGCCATTCGCATGCCTCTCACCATCCTGGACATTCCACAAATTCCTTCTTCTCTGGAATCCACACCACCAAATTCCCCAACCAGTCCAATCATCATACTCGACTCTCCCACTCCTTCACCCAAGAGCAATCCAACTGACAACGTAAGACTTGTCATTGATCCAACTGTATTGGAACAATTAGCTGCTATATCTCACAAAACTGTCGTTCCCAAACCAAAACCAACTGAAACCACACCAGATGTTGGTACAAGTTTGTTGATGTTTGAAACAGGAATACAAGAATGGATAACCTCCTTGAAGCATGCTAGTCTAGAGATGACTAATCATGCTGCTTCTGATTATCTATGGACAAGTTTCAGAAACTGGCTAAGTTCTGAAACATTAAAGCTAAAAGAACAGAGCTATGAACAAGTTCAACGGAATTTCAGTGATATGCTAAAGGTTTTTGAAGACCAAGTTCTGAGCCATCTGCTCAAGAAGGAGATTCTCCCTCTGGATAATGCTCCCTGGTCAGAACATCGTCCCTCAGATGAAGTTCAACCAGAATCAGAAGGTCTCTCCCTGACTGCTGCTCCAGAAGAGATGATCTCAATAGAGGAAATGGTTCAATGTGATCAAGCTGCAGAATGCTCTGAGAAGAATCCAGATACTGAAGAATCTCCAACTCCTTCCTATGTCATGCAAACTCTGGAAGAATTGAAGAGAGAAAATGTTGTTATCCAGGAAAGGTTGGATAAGCAGGAGGACACAAACAAAGAAATCAAGAGCATTTTGGGCAAACAAGAAGAATCTAACACCCAGATCAAGGGCTTGCTGGAAGCTTTATTCACACGCCTTCCTCCTCCCCCTTAGATTCTTTTCTGTTTTAAATCTGTTTATCTGTAACGTTTGTTTTACATTGCTTCTGTTCTGGCCTACTTATCATTGCTTCTTTCTTTTTAATATAAATCAACTATTTTGGCTATGATTATATTGCCTTTTTGATAACTGACAAAAAGGGGGAGAAAGTAAGATATTTTCAATAATGGTTTACTGAGATAGAATTCTCAAACATTTTGGACTACTTAACCTCTTCTGAAAAGCTTGAACAGGTACAGGTACAAACTCTGATGAAAGACGCAGTTAAACTCTGATGCTAAAGGACTCAAGGAACTTAAGGGAAGTAATCAACTCAGGGGGAGTTTTTTCTTCTTTATTCTAAACTTTTTATTCTTTATTTTTTAATTGAAAAATCTGGTTTTTGTCATCATCAAAAAGGGGGATATTGTTAGAACATAGTTTGATTCTACAACCCTTCGTTAGAGTTTTGATGATAACAAATACAAAGAATGAATAAATACAAAGAACAAATATGCACCTTAAAAATATGTTTTATGTATGCAGAAGTTCTGATCAGATCAGCATCAAAAGATAAGCCATAATTGTTACACGCTGAAGCAATCAGATCATACGTTGAAGATTGGTGACCAGAACCTGCGCTTAATTATAGTAAACTCTGACTCTGAACAAGAACATATCAAACCAAGTCATCAATATTCTGAAGCGTCATCATCAGTAAGGAGAAAAGATTCTGAAGCGTTACTGAACATTTAAGACAACATCAATTCCAACGGCTTTCTTCAGACATGATCTTCTCCAAAAGGAAAGTGTGTTAATGACATTAAACATGCTTTATGATCAACGTCATTACACTGCCTATATAAACAAGTTAGATTTCAAAATAAAGCACGTACGTACACCCAACGATTTTGCTAGATCACCACTCACGCATATTCAAGCTGAAAGAAAATTCATTCTTTATTTTAAGCTATAATCCTGTGTAATTTATCACAGTTGTGATAAACCGTTTTTGTTAGAAAAACAACAACACATATTGTTTAATCTATTGAAAAAGAGATCCTTGAGATTAACTGGATTGTGGTTATACTTAAGAAGACTTTAACAGTTGTTAAAGTAGCGATTGTAATCTTGTTGAGATTAGTGGATTAAGACCTCGTTAGAGAGAGGAGAAATCACCTTGACGGGTGGACTGGAGTAGGTTAAGATCAAACGAACCAGGATAAAAATACTGTGTCATTAAGCTGTTTTAGATTCAAGTTTTCAATTCAACCCCCCTTCTTGTGTTTTTCACATCTTCAAACCTTACAGTAAAAGGAATGTGCAATCCATGTGGAGTGATAATCATAACACCAATTCCTTTATCATAAGCATTCACAGCTCCATTAAATATCATACTCCAACGAGATTCAGGGTCAGGACCTTCCTCAAGCAATGGTTCATCATAATCCTTCACTTTCAGGAACATCACATCCTCATCGGGGAATTCATATTCTACAGACTAATGATCCTCCACTGGTTGGTGAGCAAGATAATCTGCCAACACACTACTTTTTATAGCTTTTTGAGTGCGGTATTCAATAGCATATTCAGATAGAAACATCTGCTAGCGGGAAATTCTCCCAGTAAGAGAAGGCTTTTCAAAAATGTACTTGATTGGATCCATTTTGGAGATCAACCAAGTAGTGTGATTCAACATATACTGCCGCAAATGCTTTGCCGCCCAGGCCAAAGCACAACATGTCTTTTCCAGCATGGAATTCCGCGACTCACAATCAGTGAACTTTTTACTGAGGTAACAAATGGCGAACTCTTTCTTCCTTGTTTCAACCTGTTGTCCCAGAATACAACCCATGGAATTATCTAACACTGTCAGATACATAATCAACGGTCTTCCTTCGATAGGAGGGAGTAAGATAGGAGGTTCAAGCATATATTCTTTAATACTTTCAAATGCCCTTTGGAAGTCATCCGTCCACACACAACCTTGATCTTTCTTTAACAACTTAAAGATCGGCTCACATGTTGCAGTCATGTGGGAAATGAATATGGAAATATAATTCAAACGCCCGAGGAAACCTCTGACTTGCTTTTCAGTCCTCGGCGATGGCATCTCTTGAATTTATTTGAATTTATCAGGGTCAACTTCAATTCCTTTCTGGCTAACAATAAAACCCAACAATTTCCCTGATCGAACATCGAAGGTGCATTTATTTGGATTCAAGAAGAGACGATACTTCCTAAAACGCTGAAACAACTTCAACAAATATTCTACATGACCTTCTTTAGTATGGGATTTGGCAATCATATCATCAACAAATACTTTGATTTCCTTGTGCATCAGATCATGGAATAGGGTTGTCATAGCCCTCTGGTACACTGCACCAGCGTTCTTCAATCTGAAGGGCATCACTCTATAACATAATGTTCCCCAGGGTGTGATAAATGTTGTTTTTTTCCATGTCCTCAGGCTCCATTCTTATTTGATTATACCCGGAAAATTCGTCCATGAACGAGAATACTTTGAATTTTGCTGTGCTATCCACTAACATATCAATGTGTGGCAATGGAAAATCATCTTTTGGACTAGCTTTATTTAGATCTCTGCAATCTACGCACATGCGGACTTTTTAGTCTTTTTTCGGTACCGGGACAATATTGGAAATCCATTGAGGATACACTTACGTCACAACAAAACTAGCATTAATCTGCTTTAGAACCTCCTCTTTGATTTTCACTGCCATATCTGGGTGAGTTCTTCTCAACTTTTGTTTAATTGGGGGACACTGGCTTCAACGGCAAACGGTGCTCTACAATATCTGTATCTAGACCAGGCATATCTTGGTAAGACCAAGCAAAAATATCCACATACTCTTTCAACAGTTCAATCAACCTGCTCTTCACATCAGGATGCAACAATGCTCCAATCTTTACTTCCTTTGGATCTTCTTCTGAACCCAAATTAATCACTTCCAATGGCTCTTTATATGGCTGAATTATATTTTCCTCGTGCTCAAGAAATCGTGAGACCTCTTCTGGAATCTCATCATAATCTTCTTCTTCAGCCTCATACACAAGACATTCAAAGTTGGGAGAGGGTGCAGGGTCATTATATTCAACCGGTTTTTTAATTAATCTGCACATATTGATTTATGATTTCTTTTAGAAACTGACACATATAACAAGTGATCATGCAGATTGAATTTCAGTTATTATTTATTTTGAAAGGTTTTTTCTGATTACCATTTTCCAAGAAAAAGCATAAAATAAAGACATAACTTGGGAAACAAAGACAACTTTTAATATCGATTTTAAAAATCACAACAAACAGATAAGCCTTACAACATTAATAGTTCCACCTTGGGCAAAGTGAAAGATTTTCAAAAAGATTAACAAAACAAATTACTTTGAAACATGTATACAAGAAGGAACATCAATGGTGATCTAGTTCTGGACCTTAACTCCGTGCGTCACATAATTCGGCCTTTCCTGCTCTGCTTCATCTTCCACAATGGCATTAATCCCGGAAACAGTCGGATGAACATAACCCCCGTTACAGAAGATGTCTTGATACTTGCTTGCGGCAGACTTCGGCTTCATGCCCTTACCTTTGTCATTATTCAAAGAGAACCCCGAGCAAGCTCTGTTCTTATTCACAGGTGGATCCACAATCTGTCCCCACACTTCACTATGACCCTTATGTACAACCTGTTGCGCATCCTTAAGAGAACCCATGGAATTCTCATTTCCTATTATATTGTCAATGGATAAGGCTTTGAACTGGGTTCCAACAGCAGCTTCATCCGACTCCACAATGCTGAAAGAGGATAAATGAGATATCAATAATTCTTGTTCCTCATTTACGATCACTACTTTCCTTTCACGTACAAACTTCAGTTTCTGGTGTAAAGTTGAAGTGACAGCCCCTGCCTCATGTATCCATGGTCTTCCTAGCAAACAGCTATAAGCGGGTACAATATCCATTACCTGGAAAGTAATCTGAAACAAATGTGGTCCTATATGAATATGCAAGTTCATCTCACCAATAACAGATTTCCTTGATCCATCAAACGCTTTCACAATGATGCCACTCGGGTGCATAAATGTTCCTTGATATTTCAAATTCATAAGCGTACTCCTCTGTATAACGTTCAAATCAGATCCATTATCAATCAACACATTGGATAGTGAATCATTCTTGTAGTTCATAGAGATATGGAGGGCCAAGTTGTGATTCCTTCCTTCACATGGTAATTCATCATCGCAGAAACTCAAGTTATTACATGACATAATGTTCCCTATTACACTACTGAATTGGTCTATTGGCATATCACTTTCCATAAAAGCTTGGTCCAATACCCTCATCAAGGATTCGCTGTGAGCAGAAGAGTTCATCAATAAAGCTAAGATATATATTTTTGAAGGAGTCTGCAGTAGCTGATCTACAATTCTGTAGTCGCTCATCTTGATTATCTTCAAAATATCATCCACTTCTTTCTCTAACACAGCCCCACTAGTCTCACCCGTAGCCTTCTTGGGTTCAACATTCTCAGCAATTTTCTTTCCATCACTAACATCTCTTCCAACAACTGGCACAAACACACGACCGCTGCGGGTCACCCTGCTATTTTCAGAAATATTCCCAACATCAGGCATTGGCTGGATGGGAACTTCCACTCCATCCTCTAAGATTGTAGCATTGTATTTGTAAGGCACGACCTTATCTGATTTTTAGGGGATAGGACCCGACAAACTAATCACCAATGGGGTAACAACTGGATTGCTATAATACTCAACTGCAAGATGGGAGGGTGCCCCAAAACAAGGTACAATGATGTTTACCCCCTTCTTCAACACAATCAGTCATTATTAAGTCATTTTTGGAAAACAAATCCTCATCTGAGGAGAAATACTCATATGCGGAGGCATACTCTTCATTTGACTCTTCTGCCATCAAATAAACCTCAACCATATCATTTTCATGGTAATCATCCCTTTGAATTATAACCTTGATAATTTCGTTATCTAACAACGACTGAACACCCTTCTTTACGATTGAGCATCCTCGGAAATCTTGGCAGCAAACTCGGCAAGATCCATCTTGGTGTTCCACCTGACCAGCCATATGGCAGAAGGTAGCATGCAATTGCACAAGGTCTTCATTCATATACTCTACATCAAAAATTCTGAATTCTCCAGGACATCCAGAAACCATATTCACCTCCTCTTCATACTCTACCCTAGGCCTGATTATATGGATTAGGCCCTCATCCATCATCTCTTGTAAATCAGCCTTTATCTTACCGCAACCCTGTATGTCTGTACTGCAAATAACACAACCAGCATGGTCATGCGTATAGTAGCTAAATTCACAAAGGTCTGCATGCATCCTCACCAAATCTCCTCTAACCAGATTAATATCAAAAATCCGGAAGTTTCCTGGACAACCGGCCACCATATTCACATCATTTACTCCCCCGTGCTTAGGTAGAGGATTGTCTTTCACATTAGGTCTCACATCCTTGAAATATAGAACACCAGACTTCACCAACTTCTACACCTCAGTCTTCAAAGGATAACAATTCTAAACATTATGCCCTAGTGCTCCCTGATGAAAAGCACATGTTTGATCTACTTTGTAGTACCAAGGCAATGGTGATGGTACGACGGGAGGTGGTGGGGTCTGAACCAACTTCTTCTGAATCAATGCCGGTAGTAACTCTGTATAGCTCATAGGAATAGGGTCATAACTCTCCCTTCTCTGATTATACCCTTGATTCCCTTGTTTGGACGGTCTCTGATAAGCAACGGTATTTGGAGCGGCACCCACAACTAGAGTAACTGAGGCGACCTACTGATGACGCTGATAGTTCCTTCTAGGAGTATTAACCCTCCTCTCTTGCATAACTGCATTTGCATCCCCTTCCTCCTTCTTAGTAAACCCATAAGATGGTTTCTTCACACCTCTAGAGCTTTCACTCTTCGTTAAACGGCCCTCTCTTACAGCCTCCTCTAAGTGGATACCCATTCCTACCATTTCAGTAAAATCATTTGGCGCACTTGCTACCATCCTCTCATAGTAGAAAGCACCCAGCATTTTCAAGAAAATCTTAGTCATATCCTTCTCTTCCATGGGAGGAATCACATGGGCGGCTACCTCACACCATCTATGTGCATACTCTTTGAATGATTCCCTGTCTTTCTGAACCATGGCCCTGAGTTGATCACGGTCAGGCGCCATGTCCATGTTGTACTTGTATTGTCTGATGAATGCTTCTCCCAAATCATTGAAAGTATGGATATTGGTGTTGTCTAAACTCATATACCACTTAAGCACAACACCGGTCAAACTATCCTGAAAAAAGTGAATCAGCAGACGCTGATCATCAGTATGGGTAGACATTCTCCTCACGTACATCACCAGGTGAGCACGAGGGAAAGTGTTGCCCTTGTACTTCTCAAACTCTGGGACCTTAAACTTAGCAGGTATCTTAACATTTGGGACCAAGCATAGCTCATTCACATTCTTCCTAAATAGCTCTTTTCCCCTGAGGGCCTTCATCTCTCTTTGCATCTTGTCAAATTGCTCTTGAAAATCATCCACTCTGTCATAAAGACCCAAGTCTTCACTCGGTGGAGGAAAAGAATGACACACATCATCATTAACAAACGGAACCATATTCATCGACGGAGGCACAACAGGAGCATCATGCACCACAGGAGGTGCCAGAGTAACAATAGTCTGAACAATCGGAGTATCTTGAGGACCAAGATTGAAACATTCAGGTGTAAAATTCTCTGGCATTCCCCATGGATAACCTTGAGGGATGCAATTCTGAATAGCAGCTGGAGTAGCAGATACGGGAACAGTCGGAGCTTCAGTAGTTGCCCTTGTTGGTTGAGGTTGAACACTCGGTGGCTGATTCTGAGCAGCCACTAGTGCTTCCATCAGAGTAGTCAGATTGGCCATGCCGACCTTCAAAGCGGAAACCTCCTTGTGCAGCTCGCAATTCTCTTGTTCTAGGTTATCCATCTTCTTTCTGAGATTAGCCCGAGTGTTGTAGTGGTGAGTTAGCTTGCTGGACGAAGTAAAGAAGCTTGGTAAGACACCTGGATATGCATAACAAATGCAAGAAATATGTACAATATGATGCATGATATGCAATGCACATGATTTTATTTAATATTTCAAGGGATTTAAAATTTGTGGACATATTGCAAATATCAAAGTAATAAAAAATTTGAAATATTGAAAATTTTTATTAAAACAATTCCAAAATGGATTACAAGTTTCAATGATCCCAAGTACAAGATGAAATAAAAATCTAAAACCCTAAGAAGTAAAACTGATGGAGATCACTCTATACGCTGGCGCTTCCCTGTGAGCCTGGAAATCTGAGCCTTCAACCTCTGGTTTTCTTCCGCATGTCTGATGGAAACCTCCTTCTAATCACCTGAATTAGGAAGTGTGTGATTAACATCCGATTGAGGCTTAGGAGAAAATAAACCCCCTTTCCTCTCTATAGTCTCTACCGCTCGACTCTTAAGGATCGCAATCAAGTCATCTTTCTCCTTCAAGTCTTCTCTATAGGAAATCTCTAAAGTTTGGAACTCGTTCTTCCAAGCGTCCTTTTCCTGTTGCATCCTAACCAAAGAAAGTTGCAGCTCTTCTAGATCATCTAATAAGGGAGGAGTGGTCTTCACAAACAGATCAGGCATATGTGTTTCTCGGGAATACAACATCTTCAACTGAATATCTCTCGTTCGGACCCACTGAAGATATGGCTCCAAAGAAACAACACCCCTAGGTCCCAAATCCTTCCTACTCTTCTTATGAATGTGATGTCAGGCCTTTGCAATCTGCTCCCTAGATTCCCTATGGTCTTCTCCATACTTCAGAAAGAAACTACTCAAATGAATACTATTTGGTTTATCCCTCATCGGATAACCAAGTTGTTGTCGTACAAGAACAGGGTTATAGTTAATTCCTCCCTTTGTACCAAGAAGAGGTACATTGGGGAAACTACCACAACTGTTTATAATCTATATATCCTGGTAAGCTCGATGATACCAATCAATATCCGAATGAGTAAGTGCCATGATCTTAGGAGCCCAACAGGGTTCCTTCTTGACATCTGAAAAAGCATCAGACTGAGGCATATGAGAGATAAACCACTGGTACAACAGGGGCGTGCAACAGAGGATCATCCCCCCATGATAAGAATTCTGAAGAAGAATATAGTAATAAGCATCACCCAACAAGGTAGGAACTAGGTTTCCAATCATGAAGATCCTGATAGCATTAATGTCAACAAACTTGTCCACATTAGGAAATAAGAACAACCTGTAAGCAAGTAGAGCAAAAATAGCCTCAAAAGCGACTGTACTCTTCATCCTGGAAAAGTAACGAGCTTTCTCCAATAAGAACTGAGCTGGTAATCCTCTAATCCCTCCTTTAGTAGTCATATGGGCTTCCACCTTAGACTTCCCCAGATGAATCAAAGCAGCAATCTCATGTGGTTTTGGCTCACCCTCCAAACCAGTAAAAGGAACATGATTGGTAACATGTAAATCTAATAAAAAAGAATACTCTTCCAGTGTGGGAATCAACTGATAGTCGGGAAAAGTAAAGCAATGATACATCCGATCATAGAACTGGACCAAGGTCGAGAGAATACCCTCCTTCATCTTCAGCTTCATGAGAGGAATAATGGATCCATACTTCTTCTGAAAGTCTGCATAACACTCGATCTCAGGAATTAGACTGATCAACTCATCTATCTTGGGATCCTTGAAACTGTACTTCTCGGTCTTTGTCTTTTTAGAATCCATGGTTAAAAAGTACCTGAGATATTCACAAATGGTCAACTTTTAAATCCCTTTGAATAAGATTTATCCAAAAGATGCTTATGAGTGCATGGATGCATGATGAAGCAATCACACACAAGATCACACATATAGGGTTCATAGGTTCAACGTCACGAGCATGAGGTCGAAGGTACTACCCATAAGGTATTGGTCTAAAATTTATCACCTGCTGAACAAGGTTCTAGAGGTTCCCAGAGTCTATATCCTTCCTTCGGATATTACCAACTTCCTGATTAACTCGGTAATTAGTAATATTCTCAAGAAAAACTCGTTCGAGCATAGTATTGCGTGACAACTATTTCCAGATTACTCCATCATAGCTTCCGCACTACTTCAAAAAGGCCAAGATGGGTTTGGTGTGTTTTCCCGATTACTCGGTAAACAACACTACAATCAAAGGGGCCTCCACTGAGTGGGGGATCTCATGCCTCCTTTTTTGGGATTACTCCCTCTAAGTTAACATGACTATACTGCCCGTTCTATCTTAAAGTCTGCCCAAGTCCGGGTATAGGACTTATAAGTAATCACCAAGCACCCTGAAAACCAGGAAAATCCAGAAAAACCTATATACAATATACAACACAAAAACAATAATAACGCATATACAAATATAAAAAAAGATAGGCTCAACCCACTTAGGGATGGACCAGCAAAAGGTCAATCTTTCCCCAGTGAAGTCGCCATTTTTTCTGTAGCGGTAGAAATGTTCAAGACTAAGCCATTGGATTGACTAGACTTATACAAATCAAAATAAAAATCGCCACCGCGCTTTATTGTTTCCAAAGGAATGGGAAAAGAGAGAATAACCCAAAAAGAAGGGGAAAGATTCTAGGTAAGGGGGTTGGTTATGAAAAGGGAAGGTATTAGCACCCTAAACATCTACGGTACTCCGCAGGAACCTCTTTGAAAAATCTGTATATTTTGGCTATGAAAAATGTAGTATAAAATAGATGGTGGAGGTCGGAAAAGAAACATATTTTTTATGA
Organism: Vicia faba; assembly: GCA_948472305.1. Taxonomy (NCBI): domain Eukaryota; kingdom Viridiplantae; phylum Streptophyta; class Magnoliopsida; order Fabales; family Fabaceae; genus Vicia; species Vicia faba. Next base: position 1,609,823,665 of record OX451738.1, on the reverse strand, counting down.
TTTTTGCACCCGCCGCGGTTGCGAACCTTTAGTGCCTACGTGCCACCTTTTCGTGCAATAGGGGATCAGGGTACACGTAGTTCCTCTTTTAAAAATTTTAAAACACAAATGTGTTGGTCAATTTTATGAGACAAAACATTATCGTCATTGTCCGTGTGGAAACCTACTATCCATAATCATGAGAAAGGAGAATTTGCATCATCTCAAAGTGGAGGATATGGCTTAGATTTTAAAATCAACAATGCCTCACTCAATACCCAAGTGGAAAATATCTCTCTTTACTACATATTATAGAGGTATAGTTGTTTGCATCACTACAAGGATTGACAAGAGTTCAATCTTTTGAGAAAAGTTTAAAGATAAAAGCCAAAGTGGCAAGATGGTTTGTGATTAGATTGATTGACTTTTAGTCTTCTCATAAAAATGTCAAAGTATTGTTAAGTTTATTGGAGTTTATTTATGAAAATGTTTGAAAATGCATGGACCTAAGTCCAAGTTTATTATGAAAGTGGTTCAAGTTTAAAACAAGAAGAGTTTTCAAAAGGGGGGAGAAGATTTTTGAAATTAAAGAAGATGGGAGGAGAAGAAGAGGCTATCTTAAAGCATAAGGTAAAAGCTAGGGATAAGAACTATATAACCAACAAGAAGCCAATACTTGACATTATGAGCCAAAATAGAATTCTCATTCTTTGGATTGAAACCAAACAAGCAAATGATACTAGACCTCTTGAGAGAACCAAACTTCAAGTGTATTAAGTCTTCATAAAAATTGGACAGAGTAACGGCTGTATACAGGTGAATTCCAGATTACAAACAAATGGTGTAATCACAATGACCTGCACACAAAACAAACAAACAACCCAATATTTTGAGGTAAACCTCAAGAGCTCCATACAAAATAATCAGATAAGATCACAAGGTCTCCAATCATAGGCCAAGGTTTCTAATTCTAAGTCCAAAAAGTCCAATGCTCCATAATGCCAAGGATAGTAACAAAATAGTCCAAGTATCATTAAAGATTTTTAGGGTTTATGATGATTATTAGGTGTCTTTAAAAGAAAATAAAAGCTCAAGTGAGCAAAATAAAAAATGACAAGAATATAAAAGGGCTCAAGTGAGCAAAGTTGAAAAATAGCATGAAATGTAAATGCTAAAATTAAATGGTGCATAAAGTAAAGAACATAAAATAAAAACACAAAATAAAATCAATTATTAGTGATTAGTGGTTAGTTGGATGATCATCTTGAAACTTGCATTTGGAACTCATTAGAGGATTGGTAGAACCAAAGCCTCCACACAACAAGTTGCATTTGCTTTTTGTCAAGTATATCATCCATTTGGAATCCTTCTGAGTATCACTTAATGATCAACAATGTTTAAGTGATCCGCGTTGACCAAAGGTGTTGTAGATCCATTAGAGGATCGGTAGAACCAAAGCCTCCACATAATGAATCTCAAGGTTATTGGATCAAAGAGATCAAATTAACATACTTGGGCTTGCAAACATAAGTTTAGGCCACGAGTGATCATTTATTCGAATCAGGACAAAATTTAGCTCTATGTTAAGCAATCGTAAGTGGACTTATATAGAAGTCGCACCTATTTTGAGGTTGGTCAATAGCAATCTATGCACCATTTGTTTTGAGACATGATATAAAGATCATGCTCCAACAACATTTAGTGCAATAAGAAGAGGATGAGATGAAAAGGGGTGGGAGAGAATATACAAACAACTTTTGGATTAAATTTAATCAAACTATTATTAAAATCATTCATCCATTTTTTGTGGAGTTAGACTCAACACCATGGATCCAATGATGTTAATAAAGTTCATGATCAAAAATTTAATCCAAGATCAGTCAGAAAATAATCACAAAATAATATTACATTTTAATATATACAAAAAGGTTTTAAAATAATGTTTAAAAATAGAAATAAAAGAGAAAAAATGTCAACTATGTCCAAATTAATCAAGTAATAAAAAGTAAGACAATAGAAAAATCAGAAATGAACTAAAATAATTTTATAATTTTTTTGGTAATTTTTTAAAGTCAGAAACTATTTTAAAATTTAAAGAAATGGGTGAAATAAACCAAAAAATGATAAAAAAAATAGCAAAGTCAGAAACAAAAATAAAATAAGGTCACCAATATTTGTCACAATATCATTGGATCATTCCATAATTTTTTCAGAATTTAAAAATGCATAAAAGTATTTTTAAACATTTAAAACATTTCCAATAAAGTGTAAATTTATAAAAAATACCAAAAAAGAAAATTAAATTGTGAAAAAATAAAAATCAGAAAGAGAATAATCAAAAATATTTTTCATAATTGTTTCAGATTTTTTGGACTAAAAATGAATTTTCTATGATTTTTTGTAGTTTAAAACAATTAAATATAAAAAATCAGAAAAGAAAATAAAATTCAAAAATATGTGGACTATTGGATGAGAGTCAAAATGTGTTAGTAATCAAATCCAAGGGATCTGGCACATTGTGCATATCATGGTCATTAGTGAATAAAGCACTGAATCAGAAATAAAATCAGAATTCAAAAATAACAAGTGGCGTGCCATCATTGGTTGGAAGATGACACGTTGGTCATCTTCTACCTCCATCCAACGTGAATTGCAGGTCTCTCAAACTGTAAAATTAGAAGCTCAGACATATGTCATTCGCTTTGTCTCTTCAAGACGAAGACAACCACACCCTCGTGCCAAATTTATATAAATTGTAGCTCAAGCAATTTGGAAAGAAATTTTTGAAAAGGGATTTGAAATTTCATGGTCAAAACGTGTTTCCAGTAAGAAGTAAGTGTTGCGACTAGAACCAAGGCAATTATAGCATCACAATGATATCAAAGTTTTGAAGAATTGATGAAGGAATCTACCTATTGAAGTCGAGTTGCAGAGCTTTGAAACTGGACTTCTATGGAGAAATATAGGGCGCGATTCTTGAATGTAATTATATGGTTAGCTTCAGGGAAGATCAAGAAAGGTGAATTGATGAAAAAATTGGATTGAAAAAGGCTTGTATATGGATTACGAAGTTGCTGAATTCTGAGTTAGGGAACAAGTTTGGCAGGGTGATTCTGGCTATCCAAGCTTGAGAAAACGAATGGGATAGTTCATGTATTTATAGGAGAAGCAAATGGGATCAAAAGGAAGAGTGAATGATGCATTTTGGAGGGAATTCGTGCAAACCTGATGCACGAGTGAAGTGTGATCTAATTTTCACTAAAACTCATCCAATCCTTGCGTTTTGAGGTGTTAAACAAATCTGAAACTTCACTAAACATGTTTAGAGGCAAAAACACGTGGAAAACTTGTGATTAGAGGCCACATTATGGATTTCAAAATTCTGACTTGGTGAGAAATTCAGTTTCAAAGTGCCAACTTCTGACCAATGGCATTTTCAACTCAAGGGGTCTTAGGCAATGATTCTTAATGCTTTAAAAAGGTGGGGTTTCAAGATTTGTAATGGAAAAATAATTGAATCAAATGGATGCTTGAGATGAAAGTTGTGTTGAGTCAAAGTTGGAGAAAAAATGTTGACTTTCTATACTTAGAAATATTTCAAATTCTTCTTCAAAAGTGACTTATAATGTCTTGCATCCAAACATAGCCTTCCACTTGGAATTTGCTCTTGACCAAAAAATATGGAATAAAGTAGATATCTAGAATGACATTTTGAAACTTGAACCATTCGCAATCTCCAAATATTGAGAAAGTTATGACTTGTTGAAGTTGGAAAAATTTCATAAAATGACCTATAATCTTTAGTGTCCTTAAGGCAACTTCCATCCATTTTCTCACTTTGCACATAAAAGAAGGTATAAAGTTCACAACTTCAAGATAATTATGGAAAAAGAATGGGCTCAAGGTGATAAAAATTGACCAATTTATGATCATTTGAAGTCACACATGGAAAATTGGGGATTCATCTGGAGGACTTGTAATCTTTCTTCTTCATCAAATTTCTTACACATGAAAACTCCTTGGAACTTTTGAAGTGATTTGTTGATAACCTTTTGAAGAGAAGGATGTCTTTAGAATCACTCAAAAATACTAAAAGATGAGCAAGATATACTCCTTTGAAGTTCAAAACCCTAGCTCTTAGACTAAGGAACATGCTTTGAGGAACTTTGACAATTTTGGACAATCTTCTTGTACCAAAACAAATGCTTTGTAAATATAAGTTGTTGAGGATGATAATGATAACTCATAGAAACAACAACTACTTTCATATATTGATAATTGAGATAAATATGCACTTGTGATCAATGGGAACAAGGCCTTGTCCAAGCATGACAACTCCTTCAATCAACCCCTTGTACTTTAGAATCAATCTTGATAATTTGGAAATGTATTGAACCAAAATTAACCTTGCCATGCCATCCCTTCCAAAACAACTTCCATGGTGAGGTTTGAACTTCTCAAGCTTCATTGACTAGGTCATGGAAATAAACTCATGTACCCATGGATCAACTTGTTAAGCCCCGTTGCCTTTATCTGCATTGTTGACAAGTAAGACAAACCAACATTGAATTTTATTAATTAAAAGGAAATTCAAACAAAACATGAATTATTACACGAGAAAAACAAGTCAAGGTGCTTGGTGATTCCTCAAAGTGCAAAGCTAAAGATAGGGAGGAGAACCCAAAGCCCTAATATGATCTTGTTGTGATTGAATCAATATGGTATGGTAAGGGGATCTTAGGGGAAACAATTGGGGTACAAAAATGGCACATGAAGATATGGAGAAAACGACCTTCGTCATGCAGTGGGGCACTTTCTGCTACAAAGTTATGCCATTCGGGTTAAAGAACGTCGGGGCAACCAATCAGCGTGCCATGACAGCTTTGTTTCATGATATGATCCATCACGAGATAGAAGTCTATGTTGATGATATTATAGCCATATATCAAACTGAAGAGGAACACCTTGACCACTTGCAAAAGCTATTTGAAAGACTGGAGAAATACAAACTGAGGTTGAACCCGAAAAAATGCACATTTGGAGTAAGATCCGGTAAGCTCTTAGGCTTTGTTGTCAGCGGCAAAGGTATTGAAGTAGACCCTGCAAAGGTAAAATAGATACAAGAAATGCTCGCTCCTTACACTGAGAAGGAAGTTAGGGGATTCTTAGGACATCTAAACTAAATCACCAAATTCATTTCCCATCTAACCGCTTCTTGTGAGCCAATCTTCAAATTACTGAAGAAGGATCAAATTGTGAAGTAGAATGACGATTGCCAGACTGACTTTGACAGGATCAAGAAGTACCTTTAAGAGCCTCCAATTTTGATGCCGCCAGTTGAGGGAAGACCTCTGATCATGTACCTAACAGTTTTGGAAAATTCAATGGGGTGTGTGCTGGGGCAGCATGATGAGTCTAGCCGAAAAGAGCATGCAATATACTACCTGAGCAAAAAGTTTACCGACTGTGAAACCAGATTTTCACTGCTCGAGAAAACTTGATGCGCTTTGGCATGGGCAACTCGCCGGCTAAGACAATATATGTTGACTCACACCACCTTATTGATATCTAAGATGGATCCTTTCAAATACATATTCGAGAAGCCCGCCCTCTCTGGAACAATAACAGGATGGCAAATAGTCCTGACCAAGTACGACATTCAGTACACTATCCAAAAAGCAATAAATGGAAGTGTACTAGCTGATCATTTGGCTCATCAGGCTATGGATGACTATCAATCTATGAACTTTGAATTCCCGAACGAGGACATCATGTTGGTGAATGATTATGAAGAGCTCAGACCATATGACGGACCTGAACAAGGATCCTGATGGACTATGGTTTTTGATGGAGCTTCCAACGCACTTAACAATGGCATCGACGTTGTGATCATATCTCCTGAATGTTATCATACTCCTTTCACTACCAGGTTGTGTTTCAACTGTACCAACAACATGGCTGAATATGAAGCATGCATTATGGATCTCAAAGCTTCTATAGAATTGGGGATCAAATCCTTAAGTGTATTTGGAGACTCGGCCTTAGTAATCAGTCATATCAAAGAAGAATGGGATACGAAGCATCCTAATCTCATCCCTTATAAAGAGCATGTGTTGACACTGATCCCACATTTTTATGAAATTACCTTTGAGCATTTTCCACGAGAGGAAAATCAACTAGGGGACGCTCTAGATACTATGTCATCCATGTTCAAAATCAGGTAGGATAATGAAGCTCCTCAAATCACTATTGAGAGGATGGATGAACCAGCATACTGTCATGAGATTGATATTGAAGAAGTAGCGGACAAACCTTGGTTCGATGAAGTTAAAATATACCTCGAAGTCCACGAGTATCCTGAGGGAGCTTCAGTCAATGATAAGAAGTTCCTAAGAAGGTTCTCTGCTAAATTCTTCCTCAGTAACATAATCCTCTATAAGCGCAACCACGACTCTACTTTGCTTCGGTGCATAGACAAGAGTGAGGCAGAAAAGATTATGGCTTATTTACACGAAGGTACCTTTGGCACCCATTCTAGTGGGAACACGATGGATAAAAAGATCCTACGATTAGGATACTATTGGTCCACTATGGAGGAAGATTGTTATCAGCATTCGCGAACTTGTGAAAAATGCCAAATCTATGTTGATAAAGTACATGTGCCACTGGTTCCTCTGAACGTCTTGACTCCTCCCTGGCCATTCGCAATGTGGGGAATCGACATAATTGGGGAGATCATACCTAGAGCTTCTAATGGGCACTGCTTCATCCTGGTCGCCATTGATTACTTCACGAAGTGGGTCGAGGCAGCTTCATTTGCTTCTTTTACCAAGAACGTTATGGCCCGATTCATAAAACATAACCTTATTTGTTGATACGGTATCCCATAAAGAATCATTATGTACCAATATTAATAAGAATATGATCACCGAACTCTGCATGCAATTCAAGATCCAGCATCATAACTCTTCTCCGTACCGGACGAAGATGAATGGCGCTGTCCAAGCTGCTAATAAAAACATCAAAAAAATCATACAAAAGATAACGGTGACATATAAAGATTGGCACGAGATGTTACCATTTTCTATTCATGGTTACCGCACCATAATACGCACATCAACAGGGAAAACTCCTTTCTCTTTGGTATATGGTATGGAAGTTGTCCTACCCTTAGAGGTCCAAATCCCTTCTTTGAGAGTCATGAATGGATTCAAACTCGAATTGACCAATTAAACTTGATTGATGAGAAGAGGCTCGCGACTGTCTGCCATGGTCAGATGTACCAAAAACGTATGATCAAAGATTTTAACAAGAAGGTCAGACGTCAAGTATATCAAGCTGGTGACTTAGTAATCAAGCGCATTATACTGCCGCAAGGTGATCCCAGGGGAAAATGGACTCCTGCATATGAAGGACCATTTGTGATCAAAAACATATTTTCTGGTGGGGCCATTATCTTAACCACTATGGATGACAACGACCTTCTGCTCCCTGTAAATGCGGACATAGTTAAAAGATACTACGCATGAACAAAGACCCGTTAGGTCGACTGGCCAAGGCAAAAATTAGGGCATCCCCGCGAACCAAAAGGGTTCGGGCAAAAATTAGGGATATACATATGAAAAAAATTTGTACACCCGGCAAGTAGAAAACCTAAAAGGGCGGCTTGGGCAAAAAAGGGTATCCCGGTGGACTGAAAACCCGAAATGGCGATCCAGGAAAAAGTTAGGGTTTTAAAGCGTATAACTATGTCTCGTTGGATCATTTACAGTCAATCTTCAGTATCAACTATCAAACTCAAAAGGTACTAATCAATCCAATCAGCTTCGGACAAGCAGCAAAGGGATGAGACACTCGAAGATATAAAGGCAATAGCAGAATGGGAACCCAATGGGATTATTTCACATAGATTTTTTTGTTTCTTTGTATTAGTTTTCATTTTTACAAAGGATGTTTGTCTCCTTGTACAAAAAACTCTTATTCAAGTTAATATAAAGCTATTCCTTTGAAAGTGCAAAACTACTTATTTTTATTTTCCTGTTTTGTTTGCGAAAATGTCCAGTGATTATTTTTGAACATATGCATTTTTGAATGTGATTACTGCTTACAAACATACACATAAAAAAGAAAACAAAAAGACAGTTACTAATGGCTTTAAGAAATAGGGCAATATCTAAAGGCCACTCCACAAAATCCCCGCAGGTATTTTCTCCAGCAGGAATAGAGGTATAGACATCCCGCCACAAGGTCACTGCCATATCTCCAGTATGCAGCCTAATGGTGTCAGGTTTCTCATATCCCCGGCAGAGCAAAATTCCCAATTATTGAACCAAGAATTCCCCAGTGAAGTCGTCAAGCTTCTCAGGATTCCCTGGCAGGATTTCACAAAATTCCCAAACAACGCACGAAATTTCCCTTCCCCAACAAATTTTATTTCTCTAAATAATGTAAATTCGTCCTTCAACATTTCAACTTCAAACATAATCTGAAGACCTACATCCTTCACACCCAGCTACAATCAGAGATTTATTTTCCCTAACTCAACAACACTACAGTAGAATGACTAACACATTCATACATTACATTCATACACTATTTTATAGGTATCATAACATATGCAGCATGAATGCATATGTCACAATCTCATTTATTTTGAGAGCATCATTTGGGCTTCATGCATCATGATATTGCATGTAGCCAATTCTTTACCTTTTCAGGAAAAGATTGACAGATGAATGTCGACAACAACTTCCAAAAAGTTCCAGATTAACACCTGAAACCAGACAGGAAAACTATTTGTGAGTGACTGATTGTAGATTAATACCTGAAACTAGATATGACAACTATCTACATAAACTGAGTGAAGATTAACTCCCGAGACAAGTTGGGGAAACTATCTTTCTTTCTCAAATAGGTCAGAGATTAACACCTGAAACTAGACAGGACAACTATCTCAACGACCAATAAAGTTCCAGATTAATACCTGAAACTAGACATGAAAACTATCTGTGAGCGACTGATTATAGATTAACACCTGAAACCAAACAAGACAACTATCTACATAAAATAAGTGAAGATTAACTCCCGAAACAAGCCAGGGAAACTATCTTTCTTTCTCAAATAGGTCAGAGATTAATTCCTGAAATAAGACGGGCAACTATCTCTACGACCAACAAAAACAAATTCCAAATTAATATATGAAGCAAGACATAACAACTATCCGTGAACATTTAATTGTAGGTCAATTCTCGAAGCAAGACGAGGCGACTATCTACATGATGAACATTTCCTCCAGAGGAGTTCTAAAACACATTTCCCCTTCAACACTTCATTCTGAAAAGCATATCCTTCAGAAGTTATATTCTGAAAAACATCTCCTTCAACGCTTCGTTCTGAAAAGCATTTCCCCTTCAAGAGACGGAATCCTGAAAAGCATCTTCAAGATACAATAAAACTTAGACTTAGTCTAATTTATATCAACAATCACCTTTGTATGGCATCTATAAGCCCACTACCGACAACTCTCCATCATTTCTCCAAATGGCATCTTTAAGCCCATTCCCTACACAATCAACCACCACATCATCGAGTGCAAATTTCTGGGAAATCTAGTGTTTAATCATCTTCCACCTTCAAGTCACGAATAGCGGACTCGCCAATCTAACTCTCTAGGTTTAAGAAGATTGAACAGGGGCAGCTGTTGTACCCCAAAATTTTCCCTCTCAAATCTTCAAGAATTTCCTCACAAGATTTCTACTGGACCAAATTTGCACAATGTTTGATCAGCTCAAGTTACCATGGATCATATTGGATTTCCAAGCATCAGGTCAAAGAAAAAACTATTGAAAGAGCAAAGCAGATAAATTTGACTTTTCTGGGAGAATTGAAGAAAAATAAACTTTCTTCGATTCATGCTTAGATTTGACGAAACTTTTTCCTCTATGTTAGCTTCGATTGGGTTTGGTTTCCCCTTGAAACAGTTCCCTTCGATTCAGAAGGAAATGATCTTTTACTAGCTTCTTTCGATTCAGAAGGAAATGGCCTTCTGAAAGCTTCCTTCGATTCAGAAGGCAATGGCCTTCGGAAGGGTTCCTTCGATTCACCAAGTAGGGACTTCCTGCATGGAAGCCTCGTTTGGGCATTTAGGTTCCCTATAAACATCCTTCGATTGCACCCTTAGCCTTACGTATTTTCTTGATTCACAAGTGCAATGGTTACCTGCATGCAAGCTTCGTTTGGGAATTTAATCCCCTGCATACATCCTTTGATCGAGCGTTGGTCCCTGACATGTTTGTTTTGATTCACAAAGTAATGGTTATCTGCATGCAGCCTTCGATTGAGCAATGGCCTCTTTCTTGCATGCTTCGATCCACAAAGCCAAGGGTTCCCACCATGCTAGCATACACGAGGCAAAGGCTTCCCTGTGCATTTATGTTGGCACCCACATGGCTTATATTATCTTCATGCTAGCTCTGACTGGGCAAAGTCTCCCTTTGAGACAACTTTCTTTCGATCCAAAAGGGGAACGCCTATCTTTATACAAGTCCCGTTGGGACAAGAAGAGACTTCCTGCATGAAAGCTTCAATTACACAAGTGACTCCTTACAAGCTGGCCTTTGGTGCACATGGCAAAAGCCTCATGTAGCCTCCTTCGATTCATGTTGCCTTCGGTAAATGATCTAGTCCTTAACGACATTGCTAAAACGTCTCATAGGTTGCCTTCTATGACTGTACAAACGTCCCACGCCCATCCCTTCACATTCAATGATGAGACTTCTTACCAAATCAATGTTGAGATAACAACATCTAAAGGAGGAGGAAAAGAACATTATACCTTTTGAGTAGGTAGGACGCTCGTAGTTGCTTTCTTGCTCACAACAAAAAGAACCATTTTTACACCAACACTTTCAATTGAAACATTTTCAAAAGTCAAAACTCTTTGTAGACATTCTTATAGATACGAGAATCATTACAAAAGCACTTTTCAAAATCCCTTTCAAACCCACAAACACATTTTTCAAACAAAAGCAAGTGATCTAGTAAGCAACTAAGAGCCCGTAGATAACTACGGATGAAAAGGGTGCTAACACCTTCCCTTTTCATAACCTACCCCCTGAACTCAAGAAATAATCTCGAAAGGTCTTTCTTGTTCTTTTCAACCTTTCCTTATTGGATAAAAGAAAAGTCGGTGACGAATCTTTCTATCCGCAACAATTGAGATCAAACGCAAAACAACCAAGTCAGTTCTCCCACCGTGTTATAGACACGATCGAATTTCCTCTTTGAAACTCCATTTCCACTAATTTATTTATTTTTTACAATTAAAATTAAAACATATAAAAATCAGAATATGACATAAAATAAAAAAATAGTCTTTTAGGTTTTCTTAATTAACTTTTTTCATTTAATTAGATTTTAGGTCTTATTTTTTAATTTATAAAATTAATTAGAATAATTAGGTTTTTATTAATTATTAACTTAAACTATTTTCTACAAAAATACACAAAAAAAAAATTCTAACGTTTTAGATTTTAGGACTTTAAAACATCTTTTCTAACATTTATTTTTTCTTTGTCATTTAAATTTATAGAAATAAATGTATAGGTCGCATGGATATTTTTGTAATAGTCGTAGTTTACTTTCTCGCATTTTTTCCTATTATGTAATTGCTCATGGGATGTAATAGCTTAGGATTTATTCCTTGCACTTTTACTTTCTGCACCTATATTATGTTTGCTCGTCTGTATATATTTAACTGTTAGTAATAGGCTTGTATGGCAAGATTTAAAATCAAAATGTAGAAAACCCTAATCAAGATAATATATCTGAATTGAATCACCACGCACACATACACCTCCAAGGTAGCCTGCCTCTCTATTGCCTTCAGAAAAAATAATGGTCATGTCCCTCGAACGTAGGGATACCATTAGCAAAGACCCTTCGTTAAAATCATCATAAAGATCATAGTCCCGCGATGTCTCTTGAAGTTTCCTACGTGAAATGATCTTGTCCCTCGAAGTTTCCTATGAATATATGATGACAGCCCCTTCGAATTCCTAAGGTATCCCTATATGTTACCTTCAATGACCATAACAACGACCCTACACATGTCCCTTCACATCCAATGGATAGAGCTACCTACCAACTAATGGTATTGATAGCACCATCCCTAATGGAGAAGGAAAAGGATAACGAAAGACCTTTCAGTGGGTAATATACCCTTAATTTCTTGCTCACAAACTAAATTTTTTTCACACCTCACACTTTCAAAACAACTACTTTCAAACGCTTTATAAACACTCTTGAGGACTGATACAAGGGTTATTATAAAGCAAGTTCCCTAACATTGGCATTTTCAAAACCTTTTCAAATCACACACAAAGCAAATTAAAGTGAGCAAAGCAATTAAGAGCCCGTAGATAACTACAGATGAAAAGGGTGGTAACACCTTCCCTTTTTATAACTTACCCCCCGAACTCAAAATCTTAAAAGGTCTTTCCTGTTATTATCACCTTTTCTTATTGGATAAAAGAAAAGTCAATGACGACTCTTGTTATCCATAAAATTTACGATAAAACGCAAAAGCAAGTCAGTTCTCCCACCATGTTACAATAACCCTTAACAAGTGGACCATTGTTCCCCGGATAAGGCACAAGGCTTAAAGTCATTGTTTAAATAAATTACATAACCAAAACTTTGAAAGCAATAAAATATAAAGTAGCTATTACTCCTGACTAAAGGAGATTGAGATAATGTCTTGAGTCTTCCAGTTGTTGGACCCGTTACCGATGGTCAGAAAGATCCAGTTGTCAAGGTCATAGTCATTGTCAACATCTTTTATTGCATTGACTCCATTGTTTCTAACACCGAATGGTGGTCTTCCAGCACAAGCGCGACGAACAACCCTCAGAGCCTCTGCAGTGAAACCCAAACCAAATTTGTCAGATTTATATGGAATGTCAGGAAGTTGACCCCAAGTAGTACAACCACCTTCTTCTACGACAACTCTAACATCCTTCAAAGAAACCATTACGGGAGGAACCCTGGTAATCTTGGGAATAACATAAACATATTTAGTAGCAGTATGAGGGATAACTTCAAAAGTCTGACAGGGAGTCTCGATGAATTCGCCGTCCATCTCTACATACCGAAATGAGTTCAAATGAATCACCATATACTCTTTTTCTCCGCAGACAGTAACAACCTTTCTTTTCAGAGGATGCTTCAACTTCTAGTGTAACATTGAGGTAACAACGCCGGCCCCATGAATCCAGGGGCGTCCCAGTAGACAAAAATAAGCTGGTCGAATTTCTATGACATAGAAGGTATAATTGAATACTTGAGTACCTACTTTGATCGGAAGGTCCACTTCTCTGCGCACCATCCTTTTTGATCCATCAAAGGCTCTGACCATAATATCACTAGCTTTCAGTATAACCTCTTTGCAATCAAGTCAGTCAAGAGCACCTTTTGGTAGAACATTTAGCGAGGAACTAGTATCAATTAATACATGCACCAAAGTATTGCCCCTGGATTCAATAGAGACATACATGGCCTTGTTGTAGTTTCTTCCCTCGGGAGTTAAGCCAGCATCGGAAAAATATAAACCATTATTCGTTGTTAGGATAGCAACATAACTTCTAAATTGATCAGTAGAAATTTCTTGTGGTACATGTGCAGATTTTAAGAACTTTACTAAAGCCTACGCATGGGCTTCAGAACATAGTAACAGGGATAACATGGAGATTTTTGACGGGGTTTACCTTAACTGTTCGACAATTTTGTAGTCACTTTTGCAGATAATTTTTAATCCCTCCTCCCACTCTTTCCCGGAAGTATCATCAATTGTAGCTTCTTTAGGTGCCTTCGTCTAGGCAGGCTCCGTCATTTGCTCCTTGCCCCGAGCTTCAGTAACTGATGGTAGCGGTAACACGAACAGGTGTAGTGACATTCTTTGGAGAGATTTCAAAAGAGAAAACCCTTCTGCTTCTAGTAACCTTGCTGGTCCCGGCAATATTATCAATATCGGGATCAACAACTTCAGTACCTTCATTCACAGTGATCGATAGTTCTTGTTTGATGCCATGGTAGTAGACGTTAGATCCATAGTTCCAAGGGATAACTTTATCTAAAGAATATGGAATTGGTCCAGGTGTGGTGATTATTAGAGGAGCAACTTTGGGTTGGGAAGTAATCCTTATAGGACCCTTGGAAGTGATCCTGATAGGAGTGTCATATATTACAACTAAGTCTCGAAATAGATTTTCAATAGACAAAATCTTCTCAACCAGAATTATGTGATTATCCATTAGGCACTGAATACCTTCTTCCAACAACTTACAACCACTGGGTTGGGCTGCGCAGTAGTAACATCTTTCCATACAGCCCGAAAACAAATCGTCCTACAATAGATTCTTCTTGATAATCAGGAGGGGAGTAGCCAAATCACTTACAGTAGAAACATAAAGAACATCATCAATAACATTTATTCCCTTTTCATACTTTGGTATAGGTGTAGTAATCATATTCGGGGTCTCGGGAGGATCAAACTCAATCTCTTTATTGTCAATCATGTCTTGAATTTTGTTCTTCAAAGCCCAACTACTATTGGTGTTGTGCCCGGGGCTACTGGAATGGTAAACATATTTCACATTTGGATTATAGCGGCGAGAGGAGGTGTTGGGATTTTGGGGAGGATCCCTTAAGGTTATCAACTCTGCTTTTAGTAAGTGTTGTAATGCCTGACACAATGGCATGCTGATCTCAGTGAACTATTTTCTCGGTGTGTCTGACCTATGCTGATTGTTTTGTTGTTGTTGTTATTGTACAGACACATGATTAGAAATTAACACTGCTCCTACAGACTGATTGAGGTCACTTCTAGTACGACCCTTCTGGACATAAATAGCATTGGTTTCCTTCTTACCGCTGAATTTCTTCTTTACAGCACTCGAAGACGCAACCACTTGGATCTTTCCACTTTAAATTCCACCTTTGACATATTCCCCAGTTAGAATCAGCTTGGTAAAACCAGATGAAGAACTTTAGATTAGATGATTTAAAAAGGGCCATGTCAGTGTACCCACGAACATATCAACCAACTCCCTATCAGACAGGGGAGGCTGCACTCTTCCATCCAGATCTCTCCACTTTTTGGCATACTCTTTAAACCCTTCATTCGAGCCCATAGTCATACTTTGTAACTGCACACGAGTTCGTGCAAGGTCATCATTGAATTGACATTTCTTATAAAAAGAAGCAACCAGAAATTCCCAAGAACGTATATTGGTTCCTTCCAGCTGATAGAACTATTCGAGTTGTGTCCCAGATAAGCTCTCTTTAAAGAAATGAACTCATAATTTTTTATTAGAAGTATGGGGTTGGATCTTCCGAACATAAGATTGCAGATGAAGTTTGGGACAAGACACACCATCATATTTATAAAAAGTAGGAGTCTTGAACTTGTGAGGGATAACAACCCCCAAAATAAGACCTAGCTCCTCAAAATCCATCCCTGGCACTTTCTGGATCTCCATAGCATTAAGTCGATCTTCCAATTGTTTGTATCTAACATCAGCGGGAGGATACTGTTCAGCAGAATATTCTTCATAAGAATCTTGTCTAGAACCAAGGTTGTTATTCTCTTCAGCTTTCACACTGTTGTCATATTTTTCTTGGTTATCATCTTCATTTAGTGGGACCTAAAAGTATAGAGCCCTTCTGATCGGACCTTTGAATCTTCTGCCCATATTAAGAAATATTGTTGGCTTTTTAGTCTTATTTTTATTCCCCTTTGTGATAAGGGTCTTCAACTCGTCTTGTCCCTTAACTAAGTCCAAGAACATTTGCTGAAATTGAGTGTTTTGAGCTTGAAGTTCTTTCACAGTTTGTTCGAGAGCCATCTTTTACTGAAATAAACAACAAGAAGATGAGAAAACCTGTCTAGAAAGTACCTGTTATATGATGATATGCATGATATGTAAATGCAAGTGCAATGTTTTCAAGAACCCTTGCGGGATTTAAATTTGTTTAAACAAAAGGAAACAAAAGGAATTTTAGTAACAACTTTAAATTATAATTTCCTTTTAGGCTTATAATGATAACAAAAAGAGTTATAAATAAGCAAAATATGAATTCATGTCTCCCATGGACGCTTCCTCTTTGTGTTGACATATTCATTAAGGCTTTATTCTTCATGGAGTCGTTTCGTCAGCTCTAGTACTTTTTTCACACTAGCATAGAACTGAGTCTCAAAGGTATCCCTTTATTCCTTGAGTTGAATCCAGGATTTTTACAGTTCCTCAAAGTCAGTAGGCATATCACAATGAAGAATGGTACGAGGAACACCTTCTTTAACAATAGGTTCTACGATTACTGGTAGGATAGCAGGATATGGCATCATAAGATTTTGAGCATGAAATTGCACCCATATGAGGTAAGGCTCTAAAGGGATGGATTTTTTATGTCCCAAAGTCTTGCTATCAATCTAATTGACCATTCCCCAAGCACGTATAAACCTTTGACAGTAACTCTGAGGATTGTTCTCATAATCGAATATTATACCCTGGATGAGCATATCATGAGGATCGTCTCTTCGAGCATAACCAAACTTATGTAGAGTTAGGGAAGGATTGTAAGTGATACCTCCCCTTATGACAAGGATTGGCACATTAGGGAATTCCCTGTAGTGGTCAATAATAGTGATATCTGCCTGAGATTAAGAACACCAATGGATATTTGAGTGAGTGAGTGACGTCAACCTTTGAGACCACCTCAAACCTTGTCCATTATTCATCAGTGATCGGGGCAGGTGCGAAATAAACCACATGGACAATAGAGTTATACAACACATGAGAGTTCCTCGCTTTTTCATAGTACGAGTGTGAAGGGAATGTAGGACATCTCCAAGCAAAGTAGGTACCGGATTATAAGTGAAAAATATTTTGATGGTGTTTACATCTATGAGTTGGTCTGGGTTAGGGATAAGTACCAAACCATAGATCAGCAAAGCCAAAATATCCTCAAAAGCATGAAAACTCATGGCATCTAGAAACCACTAAGCCTTCTCTATAAGAAATTTAGGAAGAAATCCCTTGACTCAATTTCTTGTTTCCCAATTAGATACGATGTCCAATCGTTTCAGATATAAGGCTACTGCAATGTCTTCAGGTTTTGGAACTGGCTCTAGAACGGTGAAAGGTATATGATCAAGAATAGGCACTCCGGGAAGTAAAAACATTGATGTTTAGGATCAAAGAACTTGAACAGAACACTCATCATGTCTTCTTTGAAATCGGTAGTAACCAAACTGAGTAGATAACCATGTCTCTGGGTGAATTGAGAACTGTCGGGAACATTTGAGACTAATTCCCCAAGCTTGGAAGGTACCTTTACAAAGTTGATTCAGATAGTATTTCTGCGATTTGAAGCCATGACCCTGCAACGAAGAACAAAGATAAACCCCCTAGATCCTTGAAATGGTTAGTGAAAATGTCATGATATGATGTTATGATGTTATGTTTGAACAGATAACAAACACAAATAAAGCACACAAGAGCCTTAGGTTTAAGGCTTGCATGGGGTTTGTAGGTGAGTATCCTCTTGAAGTTTAGTTGGCTCAACATGTCCTAAAGTAGTAACCGGGTTCTAGGGATCTCAATATCATCGATTTTTCTTACAGGTTTTGTTCAGCACGACAACTGACTTGCCACAAAAAAAACTGAGAGTCAAATCTCAATGAGCGTAGCATCGAGTATTAACCAACTTCAAACTGCACCAAAGCCGACTATCTCACTACCTTTTAATGGCTAAGTTGGGT
Source organism: Vicia faba (assembly GCA_948472305.1). Classification (NCBI taxonomy): domain Eukaryota; kingdom Viridiplantae; phylum Streptophyta; class Magnoliopsida; order Fabales; family Fabaceae; genus Vicia; species Vicia faba. The sequence goes on along the minus strand of OX451738.1, from coordinate 1,609,805,868 downwards.
CAATTAAGGTTCAAAAGATCATTTAGTGCTTATGACACCACGCGTCAGCCTAGTATTCTTCCTAACTGACTCGAGGGGCACCAGTACAAACCAATGTGTCACACTAACGTAGCCATCACTTCAACCATATCGGTCTACGCCGTACATTTTCCATGATCTATTTCTACTTACCTAAGGGTACCCCCCAGATCTAGATATAGGATCTTTGCAAGAAAGTAAACCCAATCAACCCAATGAAGGCCCACCATACACCTCAAAGTCAATGTTGCATGGGAACCAACATAGTCAACACAGGCTTGGATTTGTTTGGGCCCAGAAATCATATTGGCACCCCCCTCTCCAGCATTGCTATCAGGCCCATTTATTCTTTTTCTTATTTCTTTCTATTTTATTTAATTCTTTTAATATTTCTTTTAATCATTTTAATTAACAAATTAATAATTTTTTTTATAAAATCATAAAATCAAGAATTCATAAAAAAATTAGAATTAGTTTTTTTATTATCAAATTTAATTTAATTTAGTTTAACTTAGGGAAACTTTAATTTATTTTATAAATAAAATCAAATAGAAATTAGGTTAAATTCTTGATTTAATTCTTTTATTTTTTCTCAAATAAATAAAATACAAAAATAGGTTTTAGAGTGGATTAATTTACTTTTCTTAACTTAAAATTAATTAGAACTTAGGATTTTCTTTTTAATTTAATTGTTTCATTATTTTCTTAAATAACAAAACATGACAAAAACATTTTTTTTAATCAATCGCAAATAGGTTTAGTCAAGGAAACAAGAATAGAAACAATATTTCTCAATAATAGGATAGCGTTGTCTAAAGGAAACAAGAATAGAAACAATATTTTTTCGAGTAGGTAGATGCTAGTAGGTACTTGCTCAAATCAAAGCTTTTCACACTTACACTTTTCAAACAAACTTTCAAAACAACTTCGTCACACCTTTGAGGACTGATACAAGGGTTATCACGAAGTAAAACATTTTCAAAACAAAGCACACAAACACAAGCAATTTAAAAATGAGCAAGTACCTAAGAGACCATGGAAAACCATGGATGGAAAGGGTGCTAACACCTTCCCTTTCTATAATCTACCCCCCGTACTCAGAATATCTCGAAAAAGGATTTTTTTTCTGTACTTTTTTCCTTTCCGATTGGATGAAATAAAAGTCGGTGGCGACTCTTGCTTACCGCGACATTTTGAGAACACAAAACTCAAAATGCAAACTAGTATTAAACAGTCGATTCTGCCACCGTATCACAGCCGGAAATTGCCCTAGGCGGCAGTGGACGGCGGTCTTCACGGTGGCGATTGCTTCTGATCTTCATTTTTTTTACATTATTTTGTTCGTCTTTCTATCCTCTTATGTTATCCATGGTTGAATTTTGTAGATGGCGCACCAGATTGAGTAGATCGCGAAAGGAGAAACGAAACCGTAGTGGCTCCGATTGTATGTGTGATACGGTGGGAGAACTGACTCGGGTCATTTTGCGTGTTGATCGCATTTGTGCGGATAGCAAGAGTCGCCACCGACTTTTCTTTTATCCAAAAGGAAAGGTAAAAAAAGCACAGGAAAGACCTTTTGAGATTATTTCTCGGGTTCGGGTGGTAGGTTATGAAAAGGGAAGGTATTAGCACCCTTTTCATCCGTAGTTATCTACGGGCTCTTAGTTACTCGCTAGATCATTTAGTTTTGCTTTGAAAATGTGCTTGTGGTGTGGGCTTTGAAAGTATTTTGAAAATGTCTTTGTAATGGTTCTCGTTTCTATAAGAATGCGTACAAAGTTTTGTTTCAAAAAATATTTTAAATATGTGTTTGTGGAATGTGTTTTTTGAAAAGATATTTTGCAATGGTTCTCGTCTCTATAAGAACGTATACAAAATGTTTTGTCTTTTTGAAAATGTTTTGAGATGAAAGTGCCGGTGTAAAAAAGGTTTTTATCGTGAGCAAGCGAGTAACTAGGAGCGAATCTACTTACTCGAAAGGTCTTAAATGCTCTTTTCTTCCTCCTTTAGATGTTTCTATCTTACCATTGATTTGGTAAGAAGCCCCATCGTTGGATGTGAAGGGACATGCGCAGGTCAATCTTACAGTCATCGAAAGCAACTTATGAGACGCTTTAGCAATTTTTCGTAAGGGACTAGATCGTTTTACCGGAGGCAACATCAAGGGTCATCGAGGGACTACGATCTTTTTTATCAAAGGGTCTTTGCTAAAACATCCCATATTCGAGGGACATAACTGTGTTTCCGAGGAAACAAGCGAGGTTACCCTAGAGGTGCGCGTGTGAAAAAGTGTGTTTGATTCAAGTTATTTTGTTGAAATTAGGTTATCTAGCGATTGTTTTTATGTTTTTCCATACACACCTAGTTACTATACAGTATAAGGAAAAAACAATAAATTATGGAAATTAAATTTCTATGCTATTACAGAGCTTTCGGGAATGGGGGTACAATTTTACAAATGGGGATGGAAAAATGCGATTAAATGTCCAAATAGGCAAACAATACAACCAAATTGAATTGTGCAATTAATTGAAATTACAACAAGTTTATGAAGTAAAAAATTAATTAACAAAGCATGGAAGTAAAGTTCTTGTTATTTGTTGGAAAAGTTTGAAAATAAAAATAGAAAAATCTATTCTATTAATGAAAATAATTGATTAAAGAAAATAAATCATTTATATTTTTTAGTCTTTTGGTATTTTTTATGAAGAAATTGAATAAACAAACTTAAGACTAAATATAAAATTAATTAGTAAAATTGTTTACAATTTTTCTTAAATTAAAAGTTAGAACTAAGTTATAAAAAATATCTAACAAAATTTCATGAATTATTAAAATAAAACAAATAAAAATCAAAATTAACAAAACAAAGTAGAAGGGTGGTGTTAAATTGGATATGGGTGTGTGAGGTAGAAATCTAGATGGACTAGAAAAGAATTGTAAAGCCCAATTATGTTTTTTTTTGTTTACCAAAAATAGAATGAAGCAAATAGAAAACAAATAGAAAAAAGGCCCCAACAAGGGTTGAACACGGGTTCTCTTGGTGTTGTAAACAATGCCTTGCCAACTGAGTTGTTCTGTTGATTCGTTATTATTATGATTTTATTAATACAAAAGGGAGAACGGATAGGATGATTGGGCCAGCAGCCCAATGGGATGACCCGGTTGGGAAAGGGAAAAGAAAGTTTCTTGAAACTCCTAGAGCATAGAGAAAGGCGCGGCTGTTGTTGTCTTGGGAAGATAATTAGTCAGATTTAATATTATTATTAGTTCCAACAAAAGCAATTAACAAAAAAAACAAACAAACAAAAATTGAGACAAAAAAAAAGTGATCCTCTCCTCTCTCATCCGTAGCATCATTCTCACCTTCAATCTCCTATTTTGATATTTTCTTTCCATCTTCTCCTCTCATTCTTCTTTCTGAATCCATCCCTTAAAGAATAATATTTGACACCAGCTTTAAGAGTGCGGCTTGCCTTCTGAAAGTTAGTCTCTGTATCATTTTCTTCTCCCGGCTTAACGATATCAGTAAGGTGATCAATCAAGTTTAAATCCCAAGTGTTCTTCTGATTAATTCTATTTTTGCTGGCGAGCTTTATGCAGTTCTGGAACAAATCAAAGATTTGATGTTTGTTGAGACAGGGATCAGAATCAACGTCAGATTGGGAGTCAATTTGGGTCTTGCAACGGATAGCGACGGTGCATGTTGCTCGTGCTTGAGCGTGCTCGAGTTGATCGTCATTAGAACCGAGTATGAATGGAGATGTAGGAGATTGAATTTGTACCGCAACGGGAAGCCTCTGTCTAGTAGGGCTTAGGGTTTCCTCCATTGGAAGAAGGGGAAGGTTAGGGTTTGGAAGTGGGAGTGAGATTAAGGTATGTGTTTTAGTATATTACAGTGAATTTGTGATGCTGTAAGTATTTGAAAGAAGCATAAATTTGACAGTTATTCTTTGTGTGTTAACAGAGATTTTAGAGGTGTTTTTTGTGTGAAATTCTTCTTTTGGTTAAATCTCTTAATCTTTATTGTTGGTGATTACAGGAATAAAACAAGAGAAATTGATTGTCCAAACAATATTCACAAATTCAAAGGCAATCACAAACAAAAGGGCTCAATGATCAGGCTATAATGACTCAACATTTCAAGCTATAATGTTGCAAAGAAATTTAAAGAATACCTGCTCCGAACATCCTTAAAGGTGACGATCCAAAGGTAAACTCAACCTCCTTTAACTTGTCTTCTGTTCTTTTCTACTCCTTGTGAAATCCGAAACTCTGTTGGAAATATCAATCCTCTTTGTGGTTGTTGTTTGTGCTTTCAGGCCCAAGTTTTACTATGAGATTTGTTGTCTACCACTGCTTGTTGTCTTATGTTGTTATGGTCTTTATGGATATCTCGTCTAGCCTTTTTTTTTGCTGCTTTGGTTTTGGTTTTGGTTTATAGCAGTTGAGAAGTGGGAATTGGAGGGAATGTTTTGGCAAATTTGAACAAAATTGGTCTTCTGACTTTGGGCTTTAGAGTACAGGTTAAGTTATGTCAATTTTTGTGCAAGTTTTGGCCTGCTTTGGACAGGTTTTCATGCAGGCTGTAGCAGGGCTATTGGACTATTGTTGCAAGGTTTGCAGGTTTTGGACAAAAGCTTGGTCTTGAGCTGACTTGGTACAGTGTTGGCAGGCTGTTTTGACTATTGTATGCTTAGGTGATATTTATCTGACCCTATCTCTTTTTCTCTTCATCTTTCCGTGAAACAAAATCCTTGTTTGGCTTTTCAATATATTCTGAAGGGTTTGTATGTTTTAAGAAAAATGATGATATAATGTTTTTGATGAGCAAGTTGACTTGTTGTTTTGCCTTGTACCATTTTTTACTTATTGTTGCCTTACACATGTGTTGCTGCCTGCTTGTTTACAGCCTTTATTTATTGCAGTTTTAACTTTGCTTCTGCAATGTTTGTTCTGCTTTTCCTGCTGCTGTTTAGATTGCTGTTTGTTGTGCTGCATTTGTTTGCCTGTTTGCTGTTTGTATAGCAGGTTGGGCAGCTTGCTTTGCTGGTTTTAGGCAGTTGGCTGCTCTATTTTGTGTGCTTGGCAGTTTGCTGTATTTGTTGTCTGTTATGTTGCACTTGGCAGTTTGCTGTATTTGTTGCCTGTTTTCTGTTTTGTATATTTGTTTGCAGATCTGCTTTTTTGTATGCTGATTTTTGGCAATGCAGCCGTGTTTTGTGTAGCAGTTTGCTTGTTTGGTTTGCTTTTAGGCCTGCCTTGTATATACTTCTTTTTCCCCCTTTTTTTGTGAACCAAAATTCAGGTTTTGAGATTTGCAAAATAGGGAGATGTGGATTGCGATTAAAGCAATAAACATTCTGATTCCAAGATGCAAACCCTAATGATGAGATAAAAATTTGTTCTAAACAAACATTTTCTTGAATTTCCTCACATGCTTGCTAACTTTTCTTTTCTTGTTTCATGAATGGCGAGCGAGGCTTGGATGCAAACAAAGGTTGGATGGCTTACTTGAAGATGAAGATGAAGACTTGAAGAAGAAACTTCTCTTTCTAAACTTGAAATTCTTTGTAAACAACAATTTGTAATTTCTCTTTGTAAATAAGAAACTTGTGATTCTTTGTAAACAAACAAAAATTTGTTATTTTATTTGCAATGCAATAATACAAAGAGTTGAACAACTTTGGTATGATAGGATTCTTATACAAATTTTTGTATTCTAGCTGAATTTTTGAAATTTCCAATCAGAACATTTGAAATGAAATACTTCAATCTGGTAACTTGAATTCCAAATAATCACAACTGACTTTGTAACTATATTTCAAACAAACATGCATCTTGTACTCTAATTCCTAAACAAAATAAATGTTTAAGAATGTAATTCATTTGGTCAACTTCAATCCAAAATCATGATTGTTTTAAATGATAGTCTTAATCTTAACATCTTGTCCAAACAAACATGCTCTGAGAATAATCGTCAATCTTTCAGTAAACTGTGATTAAGAAAATTCAAAATCAACAAATACCTTGCGACGATTCGATAATTTAAAAGTCTTCTAAACACAATTTTCCTTCGATTCTTCAAAAATAAACCCTTGAGCGACATCACATATGACCATGAACAGAAATAATCGTCTCAAGGTCCTGCAATTTGAAGAAATCACAATTCTTAGAAATCAGACGACTGTTATTTAAAATTAGGTCAAATTCCATGTTGCGACTTCTAACGCATTCAGATTTTTTGGTGATCTTCTACGCGTAATCAATTCTTGATTTGTGAAGAGAACTTGGATATGGAATCAAGGAGAATCGTACGCAAGAAAAACCACTCAAAAATATTGAATAATGAAGAAGTTACGATCGCTTGAATTTGTTCTCGCAAAAGGGTTGATTCTTGGGTTAATGTAGTTGTTTTCAGTTATCTGGACCATTGTTTGAGCAAACTTGCAATGCAAGGTTTGAAAACTGGCTTAAAAAACCTGGAAGAGATATAAAAACCCATGAAGACCAATTGAGACCTTGAAGACTCAATTTTCTTTGAGGAATGCAAAACCCTAATTGTTGATTTACTGCTTAGGGAGAGAATTTGTCTGATCAAATTCTGAGCCAAATTGAGTATTCGAGAAACCCTAGGATAGTATCTTGTATGAAAAATGGGAGGGCAAATTTTGGGGGTACAACAGCTGCCCCTGTTCAATCTTCTTAAACTTGAAAAGTGAGATCGACATGTTTGTCTTTCGTAGCTTGAAAGTGGAAGATGATTGAACACTAGAGTGCCTAAAAATTTGCACTCGATGATGTGTTGGTTGATTGTGTAGGGAATGGGCTTAAAGATGCCATTTGGAGAAATGATGGAGAGTTGTCGGAGATGGGCTTATAGATGCCATCCAAAGGTGATTGTTGACAGAAGTGGATGAAGTCTGAACTTGAATTCAAACGGAAGAGAAATCAGAATAAACCTTTGGTCAATTTAAATTGGGACTAGCAGAAGTCTTGAATGTTGTTTGACTGGAAAGAATCAGAATAAATCTTGGAGCGATTTATCTGAACCAAAAAATGTCTATTTAGAAAGAATCAGAATAAATCATTGAGGGATTTATCTGAACCATCGAGGATCTGGAGAAGAATCAGAATAAATTATGGAGCGATTTATCTGAACTAGTAAGAATCTGGAGAAGAATCAGAATAAATTGTTGAGAGATTTATCTGAACCAGAGAAAACGTCTACTAGGAAAGAATCAGGATAAACCATTGATAGATTTAAACTGAACCAGCAGAGGTTCTGGAGAAGAATCAGAACAAATCATTGATAGATTTATCTGAACCAGAGAAGATATCTGCGGGAAAGAATCAGAATAAACCATTGAGAGATTTAAACTGAACCAGCATGGGTTTGGAGAAAAATCAGAATAAATCGTTGAGAGATTTATTTAAACCAGAGAAGATATTTGCGGGAAAGAATCAAAATAAATCATTGAGAGATTTAAACTGAACCAGCAGGAGTCTGGAGAAGAATCAGAACAAATCATTGAGAGATTTATCCGAACCATAGAATACGTCTGCGAGGAAAGAATCAGGATAAACTGTTGAGAGATTTAAACTGAACCAGCAGAAGTCTGGAGAAGAATCGGAACAAATCGTTGAGAGATTTATCCGAACCAGAGAATACATCTTCGAGGAAAGAATCAGGATAAACCATTGAGAGATTTAAACTGAACCAGCAGAAGTTTGAAGGAAATATTTGCTATGTAGATGGTCGACTAGTCCTTTCTCGGGAATTGTTCTGTAAATGACTTGTTGAAAATATTTGCCTGTCGGAAATTTGTTGATGATAATTTCCTGTCAATTGATTCTTTTTTGAAAAGGTGAATAGTTAATTGTATGCAATGCTACGATGTATGCAATGCCTGGTATGATGTTGTTTTCTCAAAATAAATGAGATTTCTCTGTATGTACTTGTGTTGTCAATGTTATGACATATGAATGTAATGTATGAACATATTAATTGTTCTGCCACAGTGTTGCCAGAGTCGGGGAAAATAAATCCCTGAGTACTGCTGAGAATGAGAAGTGTAAGTATTCATACTTTGTTGTTGATGTGTTGATGGATGAATTTCCAACCCCCTTTTTTTTATAGAAATAAACTCTATTGTGGAAGGGAAACGCCGTACATTACTCGTGGATTTCGTGAAATCCTGCTGGGGAATCCTGAGAAGCCTAGCAACTTTCACTGGGGAACCTTTGGAGCGGTAGTTGGAGGTTTTGGTCTATTAGGGATGTGAGAGCGCTTGATACCACTAGGCTTCATACTGGGGATACATTAGTGATCCTGTAATAGGATGTCTTTGTTTCCGCTCTTGCTGGGGAAAGTACCTGTGGGGATTTTATGGAATAGCCTAAAGATATTATCATGTTTCTTAAAGCCATTAGTGATTGTCTTTCTATTTTCTGTTCATTTGTAAATAGTAATCACGTTCAAATGCATATGTTCAAAATAAATCGTTGGACGTTTTTGCAAACAAAACACAGAAACAAAGAAAAATAAATAGTTTTGCACTTTCAAAAGGGATATTTTTGTATTAACTTGAATAAGTTTTTTTTGTACAACGAGACGAACATTCTAGTAAGAGAATGGCGTCGTAAAAAAATGAAAATTGATACAGAGAAAAGATAGCTATGTGAAATAATCCCATGGGGTTCCCATTCTGCTATAGTCTTCGTGTCTCTGAGTGTCTTGTCTACTTGTCGCCTCGGTGAAGCTGATTGGATTGATTAGAACCGTTTGAGCTGGTTGGTCGACGCTGAAGATTGTCTGCAAGATGATCCAACGGGACATAGTCATACGCTTTAATTCCCTAACTTTTTCCTGGACCGCCCTTTCATGTTTTCGATCCACCGGGATACCCTTTTTTGCCCAAGCCGCCCTTTCAGGTTTTCAGCTTGCCGGGTGTACAAATTTTTTTGTATTTTATCCATAATTTTTTCCCGAACCGTTTGGTTCGCCGGGATGCCCTAATTTTATCCTAGGTCATTCGACCTAGCGGGTCCTTGTTCATGCGTAGTATCTTTTAACTATGTCCGTATTTACAGGGTGTGGAAGGTTGTCGCCATCCATAGTGGTCAAGATCATTGCTCCACCAAAGAATATGTTTTTGATCACAAATGGTCCTTCGTATGTAGGAGTCCATTTTCCCCTGGGATCACCTTGTGGCAATATGATGCGCTTGATCACCAAGTCACCAAACCGATATACCTGATGTTTGACCTTCTTGTTAAAAGCTTTGATCATTCGTTTGTGGTACATTTGACCATGACAGACAACTGCAAGCCTCTTCTCATCAATCAAGTTCAACTGATCCAGTCGAGTTTGAATCCATTCGTCAACCATGCATCTTATATAATTCTCAGAGAAGGTATCTGGACTTCCACTGGAAGGACAACTTCCATGTTGTATACTAAGGAGAAAGGAGTTACCCCTGTCGACGTGCGCGCCGTGGTACGGTAATCATGAAGAGAAAATGGTAACATCTCATGCCATTCCTTGTAGGTTACTGTCATTTTTTTATGATCTTCTTGATGTTTTTGCTAGTGGCTTCTACGACAACATTCATCTCCGGCCGGTAAGGGGAAGAGTTATGATTTTGTATCTTGAACTGCGCGCATAGGGCAGTGATCATAGTATTGTTGAGATTCGTACCATTATCTATGATGATTCTCTCTGGGATACCATACCAACAGATAAGATTCTGTTTGATGAATCAGGCCACGACGTTCTTGGTAACAGAAGCGAAGGAAGCCGCCTCAACCCACTTTGTGAAGTAATCAATGGCAACCAAGATGAAGCGGTGTCCATTGGAAGCTATAGGTTTGATCTCTCCGATCATGTCAACGCCTCACATTGCGAATGTCCAAGGAGAAGTCAGGATGTTTAGAGGAACTGGAGGCATGTGTACTTTGTCAGCATAGATCTGACATTTGTGACAAGTTCGTGAATACTAATAACAATCCGCTTCCATGGTAGACCAGTAGTACCCTGCCCTTAGGATCTTTTAAGCCATCGTATGCCCACTGGAATGGGTACCAAAAGTTCCTTCGTACAATTCAGACATGATCCTTTCAGCTTCAACTTTGTCTACGCACCTAAGTAATACAAAGTCATGATTGCGTTTGTATAAAATTTCGTTACTAAGGAAAAACTTAGTCGAGAATCTTAAGAATTTCTTGTCATTAACTGAAGCTCCTTCCAGATATTCTTGAGACTCGAGATACCTCTTGACTTCGTGAAACCAGGGTTGGTTCACTACTTCTTCAGTATTAATATCGTGACAGTGTGCTGGTTCATCCATTCGTCCGATGGTGATCCGGGGAGCCTCGTTATCCTAATTAATTTTAAACATAGATGACATTGTAGCTAGTGCGTCTGCTAGCTGATTTTCTTCTCGCGGGAAATGCTCGAAGTTAATCTTCTCAAAATGTGGCAGCAATGTCAAAACATGTTCTTTGTAAGGGATAAGGTTAGGGTGTTTGGTGTCCCATTTCCCTTTGGTCTGACTGATGACCAAAGCTGAATCTCTGAACACACTCAAAGATTTGATCCCCAAATCTCTGGAAGCTCTGAGACCAAAGATGCATGCTTCATATTCTGCCATGTTGTTTGTACAATTGAAGCAGAGTCTTACAATAAAGGGAGTATGACACCCTTCAGGAGATACGAGTACATCACCAATACCATTGCCAAGTGCGTTGGATGCCCCATCAAAAAACAGGATCCATTGGGATCCTTGTTCAGGTCCTTCATATGGCCTGAATTCTTCACAATTGTTTACCGTCATGATGTCCTCATCTGGGAATTCGAACTTCATAGATTGGTAGTTTTCCACAGCTTGGTGAGCAAGGTGATCAGCTAGTACACTGCCCTTTATTACTTTCTGGGTAGTATATTGTATGTCATATTCCATCAGGATCATCTGCCATCTTGCTATTCTCCCAAAAAGAGCAGGCTTCTCGAAGATGTATTTTATTGGATCCATTTTAGATATCAACGAGGTAGTATGGGTCAGCATATACTGTCTTAGTCGACGAGCAGCCCATGCCAGAGCGCAACAAGTTTTCTCGAGCAGTGAATATCTTGTTTCATAGTCAGTAAACTTTTTGCTCAGGTAATAAATAGCATGCTCTTTTCATCCAGACTCGTCATGTTGCCCCAGCACACACCCCATCGAGTTTTCTAAAACAGTCAGATACATGATCAATGGCCTTCCCTCGACGGGTGGCATCAACACAGGAGGCTCTTGTAAGTATTCTTTGATTTTGTCAAAAGAAACTTGGCATTCGTCACTCCATTTGACTACTTGATCTTTCTTCAACAATTTAAAGATCGATTCACAAGTAGCTGTCAGGTGAGAAATGAATCTGGAAATGTAATTCAAACGTCCCAAAAATCCTTTGACTTCATTCTCAGTATGAGGAGAAGGCATCTCTTGTATCGCTTTAACCTTGGAAGGATCAACCTCGATACCTTTGTTGCTGACGACAAAGCCTAGGAGTTTACTAGACCATACCCCGAATGTGAATTTATTTGGGTTCAACCTCAACTTGTATTTCTTCAGCCTCTGAAACAGCTTCTGTAAATGATCGAGATGCTCTTCTTCTGTTTGAGATCTGGCTATCATATCATCCACGTAGACCTCTATTTCATGATGTATCATGTCGTGAAATAGAGCTACCATAGCACGCTGATAGGTTGCCCTAGCATTCTTCAGTCTGAATGGCATGACCTTATAGCAGAATGTGCCCCACTGTGTAACAAAGGTTGTTTTCTCCATATCCTCAGACGCCATTTTGATTTGGTTGTAGCCCGAGAAACCATCCATGAAGGAAAACACTTTGTGTTGTGCCGTATTGTCAACCAGAATATCAATGTGGGGGAGTGGAAAATCATCCTTAGGGCCTGCCCTATTCAAATCTCTATAGTCCACACACATTCGCACTTTGCCATATTTCTTGGGCACAGGAACAACATTGGCAACCCATTGGGATAAGAGGTAACAGCCAAGAATCCATCATTGAACTGCTTCATAACCTCAGTCTTGATCTTCTCTGACATGTCTGGCCGCATGCGACGGACTTTCTGTTTTACCGGAGGGCAGTCTTCTCTTGTCGGAAGACGATGGACCATAATATCAGCGTCGAGCCCTGGCATGTCTTCGTATGACCAGGCGAAAACCTCAACATAGTCATGTAGTAACTGAGTTAGGCGTTCCTTGACACTGGGTTCCAGGTTGGCACCTATCTTGATTTCTTTCTTGTCCTCCTCAGTACCTAAGTTAACTATTTCGATTGGCTCTTCGTGAGGCTGAATAGTCATTTCTTCCTATTGTAATAACCTGGCCAATTCCCCTGGTACCTCACAATATTCCCCACCTTCATCTTCGGCTTGGTAGATTGGATTTTCAAAGCCACAATAGGCCATAGCAGAACTGTTACCCATGGGATCCTGAGTGGATGTAGATCTTCATTTTAACATGTGAGTGTGTATAAGAGCATAGCTACCTTTGGAAGAAATAAAATGTAAGAAAGAAAGACAAAGAGCACAAAATTTATATGCAAAAACGTCCATGATTCATTGATGACATATGAGAATGAAGTAACAACCCTCACAAATGGACCGTTGTGCCTCGGGTAAGACACAAGGTTTTAAAAAGTCTGAATTGTTTAAATATTACAAGCCTGAAAACATTAAAAGACAATTACTCTTGAATAAAAGTAATAGGGACAAAAGTTTTGGCCTCCCAGTTGTTGAGTCCTCTGCTGATGGTTGGAAAAATCCACTCGTCCATATCACAGTTGTCGTCACTGCCTTCTACTGCATTGACTCCATGATTGCTGATACGCAAAGGTGGTCCCCCGGTGCGAGAACGTCGAACAACTCTTTGGGCCTCCGTAGTGAATCCCAAACCAAATTTGTTGGACTTGTAAGGAATATCTAGAAGTTGACCCCAGATGGTACACCCACCTTCTTCAACTACTTCTCTAGCATCTTTCAAAGAGGTCATCTTTAGTGGAGGTCTGGTAACCTTCGGAACTTTGGGAGTAGACTTGGTTGCTGCAACTGTTTGTGGAACCTCCTCAAAATTCTGACACGGAGTCTCAATGAATTCACCATCCATTTCAACATACCTGAAAGAGTTCAGGTGGCTAACCATGTACTCCTCCTCCCCGTGAACTGTGACAATCTTTCCTTTGATCGGGTATTTTAGCATCTGATGTAGGGTAGAAGTGACGGCACCAGCACCATGGATCCATGGTCGACCCAATAGACAAGAGTATGAAGGGCGGATATCCATCACATAGAAAGTTGAATCAAAAGTCCAGGTTCCAACTTTTATGGGGATGTCAACTTCTCCGTGCACTGTCCTCTTAGAACCATCAAAGTCCCTCACTATGATGTTGCTAGGCTTTAAAGTGAGTCCCTCGTAGTCCAGTTGGTCGAGAGCGTTTTTGGGTAATACATTCAATGATGAGCCGGTATCCACCAGAACATGGGCAAGCGTGATGCCCCTGCATTCAATGGAAACATGCAAGGCATCATTGTGCTTCCTTCCCTTGGAAGTTAAATTAGCATCGGAAAATCCCAATCTATTATCAACAGTTAGACTGGCCACACATTTCTCAAATTGGTCGATGGAGGTCTCTTGGGGCACGTGGGCGGTCTTGAGAAACTTTACCAAGGCTTTGGCATGGGCCTCAAAACACAAAAGTAAGGACACCAATGATATCTTCGAGGGGGTATGCCCCAACTATTCTACAATGTTGTAGTCACTTTTCTTGATTATCTTCAGTGTTTATTCTATCTCCTTTCTAAAAGCTTCAGGGATAATCTCGGGACGCTCTTTCGCTTGGACAGGCTCATTCAAGACCTCTTTGCCCCTTGTCTCGGTAGCAGGGATAATAGTAGGAGTATCACTAGGAGTGTTGGTAGGAGCGGCAGTGGGAATGATCACAGGAGTAGCAACGGTCTTTGGAGAAATCTCGGGTGAGAATACTCTTCCACTTCTTGTTATCTTACTGGTCCCAGTGATATTACCGATGTCAGGATCAGTATCTCTCGCAATTTAGTCTTTGACAGCCAACTGATCTTGCTTGACGCCATAGTAATAGACGTCAGCTCCAGAGAACAACTTTATCTGAAGAGTATGATATTGGTCCTAGGATAGTGATGATTAGAGGTGTAGACCTTGGAACAGATGTAATCCTGACGGGTCTTTTGGCGGAGACCCCGAGAGGATTGTTGGAAATGGTGATTATTGAGACAACTTGATAAGAAATTATGGTAAGAGGAATCTTTTCAAATAAGATTTCTTTGCTAGTCATCAGGCTCTGAACGCCTATCTTTAGTAACAAACAGCCATTTGGTAGAGACTTGCATAAGTGACAATTCTTATCACAGCCCGGGAACACACCGGCTTGCAACAGATTATGTTTAATGGTCAACAAAGGAGTAGTTAAGTCATTCACAGAGGAGACAAAATGATCATCATCAATGGCGTTGACACCTTGACCATGTCTGGGCATTGGTGCCGTTATTACATTAGGCGTTTATGGGGGATCAAACTCAATCTCTTTCGCATCGATAAGGTCTTGTACCTTATTCTTCAAGGCCCAACAGTCATTTGTATCATTCCCTGGGCTTTCAAAATGATAGGCACATCGAGCGTTCAGGTTGTAGCAAGGAGAAGCGATGTTGGGGTTCTTGGGAGCTTCTTTTACAGTTACCAAATTGGTCTTCAAAAGGTGTGGCAAAACTTGAGACATGGTCATGTTGATCTGGGTAAATCGTCTCATGGGTGCTTCTAGCTTGCGCTGATAATTTCGATGTTGATTTGGCACAGGATTAGAAATCATAACAGCCCCTACCGCCGGGCGACATTCAGTTTTGTTTTGATTCCTATGGTCATATGCAGCACTGACCTCCTTCTTTCCAACAAAGGGTGTCTTCATCGTGCTCGAGGATGCATCTCTTTGAATTTTGCCACTTTTTATACCAGCTTCTACTCGTTCACCAGTCATGATTAGTTCAGTAAATCCAGCCGAGGAACTTCCAA
The DNA here is from genome assembly GCA_948472305.1 of Vicia faba. Taxonomy (NCBI): domain Eukaryota; kingdom Viridiplantae; phylum Streptophyta; class Magnoliopsida; order Fabales; family Fabaceae; genus Vicia; species Vicia faba. The sequence continues at coordinate 1,609,790,743 of OX451738.1, read as the reverse complement.
TCAAATGGTTGAAGAATGGACCTGATAACGTGCCTAAGAACATATCCACGAATTCTCTGTCAGATAGAGGGGGCTGGACTCTGCATGTGAGATCCCTCCATTTTTGAGCATAGATTTTGAAACCTTCATCTGCACCCATAGACATGCCTTGCAATTGTATCCGAGTTGGAGCTAAGTCAGCATTATATTGGTATTGTTTGTAAAAGGCGGCAGCCAAATCTTCCCAATTGCGAATATTGGTCCCTTCCAACTGATAGAACCAATCCAACTGCGTTCCTGACAAGCTTTCTTGGAAAAAAATGCACCCATAGATTCTTATCAACCGTATGGGGTTGAATCTTTCTGACGTATGACCTTAAATGTAGCTTCGGGCAAGAGACACCGTCATATTTAGCGAAAGTGAGGACCTTGAATTTCTGCGGGATGACAACCCCTGAGACAAGTCCTAACTCTTCAAAATCCAATACGGGTACCCTCTGGACCTCCATAGCATTCAAATGATCCTCTAGCTGTTTGTATTTATTATCAACAGAAGGATACTGTTCCTCAGAGTAGTCAGGTTCTTCCTCTTCTTCGGATGCTGGGTTGTTGTTCATTTCCTTGGTCCTGTCTTCTTGATTATCTCCTTCACCCGATGATGTTGCGAAGTCTAAAGTTCGTCTGGCTTGTCCTTGGAACCTTCTTCCCATGATCACAATATCGGGTGGTTTCTTTGCTTTCTTCTTCTTTTCTTTGGCCAATAGAGTCTTCAACTCCTCTTGTCCTTTTGTCAGAGTCAAGAGCATTTGTTGAAACTGGACGTTCTGCGCCTGAAGATCTTTCACTGTCTGTTCAATATCCATCTTACTGAAATAAACAGTAGAAGGATAAGGAGACCTGTTGTAAGAAACATGTGCGATGTTATGATGAATGAAGATGCAATATGCAAATGATTTCAAGGAAATTAGAGATTTAAATTTGTTCAAACCAAAATAGAACACATGTTATATTAATAAATCCAAGTTTGAGTACATCATGCCTCTTTGGGCTTACATTGAAAAAAACAAAATGCAACAAAAACTCCTAAGACAAAAAGGTTGAACGCATCCTCTTTGGCGCGATGTAGGCGTTCGGATTCTACTTTTCATGAAGCTGCTTGGTGAGTTCCAGAACCTTCTTCTCACTGGAGTAAAATTGGGCTTCAAAGGTGTCTCGCTCTTCCTTTAACTGAACCCGAGCTTTCTGTAAGTCTTCGAGAGAGGTAGGCATGTCAGGATGAAGGACAATGTATGGGACGTCTCCTTCAACAACAGGCTCTATGATAACAGGGAGGATGGAAGGGTAAGGCATCACGAGACTCTGAGCACGAGCCTGTACCCACCTAAGGTAAGGCTCGAGAGGGATAGAGTTTTTGTGTCCCAAAGTTCTACTGTCCACCTTGGTCATCATTATCCAAGCTCGTGTAAACCTATGGCGATAACCTTGGTCTTCTTTGTCGTAGTCGAACATCAGACCTTGAATGAGCATATCACGAGGGCCATCTCTTTGGGCATACCCAAACTGTCGAAGAGCTAAGCAGGGATTATAGGTGATACCTCCCCTAATACCAAGTAGAGGGACATTAGGGCATTTCCCACAACGGTCAATGATAGAGACATCTTCCAAGGATCTCGAACACCAACGGATGTCAGAATGGATGAGGGACATCATCCTTTAAGACCATGTCAGTCTTTGCTCGTTCTTCAATACTGATTGAGGTAGGTGTGAAGTGAACCACTTAGCGAGTAGGGGAATACAACATAAGAGAGTACCTATTTTCTTCATGGTGTGGGTATGAAGGCAGTGCAATATGTCTCCCAATAAGGTAGGTACAGGATTGCGAGAGAGAAAGACTTTGATGGTGTTAACATCTATGAATTAGTCTGAGTTGGGGAACAGAACCAAACCATAAATGAGAAGAGCCAGGATGTCTTCAAAATCTTGGAAATCCATGTCGTCCCAGAATGAACGAGCCTTCTCCAATAGAAACTTGGCTAGTAAACCTTTAACCCCGCTTCTTATCTCCCAATTAGCTATGATGTCGCCTCTCTTCAGATGCAAATCTTCGGCGATGACTTCAGGTTTTGGAATTCCCTCTAGGCCGGTGAACGGTATCTGATCAAGCACGGGCACCCCTAAGAGTAGAGATAACTCTTCTAGTGTAGGTACCAACTGATAGTCCAGGAAAGTGAAATAATGATGTACGGGATCAAAGAATTGGAACAGCATACACATCATCTCTTCTTGGAAACTGGATGTAGCCAAACTGAGGATTCGACCGTATTTCTTGGTAAAAGGAGAATCCCCGGGCACTCTTGAGGCTAACTCTTGAAGTTGAGGGTGTGCTTTTATAAAGCTGATTCAGATGGTATTTCTTCGGACGAAATTCATGACCTACAAAACAAAAACAAAGATAAATTTCTAAATCCTTGAAATGGTTAGCGTGCATGTGTATGATGCATATGATGTTTATGATGTTATGTACAAGTAAATATATACACACACAGCAAACAAGTCCCTATGTTTTAGGCTTGCATGGGTTTTATAGGTAAGTACTCTCTTGAAGTTTAGTTGGCTCAACCTGTCCTAGTAATAGTGATCGAGTTCTAAAGGATCTCAATATCACCGACCTTTATCTTAGGCATTTTCTCAGCACAATCAATCTTTTCTTGCAACCGAGATATCCCAAAAGTCCAGCCCCAATGAGTGTAGTATCGAGTATCAATTAATTTTCAGCTCTACACCAAAACCGGTTATCTCACTACGTCCTAATGGCCAAGTTTGTTCAATTAGGGTTCTAAAGTTAATTAGTGTTTCATGACGCCACTCAGCGGCCCCGTATTCTCCCCGATTCACCACGAGGGATACCGGTACCCACAAATGTGTCACACTAACATAGCCATTGCTTTAACCATATTGGTCTACGTCGTACAGTTTCCACAATCTATTGCTACTTACCTAAAAAGGTGTCCCAGATCCGGGTGGAGGATCAAAGCAAGCCCAATACAAAAGAACAAAATATAAAGCATGCAAAGAAACAAGTAAAGGTGATCTAACCCTAAGGTAACCCCGCTTTTAGTTTAAACTCCCCAACAGAGTCGTCAGTTCTGTGATACGGTGGGAGAACTGACTCTGGCCGTTTTGCGTTTTGATCGCATTTGTGCGGATAGTAAGAGTTGCTACCGACTTTTCTTTTATCCAAAAGGAAAGGTAAAAAAAGCACATGAAAGACCTTTCAAGATTATTTCTCGGGTTTGGGGGGTAGATTATGAAAAGGGAAGGTATTAGCACCCTTTTCATCCGTAGTTATCTACGAGCTCTTAGTTACTCTCTAGATCATTTACTTTTGCTTTGACAATGTGCTTGTGGTGTGGGCTTTGAAAGTATTTTGAAGATGTCTTTGTAATGGTTCTCGTTTCTATAATAACGTGTACAAAATTTTGTTTCGAAAAATAGTTCAAAGATGTGTTTGTGGAATGTGTTTTTTGAAAGTGGTTTTTGAAAAGATGTTTTACAATGGTTCTCGTCTCTATAAGAACGTATAAAAAATGTTTTGTCTTTTTGAAAATGTTTTGAGATGAAAGTGTTGGTGTAAAAAAGGTTTTTGTCGTGAGCAAACGAGTAACTAGGAGCGAATCTACTTACTTGAAAGGTCTTAAATTCTCTTTTCTTCCTCCTTTAGATGTTGCTATCTTACCATTGATTTGGTAAGAAGCCCCATTGTTGGATGTGAAGGGACAGGCGCGGGTCAATCTTATAGTCATCGAAAGCAACTTATGAGACGCTTTAGCAATTTTTGTAAGGGACTAGATCGTTTTAACAGAGGCAACATCGAGGGTCATCGAGGGACTACGATCTTTTTTATCGAAGAGTCTTTGCTAAAATGTCCCATATTCGAGGGACATGACTGTGTTTCTGAGGCAACAAGCGAGGTTACCCTAGAGGTGCGCGTGTGAAAAAGTATGTTTGATTCAAGTTATTTTTTTGAAATTAGGTTATCTAGCGATTGTTTTTATGTCTTGCCATACACGCCTAATTACTATACAGTATAAGGAAAAAACAGCAAATTGCAGAAATTAAATTTCTATGCTATTACAGAGCTTTCGGGAATGGGGTACAATTTTACAAATAGGGATGGAATAATGCGATTAAATGTCCAAATAGGCAAACAATACAACCAAATCCAATCGCGCAATTAATTGAAATTACAACAAGTTTATGAAGTAAAAATTAATTAACAAAGCATGGAAGTAAAATTCTTGTTATTTGTTGGAAAAGTTTGAAAAGAAAAATAGAAAAATCTATTCTATTAATGAAAATAATTGATTAATGAAAATAATTGATTAAAGAAAATAAATCATTTATATTTTTTACTCTTTTGGTATTTTTTATGAAGAAATTGAATAAACAAACTTAAGACTAAATATAAAATTAATTAGTAAAATTGTTTACAATTTTTATTAAATTAAAAATTATAACTAAGTTATAAAAAATATCTAAAAAAAATTCATGAATTATTAAAATAAAACAAATAAAAATCAAAATTAACAAACCAAAGTAGAAGGGTGGTGTTAAATTGGATATGGGTGTGTGAGGTAGAAATCTGGATGGACTAGAAAAGAATTGTAAAGCCCAATCATGTTTTTTTTGTTTACCAAAAATAGAATGAAGCAAATAGAAAACAAATAGAAAAAAGGCCTCAATAGGGGTTGAACCCGGGTTCTCTTGGTGCTGTAAACAATACCTTGCCAACTGATTTGTTCTGTTCATTCATTATCATTATGATTTTATTAATACAAAAGGGAGAATGGATAGGAGGATCGGGCCAATAGCCCAATGGGATGACCCGGTTGGGAAGGGGAAAAGAAAGTTTCTTGAAAATCCTAGAGCATAGAGAAAGGCGCGGCTATTGTTGTCTTGGGAAGATAATAGTCAGATTTAATATTAATATTAGTTCCAACAAAAGCAATTAACAAAAAAAAAATTAAGACACAAAAAAAGTGATCCTCTCCTCTCTCATCCGTAGCATCATTCTCACCTTCAATCTCCTATTTTGATCTTTTATTTCCATCTTCTCCTCTCATTCTTCTTTCTGAATCCATCCCTTAAAGAAGAAATTTTGACACCAGCTTTAATAGTGCGGCTTGCCTTCTGAAAGTTAGTCTCTGTATCATTTTCTTCTCCCGGATTAACGATATCAGTAAGGTGATCAATCAAGTTTAAATCCCAAGTGTTCTTCTGATTAATTCTATTTTTGCTGGCGAGCTTTATGCAGTTCTAGAACAAATCGAAGATTTGTTGTTTATTGAGACAGGGATCAGAATCGGCATCGGATTGGGAGTCAATCTGGGTCTTGCAACGGATAGCGACGGTGCATGTTGTTCGTGCTTGAGTGCGCTCGAGCTGATCGTCATTGGAACTGAGTATGAAGGGAGATGTAGGAGATTGAATTCGTGCCGCAACGGGAAGCCTCTGTCTAGTAGGGCTAAGGGTTTCCTCCATTGGAAGAAGGGGAAGGTTAGGGTTTGGAAGTGGGAGTGAGATTAAGGTATGTGTTTTAGTATATTACAGTAAATTTGTGATGCTGTAAGTATTTGAAAGAAGCAGAAATTTGACAGTTATTCTTTGTGTGTGTTAACAGAGATTTTAGAGGTGTTTTTTGTGTGAAATTCTTCTTCTGATTAACTCTCTTAATCTTTATTGTTGGTGATTACAGGAATAAAACAAGAGAAATCAATTGTCCAAATAATATTCATAAATTCAAAGACAAACGCAGACAAATGGGCTCAACGATCAGGCTATGATGACTCAACATTTCAAGCTATAATGTTGCAAAGAAATTTAAAGAATACCTGCTCTGAACGTCCTTAAAGGTGACGATCCAAAGGTAAACTCAACCTCCCTTAACTTGTCTTCTCTTTGTTTCTACTCCTTGTGAAATCTGGAACTCTGTTGGAAATATCAATCCTCTTTGTGGTTGTTGTTTGTGCTTTCAGGCCCAAGTTTTACTATGAGATTTGTTGTCTACCTCTACTTGTTGTGTTCTGCTGTTATGGTCTTTATGGATATCTTGTCTGGCCTTCTTTTTTTTTGCTGCTTTGGTTTTGGTTTAGGTTTATAGCAGCTGAGAAGTGGGAATTGGAGGGAATGTTTTGGCAAATTTGAACAAAATTGGTCTTATGACTTTGGGATTTAGAGTACATGTTAAGTTATGTCCATTTTTGTGCAAGTTTTTGGCCTGCTTTGGACAGGTTTTGATGCAGGCTGTAGCAGGGCTATTGGACTATTGTTGCAAGGTTTGCATGTTTTGGACAAAAGCTTGGTCTTGAGCTGACTTGGTACAATTTTGGCAGGCTGTTTGTACTGTTGTATGCTTAGGTGATATTTATCTGACCCTATCTCTTTTTCTCTTCATCTTTCCATGAAACAAAAGCCATGTTTAGCTTTTCAATATATTCTGAAGGGTTTGTATATTTTAAGGAGAATGATGATATAATGTTTTTGATGAGCAAGTTGACTTGTTGTTTTGCCTTGTTCCATTTTTTACTTATTGTTGCCTTATACATGTGTTGTTGCCTGCTTGTTTACAGCATTTGTTTATTGCAGTTTTAACTTTGCTTCTGCAATGTTTGTTCTGCTTTTCCTGCTGTAGTTTGGATTGATATTTGTTGTGCTGCATTTGTTTGCCTGTTTGCTGTTTGTATAGCAGGTTGGGCAGCTTGCTTTGCTGGTTTTAGGAAGTTGGCTGCTCTATTTTGTGTGTTTGGCAGCTTACTGTATTTGCTGCCTGTTATGTTGCACTTGGCAGTTTGTTGTATTTGCCGCCTGTTATGTTGCACTTGGCAGTTTGTTGTATTTGCTGCCTGTTTGCTGTTTTGTATATTTGTTTGCAGGTCTGCTTTTTTGTATGCTGATTTTTGGCAATGCATCCCTGTTTTGTGTAGCAGTTTGCTTGTTTGGTTTGCTTTTAGGCCTGCCTTGTATATACTTCTTTTTCCCCCTTTTTTGTGAACCAAAATTCAGGTTTTGAGATTTGCAAAATAGGGAGAGGTGGATTGTGATTAAATCAATAAACATTCTGATTCCAAGATGCAACCCTAATGATGAGATAAAAATTTGTTCTAAACAAACATTTTCTTGAATTTCCTCACATGCTTGCTAACTTTTCTTTTCTTGTTTCATGAATGGCGAGCGAGGCTTGGAAGCAAACTAAGGTTGGATGGCTTACTTGAATATGAAGATGAAGACTTGAAGAAGAAACTTCTCTTTGTAAACTTGAAATTCTTTGTAAACAACAATTTGTAATTTCTCTTTGTAAACAAGAAACTTGTGATTCTTTGTAAATAAACAAAAATTTGTAATTTTATTTGCAATACAATAATACAAAGAGTTGAACAACTTTGGTATGATAGGATTCTTATACAAATTTTTGTATTCTAACTAAATTTTTGAAATTCCCAATCAGAACATTTAAAATGAAATACTTCAATCTGGTAACTTGAATTCCAAATAATCACAACTGACTTTGTAACTATATTTCAAACAAACATGCACCTTGTACTCTAATTCCTAAACAAAATAAATGTTTAAGAATGTAATTCATTTGGTCAACTTCAATCCAAAATCATGATTGTTTTAAATGATAGTCTTAATCTTCACATCTTGTCCAAACAAACATGCTCTCAGAACAATCGTCATTCTTTCAGTAAACTGTGGTTAAGAAAATTCAAAATCAACAAATGCCTTGCGACGATTCGATAATTTAAAAGTCTTCCACACACAATTTTCCTTTGATTCTTCGAAAATAAACCCGTGAGCGACATCACATATGACCATGAACATAAATAATTGTCTCAAGGTCCTGTAATTTGAAGAAATCACAATTCTTAGAAATCATACGACTGTTATTTAAAATTAGGTCAAATTCCATGATGCGACTTCTAACGCATTCGAATTTTTTGATGATCTTCTACGCGTAATCAGTTCTTGATTTGTGAAGAGAACTTGGAGATGGCATCAAGGAGAATCGTATGCAAGAAAAACCACTCAAAAATATTGAATAATGAAGAAGTTACGATTGTTTGAATTTGTTCTCACAAAAGGGTTGATTCTTGGGTTAATGTAGTCATTTTCAGTTATCTGGACCATTGTTTGAGAAAACTTGCAATGCAAGGTTTGAAAACTGGCTTAAACAACCTGGAATAGATATAAAAACCCATGAAGACCAATTGAGACCTTGAAGACTCAATTTTCTTTGAGGAATGCAAAACCTTAATTGCTGATTTACTGCTTAGGGAGAGAATCTGTCCGATCAAATTCTGAGCCAAATTGAGTATTCGAGAAACCCTAGGATAGTATCTTGTATGAAAAATGGGAGGGAAAATTTTAGGGTACAACAGTATGGATCCTTCGTCGTTTGGGTGAGATCTTTCTGATTTGTTTTTCTTCTTCTATTCACGATTCTGAAGGGTTGATTTAAGAAAATGATGATAAAAAATATCAGGGTTTCGTTGTTGTTTGTATACAATTTGCGTTTCTGTTTCTTTGTATATGGGTTTGTGAATTCTGTTTGAACTATCCTTGATTATGTATATTTGTTAACTTTGTTGTTGTTTATGTGACAAGGATTTTGTTGGGTTATTGATTCCGTCCCCCTTTTGTAAACTCAGGGTTTCTCTTTTTATACTATGACCCTGCTTGCTTGTTTTCTGTAAAAGTTTGACTTAAGAGAGATGACTACAGTTTGGACTTGTCACTTTTGCTGATTTTCAACAAGTCAACTTTGTTGTAACTTGCTATGTTGCCTTTGACTTTGCTTGCTGACTTTTGATTCTGTACTTGGCTTTTGTGATGCTTTTACAGCCGTGTTTGACAGCTCTTATACTGTGATGAACATTTTCTGAGTTTTCCCTTTTTACTGATATGTCCAATGCTGACTTTTGCTGGCTGCTTTTGTACTTGCTGACTTTGTGATTTTCTGTATTACTTCTTTTCAAACTTGTATTTGCTGGTGGCTTTTGTACTTTGTTGCTTGTGGACTTGATAAAACTGTGATGCTTTTACAGCTCAGTTTGACAACTCTTGTACTGTGATAAACATTTTTTCTAAATTCTTTTTCTCTTTATTGTGAACCAAACCAATCATTGTTTTGAGATTTGTAGTGTAGTACCCTAGGCCTATGACATGACTTTACAAATTTTGAGGCTCTTTGATTGTTGATTGTACTGGTTTTCTGATTTCCTTTTTATCTTTTGTGAACCAAAATTTGTCTTTGTGATTGGCAAAAGTTCTACTCCTAGCCAATGATAGAGTTCTGTATGAGGATTTTATCATTATGTTTTCCCTTGTTTGTGAACCAAGTTTTTGCGATTTGCAAACATATCTTTAGGCCAATGATAGGACACTATTTTGAGGCTGTTATTGGGCTTGAATTTCTTGATTTGAATCTTTTGCTAATGGGCTGAAAATATGGTTGGAATTCTTATGAATTTGTTTATTATGAACCAAGTTTTGTCTTGTGGTTTGCAATGATAATTGGCCCATGATAAAATTTGACATTTGTTTGAGGCCTTAGAACATAAAACCTCCTTTTCTAAACTCTTGATACTTTGTTCCTCTTTAGATTTTTGCACAGGTTTTAGTCTCGACTGTTTGTAGTATTGTTATTGCTTGCTGCATGCTGCAACCTGTTGCCTACTGTGTAGCTTGTTTGCTGCTGCAACTTGCTTTGTTTACCTGTTATGCCCTGTTTTCCTGCTATGCAGCTTGTTTGCTGCTGCAGTTTGCTTGCCCTTGTTATGCAGTTTTTTGCAGGTTTTGTTTTGGCAGTTTGCAGCATTGTTGTTGCTTGCTGCCTGTTGCATCCTATTGCCTGATATGCAGCTTGTTTGCTGCTGCAGCTTGCCCTATTTTCCTGCCTTTGTTATGCAGTTTTGGACAGCCTTTGCTTGCATATTTTCCTTTTCTTTTGTGAACCAAGGTCTAACCTTGTGATTTGCAAAAAATAGTATAAAAGGGATGATAAAACGAACCTTAAAATCTGATTCCTAAACACAAACCCTAATGACGAATTTCTTCTTTTTTACATATCACTTTTTATTTGAAATGCTTGCTAACTTTCTCTTCTTCTTTGTTTCATGAACATGAGGCGTGGGTGGCAAGCGAAGATTGAAGTGGTCGCTTGAAGATGAAGCAATGAAGACTTTGAAGAAATAAAATTTCTCTTTTTTAGAAATAAATCTTTGTAATTTATTGCATTTGTAGACAAGACAATTTTTTGTAAATTCAACTTGTAATGTAATGAACACAATGCTTTTGAATAAATTTTGTGTGAAATGAAAATATTGTACCAATCTCAAATTTGAACTTTGAAATTCTTATTTGAATGCTTTGAGTAAAACACCTTGTTTTGGGTAACTTGTATTTCAAGCAATCACCAAAAATGATCAAGCAAAATAAACACTTGGTACTCCAATCAAACTTCTAAAACAAAATAAATGTTTAAGAATTTAATTCCACTTGATGAACTTAAATCTAAAGACTTATTGTCAAAAAGTCTTAATCTTCAACCCTTGTCCAATGGCTAACTGGTAATCAAAATGAGTTCGCATGTCATTTTTGATTCAAACGGGACTTCATTGTCTACCAAACATGTTTTAAGAACATTCGTCAGTCTTGTAGAATTAACAAACTTCAGCAAATTGTGTTTAAGAACATTTGAAATTTTGAAGACTCAATTATCTCTGAGAAATCCCAAACCCTAATTATTGATTTGCTGCCTAGGAAGAGAATCTGTCTGATCGACCTTTGGGGTACAACAGTTGCCCCTGTTCAATCTTCTTGAACTTGAAAAGTGAAATTGGCATGGTTTCCGTTCGTAGCTTGAAAGTAGAAGATGATTGAACACTAGAGTGCCCCAAAAATTTGCACTTGCTGGTGTGAAAAGTAATGCCTTGAGTCTATTGTATCGGGAATGGGCTTAAAGATGCCATTGGATGAACTGAGGGATAACTGTCATAGATGGGCTTACAGATGCCATCCAACGGTGACTGTTGACAGAAAATGGACTAAGTCCGACCTTGATTTCAACTGGGAACGAATCAGAATAAACCTTTGGAGTGATTTATTTGAAACGGAAAAAAGGACTTACTAGGAAAGAATCAGAATAATCGTTGAGAGATTTGTCTGAACCAGAAAAGGTCTTAAATATGCAATAGAATAATATTTATAACTGAATTGTATCTAAAAGGTGAATCTGAATGAGTATCAGGATGACATCTGTATCTAGAGCGTATCTGAACTGTATCTGAAATTGAATTGGAATGAGTATCAGGATGGCATCCGTATCTGGAGTGTATCTGAACTGTATCTGAAAGTTGTATCTGAATGAGTATCAGGATGGCATCCGTATCTGGAGCGTATCTGAACTGTATCTGAAAGCTATATCTGAATGAGTATCAGGATGGCATCCGTATATGGAGCGTATCTGAACTGTATCTGAAAGTTGTATCTGAATGAGTATCAGGATGGCACCCGTATTTGGAGTGTATCTGAATTGTATCTAAAAGTTGTATCTGAATGAGTATCAGGATGGCATCCGTATCTGGAGCGTATTTGAGTTGTATTTTAAAGTTGTATCTGAATGAGTATCAGGATGGCATCCGTATCTGGAGCGTATCTGAACTATATCTGAAAGTTGTATCTGAATGAGTATCAGGATGGCATCTGTATTTGGAGCGTATATGAACTGTATCTGAAATCTGTATCTGAATGAGTATCAGGATGGCACCCATATTTGGAGCGTATCTGAACTGCATCTGAAATCTGAATCTGAATGAGTATCAGGATGGCATCCGTTTCTGGAGCGTATATGAACTATATCTGAAATCTGAATCTGAATGAGTATCAAGATGGCATCCGTATCTAGAGCGTATCTAAACTGTATCTGAAAGTTGTATCTAAATGAGTATCAGGATGGCATCCGTATTTGGAGCGTATCTGAACTGTATCTGAAAGTTGTATCTGAATGAGTATCAGGATGGCACCCGTATTTAGAGCATATCTGAACTGCATCTGAAATCTGAATGAGTATCAGGATGGCATCCGTATCTGGAGCGTATCTGAACTATATTTGAAATCTGAATCTGAATGAGTATCAGGATGGCATCCGTATCTGGAGCGTATCTGAACTGTGTCTGAAAGCTATATCTGAATGAGTATCAGGATGGCATCCGTATCTGGAGCGTATCTAAACTTCTTTGAATATTGTTAGTGGTAGCTGTTAACCTTATCCTGAAAAGGGTAAAATGTTAGCTAATATGCAAAGTCATGATACATTAAATGTTTGCATAATGGGATTATGTTGTATGCATTCGTGTGATCAATGTTTATGATATATGAATGCGATGTATGCGTATGTGAGCTGATCTGCTGTGCTGTTGTTGGATTGGGGAAAATAAATCCCTGACTACTGCTGGGGATATGGAGTGTAATTCTTTATGTTGTGAAGTTGAAGTGTTTGATGAATTTCTGTTAAGAGAAATAAACTCTATTTGTAAGGGAAATGCCATGTATTGCTTTGTAAAATCCTGTTGGGGAACCCGGAGAAATTTGGTGACTTCTACTGGGGATTGATAACTGGAAGCTTCATTCCGCTGGGGATTAAACTACACACTACGGGGGATTTTTTGTTAGAACAATGTTTGAATCTAGTACCCTATATTTAAGTTTTGATGATAACAAAGTGAAAAGATATAGTAGTTAAATATTTCATGATTGAATTGTATGCTGCCTAAAATTACTATGCTCTAAATTGCAGATGTGCTGATTAAAATAAGCAAGATCACGTTCTCAGCATCAGAATATGTTTTCATGCACCAGCATCAGAAGTTGCTGAATCAGAACGTCAAGATCAGATGATCAACGCTTGCACATGCTGAAGCTTGATGAACAGAACTGCGCGTAAAACACTCTGATACAGAAACAAATTAGTTCATCAGCAGCGAAGCAGAATCAGAATGAGCCAAGCCAGATCGTGCATTAAAGAAGCAACGGTACTGTGCATTGAACGCTAATCAATTCCAACGGCCTCATTCCAGACAAGATCTGCTCAAAAAGGAAAGCTTGTTAATAGCATTGAATCAAGAATATTTGCTTCAACGTTCATCTTCTCAAGTGCTATATAAACCAAGCTTTGAAGATTATCATGGCTAATGCTTCCAAACTCTTTACACGCACAAAGCTGAACAATAATCTTCACTCTACAAGTTTTGCTAAACCAACAAACTCTGATACTTTACTAGCGTTTAGCAACCTAGTATTCTAAGCTTCATTTGTGTAAACATCACAGTTGTGATATAGTTTTTGTAGAAAACATTCACACACATTTGCTTATACCTTTGTAAGAAAGTGTTGCCTTGACAAACCGGATTGTGGTTTGAATCAAGAAGGTTTTAGCAGTTGCTAAAGCAGATTTGTATTCAGTTGAATATAGTGAATTAAGACCTCGTTGGAGAGAGGCGAAATCACCTTGACGGGTGGACTGGAGTAGTTTGAGATCAAACGAACCAGGATAAAAATACCTTGTCATTTGCTTTAAGATTCCAGTTTTTCAATTCAACCCCCCCTTCTTGTGTTTTTCACCCCTTCAATTGGCATCAGAGCGCCTGGTTCTGAGCTAAAACACTTAACCGTGTCAGTAAAAGATCCAGCGTCAGAAAAACACTATGGCAGGAAACAACTCTCATTTCAGCAATGACAACAATGAGGATAGAGACAGATTCAGCGGCAAACCTCCAGTCTTTGATGGAGAAAACTTTGACTACTGGAAAGACAGAATTGAAAGCTTCTTTCTAGCACATGATGCTGATCTGTGGGATATGGTGACAGATGGATACACGCACCCTGTGAATGCAACTGGTCAGAAGATTGATAGAAAATCAATGACTGATCAACAAAAGCGTGATTTCAAGAATCACCATAAGGCCAGAACCATCCTCCTCAGTGCCATCTCATATACTGAGTATGAGAAGATCTCCAACAGAGACACAGCTAAGAACATCTTTGATTCTCTCAGAATGACGCATGAGGGCAACGTTCAAGTCAAAGAAACAAAAGCTCTGGCGCTCATTCAGAAGTATGAGGCGTTTAAAATGGAAGAATCTGAATCCATTGAAACTATGTTCTCTAGATTCCAGATTCTGGTAGCTGGTCTCAAAGTTCTGGACAAGGGATACTCTACTGCTGACCATGTCAAGAAGATAATCAGAAGTTTACCCAAGCAGTGGAGGCCTATGGTTACTGCTCTGAAGCTGGCGAAAGATCTCAACAAAATCACTCTGGAGGAACTTATAAGCTCCCTCAGAAGTCATGAGATAGAGCTGGAAGCTGACGAGCCTCAGAAGCAAGGTAAGCCTATAGCTTTAAAATCTAACAGAAAATCTGAATCTAAAGTTTTGCAGGCAGTTGAAGAAACATCTGATGGATCCTCATCAGAAGAAGACGAGCTTTCTCTTCTCTCCAGAAGAGTAAATCAACTGTGGAAGCAAAGACAAAGGAAGTTCAGGAATCCCAGAAGATCTGATCAGAACGAGTCTTCCTCCAGATACAGAAGGACAGATTCTTCCTCTGGATACAGAAGATCTGAAGGCTCCTCAGGTAGCAAGAAGCCAAATACAAAAGACATCATCTGCTACGAGTGCAATGAGCAAGGACACTACAAGAGTGACTGTCCAAAGCTTCAGAGGGAAAAGCCCAAAAAGAAGTCTGGAAGAGAGAAGAAGAAAAGTCTCATGGCAACATGGGATGACTCTGACTCGTCTGAAGCTGACTCAGAATCAGATGATGAAAGGGCGAACATAGCGCTCATGGCTAACATTCCAGATGACAGTGAAGCTTCTGACTCAGACTCAGAATCAGACACAGAAGAGGTATTCCCTAACTTCGCTGTTAATTTTACAAAGGCTGAACTTGCTGAAAGCCTAAATGAAATTCTGGAACGTTATCAGCAGATTAGAGCTAAATTCAGAGACCTGAAAAGGACTCTTGAATCTGACTCTAATAAGTCTGAGAGTCTCAAATTGGAAAACTCTGAGCTGAGAGATAAAATTTTAAAATTAGAAAACTCTTTACAAAACTCTCAGAAGGAACCAATTGCTGAAACTCCCAGCAACGCTGATGAGATCATCAAGGAGTATGATCATAGTTTCCAGAAGTTCCTTGCTAAAAGCATAGATAGAAGCAGAATGGCTTCAATGATCTATGGAGTTAGCAGAAACGGCAGGAAAGGAATAGGATACCTAGGTAAGGTTCCTACACCTAAATATGTCATGGATTTAACCATTAAACACACTCCTCTAAATTCACACTTTGTGTATGGTCACACACATGACATCAAATATACTAGTAGTAATCACTTTGTGAAACCAAAATTCAACCAGAGTTTTGGTAAAACTAACAAATCAGGACCCAAGAAGATCTGGGTACCTAAGGATAAAATAATACATGTTGCAGATATCTTTAGCAGCAAGTCAGAAACACCAGTCATGGTACCTGGACTCTGGCTGCTCACGACACATGACGGGAAGAAGGCATATGTTCCAAAGCCTGGAACTTAAGCCTGGAGGCCACGTTGGCTTTGGAGGCAATCAGAGGGGAAAGATAATTGGCTCTGGAACTGTAGGTAACGGAAATCTTCCCTCTATCAATAATGTTCTGCTTGTAGATGGATTGATGCATAACCTGTTATCCATAAGTCAATTAAGTGATAACGGTTATGATATAATCTTTAATCAAAAATCATGTAAAGCTGTTAGTCAGAAAGATGGGACTATCCTATTTAATGGTAAGAGGAAAAACAACATTTACAAAATCAAACTTTCTGAACTAAAGAGTCAGAACGTAAAATGTCTTCTGTCTGTTAATAACGAGCAGTGGATCTGGCACAGAAGATTGGGGCATGTTAGTATGAGAAGAATATCTCAGATTAACAAACTCAATCTGGTCAGAGGACTTCCAAATTTGAAGTTCAACTCAGATGCTCTGTGTGAAGCATGTCAGAAAGGCAAATTTGCAAAACCCTCTTTTAAATCCAAAAATGTTGTTTCTACCTCTAAGCCATTAGAACTTCTGCACATTGACTTATTTGGACCAGTTAAGACTGCTTCTGTCAGTGGCAAGAAGTATGGGTTAGTGATCGTAGATGACTATAGCAGATGGACATGGGTAAAGTTCTTAAGACACAAGGACGAGTCACACTCTGTGTTTGTTACCTTCTGTAACCAAGTTCAGAATGAAAAAGATCTTAGAATCGTTAAAGTCAGAAGTGATCATGGTGGAGAATTTGAAAATAAAGATTTTGAGTCATTCTTTAATGACAAAGGCATTCTGCATGATTTCTCTTGTCCTAGAACTCCCCAACAAAATGGAGTTGTAGAACGAAAGAACAGAACATTGCAAGAAATGGCCAGAACCATGATCAACGAGACAAACGTTGCTAAGACTTTCTGGGCAGAGGCAATAAACACAGCGTGCTACATTCAGAATAGAATCTCAATAAGACCTATTCTGGAAAAGACTCCATATGAATTGTGGAAGAACAGAAAGCCCAACATTTCGTATTTCCATCCATTTGGATGTACTTGCTATATGTTAAATACTAAGAATTATTTGAACAAGTTTGATTCTAAGGCACAGAAGTGTATTATGTTAGGATACTCTGAACGCTCAAGAGGGTACAGAGTATACAATACAGAAACACAGATTGTGGAAGAATCAATCAGTGTTCGTTTTGATGACAAGCTTGACTCTGAAAAGTCAAAGCAGAATGAAAATCTTGCAGGTATAGAAATTGAATTTGCAGGTTCTGAAGACAAGTCATCAGAAGCTCTCAACACAGACATTCCTTCAACGTCTGAAAGAAGCAATGCTAGAACTCCTACAACTGCTGCTGATCAAACTCAGAAGAGATTACCCAGAAGCAGTTTGGATCACCCAGAAGAATCTATCCTAGGAAGAAAGGAAGATCCAATCAGAACAAGAGCAAGCTTCAGAAACTCTGAAGAAACTCTGATGGGACTTGTGTCTCTGATTGAACCTTCTTCTATTGATGAAGCACTTCTGGACAATGACTGGATTCTGGCAATGCAAGAAGAGCTGAATCAATTCACCAGAAACGACGTATGGGATCTCGTTCCAAGACCAAAAGGTTTCAACGTCATTGGAACAAGATGGGTGTTCAGAAACAAGCTCAATGAACAAGGTGAAGTCGTCAGAAACAAGGCACGACTGGTTGCACAAGGTTATAGTCAGCAAGAGGGGATAGACTATACAGAAACCTTTGCCCCAGTCGCCAGGTTAGAATCTATCAGACTTTTAATCTCATTTGCTGTTAATAGAGGCATCACTCTGTATCAGATGGATGTCAAAAGTGCATTCTTAAATGGTTATATAGAAGAAGAAGTGTATGTTCACCAACCCCCAGGTTTTGAAAATACAAAACATCCAGAACATGTTTTCAAACTGAAAAAGTCACTGTATGGTCTGAAACAAGCTCCCAGAGCTTGGTATGAAAGGCTAAGTAACTTTCTGCTTGAAAATGAGTTCACCAGAGGGAAAGTGGACACCACTCTATTCTGTAAAACAGTTAAGAGTGACATTTTAGTCTGTCAAATTTATGTTGATGATATAATCTTTGGTTCTACTAATCCTTCTCTTGGAAGAAAATTTGCTAAGTGTATGCAGGCAGAATTTGAGATGAGCCTCATGGGGGAACTGAAATTCTTTCTAGGAATTCAGATCAATCAAACTCCAGAGGGAACTTACATTCATCAGAGCAAATACATCAGAGATCTTCTGAAGAAATTTGATCTCTCAGAATGTAAGCCATCAAAGATTCCAATGCATCCCACGTGCATTCTGGAAAGAGAAGAGGTAAGCAAAAGCGTAGAACAGAAAGTCTACAGAGGTATGATTGGTTCTCTCCTTTATCTGACTGCTTCAAGACCTGATATTTTATTCAGCGTATGTATTTGTGCTAGATTCCAATCAGATCCTAGAGAATCTCACTTAACAGCTGTTAAGCGAATTTTCAAGTATCTGAAAGGTACTACTAATCTGGGTTTGTTTTATAGAAAATCTAGTGATTACAGTTTAGTAGGCTACTGCGATGCTGATTTTGCTGGAGACAGAGTGGAACGTAAAAGTACTTCTGGAAGCTGCCAGTTTCTGGGAGAAAATCTGATCTCGTGGTCCAGCAAAAGGCAATCAACTATTGCTCTGTCAACAGCAGAAGCTGAGTACATAGCAGCAGCTGGATGTAGCACACAGATGCTCTGGATGAAAAGTCAGCTTGAGGACTTCCAGATTTTTGAGAGTAACATTCCTATTCTTTGTGATAATACTTCTGCTATTTGCTTAAGTAAGAATCCTATTTTACATTCTAGAGCTAAGCATATAGAAATAAAACATCATTTCATTAGGGACTATATTCAGAAAGGAATTTTAAACTTGAAATTTATAGATACAGACCATCAATGGGCTGATATCTTTACTAAACCCCTTTCAGAAGATAGGTTTAATTTCATTCTGAAACATCTCAGCATGAAAGTATGCCCAGAATGAAAATGTTTTAATTCCATATTTTTATCTTTCAGAATGTATTTATATTACTGTGAACTTCTGATCAATCTTCTTTCAGAAAGTTAGAACATGCAGATTGTATCAGAGGCAAGTCTAAAGATCTGAGAGTCTAATCTCAAAGACAGACGTGCTGATCACTACATCAAACAAGTGTCATCCAATCATCAGCAAATCCCTGAAGCAGAACGCGTGCACGCTTCTGAGAAAGGAAAGCGCTGATTGGGTGCATTGAGACACATGTCTGGTAACCGTTTTTGAGTATCTTTCTCAAATCCCCCAAAATCAGCAAGCATTTAATGCAAAGTAATCACGCTTGTTAATGGCAATCATTATTTTTTTCTCTTTCTTAAAAACGTTTAATTTTTCAAAATAATTTTTGAAATCTTTATTTAAGCACATTTTTCTTCATTCTGATGTACTATTTTGACTATGTTTGTGTAATGTTCTTTTGCACTGAACTACTTTTAATATAATTTGTTTTTCTGATCTAAATTGTTTTAGCACATCACTAACACTTTTTGATTGCTGACAAAAAGGGGGAGAACAAGAATGATATTTAAAATCAATAACGGCTAACTAGACAGAAACTCTCAAACATTCTAACTCTATTACTTGAAATGTTTTTCTGTTTTGTTGTTAAGTCTACAGGCACAAGGAAGCTCCGAACACTATGAAGACTAAGAACTAGAAGCTCTGATCAAGCTCATGTTGCTCTGATCAAATATGAAGTTCTGATATATGAAGCTCTGATCGACCTAACACTCTGATCCGAAGCAAAGCTCTGACAGGAAAAGCTCTGAAGCTCTGCTCTCTGATAAGTCAAAGACTTATAATCTGATGCTCAAAGATAGAAAAAGATCTGACTCTGAAGAACACGCATATCAAAGGGAAGTAACAAACTCAGGGGGAGTATCTCTTAACTCTGACTTCTCCGTACTTCTTATTCTGATACATAGCTCTGATAACTTTTCACGCTATTTTTTCATTTAAAATATCTAGTTTTTGTCATCATCAAAAAGGGGGAGATTGTTAGAACAATGTTTGAATCTAGTACCCTATATTTAAGTTTTGATGATAACAAAGTGAAAAGATATAGTAGTTAAATATTTCATGATTGAATTGTATGCTGCCTAAAATTACTATGCTCTAAATTGCAGATGTGCTGATTAAAATAAGCAAGATCACGTTCTCAGCATCAGAATATGTTTTCATGCACCAGCATCAGAAGTTGCTGAATCAGAACGTCAAGATCAGATGATCAACGCTTGCACATGCTGAAGCTTGATGAACAGAACTGCGCGTAAAACACTCTGATACAGAAACAAATTAGTTCATCAGCAGCGAAGCAGAATCAGAATGAGCCAAGCCAGATCGTGCATTAAAGAAGCAACGGTACTGTGCATTGAACGCTAATCAATTCCAACGGCCTCATTCCAGACAAGATCTGCTCAAAAAGGAAAGCTTGTTAATAGCATTGAATCAAGAATATTTGCTTCAACGTTCATCTTCTCAAGTGCTATATAAACCAAGCTTTGAAGATTATCATGGCTAATGCTTCCAAACTCTTTACACGCACAAAGCTGAACAATAATCTTCACTCTACAAGTTTTGCTAAACCAACAAACTCTGATACTTTACTAGCGTTTAGCAACCTAGTATTCTAAGCTTCATTTGTGTAAACATCACAGTTGTGATATAGTTTTTGTAGAAAACATTCACACACATTTGCTTATACCTTTGTAAGAAAGTGTTGCCTTGACAAACCGGATTGTGGTTTGAATCAAGAAGGTTTTAGCAGTTGCTAAAGCAAATTTGTATTCAGTTGAATATAGTGAATTAAGACCTCGTTGGAGAGAGGCGAAATCACCTTGACGGGTGGACTGGAGTAGTTTGAGATCAAACGAACCAGGATAAAAATACCTTGTCATTTGCTTTAAGATTCCAGTTTTTCAATTCAACCCCCCCTTCTTGTGTTTTTCACCCCTTCAATTTTGTCGGGGAAATAAACCCTGTTGTCGGTCTGTTCGTGAAGTGTCTTCTTCACTGGGGGAAATTCTCAAGGGTTCTTGAGGTCGACTCAACTGGTGAGGGATTTTCAGAGATTGAAACTCTGGCTGGGAGTCAATCTATGAGAAGGATTTTGGGGAGACTTATCACTGCCCCTAGTAGTAAGTGTTGTAGTAATGCCAGAAAATGTTTGTTGGTCACACATGACCCTTTATATGGGAGTCTGTTTGCCCCCTAGAGTTAATCTGATGCACCTCAACGCTTGATATTTTGATCATATTTTTGGTAGCCCTGAACTTCCTAGAGATATTTTTCTAAGATTGTTGTGGAAGAAGCTGAAGACATGATACTGAAACCATCTGATACTATTGGCACAGACGAACTAAATGGTGGTGCCCACGATCTTTGGTCAAGTCTCGGAATTTTCTAAGAACTGTCATGGAAGGATCTGAAGATATGATACTAACACCATCTAATACTATTGGCACAGACGAACGAAATGGTGGTGCCCAAGATCTTTGGTTAAGTCTCAGAATTTTCTAAGAACTGTCATAGAAGGATCTGAAGACATGATACTGACACCATCTGATACTATCGGTACAGACAAGTAATTTGATGGTATCGGAATTCTTCAAAGTGGATTTTGTTCAAACCCCTGATCAACGTAACATTTCCCCTCGAGTAATACATATGGATATTTGCCCCTGGTTATTCAACAATTCTTTGAGAGATTCTTTGAATCTCGACTTGACTTCCCCAGACGTGTTGGACAAAGGTCGTGCCGTGCCCCTTAATCATGAGATATTTGTCTTTGGAAGTGTCTTTCCAATTGAAGTGATTTTGTTCACTGAGAGAGCTTTCGTTCATTGGATATTCGTTGTGTGAATTTCTTCGCTATCAAACAAATCAATATATGAAAACAGTGATATTCAAGTAATGCAAAGTTTATGTTTGTCTTAAAAAATTTGAAAATGCATTTTAGCAAGTAAAGAAATTTTGTAAAGAAAAATTCAACTCAGGATTTAGAGTAAAGCCCTACGGGAGTCAGGGTACCTTTTGGTAACAGTATGCTTTCGAACTAACCCATGCTTCAATTAGGACTTTTGAAGGGTTGTAACGTGGCATGGTTCCCGATTTAAGAAACAAAGGATAAAGGTTCAAAGTTCATTTGTTCCCACCTGCTCTTCGTGATGTTCTTCGATCCTAAACTCATTTAATTGTATGTTTGAACTCCAATGGAGTCTGAATGACGTTTTGGTGATGGTTCAGACAAGTTAGGTTTGTTGGAAGGCAATCATTTTTTGTAATGTTTTTTTTTGTTGAGGATTTGTAGTGACCTCTTTCTTCTGATTTGTTATCCCTAATTTTTGCCTGATTGTTCCTGTTTTGAGATTACGGTCAGCGGGATGCCCCAGTTTTTCTTAAGTTTTCTTTGTAGGTTTTGACTTAATGGGCTTTCTTTTTTGAGAGATAATGAATTCCTATTTGGTAGGGAACCATCATTGTCTTTTGATTTCAGAGGAATGTTTTTGACGTCACTCGTTGTATTACGAGATAAGAGTCCGCAATTTGAATGCGCATTTGAATTAACAGAGAGACTACCCTACCCCAGGTTTTGATTAAAGGTTTCAATTTGTAAAAAAGGGAAAACTTCTACTTCTTTGGCTCGAAGGGGTTGACTAGGGATTATCTTCCTTATAACTCCAGTGTTTAGGGTTTGAAAGAACACATGTACATCATCAGCAAAGTCTGTTCAAAAGCATACTGTATGAGATTTATGGCATTGTTTTCGTCATCCTCCCTCTAAAGGCTTGTAACTTTTAGCAAGAGTTAAATGTCCTAAAGAGAGTAAAAAGCATAGTTTAAATATAATGAAAACGAATGGACGGATTCAAGACAAACATATGCAATGCATTAATGAAACAAAGTTTGACATTAATAGATAATTGTCTGAGCAACAAAAAGAGATTACAATTGAAAATTCCACTGAACAGAAGCCTCTTTGTCTAGACTTGTCACTTTAAGTGGTGAGCCTTTGAGGGGTGATAGAAAAAAGCTCCAATTGACCGTCTTGTGTGAACTCCAATGCTCCTTCGTCGATCAAGTTTTGAATCTTGTACTTCAATGCCCAACAATCATTTGTATCATGTCCAGGATCGTCGGAATAATAGGAAACCCTGGCATCAGGATTGTAGCTTGGAGCATAAGTTTTGGGATTTAGACGAGGTCTTATTGTATAATCAGATCCATCCTTAACATATGTTGCAAAGCTTGAGACAGTGGCATGTTGATGTTAGTAAACTGTCTTTTGGGTTCTTTTTGCCTTTGCTGATTTTCCGGTTGATGTTGACGAGGCCGTTGTTGGACCAGTGACGTGGCGGCTATTCGGAATGGTATGTTTTCCCTTGAAACAGCTTCTTGTCTTGTGGGTGGCTGGATGATGATTTGACCCCTACTTCTAGCTATTTTCCCTACTTGGTTACATCCATCTTGATGGAGTTTGTTGACGAGGGTCCTTAGCTCTTATTGTCCTTGAGCCAAGTTTTAGATGAGAACCAACTGGCCTAGCAT
Source organism: Vicia faba (assembly GCA_948472305.1). Taxonomy (NCBI): domain Eukaryota; kingdom Viridiplantae; phylum Streptophyta; class Magnoliopsida; order Fabales; family Fabaceae; genus Vicia; species Vicia faba. The sequence continues at coordinate 1,609,767,511 of OX451738.1, read as the reverse complement.
TTGGATTCTCATTGCTTCCATCTCAACCTACAGCTGTTCAACCTGGTCATCCTTTTTGTTATCAGGATGTTTCTTGGTCAGATTCCTAGCGAGGAGTGCTTTCAATTCTTCTTGTCCCTTGGATAGGTTAAGGAACATTTCCCTAAACTGAGCCTCTTGAGTTTGAATATCTCCATTGTCTTGTTGGAGAGCCATTGCTGAAAAACAGCGAGAACGTGAGAGACCGGTACTAGAGACTACCTGTTATGCAATGATGTATATGATATGCAAATGTTTTCAAGGATCTCGCGGGGCAAATGTTAGTAGTCAATTACAGCTTTGATTGGAGAATTTTGTATTGGAGGATGTCCTTCCACGATAATTAAGCTCACCATGGGTCATAGCCTTTGACTTAAGTTGTTGTACTTGATTTTTGACGGTGCTTGGTTAGAGGAAAGTAAATCCTCTTGCCCCTTGATAGATGTCTAGTTCAACGTGACCCTGCACCAAAAAAAACCCTTGAGATCCTTGAAATGCTAATGTTATTGAAAATGCCATGGTATGATGTCATGATGTTATGCACAAGTATGCAAAGTAAGCAAGTTTATATACAGATAATCATATACACACAAAGCAGACAAGTCCTTAGGTTTAGGCTTGCATGGAGTTTGTAGGTAAGTACCCTCTTGAAGTTTAGTTGGCTCAAACCTGTCCTAGTAATAGTAACCGGGTTCTAAGGAGCTCAATATCACCGGTTTGTTTCCTTGGTCATTGTTCCAGCACAAGCCTCTTTAATGGCGACCGAAATATCCCAAGAAACCAAACCTCAATGAGTGTAGTATCGAGTATCTACCAACTTCAGACTGCACCAAAGTCGGTCATCTCACTACGTCTTAAAGGCCAAGTTGGTCAAGTAAAGGTTCTAAAAGTTCATTAGTGATTCATGACATCACTCAACGGCCCTGTATTCTCTTTGATTAACTCAAAGGCTACCGGTATCCACAAATATGTCACACTAATGTAGCTATTGCTTAGACCATGTCGGTATACCCCGCACAATTTCCACAATGTATTGCTACTTACCTATAAGGTATCCCAAATCAAGGTAGAGGATTCAATCCCAAACAAAGAACCAAAATTTAAAGCATACAAGTTAAACAATGAAAGCAAATAGATGTGATCTAACCCTAAGGTAACCCCACTTTTAGAATATTCCCCAGCAGAGTCGCCAATTTTGTGATACGGTGGGAGAACTGACTTGGGTGTTTTACGTTTGATCGCAAATGTTGTGGTTAGCAAGAGTCACCACCGACTTTTTTTATCCAAAAGAAAAGGTGAAAAAGCACAGGAAAGACCTTTGAGATTATTTCTTGAGTTCGGGGGGTAGATTATGAAAAGAGAAGGTATTAGCACCCTTTTCATCCATGGTTTTCCATGGGCTCTTAGTTACTTGCTAGATCACTTACTTTTTGTTTGAAATTGTGCTTGGTGTGGTTTTTGAAAGTATTTTGTAAAGAGGCCATCGTTTAGGCAATCTTTGTAATGATTCCCGTTCGTAAGAATGTATACAAAGATGTTGATCTTTTGAAAATGTTTTCAAGTTTGTAAGATGTTTGAAAATGTGTGTGATTTTTTTGAAAATAGCAAGGATGTTTGTTTGAAATTGAGCAAGTAATCAAGAGTAATCTACCTACTCAAATGTCTTTCTTTTTTATTTTCTTTTCCTTTGACATTGTTGTCTTACCATTGATTTGGTAAGCAACCCTATCTTTGGATGTAAATGGGACAGGTGTGGGTCATCGTATAACCATGATTAGAAATATTGCAAGGTATCTTAGCATTCTTTTTGAGGGACTAAGATCATTTGTAAGGCAACTTAGATAGCGTCATCGAGGGACTATGATCTTGTATTTGCTTGTTTTGGCTAAGATACCTTACATGCGTAATATGGTCATTTTGTATAAGGCAACCAAGTGGAATAACCCTAAGGGTGTTTGTGTGCAAATGTGTTATTTTCATGCTTGTTTTTTTGTCTTGAAATAGGGTTTTCCTACTTGTTGATTTTAGTCTTTTCATACAAACCATAATTACTAGCAATTGTATATAAAACGATAAATTGCGGAATTTTAAAGTTACTACGCTATTACAACATTTGTGGGAGGGGTGTACAAATTACAAATGGGGATTACAGAAATTAAGCTCTAATTAGTCGATTACAACCAAATTGAATTTTGAATAAATAATATACAAAAATGTGAATGAATATAATGCACAAGTAATGATATAATGTACAAAAAATGAAGTAAATAATATACAAGAATGTAAAGAAATAATGTATAAGGTATTGAATGAAAAAGAAATGAATTATTTTGTTTTGTTAAGAAAAGGTTTTTATCTTAACCTAATAAGCTAAAAATAAAATGATTTAAAAAGAAGAGAAATAAATTAACTTAATTTAGAAAAATATTTTTAGTATTTTTACGAAAAGATTTTAATATTAACTAAAATAGCATAAAAAAATAATTAAAGGAAAACCTATGTTCTACATTTAATTTAAAAAATAAATTAAATCCTAATCTAATTAAAAATTAAGTTTGTATAAAAGATATTTTTGGCCTTTTTGTTATTGAAAGAAAAATGAAACAAGTATATTAAAGTAGAAATATTAAATAAAATATTTTGGGATTTTGGTTAATAAAATAATGATAATATTAATGAAAGAAAATAAAATAGAATATTGAAAATAAAGTTACAGGGGGTACTTTTGAACCCCCTCCCTTGCATTTACCAGACACTGCTTCCACCACTGCGCCAAGCTGTCTTGTTTGTACATGACATGAATCCAAACATATATAAAACAAAATCAGTAGTTTTTTTTTTGCAATAAAAAAAAGTAGGCTTGGTCTTTGTGTTGTCTGGGCCTGTTATTTGTTTTTAGAACAAAAACAGCAAAACATCAAAAAAAATGAAACAAAGTCTCATTTGTCAACAAAATTTCTCTCTCTTACGCTGACTCCTTCTCTGATAGTGGGGTTCGCCGGAAATCGCCCTAGGCGGTGGTGGACGGCAGTGGACGGCGGTCTTCATGGCGGCAATTGCTTCTGATCTTCATTTTTTTACATCATTTTGTTCATCTTTCTCTCCTCTATCTTAATCCATGGTTGAATTTTGTAGATGGCGCACCAGATTGAGTAGATCGCGAAAGGAGAAGCGAAACCCTAGCGGCTCCGATTGTATAGATCCTTCGTCGTTTGGGTGAGATCTTTCCGATTTGTTTTTCTTCTTCTATTCATGATTCTGAAGGGTTAATTTAAGAAAATGATGATAAAAATTTGTAGGGTTTCGTTGTTGTTTGTATACGATTTGCGTTTCTGTTTCTTTGTATATGGGTTTGTGAATTATGTTGTGAACTCTCCTTGATTCTGTATATTTGTGAACTTTGTTGTTGTTTATGTGACAAGTATTTTGTTGGGTTATTGATTCCGTCCCCCTTTTGTAAACTCAGGGTTTCTCTTTTTATACTATGAGCCTGCTTGCTTGTTTTCTGTAAAAGTTTAACTTAAGAGAGATGACTACAGTTTGGGCTTGTCACTTTTGCTGATTTTCAACAAGCCAACTTTGTTGTAACTTGCTATGCTTCCTATGACTTTGCTTGCTGACTTTTGATTCTATACTTGGCTTTTGTGATGCTTTTACAGTTGTGTTTGACAACTCTTGTACTGTGATAAACATTTTCTGAGTTTTCCCTTTTTACTGATATGTCAAATGCTGACTTTTGCTGGCTGCTTTTGTACTTGTTGACTTTGTGATTTTCTGTATTGCTTCTTTTCAAACTTGTATTTGCTGGTGGATTTTGTACTTTGTTGCTTGTGGACTTGATAAAACTGTGATGCTTTTACAACTGAGTTTGACAACTCTTGTACTGTGATAAACATTTTTTCTAAATTCTTTTTCTCTTTATTGTGAACCAAACCCAACATTGTTTTAAGATTTGTAGTGAAGTACCCTAGGCCTATGACATGACATTACAAATTTTGAGGCTCTTTGATTGTTGATTGTACTGGTTTTCTGATTTCCTCTTTATCTTTTATGAACCAAAATTTGTCTTTGTGATTTGCAAAAGTTCTACTCCTAGCCAATGATAAAGTTATGTATGAGGCTTTTATCATTCCGTTTTCCCTTGTTTGTGAACCAAGTTTTTGTGATTTGCAAACATATCTTTAGGCTAATGATAGGACACTGTTTTGAGACTTCTATTGGGCTTGAATTTCTCGATTTGAATCTTTTGCTAATGGGCTGAAAATATGGTTGAAATTCTTTTGAATTTGTTTATTGTGAACCAAGTTTTGTCTTGTGGTTTGCAATGATAATTGGCCTATGATAAAATTTGACATTTGTTTGAGGCCTTAGAACACAAAACCTCCTTTTCTGAACTCTTGATACTTTGTTCCTCTTTTAATTTTTGCACAGGTTTTGGTCTCGGGAGTTTGTAGTATTGTTGTTTCTTGCTTCCTGCTATAGCCTGTTGCCTGCTGTGCAACTTATTTGCTGCTGCTGCTTTCTTTGTTTGCCTGCTAGGCCCTGTTTTCCTGCTATGCAGCTTGTTTGCTGCTGCAATTTGCTTTCCCTTGTTATGCAGTTTGTTGCAGGTTTTGTGTTGGCACTTTGCAGCATTGTTGTTGCTTGCTACTCGTTGCCTGCTATGCAGCTTGTTTGCTGCTGCAGCTTGCCCTGTTTTCCTTCCCTTGTTATGCAGTTTTGGACAGCCTTTGCTTGCATATTTTCCTTTTCTTTTGTGAACCAAGGTCTAACCTTGTGATTTGAAAAAAATAGTATAAAAGGGATGATAAAACGAACCTTAAAAAAATTAATTCCTAAACACAAACCCTAATGATGAGTTTCTTCTTTTTTACATATCACTTTTTATTTGAAATGCTTGCTAACTTTCTCTTCTTCTTTGTTTCATGAACATGAGGCATGGGCGGCAAGAGAAGATTGGAGTGGTTTCTTGAAGATGAAGCAAGGAAGACTTTGAAGAAATAAGATTTCTCTTTTTTATAAACAAATTTTTGTTATTTTTTTGCATTTGTAGACAAGACAAATTTTTGTAAATTCAACTTGTAATGTAATGAACACAATGCCTTTGAATAAATTTTGTGTGAAATGAAAATATTGTACCAATCTCAAATTTGAACTTTGAAATTCTTATTTGAATGCTTTGAGTAAAACACCTTGATTTGGGTAACTTGTATTTCAAGCAATCACCAAAAATGATCAAGCAAAACAAACACTTGGTACTCCAATCAAACTTCTAAAACAAAATAAATGTTTAAGAATTTAATTCCACTTGATGAACTTAAATCCAAAGACTTATTGTCAAAAAGTCTTAATCTTCAACCCTTGTCCAATGGCTAACTGGTAATCAAAATGAGTCCGCATGTCATTTTTGATTCAAACGGGACTTCATTGTCTACCAAACATGTTTTAAGAACATTCGTCAGTCTTGTAGAATTAACAAACTTCAGCAAATTGTGTTTAAGAACATTTTAAATTTTAAAGACTCAATTATCTCTGAGAAATCCCAAACCCTAATTATTGATTTTCCGCCTTGGAAGAGAATCTGTCTGATCGAACTTTGAGCTAATTGAGTGTACGAGAAACCCTAGGATATCATCTTGTATGAAAAATTAGAGGGCAAATTTTGGGGTACAACACCTTGATAGTGAAACCCAAACCATATTTGTCTGCTTTGAACGGGATCTCGGGGAGTTTCCCCTAAGTATCACAGCATCCTTCTTCGACATCAGCATGAGCATCTTTGAATGAAACCATCTTTGGAACGACCTTAACAGCTTTGGACACATCAGAGGAACAAATGGCAGTAGTAACCAATGGTGGCACAACTTCAAAAGCCTGACATGGGGTTTCTATAAATTCACTATCCATCTCCACGTACTTGAAAGAGTTGAGGTGGATTACCATGAACTCCTCCTCACCACATACGGTGACAATTCTTCCTTTGAACGGATACTTGAGCTTTTGGTGAACTGTAAATGTTACTTCCCCAGCTCCATGGATCCAAGGGCGACCCAGAAAACAGGAGTAGGCAGGACGGATATCCATGATGTAGAAAGTAAAGTTGAAAATTTGTTAGCCCACCTTGATCGGGAGATCCACCTCTCCATGAACTGTCCTTTTGGACCCATCGAAAGCCCTCACAATAATATCACTTGGTTTCAAAACTAATCCTTCATAGTCTAAACAGTCCAAAGCCCCCTTGGGTAGCACTTTTAAAGAAGATCCAGTGTCAACCAGAACATGTGATAGGGTAGTCCCCTTACATTCAACAGAAACATACAGAGCTTTGTTATGGTTCTTTCCAAGTGGTGTCAGATCAGCATCCGAGAACCCCAAACCATTATCGACCATCAAGCTTGCCACACAATTTTCAAACTGGTCAATTGTGGTCTCATGAGGGACATGAGCCTTCTTCAGAATTTGATTAATGCCCGAGCATGAGCATCGAAGCAGAGTAACAAAGATAACAGAAATCTTGGAAGGGGTTTTCCCCGACTACTCCACAATCTTGAAGTCACTCCTTTTTATAATTTTCAAGATCTCATCCATTTCTCGAGCGAAAGGTTCCTCAGCAGCAATGTCTTTTGCGGGTATTTCTGTTTCAACAGGCTCAACTACCTTCTCTTTTCCCTTTGGGTCAGCACTAGGTTTAGCAGCGGTGATGCAGACAGGTGCCTTTGTAGCAACTGGTGGTGAGATTTCGGGTGAAAAGATTCTCCTAGTTATGGTCACCTTACTAGAGCCAGTAATGTTACCAATGTCATCAGCTTTGCTTTCTTCAATCCAAGCATCTTACTTTATCCCATGGTAAAACACCTCAGCACCATAGTTCCATGGCACTGCTTTGTTGGAAGAGTACCGAATTGGCCCGGGGGCGGTAATTATCAGAGGTGAAATAGTCAGTTCATTTGAAATCCTGATAGTACCCTTGGAGGAGATCCTAAGAGGCTTGTTTAAGATGGTTATGATGGAGAGGTCTTCAATCTTATCACTTAGATTTTTGGCGGATGAAGTCTTCTCAAATATGATCTCATGGCTATTCATCAGGCGTTGAATGCTTTCCTTCAGCCCTTCACATCCATTGAGTTTTTTGGCATAATAATCACAATCCTTCAAACAGCCAGGGAAATCTCGACTTTCAACATATTCTTTTTTATAGTGGTTAACGGAGTAGTCAAGTCTTCAACGGAGGAAACAAAAATGGTATCTTCAACAACATTGACACCTTTTACATTGTTTGGCATATGCGTGATGATTACATTCAGAGTTGGAGGAGGATCAAATTCAATGGTCTTGTTGTCTATTAAGTCTTTAATTTTATTCTTCAGTGCCCAGCACTGGTCAGTCTCATGCCTGAGACTATTTGAGTGATAGGCACACTTGGTATTCGGATTGTATTTAGGTGAAGAGGTATCTGGATTGGCCGGAGGATCACTCAGTGTCACCAAATTAGCCTTTAACAGGTGTTGTAAGGCTTGGGATAGTGACATGCCTATCCTTGTGAATTGTCTTGGTGGAGCCCAAATTGGCTGATGATTGGAAGATTGTCCTTGAACAGGTGGTGGTTTGGAAATTCAAACAGCTTTAACGGATGAACGATCATCTTTCTTGGTACGGGCCCTTTCCCCATACACAACATTGTTTTCTTTCTTTCCAACAAAAGGTTTCTTTACAGGACTGGAGGTGGAAGCAGGTTCTATAGGAATCTTCCCGCTTTTGATGTTGCTTTCAACTCTTTCGTCGGTTAAGATCAGCTTGATGAAACCGGAAGAAGAACAGCCAACCAATAAGTTGAAAAATGGACCAGATAAAGTGCCCATAAACATATCAATGTGCTCTCTATCAGTCAAAGGCGGTTGAACCCTACTGGCAAGGTCTCTCCATTTTGGGGCGTACTCTTTGAATCCTTCATTCTTCCCCATTGTCATGTCTTGCAACTGAACTCTTGCCGGTGCCAGGTCGGCATTATATTGGTATTGGTGGTAGAAAATTGTGGCTAAGTCTTCCCATGTATGGATTCTGGAACCATCCAATTGGTAAAACCACTCTAGTTGCGTCCCAGCCAAGCTTTCTTGAAAAAAGTGAACCCAAAGTTTCTTGTCAGAGGTGTGCGGTTGAATCTTGCGCACATAAGACTTCAGGTGGAGTTTTAGGCAGGAAACCCCATCGTATTTTGCAAAGACTGGTATCTTGAATTTGTGTGGAATTACAACCCTAGATATTAAACCCAAATCATCAAAGTCCAAACCGGGGACGGCTTGACTCTCAACGGCCTTCAATTTGTCTTCTAGCTGCTTATACTTAACATCAGAAAGAGGATACTGCTCATCAAAATAATATTCATCATCATACGCTTGATCATTGATACACCCAGACTAGGTACTCTTTGCTTCTCCAATTTGATTCTCGTCTTCCTCAGATGAGTCTTCTACTACCGGTATCTGACGGACTGGCTCTCTGAATCTTTTACCCATGTTGACTAAAGCTTTCCTCTTTGGCTTCTTTTTGGCTGCCAGCAACGTCATCAACTCTTGTTACCCCTTGGCCAGGGTAAACAGAGTCTCTTGAAACTGGGAGTTTTGTGCTTGTAGGTCTTTCACTGTTTTCTCGATATCCATCTTGTTGAAATGAACAACAGAAATATAAGGATACTTATTATGTTATGATGCATGGAAGGTGCGTATGCAAATGATTTCAAGGATTTATGAAATTTAAATTTGTATAGACAAAAAATGCACAAACGTCAAATTTCATTAATTAATTCAAAATGACTATAACATGCCTCTTGAGCTTACAAAGTAAATCTCTAAGATAAAAAGGTCGAATGCATCCTCTTCGGTGCAAGGTAGGCGTTCATGCTTTGTTCTTCATGTAGCTGCTTTGTAAGCTCTAAGACCCCTTTCTCACTAGCATAGAATTGAGCTTCGAAGGTATCTCATTCCTCCTTTATCTGAATCCAACCCTTTTGTAAGTCTTCAAGAGAAGTAGGCATGTCAGGATGGAGGACGGTATACAGGACATCTCCTTTAACCACAGGCTCCATGATAACTGGTAAGATGGAGGCATAATGCATCACGAGCTTCTTAGCACGAGCTCGTACCCACCTAAGGTAAGGCTCAAGGGGTATGGAATTTTTGTGTCCCAACGTCTTGCTATCCCCTTTATTTACCATCCTCCAAGCTCGTACAAACCTCTGACGGTAACCTTGATCATCACTCTCATAGTCGAATACTACTCCTTGGATGAGCATATCACGTGGACCATCTCTTCGGGCGTACCCAAACTATCGTAAGGCTAAGAAAGGGTTGTAGGTGATACCTCTCATAATTCCAAGTAAAGAGACATTAGGGAATTCCCCACAATGGTCGATGATAGTAACATTCTCTAAGGTTCGAGAACACCAATGAATATCTGAATGTCTGAGCGTCATCAACCTATGGGACCACCTCAAACCTTGCTCGTTCTTCAACATAGACCAGGGAAGATGCGAAATAAACCATCTAGCCAAGAGAGGAGTGAAATATATGAGGGCCCCTATGTTCCTCATAGTGCGAGGGTGGAGAGAATGTAGGATATCTCCCAACAAAGTAGGCATCGGATTGCAAGACATGAAGATTTTGACAGCATTTACATCTATGAGTTGGTCAGGGTTTGGAAACAAAACCATCCCATAGATGAGAAGGGCCAAGATTTCTTCAAAAGCTTGTAAATCTAAAGAGTTCCAACAATCTTGAGCTTTCTCAAACAAGAACTTGCCTAAGAACCCTTTGACACCACTCCTTGTTTCCCAATTAGTCGTGACATCACATTGTTGCAAGTGTAGTGCTAGGGCAATCTCTTTAGGTCTTGGATCTCTTTCCGTACCGTTGAAGGGTAGTTGATTGAGAATAAGAATTATCATGAGTTGGGAGAATTCTTCCAGAGTAGGTATAAGCTGATAATCGGGGAAAATGAAGAAATGATTTAGAGGATCAAAGAACTGGAACATCACCTTCATCATATCTTCATCAGTGTTCGAGGTAACCAAGTTTAGGAGGCGACCATGTCTTTCATTGAATGAAGAGTTCTCAGGGACCCTTAATGCTAAATCTTTGAGTTGAGAAGGGATTCTTACGAGATTGACTTGGATAGTGTTCCTTCGGATGGAATCCATGTCCTATAAACCAGAACAAAGATAAATCCCAATAATCCTTGAAATGGTTAGTGAGAATGCTAATGATGTCATGATGTTTATGATGTTATGTACAAGTAAGCATATACACACAAGGCAAACAAGTCCTTAGGTTTAGGCTTGCATGGAGTCTTATAGGTAAGTACCCTCTTGAAGTTTAGTTGGCTCAAACCTATCCTAGAAATAGCAACTAGGTTCTAAGGGATCTCAATATCACTGATCTTTCTTATCGGCCATTATTTCATCGCAAGCCTCTTTCGTGGCAACCAAAATATCCCGAGAAGTACGATCTCAATGAGTGTAGTATCGAGTATAAACCAACTTCAGACTGCACCAAAGTCGGTTATCTCACTACTTCCTAATGGCCAAGTTGGTCAAGTAAAGGTTCTAAAGTCAGTTAGTGCTTCAAGACACCATACATCAGCCCCGTATTCTCCTTGACTACTCAAGGGCTACCGATACCCACAAATGTGTCACACTAACTTAGCTATTTCTTAGACCATGTCGGTATACCCCGTACAGTTTCCATAATGTATTGCTACTTACCTATAACGTATCCCAAATCCGCATAGAGGATTAAAACAAGCCCAAGCAATGAATCAAAAATGTAAAGCAAACAATGAAAGAAAATAAAGGAGATCTAGACCTAAGGTAACCCCACTTTTAAGTTTTTCCCCAGCAGAGTCGCCAGTTCTGTAATACGGTGGGAGAACTGACTTGGGATGTTTTGCGTTTGATCGCAAATGTTGCAGTTAGCAAGAGTCGCCACCGACTTTTCTTTTATCCAAAAGGAAAGGTGGAAAAGAACAGGAAAGACCTTTCAGATTATTTCTTGAGTTCGGGTGGTAGATCATGAAAAGGGAAGGTGTTATCACCCTTTTCATCTATAGTTATCTATGGGCTCTTAGTTGCTTTCTAGATCACTTGCTTTTGTTTGAAAACGTGCTTTGTTTGGAAAATATGCATTGTGGTGGTTTTGAAAGTATTTTGAAAAGGCGCCTTCATTTAGGCAAACTTTGTAATGGTTCTTATTTCGTAAGAACGTATACAAAGTGTTAGACTTTTGAAAATATTTCATGTTTTGAAAGTGTTTGGTGTTTATTTTGAAAGTGTTTGTTTTGAAAGTGAGCAAGGATGTTTATTTTGAAAATGAGAAAGAAACTAAGAATGTTTCTACCTACTCAAAAGTCTTTGTTCATTTATTCCTTTCCTTTGATATTGCTATCTCACCATTGATTGGTAAGAAGTCTTATCTTTGGATGTAAAGGGACGGGCGTGGGTCATCATATAGTCATGATAGAAATGTTGTGAGATATCTTAGCGTTTCTCTTTGAGGTACTAAGATCATTTGAAAGGAAACATTTGTAGCTTCATCGAGGGACTATGATCTTGTATTTTTGATTTGTTTTTTCTAAGACATCCCACATGCATAACATGGCCATTTTTGTAAGGCAACAAGTGGAATTACCCTAAGGGTGCATATGTGGACGGTGGGTTTGATTTGCATGCATTGTTTATCTTGAATTATGGTTTGCTACTTGTTGATTTTATCTTTCCATAAAAATCCTAATTACTAGCATTTATATGAAAGCGACAAATTACGAAAATTAAAATTACTACGTTATTACATCATTAGGGGAGGGGGGTATACAAATTTATAAATGGAGATTGCAAGAAATTAAACCTAATTATCTATTACAACCATATTGAATAATGTACAAGGAATGAATAAATGTGCAAGAAAATAAATGGAAAGGAAATGATTTTTTATTTATTTTAATGAAAGAGTTTAGTTTTGACCTAATTAAGAAAAATGATTAATTAAAATTAAATAAAATTAAACTTAAACTAATTAAGAAAAGAAATTAAGTTTGAAGCATTTTTAGGGTTTTTTAGAAAAGGTTTTAAGTTTAATGAAAATAATATGGTAATTAATTAATTAAAAGAAATCTAAATTCTAAGTTAAGTTTAATTTTAATTAAGAAATTTAAACCCAGGCGACGAACTCCCGATCAGATGGTTGAAAAATGGACCAGACAACGTCCCTAGAAACATATCAACCAACTCCCTATAAGACAAAGGGGGTTGGACTCTTCCAGCCAGATCTCTCCACTTCTGAGCATAGTCCTTAAAACCTTCACTTGCACCCACAGACATACCCTGAAGCTGAGTACGAGTGGGAGCAAGGTCGGTGTTGTACTGATACTGCTTGTAGAAAGCAGTAGCAAGGTCCTCCCAGTTTTGGATATTAGCTCCTTCCAATTGATAAAACCATTCAAGTTGAGTTCCTGACAGACAGTCTTGAAAGAAATGTACCCACAAATTTCTATCGGCAGTGTAAGGTTGGATTTTTCTGACGTACGAGCGGAGATGGATTTTTGGACAGGATACTCCATCATACTTAGCAAAAACCGGGAGCTTTAAACTTATGAGGGATCACCGCCCCAGATGTTAGTCCCAGATCTCCGAAGTCCAAACCAGGGATCTTCTAAATCTCCATAGCACTCAGACGCTCTTCAAGTTGTTTGTACCTATTGTTGTACCCCAAAATTTTCCCTCTCATTTATCAAGATTTTTCTCAAGACTTCTTGGACTCAGGGCAAGATTAGGGTTTGGTCAGCTCAAGACACCTCATCTTGCACTGATAACCCAAAATTAGGGTTTGAGTTTGCACAAGGATTTTTGGATCACCAATGCTTCATGTGACTTTCATACATCATCTTGTACCCCTAAGATCTCTCATGTTAAGTTTCAAGCCATGAACCACATTTTTGATCAGTCAATTGGACAATTGACCTAAAAATCAGCTGTATTGGGAAAAAAGTCAACCATGACCAATTTACAGTCAAACTTCATAATTTTTTATCCACATCAACATTTTAGACTCATATGTACCATTTGTTCAAGTTTGGATCACAACTCCTCAAGAAATTTGATCAAATCATCAAAAGGGCAAAATGGTCAAAATTAGGGTTTTGACTGAGAAAGGACAATTTCTGATTTTTAACCTAGCCAATGACCAATTGAGTTCAAACATGATTTCAAGGGTTCAATGGCATCATCTTGACCTAATTACATGTTTCAAAAGATCTCAAGTTCATTGGATTGACAGATGAATTTTGCAGTCAACTGATCAAAAGTCAACTGTGCACTGAAAAGTCAAACTTTGACTCTTTGGTCAAAATCAAGGGCCAAGTGTCATAATTCATCAAGATATGTCAAAATATGAAACTTTTTCACCAAGAAACTCAAAATTGAAAATCAGGGTTTTAATTTGAAAATTTTCATAACTTAGAATTTTTCTAAGTATAAAAATTTTCTTATTTTTTCCCAACTTTTCACCACTTTTTCACCATGATGCATTTTGATTCAAAGAAAACTTCCAACATGAAAGTTGTAGTCCTCCATGAAATATACAAATTTTCTTCACAAATATTTCCCAAAAGATGCTTGGATCTAAAATTATGAATTTGTGAATATAGGTCCATGAACTTCATAACTTAGTGAAATTTTGCCCTAATTTAGGCAGGTTTTGGACCCAACTTCATGAACATTTTTCACCTAGTTCCAAGAAGTATCTCAAATTGCATTTCAAAGATGTATTATAGAGCACATTTCAAGATTTACAAAATGTCCAAGAACTCTCCAATATCATTTTGAGTAGGGAGAATCGAAGAAGGGAAGTTGGCATTTTCTCACTTTTGTTCAAGCCATTTTCACATAGCATCAAGTTGCAAATCACATCTATGTTGGTTGTATCTTGCTTTACAGGTCCTAAGATTTCTATACACTCCATAATTAAATTCAAACTCAGTTGACAAAGGCTTTATCTTTGCTTTTGAACCTTTACACAAGAGGTATTTCCATTTTGGGCAAAAAGTTCACAATGTCATTTTCATAAAGGGCAACTTTTACAACTTTGTCAATCTTGAGAATTGAACCTGTCCCTTTAGTACAAGCAATTTCTACAGGTCTCAAGCAATGTGTACCAACTCTTATCATCCCTCAAGCAAGCTAGGACAAGCATGTAGCATTGGTCTTGTCACTTTACTTCAAAAGCAAGAAAAGTTGCAAAAAGGTCCAAAGCTTGCACAACTAGTGAGGGCTGACTTTGTATCACTTCTCTACATATTTGCAAACTTGTTACAATGCACAACACGATTTGCTTGCACCAAAAAACACTCTGAAATTCAAAAACACCAAAATTCTTCCCTAACACAGAGTTTTTTGCAAAAGCACAACCAACTCTCATTTGGCTCGTGCGTTTTGTGTTTAAACACTTCAAGCATCTCATACACATCATACCAAAGCAATCCAAGCCATCACCCTGGTTCTGTAACCCCTGTTTCAGCATCCACCATTTTCACTTTGGAAGCTTGCAGTTGGACTTGGTCAGAGAGTTTCAGCCATCCTCATAGCAAGCTAAGCATTGGAATAGGTTCAGGGAAGTTCAAGGAAGCTTAAACAATCACCAGGACTCCATTAAAGTCCATACATTGCCTACTCAAATCCAGCTGAAGGAGGTATTTTTTCAAACTCTATCTCTCTGAATAGGCAACCTCAAGCCACAATTTGTGAAGGAAAAATGTAGTCCTTATCATGACAAAGCTGTACATATCATTACTTTTCATTTATATTGCTTGTGCTAAGAGAATTTGAAGATTGAAAATGCTGAAAAAGTTAGGTCACGAATTAGGGATTCAAAATTTCTCTCTGATCTTTAAGAGTTAGGTTACATAATTTATATTGTTGGAATCGTGAGCTCAAATGCCGCATGTTTCATGTTATGAGTTTTTGTTTTTATGCAAGCATTAGCAAGTTACAGGTTTGAAAAAAACGCGCGCAGAAGCTGGCCAGAGGACATGGATGAAGTGTTCTGGGCTTTTTGGCGCCTTGGGCTTTTTGCTTTTGATATTTGCACCCCCCCTGACTTGTTATTTGCACCCCCTGGCTGAACTTTTTCTATTTTTTATATTTTCTTCATATTTTTATATTTAATACTTTCATTTATTTTTCTTAATGATAAAAAATACCAAAAAATAATTTATTTATTTTCACACTTTTATTTTTTTTTATTTTCTAACATGAAAAATATTTTATTTTGATAAATAGAGTTTATTTTCTTAAATAACTTGTAAATATATTTAAAAATACTTAATATTTTTATTATACTATTTATACTCATAAATACTTATTTTTTACACATATCTAATTTTTAATATTTACATATAATATTATTTATTATTTTCTTATACAAAAAATGTACAAAATAATAATGGAAGCATTATTTTCTTTTAAATTAAAAACTAGGGTTTACCCCTTTTCAAAAAGAATTATATATTTTTTCCTTATTTTCTAGGGTTTGAATTAATTATTTTTCTCATACAAAAACACAAAACATTTTTTAACATAAACATTGCATTGCATTTTAAATATTTGTACTTTGTTTATTTAATTCGCACAATATTCGATTTGGTTGTAATAATATATTTAGTTTTATGTTTGTGCAAAATCCCCATTCAAACTTGTATCCCCCTTACCATAATAATTGTTGTAATAGCTTAGTTTATTTTACGCAATTTATCGCTTTTATACCATGATTAGTAAATTAGAGTTTGCATGACAAGAACAAAAACAAAGCAAAATAGAAAACCCTAAATGTAAGACAAAAACATGAAAATGATACACTTTGCACACAAGCACCCATATGGTTTCTCCCACTTGGCTGCCTAAATTAAAACGGTCATGTTATGCACGCGAAGTATCTTGGCAAAACAAAACAAATATAAGATCATAGCCCCTTGATGACGCTATACAAAAGTTGCCTAAACAAAATGATCTTGGTCTCTCAAAAATGTTAAGATACTTGACAACATTTCTATCATGGTTATACGATGACCCACGCCCGTCCCGTTTACATCCAAAGATAGGGTTGCTTACCAAATCAATGGTAAGTCAACAATGTCAAAGGAATAAAAATGCACAAGAAAGACATTTGAGTAGGTAGATAGTTTCTAGTTACTTGTTCCATTTCAAACAATCCTTGCTATTTTCAAAAACAAATACACACACATTTCAAAACATCTTACAAAACATTGAAAACATTTTCAAATGACAAACATCTTTGTATACATTCTTATGAACGAGAATCATTACAAATATTTCCTAAACAATGGTCTCTTTTACAAAATACTTTCAAAACCACACCAAACATCATTTCAAACAAAACAAAGTAAGTGATCTAAACAAGTAACTAAGAGCCCATGGGAAACCATGGATGAAAAGGGTGCTAGCACCTTCCCTTTTCATAATCTACCCCCGAACTCAAGAAAACATCTCAAAGGTCTTTCCTGTGCTTTTTTACCTTTCCTTATTGGATAAAAGAAAAGTCGGTGGCGACTCTTGCTAACCACAACATTTGCAAACACAAACACAAAACCTCAAGTCAGTTCTCCCACCGCATCACAGAACTGGCGACTCTGCTGGGGAACATTCTAAAAGTGGGGTTACCTTAGGGTTTAGATCACCTTTATTTGCTTACATTGTTTGACTTGTTTTCTTTATATTATGGTTCTTTGTTTGGGTTTGAATCCTCCACCCGGATTTGGGAAACATTATAGGTAAATAGCAATACGTTGTGGAAACTGTTCGGGGTATACCGACATGGTCTAAGCAATAGCTATGTTAGTGCGACATATTTGTGGGTACCGGTAGCCTTTGAGTTAATCAAAGAGAATACGGGGCCGCTGAGTGATGTCATGAAGCACTAATGAACTTCTAGAACCTTTACTTGACCAACTTGGCCTTTTAGGATGTAGTGAGATGACCGGCTTTGGTGCAGTCCGAAGTTGGTAGATACTCGATACTACATTCATTGAGGGTTGGTTTCTTGGAATATTTCAGTCGCCAGTAAAGAGGTTTGAACTGAAACAATGAACAAGGAAACAATCCAGTGCTATTGAGTTCCTTAGAACCCAGTTACTATTTCTAGGACAGGTTGAGCCAACTAAACTTCAAGAGGGTACTTACCTATGAAACCCCATGCAAGAATAAACTAAGAACTTGTTTGATTTGTTTGTACATATATACTTGTGCATAGCATCATGGACATCATGAACATCATATGCATTCACTAACCATTTCAAGGATTTTGGAGATTCATCTTTGTTCTTGTTTTGTAGGTTATGGATTCACTTCGCAGGAAAACTATCCAAATCAACCTTGTAAGAATTCCTCCACAACTAAAGGAGATAGCTTTAAGGATTCCTGAGAACTCTCCATTCACCGAGAGACATGGTCGTCTACTCAACTTGGTTACTTCCAACATAGAGGAGGATATGAAGGTTCTCTTCCAGTTCTTTGACCCTTTGCATCATTGCTTCACATTTCCTGACTATCAACTTGTGCCCACTTTGGAAGAATTCTCTCAACTCTTGAGGATTCCTATTCTTAATCAACTACCCTTCAACAGTACGGAAAGAGATCCAAAGCCAGAAGAGATTTCTCAAGCCCTGCACTTGCAGTCATCTGATGTCACAACTCATTGGGAAACTAGAAGTGGTGTCAAAGGCTTCTTGTCAACGTTTCTATTTGAGAAGGCCCAAAGCTGTTGGAATTCCCTAGACTTGCAAGCTTTTGAGGAGATTGTAGCTCTTCTCATCTATGGGATGGTCTTGTTCCCTAATCCTGACCAACTCATAGATGTAAGCATTGTCAAAATCTTCATGTCTCGCAACCCGGTGCGTACATTGCTTGGGGATATCCTACACTCTTTTCACACTCGTACAATGAGGAAAAGAGGTGTTCTTATGTGTTGTACTCCTCTCATGGTAAGATGGTTTATTTCTCATCTTCCCCAATAAGTCTTGAAGAATGAGCAAGGTTTGAGGTGGTCACAAAGGTTAATGACACTTACACATTCAGATATCCATTGGTGCTCTCGATCCAAGGAGAATGTTATCATTGTTGACCGTTGTGGGGAATTCCCTAATGTCCCTCGACTTGGCATTAAAGGAGGCATCACCTACAACCCATGCTTGGATCTCAGACAGTTTTGTTATGCCCGAAGGGATGGCCCACATGATATGCTGATTCAAGGCTTGGTTTTCGACTATAACAACGACGACCAAGAATTTCGCCAGAGATTCATCCGAGGTTGGAGGATGCCAAACAAGGTGGATAGAAAGACTTTGGGACACAAGAATTCCATCCCTCTTGAGTCTTACCTCAAGTGGGTACGAACCCGCGCTCAAAGTCTTATGATGCCTTATCCCTCCATTCTCCCAGTGATTATAGAGCCTGTTAAGGAAGGAGAAGTTCCATACACTATCCTACATCCTGACATGCCGACATCACTCGAAGATCTACAAAGGGATTGGATACAGCTCAAGGGAGAGCGCGATACTTTCGAAGCCCAATTCTACGCAAGCGAGAAGAAGGTTTTGGAACTCACTCGGCTACTTCACGAAGAGCAGACTCTCAATACCTACGTTGCACCAAAGATGATGCGCAACGTCTTTTTACCTTAGATTTTTGTATTATTTTGCCCAAGGGGCATTGATGTACTCAAATTCTATTTTATTAATATGACGTGTGTTTCTTTTTTGTTTAAAACAAATTTGAATTTCTAAATCCTTGAAAGCATTGTATGAATACATATCATTCATCATAAGCATAAACAGGTCTTTGCAACAAGTTTCCTCATCTCTCTACTGGTTATTTCAGTACGATGGATCTCGAACAAACGATCAAAGACTTACAAGCTCAGAATACATAATTTCAACAGTTACTCATGACCTTATCCAAGGGGCAATAGGAGCTGAAGACTCTGCTAGAAAAAGAGAAAGAGAAAAAGAAGAAGAAGCCAGCTGGTGTGGTAATCATGGGCAGAAGATTTCAGGGACAAGCCAGAAGGACCTTAGATGTTCCAACAACATCTGATGAAGGGGAAAGAAAAGGAAAAGGAGCGGCAGTACCATCAGATTCTGAAAAAGAAGAAGAGGAAGAAGAGGACTACTCTAAACAACAATACCCTCCGGCTGATGACAAGTACAAACACCTTAAAGAGCGACTAAGCGCTATGGAAATCCAAAGAGTACCAGGGCTAGATTTTGAAGAGTTGGGGCTGGTGTCAGGAATTGTAATCCCGCCGAAGTTTAAAGTGTCACTATTTGCCAAGTATGATGGGTTGTCTTGCCCTAAAATCACCTCATATCATATGTCAGGAAGATTCAACCATATTTTGCCGACAAAGACTTGTGGGTCCACTTTTTCCAAGACAGTTTATCAGGAACGCAACTTGATTGGTTTTAACAATTAGAAAGGGCTAATGTCCATAATTAGGAAGACCTGGCAGCAGCTTTCTACAAACAATATCAGTACAACACCGACTTGGCACCTACCCGTACTCAGCTTCAGAGTATGGCTATGGTTTCCAATGAAGGCTTTAAAGATTACGCGCAAAAGTGGAGGGATCTAGCCGGAAGGGTGCAACCCCCTCTATCTGAGAGGGAGTTAGTGGACATGTTCTTGGGAACTCTATCATGTCCTTTCTTCAATCATCTGATTGGGAGATCCTCTGCAGGGTTTACTGAATTGATGTTAACCGACGAAAGAGTGGAGGCTGGTATAAGAAGTGGGAAAATTCAAAAGGACGCGTCTGCCTCAATAGTTGTGAAAAAACCCTTCACTGGAAGGAAGGAAGTATCTGATGTCTATTCACAGAGGAATCAGGGAAGAACTGAGTGCCGACCAACGGTGGGGGCCGTTATGATTCCAAAGCCTGCATCAGACCAGCCAAGAAATAACCAACAAAGGGTAGAAAGTCCAGTTCGGAAATTTACCAAGATTAACATGACTCCATCTCAAGTTCTACCACATCTTCTGAAGTTGAATCTAGCCACTTTAAAAGAGGCCCCAAAAAATCCCAATATTGCGTCTCCATATTACCATCCATACGCCAGATGCGCGTACCATTTTGAAAGTCCAGGGCACGACACCAACAACTGTTGGGCTCTGAAGAACAAGATTCAAGATCTGATAGATGCGAAGGAAGTTGAGTTTGAAGAGCATGAGAAACCAAATGTTATTTCCGCTCCAATGCCTAGGCATGGTCACAATGCCAACGCTATTGAAGAAGATCTGTTTGTTGCTACCGTGGATGAACTGTTGACTCCGCTCCCGACCATCAAGTTAAATTTGTTGAAAGCTGGTATTTTCCCAGGTTGTGACCAAGACTGCCATGTTTGCCTATCTTCATCATTTGACTGCCCTCTGTTGAAAAAAGGTATCCAACGAATGATGGATAACCAAAAAATTTTGTTTGAGAATGCTCCTATTTCACCCATTCCAGTTAAAGAAGTTTCAATAATAACCATCTACGCCAATCCTTCCACGGCCCCTAAAAGACCCGTTAGGATTACACCTGCTCCAAAGACTACTTCGCTTAAGATTACAATGCCTAGGTCGGCCCCATACAAATCACATAAAACAGTACCATAGAACTACGGTGGAGAAATCTACTACCATAGTATTAAATAGGATGAACCGACTGCCGAAGAAGAGAGCTCCGAAGAAGACAATTCTGACATTAGCAATATTGTCAGAACAAGCAAGATTACCCGCAGTGGTAGGATCTTCTCTCCAGAGATTGCCCCTCCAACGGCAGTATTTGGACCCGTGGCCGTTTCGAAGATTACCTCTGCACCACTGATTGTACCTGCAAGCGTACCCACCAACAAAGATAACACAATCCCTATTCCTACTTCCACTACTGAGAATAAAGGAAAGAACGTTCAAGAGGAGCCTGTCCGGACGAAGGCTCAATCACTAGCTATTCCTGAAACATCCAAGAAGGAGATGGAAGAAATCCTGAGGATCATAAAGAAGAGTGATTATGATGTGGTTGAACTGTTGGGGAAAACCCCTTACAAGATCTCTATGCTAGCCCTGCTTCTGTGCTCTGAAGCACATGCTAAAGCTTTGGTAAAATTTCTTAAGACAGCTCACGTGCCGCAAGAGACGTCTGCTGACCAGTTCCAAGACTGTGTGGCTAGTTTGACAGTTGATAATGGCCTGGGTTTCTCTGATGCTGACTTAACACCCAGAGAGAGAAAACACAATGAGGCATTACATGTCTCAGTGGAGTGTAGAGGAATAACCCTAGCCCATGTCTTGGTTGATACGAGATCGTATTTGAACGTCTTACCGAAAAAATCCCTTGATAGATTGGATTGCAAGGGGATGACTTTAAAACCCAGCAACATAGTGGTGAGAGCTTTTGATGGGTCGAAGAGGATGGTCCACGGGGAGGTAGACATCCCAATAAAGGTGGGAACTCAGGTCTTCAACTCAACCTTCTATGTGATGGACATCCGTCCTTCTTATTCCTGTCTGTTGGGATGCCCCTGGATCCATAATGTCAGTGTTGTCACCTCCACCTTGCATCAGATGCTAAAATACCCGGTCTAAGGAAAGATCATAAATGTCCATGGGGAGGAGGAGTATATGATTAGTCATCTGAATTCTTTCCGATATATGGAGTTAGATGGCGAGTTCATTGAAACCCGTTTCCAACATTTTGAAGAAGTCTCTCCAGAAGTAGCGGCGACCAAGGTGGTATCCTAGATTCCTAAGATCACTAAACCTCCACCTCGGATGTCATATCTAAAGGATGAAAAGTCAGTAGTGGAAGAAGGGGGATGCACCATTTGGGGGAAGCTTCCAGACATTCCTTACAAATCAGACAAGTTTGGCTTGGGGTTTACTTCGACTGCTCAGAAGGCTGTGCGCCGCGCCCGTGCTGGGGGGGCACCTGTGAAGATTAGAAACCAAAGCGTCAATGCAGTAGAGGACAATGAAGAGGATGGAAGCTTGGAAGATTGGATATTTCCTAGTGTCAGCGGAGGACTTCGCAACTGGGAAGCCAGAGACTTCATCCCGATAACTTTCATATCTCAGTAATTTATCTTTTACATTTCTGTTGGACTTGTAATAATTTACGAACAATTCGCACTTTAAAAACCTTGTGTCTTACCCGAGGCACAATGGTCCATTTGTAAGGGTTTTTATTTCATCTACATATGACATTCAATGAATCATGGACGCTTTTTCATATATAAACCTTTTGTGCTCATTGTATTTCTTTTACATTTTATTGTTTTAAGATGGTTATACCCTTACACACACCCACACTCACAAATGCAGGTACCCTTCCATTCCGGATCCCATGGGTAACGATACTTCTATAGCCTTCAGTGACTCTGAAGATCTGATCTACCAAGCCGAATACGAAGGTGAGGAAGATTGTGAGGTGCCAGGGGAATTGGCCAGACTACTACAGCAAGAGGAAAGAGCTATTCAGCCTCATAAAGAGCTGTTGGATACAATCAACTTGGGTACCGAGGAGGATGAAAAGGAAATAAAAGTGGGTGTAAATCTAGCGCCGAGTGTCAAGGAGCGCCTAATTCAGCTATTGCATGATTATGTTGATATCTTTTCCTGGTCGTACGAAGACATGCCGGGACTCGATACAAACATCGTGGTACATCGTCTACCCACAAGTGAAGACTGTCCACCAGTGAAGAAAAAGGTCCGCCACATGATACCTGACATGTCAGAGAAGATCAAAGTAGAAGTTATGAAACAGTTCAATGCTGGATTTCTGGCTGTTACTTCTTATCCTCAATGGGTGGCCAACATTGTTCCCATGCCTAAAAAGGACGGCAAAGTAAGAATGTGCATGGATTATAGAGATTTAAACAGGGTCATCCCTAAAGATGATTTTCCACTTCCACACATTGACATCCTGGTTCACAATACAGCCCAACACAAAGTATTTTCTTTCATGGACGGATTCTCAGGCTATAACCAGATCAAAATGGCTCCTGAGGACATGGAGAAAACTACATTTGTCACACAGTGGGGTACGTTCTGCTACAAAGTGATGCCATTCGGACTGAAGAATGCCGGGGCAACTTATCAACGTGCCATGGTAGCTTTGTTCCATGATATGATACATCATGAGATAGAGGTCTACGTAGATGACATGATAGCCCGATCGCAAACTGAAGAAGAACACCTTAATCACTTGCAAAAGCTGTTTGTCAGATTAAAGGAGTACAAGTTAAGATTGAATCCAAACAAGTGCACATTCGGAGTCCGGTCCGGTAAACTCTTAGGTTTCATTGTCAGCAACAAAGGCATCGAGGTTGATCCTGCCAAGGTCAAAGAAATACAAGAAATGCCTGCTCCTCGCACTGAGAAGGAAGTCAGAGGTTTTTTGGGACGCCTAAACTATATTGCCAGATTCATTTCTCACCTAACGTCTACTTGCGAACCAATCTTCAAGCTGTTGAAGAAAGATCAAGTAGTCAGATGGAATGATGAATGTCAGATTTCTTTCGATAAAATCAAGGAGTATTTACTAGAGCCTCCCGTCTTAATGCCACCCGTCGAGGGAAGACCACTAATCATGTATCTTACCGTCTTAGAGAATTCAATGGGGTGCGTACTGGGGCAGCATGACGAGTCTGGCCGAAAAGAGCACGCTATTTATTACCTGAGCAAAAATTTTACCGACTGTGAAACCAGATATTCACTGCTCGAGAAAACTTGATGCGCTCTGGTATGGGCTGCTCGCCGGCTAAGACAACATATGTTGACTCATACCACTTTGCTGATATCTAAGATGGATCCGATAAAGTACATCTTTGAGAAGCCTGCTCTGTCTGGGAGGATAGCTAGATGGCAGATGATCCTAACAGAATACGACATACAGTACACGACCCAAAAAGCTATAAAGGGCAGTGTGCTAGCTGATCATCTTGCTCATCAAGCTGTAGAAGATTATCAGTCCATGAAGTTTGACTTCCATGACGAAGACATCATGACAGTAGACAATTGTGAAGAGATCAGACCATATGACAGACCTGAACAAGGATCCAGATGGATCCTGTACTTTGATGGGGCATCCAATTCACTTGGTAACGGTATCGACGTTGTGCTCATATCTCCGAAAGGATTCCATACTCCTTTTACCGCCAGACTTTGCTTCAATTGTATGAACAACATGGCAGAATACGAAGCATGCATCTTTGGTCTCAAGGCTGCCATAGACTTGGGAATCAAATCTTTAGATGTGTTTGGGGATTCAGCTTTGGTCATCAGTCAGATCAAAGGAGAATGGGACACTAAGCATCCAAACCTTATCCCTTACAAAGAACATGTTTTGACATTGTTACCACATTTCGAGCAGATTACCTTCGAGCATTTCCCGCGAGAAGAAAATCAGCTAGCAGATGCTCTAGCTACAATGTCATTTATTTTTAAACTTAATTGGGATAACGAGGCTCCCCAAATCACCATTGAATGGATGGACGAAGCGGCACACTGTCACGAGATTAATACCGAAGAAGTAGTGGACCAGCCGTGGTTTCATGAAGTCAAAAGGTATCTCGAGGCTCAAGAATACCCAGAAGGAGCTTCAATCAATGACAAAAAGTTCTTAAGGAGATTCTCAGCTAAGTTCTTCCTAAGTAATGGCATCTTGTACAAGCGTAATCATGATTCTATTCTGCTCCGTTGTGTGGACAAGATTGAAGCTGAAAAGATCATGGCTGAATTGCATGAGGGTACCTTTGGCACTCACTCTAGCGGGCATACGATGGCGAAGAAAATCCTATGGGCAGGCTATTACTGGTCTACCATGAAAGCAGACTGCTATCAACACTCTCAGACTTGTCATAAGTGTCAAATCTATGCAGACAAGGTACACGTGCCTCCGGTTCCTCTAAATGTCTTAACAGCTCCTTGGCCCTTCGCTGTGTGGGGAATCGACGTGATTGGGGAGATCAAGCCTACAGCCTCCAATGGACACCGCTTTATTCTAGTGGCCATTGACTATTTCACCAAGTGAGTCGAAGCAGCTTCCTTCGCATCCGTTACTAAGAATTTTGTTTCCCGCTTCATCAAGCAGAATCTTATTTGCCGGTACGGTATCCCAGAAAGGATCATCACTGATAATGGTACGAACCTTAACAATACTATGATCACCGCCTTGTGCGAGCAGTTCAAGATTCAACATCACAATTCATCCCCCTATTGGCCAAAGATGAATGGTGCAGTCGAAGCTGCTAATAAAAACATTAAAAAGATCATATAAAAAATGACAGTCACCTACAAGGACTGGCATGAGATGCTACCGTTTGCTCTCCACGGGTACCGTGCCACGGCTCGCGCGTCAACTGGGGTAACACCCTATTCTTTGGTTTATGGCATGGAGGCTGTTTTACCTATCGAGGTTCAGATCCCCTCTTTAAGAATCATGAAAGATACAGGTTTGAGTGAAGACGATTGGATCCAGACCCGACTTGATCAACTGAACTTAATTGACGAGAAGAGACTTACTGCTGTTTGCCATGGTCAGACGTATCAAAAACGGATGATCAAGGCTTTCAACAAGAAAGTCAGATGCCAGGTATATCAAGTTAGAGATCTAGTGATCAAGCATATCATCTTGCCACAAAGTGATCCTAGGGGAAAATGGACTCCTACCTATGAAGGACCATTTGTAATCAAGAACATCTTTTCTGGTGGGGCAATGATCTTAACCACCATGGACGGTGACGACCTGCCACACCCTGCAAACGCGGACATAGTCAAAATATACTACGCATAAGAGACTCGTTAGGTTGACACACCTAGGCAAAACAAGGGCATCCCGGTGAACCAAAAAGGTTCGGGCAAAAATTAGGGATAAAATAAAAAAAATTGTACACCCGACAAGTTGAAAACCCAAAAGGGCGACTTGGGCAAAAAAGGGTTTCCCGGTGGACTGAAAACCCGAAAGGGCGGTCCAGGTAAAAGTTAGGGAATTAAAGCGTATGACTATGTCTCGTCAGATCACTTTGAGGACAACTTCAATCTCTTCACTAACAAACCCAGAGCTTATAATCAATTCAATCATCTTCGGACGAAGTAACAAATGGACAAGATATTTAAAGATACGAAGGCTATAGCGGAATGGGAACCCCATGGGATTATCACATATAGCTATCTTTCTTTGTATAAATTTTTCTTACTTTTATGACACCATCCTCTTACTAGGATGTTTGTCTCCTTTGTACAAGATACTTATTCAAAGTAAATACAAAGATATCTCTTTCAAAGTACAGAAAACTATTTGCCCTTTTCTTTACACTTGTGTTTTTATTTGCAAAAACGTCCAATGATTCATTAATGAACATATGCATTTGAACATAATTACTTTTTACAAATAAACAGAATGAAAAAGAACAATTACTGACAGGTTGAAAGAATAGGAAAACGTCTTTAGGCTATTCCATGAGCAATCCCTACAGTACATCATTAAGATCCCCAGTGGAGCTGAAACTTCAAACTATTAATCCCCAGCGGAAACCATTCAGTTTCTCCAAATTCCCCAGCAAGTTGTCTTGAAGTCTGAAAATCAACCAGATAACAGTTAACTTCTGTTTCTCCCCAACCTAGGATAACTCCCCAGTAGAGTGGCAGACGACCGAAACTCCTGAACTTTTTTCCAAACAAGAATAAGCTTTTCCCCAGAGTTTTCATTATTCCCCAGCAGAACGAGGATTCCATTTGTTTAATCCCCAATAGAAGTCATCAAAATTCTCTGGATTCCCCAAGCAGATTACTCAAGCAGTATATGGCATTGCTCGCAACAGAATTCCTTTCAATACTCCAACTTCAAGACATGAAGAATCCACATATCCTCAGCAATCAAGGATTTATTTTCCTCAGCAATACAGCGAATCAGCTTACATGCACATACATTACATCCATATATCATAAACATTGATAAAAACACATATATTGCATCATACATTTCATGCAACATAACTTTGTGTTTCAGCTAACATTTTACCCTTTTCAGGATAAGATTAACAACTATCGTTTAACAATATGCAATCATGATATGGTACAAATACACTCCAGACACGGAAGTCATTCTGTTACTCATTCAGATTAAACTTTCAGATACAATTCAGATACGCTCCAGACACGGAAGTCATTCTGTTACTCATTCAGATTTCAA
The DNA here is from genome assembly GCA_948472305.1 of Vicia faba. Lineage (NCBI taxonomy): Eukaryota > Viridiplantae > Streptophyta > Magnoliopsida > Fabales > Fabaceae > Vicia > Vicia faba. The sequence goes on along the minus strand of OX451738.1, from coordinate 1,609,740,209 downwards.
CTATCAGATTTCAAGTTCAGATATGCTCCAGATATGGATGCCATTCTGATACTCATTCAGATTTCACGCTCTCGATACAATACAGATACGCTCCAGACACGGAAGCCATTATGTTACTTATTCAGACTTCAACACCTAGATACAATCCAGATACGCTCCAGATACGGATGTCATTCTGATACTCATTCAGATTTCACGCTCTCGATACAGTACGAATACGCTCCAGACACGGATGCTATTCTGTTTCTCATTCAGATTTTAAGTCTCCAGATACAGCTCAGATACGTTCCAGACGCGGACACCATTCTGATACTTATTCTTCTGACTTACAACTTACAATTCAGAAAACATTATTGGATGGAATCTAAAAGCCCGTCTCCAGCAAGATTCTATCACCTCTCTAAATGGCATCTTTAAGCCCATTCCCTCAACTATATTTTGTCGAGTGAAAATTTATGGGCACTCTAGTGTTCAATCATCTCTTACCTTCGAGTCACGAACGACAAAACTCGCCAATCTAACTCTTCAGGTTCAAGAAGATTGAACATGGGTAGCTGTTGTACCCCAAAATTTTCCATCTCATTTATCAAGATTTTTCTCAAGACTTCTTGGACTCAGGACAAGATTAGGGCTTGGTTAGCTCAAGACACCTCATCTTGCACTAATAACCCAAAATTAGGGTTTGAGTTTGCACAAGGATTTTTGGATCACCAATGCTTCATGTGACTTTCATACATCATCTTGGACCCCTAAGATTTCTCATGTTAAGTTTCAAGCCTTGAACCACATTTTTGATCAGTCAATTGGGCAGTTGACCTAAAAATCAGCTATATTAGGGAAAAAATCAACCATGGCCAATTTACAGTCAAACTTCATAATTTTTTATCCCATCAACATTTTAGACTCATATGTACCATTTGATCAAGTTTGGATCACAACTCCTCAAGAAATTTGATCAAATCATCAAAAGGGTAAAATGGTCAAAATTAGGATTTTGACTGAGAAAGGACAATTTCTGATTTTTAACCTAGCCAATGACCAATTGAGTTCAAACATGATTTCAAGGGTTCAATGGCATCATCTTGACCTAATTACATGGTTCAAAAGATCTCAAGTTCATTGGATTGACAGATGAATTTTGTAGTCAACTGATCAAAAGTCAACTGTGCACTGAAAAGTCAAACTTTGACTCTTTGGTCAAAATCAAGGGCCAAGTGTCATAATTCATCAAGATATGTCAAAATATGAAACTTTTTCACCAAGAAACTCAAAATTGAAAATCAGGGTTTTAATTTGAAAATTTTCATAACTTAGAATTTTTCTAAGTATAAAAATTTTCTTATTTTTTCCCAACTTTTCATCACTTTTTCACCATGATGCATTTTGATTCAAAGAAAACTTCCAACATGAAAGTTGTAGTCCTCCATGAAATATACAACTTTACTTCACAAACTTTTCCCAAAATATGCTTGGATCTCAAGTTATTAATTTGTGAATATAGGTCCATGAACTTCATAACTTAGTGAAATTTTGCCCTAATTTAGGCAGGTTTTGGACCCAACTTCATGGACATTTTTCAACTAGTTCCAAGAGTTATCTCAAATTTCATTTCAAAGATGGATTATAGAGCACATTGCAATCTTTCCAAAATGTCCAAGAACTCTCCAAGATCATTTTTGAGTAGGGAGAATCGAAGAAGGGAAGTTGGCATTTTCTCACTTTTGTTTAAGCCATTTTCACATAGCATCAAGTTGCAAATCACATCTATGCTAGTTGTATCTTGCTTTACAGGTCATAAGCTTTCTATACACTCCATAATTAAATGAAAACTCAGTTGACAAAGGCTTTATCTTTGCTTTTGAACCTTTACATAAGAGGTATTTCCATTTTGGGCAAAAAGTTCACAATGCCATTTTCATAAAGGGCAACTTTTGCAACTTTGTCAATATTGAGCATTGAACTTGTCCCTTTAGTACAAGAAATTTCTACAGATCTCAAGCAATGTGTACCAACTCTTATCAGCCCTCAAGCAAGCTAGGACAAGCATGTAGCATTGGTCTTGTCACTTTACTTCAAAAGCAAGAAAAGTTGCAAAAAGGTCCAAAGCTTGCACAGCTAGTGAGGGATGACTTTGTATCACTTCTCTACATATTTGCAAACTTGTTACAATGCACAACACAATTTTCTTGCACCAAAAAACACCCTGAAATTCAAAAACACCAAAATTCTTCCCTAACAGAGTTTTTTGCAAAAGCATAGCCAACTCTCATTTGGCTCGTGCGTTTTGTGTTTAAACACTTCAAGCATCTCATACACATCATACCAAAGCAATCCAAGCCATCACCCTGGTTCTGTAACCCCTGTTTCAGCATCCACCATTTTCACTTTGGAAGCTTGCAGTTGGACTTTGTCAGAGAGTTTCAGCCATCCTCATAGCAAGCTAAGCATTGGAATAAGTTCAGGGAAGTTCAAGGAAGCTTAAACAATCACCAAGCCTCTGTTAAAGTCCCTACATTGCCCTACTCAAATCCAGCTGAAGGAGGTATTTTTTCAAACTCTATCTCTCTGAATAGGAAACCTCAAGCCACGATTTGTGAAGGAAAAATGTAGTCCTTATAATGACAAAGTTGTACATATCATTACTTTTCATTCATATTGCTTGTGCTAAGAGAATTTGAAGATTGAAAATGCTGAAAAGGTTAGGTCACGAATTAGAGATTCAAAAATTCTCTCTGATCTTTAAGAGTTAGGTTACATAATTTATATTGTTGGAATCGTGAGCTCAAATGCCGCATGTTTCATGTTATGAGTTTTTGTTTTTATGCAAGCATTAGCAAGTTACAGGTTTGAACAAAAACGCGCGCAGAAGCTGGCCAGAGGACAGGGATGAAGTGTTATGGGATTTTTGGCGCCTTGGGCTTTTTTCTTTTGATATTTGCACCCCCTCTGACTTGTTATTTGCACCCCCTGGCTGAAGTTTTTATATTTTTTATATTTTATTCATATTTTTATATTTAATACTTTCATTTATTTTTCTTAATGATAAAAAATACCAAAAAATAATTTATTTATTTTCACACTTTTATTTTTTTTATATTTATTTTCTCACATGAAAAATATTTTATTTTGATAAATAGAGTTTATTTTCTTAAATAACTTGTAAATATCTTTAAAAATACTTAATATTTTTATTATACTATTTATGCTCATAAATACTTATTTTTTACACATATCTAATTTTTAATATTTACATATAATATTATTTATTATTTTCTTATACAAAAAATGTACAAAATAATAATGGAAGCATTATTTTCTTTTAAATTAAAAACTAGGGTTTACCCCTTTTCAAAAAGAATTATATATTTTTTCCTTATTTTCTAGGGTTTGAATTAATTATTTTTCTCATACAAAAACACAAAACATTTTTTAACATAAACATTGCATTGCATTTTAAATATTTGTACTTTATTTATTTAATTCGTGCAATATTCGATTTGGTTGTAATAATATATTTAGTTTTATATTTGTGCAAAATCCCCATTCAAACTTGTATCCCCCTTCCCATAATAATTGTTGTAATAGCTTAGTTTATTTTACGCAATTTATCGCTTTTATACCATGATTAGTAAACTAGGGTTTGCATGACAAGAACAAGAACAAAAACAAAGCAAAATAGAAAACCCTAAATGCAAGACAAAAGCATGAAAATGATACACTTTTCACACAAGCACCCCTAGGATTTCTCCCACTCGGTTGCCTAAATTAAAATGGCCATGTTATGCACACGAAGTATCTTGGCAAGAAAAAACAAATATAAGATCATAGCCCCTCGATGACGCTATACAAAATTTGCCTAAACAAAATGATCTTGGTCCCTCAAAAATGCTAAGATACTTGGCAACATTGTTATCATGGTTATACGATGACCCACGCCCGTCCTGTTTACATCCAAAGATAGGGTTGCTTACCAAATCAATGGTAAGTCAACAATGTCAAAGGAATAAAAATGCACAAGAAAGACATTTGAGTAGGTAGATAGTTTCTAGTTACTTGTTCCATTTCAAACAATCCTTTCTATTTTCAAAAACAAATACACACACATTTCAAAACATCTTACAAAACATTGAAAACATTTTCAAAAGACAAACATCTTTGTATACATTCTTACGAACGAGAATCATTACAAAGATTGCCTAAACAATGGCCTCTTTTACAAAATAATTTCAAAACCACACCAAACACCATTTCAAACAAAACAAAGCAAGTGATCTAAACAAGTAACTAAGAGCCCATGGAAAACCATGGATGAAAAGGGTGCTAGCACCTTCTATTTTCATAATCTACCCCTCGAACTCAAGAAAACATCTCAAAGGTATTTCCTGTGCTTTTTTACCTTTCCTTTTTGGATAAAAGAAAATTCGGTGGAGACTCTTGCTAACCGCAACATTTGCAAACACAAACGCAAAACCTCAAGTCAGTTCTCCCACCGCATCACACCTATCCTCAGTAGGAGGATACTGCTCATCATCAAAATCAGTATCATTATCAGAGACCACAGGGCTGGGACCTTTTTCTTCCTCTTGATTCTCTCCTCCTTTGGATGAAAGAGACAGATCAACTTCCTGTCGCAACCTATTCCCAAATTTGTGACCCATATTCAGAAGAACCACCTTCTTTTTCTTCTTCTTCTCCTTCAGGATGAGAGTATTCAAATCCTCTTTCCCTTTAGCCAAGTTCAAGAACATCTCTTGGAATTGGGAATTATGTGCCTGAAGAGCATTGATGGCTTGATCGATAGGTATTTCATAAGACATTTCGTGCTGAAACAAACAGCGAAGAAGATGAGAAACTTGTAATGGTACCTGTAATGATGTGCATGATAATGGAATGCGTATGGAATGATTTCATAGACTTTGGGAGATTAAAATTTGCAAACCACGAAATAAACAAACTTTATTAGATTAAACTTGTAAAAATGTTTAACAATGCCTTCAAGGCGTTACAAAAGAAATAAACTGAAAACAAATCTAAACTAGAAAAGCAAAAATCAGAAATCCCATGGTCGCTTCCCCTTCGTGCTGACGTATTGTCATTTCATTCTCAAGTTGCCTCGTGAGCTTCAAGATCTTCCTTTCTTGCTCATGATACTTCTCCCGGTAGGTATCCCTCTCCTCTTTCAGCTGAATCCAGGATCTCTTCAATGCCCCAAGATCAGTAGGCATGTAGGGATAAAGGACTGTATAAGGAACACCTTCTTCGTTGGTAGGCTCCACAATCACTGGTAACACAGCTTCATAAGGCATCCCAAGCTTCTGGGCTCGAGCTCGGACCCACTGGAGATAAGGTTGCGTAGGGAGAGAAGTCTTTGGTCCTAGATCTTGAGGGTCAGACCTGTTCACCATGCCCCAGGCTCGTATAAACCTTCGGCGATGCTCATCAACATCCCCCTTATAGTCAAAGACAATATCTGTAAGAAGTAGCTCATGAGGACCATCTCTCCGAGCGCGACCAAACTGTCGTAAAGCCAAAAAAGGACTGTAGGTTATTCCTCCTCTGATTCCAAGAAATGGGACATTAGGGTATCCCCCACAACGATCAATGACAGCAATGCTTTCCATAGCCTTAGAACTCCAAAGAATGTCCGTATGGGCATGGGACATTATCCTGTAATAACATCATAAACCTTCCTCGTTCTTTAACACAGACTTGGGGAGGTGCAAAATAAACCACCTCTCCAGCAGTGGCATACAACATATGAGGGTACCTCTTCTTCGCACAGTACGATTATAAAGGGCATGTAAGATATCACCTAGTAGAGTAGGCACGGGATTACGAGATAGGAAGATCTTAACCGCATTCACATCTATGAAGGAATCTGGATTCGGGAAAAGAACCAAACTGTAGATAAGGAGAGCCAAGATGTCTTCGAAAGCCTGAAAGTCAAAATTATCCCAGAATTGTTGAGCTTGATCTATCATAAACTTGGCCAAGAAACCTTCAACCCCGCTTCGTGTCTCCCAGTTGGATACTACATCAACCCTTTTTAGATGCAGAGTTGAAGCAATGTCTTCTAGTCTAGGAGTCTCTTCCAAACCTGTGAAAGGCATCTGCTCAAGGATGGATATGCCCAGTAAGTGAGAAAACTCTTCCGTAGTAGGACCTAGCTGATAATCTGGGAAAGTGAAGCAATGATGCACCGGATCAAAAAACTGGAAGAGCACACTCATCATCTTCTCATCAAACTTTGAGGTAACCAAACTAAGAAGCTGACCATGTCTCTTAATGAATGAAGAAGTATCAAAAACTCTCGAGGCTAAATCTTTGAGTTGAGCAGGTATTTGCACAAAGTTAACTCGGATGGTGTTTCTGCGCATGGAAGCCATAATCTGCAAAACAGAACAAAGATAAATCCCCTAGGTCTTTGAAATGGTTAGTATAATGAAGTATGCATGTTATGTCATAATGCATGATGTCATGATAAACACACAACCGGTATAGCAAATAACATACATGGTAAATGCAAACAAGTCACACAAGATCCCTTAAGTTTCAGGTTTGCATGGGGTCTAGGTATTACCCTCTTGAAGTTCAGTTGGTTTCAACCGGTCCTAATAATAGTAACCGGGTTCTAGAGGTTCTCAATATCACTGACCATCATCCATCGGTCATGGTTCCAGCTCACGCAATCTTTTCTTGCGACCGGAACTATCTCGAGAGTATGGTCTCAATGAGTGTAGTATCGAGTATCAACCAGTTCTCAGCTTTATACCGAGGTCGGCTATCTCACTGCTTCATATGGCCAAGTTGGTCAATTATAGGTCCTAAGGTCGGTTGATGCTTAACGACACACATAGCAGCCCCGTATTCTCCTTGTTCCTCCACAAGGGATACCGGTACCAACCAATGTGCCACATCAATATAGCTACTGCTTCAACCGTATCGGTCTATGCCATACAGTTCCCTCACAGTTTATTGCTACTTACCTAAAAGGTGCCCCCCAGATCCGGGTTAGGATCTATAGTAACTCCCGATACAAAACCCTCAAAAGTAAAGCAATCAAATCAAACAAGAGAAGCAATTTATGATGAACTAATCCTAAGGTACACCCCACTTGTTAATTCCCCAGCAGAGTCGCCAGTTCTGTGATACGGTGGCATAACCGACTGTTTAATATTGGTTTGCGTTTTGCATTTGTGTTCGCAAAATGTCGCGGTAAGAAAGAGTCACCACCGACTTTTATTTTATCCAACAGGAAAGGACAAAAGCACAGAAAAATTCCTTTTTCGAGATATTCTGAGTACGGCGGGTAGATTATAGAAAGGGAAGGTATTAGCACCCTTTCTATCCGTAGTTTTCTACGGGCTCTTAGGTAGTTGCTCATCGTTTAAAAATTTCTTCCGTGTTTGTGTGTTTTGAAAAGTTTTTGTTTTACTTCGTTTTAACCCTTGCTTCTGTCTTCAAGAGTGTTACGAAGTGTTTTTTGAAACTTTGTTTGAAAAGAGTGTAAGTGTGGAAAATTTTGATTTTTGAGAAAGTACCTACTAGCATCTACCTACTCGAAAAAAGAATGTTTCTGTTCTTGTTTCCTTTAGACAGAGCTATCCCACTATTAGTGAGTAGGTAGCACCGTTGTTGGAGTTGTAAGGGTCAATTCGAAAGGGACGTACGATCAATAAAGCAATGTTAGGACGTCTTAGTAATAACCCTAGTGTCTTAAGATCATATTCGAGGCAACATTTCTGAGGCAACCTTTCCGAGGAAACATTTCCGAACGGGACATTTGATCTTTGTTTAGACAAGAGAGCGAACACTAAGATACCCTATACTTAATGATCGTTTACCGAAGGCAACCGAAGTGAGAGTATACCCTAGGAGTGCGCATGTGTGAGTGATTCAATTTCAGTTATTATCTTTGCACATTTAGGGCTTGCTAACCATTTTAAAATTTACATACAGTCTTGTCATGCAACCCTATTATCATACATCTAACAGTTAGTATTTGCGAAAATTAAAATGCGAAAAATAAAGCTACGCTATTACAAGGCTCCGGGTTGGGGGATTAATTACATAGCCAAAAACCTGTAAAACGATAAATAAGAGAAAAAGTCCTAATTAATCTATTACATCCCATGAGCAGTTACATTAATATTGCAAAAAATAAACACGCGCGATGAATCGAGGACAAGAGAAAATTAGGGTTTTGACCCCGTCTAAACCTAATTGAAAGAAAAATCATTTTTTTGTTGTTTTTGATTATTTTTTGAGAAAAGAATAAGGTTTTTAAATTAAATACAAACCTAATTACTAATTGATTTAAATTTAGAAAAATAATTACTTTTGACCTATTTTTATATTTTTGTTATTTTGGGAAAATAAAATAAAGAATTAAATTAAACAAAACCCTAATTTCCTAATTGGTTTTAATTTATTTACAAAAGAATTAAAGTTACCCTAAAATCAAATTAAACTAATTAAATTAATTTTTGGTAAAAAATAAAACCTAAATCTAATTTGGTGAAAATTGATTTTATGAATTTTTGATAAAAAAGAATTAATTTTTGTGTTAGAAAATAAATTAAATAAAAGAAATAAAAGAAATAAAAGAAAATATATAAAAGAAAAAGAAAAGAGAATTGGGCCTGGTGTCAAATTAGAAAGGGAGGTGTCCATAGCAATTCTGGGCCCAAAAACTTTGGTCCACGTTGACCCTCTTGGTTCCAATGTTGCACGTTTGACCAAGCCTATGGTAGGCCCTCAGAATATGGCTCTTGGATCGAGCTTGTTGGAGATCTGGTGGTTGAATGTTGAGGCGTATGGTAAGCTCCATGCCTGTGCACATGCCTGATCACACAAGGAAAAATATTATGAAATTATATGGGGGACATGTGATTAGAACCCAGGTCCTATGGCCTTTTCCACACACCTCCTTGCCAACTCCACTAGCGCGCTTGTTTCTACAATAGATAGAAACAAGGATTATATTGAAAAACGCAACACATCAACTTTCCAGCGTGCAAATTTTCAAATGGGCAAACGGAGTGGTGCCACGCAGTCCTTCTTCTTCCTCTCCCCGTTGGTAAAAGTCCCAGACTTTTACCTACAGACGAAAGTCCGTAGCTATAACCCCTGCAATTTTTAAAATCTCATACAAGCACAATAAATCAAAACTAAAGGTGCAGATCAACTCGACTTGACCTTATGAACACCATAGCACCCCTCTTTTGGGCCAATTTTGCCTGCAATCAAAAACCCTAAAAACGAACCCTAAACCCTAACAATAGTGGATCTCTGTATGGTTAGCAAAAATGTAATTACTCATTACCAATAGCTTGCAAATGTTTCAATGAACAAGAATATATAAGTAATTCATGCTACAAGTTCCAGAATCATGATATTGAATTTCAAGAAAGTGGCGAAGTCGTGAGTCACTTACAGTGAGTTTTCGTGCACAAAAATGTTGGCTAAGGATTGGTATGGACTCCTTGAACACCCAGGAAACGAATGAGATAGCTTGGAAGGCTTGAGAATGCCTGGAAATATGAAATTAGATTGCACTTTTTTATTGATTTTTTGAAAGTTGTTCTTCACTCTACACGCCTCCAACCCCTGTTCTTTTGGTCTGCATTTGTTCAATATATATCATTGAGTGAATTAGGTTTACAAGCTTGCTCTAAATCTTTTTCAATTATGGTCATTGTGATGCGGTGGGAGAACTGACTTGAAGTTTTGCGTTTGTGTTTGCAAATGTTTCGGTTTAGCAAGAGTCGCCACCGACTTTTTATTTTATCAAAAGGAAAGGTCAAAAAGCACAGGAAAGACCTTTGAGATTGTTTTTGGGTTCCGGGGGGTAGATTATGAAAAGGGAAGGTGCTAGCACCCTTTTCATCCATGGTTTTCCATGGGCTCTTAGTTACTTGTTTTAGATCACTTTCTTTTGCTTTTCAAATGTTTGAAATGGTGCTTTTGTGTGTGGTTTTGAAAGTATTTTGAAAAGAGGCCTTTGTCTAGGCAACCTTTGTAATGATTCTTGTTTGAATGTATACAAAGGTGTTTGTCTTTTGAAAAATGTTTCAATGTTTGAAAGTTTATTTTGGGAAATGTTTTGAAATTGTGTTGTGTGTTTTTGAAAATAGCAAGGATGTTTGCAAGTTTGATCAAGTAACTAGGAGCATCTACCTACCTACTCAAAGATCTTTCCTACACATTTTTAACCCTTTGAAATTGTTGTTTTACCATTGCATTTGGTAAACAACCTTGTGTTTGGATGTTAAACGGGACGGGCGCGGGTCATCGTATGACCATGATAACAATGTTGCCAAGTATCTTAGCAAGTTTTTGAGGGACTAGATCATTTTTGTATAGGCAACCAAGATAGCGTCATCGAGGGACTATGATCTTTTTGTTTTTGTTTTTTGTTTGCCAAGATACCTAGCATGCATACCATGGCCATTTTTAAGGCAACAAGTGGATGAAACCCTAGGGGTGCTTGTGTGCATTGTGTTGTCATTTTTCATGCATTTTCGTCTTGTATTAGGTCAAGTTATTCATTTTGATTTTTGGTTATCATACAAACCCTAATCTTTCTATCATGGCATATTTGAAAGCAATAAAGTGCGTAAAAGTAAATCTAATACTATTACAAAATTATTATGGGGAGGGGGATACAAATTTGAATAAGGGGGTATTTGCACAAAATAAAGCCCTAAAATTATTACAACCATATTGAATTCATTGTACAAATAATAAATTAACAAATATTTAAATGCGCAATTAAATATAAATATGCCAAAAAATGTTTTTGTATTTATTTTATGTATGTAAAATAAATTATTTAATGTATCAAAAATAAGAAAAATATTAATGATTATTTTTGGAAGGGGTGGAAACCCTAATTTTTATTTTAAGAAGAAAATGCATTATATTATTTATTCATTCATTTATGTATAAAGAAAATAAATAAAAATATTCACAAAAATATTAAAAAATAAAATATGTGAGAAAATATTATTTTATATGTATAAATAATAAAAATAAAAATATATAATATTTTTGTATTAATTATAAGTTTTTATTTAAGAAAATAAAAGTATATTATTATAGTAATTATTTCTATATCCAAAAAATAATAAAAATAATAAAATAAAATGTGAAAAATTAAGAGAATATTTTTTGTAATTTTTAATATTTAGAAAAATAAATAAAAGTCAGAAATGAAAAATATGAAAATATAAAAACAATGGGCCAAGGGGGTGCAGAAAGAAAGCTAGGGGGTGCAAAAAGTAGAGACAAGCCAGCCCAGCCCATTTCCACTTCATCCCTGTCCTTGTGAAACAGAAAAACGTGCGCCCTTGTTCAAACCTGGAAATCCTGCATACGTGCTCAAAAACAAAAACGTGCAACATGAAAGTTATAGCCCTTGATCACACGATTCTAACCATGTAAAAAACATGACCTAACTCTCAAAGACCAGAGAGAATTTCATTGGCCCTAAATCTTAACCTATTTTTTTCAGAAAGTTCAACATCCAAATTCTCCTAGCTCAGTTAACATAAATGAATCCTAGGCATATGTACAGCTCAAAGGCAATGAGGACTACATTTTTACTTCACAAACCTAAGCCTAATGATTCCTATATAAGGAGATAGAAGTTTGTGAAATACCTGTTTCAGTCAAGCTCGAGTATGGCAATGTAGGGGTTATGAGTGAGGCCAGAGATACTTGTGAGCTTGCTTGAAGTTCCTTTGAGCTTTCCCAATGCTTAGTTTGCTTTGTACTTGCCTGAATATGCTTGTAGAAGTCAACCTGCAAACTCAGAATTCAAAAATGGTGAAGTGTGTAAATGGAGTTACAGTGGCTTGGGAATGGTTGGGATAGTTTAGGTAGGTTGTTTAGAAAGTGTTGGAACTGGTTTGGGACAAAACGCACGAGGCAATGTGAAGATGGAAGTGATTTTGCAGGGCCTGCCCTGTTTTTGCAAGAACTGGGGTTTTTGGTGTACAAGGGTGTTTGAGAGGTTGCTATCTCGTGTTTCTGGCTTAGTGTAATTTGTAAAACTTGTTTGAAATGAATACCACACTTGGTTATATCAGATTCACAAGATATGGACTTTTGGCACAATGACTTGTTTTTGAAGTAAAAGTGAGAAGTGACAAAGGCAAGGTTGTACAGGCCTGTATTCTAGCTGCACAAAGTTGGTGAACTTTGCCTGATATTAGGGATATTTGTTTGCAGCAAAAGGCTTGGTGTATGGCTCAAGATAATCAATTTGACATAAAGCATGCTTTATGTAAATGGCATTGTTAACTTTTTTCCAAAAATGGATTAATCCTTTGTATAATGCTTCATAGATCAGAACAATGCCTCTAACCAATGTGTTGGTATTTAATTTATGAGTGTGAATAGGTTTAAGGCCTGTAAAACAAGTACAAGCATGTTTGGACAGAATTTGCAACTTGTATCAATGTGCAAAATGCCTTGGCCAAAAGTGATATTTTTCCATTTTCAATCCTTCGATTCTCCCTAACCACAAATGATTTTGGAGAGTTCTTGGACATTTTGGAAATCTTGTAACTTGCTCTACAATCCATATTTGAAATAAATTTTGATATTCCACTTGGAACTATGTGAAAATTTTCCATGAAGATAGGTCAAAATCCTGCCTAAACTAGGGCAAAATTTCACTAAGTTAAAAGTTTCATGGACCCTTGTTCATAAAATCATAACATGAGATCCAAGCATATTTTGGGAAAACGTTGTGAATCAAAGTTGTATATTTTGTGTAGGACTACAACTTTCATGTTGGAAGTTTTCTTTGAATCCAATTGCATCAAGGTGAAAAAGTTGGGCAAAGTTGGGAAAAAATAAGAAATTTTCATAACTTAGAAAATTTCTAAGTTATGAAAATTTTCCATTTTAAACCCTAATTTCCAATTTTAGGTTTCATGGTGAATAAGTTTCATGTTTTGACACATCTTGATGAAAAATGACCCTTGGCACTTGATTTTGACCAACAAGTCAAAGTTTGACTTTTCAATATACAGTTGATTTTTGATCAGTTGACTGGAAAATTCATTTGTCAATCCAATGCATTTGAGATCTTTTGAACCTTGTGATTAGGTCAAGACGGTACCATTGAGTCCTTGAATCCATGATTGAACCCAATTTGCCATTGGCTAGGTGAAAAATCAGAAATTGCCCTTCTGCAGTCAAAACCCTAAAAATGACCATTTTGCCCTTTTAAAGATCTGATCAAGTTTCTTGAAGAGTTGTAGTCCAAACTTGATCAAATGGTTCATATGAGTCTATAATGTTGATGTGGATAAAAAATTATGAGGTTTTACTGTAAATTGGCCACAATTGAGTTTTTCCCCAATACAGCTGATTTTTAGGTCAATTGTCCAATTGACTGGGCAAAAATTTGATTCAAAGCTTGAAACTTGGTATGAGCAATCTTATAAGCCCAACATGAAGTATGAAAGTCATATGGGGCATTGGAAGTCCAAAAATCCATGTGCAAACTCAAACCCTAATTTCAGGTCATCAGTGCAAGGAGATGTCTTGAGCAGAGCAAACCCTAACCCTGTATGGAGTCCAAAGAGTCTTGTGAGGGGAAATCTTGATAAAATGAGAGGGAAAATTTTGGGGTATAACAGCTGCCCCTGTTCAATCTTCTTTAACCTTAAGAGTTAGAATGGTGAGTTTGTCGTTCGTGACTCGAAGGTAAAAGATGATTGGACACTAGAGTGCCCGTAAATTTGCACTCGTCAGAATGTTGAGGGAATGGGATTAAAGATGCCATTTGGAGATGATTGAATCTCATCAGAGATGGGCTTAAAGATGCCATCCAAGACGGTTTGTTGAAAGTCAGGAGAATGAACATCAGAATGGTATCCGTATCTGGAACGTATCTGAGTTATATCTGGAGATTGGATCTGTATGAGCAAAGGAATGGCGTCCGCGTCTGGAGCGTATCCGAGTTGTAACTGTATTTGATTCTTGAATGAATAGCAGAATGACTTCCGTGTCTGGAGTGTATCTGTATTGTATCTGAATCTGAAATCTGAATGAGCGATAGAATGACATCCGTGTCTGGAGCATCTCTGGTCTGGGGAAAAAGTCTGAATGAGTGACAGAATGGGTACCGTGTCTGGACTGTATCTTGAAGTTGAGATCTGTATGAGTAGCAGAATGACTTCCGTGTCTGGAGTGTATCCGTACTATAACTGGGATCTGAATAAGTGACAGAATGACTTTCGTTCCTGGAGTATATTTGGACTTGAGATTGATAGTTGAATCTGAATGAGAAATAGAATGGCTTCCGCATCTGGAGCGTATCTAATCTGTATTTGATTGTTGAAGTCTGAATGAGTGACATAATGGCATCCGTGTCTGGAGCGTATCCGTACAGTATCTTGACTTGAAATTCTGAATGAGTAATAGAATGACCTCCGTGTCTGGGGTGTATCCATAATGTATATGAATAAGAGATTTGAATGAGTAACAGAATGACTTTCGTGTCTGAAGCATCCGTACTGTATCTGAAATCTTTGAATATTTGTTAAAGATAACTTTTAATCTTATCCTGAAAAGGGTAAAATGTTAGCTGAAACACAAAGTTATGTTGCATGAAATGTATGATGCAATAAATGTGTTTTATCAATGTTTATGATATATGAATGTAATGTATGCACCTGTAAGCTGATTTGCTGTCTTGCTGAGGAAAATAAATCCTTGATAGCTGGAGATAATGAAATCTTTGACTGCTTCCAGGGAAAATAAATCCTTGACTGCTGTTGGAGATTCAAAATCTTTAATTGATGAGGATGAGAAATCCTTGGACCACTGTTGGGGATAGAAAATCCTTGGAGACTTGTGGGGATTAACAAGAATTTTGACAACTTCTGCGGGGATGTGGGAATCCTTTATGACTTTCCTGGAGATATAGGGATCCTTCAAGCCTGCTTGAGAAACCTGCTTGAGAAACCTACTTGGGGAATCCAGAGAACTTTGATGACTATGGTTGGAGATTACACAACGGGAATCCTTACTCGGCTGGGGAATAAGGAAACTCTGATGGTCTCTACTGGGGATCAAACAAAGGAAAACCTTGATCTGCTGAAGAATAAGGAAGACTTTGATGGCTTCTGCAGAGAATTAAGAATGAGAAACTTCAATCTCCTGAGGAAATTGAACCCTTGGGGGTTTCACTGGAGAAGTGAGAATGAGAATCTTCGATCTGTAGGGGATTAAAAATTTTGACAAATTCATTCTGAGAAATAATGAAAACTCTGGCAACTTCACTTGGGAATCAGGAATGAGAATCTTCAATCTGCTAAGGGAATTTGAATCCTCGGGGACTTCAAACTAGGGAGTTAAGAATGAGAATCTCCATTCTGTTGGGGAGTAAGAACTCTGTGGGGATTAGCTATACTGCTGGAGAGTAAGCTATCTTGTTGGAGAGTAAGTGAAGGACTCTGGGGGAAAAGCTTATTCCTGTTTGGAAAAAGTTCAGGAGTTTGGGTTGTAGGCCAATCTACTAGGGAATTATCCGGAGGTTGGAGATAAAAGTTATTTGGTTGATTCTCAGACTTTAAGACAACTTGTTGGGGAATCTGGAGAAACTGGGTGGTTTTCACTGTGGATTGGTAGTTGGAAATTTGACTTCGTTGGGGAAGAAGGTTTCATCTTTGCTGGGGATTTATGACCCAAAGTATTTGCTCTGCTGAATTGGGAGTTTAAAGACTCAACTCTGATGGGAATTAAAGGTTTGAAAATATAACTCCACCAGAGATTGGGAGTCTGAAGTTTAACTCTGGTGAGAATTTTGAAATTTAATTCCGCTGGGGATATGTATTTCAAGGTTTTAGCTCCACTGGGGATCTAGATGATGTACTGCAGGAGATTTCTCTTGGAATAGCCTAAAGACGTTTTCCTATCCTTTCAACCTGTCAGTAATTATTCTTTCACATTTCGTTTATTTGTAAATAGTGATTATATTCGAATTCATATGCTCATCTAATAAATCATTGGACGTTTTCAAATAAAACACAAGTGTAAAGAAGAAAAGGCAAATAGTTTTTCTGCGCTTTGAAGTATCTTTATATCAACTTTGTGTAAGTATTTTATACAAGGAGACAAACATCCTAGTAAGAGAACGTTGTCATAAAAATTGAGAAACATTTATACAAAGAAAAATGGCTATGTGTAAAAATTCCATGGGGTTCCCATTCTGCTATAGCCTTCGTAACTTTGGATATCTTGTCCATTTGTTGCTTCGTCCGAAGATGATTGAATCGATCAGAAGCCTGGAGCTTGTTTGGGAAGAGATTGTCCTTAAAGTGATCCGACGAGACATAGTCATACGCTTTAATTCCCTAACTATTGCCTAGACCGCCCTTTCGGGTTTTCAGTCCACCGGGAAACCCTTTTTTACCAAAGTCGCCCTTTCGGGTTTTCAACTTGCCGGGTGTACAGTTTTTTTATTTATCCCTAATTTTTGCCTGAACCGCCCTTTCGGGTTTTCGATTCACTGGGATGCCCATTTTTGCCCAAGTCACCCTTTTGGGTTTTCGACTTGCCGGGTCGTTTATGCGTAGTATCTTTTGACTATGTTTGCGTTCGCAGGGTGCGGCAGGTCGTCGCCATCCATGGTGGTCGGGATCATTTCCCCACCAGAAAAGATGTTTTTGATCACAAATGGTCCTTCGTAGGTAGGAGTCCATTTGCCCCTCGGATCACTTTGCAGCAAGATGATCCGCTTGATTAGAAGGTCCCCGACTTGATATACCTGGCGTTTGACTTTCTTGTTGAAAGCCTTGATCATGCGTTTTTGATACGCCTGACCATGACAAACAGCAGTAAGTCACTTTTTGTCAATCAAGTTAAGTTGATCAAGCCGGGTCTGAATCCAATCGTCTTCACTCAAACCATCATCCTTCATGATTCTCAAGGAGGGAATCTGAACCTCGATAGGTAAAACAGCTTCCATGCCGTATACCAAAGAATAAGGTGTTGCCCCAGTTGATGTATGTGTCATGGTACGGTATCCGTGCAGAGCAAATGGTAACATCTCATGCCAGTCCTTGTAGGTGACTGTCATCTTTTGTATGATCTTCTTGATATTTTTGTTCGCAGCTTCGACAACACCGTTCATCTTTGGCTGATAGGGAGATGAAATGTGATGTTGAATCTGGAACTGCTCGCACAAGGCAGTGATCATAGTGTTGTTCAGGTTTGTACCGTTGTCAGTGATGATCCTTTCAGGGATACTGTACCGGTAAACGAGGTTCTGCTTGATGAAGCGGGCAACAACATTCTTTGTAACGGATGCGAAGGAAGCAGCATCGACCCACTTGGTAAAGTAATCAATGACCACCAGGATGAAACAGTGTCCATTGGATGTTGTAGGCTTGATCTCTCTAATCATGTCGATTCCCCACATCGTGAATGGCCAAGGAGTTGTTAAGACATTGAGAGGAACTGGAGGTATATGTACCTTGTCCGCGTAGATTTGACATTTGTGACAATTACGGGAATGTTGATGGCAGTCAGCTTCCATGGTAGACCCGTAATAGCCTGCCCGTAGAATCTTCTTAGCCATCATATGTTCGCTAGAGTGAGTGCCAAAGGTACCATTATGCAGTTCAGCCATGATCTGTTCAGCTTCAACCTTGTCCACACAACGGAGTAGAATGCAATCATGATTGCGCTTGTATAAGATACTATTGCTCAAGAAGAACTTAGCTGAGAACCTCCTTAAGAACTTTTTGTCGTTGACGGAAGATCCTTTAGGGTATTATTGTGTCTCGAGATACCTTTTGACGTCATGAAACCACGGTCGGTCCACTACTTTTTCGGTATTAATCTCGTGACAATGTGCAGGTTCGTCCATCCGTTCAATGGTGATTTACGGAGCCTCATTATCACAGTTAAGTTTAAACATGGATGACATTGTAGCTAGAGCATCTGCTAGCTGATTTTCTTCTCGCGGAAAGTGCTCGAAGGTAATCTGCTCGAAATGTGGCAACAATGTCAAGACATGTTCTTTGTAAGGGATGAGGTTTGGATGTTTAGTATCCCACTCTCCTTTGATTTGACTGATAACCAAAGTTGAGTCCCCAAACACAATCAAGGATTTGATTCCCAAGTCGATAGCGGCCTTGAGACCAAAGATACAAGCTTCATACTCGGTCATGTTGTTGGTGCAACTGAAGCAGAGTCTAGCAGTGAAAGGTGTATGGTAACCTTCTGGAGAGATAAGTACCGCGCCGATACCGTTTCCAAGTGAGTTGGAAGCACCATTAAAGTACAGGGTCCATCGGGATCCTTGTTCAGGTCCGTCATACGGTCTGTTCTCTTCAATGTTGTCTACTGTCAGGATATCCTCATCGGGGAAGTCGAACCTCATAGATTGGTAATCTTCGACAACTTGATGGGCCAGATGATCGGCTAGTACACTCCCCTTTATAGCTTTTTGGGTCGTGTACTGTATGTCATACTCTATGAGGATCATCTTCCATCTAGCGATTCTTCCGGATAGAGCAGGCTTTTCAAAGATGTACTTGATCGGATCCATCTTAGAGATCAGCAAAGTGGTATGAGTCAACATATACTGCCTTAGCCGGCGAGCAGCCCATACCAAAGCACAGCAAGTTTTCTCGAGCAGTGAGTATCGGGTCTCACAATTGGTAAACTTTTTGCTAAGGTGATAAATGGCATGCTCTTTTCGGCCAGACTCGTCATATTGGCCCAGCACGCACCCCATTGAATTCTCCAGGACGGTCAGATACATGATTAGCGGTCTTCCTTCGACGGGAGGCATCAAGATAGGAGGTTCTAGCAAATACTCCTTGAGTTTATCGAAAGAAACTTGACAGTCATCATTCCATTTAACCATCTGATCTTTCTTCAACAGCTTGAAGATTGGTTCACATGTAGATGTTAGGTGAGAAATGAACTTGCAATGTAGTTTAGGCATCCCAAGAAACCTCTGACCTCCTTCTCAGTGCGAGGGGCAGGCATTTCTTGTATAGCTTTGACTTTGTCAGTATCAACCTCGATGCCTTTGTTACTGACGATGAATCCCAAGAGTTTACCAGACCTGACTCCGAAAGTGCACTTGTTAGGGTTCAGTCTGAGCTTGTACTCTTTCAACCTAACAAACAGCTTTTGCAGATGGTTGAGGTGTTCTTCTTCAGTTTGTGAACGGGGTATCATGTCATCTATGTAGACTTCTATCTCATGATGTATCATATCATGAAACAAAGCTACCATGGCGCGTTGATAGGTTTCCCCGGCATTCTTCAGTCCGAATGGCATCACTTTATAGCATAATGTACTCCACTGTGTAACAAAAGTAGTTTTCTCCATGTCTTCAGGGGCCATTTTGATCTGGTTGTACCCTGAAAATCCGTCCATGAAAGAAAATACCTTGTGCTGAGTTGTATTGTCAACCAAGATGTCAATGTGCGGTAGTGGAAAGTCATCTTTAGGGCTAGCCCTGTTTAAGTCTCTGTAATCCATG
This sequence comes from Vicia faba, assembly GCA_948472305.1. NCBI lineage: Eukaryota > Viridiplantae > Streptophyta > Magnoliopsida > Fabales > Fabaceae > Vicia > Vicia faba. The sequence goes on along the minus strand of OX451738.1, from coordinate 1,609,720,684 downwards.
CACATCCTGACTTTGCCGTCCTTCTTTGGCACGGGCACAATGTTAGCAACCCATTGTGGATAAGATGTAACAGCAAGAAAGCCAGCATTGAACTGCTTCATCACTTCTTCTTTGATCTTTTCAGACATGTCGGGCCTCATGCGATGAACTTTCTGTTTAATTGGTGGACAATCATCTCTTGTAGGGAGACGGTGAACCACAATATCTGTATCAAGTCCCGGCATGTCTTCATAGGACCAGGCGAAGATCTCAACATATTCATTCAACAGCTGAACTAAGCGTTCCTTGACACTTGGCTCTAGGTTGTCACCCACCCTAACTTATTTTTTGTCTTCCTCTCTTCCCAAGTTGATTGTCTCTAACAACTCCTCGTGGGGTAGAATAGCCCTTTTTTTCCTGTTGTAGCAGTCTGGCCAATTCTCCAGGCACTTCACAATCTTCATCACCTTCGTATTCGGCATGGTAGACCAGATCTTCAGAGTCATTAAAGGCCATAGCAGAATTGTTACCCATGGAATCCGGAATGGAAGGGTACCTGCATTGGTGAGTGTGGGTGTGTGTAAGGGATAGCCACCTTTAAACAAATAAAATGTAAAAAGAAAGAAAATGAACAAAAAAGTTTATATGTGAAAACATCCATGATTCATTAAAATGGCATATGAAGATGAAAAATCAAACCCTTACAAATGGACCTATGTACCTCGGGTAAGGTACAAGGTTAAAAGTGTACGAATTGTTTAAGAATTATTACAAACCAACAGAAATGTTTGAAAGATAAATTACTGATTGATGAAAGTAATGGGAACAAAGTCCTTTGCCTCCCAATTGCACAATCCTCCTTCAGCGGTAGGGAAAATCCAGTCTTCCAGATTGCTCTCTTCTTCACCATCCTCCAAAGCATTGACTCCGTGATGGGTGATCTTTACTGGTGGCCCTCCAACCCGGGAGCGATGCATAGCCTTTTGAGCAGAAGCAGTGAAACCCAAGCCGAATTTATCAGATTTGAATGGAAAATTGGGAAGTTGTCCCCGGATTGTGCTTCCTCCTTCTTCAATCACAGCCTTTGCATCTTTGAGTGACGACATCCGAGGCAGAGGTTGGGTAATCATGGGTACAGAAGGCACTGTCTTGGTTGCCGCAATCTTCTGAGCTACCTCTTTAAAATGCTGAAAGGGGGTTTCGATGAATTCACCATCCAATTCCACATAGCGGAAAGAATTAAGATGGCTTATCATGTATTCCTGTTCGCTGTGAACAGTCACAATTTTCCCCTGGACAGGGTACTTGAGCTTCTGATGCAGAGTAGAAGTAACGGCTCCAGCATGATGAATCTAGGGTCTTCCCAACAAGCAAGAATAGGAGGGACAGATGTCCATGACATAGAATATGGAGTTGAAGGTTTCCGTTCCCACTTTAATCAGGATGTCCACCTCCCCGTGGACCATCCTTTTAGAACCATCAAAGGCTCTGACAATGATGTTGCTGGGCTTCAAAATTAGACCTTCACAATCTAGCCTATCCAATGCCTTCTTTGGTAGGACATTCAGCGATAAATCAGTGTCTACCAGAACATGTGTGTTGTACCCCAAAATTTGCCCTCCCATTTTCTCAACATTTCTCATCACCAAGCCCTTGGAGATCAAGATCCAGTTAGGGTTTCATCTGCTCAAGACTTCTCCTTGCACTGTCTACCCAAATTAGGGTTTGTGTTTGCACAAAGATGTTTTGACCTAAATTTCCTAAGATGACTTTCTTGCTTCATATTGGACTCCCAAGTTTATCCACATCAAGTTTCAAGTCTTGATTCCAAGTTTTGCCCAGTCAATTGGACAGTTGACCTAGAAATCAGCTGTATTAAGGAAAAAGTCAACCGTGGCCAATTGACAGTCAAACCTCATGAAAATTGACCCACATCAACATTATGAACTCACATGGACCATTTGATCAAGTTTGGATCATAATTCCACAAGAAATTTGGTCAGATCACCAAAAGGGCAAAATGGTCATTTTTAGGGTTTTGACTGCACAAAGGAAAATTTTGACTGTTTGACCTAGCCAATGGCAAACCAAGCTCACATATGGGCTCAAGGACCCCATGGAATTATCTTGACATGCTCAACAAGTTCAAAAGATCCCAAGTACACAAGATTGACAGTTGAATTTCCCAGTCAATTGATCAATTTTGACTGTATACTGAAAAGTCAAACTTTGACCTTTTTGGTCAAAATCAAGAGTCAAGATTCATTTTTCATCAAAACATGCCAAATCATGAAACTTGTTCACCAAGAAATCAAAAATTGCAAATTAGGGTTTGAAATGAGAATTTTTCATAACTTAGAATTTTTCTAAGTTATGAAAAACCCTAATTTTTTCCAAACTTTGCCCCACTTTCTCACCAAGATTCATTTGGATTCAAGCAAAAGTCAAAACATGAAAGTTGTAGCTTGTTGCATAATCTACAACTTTGATTCACAAAGTTTTCCCAAAAGAGGCTTGTATCTCAAGTTACAATTTTTGGAATAAGGGTACTAAACCATTCTTAACTTAGTGAAAATTTGACCTATTTTGGCAAGGCTTTCTACCTAACTTCAAGACCATTTTCCATACACTTCCACTTGGAATTTCAATTTTCACTTCAAAGATGGATTGTATTACACATTCCAAGCTTTCCAAAATGTCCAAGAACTCATCAAACAACCTCATAACTTGAGAGATTCGAATTTTGCAATATGGCAAAAAGTCACTTTGATTCATGGCCATGTACATGTTCATAACTTGTGCAAATTTCTCAAACCAGCATGCCACTTGATTACAGGCCCTTAAACCATCCAACACTCAATAATTTAATGCATGTTCATTGTACTAAGGCCTTGTTTCTTGAGTTTAAGCATTACATGTTGGATTAGGCCATAAATGGAAAAAGTGAAATAGCCATTTTTGCAAAAGCAAGCTTTATGTCAAAGTTGCAAATCCACAAGTACAGATCAAATCACTTTGGCACAAGATTATGAGCAAAACACACTGATCAAGACAAGGTTAGCAGCATGTTTAGGGGGCCTCTACCTGCCTAGAAACTCAAGTGGCCTTTGTTTGCTTAAGTGTTAAGAAACTTAGCATAACCCAACACAACTTTCATCTCAGCATTAGAACACTTAAGCAAATATTGTATACACTTTCTAATCATCAAGCACAAGCTAGAACACGAGCAAACAAGGTCCCAAACACTCCCATTCCCAGAATCACTCTCAAACTGCAGAAACAGGGCAGGGTCTGCAGATTGAATCCCATCTCTCATTCCTTTCATGATTTCTTGCCCAAAGCTCATCAAACACATTCCCTAGCATCACTTGAAGCTAACCAAAACACAAAACACGACCTGTAATTCCTCTAACCAGTTCCACCATTTTCACTTTCTTGTTTTACAGTTGGAAGTCCATAGCTCGATTCAAGGTGTTTCAAAGCAAAGTAAGCATTGGAATAGCATCACCACACCTCAGGCAAGCTATACAGATCATCATCTTGCTCTAAAAGCTCCCCTATTTCCAGATAGAACTTCAACTGAACAGGTATCTTCTTGAACTTCTAACTCTTAGTCTAGGCATCATTAGCTCTAAGTTTGTGAATAAGAAGTGTTCTACTCATGCCCCTGAATCTGTACATGCTTTTACTTTTCATTTATTTTGCTTGAGCTGTGAGAATTTAAGGTTTGAATATGGAAGAAAAGTTAGGTCAGGATTTGGGAATGTCAAAATTCTCTCTCATTTCTGAGAGTTAGGATGAGTTCTTTATATATTTAGAATCGTGATTCAATGCTTAACATTTCTTATGTTGTAAGTTTGTGCAAAAGATCAAAGAATCCAGGTGTTTGAATGGAGGTTCAGGCGCGCGTTTTTTGAACGTTTTTGCTGTCTGAAGGTTGAAGAAGAAGCCACGTGGGCTGGGCCTGTTTTGATTTTCCTTTTCACACCATATTTTTGGTTTTGCACCCCCTGAGCCCATTTTATTTATTTGCTTGATTTTTTGACTTTTCTTTTTTCATTCTGATTTATTTATTTTTGCTAATGATATTAAAAACTTGAAAAATTATTTTTACACCATTTTTGCATTTTTTGGGTATTTATTTTTTTATATGGACATTTATGCATAAATATATATATATATATATATATATATATATATATATATATATATATATATATATATATATATATATATATATATATATATATATATATATATATATATATATATATATATATATATATATATATATATATATATATATATATATATATATATATATATATATATATATATATATATACACTATTATTTAGAAAAAAAAACTAGAAAAATAATGTAAATATATTTTATTTCTGATTTTTATTTCTTTTTTTCTTTTGAAAATATTTTATGCAAAATATACCCTTTTTTATAAATATTAAATATTATTATTTTTTATATACATAATACATATTTTTTATATACATAATATATATATATATATATATATATATATATATATATATATATATATATATATATATATATATATATATATATATATATATATATATATATATATATATATATATATATATATATATATATATATATATATATATATATATATATATATATATATATATATATATATATATATATATATATATATATATAGGTTAAAATATAAAAATACCTACTTTTTTTATTTTATTAATATTTGACCTCAAAAAATACTTTTTATAAATATACTTCATTTTATTTTATTTTTTGTACATAATAAATAAATACTTGTATAAATTAAATAATATATATATTTGCTTAATAAAAATTAGGGTTTTACCCTTAAAATACAAAAAAACTCCAAAAAATATTACTTTTTTTATTTTTATTCATTTTGTTTATTGGACACAAAAAAATATCCTTTTTCCATACATATGAAAACCCTTTTTGCATTTTGCATCTTTATTTTTATTTTCCATTTAATTTATGTAATTAATTATCTTGTAAATATTCCAAAATTGATGTAATAGCTAGGTTTAATTTCCTTGTCTAAATATCCCCCTATTTGAACATTTGTACCCCCCTTCCCATATTGTGTTGTAATAGTGTAGGAATTTTACTTTTCGCACTTTAACGCTTTCTAAATATACCATGCTAGAATTAGGGTTTGTATGCAAATAAAAAGAACAAAATAGTTTGACCTAATTTCAAGATAATCAAGCATGAAAATGGACAACACATATCACACTTGCACCCCTAGGGTATTCCACTTGTTGCCTTCAATAAATGGGCCATATTGTATGTTAGGTCTCTTTGGGCAAAACAAATACAAATCAAATGATCATAGTCCCTCGATGACGCTTTCGAAAAGTTGCCTAAAATGATCAAGTCCCTTTCAAAGAGAAATTTGCCCAAAGATACTTAGCACTATTGCAATTATGGTCTAAACGATGACCCGCGCCCGTCCCTTTCACATCCTAACACAAGATTGTCCACCAAATGCAATGGTGGAACAAAATTGTTAAAAGGGTTAAAACATAGCAAAAATCTTTGAGAACTTTAGGGTAGATAGCTCTTAAGTACCTGTCAACTTGCAAAATAAAACACTTGCCTATTTTCAAACCACACTCCACAAACACTTTCAAAACAAACTTTGAAAAACCCTTGAAACATCTTTTCAAAAAGACAAACACCTTTTGTAAAACATTCGAGTAAAGAATTGTTACAAGGGTAGCCTAGACAAAGGCATCTTTTTCAAAACATTTTCAAAAGCCACACACAAAGCACCATTTCAAACAATTGAAAACCAAGGCAAGTTGATCTAAGCAAGTACCTAAGAGCCCATGGATAACCATGGATAGAAATGGTGCTAATACCTTCCCTTTCTATAATCTACTCCCCGAACCCAAGAAAAATCTCAAAGGTTTTTGCTGTGCTTTTTAAACCTTTCCTTAGGATAAAATAAAAAGTCGGTGGCGACTCTTGCTCAACCGAAACATTTGCAAAAACAAACGCAAAACCCTAGTCAGTTCTCCCACCGTATCACAGAACTGGCGACTCTGCTGGGGAGAATTTTAAAAGTGGAGTAACCTTAGGGCTTAGATCACCCTCTTGCATGACTAATTGTTTGAATTGTTTGCTTTATATCTTGGCTCTATTGTTTGGGTTTGCAATCCTACACCCGGATTTTGGGAAACATTCATAGACAGCAATACATTGTGGAAACTATGCGGGGTATACCGACACGGTCGAAGCAATAGCTATATTAGTGCGACATATTTGTGAGTACCGGTAACCCTTGAGTTCAATCAAGGAGAGTACGGGGCCGCTGAGTGATGTCACTAAGCACTAATAACCTAGAACCTTACTTGACCATCTTAGCCTTTTATTAGGGGTAGTGAGATGACCGGCTTTGGTGCAGTCCGAAGTTGGTAGATACTCGATACTACACTCATTGAGGGTTGTTTTCTTGGAATATGTTGGTCGCTAGTTAAGTGGCTAAACCAAAACAATGAACGATGAAAACAATCCAATGATATTGAGCTCCTTAGAACCCGGTTACTATTTATAAGACAGGTTTTTAAGCCAACTACACTCAAGAGGGTACTTACCTATGAAACCTCATGCAAGCCTGAAACTAGGATTTAGTGTGATTTTCTTGTACATATGTTTTGTGCATACATCATAAACATCATAAAACATCATATGCATTCACTAACCATTTCAAGGGTTTGGATCTTCATCTTTGTTCTTGTTTTGTAGGTCATGGAAATTCCTCGCAGAAATACCATCCAAGTCAACCTTGTGAGAATTTCTCCTCAACTTAAGGAGCTCACCTCAAGAATTCCGGAAATCTCATCCTTCAGTGAAAGACATGGCAGACTGCTCAGCCTAGTCAACACCAACATTGAAGAAGACATGATGAAAGTGCTATTCCAGTTCTTTGACCCTCTTCACCACTGTTTCACTTTCCTTGATTACCAGTTGGTGCCCACTTTGGAAGAGTTTTCTCAACTCCTGAGAATCCCTATCCTTAATCAACTACCCTTCAACGGTACGGAAAAGGAACCAAAGCCGAAAGATGTTGCTCGATCATTACATCTACAACCATCCGACATCAAGGGGCATTGGGAAACCAAAAGCGGCGTCAAAGGATTCTTAGCAAAATTCTTGTTCGAGAAGGCACAAGAATGTTGGAACTCATTGGACCTACAAGCCTTTGAAGAGATTGTGGCACTCCTTATCTATGGGTTGGTCTTGTTCCCAAATCCTGACCAATTGGTAGATGCCAACGCCGTCAAAATCTTCTTGTCCAGAAATCCAATACCAACATTGCTTGGGGACATCCTTCACTCATTTTACACACGAACAATGAGAAAGAGGGGTGTTCTCATGTGCTATACTCCTCTCCTTGCAAGGTGGTTTATTTCGCACCTTCCACAATCTGTCTTGAAGAATGACCAAGGCTCAAGGTGGTCCCAACGGTTGATGACTCTTTCTCACTCTGATGTACATTGGTGTTCTCGGTCCAGAGAAAATGTCATCCTCGTCGATCATTGTGGAGAGTTTCCTAATGTTCCTTTACTTGGAATCAGAGGAGGTATCACCTATAACCCTTGCCTAGCTTTGAGGCAATTTGGATACGCACGGAGGGATGGCCCTCATGACATGTTGATTCCTGACCTAGTTTTTGACTTCGACAACGATGCACAAGGACTTCGCCAAAGATTCATCAGAGCTTGGGGAAGACCCAACAAGGTTGATAAGAAGACTCTGGGACACAAGAACTCCATCCCTCTTGAGCCTTATCTCAAGTGGGTATGAGCCCGAGCCCAAAGTCTGATGATGCCTTATCCTCATGTTTTCCCTGTGATTAAAGAGCCCGTCAATGAAGGAGAGGTTCCCTACACCATCCTACATCCTGACATGCCTACATCGTGGGAGGAAATGCAGAAAAGTTGGATTCAGCTCAAGGAGGAACGGATCACTTTTGAAGCCAGCTTCTACGCCAGTGAGAAGAAGGTTCTAGAGCTTACCCGCCGACTCCATGAGCAAGAGGCCCTCAATACCTACATCGCACCAAAGAGGATGCGCAATGTCTTTTTTCCTTGAGAAGTGATTTTGTAATATTTGGCCCATGGGGCATTTATGTACTAACAAATTTCTTCTTACTAATATGACGTGCGTTCTTCTTTGTCTGAAACAATTTTGAATGTCCTAAATCCTTGAATGCATTTCATACATAAGCATACCATTCATCATGTGCATAAGCAGGTCTCACTCCAGGTTTCCTTATTTGTCTGTTGTTTATTTCAGTAGGATGGATCTCGAGCAAACAGTCAAAGACCTGCAAGCTCAGAATGCACAGTTTCAACAACTCCTGACAATCTTGGCTAAAGGTCAGGAGGATCTCAAGACCTTGCTGGGGAATAAAGATCCAGTGAAAAAGAAGAAAAAGAGACTCGGGGTGGCTACCTTGGGGAGAAGATTTGACGGAGAAGCTCGGAGAGTGCTTGAATTTCCTCCTACTTCTGATGAAGGAACCAGCAAAGGAGGTGGGGCTGCAGTACCTTCCGAGTCCGATGTGGAAGAAGAAGAGGTCGAAGAGGATGAAGATTATTCTGATCAACAATACCCTCCAGCTGATGATAAATACAAAGGTTTAGAAGATAGATTAGCCGCCATGGAACTACAAAGAGTACCGGGTTTGGACTTTGAAGACTTGGGTTTGATTGTCGGGATTGTGATTCCCCCAAAGTTCAAGGTGCCAGTGTTTGTGAGGTATGATGGGCTGTCCTGTCCAAAAATGCATCTCAGGTCCTACGTGAGAAAGATTCAACCCTATACGGAAGATAAAAACCTTTGGATTCATTTCTTTCAAGACAACCTTTCTGGAGCTCAGTTGGAGTGGTTTTATCAGCTAGAGGGAACCAGCGTCCGAAATTGGGAAGACTTGGCCACCGCCTTCTACAAACAATACCAGTATAATTCTGACCTTGCTCCTACTCGTACCCAACTTCAGGGTATGTCGTTAGGAACAGGCGAAGGATTCAAAGAATATGCACAAAAATGGAGGGATTTGGCTGGCAGGGTGCAGCCTCCTTTAACTGACCGCGAACTTGTTGATATGTTTCTTGGGACCCTATCTGGGCCATTTTTCAATCATCTGATTGGTAACTCTTCTGCGGGGTTTATCGATTTGATCTTAACAGGCGAAATAATAGAAGCTGGCATCAAGTCAGGAAAGATTCAGAAGGGTGTTGCTGCAAGTGTTGAGAAGAAGCCTTTTAAGAAGGAAACAGTTGTGGTTTATTCTCAGAGAAGAGCAGGGAAGACTGAGCGCCAGCCGACCGTGAGGGCCGTAATGATTCAAAATCCTTCAAGTGAGCAGCCTCGCTATACCCAGTCCAGACCAAATCAACAACGAGTGGAACAGCCACAACGGCAGTTCACCCGTATTAATATGACTCCAGCGCAAGTGCTTCCCCATCTGTTAAAGTTGAATCTCACCACCATCAAGGAGGCACCAAAGAATGTGAATACGTCCTCTCCGCATTATCATCCTAATGCTAAATGCGCCTACCATTCTGACAGTGTCGGGCATGACACCAATGATTGTTGGGCACTCAAGCATAAGATCCAAGACCTGATAGAGGCGAAGGAGGTAGAGTTTGACGCTCCGGAGAAGCCTAATGTGATATCTTCTCCCATGCCGAAGCACAGCCAAAATGTCAATGCCATTGAAGAAGATTTGTATGTTGCTAATGTTAATGATCTGATTACTCCATTGTTAACCATCAAGTTGAATTTGTTAAGGGCCGGGATCTTCCCGGGATATAAAGAAGACTGCTATTGTTGTTACTCTCTATCGTTTGATTGTCTGTTACTGAAGAAAGGCATCCAAGGCCTTATGGATAGTCGAAAAATTTTGTTCGAAAAAGTTTCTGCTGTTCCAACTCATATCGAAGATGTCTCAATCATACCCATTCACGCCAATCTTTCCAAGGCCGTCAAAAAGCCTTTAAGATTACACCAGCTACGAAATCTGTTCCTTTGAAGATAACAATGCCAGGGCCTGTCCCCTATGTTTCTGAGAAGTCGATACCATGGAACTATGGCGGTGACGTCTACTACCATGGTATTAAATAAATCGAAATAATTGAAGAAAGTTCGGATGATGAAGAAGCCAGCATTGGCAACATTGCAGGCACGAGTAAAATCACCAGGAGCGGGAGAATATTTTCTCCAGAGATTGCCCCTCCAAGAGCAATCTTTGGACCCTCATCAGCTGACAAAGTCATCCCTGCACCAATAAAACTCTCTGCTAGAACCCCTTTGATTGAAGATGTTGTTGTTCCTAGTACTGTCCCTCCTACCACTGCTGCCAAAGGTAAGGGAATCCAAGATGAGCTCGTCAGGACGAGGGCTCAACCCTTGGTCATACCGGAAACCTCCCAGAAGGAAATGGATGAGATTTTGAGGATAATCAAAAGGAGTGATTACGATGTGGTAGAACAGCTGGGGTAAACCCCCTCCAAGATCTCCATGCTGGCACTACTACTTTGCTCAGAAGCGCACGCTAAAGCCCTGATAAAATTCCTAAAGGCAGCCCATGTGCCCCAGGAAACCTCTGCAGATCAATTTCAAAATTGCGTGGCTAGCCTGACTGCGGACAATGGATTAGGTTTCTCTGATGCCGACTTAACTCCTAAAGGTAGAAACCACAATGATGCTTTGCACATTTCAGTCGAGTGTCGAGGAACCACTCTCGCACATGTCTTGGTCGATACTGGTTCGTCGCTGAATGTATTGCCCAAGAAGGCCTTGGACCGACTAGATTGTGAAGGGTTGGAATTGAAGCCGAGTGATATTGTTGTCAGAGCTTTCGATGGTTCGAAGAGAATGGTCCATGGGGAGGTTGAAATTCCCATCAAGATAGGCACTGAGGTGTTTAAATCTACTTTCTATGTGATGGACATCCGTCCGTCATACTCTTGCTTGTTGGGTAGGCCTTGGATACACCATGCTGGGGCAGTCACCTCCTCCTTACATCAGATGTTGAAGTATCCTGTCAAGGGAAAGATCATTACTGTCCATGGTGAAGAAGAGTACATGATTAGCCATTTGAATTCCTTCCGATATGTGGAGGTAGAAGGGGAGTTCATTGAGACGCCTTTTCAGCATTTCGAAGAGGTCCTTCCTAAAATAGCAGTAGCAAAGTTGGCAGCTGAGACACCGAGGCAGATGGCTAGGATGGCATCTTTGGAGGACACGAGGGCCGCAATAAAGGAAGGGAAGAATTCAGCATGGGGGCAGTTACCTGATATTCCGCATAAGACAGACAAATTCGGTTTAGGGTTCACTACCGCAGGCCAGAAAGCGATGCGCCATTCGAAGATTGAAGGAGCGCCAGTCAAAATTTCTCCCTACGGAATCAATGCTTTGGAGGACGAAGACAAAGAGAGCAACATCGAAGAGTGGATTTACCCAACTGTCAAAGGAGGATTGAGCAACTGGGAGGCAAAAGACTTTGTCCCCATCACTTTTATTCATCAGTAATTTATCTGTTAAACATTTCCTATTTGGTCTGTAATATTTACTTTCAAACAATCCGTACACTATCTTTTCACCTCATGCCTTGCCCGGGGCATGTAGGTCCATTTGTAAGGGTTTTAATTATTTTTCATATCCATATGCCATGTTTAATGATTCATTGGACGTTTTTCATTTGATAAAATTGTTTGTGTTCATTTTCTTTCCTTTTGCATTTTTGTTTAAGGATGGTTATCCCTTACACACACCCATACTCACAAATGCAGGTACCCATCCACTCCGGATTCCATGGGTGACTATTCTGCTGTATCCTTCAATAACTCTGAAGATCTGGTCAATCAAGCCGAGTACGAAGATGACGAAGGTTGTGAAGTACCAGGGGAACTAGCCAGACTTCTACAGCAAGAGGAAAGGGCCATCTTACCGCACGAAGAGTCATTGGAAACTGTCAACTTAGGGACCGAGGAAGACCGGAAGGAGGTACAAGTGGGTGCCAATCTGGAATCAAGTGTCAAGGAACGCCTGATACAGTTGTTGAATGAGTATGTTGAAATCTTCGCTTGGTCTTATGAGGACATGTCAGGTTTAGACACAGACATCGTGGTTCACCGTCTCCCCACGAGAGAGGATTGTCCACCGATCAAGCAAAAAGTCCGCCGAATGAGGCCTGCCATGTCTGAAAAGATCAAAGCAGAAGTGATGAAGCAATTCGACGCTGGCTTTCTGGCTGTTACGTCCTACCCTCAATGGGTCGCTAACATCGTGCCAGTACCTAAGAAAGATGGAAAAGTCAGGATGTGTGTGGATTACCGGGATTTGAATAGGGCCAGCCCCAAAGATGATTTTCCACTTCCACACATTGACATTTTGATCGACAATACAGCTCAGCATAAAGTGTTTTCCTTCATGGATGGATTCTCGGGCTACAATCAAATCAAAATGGCCCCCGAGGATATGGAGAAAACAACTTTTGTCACACAATGGGGCACTTTCTGTTACAAGGTGATGCCGTTCGGGCTGAAGAACGCAGGGGCAACCTATCAACGCGCCATGGTGGCTTTATTTCATGATATGATACATCATGAGATTGAAGTTTACGTAGATGATATGATAGCTCGGTCACAAACAGAGGAGGAGCACCTTGAACATCTAGATAAGCTGTTTGCTAGGTTGAAAGAATACAAGCTCAGGCTGAATCCAAGTAAATGCACTTTTGGAGTTAGGTCTGGTAAACTCCTGGGATTCATTGTAAGCAACAAAGGCATTGAAGTCGATCCAGCAAAAATAAAAGCAATACAAGAGATGTCTGTTCCCCGTACTGAAAAGGAGGTTAGAGGATTCTTGGGGCGCTTGAACTATATTGCCAGATTCATCTCGCATCTGACTTCTACCTGTGAGCCAATTTTCAAACTCTTGAAGAAAGATCAGGTAGTCGAATGGAACGACGATTGCCAAGCTGCTTTTGATAAAATCAAGGAATATTTGCTAGAACCTCCTATTCTGATGCCACCCGTCGAAGGAAGACCACTGATCATGTATTTGACCGTCTTGGATAACTCAATGGGGTGTGTTTTGGGCCAGCATGACGAGTCTGGTCGAAAAGAGCATGCTATTTATTACCTTAGCAAAAAGTTTACCGACTGTGAGACTCGCTACTCACTGCTCGAGAAAACTTGCTGTGCTTTGGTATGGGCTGCTCGCCGACTAAGGCAGTATATGTTGACTCATACAACCTTGTTGATTTCCAAAATGGATCCTATCAAGTATATCTTCGAAAAGCCCGCTTTATCTGGAAGGATAGCTAGATGGCAAATGATCCTAACTGAGTATGACATCCAGTACACCACCCAAAAAGCTATAAAAGGGAGTGTACTAGCTGACCATCTGGCTCTTCAGGCTATCGAAGATTATCAACCCATGAGATTTGACTTCCCAGACGAGGACATCATGAATTTAGACAACATTGAAGGTAACGGACCATATGACAGACCCGAAAAGGGATCCCGATGGACCCTGTACTTTGATGGTGCTTCAAATGCACTTGGAAATGGTATCGGCGTAGTACTCATTTCTCCGGAAGGTTGTCACACCCCTTTCACGGCTCGACTTTGTTTCAGCTGCACAAACAACACGGTTGAGTATGAAGCTTGCATCTTTGGTCTCAAGGCTGCTATAGACTTGGGGATCAAATCTTTGATCGTATTTGGGGACTCAGCTTTGGTTATCAGTCAAATCAAAGGAGAGTGGGATACCAAGCATCCTAATCTTATCCCATACAAAGAACATGTCCTGACATTGTTGCCTCATTTCGAGCAAATTACCTTCGAGCATTTCCCGCGAGAAGAGAATCAGCTAGCAGATGCTCTAGCTACAATGTCTTCCATGTTTAAACTCAACTGGGATAACGAGGCTCCCCAAATCACCATCGAGCGAATGGATGAACCTGCGCATTGTCACGAGATTAATACCGAAGAAGTAGTGGAACAACCTTGGTTCCATGAAATCAAAAGGTATCTCGAGACCAGAGATTATCCCGAAGGAGCTTCTGTAAATGACAAGAAGTTCTTAAGGAAATTTGCTGCCAAATTCTTCCTGAGCAACGACATCCTTTACAAACGAAGCCACGATTGTGTATTACTCCGATGCGTAGACAAAGCTGAAGCAGGGTTGATCATGACTGATATACACAGCGGCACATTTGGCACTCACTTGAGCGGGCATACAATGGCTAAGAAGATCCTAAGGGCAGGCTATTACTGGTCTACCATGGAAGCTGATTGCCATCAACATTCCCGTACTTGCCACAAATGCCAAGTCTACGCTGACAAAGTTCATATCCCTCCGGTTCCTCTCAATGTTCTGACTGCTCCTTGGCCATTTGCAATGTGGGGCATTGACATGATTGGAGAGATCAAGCCCACGGCTTCCAACGGACATCGCTTCATCCTGGTTGCCATTGACTATTTCACCAAATGGGTCAAAGCAGCTTCCTTCGCCTCTATTACTAAAAATGTGGTTGCCCGCTTTATCAAGCAAAATCTCATATGCCGGTATGGTGTTCCAGACAGGATCATCACAGACAACGGTACGAATCTGAATAACACAATGATCACCGCTTTGTGCGAACAGTTCAAGATTTATCATCACAATTCATCTCCCTATCGGCCGAAGATGAACGGTGTTGTTGAAGCTGTGAACAAAAACATTAAGAAGATCATTCAGAAAATGACAGTCACTTACAAAGACTGGCATGAGATGTTACCATTTGCTCTGCATGGATACCGTACGACGGCACGTACTTCAACAGGGGCAACCCCATTTTCTTTGGTATATGGCATGGAAGTTGTCTTACCTATGGAGGTTCAGATTCCTTCTCTAAGGATTATGAAGGATGCAGGTTTGAATGAAGATGATTGGATGCAGACCCGACTTGATCAACTCAATTTAATCGACGAGAAGCGACTCGCTGCTATCTGCCATGTTCAGACGTATCAAAAACGGATGATCAAGGCCTTCAATAAGAAAGTCAAACGTCAGGTGTATCAAGTCGGAGATCTCGTAATCAAGCGGATTATCTTGCCGCAGAATGATCCCAGGGGCAAATGGACTCCTACATATGAAGGACCATTTGTGATCAAGAGCATATTTTCGGGTGGTGCAATGATTCTGACCACCATGGACGGCGACGATTTGCCGCACCCTGCGAACGCAGACATAGTCAAAAGATACTACGCATAAAATAACCCGACAAGTCGAAAACCCGAAAGGGCGGCTTGGGCAAAAATGGGCATCCCGGTGAACCGAAAACCCGAAAGGGCGGTTCAGGAAAAAGTTAGGGATAAAAATGAAAAAAAATTTGTACACCCGGCAAGTTGAAAACCCGAAAGGGTGGCTTGGGCAAAAAGGGGTTTCCCGGTGGATCGAAAACCCGAAAGGGCGATTCAGGCAAAAGTTAGGGAATTAAATCGTATGACTATGTCTCGCCGGATCACTCCAAAGACAATCTCTTCATCAACCAGTTCCAGGCTTCTGATCAATCCAGTCATCAACAAACGAAGCATTGAATGGACAGATATTCAGAGTGGTGAAAGATATAGCGGAATGGAATCCCATGGAATTATTTCACATAGCCATCTTTATTTTGTATAAATCTTTCAATATTTACGACAAAATCCTCTTACTAGGATGTTTGTCTCCTTTGTACAAATATACTCATAGAAAGTCAATACAAATACTTTTCCCAGAATTTGTTTCCTTTTTCTTTTCTCTTGCACTATTTGTTTACTTTTGAGAAACGTCCAATGTTTTGTTAAATAGGCATATGCATTTGAACATAATCACTTCCTTACGAATCAAGGAAGAGGATTACTGATAGGTCAAAGGTGTAGTTGGATATCTTGATACCCTTTCGAAGGAAATCCCTAGGAAATTTGGAATCCATATCCTCAGCGAAGTCCTGAAGCTTACCCCCAGTAGATTCTGGAAGCTCATCCCCTACAGAGAACGGGCGTCTCTCCCGAGCTTTATTCAAAGTTATTCCTCACAAGGGCTTATAACTGGGTTATCCCCAGCTTATTGTCACGGAGAATCGCATTCGGCAAAACTCTTCCTATCCCCAAACGGAGTTTCGTCATAATTCCCCAGCATAACCTATCAATACAATCCCCGAAGAGTTTATCTTTATTACCCTCAGCCAGAGAATCCTCCAGAACTCGGTTCCCCTCAGAGTTTAAGTTTCAGTATCCCCAGTGAAGCCGGACTAGTGAGCCTTCTCCCCACAGAATTTTGAGAGGACAAATCTTGAGTTCCCCAGTGAAGTCGCCAGAGATACTTCCCGCCAAACTGAAGATTCTCGGTCTTATCTCCCCAGCATGATCCTATTAGTTTGGAAATCCCTAGTAGAAGTCATCAGGAATTCCCTAGAAGATTGGTATACAACCCAAGCTCTTTATTCTCCAGCAACAACCAGGAATTATTCTTCCCGGCAGCAGTCAAGATACTGTCATCTTCAGCCATCTCAGATTCATCTATCCTTTGCAAGATAGCTCTCCAGCTTACATGCGCATCCATTTACATTCATATCATATAACATACATTGTATCATGCATCATGACATTGCATATAACTAACTCTTTACCTTTTCAGGTAAGATCAGTCGAAAGACTAGAATCACTATCTTCCGAGATTCTTTCCAGGAATAGTTCAGATGTGACTCAGACACGGCAACATTCTAATGATTTATCTAGATGCAGCTTTACACAAGCTCATCATCAGGAAGCCCTACACCGGTTCCTCCTCAAGACTTCTGAAAACAGTTTATGGATTCTTCCCAACAACGGATGTTAATCTACCAACTTGTTCAGATGCAACTTTTGAAAACAGTTTACGGACGCTTCCCAACAACGGATGTTGCTCTATTGCTTATTCAACTTCAAGATTTCTGAAAACAGTTTATGGATTCTTCCCAACAACGGATGTTAACCTATCACTTGTTCAGTTTCTTCTCAAGACTTATGAAAACAGTTTATGGATTCTTCCCAACAACGGATGTTAATTTATCACTTGTTCAGATGCAACTGTTGAAAACAGTTTACAGACGCTTCCCAACAACGGATGCTGCTCTATTGCTTGTTCAACTCCAAGATTTATGAAAACAGTTCACGGGTTCTCCAAGTAAAGGATGTTAACCTATCACTTGTTCAGTTTCTTCTCAAAACCTCTGAAAACAGTTTATGGATTCTTCCCAACAACGGATGTTAATCTATCACTTGTTCTGATGCAACTTTTGAAAACAGTTTACGGACGCTTCCCAACAACGGATGCTGCTCTATTGCTTATTCAACTTCAAGATTTCCGAAAATAGTTCACGGGTTCTCCAAGTAACGGATGTTAACCTATCACTTGTTCCGTTTCTTCTCAAGATTTTTTGAAAACAGCTTACGGATTCTTCCCAAAAACGGATGTCAATCTATTGCTTATTCAGACCCCTAGTTCAGAGATGGTCCAAAACATGGACACCTTTCTGATACTCATTCTAGATGGCATCTTTAAGCCCATCCCCGACAAGTTCCTGTTACTCTTCCCGATGGCATCATTAAGCCCATCTCCAAATGGCATCTCTAAGCCCATTCCCGCATCCATTGCTTTGACGAGTGCAAATTTAAGGGCACTCTAGTGTCCAATCTCCTTTTACCCTCGAGTCACGAAAGGCAAACTTGCCAATCTAACTCTTCGGATTCAAGAAGATTGAACAGGGGCAACTGTTGTACCCCAAAATTTTCCCTCCCATTTTCTCAACATTTCTCATCACCAAGCCCTTGGAGATCAAGATCCAGTTAGGGTTTCATCTGCTCAAGACTTCTCCTTGCACTGTTGACCCAAATTAGGGTTTGTGTTTGCACAAAGATGTTTTGACCTAAATTTCCTAAGATGACTTTCTTGCTTCATATTGGACTCCCAAGTTTATCCACATCAAGTTTCAAGTCTTGATTCCAAGTTTTGCCCAGTCAATTGGACAGTTGACCTAGAAATCAGCTGTATTAAGGAAAAAGTCAACCGTGGCCAATTGACAGTCAAACCTCATGAAAATTGACCCACATCAACATTATGAACTCACATGGACCATTTGATCAAGTTTGGATCACAATTCCACAAGAAATTTGGTCAGATCACCAAAAGGGCAAAATGGTCATTTTTAGGGTTTTGACTGCACAAAGGCAAATTTTGACTGTTTGACCTAGCCAATGGCAAACCAAGCTCACATATGGGCTCAAGGACCTCATGGAATTATCTTGACATGCTCAACAAGTTCAAAAGATCCCAAGTACACAAGATTGACAGTTGAATTTCCCAGTCAATTGATCAATTTTGACTGTATACTGAAAAGTCAGACTTTGACCTTTTTGGTCAAAATCAAGAGTCAAGATTCATTTTTCATCAAAACATGCCAAATCATGAAACTTGTTCACCAAGAAATCAAAAATTGCAAATTAGGGTTTGAAATGAGAATTTTTCATAACTTAGAATTTTTCTAAGTTATGAAAAACCCTAATTTTTTCCCAACTTTGCCCCACTTTCTCACCAAGATTCATTTGGATTCAAGCAAAAGTCAAAACATGAAAGTTGTAGCTTGTTGCATAATCTACAACTTTGATTCACAAAGTTTTCCCAAAAGAGGCTTGTATCTCAAGTTACAATTTTTGGAATAAGGGTACTAAACCATTCTTAACTTAGTGAAAATTTGACCTATTTTGGCAAGGCTTTCTACCTAACTTCAAGACCATTTTCCATACACTTCCACTTGGAATTTCAATTTGCACTTCAAAGATGGATTGTAGTACATATTCCAAGATTTCCAAAATGTCCAAGAACTCATCAAACAACCTCATAACTTGAGAGATTCGAATTTTGCAATATGGCAAAAAGTCACTTTGATTCATGGCCATGTACATGTTCATAACTTGTGCAAATTTCTCAAACCAGCATGCCACTTGATTACATGCCCTTAAAACATCCAACACTCAATAATTTAATGCATGTTCATTGTGATAAGGCCTTGTTTCTTGAGTTTAAGCATTACATGTTGGATTAGGCCATAAATGGAAAAAGTGAAATAGCCATTTTTGCAAAAGCAAGCTTTATGTCAAAGTTGCAAATCCACAAGTACATATCAAATCACTTTGGCACAAGATTATGAGTAAAACACACTGATCAAGACAAGGTTAGCAGCATGTTTAGGGGGCCTCTACCAGCCTAGAAACTCAAGTGGCCTTTGTTTGCTTAAGTGTTAAGAAACTTAGCATAACCCAACACAACTTTCATCTCAGCATTAGAACACTTAAGCAAATATTGTATACACTTTCTAATCATCAAGCACAAGCTAGAACACGAGAAAACAAGGTCCCAAACACTCCCATTCCCAGAATCACTCTCAAACTGCAGAAACAGGGCAGGGTCTGCAGATTGAATCCCATCTCTCATTCCTTTCATGATTTCTTGCCCAAAGCTCATCAAACACATTCCCTAGCATCACTTGAAGCTAACCAAAACACAAAACACGACATGTAATTCCTCTAACCAGTTCCAACATTTTCACTTTCTTGTTTTACAGTTGGAAGTCCATAGCTCGATTCAAGGTGTTTCAAAGCAAAGTAAGCATTGGAATAACATCACCACACCTCAGGCAAGCTATACAGATCATCATCTTGCTCTGAAAGCTCCCCCATTGCCAGATAGAACTTCAACTGAACAGGTATCTTCTTGAACTTCTAACTCTTAGTCTAGGCATCATTAGCTCTAAGTTTGTGAATAAGAAGTGTTCTACTCATGCCCCTGAATCTGTACATGCTTTTACTTTTCATTTATTTTGCTTGAGCTGTGAGAATTTAAGGTTTGAATATGGAAGAAAAGTTAGGTCAGGATTTGGGAATGTCAAAATTCTCTCTCATTTCTGAGAGTTAGGATGAGTTCTTTATATATTTAGAATCGTGATTCAATGCTTAACATTTCTTATGTTGTAAGTTTGTGCAAAAGATCAAAGAATCCAGGTGTTTGAATGGAGGTTCAGGCGCGCGTTTTTTGAATGTTTTTGCTGTCTGAAGGTTGAAGAAGAAGCCACGTGGGTTGGGCCTGTTTTGATTTTCCTTTTCACACCATATTTTTGGTTTTGCACCCCCTGAGCCCATTTTATTTATTTGCTTGATTTTTTGACTTTTCTTTTTTCATTCTGATTCATTTATTTTTGCTAATGATATTAAAAACTTGAAAAATTATTTTTACACCATTTTTGCATTTTTTAGGTATTTATTTGTTTATATGGATATTTATGCATAAATATATATATATACACTATTATTTAGAAAAAAAAACTAGAAAAATAATGTAAATATATTTTATTTCTGATTTTTATTTCTTTTTTTCTTTTGAAAATATTTTATGCAAAATATACCCTTTTTTATAAATATTAAATATTATTATTTTTTATATACATAATACATATTTAGAAATTAATACACACACATATATATATATATATATATATATATATATATATATATATATATATATATATATATATATATATATATATATATATATATATATATATATATATATATATATATATATATATATATATATATATATATATATATATATATATATATATATATATATATATATATATATATATATATATATATATATATATATATATATATATATATATATATATATATATTTATTAGTATATTTAGGTTAAAATATAAAAATACCTACATTTTTTATTTTATTAATATTTGACCTCAAAAAATACTTTTTATAAATATACTTCATTTTATTTTATTTTTTGTACATAATAAATAAATACTTGTATAAATTAAATAATATATATATTTGCTTAATAAAAATTAGGGTTTTACCCTTAAAATACAAAAAACTCCAAAAAATATTACTTTTTTTTTATTTTTATTCATTTTGTTTATTGGACACAAAAAAATATCCTTTTTCCATACATATGAAAACCCTTTTTGCATTTTGCATCTTTATTTTTATTTTCCATTTAATTTATGTAATTAATTATCTTGTAAATATTCCAAAATTGATGTAATAGCTAGGTTTAATTTCCTTGTCTAAATATCCCCCTATTTGAACATTTGTACCCCCCTTCCCATATTGTGTTGTAATAGTGTAGGAATTTTACTTTTCGCACTTTAACGCTTTCTAAATATACCATGCTAGAATTAGGGTTTGTATGCAAATAAAAAGAACAAAATAGTTTGACCTAATTTCAAGATAATCAAGCATGAAAATGGACAACACATATCACACTTGCACCCCTAGGGTATTCCACTTGTTGCCTTCAATAAATGGGCCATATTGTATGTTAGGTCTCTTTGGGCAAAACAAATACAAATCAAATGATCATAGTCCCTCGATGACGCTTTCGAAAAGTTGCCTAAAATGATCAAGTCCCTTTCAAAGAGAAATTTGCCCAAAGATACTTACCACTATTGCAATTATGGTCTAAACGATGACCCGCGCCCGTCCCTTTCACATCCTAACACAAGATTGTCCACCAAATGCAATGGTGGAACAAAATTGTTAAAAGGGTTAAAACATAGCAAAAATCTTTGAGAACTTTAGGGTAGATAGCTCTTAAGTACCTGTCAACTTGCAAAATAAAACACTTGCCTATTTTCAAACCACACTCCACAAACACTTTCAAAACAAACTTTCAAAAACCCTTGAAACATCTTTTCAAAAAGACAAACACCTTTTGTAAAACATTCGAGTAAAGAATTGTTACAGGGTAGCCTAGACAAAGGCATCTTTTTCAAAACATTTTCAAAAGCCACACACAAAGCACCATTTCAAACAATTGAAAACCAAGGCAAGTTGATCTAAGCAAGTACCTAAGAGCCCATGGATAACCATGGATAGAAAGGGTGCTAATACCTTCCCTTTCTATAATCTACTCCCCGAACCCAAGAAAAATCTCAAAGGTTTTTGCTGTGCTTTTTAAACCTTTCCTTAGGATAAAATAAAAAGTCGGTGGCGACTCTTGCTCAACCGAAACATTTGCGAAAACAAACGCAAAACCCTAGTTAGTTCTCCCACCGTATCACAATGTGCTAGAGTAGTCCCTCTGCATTTCACCGAGACATGCAAAGCGTCATTATGTTTTCTCCCTTTGATTGTTAGATCAGCATCGGAGAATCCTAAACCGTTGTTGGCCGTTAGGCTAGCTACACATTCTTGGAACTGGTCCGTGGAGGTTTCCTGGGGCACATGGGCCATCTTCAAGAATCTGATCAAACCTTTGGCATGAGCCTCTGAACAAAGCAGCAAGGCCATCATAGAGATTTTTGAGGGGGTTTGCCCCAGTTGCTCCACAACATTATAATCGCTTTTCTTAATTATTTTCAAAATCTATTCCATTTCTTTTTGAGAGGTTTCAAGGATGATCAACGGCTGAGCCCTCGTCCTGACGGGCTCTTCTTGGATCCCTTTCCCTCTATCATCAGCAGCAGTAGAGGGGATAACTTCAGGAGCTACAATTTCTTCAATAACTGGAGTTCTCGCAGATATGTTGACCGACACAGGGGTAACCTTAGGAGCGAATGAGGGTCCGAAGTTTTCCTTTGGAGGCGCAATCTCCGGAGAGAAAATTCTTCCACTGCGGGTGATTTTACTCGTTCCGGCAATGTTTCCAATGTCGGAGGTCTCTTCATCAGAACTCTCTTCAGTTGATTCAATTTGTTTAACACTGTGGTAAAAGATCTCTCCCCCATAGTTCCACGGTATTGATTTGTTGGACTTGTACGGGATAGGCCCCTACATGGTTATCTTCAAAGGTACAATCTTCAAATCGGATGTAATCTTAACAGGTCTTTTGGAGACCTTGGAAAGATTGGAGGATATGGTAATTATTGAAATATCATTGACAGGAGTCGGTGTAACAGGATTCTTTTCAAAAAGGATTTCTTGGTTATCCATTAGGCGCTGGATACCTAACTTCAACAATGGACAGTCTGTTGGTAAGGATGAACAAAGGTAGCAATCTTCTTTACAACCTGGGAAAATCCCAGCCTTCAGCAAATTCAGCTTGATTATCGGTAGCAGAGTCATCAAATCATCAACAGTAGCAACAAAAAGGTCTTCTTCAATAGCATAAGCATTGTGACCATGTTTTGGCATTGGATCAGAGATCACATTAGGATTTTCAGGGGCATCGAATTCAACTTCTTTAGCATCTATCAAATCCTGAATCTTATTCTTGAGGGCCCAACAATTGTTGGTGTCATGCCCCAGGCTGTCTGAATGGTAAGCACACTTGGCATTTGCATGGTAGTAAGGAGAAGATGTATTCGGATTCTTCGGCACCTCTTTCAAACTTGCAAGGTTTAACTTCAATAGATGAGGGAGAACCTGAGCAGGTGTCATGTTGATCTGGGTGAATTGTCGTGCAGGCCTTTCCACCCTTGCTTGGTTGGTTCTGGGTTGATTGTTTCTAGGCTGATCAGCTGCAGACTTCTAAATCATTACAGCCCCCACCGCTGGCCGGCGCTCAACTCTTCCTTGACTTCTTTGGGAGTAAACAACTGAGACTTCTTTCTTGGCTGGGAAAGTCTTCTTGATGGCAGCGGAAGCAGATGCATCCTTTTGAATTTTCCCGCTCTTGATTCAAGCTTCAACTCTCTCACCAGTCAGAATCAACTCAGTGAACCCCGCAGAAGAACTTCCAATCAGGTGATTGAAAAAGGGGCTTGATAGTGTACCCAAGAACATATCTACCAGCTCCCTCTCAGATAGAGGTGGTTGTACTCATCCTGCCAAGTCTCTCCATTTCTGGGCATACTCTTTGAAACCTTCATTTGAGACCATGCCCATACTCTGTAATTGAGTACGGCTTGGTGCTAAATCCACATTATATTGATATTGTCTATAAAAGGCAGCTGCCAAATCCTCCCAATTGTGCACATCAGACCTCTCTAGCTGGTAAAACCAATCTAACTGCGTCCCCGAAAGACTGTCTTGGAAGAAATGAACCCATAGGTCTTTATCAGAAGAATGAGGTTGGATTTTTCTGACGTAAGACCGCAAATGCATCTTTGGACAAGACAAACCATCGTATTTAGCAAAAAGAGGCACTTTGAATTTAGGGGGAATGAAAATCCCAGCAACCAACCCTAGCTCCTCAAAGTCTAACCCAGGCACTCTTTGCACCTCCATGGCAGCCAAACGCTCTTCCAGATTCTTGTATTTATCGTCTGCAGGAGGGTACTGCTGTTCAGAATAGTCTTCATCCTCCTCCTCTTCTTCTTCCTCAGACTCAGATTGCACAACAGTTCCTTTACCCTTTCCTACCCCTTCATTAGATGTTGAGGGGAAATTCAGGACCCTTCTAGCTTGACCTTCAAATCTTCTACCCAAAGTAGCCACACCAACCCTCTTCTTTTTCTTTTTCTTTTTCTCCTTTTTCCTTTTCCAGTAAGGTTTTGAGCTCCTCTTAACCCTTAGCCAAGGTCATGAGTAGCTGTTGGAACTGTGAATTCTGCGCTTGTAAGTCTTTGACCGTCTGCTCCATATCCATATTGCTTAAATAAACAGCAGAGAGATAAGGAAACCTGGTGTGAAGACCTGTTTATGCATATGATGAATGATGTGTATTCATGTAATGCATTCAAGGATTCAAAAATTCAAATTTGTTTTAAACAAAAAGGAATACACGTCATATTAATAAAATAGAATTTGTTAGTACATAAATGCCCCATGGGCAAAATAATACAAAACCCTAATGTAAAAAGGCGTTGCGCATCCTCTTTGGTGCGATGTAGGTGTTGAGAGTCTGCTCTTCATGAAGTTGACGAGTAAGTTCCAAAACCTTGTTCTCACTGGCGTAGAATTGGGCTTCAAACGTATCGCGCTCTCCCTTGAGATGTATCCAACTTCTTTGCAAATATTCAAGTGATGTTGGCATGTCAGGATGTAGGAGGGTGTATGGAACCTCTCCTTCCATAGCAGGCTCTTTGATCACAGGTAGAATGTAGGGGTAAGGCATCATAAGATTTTGGGCGCGGGTTCGTACCCACTTGAGGTAAGGCTCAAGGGGGATGGAATTCTTGTGTCCCAAGGTCTTACTGTCCACTTTGTTGGGTATTCTCCAAGCTCGGATGAACCTTTGTCGAAGTCCTTGATCGTCGTTGTCGAAGTCAAAAACCAAGTCTGGAATCAGCATGTCATGAGGGCCATCCCTTCGGGCATACCCAAACTGTCTCAGAGCCAAGCAAGGGTTGTAGGTAATGCCTCCCCTAATGCCAAGTAGTGGGACATTAGGGAATTCCCCATAACAATCAATGATGATAACATTTTCTCTGGATCGAGAACACCAATGAACATCTGAATGTGTAAGAGTCATCAATCGTTGTGACCACCTCAAACCCTGCTCATTCTTCAAAATTGATTGGGGAAGGTGAGAAATAAACCACCTTGCCAGTAGAGGAGTACAACACATGAGAACACCTCTTTTCGTCATTGTTTGAGTGTTAAATGAGTGGAGGATATCCCCAAGCAATGTAGGCACCGGGTTGTGAGCCATGAAGATTTTGACAGCACTTACATCTATAAGTTGGTCAGGGTTTGGGAACAAGACCATCCCATAGATGAGAATATCCACAATCTCCTCAAAAGCTTGTAATTCCAATGAATTCCAGCAGCTTTGGGCCTTCTCAAACAGGAACTTTGACAAAAAAAACCCTTGACACCACTTCTGGTTTCCCAATGACCTATGATATCAGATGGTTGCAAGTGTAGGGCTTGAGCAACATCTTCAGGCTTTGGATCTCTTTCTGTACCGTTAGAGGGTAGTTGATAGAGAATAGGTATCCTTAAGAGTTGAGAAAATTCCTCCAAATTAGGCACAAGCTGGTAACCAGGAAATGTGAAGCAGTGGTGTAGGGGGTCAAAGAACTGGAAGAGAACTTTCACCATGTCTTTCTCAGTGTTGGTGTTGACTAAGTTGAGAAGACGACCATGCCTCTCGGTGAATGGAGAATTCTCAGGAATCCTTGAAGCTAGCTCCTTGAGTTGAGGAGGAACTCTTACAAGGTTGACTTGAATAGTTTTCATGCGAAGTGATTCCATTACCTACAAAACACGAACAAAGATGAAGATCCAAATCCTTGAAATGGTTAGTGGATGCATATGATGCTTCATGATGTTATGATGTTATGCACAAGTATATATGTACAAACAAATCACACAAGTTCCTAGTTTCAGGCTTGCATGGGGTTTCATAGGTAAGTACCCTCTTGAAGTTTAGTTGGCTCAACCTGTCCTATAAATAGTAACCGGGTTCTAAGGAGCTCAATATCACTGGATTATTTTCTGTGTTCATTGTTTCAGTTTAGCCACTTTACCGGCGACCGAAATATTCCAAGAAAACAACCCTCAATGAGTGTAGTATCGAGTATCTACCAACTTAGGACTGCACCAAAGCCGGTCATCTCACTACCCCTAAAAAAGGCCAAGTTGGTCAAGTAAAGGTTCTAAAAGTCCATTAGTGCTTTATGACATCACTCAGCGGCCCCGTATTCTCTTTGATTAACTCAAAGGCTACCGGTACCCACAAATATGTCGCACTAATATAGCTATTGCTTCAACCATGCCGGTATACCCTGCACAATTTCCACAACGTATTGCTATTTACCTATGAATGTTTCCCAAATCCGGGTAGAGGATTTCAAACCCAAACAATAGAACCAAAGTGTAAAGCAATCAAGTCAAGCAAGATAAGCATGTAAAGGTGATCTAAACCCTAAGGTAACCCCACTTTTAGAATTATGTCCCCAGCAGAGTCGCCAGTTCTGTGATACGGTGGGAGAACTGACTTGAAGTTTTGCGTTCGTGTTCACAAATGTTTCGGTTTAGCAAGAGTCGCCACCGACTTTTTATTTTATCCAAAGGAAAGGTCAAAAAGCACAGGAAAGACCTTTGAGATTGTTTTTGGGTTCGGGGGGTAGGTTATGAAAAGGGAAGGTGCTAGCACCCTTTTCATCCATGGTTTTCCATGGGCTCTTAGTTACTTGTTTTAGATCACTTGCTTTTGCTTTTCAATTGTTTGAAATGGTGCTTTTGTGTGTGGTTTTGAAAGTATTTTGAAAAGAGGCCTTTGTCTAGGCAACCTTTGTAATGATTCTTGTTTGAATGTATACAAAGGTGTTTGTCTTTTGAAAAATGTTTCAATGTTTGAAAGTTTGTTTTGGGAAATGTTTTCAAATTGTGTTGTATGTTTTTGAAACTAGCAAGGATGTTTGCAAGTTTGATCAAGTAACTAGGAGCATCTACCTACCTACTCAAAGATCTTTCCTACATATTTTTAACCCTTTGACATTATTGTTTTACCATTACATTTGGTAAACAACCTTGTGTTTGGATGTTAAACGGGACGGGCGCGGGTCATCGTATGACCATGATAACAATGTTGCCAAGTATCTTAGCAAGTTTTTAAGGGACTAGATCATTTTTGTATAGGCAACCAAGATAGCGTCATCGAGGGACTATGATCTTTTTGTTTTTGTTTTTTGTTTGCCAAGATACCTAGCATGCATACCATGGCCATTTTTAAGGCAACAAATGGATGAAACCCTAGGGGTGCTTGTGTGTATTGTGTTGTCATTTTTCATGCATTTTTGTCTTGTATTAGGTCAAGCTATTTGTTTTGATTTTTGGTTATCATACAAACCTTAATCTTTCTATCATGGCATATTTGAAAGTAATAAAGTGCGTAAAAGTAAATCTAATACTATTACAACATTATTATGGGGAGGGGGATACAAATTTGAATAAGGGGGTATTTACACAAAATAAAGCCCTAAAATTATTACAACCATATTGAATTCATTGTACAAATAATAAATTGACAAATATTTAAATGTGCAATTAAATATAAATATGCCAAAAAATGTTTTTGTATTTATTTTATGTATGTAAAATAAATTATTTAATGTATCAAAAATAAGAAAAATATTAATGATTATTTTTGGAAGGGGTGGAAACCCTAATTTTTGTTTTAAGAAGAAAATGCATTATATTATTTATTTATTCATTTATGTATAAAGAAAATAAATAAAAATATTCACAAAAATATTAAAAAATAAAATATGTGAGAAAATATTATTTTATATGTATAAATAATAAAAATAAAAATATATAATATTTTTGTATTAATTATAAGTTTTTATTTAAGAAAATAAAAGTATATTATTATAGTAATTATTTCTATATCCAAAAAAATAATAAAAATAATAAAATAAAATGTGAAAAATTAAGAGAATATTTTTTGTAATTTTTAATATTTAGAAAAATAAATAAAAGTCAGAAATGAAAATAGAAATGAAAAATATGAAAATATAAAAACAATGGGCCAAGGGGGTGCAAAAAGCAAGCTAGGGGTGTAAAAAATTGAGACAAGCCAGCCCAACCCATTTCCACTTCATCCCTGTCCTTGTGAAACAGAAAAATGCGTGCCCTTGTTCAAACCTGGAAATCCTGCATACGTGCTCAAAAACAAAAACTTGCAACATGAAAGTTATAGCCCTTGATCACACGATTCTAACCATGTAAAAAACTTGACCTAACTCTCAAAGACCAGAGAAAATTTCATTGGCCCTAAATCTTGACCTAGTTTTTTCAGAAAGTTCAACATCTAAATTCTCCTAGCTTAGTTAACATAAATGAATCCTATGCATATGTATAGCTCAAGGGCAATGAGGACTATATTTTTGCTTCACAAACCTAAGCCTAATGATTCCTAAATAAGGAGATAGAATTTTGTGAAATACCTGTTTCAGTCAAGCTCGAGTATGGCAATGTAGGGGTTGTGAGTGAGGCCTGAGATACTTGTGAGCTTGCTTAAAGTTCCTTTGAGCTTTCCCAATGCTTAGTTTGCTTTGAACTTGCCTGAATATGCTTGTAGAAGTCAACTTGCAAACTCAGAATTCAAAAATGGTGAAGTGTGTAAATGGAGTTACAGTGGCTTGGGAATGGTTGGGATAGTTTAGGTAGGTTGTTTAGAAAGTGTTGGAACTGGTTTGGGACAAAACGCACGAGGCAATGTGAAGATGGAAGTGATTCTGCAAGGCCTGCCCTATTTTTGCAAGAACTGGGGTTTTTGGAGTACAAGGGTGTTTGAGAGGTTGCTAGCTCGTGTTTCTGGCTTAGTGTAATGTGTAAAACTTGTTTGAAATGAATACCACACTTGGTTATATCAGATTCACAAGATATGGACTTTTGGCACAATGACTTGTTTTTGAAGTAAAAGTGAGAAGTGACAAAGGCAAGGTTGTACAGGCCTGTATTCTAGCTGCATAAAGTTGGTGAACTTTGCCTGATATTAGGGAGCTTTGTTTGCAGCAAAAGGCTTGGTGTATGGCTCAAGATAATCAATTTGACATAAAACATGCTTTATGTAAATGACATTGTTAACTTTTTGCCAAAAATGGATTAATCCTTTGTATAATGCTTCATAGATCAGAACAATGCCTCTAACCAATGTGTTTGCATTTAATTTATGAGTGTGAAGATGTTTAAGGCCTGTGAAACAAGTACAAGCATGTTTGGAAATAATTTGCAACTTGTATCAATGTGCAAAATGCCTTGGCCAAAAGTGATATTTTGCCATTTTCAATCCTTCGTTTCTCCCTAACCACAAATAATTTTGGAGAGTTCTTTGACATTTTAGAAATCTTGTAACATTATATACAATCCATATTTGAAATTCATTTTTATATTTCACTTGGAACTATGTGAAAAATTTCCATGAAGATAGGTCAAAATCTTGCCTAAACTACGGCAAAATTTCACTAAGTTAAAAGTTTCATGGACCCTTGTTCATAAAATCAAAACTTGAGATCTAAGCATCTTTTGGGAAAACTTTGTGAATAAAAGTTTTAGATTTTGTGGAGGACTACAACTTTCATGTTGGACGTTTTCTTTGAATCCAATTGCATCAAGGTGAAAAAAGTTAGGCAAAGTTGGGAAAAAATAAGAAATTTTCATAACTTAGAAAATTTCTAAGTTATGAAAATTTTCCATTTTAAACCCTAATTTCCAATTTTAGGTTTCTTGGTGAACAAGTTTCATGTTTTGACACATCTTGATGAAAAATGACCCTTGGCACTTGATTTTGACTAAAAAGTCAAAGTTTGACTTTTCAGTGTACAGTTAAATTTTGATCAGTTGATTGGAAAATTCATCTGTCAATCCAATGCATTTGAGATCTTTTGAACCTTGTGATTAGGTCAAGATAGTGTCATTGAGTCCTTGAATCCATGCTTCAACCCAATTTTCCATTGGCTAGGTGAAAAATCAGAAATTGCCCTTCTAAAGTCAAAACCCTAAAAATGACCATTTTGCCCTTTTGAAGATCTGATCAAATTTCTTGAGGAGTTGTGGTCCAAAATTGATCAAATGGTTCATATGAGTCTATAATGTTTATGTGGATCAAAAATTATGAGGTTTGACTGTAAATTGGCCACAATTGACTTTTTCCCCAATACAGTTGATTTTTAGGTCAATTGTCCAATTGACTGGGCAAAAATTTGATTCAAAGCTTGAAACTTGGTATGAGAAATCTTATAAGTCCAACATGAAGTATGAAAGTCACATGGGCCATTGGAAGTCCAAAAATCCATGTGCAAACTCAAACCCTAATTTCAGGTCATCAGTGCACGGAGATGTCTTGAGTAGAGCAAACCCTAACCCTGTTTGGAGTCCAAAGAGTCTTGTGAGGGGAAATCTTGATAAAATGAGAGGGCAAATTTTGGGGTATAAAAGTCATTGATCAAGATTTGATTCTCTTGTAAATCTTTCCAAAATAAGCCAAAAACCAATCTTTTTGTGTACCAATAGGCCTTGCACTATTTGATTTCATTGCTAGTTGCATAAGAGACCTGAAATATGCACAAAATCTCAAGTTTTAAATGATTTTGATATTTCTATGATTTTATTTTGATTTAATTTGATTTAATTGAAATAAAAATCAAAATAAATGGCTAGAATAAAATAAAGGCAAGAGGGAAGGATCATGGGTCGTGGACCATGTTACAAACTCAAAACAAGTACAAAAAGTTGGGACCATTTGACAAAAGTTGCAATTTGAGGCACTTTTGACTTTTGACAACTTTGCAAAAAAGGTCAACTTCAACAATGCATAACTCCTTCAATTTTGGCCCTATGAGGGTGTTCTTTGACTTTTTAGAAAGCTCAAGATATCCTCTAAGCAACCCTTTTGGTCTCATCTCAATTGAGTATTTCATATTCATGTATGAAGCTTTGACAAAAAAAGGTGTTTTTGTTGACTTTTCAAAATGACCTATAATGTCAAAATTCATAACTTCTTGTGAGTGCATATTTTGAACTTGGGAGATGAATATGAAATGTAAGGCATTGCATCCTCTTCAAAATTAGCTTTTGATGGGTCATTTATAATAAAGTATGAGAAAGTTATGCTTGGTCAAAGTTGAGTTGACTTTTCCTGTAAAACCCTAATTTAGCAACTTTTGGATTTTGATGAATTGTGAGAAATCCTTGAGGAATCATGATCAACCCTTGATAAAATTATGAATAATACTTCAAAATGAGGATGTTGACCAAAAATCTTGAAGTTTGACTGTATATGGGCCACAGTTGACTTTTGCCCTATCACAGTCGATTTTCAAGCCTTTGAGCAATGGATTGAGCAAACTTTTTCTGCAAGGCTTGAAACTTGACATGGATGATCTTGAGAACATATTAGGACAATGGTGAGCATTTGGGATCCCTTGTACTCAAACATCTTGATGCAACATGAAACCCTAATTTGAGGTAGACTGCCTTAGGAGAGAGTTTGTCTGGTCAACCCTTGGACTTCCTTGAGCAATTTGAAGACCTTACTTGAAATGTATTGAGAAATATGGGAGGGAAAATTTTGAGGTACAACAGCTGCCCCTGTTCAATCTTATTAAACCTGAGGATGTAGATTGGCTTGCTTGCCTTTCGTGATCTGAAGGTTGAAGATGATTGAACACTAGAGTGCCAAAGAAATTTGCACTTGCATGAAGTGGTACTCGTCTTGTAATGTCGGGAATGGGCTTATAGATGCCATTCGGATATTGATGACATAGGATGGGCTTAAAGATGCCATCCGAAGGAGTGTCGATCGCCTAAGAGATTTCTTAGCGAGAGCCCGTATACCTGTTGTTGAGGAAGATTACGCTGGGGAATGATGATCTCTGTCTTGAGGAAAAAGTCAAATTTTAGGAGCTTCGGTCGTCCATTATTCTAATGGGGAATCGTCTCTTATTGAAGAGGTGAAAATGAACTACTATCTGGTCGTGATCCAGGCTTCATAGTGATGAGATCGGCTGCTATCTGGTCGTGTTCCAGGCTTTACAGTGACTTACCGAGGAGATGAGATTAAACTTGCTATCCAGTCATAATCCAGGCTTTGCAATTTCTCAATTCTTATCTGGTCGTAATCCAGGCTTCAGAAGGAATTAAGTTGTTATCTGGTCGCATCCGGGCTTCAACTCGACTTTAGGACATACTAATATCTGGTCGACTTCGGGATTCTTAGTAACTGTCCAGGTAAACTATTATTTGGTCGAAATCCAAGCTTCGCAGTGTCTTATAATGTTATCTGGTTGTAATCCCAGGCTTCAGCGTCCTTTACCGCTATCTGGTTGTAATCCAGGCTTCACGGTGTCTTATACCATTATTTGGTCAAATCCAGGCTTCATGGTGTCTTGTACTTCTATCTAGTCGATTCCAGGCTTCACAATACCTTACTTCTTATCTGGTCGAATCCAGGCTTCATAAGAAATCAAGTGGTTATCCAGTCGCATCCGGGCTTCCATTTGATTTTAAGGCCTACTAATATCCGGTCGACTCCGGGCTTCATAGTAATTGGCCAGGTAGACTGCTATTTGGTCGAAATCCAAGCTTCACAGTGTCCCTCACTGTTATCTGGTCGTAATCCCAGGCTTCAGTGTCTTTACTGTTATCTGGTCGTAATCCAGGATTCACGATGTAATATACCATTATCTGGTCGAATCCAAGCTTCATGGTGTTCGGAGAAATCAAGACATTATCCGGTCGAATCCGGGCTTCATAACTTGCATTAAAGATATACCACTATCTGGTAGACTCCAGGCTTCGTAGTATCCTTGGCTGCTATCTGGTCGTAATCCAGGCTTCACAACGTCTTCTACCATTATTTGGTCGAATCCAGGCTTCATGGTATCTTGTATAACTATCTGGTCATAATCCAGGCTTCACATAACTTGTTAAGCTGTTATCTGGTCGATTTCCGGGCTTCACGGCTTGTGTTTATGATATACCACTATCTGGTCGATTCCAGGCTTCATGGCGTCTTTGTACCGCTATCTGGTCGTAATCTAGGCTTCACAGTAACTCGTATTGCTATCTGGTCGTTCTCCAGGCTTCACAATAACATGCTGGGGATTACACTATTATCCGGTCGAGTCCGGGCTTCATAGCTTGTTTTTAAGAGATACCACTATTTGTTCGATTCCAGGCTTCGCGGTATTTTGATACTATTATCTGATCGTTCTCCGGGCTTCACAATATGATGGAGAAATCAAGGTACTATCCAGTCGGACCCGAGCTTCATAGCTTGATCTTTGTGAGAATTTGATTGTATCTTTTCCTGAAATGTAAAGAGAGTTGCATGTAATGCCATGATGCATGACATGTATTGAGCAATGATGTTCTCAAAATGAATGAGAATGTGTTGTATGATGAGTATGTGCATGTCATGATGCATGGATATGCAATGTTTTTATGATATTCTCTAACCGGGGAAAATAAATCCCGAATTGCTGTTGGAGAATATAAGGAGTTTTGTTCGCTGGGGATAACGACTGAATATGATTTGAGAATAAATTGGCGGGAGAATAACTCTGTTGGAGAATAAACTGGCGTGAGCATGGCTCTGTGGGGAAGAGATACTCTGTCAGAAAATATGCTGATCTGGAGAAATAAACTCGGCTGGGGATGAATTACTGCTGCCGGTGATGACAAACTTTGTCGGGGATTAGGTTTCTGTTGGTGGAAGAAATAAACTCTACTGGGGATAGTCTTCCATTGCTGGTGATAGATAAACTCTGCTTGGGGAGAATTAACACCATTGTTTTTAGATACCTTTTACTTCGTGGGGAGTGTATGTGCCTTTAGTCATATTCTCCAGCTGGGTCTATCCTTGTACCTGATGACTAGAGCAACTGTAAGGTTTGGACATTTCTTGTTTGCCCCTGTTCCTGGAATTACGAGTAATCGTCCTTTGTTTCGTATGTAAATATTTATGAGCAACAATTATTTTCAAATGCATATATAAAAAATGAATCATTGGACGTTCTTGCAAAACAAAATAGAAAAAGAAAAAACCAATTTTGGAATTTGTTATAAAATGAATTGTATTGATTTTGAAGTTGGCCTGTAATAGGCGTTTTGTACAAGAGGCTGACGTCCTAGTAAGAGAACGCCGCTGAAAGATAGAAATTATACAATTTGTGAAAAACAAAGAAAAACAGCTATGTGAACAATCCCACTGGGTTCCAACTCTACTATTGCCTCTATATCTTCTAGCGTCTCATCACTTTGCTACTTGGTTGAAGGTAGATCAGATTGATTGGCGCTGTCCGAGATTGATAGTCGATACCGAAGTCTGGTTGCAAGATGATCCAATGAGACATAATGTTACGCTTTAGTCCCTAATTTTTGCCTGGACCGCCCTTTCGGGTTTTCAGTCCACCGGGATACCCTTTTTTGGCCAAGCCGCCTTTTCAGGTTTTCGACTTGCCGGGTGTACAGTTTTTTCATTTTCACCCCTTATTTTTTCCCGAACCCTTTTGGTTCGCCGGGAAGCCCTTATTTTTGCCTAGGTCACTCAACCTAGTGGGTCTTTAATTATGCGTAGTATTTTTTCACTATGTCTGCATTGACGGGGTGAGGAAGGTCGTCACCATCCATGGTGGTCAGAATCATAGCTCCTCCATAGAAAATGTTCTTAACCACAAATGGCCCTTCGTACGTAGGGGTTCATTTTCCCCTGGGATCACCTTCCGGCAGTATGATGCGTTTGATTACCAGATCCCTGACTTGATACTCTTGTCGTCTGACTTTCTTGTTAAAAGCCTTGATCATCCGCTTTTTATACGTCTGACCATAACAAATAGCAGTAAGTCTCTTCTCGTCGATTAAATTCAGCTGATCAAACCGGGTCTGGATCCAATCGTCCTTGCTCAAACCTACATCCTTCATAATCTGGAGAGAGGGTATCTAGACCTCAATGGGTAAGACTGCCTCAATGCCATACACCAGAGAGTAGGGTGTTGCCCTTGTCGATGTCCATGCTGAGGTACGGTACCCATGAAGAGCGAATGGTAACATCTCATGCCAGTCTTTGTAGGTTACCGTTATCTTCTGCACAATCTTCTTGATGTTCTTATTAGCCGCTTCAACAGCCCCATTCATCATCGTCCGGTAGGGAGAAGAGTTATGATGTTGTATCTTGAACTGTTTGCAGAGCTTGGTGATCATCGTATTGTTGAGATTTATACCGTTGTCAGTGATGATCCTCTCTGGTACCCCATATCGACAGATCAAATTGTGTCGGATGAACCGCGCCACGACGTTCTTGGTTACTGTAGCAAAGAAAGCTGCCTCAACCCATTTGGTAAAGTAATCAATAGCCACCAGAATGAAACGATGCCCGTTGGACGCAGTAGGTCTGATCTCGCCGATCATGTCGATGCCCCACATTGCAAAAGGCCAAGGAGTTGTCAAGACGTTCAGAGGAACTGGAGGTACATACACCTTATCAGCATAGACTTGGCACTTATGACAAGTTCGAGAATGCTGATAACAATCGGCTTCCATAGTAGACCAATAATATCCTTCCCGTAGGATTTTCTTTGCCATGATATGTCCACTAGAATGAGTTCCAAAAGTACCTTCATGTAACTCTGCCATAATCTTTTCTGCTTCGTTCTTGTCCACACATCGCAGTAAGGTTGAATCATGGTTACACTTGTAAAGGATACCATTACTGATGAAGAACTTCGCAGCGAACCTCCTCAAGAACTTCTTATCATTAACAGATGCACCCTCGGGGTACTCTTGAGCCTCAAGATACCTTTTCACCTCGTGAAACCAGGGTTTACCTGCTACCTCTTCAGTCTCAATATCACAGCAATGTGCGGGTTCGCCTAACCTCTCAATGGTAACCTGGGGAGCTTCATTGTCCCACCTGACCTTGAACATAGAAGACATGGTAGCTAGCGCGTCCGTTAACTGATTCTCCTCTCTCGGGAAGTGTTCAAAGGTTATCTCCTCAAAGTGTGGAAGCAACGTCAATACATACTCTTTGTAAGGAATAAAATTTGGGTGCTTCGTATCCCACTAGCCTTTGATCTGACTGATCACTAGAGCGGAATCTCCAAACACACTCAAGAACTTAATCCTTAGGTCAATAGCTGCTCGAAGGCCCATGATGCACGCTTCATACTCCACCATATTGTTGGTGCAGTTAAAACATAATCGGGCGGTGAATGGAGTATGAAAGCCCTCTGGAGATATGATCACAACGCCAATGCCATTACCTAACGCGTTTGAGGCTCCATCAAAATACATAGACCATCGAGATCCTTCCTCAGGTCCTTCATCTGGTCCAGGTTCTTCACAGTCGGTCACCAACATGATGTTTTCATCCGGGAACTCGAAATTCATGGATTGGTAATCATCCACGGCCTGATGCGCCAAATGATCCGCCAATACACTCCCCTTGATTGCTTTCTGGGTGGTGTATTAGATGTCGTACTCAGTTAAGATCATCTTCCATCTTTCTATTCTTCTGGGCAAGGGAGGCTTTTCGAAGATATACTTGATTGGATCCATCTTTGATATCAATAGGGTAGTGTGAGTCAGCATATACTGTCTTAGCCAGCAAGCAGCCCATGCCAAAGCGCAGCAAGTTTTCTCGAGCAACGAGTATCGGGTCTCGCAGTCAGTAAACTTTTTTCTAAGGTAGTAAATAGCGTGCTCTTTTCGACCAGACTCGTCATGCTGCCCCAGCACACACCCCATTGAATTGTCCAGTATAGTCAAGTATAAAATCAAAGGTCTTCCTTCCACTGGAGGCATCAGAATAAGTGGCTCTTGGAGGTACTCCTTGATCCTTTCGAAAGCGGTCTGAAGTTCATCATTCCATTCTACTACTTGATCTTTCTTCAGCAACTTGAAGATTGGCTCACAAGTAGCAGTCAGATGTGAAATAAATCGGGCAATGTAATTCAGACGTCCCAAAAAACCTCTCACTTCCTTTTCTGTGCGGGGAGCTGGCATCTCCTGTATGGATTTTACCTTGGCAGGGTCCACTTGAATACCTTTATCACTAACGACGAAACCCAACAGCTTACCAGACCTTACCTCGAAGGTGCACTTGTTCGGGTTTAACCTCAGCTTGTACATCTTTAACCTGTCGAATAGTTTCTAGAGATGGTCAAGGTGTTCTTCCTCAGTATGGGATCGGGCAATCATGTCATCAACATAAACCTCAATCTCATGGTGAATCATGTCGTGGAACAAAGCAACCATGGCGCATTGATAAGTTTCCCCAGCATTCTTCAACCCGAAAGGCATTACCTTGTAACCGAAGGTGCCCCACTGTATAACAAAAGTTGTCTTCTCCATGTCCTCGGGAGCCATCTTAATCTGATTGTAACCAAAAAAACCATCCATAAAGGAGAAGACCTTATGCTGCGCAGTGTTACCGATCAGAACATCATTGTGAGGCAGTGGGAAATCGTCTTTGGAGCTCGCCATGTTCAGATCTCTATAGTCCACACACATTCATACCTTTCCATCCTTCTTTGATATCAGAACAACATTGGCCACCCACTGCGGATAAGAGGTAACAGCTAGAAATCTAGAGTCAAATTGTTTCATAACCTCGGCCTTGATTTTCTCAGACATCTCGGGGAGCATACGGCGAACCTTCTGCTCTACCGGAGGGCAGTCTTCTTTAGTTGGCAAGTGGTGTACCACAATGTCAGTGTCCAAACCAGGCATATCCTCATAAGACCAAGCGAAGATCTCAACATAGTCTCGTAGCATCTGTATCAACTGCTGATTAACACTAGGCTCCAGATTTGCACCTATCTTGACCTCTTTCTTGTCTTCCTCTGTACCCAAATTCACTGATTCCACTGGCTCTTCATGAGGCTGTATGGCCCTCTCTTCCTGTAGTAACAGTCTAGCAAGTTCCCCAGGCACTTCACAATCATCCTCACCTTCGTCCTCGGCTTGGTTGATCGGATTTTCGAAGTCATAATTGGCAGTAGCAGAGTCGTTATCAGTGGGATCCAGAGTGGATGTGGATCTGCATTATGATATGTGAGTGTGTGTAAGACAATAGCTGTTTTGATAAAGTGTGAGATAGAGAAGAAAAACAAGGAGCGCAAAATTTGTAATGCAAGAAAATATCCAATGCTTTATTGATGATATATGAAAATGACAAATAATAAGCCCTCACAAACAAAACCAAGGTGCCTCGGGCAAGGCACCGGGCCGTAAAGTTTTAAACTGTCTGTTACAAATCTATAAAAAAAGTCTATTACTGTGTAATAAAAGAAACGGGCACGAAGTCCTTCGCCGTCCAGTTGTTCAATCCACCGTTGGTAGTCGGGTAAATCCAGCTGTCAATATCTGACTCTTCTTCATCTTCCTCAATTGCATTCACTCCCTGATCATGCTTGGGCATGGGTGCAGTTATGACGTTGGGTTTTTCCGGAGCGTCAAACTCAATCTCTTTAGCTTCCATCAAATCTTGCACCTTATTCTTCAAGGCCCAACAGTTGTTTATATCATGACCTGGGCTATCGGAGTGATAGGCACAGCGGGCGTTCAGATTATACAGCGGAGATGTGGTGCTGGGATTCTTCGGGGCTTCCCTCAGAGTTACCAGGTTGGTCTTCAACAATTGTGGTAGAATTTGAGACAAGGTCATATTAAGCCGAGTGTATTGTCTTTGCGGTCTCTCCATTCTTTGATGATTGTTGCATTGTGGGGAAACGGTGCGTCTTGATATTACTACCGCATTCACTGCTTGACGGTGTTCAGGTCGGTTTTGGCTCCTCGAGCTATAAACTACACTAGCTTCTTTCTTACCGGTGAAAGGATTCTTTTCCCCACTTGATGAAGTACCTTTCTGTTTCTTACCACTTCGGATACCAGCTTCTACTCTCTCCCTAGTTAAAATCAATTTCATAAACCCAGACGACAAACTCCCGATCAGATGGTTGAAAAATGGACCAGACAACGTCCCTAGAAACATATCAACCAACTCCCTATCAGACAAAGGGGGTTGGACTCTTCCATCCAGATCTCTCCACTTCTGAGCATAGTCCTTAAAACCTTCGCTTGCACCCATAGACATACCCTGAA
Source organism: Vicia faba (assembly GCA_948472305.1). Lineage (NCBI taxonomy): Eukaryota > Viridiplantae > Streptophyta > Magnoliopsida > Fabales > Fabaceae > Vicia > Vicia faba. The sequence goes on along the minus strand of OX451738.1, from coordinate 1,609,681,123 downwards.
GCTAAGTACGAGTGGGAGCAAGGTCGGCGTTGTACTGATACTTCTTGTAGAAAGCAGCAGCAAGGTCCTCCCAGTTTCGGACATTAGCTCCTTCCAATTGATAAAACCATCCAAGTTGAGTCCCTGACAGACTGTCTTGAAAGAAATGTACCCACAAATTTCTATCGACAATGTAAGGTTGGATTTTTCTGACGTACGAGCGGAGATGGAGTTTTGGACAGGATACTCCATCGTACTTAGCAAAAACCGGAGCTTTAAACTTATGAGGGATCACCACCCCAGATGCTAGTCCCAGATCTCCGAAGTCCAAACCAGAGATCTTCTGAATCTCCATAGCACTCAGACGGTCTTCAAGTTGTTTGTACCTATCCTTAGCAGGAGGATACTGCTCATCATCAAAATCAGTATCATTATCAGAGACCACAAGGCTAGGACCTTTTTCTTCCTCTTGATTCTCTCCTCCTTTGGATGAAAGAAACAGATCAACTTCTTGTCGCAACCTATTCCCAAATATGTGACCCATATTCAGAAGAACCACCTTTTTCTTCTTCTTCTTCTTCTTCTTCTCCTTCAGGATGAGAGTCTTCAAATCCTCTTACCCTTTAGCCAAGTTCAAGAACATCTCTTGGAATTGGGCATTCTGTGCCTGAAGAGCTTTGATGGCTTGATCGGTAGGTATTTCAAAAGACATTCCGTGCTGAAATAAACAACGAAGAAGATGAGAAACCTGTAATGGTACCTGTAATGATGTGCATGATAATGGAATGCGTATGGAATGATTTCAAAGACTTTGGGAGATTCAAGTTTGCAAACCAAGAAATAAACAAACTTTATTAGATTAAACTTGTAAAAATGTTTAACAATGCCTTCAAGGCGTTACAAAAGAAATAAACTGAAAACAAATCTAAACTAGAAAAGCAAAAATCAGAAATCCCATGGTCGCTTCCCCTTCGTGTTGACGTAGTCATTAATTGTCCTTTCATTCTCAAGTTACCTCGTGAGCTTCAATATCTTCCTTTCTTGCTCATGATACTTCTCCCGATAGGTATCCCTCTCCTCTTTCAGCTGAATCCAGGATATCTTCAATGCCCCATGCAGTAGGCATGTAGGGATAAAGGACTGTATAAGGAACACTTTCTTCATTGGTAGGCTCCACAATCATTGGTAACACAGCTTCATAAGGCATCCCAAGCTTCTGAGATCGAGCTCGAACCCACTGGAGATAAGGTTGCATAGGGAGAGAAGTCTTTGGTCCTAGCTCTTGAGGGTCAGACCTGTTCACCATGCCCTAGGCTCGTATAAACCTTCGGCGATGCTCATCAACGTCCCCCTTATAGTCAAAGACAATATCTGTAAGAAGTAGCTCATGAGGACCATCTCTCCGAGCGTGACCAAACTATCGTAAAGCCAAACAAGGATTGTAGGTTATTCCCCCTCTGATTCCAAGCAATGGGACATTAGGGTATCCCCCACAACGATCAATGACAGCAATGCTTTCCATAGCCTTAGAACTCCAAAGAATGTTCGTATGGGCAAGGGACATTATCCTGTAATACCATCCTAAACCTTCCTCATTCTTCAACACAGACTTGGGGAGGTGAGAAATAAACCACCTCTCCAGCAGCGGCATACAACACATGAGGATCCCTCTTCTTCGCACAGTACGAGTATAAAGGGAATGCAAGATATCACCTAGTAGAGTAGGCACATGATTACGAGACAGGAAGATCTTAACTGCATTCACATCTATGAAGGAATCTGGATTCGGGAAAAGAACCAAATTGTAGATAAGGAGAGCCAAGATGTCTTCGAAAGCCTGAAAGTCCAAATTATCCCAGAATAGTTGAGCTTGATCTATCAGAAACTTGGCCAAGAAACCTTCAAGCCCGCTTCGTGTCTCCTAGTTGGATACTACATCAACCCTTTTTAGATGCAGAGCTGAAGCAATGTCTTCTGGTCTAGGAGTCTCTTCCAAACCTGTGAAAGGCATCTACTCAAGGATGGATATGCCCAGTAAGTGAGAAAACTCTTCCATAGTAGGAACTAGCTGATAATTCGGGAAAGTGAAGCAATGATGCACCAGATCGAAATACTGGAAGAGCACACTCATCACCTGCTCATCAAACTTTGAGGTAACCAAACTAAGAAGCTGACCATGTCTCCTAATGAATGAAGAAGTATCAGAAACTCTCGAGGCTAAATCTTTGAGTTGAGCAGGTATTTGCACAAAGTTAACTCGGATGGTGTTTCTGCGCATGGAAGCCATAATCTATAAAACAGAACAAAGATAAATCCCCTCGGTCTTTGAAATGGTTAGTATAATGAAGTATGCATGCTATGTCATGATGCATGATGTCATGATAAACACACAACAGGTATAGCAAATAACAGACATGGTAAAGGCAAATAAGTCACACAAGAGCCCATAAGTTTCAGGCTTGCATGGGGTCTAGGTATTACCCTCTTGAAGTTCAGTTGGTTTCAACCTGTCCTAATAATAGTAACCGGGTTCTATAGGTTCTCAATATCACTGACCATCCTCCATCGGTCATGGTTTCAGCTCACGTAATCTTTTCTTGCGGCCGGAACTATCTCGAGAGTATGGTCTCAATGAGTGTAGTATCGAGTATCAACCAGTTCTCAACTTTACACCGAGGCCGACGATCTCACTACTTCCTATGGCCAAGTTGGTCAATTATAGGTTCTAAGGTCGGATGATGCTTAACGACACACATAGAAGCCCCGTATTCTCCTCGTTCCTCCACAAGGGATACTGATACCAACCAATGTGCCACATCAACGTAGCTACTACTTCAACCGTATCGGTCTACACCGTATAGTTCCCTCATAGTTTATTGCTACTTACCTAAAAGGTGTCCCCCAGATCTGGGTTAGGATCTATAGTAACTCCCGATACAAAACCCTCAAAAGTAAAGCAATCAAATCAAACAAGAGAAGCAATTTATGATGAACTAATCCTAAGGTACACCCCACTTATTAATTCCCCAGCAGAGTCTCCAGTTCTGTGATACGGTGGCAGAACCGACTGTTTAATACTGGTTTGCGTTTTGCGTTTGTGTTTGCAAAATGCCGCAGTAAGCAAGAGTCGCCACCGACTTTTATTTTATCCAACAGGAAAGGACAAAAGCACAGAAAAATTCCTTTTTCGAGATATTCTGAGTACGGGGGGTAGATTATAGAAATGGAATGTATTAGCACCCTTTCTATCCGTAGTTTTCTACAGGCTCTTAGGTACTTGCTCATCATTTAAAAATTTCTTCCGTGTTTGTGTGTTTTGAAAAGTTTTTGTTTTACTTCGTTTTAACCCTTGCTTCTGTCTTCAAGAGTGTTACAAAGTGTTTTTTGAAACTTTGTTTGAAAAGAGTGTAAGTATGGAAAATTTTGATTTTTGAGCAAGTACCTACTAGTATCTACCTACTCGAAAAAATAATGTTTCTGTTCTTGTTTCCTTTAGACAGCGCTATCCCACTATTAGTGAGCAGGTAGCACCGTTGTTGGAGTTGTAAGGGTCAATTCGAAAGGGACGTACGATCACTAAAGCAATGTTAGGACGTCTTAGTAATAACCCTAGTGTCTTAAGATCATATTCGAGGCAACATTTCTGAGGCAACCTTTCTGAGGCAACATTTCCGAACGGGACATTTGATCTTTGTTTAGACAAGAGAGCGACCACTAAGATACCCTATACTTAATGATCGTTTACTGAAGGCAACCGAAGTGAGAGTATACCCTAGGAGTGCGCATGTGCGAGTGATCCAATTACAGTTATTATCTTTGCACATTTAGGGCTTGCTAACCGTTTTAAAATTTACATACAGTCTTGTCATGCAACCCTATTATCATACATCTAACAGTTAATATTTTCGAAAATTAAAATGCAGAAAATAAAGCTACGTTATTACAAGGCTTCGGGTAGGGGGATCAATTACATAACCAAAAACCTGTAAAATGATAAATAAGAGAAAAAGTCCTAATTAATCTATTACATCCCATGAGCAGTTACATTAATATTGCAAAAAATAAACGCGCGCGATGAATCGAGGACAAGAGAAAATTAGGGTTTTGACCCCGTCTAAACCTAATTGAAAGAAAAATCATTTTTTTGTTGTTTTTTATTTTTTTTGAGAAAAGAGTAAGGTTTTTAAATTAAATACAAACTTAATTACTAATTGATTTAAATTAAGAAAAATAATTACTTTTGACCTATTTTTATATTTTTGTTATTTTAGGAAAATAAAATAAAGAATTAAATTAAGAAAAACCCTAATTTCCTAATTGGTTTTAATTTATTTACAAAAGAATTAAAGTTACCCTAAAATCAAATTAAACTAATTAAATTAATTTTTGGTAAAAAATAAAACCTAAATCTAATTTGGTGAAAATTTATTTTATGAATTTTTGATAAAAAAGAATTAATTTTTGTGTTAGAAAATAAATTAAATAAAATAAATAAAAGAAAATATATAAAAGAAAAAGAAAAGAGAATTGGGCATGGTGTCAAAGTAGAAAGGGAGGTGTCCATAGCAATTATGGGCCCAAAAACCTTGGTCCACGTTGACCCTCTTGGTTCCAATGTTGCACGTTTGACCAAGCCTATGGTAGGCCCTCAGAATATGGCTCTTGGATCAAGCTTGTTGGAGATCTGGTGGTTGAATGTTGAGGCGTATGGTAAGCTCCATTCCTGTGCACATGCCTGATCATACAAGGAAAAATATTATGAAATAATATGGGGGACCTGGGATTCGAACCCATGTCCTATGGCCTTTTCCACACACCTCCTTGCCAACTCCACTAGCGCGCTTGTTTCTACAATAGATAGAAACAGGGATTATATTGAAAAATGCAACAAATCAACTTTCCAGCGTGCGAATTTTCAAATGGTAAAATGGGGTGGTGCCACGCAGTCCTTCTTCTTCCTCTCCCCGTTGGTAAAAGTCCCAGAATTTTACCTACAGGCGAAAGTCCGTAGCTATAACCCCTGCAATTTTCAAAATCTCATACAAGTACAATAAATCAAAACTAAAGGTGCAGATCAACTCGTCTTGAACTTATGAACACCATAGCACCCCTCTTTTGGGCCAATTTTTCCTGCAATCAAAAACCCTAAAAACGAACCCTAAACCCTAACAATGGTGGATCTCTGTATGGTTAGCAAAAATGCAATTACTCATTACCAGTAGCTTGAAAATGTTTCAATGAACAAGAATATATAAGTAATTCATGCTAGAAGTGCCAGAATCATGATATTGAATTTCAAGAAAGTGGCGAAGTGAGTCACTTACAGTGAGTTTTCGTGCACAAAAATGCTGGCTAAGGATTGGTATGGACTCCTTGAACACCCAGGAAACGAATGAGATAGCTTGGAAGGCTTGAGAATGCATGGAACTATGAAATCAGATTGCACTTTTTTCTTGATTTTTTGAAAGTTGTTCTTCACTCTACACGCCTCCAACCCTTGTTCTTTTGGTTTGCATTTGTTCAATATATAACATTGAGTGAATTAGGTTTACAAGCTTGCTCTAAATCTTTTTCAATTATGGTCATTGATCAAGATTTGATTCTCTTGTAAATCTTTCCAAAATAAGCCAAAAACCAATATTTTTGTGTACCAATAGGCCTTGCACGATTTGATTTCATTGCTAGCTGCATAAGAGACCTGAAATATGCACAAAATCTGAAGGTTTAAATGATTTTGATATTTCCATGATTTTATTTTGATTTAATTTGATTTAATTGAAATAAAAATCAAAATAAATGGCAAGAATAAAATAAAGGCAAGAGGGAAGGATCATGGGTCGTGGACCATGTTAAAAACTCAAAACAAGTACAAAAAGTTGGGCCCATTTGACAAAAATTGCAATTTGAGGCACTTTTGACTTTTGACAATTTTGCAAAAAAGGTCAACTTCAACAATGCATAACTCCTTCAATTTTGACCCTATGAGGGTGTTCTTGGACTTTTTAGAAAGCTCAAGATATCCTCTAAGAAATCCTTTTGGTCTCATCTCAATTGAGTCTTTCATATTCATGTATGAAGCTTTGACAAAAAATGTGTTTTTGTTGACTTTTCAAAATGACCTATAATGTCAAAATTCATAACTTCTTGTGAGTGCATATTTTGAACTTGGGAGCTGAAGATGAAATGTAGGGAATTGCATCCTCTTCAAAATTATCTTTGGACGGGTCATTTCTAATAAAGTATGAGAAAGTTATGCTTGGTCAAAGTTGAGTTGACTTTTCCTACAAAACCCTAATTTAGCAACTTTTGGATTTTGATGAATTGTGAGAAATCCTTGAGGAATCATGATCAACCCTTGATAAAATTATGAATAATACTTCAAAATGAGGATGTTGACCAAAAATATTGAAGTTTGACCGTATATGGGCCACAGTTGACTTTTGCCCTAGCATAGACGATGTTTAGGCCTTTGAGCAATGGATTCAGCAAACTTTTTCTGCAAGGCTTGAAACTTGACATGGATGATCTTGAGAACATATTAGGACAATTGTGAGAATTTGGGATCCCTTGTACTCAAACATCTTGATGCAACATGAAACCCTAATTTGAGGTAGACTTCCTTAGGAGAGAGTTTGTCTGGTCAACCCTTGGACTTCCTTGAGCAATTTGAAGACCTTAATTGAAATGTATTGAGAAATATGGGAGGGCAAATTTTGGGGTACAACAGAAGTGCTAGGACTTGAACCCATGAGCCTTACCATACACGCGCACTGCCTTTACCACTGGGCGGTTGTACATCTGTTAACATAACTGAAATAATAAATACATAACACAAAATAAGTTCTAGAAATGAATTCATCTTCAACCTCCAGCCATGATTCTTGTAACTCACTCATTTCTCAACAAAAATGAAAGATGTAAACATGAAAGTTTCTCCAATTTTCCATATGAATCCAACCATATAAATATCATAAGCTATAAATCAAAGATGAATGAGAATTTCTAAAAGTACCAAATTCTGACCTAACTTTTTTCAGAGATTCAAACCTAAAATTCTCTAAGCTCAATCAATATAAATGAAAACTATGGATATGTACAGCTTCAGAGCAATGATATCTACATTTTATCTTCACAAATCAGAATCAAATGATGCTTGTATGAAGAGATAGAAGTTCAGAAAAAATACCTCAAAACTGGAAATCCTGAAATGAGTTTGAGCAACTTTCAAGGAGTTGTGATAATCAGGTTAGCTACCTCAAGTTCCCAAGAAGCTAATGCAATGCTTAGCTTGAGCAATGGATGGCTGGAATGGCCTGGAGAAGTCAACTTGCAGACTATATTTTTTGGTTATGGAGGTTGATGAAAATGGTGTTACATTTCTGGAACAAGGACATCGATGGACTATATTTTAGGTATAGAAGCTTTGTAAATGAATTTGAGGGAAAACGCACAAGGGAAATGAGAGATACGAGTTCAAGGTCAAAACTGTGTATCAATGGAGTTTTTTGTGCAATTTCTGGCTTTTGAGTGCTTGAGAGAGTTTCAGGGTGTTTTTTGCTCGTGTATTAGCTTGAAAATAGTATCTCTATTTATAAGCAAATGGTTTTGAGACTTGTAGTTGATCAAAATTCAAATTCACATGTTTAAGCTCAACATGTGATTTTCTTGACAAAACAAGTTTCCATGCCTTTGTACTTTCTATTGTAGAACGGTTACACTTTAAAAAAGCTTGCTTCTGACTTTTTGGATGGATTGCACTTGAAGAGAACAAGTTAGGAGCTCAAGAAGCTTACTTTGTGCATAAAGATTGCTTTACAAGAATGGAAATGGTGACTTTCTCCCTAAAATGGCAAAATGCTTTGGACAATGCCTCAAATGCTTGGATCAAAGCTCTAACAGTTGTGTAAACATTTAATTATGAAGTGAAATGCAAGTTAGAAGCCTGAAAAGTTGGATTTGTACAGCATGCTTGAAGATTGGATCAAGTGTTTATCACAAAATTGACTTGTAATACAAGAATGAAACCCTAACTTCGTGGCTTTGATTCTCCTAGATCAAGTATGATCTCAATGAGTTCTTGGACATTTTGAAAATCTTGTAACATCTCCTACAACCTTAATGTTGGACATTTTTGAAAATTCAATTTGGAACTAGGTGAAAAGTTGGCATGAAGTTAGGTCAAAATCCTGCCTAACTAGGGCAAAATTTCACTAAGTCTTTTAAGTTTCATGAACATGTCTTCACAAAATCATAACTTGAAATCCAAGAATTTCTAGAAAAAGTTCTACCCTACAATGTTTTAGATCTCATTTAGATATACAACTTTCATGTTGGAAGTTTCTTTTGAATCATCTTGCATCATGGTGGAAATTTGGCTCAAAGTTATGAAAAAAAAGTGAAGTTTTAAACACTTAGAAAAACTCTAAGTCTTGGAAATTTGACTTTTCAAAGATGAATTTTGACTTTTTGATTTCTTGATGAATAAGTTTCATATTTTGACATGTCTTGATGAATTGTAATCTTTGAAACTTGATTTTGATCAAAAAGTCAAAGTTTGACTTTTCAGTGTACAATTGACTTTTCATTAGTTGACTGAAATTCAACTATCAATCAATTGAACTTGAGAAATGTTTTGAGCCTTGCTAATAGGTTAAAATGATGTATTTTTATCCTTCAGATCATGTCTTGAACCAATAAGTCATTGTTTAGGTCAAAAATAAAAAATTGAACCTCCTCAGTCAAAACCCTAATTTTGACCATTTTGCCCTTTTGATGATCTGATCAAATTCTTGAGGAATTGTGATCCAAACTTGATCAATTGACATATATGAGTTCATGATGTTGATATGGATAAAAAATTATGAAGTTTTACTGCAAGATGACCACAGTTGACTTTTTCCCAATATAGTTGATTTTAGGTCATCTGATCAATTGACTGAGCAAAAAATGTGATCCAAGACTTGAAACTTTACATGAGCAATCTCGAGGGTCCAAAATGATCCATGAAAGTGATATGGGGCATTAAAAGTCCATTTGTCCTTGTGCAAACCCAAACCCTAATTTTTAGTTGTCAGTGTTGAGGAAGTGTCTTGAGCTGATCAAACCTTGTGTAGTCTTAAATCCATGGAGATCTTATGGGAGATTTCTTGAGAAATAAGAGGGAAAATTTTGGGGTACAACATACTGGCTCTTCATGTGGTTGAATAGCCTTTTCCTCTTGCACTAGCATTCTGGCAAGTTCTCTAGGTATTTCATAATATTCCTCACCTTCGTCCTCGGCTTGGTAGATCGGATTTTCAAAGTCATAAGTGGCAATAGCAGGACCGTTATCAACGGGATCCCGAGTGTGTGTGGATTTTCAATTTATTGTGTAGGTGTGTGTAAGAACACATAGCTATTTGAAAGTGATAAAAAATAAAAGAAAGATAAATTGCGCAAAATTTGAATGCAAAATGTCCAATGCTTTATTAAATGAAAATATGTTTATGAAATGACAACCCTTAACAAATGAACCATTGTGCCCCAGGTAAGACACAAGGCTTAAAGTCATTGTTTAAACATTACATAACCAAAACTTTGAAAGCAAAAACATAAACGTAGTTATTACTCCTGACTAAAGGAGATTGAAATGATGTTTTGAGTCTACCACTTGTTGAGTCTGTTGCTGACGGTAGGAAATATCCAACTGTCAAGGTCATAATCACTATCACCATCTTCTATTGCATTGACTCCATTGTTGCTAACGCGGAATTGTGGTCTTCCTGCAAGAGCGTGACAAACATCCCTCTGAGCCTCTGCAGTGAAATCCAAACCAAATTTGTCAGATTTATATGGAATGTCAGGAAGCTGACCCCAAGTAGTACAACCACCTTCATCTATAGAAGCCCTAGAATCCTTTAAAGAAACCATTTTGAGCAAAGCCTTGGTAACCTTGGGAGTGGCAGAAATGTCTTCAGTAGCTGCAGGAGTGATAACTTCAAAAGTCTGACAGGGAGTCTCGATGAATTCGCCATCCATATCTACATATCAGAATGAGTTCAAATGGCTAACCATATACTCTTTTTCACCACAAACAATAACAACTTTTCCTTGCACAGGATACTTTAGCTTCTGGTGTAGGATGGATGTAACAACACCCGCCCCATGGATCCAGGGGTATCCCAATAAGCAAGAATAAGTTGGTCGAATATCCATTACATAGAAGGTAGATTTGAAGACATGAAAACCTACCTTGATCGGAAGATCCATCTCTCAGTGTACCATCCTCTTCGAACTGTCAAAGGCTCTCACCATAATATCACTAGGTTTCAGTACAACCTTGTCGCAATCAAGTCTGTTAAGGGAACCTTTTGGTAGAACATTTAGCGAGGAAGTAGTGTCAATCAATACATGCGCCAATGTAGTGCCCCTATATTCAATAGAGACATACAGGGCCTTGTTATGGTTTCGTACTTCAGGATTCAAGTCGGCATCAGAAAATCCTAACCCGTTATCAGTCGTCAGGCTAGCAACATAATTTTCAAATTGATCAGTAGATATTTCTTGTGGTACATGAGAGGATTTCAAGAACTTTACTAAAGCTTGGGCATGGGATTTAGAACACATAAATAGGGATAACATGGAGATCTTAGATGGGGTATGCCCCAGCTGTCCAACAATCTTGTAATGGCTTTTACGAATAATCTTCAATACCTCTTCCAACTCTTGCTTAGAGGTGTCTTCAGATGCAACTTCTTTAGGTGCCTCCATCTAGACAGGCTCTGTTATTTGCTCTTAACCTCAAGCCTCGGTAGTAGCGGTAATTTTAATTGGTGTAGCAACAGTCTTCGGAGAGATTTTCGGGGAGAAAACCCTTCCGCTTCTAGTAACCTTACTGGTTCCAGCAATATTGTCAATATTGGGACCAGCAACTTCAGTACCTTCATTCTCAGTAATCAATAGTTCTTGATTGGCGTCATGGTAGTAGACGTCAGATCCATAGTTCCACGAGATAACTTTATCCGAAGAGTATGGAATAGGTCCAGGTGTGGTGATTATTAAAGGAGCCGCTTTTGGATTGGAAGTAATCCTTATAGGACCTTTGGAGGTGATCCTGACAAGAGGGTCGGATATTACATATATATCTCGAAACAGATTCTCAACAGACGAAACCTTCTCAACCAGAACTATGTGATTGTCCATTAGACGCTGAATACCTTCTACCAGCAACTTGCAGCCATTGGGTTAGGCTGCACAACAATAACATCTTTCAATACATCCTGGAAATAAACTGGCATGCAACAAATTCTTCTTAATAATTTGGAGGGGAGTAACCAACTCACTTATAGTAGAAACATAAAGAACATCATCAACAACACTTATTCCTTTGTCATGTTTTGGAATTGGTGCAGTAATTACATTGGGAGTCGCAGGCGGATCGAACTTAATTTCTTTGTTATCAATCATGTCTTGAATTTTGTTTTTCAAGGCCCAGCAATTATTGTGTCGTGCCCGGGACTATTGGAATGGTAAGCGCACTTCACATTTGGATTGTAACGGGGAGAGGAGGTGTTAGGATTCTGAGGAGGACCCCTTAATGTTATCAGCTCTGCTTTTAGTAAATGTTGTAATGGCATACTGATCTTGGTGAACTATCTTATAGGCGCGTTTGTCCTACATGTATTTCCCTGTTATTGTTGTTGTTACACAAGCGCATGATTAGAAATCAACACCACTCCTATATATTGATGGAGGTCATTTCTAGTACGACCCTTATGGCCATAGACAACATTATCTTCTTTCTTTCCGCTAAATGTCTTCTTTACAAAACTCGAAGATGTAGCCACCTGAATCATTCCACTTCAGATACCATTTTCAACCTGTTCCCCTGTTAGTATCAACTCAGTAAAATTAGATGAGAAACCTCTGATCAGATGATTAAAGAAAGGCCCTGTCAAAGTTCCCATGAACATATCAACCAGGTCCCTTCCAGATAAAGGAGGTTGCACTCTTCCAACCAGATCTCTCCACTTTTGGGCATACTCCTTAAACCTTTCATTCGAGCCTATATTCATACTTTGTAGTTGCACACGAGTTAGTGCAAGGTCAACATTGTATTGATACTGCTTGTAAAAAGCAGTAACCAGGTCTTCCCAAGTACGTATATTAGTTCCCTTCAACTGATAGAACCATTCCAATTGTTTCCTAGATAAGCTCTCTTGAAAGAAGTGGATCCATAACTTTTTGTCAGTAGTATGGGGTTGGATCTTCCAGGCGTAAGACCGCAGATGAAGCTTAGGACAACACGCACCATCATATTTGGAAAAGGTAGGAACCTTAAATTTGTGAGGGATAACAACCCCTGAGACAAGCCCTGACTCTTCAAAGTCCAACCCAAACACTCTCTAGATTTCCATAGCATTAAGTCAATCTTCCAACTTCTTATATTTATCATCAGCAGGAGGATACTATTCAGCAGAATAGTCTTCATCAGAATCTTGGCCAGAACCAAGGTTGTTATTTTATTTAGCTTTCACACTCTCTTCATCTTTCTCTTTGTTATCATCTTCATTTAATGGGACCTCAAAATCTATAGCCTTTCGAATCAGACCTTTGAATCTTCTATCCATATTAAGAAAGACAGTTGGCTTCTTAGTCTTCTTTCTATTCCCTTTTGTGATGAGGGTCTTCAGCTCGTCTTGTCCCTTAGCTAAGTCCAAGAACATTTGCTGAAACTGAGTGTTTTGAGCTTGAAGTTCTTTTACAATTTGTTCGAGTGCCATCTTTTACTAAAATAAACAGCAATAAGATGAGAAAACCTGTCTAGAAAGTACCTGTTATATGATGATATGCATGATATGTAGATGCAAAATGCAATGTTTTCAAGGACCTTTGTGGGATTTAAATTTGTTTAAACAAGAGGAAACGAAATAAATTTTATTAACAAGCTCAAATTATAATTTACTTCGAGGCTTATAATGATAACAAGTAGAGTTACAAAGAAACAAAATATGAATTCAAGTCTCCCATGGGCGCTTCCTCTTTGTGTTGACATATGCATTAAGGCTTTGTTCTTAGTGGAGTCGTTTTGTCAGCTTCAGTACTTTCTTTTCACTAGCATAGAGATGAGTTTCAAAGGTATCCTTTTCTTCCTTGAGTTGAATCTAGGACTTCTGCAGTTCTTCAAAGTCGGTAGGCATGTCTGGATGAAGAAGGGTGTGAGGAACATCTCCTTCAATAACAGGTTCTACGATCACTGGTAGGATAGCAGGATATGGTATCATAAGATTTTGAGCACGAGACCGCACCCATCTGAGGTAAGGCTCTAGAGGAATGGAATTATTGTGTCCTAATGTCTTGCTATCAATCTTGTTGACCAGGCCCCAGGAACGTATAAACCTTTTATGGTAATTTTGAGGATCGTTATCGTAGTCGAACATAAAACCCTGGATGAGCATATCATGAGGACCGTCCCTTCGAGCATAACCAAACTGACGCAGAGCTAGAGAAGGGTTGTAGGTGATTCCCCCTCTTATACCCAAGAGTGGTACATTAGGGAATTCCCCACAGCGGTCAATAATAATGATATCTGCCTGAGATCGAGAACACCAATGGGTATCCAAATGAGCGAGTGACATCAACCTTTGAGACCACCTTAAATCTTGTTCATTCTTCATCACTGATCGGGGTAGGTGCGAAATAAACCACCTGGACAGTATAGGTATGCAACACATAAGAGTTCCTCGCTTCTTCATAGTACGAGTGTGAAGGGAATGCAAGACATCTCTAAGCAAAGTAGGTACCAGATTATGAGTGAGAAATATTTTAATGGCATTCACATCTATGAATTGGTCCAAATTAGGGAATAGTACTAAACCATAGGTCAGCAAAGCCAAAATATCCTCAAAAGTACCAAAACTCATGGCACTCAAAAACCCCTGAGCCTTCTCTATTAGAAATTTAGGAGAAAAACCCTTAACTCCATTTCTTGTCTCCTAATTGATACGATGTCTGATTGTTTCAGATGTAAGGTTATTGCAATGTCTTCAGGTTTTGGAACTTGCTCTAGAACGGTGAAAGGTATTTGATCAAGAATATGAACTCCAAGTAAATTAGAGAACTCTTCCATTGTGGGCACCAATTAATAATATGGAAAGGTAAAACAATGATGCTTAGAACCAAAGAACTGGAACAGAACACTCATCATGTCTTCTTTGAAACCGGTAGTAACCAAACTGAGTAGATGACCATGTCTCTTGGTGAATTGAGAATTTTCGGAAACTTTTGAGACTAATTCCTCAAGCTTGGGAGGTACCTTTACAAAGTTGATTCAGATAGTATTCCTGCGACTGGAAGCCATGACCCTGCAACACAAAACAAAGATAAATCCCCTAGATCCTTGAAATGGTTAGTCATGATATGATTTTATGATGATGTCATGTTTAAACAGATAACAAACACAAACAAATAACACAAGAGCCTTAGGTTTAAGGCATGCATGGGGTTCGTAGGTAAGTACCCTCTTGAAGTTTAGTTGGCCCAACCTGTCCTAAAGAAGTAACCGAGTTCTAGGGATCTCAATATCACTGATTTTTCCCACAGGTTTTGTTTAGCACGGAAACGGACTTGCCACCAAACAATACACGAGAGTCGAATCTCAATGAGCATAGTATCGAGTATCAACTAACTTCGAACTGCACCAAAGTAGGATATCTCACTACCTTCTAATGGCTAAGTTAGGTCAATTAAGGTTCTAAAGGTCAGTTAGTGCTTATGACACCACGCAACAGCCTAGTATTCTCCCCGACTAACTTGAGGGACACCAGTACAAACCAATGTGTCACACTAACATAGCCATCACTTTAACCATATCAGTATACGTCGTATAGTTTCCATGATCTATTGCTACTCACCTAAAATGTCCCCAGATCCGGGTGTAGGATCTTTGCAAGAAAAGTAAACCCGAGCAACCCTCAAATGTAAAGCATATAAAGCAAACAAGGAAAGCATTTAAAAGTGATCTAACACTAAAGGTAACCCCTCTTTTTAGTAGCTTCCCTAGCAGAGTCGCTAGTTCTATAATACAGTGGGAGACCTGACTTGGTTTTGCATTTTATCGCAAATGTTGCGACTCTTGGGGGGTGTTAATATGAAGATTACTACATGGATTCATGATCTGGTCTTGGGTGTTGATTAGCTATTGTGTAGTACCAATATGTGTTCTCTTGTGTTCTCCCTCGAGAAATGTGTTTAAATTAGATGGGTGTTATCTCCAAAACCATAGTAAATGGTGGAATCCATGTGATTGAGATTGATGTCTGAAAAGATATTGGAACATCATCTCAGGTTTTTGCTTCTTCAAAAAATGAAGCTTGTTTTGAAGATAATTGTGTGAGTATTGTTGATCACCATTGATTCCTAAATTAGAATGTCTGGCCTTGATGAAGTGTTGAGTCCAGTCTCTGACCAAGTGTGGAGTGATGTGAATGTCTGGCATGAATGTTTGTCATGATGAAGAATCCTCTTATGCTGGGAGTGTGAAGAAGGATGTTGGATCAAAAGTTTTAACATTTATGTAAGGGGGCATCATTTGTTGTTTTTGTTTGAGGAAATTTTCCTATGATGACGAGTACCTTGTCGTGAGCTGGGTATTAGTCTGATCTGGTGAATATGTGCATTTGACTGATGGTAAAATCCTTGTCGGGAGCTGGGTAATTATCCGATGTTGGTGTAAATCTTCTTTATGAACTCTTTGCTTCAGAAAATGTTTGAGAGTTTATTTCTCTCTATGACATTCAGGTGTTTATGTTAACCTGAATAAGTTGCATAAGGTATGATCTTTTGAGATCTTTGGATGATGAGTTAAGAACCAAATGATTAGATTCTATGATATGAAGTTGATGTCCTAAATGGTGTTGTAACATCATTCTTAGTCATTTTTCTTGGAAGATGCTTGGGTTGTGGATGTGCAGTATGGTGCCCAACATTATACCAAAAGAAGAATTCCTAACTGGGCAAATTAGGATGAGAAGACTCTGATCTTGTTTATAATAGTATGGTCTGGTAATACATGACTACTATCAGTTTGAAGATTCCACTAGTATCAGCAATAACTAGTGGGTGTAAGGGAAAAGGAATGGTGTCGGATAGTATGATTTGATTAGGATGTTTTGAGGAGGTGTTTTCTTCTCCTTCAAGTGACTATAGAAGATAGTGTGTTAGTTTGGATCTTAGTAAAGCTTTTCAGCACACTGAGAATAGTTGGAGGTTGTAAGTGAAGACTTACCAAGAGTGCATGACATCTTGGCTATCTAAGGAATCATGATACCTTGTGTGGATTTGTGTGGGTTTTCAGCAGATGTGTTATGGTTGATTAGGGTGTTTGGATGTATTCTCAAGAAGTGAGAATATCTGTAAAAATCAGGATCAATTTTACAGTGTATGAAGATGTTCAACATGTGTGTGAGAATGTGAGCATTATTTATCCATGACAGGGGGTTAAGTACTTGTCTATGGTTTGTTGCTGCAATGATGTAGATTTTGTGAAGCCTGCGTGTGTCTCAAGAGTGGTTGGTTGATAGGATCTTGTATTCACATGGCTCTTAAAGTGTACTTTGGAAGACAATATATGTGTCTGAGAGAATCTATTTTTCTCTACAGATTTTGGAAGAACTCTTTAAGGGCCTTTGCTGATAATAGATGTCACAATTATGAAGATTTGATGTCTTGGTGTGTTTTAATTATTCTAAGTGAAGAGAGTATACTTAGAATCCAGTGGAAGGTTTTTTGTTCATGCCTCAGAACATGAGAAAAGTTCTTGAAAAAACATCAAGTCTGAAGATATGTTCTTAGTTTGAGGGGGAGTGTACATCAAATGTCTTCAGGAATTTCTTCCCAAATTATCTTGAGGGGGTTGTAATTGATTGGTTCATGCTGCCGTGAAAAGATATTATATATGATATTCTGACATCAATCAGACAGAGTATTATACTTATCCTTGCTTCTTTTGTCACATCCTAGCTAAAAGGGGAGATAATACGTGTTAGACAGTCATGAAGATGTCCTATTGGTTGGTATGTGTTGAACTGTCATGAAGAAGTCCTGACAAGATTCTATGACATCATGAGTGAAGACAGTAAAGACTGAAAACTAACTGCTCTAATGCTTCTATTTTATGGTTGTTGTTGATTTGTATTATTTAACCTTTGATTTATGTTCTTGTTTATGTGTGCAAAGGTTATGTAAATTAGTTTTACCCAAAATAAGCCAAAGGGGGAGATTGTTAATTCTCTGATTTTATGATTGACATTATATTTGGTAAAACTAATATAGCAACAATATATTATAGGATATGTTAACTTGTTGGGAAGAACAGGTGGAACAAGAAGTCTTATTTTATGAAGAACATGTTGAGTTGAAATGTTTCAACATCAGGAGCAACACGTCGGACAAGATGTCCTATGCAGAGTCATTCGACATTGCGCCTGTGCTAGACTAGACAGCTGGATTCTATTATATTTTAACAGATGCAGAATATTCTGGGAATATTATACTATTCTATGTGGTGTTGTTTTATAGGTCTGGAAGATTCAAGTCAGAATCAAGAAGAATATGCACTTTCTAATAATGGAGATAAATTAGGAAGAATATGATTGAAGACCTATTTTGTTGCAGAATCTTCTACGGATTTGTAACAGTTGATATGTTGTGATTTGAAGCCCAAGTTCAGTTGGGAAAAAGGTTATAAATAGAAGCATTGTAACCTAGGTAAATGTATCAGCCAAAAATGTAAAGTATCTATTATCATGGCTGAGTCTGTTATCCACTCTCTAAGAGAGTTGGTATGTGTGATCCACTCAACATGTGAGTTGGAATGTGTTATTTGTGAGCCTCTCTAATATCATATTGATAGAAGAGTATAATTGTTCCTTGAGTTGTAGGGTTCTATTGAATATCCATAAGCTTATAAGCATTGGATGTTTGTGTGTTATCACTCTTAAGCTTTTAAGCATAGAGTTGATTATTGTTCTTGGAGGAAGCTTGTAAGCAACTATGAGTATTGTTCTTAGTCGAAGATTTTAAGTAAGACTAAGTATTTGTGATTGAAGTATGATCTTCATTTAGGTGAAAGGTCGTCGATATAGTAACCGGGAATGAGACTATTAGACATCACTGTGGTGATTGGAAGTGGGATGGCGATTTCTCATATCTAGGGAGGACCTAGGTAGAAGTAGCATTGGGTATTGATTAGGCGAGAAGTTGTAAACTTGGGACTAGTTTAGCTTTGAACAAATATTGTTAAAAGTGAACTTCCTTCCTGGTTTGGTATCTGTTGTACCCCAAAATTTTCCCTCTCATATTATCAAGATTTTTCCTCACAAGACTCTTGGACTCCAGACAGGATTAGGGTTTGCTCAGCTCAAAACCTCCTCTTGCACTGATGACCTGAAATTAGGGTTTGAGTTTGCACAAGGATTTTTGGACCATTAATGCTTAATGTGACTTTCATACATCATCTTGGACCCCTAAGATTTCTCATACCAAGTTTCAAGCCTTGAATCACATTTTTGCCCAGTCAATTGGACATTTGACCTAAAAATCAATTGTATTGGGGGAAAAGTCAACAATGGCCAATTTACAGTCAAACTTCATAATTTTTTATCTACAATCACATTATAGGCTCCTATGTACCATTTGATCAAGTTTAGACCACAACTCCTCAAGAAATTTGATCAAATCATCAAAAGGGCAATATGGTCAAAATTAGGGTTTTGACTGAGAAAGGGCAATTTCTGATTTTTGAACTAGCCAATGACCAATTGATTTCAATCATGATTTCAAGGACTCAATGGCATCATCTTGACCTAATCACATTGTTCAAAAGATCTCAAAAGCATTGGATTGACAGATGAATTTTCTGGTAAACTGTACACTGAAAAGTCAAACTTTGGCTTTTTAGTCAAAATCAAGTGCCAAGGGTCATAATTCATCAAGATAGGTCAAAATGTGAAACTTGTTGACCAATAAACCTAAAATTGAAAATTAGGGTTTTAATTTGAAATTTTTTATAACTTAGAATTTTTCTAAGTTATGGAAATTTCTTATTTTTTCCCAAATTTCCACAACTTTTCCACCGTGATGAAATTGGATTCAAAGAAAACTTCCAACATGAAAGTTTTAGTACTCCATGAAATCTACAACTTTGATTCACAAAGTATTCCCAAAATATGTTTGGATCTCAAGTTATGATTTTGTGAATAGGGGTCCATAAACTTTTTAACTTAGTGAAATTTTGCCCTAGTTTAGGCAGATTTTTTACCTAACTTCATGGCAACTTTTCACCTAGTTCCAAGAGGAATATCAAATTTAATTTCAAAAATGGATTGTAGAGCATGTTACAAGCTTTCCAAAATGTCCAAGAACTCTCCAAGATCATTTATGGTTCGTGAGAATCGAAGAAATGAAAATGGCAATTTATCACTTTTGTTCAAGGCATTTTTCACAATGTTACAAGTTGCAAATCAGTTTCAAACATGCTTGTACTTGGTTTTACAGGTCCTAATCCCTTCTACACTCCATAATTAAATGCAAACACATTGGATAATGGCCTTGTTCTGACTTTTGAAGCATTGCACAATGAATTAATACAAAAATGGCATAAAGTTCACATTGCTACTTTGATAAAGCAAGACTTTTACAAATCTGCATTTCTTGAGCCATGGACCTAATCTTTTGCTGCAAACAATATCCACAAATATCAGGCAACTTGTACCAACTATGTGCAGCTAGCAAGCAAGCCTGTACAGGCTTTGGCATTGTCACTTCCAACTTTTCTTCAAAAGCAAGAAACTTGCAAAAGTCAATAGAACTCATCCATCTGATAAAGGAAAGCCTTGGCCTCATTTGAACCAACCTCAGAACATTGTAACAAGCTGAAAAACGAATTCACAACATTCAAAACACCCTATAACACAAAAAACACCATTTTCTGCCCAAACAGGGCAGTCTCTGCAAATCACTAGCCAAATCATATTTTGCTCGTGCGTTTTTTGTTTCAAGGCTTCAAACACATTCCATACCTCCTACCTAAGCAGTTCAGGCCTTTGTCTTGCAACTGTAACCCCTATTTCAAGGATCACCATTTTCATTTTGAAGGTTTGCAGGTTGACTTCTACAGGGAGATTCAAGCATCTACAAGGCAAGCTGAGCATTGGAGAAGCTTGAGGGAACTTCAAGGAAGCTCACACGATCTTCAGGCCTCACTCAAAGTTCCCACATTTCCATATTCAAACTCAACTGAACAAGGTATCTGTTAAGTTTCTATCTCTCTACTTAGGCATCCTTAAGCTTAGGTTTGTGAAGCAAAGATGTAGTCCTTAACATGCTTGAGTTGTACATATGCTTAGTTTCCATTTATATTAACTGAGCTAAGAGTATTTGGTTGTTGAAGTTCATGAAAATTTTAGGTCAGAAATTAGGGGTGATAAAATTCTCCTTGATCTTTTAGAGTTAGGTCGTGTTCTTTATATCATTGGAATCGTGAGTTCATGAGCTACATTTTTCATGTTATAAGTTTTTGATTTTATGCAAAGAATAGCTAGATACAGGTTGAAGAGGAAACACGCGCGTTTGTTGTCTGGAGGTCAGGGACGAAGTCAGCTTGGGCTTGGGCTTGTTGTCTCTACTTTTTGCACCACCCATTTTGCTTTTGCACCCCCCTGATTTATATTTTGTTATTTTTCATATTTTCTTGTTATTTTTATATTTTTGACTTTATATTTTTTTTTCTGAACATTAAAAAATCCCAAAAATATTTTCTTAATTTTTTGCATTTTATTTTATTATTTTTATTATTTTTTATGGCATAAAAATAGTTTATTAGGTTTAATAGAATTTATTTTCTTAAGTAAACTTATAAATAATAATAAAATACTTAATATTTTATTTTACATTTTATATACATAAAATATTATTTTCTCACATATTTTAATTTTTAATATTTATACATAATATTATTATTATTTTTCTTGAACAAAAATGAATAAGAATATTAGAAAAACATATTTTTTTTAATCAAAAAATTAGGGTTTCCCCTTTTAAAAATAATAACATTATTTTTCTTATTTTTTAGGACTTAGATAATATTATTTTCTCATGCATAAAACAATTACAAAAACATTTTTGCATATTTACATTTTATTGCATATTTAAATAATTGCTTATTTATTTATTGTATAATAAATTCAATTGGGTTGTAATAGTGAATTAGGGTTTTAGTTTGTGCAAATCTCCCCATTCAAAACTTGTATCCCCCCTCCCATAATATTGTTGTAATAGTTTAGATTTACTTTACGCAATTTATCGCATTATATGCATGTTTAGTAAAAA
Organism: Vicia faba; assembly: GCA_948472305.1. NCBI lineage: Eukaryota > Viridiplantae > Streptophyta > Magnoliopsida > Fabales > Fabaceae > Vicia > Vicia faba. Next base: position 1,609,659,778 of record OX451738.1, on the reverse strand, counting down.
CTAGGGTTTGTATGATAAGACAAAATCAAACAAATAGCATGACCTAATTCAAGACAAATAAAATGCATGAAAAATGACAACACCTTGCACACAACACCCTTAGGGTTTCATCCACTTGGTTGCCTTAAAACATGGCCATGGTATGCATGCTAGGTATCTTGGCAAAACAATACAAAACAAAAGATCATAGTACCTTGATGACGCTATCTTGGTTGCCTAAAAAACAAATGATCTTGGTCCCTCAAAACTTGCTAAAGATACTTGGAAATATTGTTATCATGGTCATACGATGACCCACGCCCGTCCCATTTAACATCCAAAGATAGGGTTGTCTACCAAAACAATGGTAGGTCAACAATATCAAAGGAATAAAAATGTATAATAAAGACTTTTGAGTAGGTAGATGCTTCTAGTTACTTGATCAAACTTGCAAACTATCCTTGCTATTTTCAAACAAACACACACACATTTCAAAACAATTTCCAAACCACTTTCAAAACATTGAAACATTTTTTAAAAGACAAACATCTTTGTATACATTCTTACAACCAAGAATCATTACAAAGATTGCCAAAACGATGGCCTCTTTTCAAAATACTTTCAAAACCACACAAAGAACCATTTCAAACAATTGTCAAAGTAAAGCAAGTGATCTAAAACAAGTAACTAAGAGCCCACAGAAAACCATGGATGAAAAGGGTGCTAGCACCTTCCCTTTTCATAATCTACCCCCCGAACCCAAAAACAATCTCAAAGGTCTTTCCTGTGCTTTTTTACCTTTCCTTTTGGATAAAATAAAAGTCAGTGGCGACTCTTGCTAAACCGCAACATTTGCGAACACAAACGCAAAACCTCAAGTCAGTTCTTCCACCGTATCACAGAACTGGCGACTCTGTTGGGGACAAATATAAAAGTGAGGTTACCTTAGGGTTTTAGATCACCTTTACATGCTTATCTTGTTTTCCTTGTTTGCTTTACACTTTGGTTCTATTGTTTGGGTTTGAATCCTCTACCCGGATTTGGGAAACATTCATAGGTAAATAGCAATACATTGTGGAAACTGTGCGGGGTATACCGACATGTCCTAAGCAATAGCTATATTAGTGCGACATATTTGTGGGTACCGGTAGCCTTTGAGTCAATCAAAGAGAATACGGGGCCGCTGAGTGATATCATGAAGCACTAATGGACTTTAAGAACCTTTACTTGACCAACTTGGCCTTTTAGGATGTAGTGAGATGACCGGCTTTGGTGCAGTCCGAAGTTGGTAGATACTCGATACTACACTCATTGAGGGTTGGTTCCTTGGAATATTTTGGTCGCCAGTAAAGAGGCTGAATTGAAACAATGAACAAGGGAATAATCCAGTGATATTGAGCTCCTTAGAACCCGGTTACTATTTCTAGGACAGGTTGAGCCAACTAAACTTCAAGAGGGTACTTACCTATGAAACCCCATGCAAGCCTAAACTAGGAACTTGTGTGATTTGCTTGTACATATATACTTGTGCATAACATCATGGACATCATGAAGCATCATATGCATCCACTAACCATTTCAAGGATTTTGGATCTTCATCTTTGTTCTTGTTTTGTAGGTTATGGATTCACTTCGCAGGAAAACAATCCAGATCAACCTTGTAAGAATTCCTCCTCAACTCAAAGAGCTAGCTTCAAGGATTCCTGAAAATTATCCATTCACCGAGAGACATGGTCGTCTTCTCAACTTAGTCACCACCAACACTGAGGAGGATATGCTGAAAGTTCTCTTCCAGTTATTTAACCCTTTGCATCATTGCTTTACATTTCCTGACTACCAACTTGTGCCCACTTTGGAGGAATTTTCTCAACTATTGAGGATTCCTATTCTCAATCAACTACCCTTCAACGGTACAGAAAGAGATCCAAAGCCAGAAGAGATTTCTCAAGACTTACACTTGCATTCCTCTGATGTCACAACACATTGGGAAACTAGAAGTGGTGTCAAAGGTTTCTTATCAAAGTTTCTGTTTGAGAAGGCCCAAAGCTGTTGGAATTCTCTAGACTTACAAGCTTTTGAGGAGATTATAGCTCTTCTCATCTATGGGATGGTCTTGTTCCCTAACCCTGACTAACTCATAGATGTGAGTGCTGTCAAAATATTCATGACTCGTAATCCGGTGCCTACATTGCTTGGGGATTTCCTCCACTCTTTTCACACTCGTACAATAAGGAAAAGAGGTGTTCTCATGTGTTGCGCTCCTCTACTGGCAAGATGGTTTATTTCTCATCTTCCCCAATCAGTTTTGAAGAATGAGCAAGGTTTGAGGTGGTCACAACGATTGATGACTCTTACCCATTCAAATATTCATTGGTGTTCTCGATCAAAGGAGAATGTCATCATCATTGACCGTTGTGGGGAATTCCATAATGTCCCTCTACTTGGCGTTAGGGGAGGCATCACCTATAACCCTTGCTTGGCTCTGAGACAGTTTAATTATGCCCGAAGGGATGGCCCACATGACATGCTAGTTTAAGGGTTGGTTTTCGACTTCAACAACAACGATCAAATACTCCGACAAAGGTTCATCCGAGCTTGGAGGATGCCCAACAAGGTAGACAGTAAGACCTTAGGACACAAGAATTCCATCCCTCTTGAGCCTTACCTCAAGTGGGTACGAACATGCGCCCAAAGTCTTATGATGCCTTACCCCTACATTCTCCCTGTGATTATAGAGCCTGTTATGGAAGGAGAGGTTCCATACACCTTCCAACATCCTGACATGCCAACATCACTCGAAGACTTACAAAGGAGTTGGATACAGCTCAAGGGAGAGCGCGATACTTTCGAAGCCCAATTCTACGCAAGCGAGAAGAAGGTTTTGGAACTCACTCGTCAACTTCACGAAGAGCAGACTCTCAACACCTACATTGCACCAAAGAGGATGCGCAACGTCTTTTTACCTTAGAATTATGTATTATTTTGCCCAAGGGGCATTGATGTACTAACAAATTCTATCTTATTAATATGACTTGTGTTTCTATTTTGTTTAAAACAAATTTGAATTTCTGAATCCTTGAATGCATTACATGAATACATATCATTCATTATATGCATAAGCAGGTCTTCACACCGAGTTGCCTCATCTCTCTGCTGTTTATTTCAGCAAGATGGATATTGAACAAACGGTCAAAGATTTGCAAGCTTAGAATTCACAATTTCAACAGCTACTTCTGACCTTGGCCAAGGGGCAGGAGGAGCTCAAGACTCTACTAGAGAAGGAAAAAGAGAAAAAGAAGAAGAAGAGAGCTGGTGTGGCTATCTTGGACAGAAGATTTGAAGGACAAGCCAGACGAACTTTGGAATTCCCATTAACATCTGAAGAGGGGGAAGGAAAAGGAAAGGGAACTGCAGTGCCATCTGATTTTGAAGCTGAAGAAGAGGAAGATGAGGACTATTCTGAACAGCAGTATCCTCCGGCCGATGACAAATACAAGAACTTGGAAGAACGTCTAGCTGCTATGGAAGTGCAAAGAGTACATGGGCTGGACTTTGAGGAGTTAGGGCTGGTTTCTGGAATTGTAATCCCTCCTAAGTTTAAAGTACCTCTGTTTTCTAAGCACGATGGGTTGTCTTGTCCCAAGATGCACCTATAATCTTATGTCAGGAAAAATCAACCACATTCTTCTGACAAAGACCTGTGGGTCCATTTTTTCCAGGACAGTTTATCAGGGACGCAGCTGGATTGGTTTTACCAGTTGGAGAGGTCTGATGTTCATAATTGGGAAGACTTAGTGGCTGAATTCTATAAACAGTATCAATATAACACCGACTTGGCTCCAACCCGTACTCAGCTACATAATATGGCCATGGATACCAACGAGGGTTTCAAAGACTACGCCCAGAAATGGAGGGATTTGGCCGAAAGGGTGCAACCACCTTTATCTGAAAGAGAGCTTGTGGACATGTTCTTGGGGAATGTGTCAGGTCCTTTCTTTAATCACCTGATTGGAAGCTCCTCTGTAGGTTTCACTGAGTTAATTCAAACTGGAGAGAGGGTGCAAGCCGGTATTAGAAGCGGGAAAATCCAGAAAGATGTGTCTACCTCTACTGTTGCAAAAAAGCCCTTCACGGGAAAGAAGGAAGTGTCAGTTGTCTATGCCCAAAGAAATCAGGGAAGAGTTGAAAGACGACCAACTGTGGGGGCCGTTATGATTCAGAAGTCTGCATCAGACCAACCGAGGAACAATCAGCCAAGAAATGATCAGCCGAGGAATAACCAGCAAAGGGTGGAAAGGCCTGTAAGGAAATTCACCAAGATAAACATGACTCCTGCTCAAGTCTTACCTCATCTCTTGAAGTTGAACCTGGTCATGCTAAAGGAGGCCCCTAAAAATCCTAACACTAACTCTCCACACTACCATCATGTTGTACCCCAAAATTTTCCTTCCCATATTTCTCAAAACATTGCAAGAAAGATCTCCAAGTGGCTCAAGGTTGCTCAAGAGTTGGTCAGACAAGCTATCTCCTAAGGCAGTCTATCCCAAATTAGGGTTTTGTGTTGCACAAATATCCTTGAGTCCAAATGACCCCAAGTGCTCCCCAATGTCCTAATATGTTATCAAGATCATCCATATCAAATTTCAAGCCTTGCAGAGGATGTTTGCTCAGTCAATTGCACAAAAGGTCCAAAAGTTGACTGTGCTAGGGCAAAAGTCAACTGTGACCCAAATACAGTCAAACTTCAATATGTTTTGTCAAAATTCTCATTTGGAAGGATATTTCATCATTTGATCAAGGGTTGATCATGATTCATCAAGGATTGCTCAAAATTCATCAAGGTTCAAAACTTGCTAAAGTAGGGTTTTGCAGGAAAAGTCAAGTCAACTTTGACCAAGCATAACTTTCTCATACTTTATGAGAAATGACCCATACAAATCTCATTTTTAAGGGGACGAAATTCCCTACAATCCATCTTCATACCCCAAGATCAAAATACGCACTCACAAGAAGTTATGAATTTGGACATTATAGGTCATTTTGAAAAGTCAACAAAAACACCTTTTTTTGTCAAAGCTTATAACTTGAGCATGGAATATCAAAATGAGATGATACCAAAATGGTTGGTTAGAGGACATCTCAAGCTTTCTAAAAAGTCCAAGAACACTTCCAAAAGTTCAAAATTGAAGAAGTTATGCATTGTTGAAGTTGGACTTTTTTGCAAAATTGCCAAAAGTCAACTATCCCCAAAACTTCAAATTTTGCCAAATGGGCCCATTCTTTTCCACTTGATTTGAGTTTGCATTATTGCCCACGTGCCCTAGCTTCAGCCATGTGCCTATATCTCATTTTTATTATTTAATTTGATTTTTATTTGAATTTATTCATTTTAAATCAAATAAAATCATATAAAATCCAAGGCATTGATAACTCATGTTTTTTTTTGTTGCTTTAGGCTTTGAATACAGCTATTATCATCATCAAATTCGTATCAAGTGAATCATGTGCAAAAATATTGGAATTAAGCAAATTTGGCAAGTTTGTAAATGGAAATCAAATCAAATATGCAAACATTGATAAGGCAAGATTTGGACCAAGTTTGTAAACCTAATGCACTGAGTAATACATAAGCAAGCTAAAGCACACGAAATAAGGGTTAAAAATCGTTGGAAGAGCCTGAACAAGAACTGAAAAAATCACAAAAAAGCTTGAGGTCGAAATCCAGGTTAGAGGCGTCATCAGAGGTCGAGACTTATTCCAATCGATTCCTGGCCATTCACACAAGCTAACTCGATCCAAATCACGCATCCTCAGGCCTCCATACGCGCTGTAAGTCTCACGCTACTTGCCCTTGTTCTTGATTTTGTATCTTAGAAATTAGGCATCTTTTTCATGAAATAATTGCATATCCTTGACCTTCACATCATTTGCAAACTATTGGAAATAGCCAATTTGATTTATATGCACTATAACCATGAAACGCCATGGTTAGGGTTTTGTTTCTGTTTTTAGGGACTTTCGTTTTAGGTAAAATTGAAGAACATGATGGACATGGTTATGTTCAGGAGGTTGAGGCGAGCACGACCATGCCCTTGAAAATCATTTTTATGGCCTGAGGGAGATTTTTGGACTAACCTGCATTTTTAGCTGCGGATAGAAATCCGTAGGTAAAGTTACAGGGGTTTAAGGACAGGGACGATGAGGTGTCCTCCGTCCATTGAGCCATTCAAACCAAGCGCACCTTTTTTTTATTTTTTCTGGCAATGGAATTGTTTTATTATATTATTATTGATACTTATTATGCTAACAACTAAAACAGCTTGGCGTAGTGGTAGACATAGAGCGTGTATTCCCTTCAGGACCTGGGTTCGAATCTCAGGTCCCCCACTTTCTCAATGATTTTTGTTTTCAGGTGATTGCGTGCGTACTCAGGCTTGATCCTTACCATAGACCCTCATCAATCCAAGCGCCAGATGGCCAAGGGCCAGATCTGATGATCCACATTGGAGGTCCATCAAAAACCAAGTCAACATGCTTGTACCAGATCCAAGAAGTCAAACGGGCTAGCTGATAATGGGCCAAGAATTTGCTTTCTACACCATCCAAAACAGGCCCAACTCTTCTACTTTTTTTTATTTTGTTTTGTTTATTTAATTACTTTATTTTAATTAATTACTAACCAATCTTTTTTTTCTTTTTATAAAAAATCATCAAAAAATACTTTTTTATCCAATCAATTTTTAAAAACTTTTATTTTATTAATAATTACTAACTAATTAATTTAGGTTTTAATTCTAGAAAACTTTAACCTATTTTGCAAATAAATAATTAATTAGATTTAATTAGGTATTAACCACTAATTTAATTATTTTTAATTTCCTTCTTAAAATAATCAAAAACTCCAAAAATAATTTATTTTTCATTTAATCAATTTATTTAATTTAATTTAGTTATTTAATTTAGGTTTAATTTCTTTTCTTAAATAAAAACAACAAAAAAGCAATTTTCTTTCAAAAGGGTCAAAACCCTAAATTTCGCACTCGATTTAAATTCCCGCGCGTTGTATTTATTTTTATCATATTAATGTATCTGCTTCCGGATTGTAATAGTTAAATAGGACATTTAATTATTTTTATCGCTTTACTTTATCTTTCAAAGGGTTTGTCTTTGGCGATGTAAATACCCGACGCCTTGTAATTTAATTTCCGCACCTTTAATTTCTGCAAATTATAACTCCTAGATGTTTGATAATAGGGTTTGCATGACAAGACTGAATGTTTAAATCTTAAAATCAAATTAGATCACCCTTAACATGTGCAAAGATAAAAGTAACTGAAAACGACACACTCGCACATGTGCACTCTTAGGGTACACCCCACTTGGTTGCCTTCATACACGGTCATTGAGTATAGGTCGTTTTAGAGGTCGCCCTATTGTCCAAAAGATCATAGTCGCCTCGAAATGGTTGCCTCAGATATTGTTGCCTCAAACAAATGATCTAAGACATTAGGGTTACCACTAAGGCGTCCTAACATTGCTTTAGTGACCGTATGTCCCGCATTCGAATTGACCCTAAAATTCCAACGACAGTGCTACCTACTCACTAATAGTGGGATAACATTTCCTAAAGGAAATTAGCATAGAACGATTCCTTTTTTCGAGTAGGTAGATGGTTCTTAGATACTTTCTCTTTCAAAACAAAAAAAAAATTTCACACTTACACTCCTTTTCGAACAATGTTTTCAAAACACTTCATTACACTCTTGAGGACAGAAGCAAGAGTTAAATCGAAGTTTTAAACAAAAAACTTTTTCCAACCCACAAGCACAAAGAAAACATTTTTGAAAACAATTGAGCAAGTACCTAAGAGCCCGTGGATAACCACGGATAGAAAGGGTGCTAACACCTTCCCTTTCTATAATCTACCCCCCGAACCCGAGAAACATCTCGAAAAAGGAATTTTTCTGTGCTTTTTTCCTTTTCTTGTTTAGATAAAATAAACTTCGGTGGAAACTCTTGCTTACCACGACATTTTGCGAAAACAAACGCAAAACGCAAACCAGCATTCCAAAAACAGTCAGTTCTTCCCACCGTATCACAGAACTGGCGACTCTGCTGGGGATATTTTTTATAAGTGGGGTGTACCTTAGGAATAGTTCATAATGTTTTCAATTGCTTGACTTGTATGCTTTATCTTTGTGGGTTGAATCAGAGTTACTATAGATCCTAACCCGGATCTAGGGGATACCCTTTAGGTAAGTAGCAATAAACTGTAAGGGAACTGTAAGGCGTAGACCGATAAGGTTGAAGCAGTAGCTACATTGGTGTGGCACTTTAGTTTGTACCGATATCCCTTGTGGCGCAACGAGGAGAATACGGGTCTTCTAAGGGGTCATTAAGCACCAACTGACCTTAGCACCTATAATTGACCAACTTGGCCATAGAACAGTAGCAGCATGCTACACTCATTGAGACTAAACTCTCACGATGATTCTGGCCGCAAGAAAAGGTTGCCAAACTGGAATTATGATTGATCGAGGGTAGTCAGTGATATTGAGATCCTCTAGAACCCGATTACTATTACTAGGACAGGTTTGAACCAACTAAACTGAAAGAGGGTAATACCTAAACTCCTTGCTAGCCTGAAATCTAAGGGCTATCTGTGTGACTTGTTTGCCCTTACCATGTTTGCTATCTGTGAATACTTGTGATATGTTTCTATCATAACATCATGCATCATGACATTACATGCATCTTGCATTGGACTAACCCATTTCAAAGACATAGGGGATTCATCTTTGTTCTGTTTTGTAGGTCAAGGCACCCATGCGTAGAAACACTATTCGGATCAATTTTGTCCAGATTCCCACTCAACTTAAGGAATTGGTTGCAAAGATTCCAGATACTTCCTCCTTTATCAAAAGACATGGGCACCTCCTTGGTTTGGTCACATCCAAAATGGATGAACAGATGATGAGTGTCTTAGTCCAGTTCTTTGATCCACTATACCACTGCTTCACTTTCCCATACTATCAGTTAGTCCCTACCTTGGAAGAGTTCTCTGATCTGCTTGGTATCTCCATTCTAGAGCAGACCTCGTTTACAAGTTGGGAGAAGATCCTTAGCCCGGAAGAGATTGCTTCAGCCCTCCATCTGACAAAGGTTGAGGTAATGTCTAACTGGGAGACTAGAAGTGGGACAAAAGGCTTCTTGGCTAAATTCTTAGTTGATCGGGCTAATCAGTTTTGGGACAGTCTAGACTTTCAGGCATTTGAAGACATTCTGGCTCTTCTCATATATGGTTTGGTGTTGTTTCCTAACTCAGATTCCTTTATTGACGTGAATGCGGTGAAGATCTTCATTTCCCGTAATCCGGTACCCACTCTCTTGGGTGACGTGTTGCACTCTCTTTATGCATGTACTACTCGGAAGCGGGGAACCCTTATGTGTTGTGCACCATTGCTGGCGAGGTGGTTTATTTCTCACCTCCCCAAATCAGTTTTGAAGAACAAGGAAGGCATGGGCTGGGCCTACAGGGTTATGTCTCTCTCTCTCATAATGACATCATTTGGACTATTAAGGGCATGGAAGATGTGGCTATTATTGATCGTTGTGGGGAGTACCCCAATGTTCCACTGCTAGGAACCCATGGAGGAATCACCTATAATCCGTGTTTGGCCTTACGTCAGTTTGGGCGAGCTAGGAGGGAAGGACCTCATGAGTTATTGATGTCGAGCATTGTCTTTGACTTCCAAGGGGATAGTTACGAGAAATGCCGCAGGTTCATACGAGCTTGGGATAGAGTACACAGGTCTGATCCGCATGAGTTTGGTGTGAAGACTTCTCTTCCGATGGAACCATATCTTCGTTGGGTTCGTATCTGTGCCCAAAAGCTGGGAATTCTGTACGAAGCCGTCTTACCTATGATTGTTGAAGTTGCTGATGAAGATGGAGTTCCTCCTACCATCCTCCACCCATACATGCCTACTGACATTGGGGCACTAAAGAGATCTTGGATGCACCTGAGAGAAGAGCGGGATACTTACAGAGAAAAGTATCATGAGCAAGAGCAGAAGATTCAAATGTTGACCAGGCAATTGGAGAATGAGAAGATCCTCAATGACTATGTCAGCACTAAAGGCAAACGACCATGGGAGCGCTGATGTCTTTTGATTATTTCTAGTTTTGATTTATCTTTCAGTATTTCCTTTTTTGTAACGCCTTAAAGGCATCTGTTGAACATTTGAATTTAAAGTTTATCTAATAAAAGTGTGTTTCATTTTGGTTTATGAATTTGAATCTCTAAAGTCTTTGAAATCATATCATACACATTTCATTCCCATGCACCTCATAACAGGTACCCTTATAAGTTTTCTCATCTTCTTCGTTGTTTATTTCAGCACATCGTGTCTTCTGAAACATCAACTGATCAAGTTATCAAGGTGCTACAAGCTCAAAACGCTCAATTTCAGGAAATGTTCATGAATTTGGCTAAGGGTCAGCATGATCTGAAGACCCTTATCCTGGAAGATAAGAAGAAGAAGAAGAAGAAGAAGAAGACATTCCTCCTGAACATGGGTCACAGGTTTGGAAACAGGCTGCGATACGAAGTCAATCTATCCCACTCATCTGGAGGGGGAGAAAACCAAGAAGAAATGAGGGTCCCTAGCCCTGTGGTGTCTGATCATGAGACTGACTTTGACGAAGACCAGTATCCTTCGGCTGAGGATAGGTATAAACAGCTTGAAGACCGGTTAAGTGCGATGGAGATTCAGAAGGTCCCTGGGTTGGACTTTGGTGATCTAGGTTTGTCATATGGGGTGGTGATTCTCCACAAGTTCAAAGCACCAGCCTTTGCAAAATACGACGGGGTTTCTTGTCCAAAGTTGCACCTCCATTCGTACGTTAGAAAAATTCAGCCATACACCGCTGACAAGAACCTCTGGATCCACTTCTTTCAAGACAGTCTCTCAGGGACTCAACTTGAATGGTTTTACCAGCTGGAAGGAGCTAGTATCCGTAATTGGGAGGACTTGGCTGCTGCTTTCTACAAGCAGTACCAATACAATGCCGACATCGCACCTACGCGTACCCAACTTCAGGGTATGTCTATGGGTGTGGGCGAAGGTTTCAAAGACTACGCTCAAAAGTTGAGGGACCTTGCTGGAAGAGTGCAACCACCCTTGGCTGATAGGGAGCTAGTGGATATGTTTCTGGGGACCTTGTTTGGTCCGTATTTCAACCATCTGATTGGAAGTTCATCGTCCGGGTTTACTGAGCTGATTATGACCGGGGAAAGAATTGAGGCTGGTATCAAGAGCGGTAAAATACATAAGGGTGCTTCGTCAGGCACCAAGAAGAAGCCTTTTAAGAAGGAGTTCGGTGATGTTTACAGTTCAAAAATCCATAATAGACCTGAACACCGCCAAGCTGTTAATGCGGTTGTTATTTTAAGACCAATTGTTACTGCACAACGCAACAATCAGCCAAGGGCCGAGAGGCCGCGAAGACAATTCACTCAGCTCAACATGACTTTGTCTCAGATTCTGCCACAGTTATTAAAGTCCAACTTGGTGATTCCGAAGGAGGCCCCAAAGAATCCCAACACCACATCACCAATGTACAACCCGAACGCCCGCTGTGCTTTTCATTCTGATAGCCTGGGGCATGATACGAATGATTGCTGGGTTCTGAAGAATAAAGTGCAGGACTTGATTGATGCTAAAGAGATTGAGTTTGAAGCACCAGAAAGACCTAATGTTGTGACCGCTCCCATGCCCAAGCATGGAGTGAATGTTGTAGAGGAAGACTCGTTTGTGGTTTCTGTGAAAGACATTGTTACTCCATTGATGACTGTGAAGAAGAACCTTCTGTTAGCCTGTTTATTTTCGGGTTTTGGCGAAGGTTTCCATCTGTGTGCCGTCCTACCTACTGGTTGCCATCTTTTAAAGTCAGGTGTCCAACGCCTGATGGATAATAAATAAATTCTGCTTGAGAAGACTGTTGTTCCTTTGGTTCCTGTTGAAGAAGTTGCTATAATCACCATTTTCGAAAATTCTTCCAAGGCTTCCTCGAGAAAGCCTGTTAGAATTACATCTGTTCCAAGAATCGCTCCCTTGATCATCATTGTTCCTGGGCCTATCCCCTATACATCCGATAAAGCTGTCCCGTGGCACTACGGGGCTGACGTTTACTATCACGGAGTTAAGCAAGACTTGAGTGTTGAAAAGGCTGATACTGACGTCAGCAATATTGTTGGACCTGCCAAAGTCACCCGCAGCGGAAGACTTTTCTCCCCTGAGATCTCTCCGCCAGTTGTTCGAACGCCTGTTGCCATTACGTCTGCTAGTACACCTGATACTATCCCTGTTCAAGTTCCCATTCTTACCCCTGTTGCTGAGTCATCTGATACTCGGGGCAAAGGGACCACTGATGAGCCTTCCTGGACGGAGGCACCGAAGACAATTACTGTTGAAGCCTCTAGACAAGAGATGGAGGAAATTTTGAAGATCATCAAAAAGAGCGATTATAATATAGTCAAACAGTTGGGGCAAACCCCGTCCAAAATCTCTATGTTGTCTCTGTTTCTATGCTCAGAAGCCCATGCCAAGGCTCTGATTGCCTTCCTAAAAACTACGCACGTACCCCAGGAAACATCAGCTGATCAGTTTAAAGATTGTGTGGCTAGTCTGACAGCAGATAATGGGTTAGGTTTCTCCGACGGAGACTTGCCTGCTAAGGGGGGGAATCACAATGATGCCCTGCATGTCTCCAGTGAATGCAGGGGCACTACTCTAGCTCATGTATTGGTGGATACTGGTTCCTCATTGAACATTTTACCTAAGAAAGCTCTAGACCGGTTGGACTGTGAAGGTTTAGAGTTGAAACCAAGTAACATTGTTGTTAGGGCCTTTGATGGGTCAAAGAGAATGGTACATGGAGAAGTGGATATTCCAGTGAAGGTTGGTTCTCAGATATTTGCGTCTACTTTTTATGTGATGGACATTCGGCCATCCTATTCTTGTTTGCTGGGTCACCCATGGATCCACAAAGCTGGGCCAGTGACTTCTACGCTCCACCAGATGCTGAAGTACCCAGTCAAGGGGAAAATTGTGACGGTACGAGGAGAGGAGGAGTACATGGTGAGCCACCTCAACTCTTTCCGATATGTAGAGATGGATGGGGAGTTCATTGAAACCTCGTTTCAACATTTTTAAGAGGTTCCCCAGACGCTGGCATCAACTGAAACTGTTGTTGAAGATCCTCCATTGAAGATGGCTTCCTTCAAGGATGTCCGGGCTGTTGTTGAAAAAGGTGGGTGTGCAAATTGGGGCCAACTCCCTGATTTTGCACATAAGACTAACAAGTTTGGTTTGGGTTTCACTCCAGAAGCTCAAAGGGCCATTCGAAATGCACGGATCGGAAGACCTCCCATGTTTATCAGCAATTCAAGAGTGAATGCCATTGAAGACGATGTTGAAGAATATGAGTTTGACAGTTGGATCTATCCTACTATTGATGGGGGACTGAGCAATTGGAAAGCAAAAGACTTTGTCCTAATTTCTTTTATTACCCAGTAATGAGACTTTTGTTTTGAATTTGTAACAGACAATGTTTTAAACTTTACGGCCCGGTGTCTTACTCGAGGCACCGTGGCTTTGTTTGTGAGGGATTTATGCGTGTCATTTTCATATATCATTAATAAAAGCATTGGACGTTTCTTGCATTTCAAATTATGCGCTCCTTGTTTTTCTTTTATTTACATATTGCAAAACAGCTATTTTACACACACTCACGTATACATGTCTACATCCACTCTGGATTCTACTGGTAATGACTCTGCTACTGTCAGTTATGACTTCGAAAGTCCGATCAACTTAGCCGAAGACGAAGGTGAAGATGATTGCAAAGTTCCTGGTGAACTTGCTAGACTGCTACTTCAGGAAGAGAGGGCCATACAGTCGCATGAAGAGCCGGTGGAATCAGTAAATCTGGGTACAGAGATAGACAAGAAAGAGGTCAAGATCGGTGCAAATCTAGAGCCTAGCATTAAACAACGGTTGATTCAGATGCTGCGTGACTACGTTGAGATCTTTGCCTTGTCTTATGAATATATGCCTGGGTTGGATACCGATATTGTGGTTCACCCATTGCCCACCAAGGAAGATTGTCCTCCAGTGAAACAGAAATTCCGCCGAATGCGCCCAGAGATGTCCGAGAAAATCAAGGCTGAAGTAATGAAGCAGTTTGATGCCGGTTTTCTAGCAGTCACTTCTTACCCTCAGTGGGTGGCCAACGTGGTTCCTGTGACGAAGAAGGATGGTAAGGTTCTAATGTGTGTTGATTATATGGATCTGAACAGGGCAAGCCCCAAGGATGATTTCCCTCTACCTCACATCGATGTTTTGGTTGACAACATCGTGCAGCATAAGGTCTTCTCCTTTATGGACGGTTTCTCCGGTTATAATCAGATTAAAATGGCTCCCGAGGATATGGAGAAGACAACCTTTGTTACTCAATGGGGTGCCTTTTGCTAAAAGGTCATGCCTTTTGGATTGAAGAATGTTGGGGCAACATATCAGCGCGCCATGGTCGCCTTGTTCCATGACATGATCCATCATGAGATTGAGGTATACGTCGATGACATGATTGCAAGATCCCAGACTGAAGAAGAACATCTTGACCACCTTCAGAAGTTATTTGATAGGTTGAAGTTGTACAAGCTGAGGTGCACCTTCGGGGTGAGATCTGGTAAGCTGTTGGGTTTCGTCGTAAGTGATAAAGGTATTCAAGTGGATCCTGCGAAGGTAAAGGCTATACAGGAAATGCCAGCTCCTCGAACATAAAAAGAAGTCAGAGGCTTTCTGGGACGTCTGAACTATATTGCCCGATTCATCTCGCACCTAGCTGCTACTTGTGAGCCAATCTTCAAGTTACTGAAGAAAGATCAAGTGGTAAGATGGAAAGAAGAATGTCAGGCCGCTTTCGAAAGGATCAAAGAGTATCTCTAAGAGCCACCTATTCTGATGCCTCCAATTGAAGGGAGACCTCTGATCTTATACTTGACAGTACTCGACAGTTCAATGGGGTGTGTGTTGGGTCAGCATGACGAGTCTGGCAGAAAAGAGCATGCTATTTATTACCTTAGCAAAAAGTTTACCGACTGCGAGACCCGATACTCGTTGCTTGAGAAAACTTGTTGCACTTTGGCATGGGCTGCTCGCCGGCTGAGACAGTATATGCTGACTCACACTACTCTATTGATATCAAAGATGGATCTAATCAAGTATATCTTCGAGAAGCTCGCCTTGTCAGGAAGAATAGTAAGATGGCAGATGATCTTGACTGAATATGACATCCAATATATGACCCAAAAGGCAATCAAGGGAAGTGTATTGGCAGATCATTTGGCACATCAGGCAGTGGACGATTACCAGTCTATGAACTTTGAATTCCCAGATGAGAACATTATGTTGGTAACCGACTGTGAGACACTTGGACCGGATGAAGGACCTGAGGAAGGATCCCGATGATCTATGTACTTTGATGGAGCTTCAAACGCTTTGGGTAATGGCATTGGCGCCGTGATCATATCTCCTGAAGGCTTTCATACTCCGTTCACCACCCGACTATGTTTCAACTGCACCAACAACATGGCGGAGTATGAAGCGTGCGTTATGGGTCTTCGAGCAGCAATTGACCTAAGGATTAAGTTCTTGAGTGTTTTAGGAGATTCCGCTCTCGTGATCAGCCAGATCAAAGGCGAGTGGGATACGAAACACCAAAATCTTATTCCTTACAAAGAGTATGTGTTGACGTTGCTTCCACACTTCGACGAGATAACCTTTGAACACTTTCCTAGAGAGGAGAATCAGTTGGCGGACGCGCTAGCTACGATGTCTTCTATGTTCAAAGTCAATTGGGACAATGAGGCTCCCCGTATTATCATTTAAAGGTTGGACGAACCTGCACATTGTTGTGACATTGAGACTGAAGAGGTAGCAGATAAACCCTGGTTTCATGAGGTAAAGAGGTACCTTGAAGCTCAGGAGTACCCCGAGGGTGCATCTGTTAATGATAAGAAATTCTTGAGGAGGTTCGCGGCAAAGTTCTTCATCAGCAATGGCATTCTTTACAAGCGTAACCATGATTCAACCTTACTGAGTTGTATGGATAGGAAGGAAGCAGAAAGAATCATGATAGAGTTACATGAAGGTACTTTCGGAACTCCTTCCAGTGGACACACCATGGCAAAGAAAATCCTTCGGGCAGGATATTTTTGGTCCACAATGGAAGCCGACTGTTATCAGCATTCTCGGACCTGTCACAAGTGCCAAGTCTATGCTGATAAGGTGAACATACATCCAGTTCCTCTGAACATCTTAACAACTCCTTGGCCTTTTGCAATGTGGGGCATTGACATGATCGGCGAGATCAGACCTATAGCGTCCAACGGGCATCATTTCATCCTGGTAGCCATTGATTACTTTACAAAGTAGGTTGAAGCAGCTTCCTTTGCTACTGTAACCAAGAATGTCGTGGCACGGTTCATTCAGCATAATCTGATTTGTCGATATGGTGTACCAGAGAGGATCATTATGGACAATGGTACAAATCTCAACAATAAGATGATCACCAAGATCTGCAAGCAGTTCAAGATACAACATCACAACTCTTCTCCCTACCGGCCGAAGATGAATGGGTCTGTTGAAATGGCTAATAAGAATATTAAGAAGATTGTGCAGAAGATGACGATGACATACAAAGACTGGCACGAGATGTTACCATTTGCTCTTCATGGGTATCGTACCTCAACACGGACGTCAACAGGGGAAACCCCCTATTCCTTGGTATATGGCATGGAGGCCGTCTTGCCCATTGAAGTTCAGATACCCTCTCTTCGGATTATGAAGGATGCAGGTTTGAGCAAAGATGACTGGATTCAGACCCGACTTAATCATCTGAACTTAATCGACGAAAATAGACTTGCTGCTATTTGTCATGGTCAGACGTATCAAAAGCGGATGATCAAGGCATTTAATAAGAAAGTTAGACGACAAGAGTATCAAGTTGGGGATCTGGTTATCAAACGCATTATTCTACCTTAAGGTGATCCCAGGGGCAAATGGACCCCTACTTACAAAGGGCCATTTGTGGTTAAGAACATCTTCTCAAGAGGAGCTATGATTCTAACCACCATGGATGGTGACGACCTTCCTCACCCCGTCAATGCAGACATAGTAAAAAAATACTACGCATAATCAAAGACCTGCTAGGTCGACTGGCCTAGGCAAAAATTAGGGCTTCTCGGCAAACCAAAAGGGTTCGGGCAAAAATAAGGGATGAAATGAAAAATCTGTACACCCGGCAAGTCGAAAACCTGAAAAGGCGGCTTGGGCAAAAAAGGGTATCCCGGTGGACTGAAAACCCGAAAGGGCGGTGCAGACAAAAATTAGGGATCAAAGCGTAACACTATGTCTCATTGGATCACCTTACAACCAGACTTCGGTATCGACTATCAGGCTCGGACGACACTAATCAATCTGACCTACCTTCAACCAAGTAGCAAAGTGATGACATGCTCGAGGACATAAGGGCAATAGCAGAGTTGGAACCTAGTGGGATTATTCACATAGCTGTTTTGTTTAGTTTTTCACAAATTGTATAAATGCTATTTGTTCGGTGGCGTTCTCTTACTAGGACGTCGGCCTCTTATACAAAAACGCCTATTTACAGGCCAAACTTCAAAATCAATACAACTCATTTTCAGAGATATTTCAAACTGTTTTTCCTTTATATGTCTTGTTTTGCAAAGAACGTCCAATGTTCATTTTTGATATATGCATTTGACATTAATTGCTGCTCATGAATATTTACATGTGAAACAAAAGACGATTACTCGTAATGTCAGAAACAAGGGCAAATAAGATTTGTCCAAGCTGTACAGTTGCTCTGTTCACCAAGTACAAGGTAGATTTAGCTGAAGAATATGGCTTAGGTGCTTCCACTCCCTGCAGAATAAGAAAAGACAGTAATGATAGCTCTCCTCAGCTGAGACTTGCAACTGTAAATGAATCGGTAATATTCTCCCCAAGCAGAGTTTACTTACCATCGGCACTGAAAGGTCTTAATATTCCCCAACGGAGTATAAGAATATTCCCCGGAAGAGTACAAGATATCCCCAGTGGAGCCTGAAATTTCTCCCAGCGCATTCTGAAGAAGCTTCCCCAGTAGAGTTTGGAGAATCATCCCCAGTAGACTTTGGAAGATTGTCCCCAGCAGAGCATAAAGGACTATCCCCATTAGAGTCTAAAAGGGTATCCCCAGTAAAGTCGCAACTGAAGATCATCCCCAGTGGAGTTCATTCCTTTCACAAATAGGAATTCAATCCCCAATAGGATTCGGTATCACCAGCAACGGTAATTCATCCCCAGCGGAATTTATTGGTGGAATCCTCAGCAGAGCATCTCTTCCCCACAGAGTAATCTCCTCATCAGTTTATTCCCCAACGGAGTTTTCCTCTCCTGCAGGTTTATCCCCACAGTCATCTTCGTTTGCTATCCCCAACAGAAACGAAGAATTCAACTCTTTTCTCCAGCAGCTATCCGGGATTTATTTTCCCCAGCTAAAACATTACATTTCCATACATCATGACACATGCATATACGCATGATACGACACAATCTCATTTATTTTGAGAACATCATTGCCTGATACATATCATGCATTACATATAACTAATCTTTACCTTTCAGGAAGGATGTGGTTAAGTTCTCACAAAATCAAAAGCTATGAAGCTTTTACCAAGTCGAATTACTGACCAGTTCTTAAATCTCAACAGAATTATCCTCAGTTGAATTACAGACAAGGTCCTAAATCTCGACAAAGTCCTCCGTCGAATTACTGACAAGTTCCTAAATCTCAGCAGAGTTTTCTCAGTTGAATTACGGGCAAGTTCTTAAATCTTAATGAAGATGTTTCCCTCAGTCGAATTACTGACCAATTCTTAAATCTCAACCAAATTATCCTCAGTTGAATTACAGACAAGGCCCTAAATCTCGACAATTTCCTCCGTCGAATTACAGACGAGTTCCTAAATCTCAGCAGAGAAGTTTTCTCAGTTGAGTTACGGGCGAGTTCTCAAATCTCGATGAAGATGTTTCCCTCAGTCGAACTAATGACCAGTTCTTAAATCTCAACGGAATTATCCTTAGTTGAATTACAAACAAGGTCCTAAATCTCGACAATTTTCCTCCGTCGAATTACAGACGAGTTCCTAAATCTCAGCAGAGTTTTCTCAGTTGAATTACGGGCAAGTTCTTAAATCTTGATGAAGATGTTTCCCTAAAGTCGAATTACCGACAAGTTCTTAAATCTCAACAGAATTATCCTCCGTTGAATTACAGACAAGGTCGTAAATCTCGACAAAGTTCCTCCATCAAATTATAGACGAGTTCCTAAATCTCAACAGAGTTTTCTCAGTTGAATTACGGGAAGTTCTTAAATCTCGATGAAGATGTTTCCCTAAAGTAGAATTACTGACAAGTTCTTAAATCTCAACCGAATTATCCTCAGTTGAATTACAGACGAGGTCCTAAATCTCGACGAAGTTCCTCCATTGAATTACAGGAAGTTCCTAAATCTCGGAAGAGAAGTTTTCTCAGCCGAGTTACGGGAGAGTTCTTAAATCTCGATGAAGATGTTTCCCCCCAGTTGAATTACGGACAAGTTCTTAAAACTCAGCAGAGATGTTCTCTCAAATGAAGTACAGGCTAGTTCCTAAATCTCAACAAAAGTAGACTTCCCTAGCGGAATCTTCCTCAACAGCAGGTATGCAAGCTCTCGCTAAGGAATCTCTTACGCGATCGACACTCCTCCAAATGGCATCTGTAAGCCCATTCCCGACATCACAAGGCTGATACCACTTCATGCGAGTGCAAATTTCTGGGCACTATAGTGTTCAATCATCATCCACCTTCGGATCATGAAAGGCATAAAAGCCAATCTACATCCTTAGGTTTAAGAAGATTAAACAGGGGCAGCTGTTGTACCCAAAAAATTTCCCTCCCATATTTCTCAAAACATTGCAAGAAAGATCTTCAAGTGGCTCAAGATTGCTCAAGAGTTGGTCAGACAAGCTATCTCCTAAGGCATTCTATCCCAAATTAGGGTTTTGTGTTGCACCAAGATCCTTGAGTCAAAATGACCTCAAGTGCTCCCCAATGTCCTAATATGTTCTCAAGATCATCCAAGTCAAATTTCAAGCCTTGCAGAGGATGTTTGCTCAGTCAATTGCTCAAAAGGTCCAAAAGTCGACTATGCTAGGGCAAAAGACAACTGTGACCCAAATACAGTCAAACTTCAAGATTTTTTGTCAACATTCTCATTTTTAAGTATATTTCATCATTTGATCAAGGGTTGATCATGATTCATCAAGGATTGCTCAAAATTCATCAAGGTTCAAAAGTTGCTAAAGTAGGGTTTTGCAGGAAAAGTCAAGTCAACTTTGACCAAGCATAATGTTCTCATACTTTATGAGAAATGACCCATCCAAAGCTCATTTTTAATAGGATGCAATTCCCTACAATCCATCTTCATACCCCAAGATCAAAATATGCACTCACAAGAAGTTATGAATTTGGACATTATAGGTCATTTTGAAAAGTCAACAAAAACACCTTTTTTATCAAAGCTTATAACTTTATCATGGAATATCAAAATGAGATGAGACCAAAAGGGCTGGTTAGAGGACATAGCAAGCTTTCTAAAAAGTCCAAGAACACTTCCAAAAGTTCAAAATTGAAGAAGTTATGCATTGTTTAAGTTGGACTGTTTTGCAAAATTGCCAAAAGTCAACTATCCCCAAAACTTCAAATTTTTCCAAATGGGCCTATTCTTTTCCACTTGATTTGAGTTTTCATTATTTCCCACGTGCCCTAGCTTCAGCCATGTGCCTATATCTCATTTTTATTATTTAATTTGATTTTTGTTTGAATTTATTCATTTTAAATCAAATAAAATCATATAAAATCCAAGGCATTGATAACTCGTGTTTTTTTTGGTTGCTTTAGGCTTTGAATACATCTATTATCATCATCAAATTCGTATCAAGTGAATCATGTGCAAAAAGATTGGAATTAAGCAAATTTGGCAAGTTTGTAAATGGAAATCAAATCAAATATGCAAACATTGATAAGGCAAGATTTGGACCAAGTTTGTAAACCTAATGCACTGAGTAATACATAAGCAAGCTAAAGCACACGAAATAAGGGTTAAAAATCATTGGAAGAGGCTGAACAAGAACTGAAAAAATCACAAAAAGCTTGAGGTTGAAATCAAGGTTAGAGGCGTCTTCAGAGGTCGAGACTTGTTCCAATCGATTCCTGGCCATTCACACAAGCTAACTCGATCCAAATCACGCATCCTCAGGCCTCCATACGCGTTGTAAGTCTCACGCTACTTGCCCTTGTTCTTGATTTTGTATCTTTGAAATTAGGCATCTTTTTCATGAAATAATTGCATATCCTTGACCCTCACATCATTTGTAAACTATTGGCAATAACCAATTTGATTTATATGCATTATAACCATGAAACGCCATGGTTAGGGTTTTGTTTCTGTTTTTAGGGAATTTCATTTTAGGTAAAATTGAAGAACATGATGGACATGGTTGTGTCCAGGAGGTTGAGGCGAGCACGACCATGCCCTTGAAAATCATTTTTATAGCCTGAGGGAGATTTTTGGACTAACCTGCGTTTTTAGCTGCGGATAGAAATCCACAAGTAAAGTTACAGGGGTTTAAGGACAAGGACGATGAGGTGTCCTCCGTCCATTGAGCCATTCAAACCAATCGCACCTTTTTTTTATTTTTTCTGGCAATGGAATTGTTTTATTATATTATTATTGATACTTATTATGCTAACAACTAAAACAGCTTGGCGTAGTGGTAGACATAGAGCGTGTATTCCCTTCAGGACCTGGGTTCGAATCCTAGGTCCCCCACTTTCTCAATGATTTTTGTTTTCAGATGATTGCATGCGTACTCAGGCTTGATCCATACCATAGACCCTCATCAATCCAAGCGCCACATGGCCAAGGGCCAGATCTGATAATCCACATTGGAGGTCCATCAAAAACCAAGTCAACATGCTTGTACCAGATCCAAGAAGTCAAACGGGCTAGCTGATAATGGGCCAAGAATTTGCTTTCTACACCATCCAAAACAGGCCCAACTCTTCTACTTTTTTTTTATTTTGTTTTGTTTATTTAATTACTTTATTTTAATTAATTACTAACCAATCTTTTTTTTCTTTTTATAAAAAATCATCAAAAAATACTTTTTTATCCAATCAATTTTTAAAAACTTTTATTTTATTAATAATTACTAACTAATTAATTTAGGTTTTAATTCTAGAAAACTTTAACCTATTTTGCAAATAAATAATTAATTAGATTTAATTAGGTATTAACCACTAATTTAATTATTTTTAATTTCCTTCTTAAAATAATCAAAATCTCCAAAAATAATTTATTTTTCATTTAATCAATTTATTTTATTTAATTTAGTTATTTAATTTAGGTTTAATTTCTTTTCTTAAATAAAAACAACAAAAAAGCAATTTTCTTTCAAAAGGGTCAAAACCCTAAATTTCGCACTCGATTTAAATTCCCGCGCGTTGTATTTATTTTTATCATATTAATGTATCTGCTTCCGGATTGTAATAGTTAAATAGGACATTTAATTATTTTTATCGCTTTACTTTATCTTTCAAAGGGTTTGTCTTTGGCGATGTAAATACTCGACGCCTTGTAATTTAATTTCCGCACCTTTAATTTCTGCAAATTATAACTCCTAGATGTTTGATAATAGGGTTTGCATGACAAGATTGAATGTTTAAATCTTAAAATCAAATTAGATCACCCTTAACATGTGCAAAGATAAAAGTAACTGAAAACGACACACTCGCACATGTGCACTCTTAGGGTACACCCCACTTGGTTTCCTTCATACACGGTCATTGAGTATAGGTCGTTTTAGAGGTCGCCCTCTTGTCCAAAAGATCATAATCGCATCGAAATGGTTACCTCGGATATTGTTGCCTCAAACAAATGATCTAAGACATTAGGGTTATCGCTAAGGCATCCTAATATTGCTTTAGTGACCGTATGTCCCGTATTCGAATTGACCCTAAAATTCCAAAGACAGCGCTACCTACTCACTAATAGTGGGATAGCATTGCCTAAAGGAAATTAGCATAGAACAATTCCTTTTTTCGAGTAGGTAGATGGTTCTTAGATACTTACTCTTCCAAAACAAAACAAATTTTTCACACTTACACTCCTTTTCGAACAAACTTTTCAAAACACTTCATTACACTCTTGAGGACAGAAGCAAGAGTTAAATCGAAGTTTTAAACAAAAAACTTTTTCCAACCCACAAGCACAAAGAAAATAATTTTGAAAACAATTGAGCAAGTACTTAAGAGCCCGTGGATAACCACGGATAGAAAGGGTGCTAACACCTTCCCTTTCTATAATACCCCCCGAACCCGAGAAACATCTTGAAAATGGAATTTTTCTGTACTTTTTTCCTTTCCTTGTTTGGATAAAATAAAATTCGATGGCGACTCTTGCTTACCGCGACATTTTGCGAAAACAAACGCAAAACACAAACCAGCATTCCAAAAACAGTCAGTTCTTCCCACCGTATCACACATCCCAACGCCAGATACGCGTACCACTCAGAAAGTCCAGGGCACGACACAAAAAACTATTGGGCCCTGAAGAACAAGATTCAGGATTTGATCAACACCAAGGAAGTTGAATTTGAAGCTCCTGAAAAGCCGAATGTAATCTCCGCACCAATGTCGAGGCATGGGCATAATGCCAATGCTATGGAAGAAGATCTCTTTATTTCTGCTGTGGATGAACTGCCAACTCCTCTCTTAACCATCAAGTTGAATTTGTTGAAGGTTGGGGTGTTCCCAGGATGTGACCAAGATTGCCATACTTGCCTATCCTCCCCATTTTCCTGTCATCTATTGAAGAAAGGAATCCAACAATTGATTGATAATAAAGAAATTTTGTTTGAGAAAGCTCCCGTCTCACCCATTCCAGTTCTAAAAGTTTCAATAATAACCATATACGCCAATTCTTCCAGGGTTCCTAAAAAACCCGCTAGGATTACATCTACTCCTATGACTACTCCTTTGAAGATGACAATGCCAGGGCCAACCCCTTACAAAATCGATAAAATGGTACCATGGAACTATGGTGGAGAAATCTACTATCATGGTGTCAAACAGATTAAACAGACCATTGAAGAAGAAATCTTTGAGGAAGATGATCCCGACATCAGTAACATTGTCGGAACAAGCAAAATTACTCATAGTGGGAGAATCTTTTCTCCAGAGATTGCTCCTCAAACAGCAGTCTTTGGACCCACGGCCATCCCGAAGATTACCCCTGTAATTGTACCTGCAAGTGTACCCGCCAACAATGGCAATGAAACTCCCATCCTTGTTTCTGATGCTCAGAAAAAAGGAAATAATGTTCAAGAGGAGCCTGTCTTGAAGAAGGCTCAGTCATTAGTCATTCCTGAAACATCCCAGAAAGAGTTGGAAGAGATTCTGAGGATTATTAAGAAAAGTGATTACAATGTTGTTGAACAACTAGGGCAGACCCCCCTCCAAAATATCTATGTTAGCCCTGTTACTGTGCTCTGAGGCACATGCCAAAGCTTTGGTCAAGTTTTTGAAGACGGCCCACGTGCCACAAGAAACCTCCGCTGATCAATTCCAGGAATGTGTGGCTAGCTTAACAGCTGACAATGGCCTGGGATTCTCCGATGCAGACTTGACCTCCAAAGGGAGAAAACATAATGACGCGCTACATGTCTCGGTGGAGTGTAGGGGAACCACCTTAGCTCATGTTTTGGTTGATATTGGGTCGTCTTTAAATGTCTTGCCGAAGAAAGCCTTGGATAGACTGGATTGTGAAGGCCTAACCCTGAAACCCATAAACATCATTGTCAGAGCCTTTGATGGTTCCAAGAGGATGGTCCATGGAGAGGTGGACATCCCGATCAAGGTGGGTACCCAGACGTTCAACTCCATATTCTACGTGATGGACATCCGTCCCTCCTATTCTTGTCTGTTGGGAAGACCTTGGATTCACCATGCTGGAGCTGTCACCTCCACTCTGCATCAAAAGCTCAAGTACCCTATCCAGGGGAAAATTATAACTGTTCATGGCGAAGAGGAATACATGATCAGTCATCTTAATTCTTTCTGTTATGTAGAATTAGATGGCGAATTCATAGAGACCCCTTTCCAACACTTCGAGGAAGTCTCTGAAGAGATAGCAGCGACCAAGGCAGTGTCCTCAACTCCTGTGATCACAAGACCTCCGCCTCGGATGTCTTCTTTAAAGGATGCTAGGGTAGTTGTGGAAGAAGGCGGATCCAAAATCTGGGGGCAGCTTCCTGACTTTCCTTTCAAAGCAGACAAATTTAGTTTGGGATTTACTTCGGCTGTTCAGAAGGCCGTGTGTTGCTCCCGTGCCGGAGGGCCACCTGTGAAGATCATCAACCGAGGGATTAATGCGTTAGGGGACAGTGAAGAAGAGGGTAGACTGGAAGACTGGATTTTCCCTACTGCCGATGGAGGACTGTGCAACTGGGAAGCAAAAGACGTTATTCCGAATACTTTCATATATCAGTAATTTATCTTTTCCATTTATGTTGGACTGTAATAATTCACAAACAATTCGTACTTTTTCAACCATGTGTCTTACCCGAGGTACATAGGTCCATTTGTAAGGGTTATTATTTTCATTTCATATATCATTTTAATGAATCATGGACGCTTTTCATATATAAACCTTTTTTCTCATTATCTTTCTTTTACATTTTGTTGTTTTAAGATGGTTATGCCCTTACACACACCCACACTCACAAATGCAGGTACCCTTCCATTCCGGAACCCATGGGTAACGATACTGCTATAGCCTTCAGTGACTCTAAAGATTTGATCAACCAAGCCGAATACAAAGGTGAGGAAGATTGTGAGGTGCCAGGGGAATTGGTCCGACTTCTACAACAAGAGGAAAGAGAAATTCAGCCTCATGAAGAGCAGTTGGATACAATCAACTTGGGAACTGAGGAAGACAAAAAGGAAATCAAGATAGGTGCCAATCTAGAGCCGAGTGTCAAGGCGCGCCTAATTCAGCTACTGCATGATTATGTTGAAATCTTCGCCTGGTCATACAAAGACATGTTGGGACTCGATACAGACATTATGGTTCACCGTCTCCCCACAAGAGAAGATTGTCCACCAGTGAAACAAAAGGTCTGCCGCATGAGACCTGACAAGTCCGAGAAGATCAAAGCAGAAGTTATGAAGTACTTCAATGCTGGATTTTTGGCTGTTACTTCCTATCCTCAATGGGTCGCTAACATTGTGCCCGTGCCTAAGAAGGACGGCAAAGTCAGAATGTGCGTGGATTACAAAGACTTAAATAGGGCCATCCCTAAAGATGACTTTCCACTTCCGCACATTGACATCTTGGTTGACAACACAGCTCAACACAAAGTATTTTCTTTCATGGACGGATTCTTAGGCTATAACCAGATCAAAATGGCACCTGAGGACATGGAGAAAACTACTTTTGTTACACAGTGGGGTATGTTCTGCTAAAAAGTGATGCCATTCGGACTGAAGAATGCTGGGGCAACCTATCAACGCGCCATGGTAGCTTTGTTTCATGATATGATACATCACGAGATAGAGGTCTATGTAGATGACATGATAGCCCGATCACAAACTGAAGAAGAACACCTTGATCACTTGCAAAAGTTGTTTGTCAAGTTGAAG
This sequence comes from Vicia faba, assembly GCA_948472305.1. Classification (NCBI taxonomy): domain Eukaryota; kingdom Viridiplantae; phylum Streptophyta; class Magnoliopsida; order Fabales; family Fabaceae; genus Vicia; species Vicia faba. The sequence continues at coordinate 1,609,632,926 of OX451738.1, read as the reverse complement.
GAGTACAAGTATACATTCGGAGTCCGGTCCGGTAAACTCTTAGGTTTCATTGTCAGCAACAAAGGCATCGAGGTTGATCCTGCCAAAGTCAAAGCTATACAAGAAATGCCTGCTCCTCGCACTGAGAAGGAGGTCAGAGGTTTCTTGGGACGCCTAAACTACATTGCAAGGTTCATTTCTCACCTAACATCTACCTGTGAACCAATCTTCAAGTTGTTGAAGAAAGATCAGGTAGTTAAATGGAATGATGACTGTCAAATTGCTTTCGATAAAATCAAGGAGTATTTGCTAGAACCTCCTATCTTGATGCCACCCGTTGAAGGAAGACCGCTAATCATGTATCTGACTGTCTTAGAAAATTCAATGGGGTGCGTACTGGGCCAACATGACGAGTCTGGCCGAAAAGAGCATGCCATTTATTACCTTAGCAAAAAGTTTACCGACTGTGAGACCCGATACTCACTGCTCGAGAAAACTTGTTGCGCTTTGGTATGGGCTGCTCGCCGGCTAAGGCAGTATATGTTGACCCATACCACTTTGCTGATATCTAAGATGGATCCGATCAAGTACATCTTTGAGAAGCCTGCGCTATCTGGAAGGATAGCTAGATGACAGATGATCCTAACGGAATACGATATACAATACACAACCCAAAAAGATATAAAGGGGAGTGTTCTAGCTGACCATCTAGCTCATCAAGCTGTCGAAGATTACCAATCCATGAGGTTTGACTTCCCTGACGAGGACATCATGACATTGGACAACGTTGAAGGTTACAGACCATATGACAGACCTGAACAAGGATCCCGATGGACCCTGTACTTTGATGGGGCATCCAATGCACTTGGCAACGGTATCGGCGCGGTACTCATTTCTCCATAAGGTTGCCATACTCCTTTCACAGCCAGACTTTGCTTCAACTGTACGAACAACATGGCAGAGTATGAAGCTTGCATCTTTGGACTCAAGGCTGCCATAGACTTGGGAATCAAATCTTTGATCGTGTTTGGGGACTCAGCTTTGGTCATCATTCAGATCAAAGGAGAGTGGGATGCTAAACATCCAAACCTCATCCCTTATAAAGAACATGTATTGACATTGTTACCACATTTCGAGCAGATTACCTTCGAGCACTTCCCGCGAGAAGAGAATCAGCTAGCAGATGCTCTAGCTACAATGTCATCCATGTTTAAACTTAATTGGGACAATGATGCTCCCCAAATCACCATTGAACAGATGGACGAACCTGCACATTGTCACGAGATTAATACCGAAGAAGTAGTGGACCAGCCGTGGTTTCATGAAGTCAAAAGGTATCTCGAGGCTCGGGAATACCCTGAAGGAGCTTCAGTCAACGACAAAAAGTTCTTAAGGAGGTTCTCGGAAAAGTTCTTCTTGAGCAATGGCATCCTATACAAGCGCAATCATGATTCTGTTCTGCTCTGTTGTATGGAAAAAGCTGAAGCTGAAAGAACTATGGTTGAATTGCATGAAGGTACCTTTGGCACTCACTCTAGCGGGCATACGATGGCTAAGAAGATTCTAAGGACAGACTATTACTGGTCTACCATGGAAGCTGACTGCTATCAACATTCTCGCATATGCCATAAATGTCAAATCTATGCAGACAAGGTACACGTGCCTCCAGTTCCTCTAAATGTCTTAACAGCTCCTTGGCCATTTGCAATGTGGGGAATCGACATGATTGGAGAGATCAAGCCTACAACATCCAATGGACATCGTTTCATCCTGGTGGCCATTGACTACTTTACCAAGTGGGTCGAAGCAGCTTCCTTCGCATCCGTTACTAAGAATGTTGTTGCCCGCTTCATCAAGCAGAACCTTATTTGCCGGTACGGTATCCCCGAAAGGATCATCACTGACAATGGTACAAACCTTAACAATACTATGATCACCGCTTTGTGCGAGCAGTTCAAGATTCAACATCACAATTCATCCCTCTACCGGCCAAAGACGAATGGTGCAGTTGAAGCTGCTAACAAAAATATCAAGAAGATCATACAAAATATGACAGTTACCTACAAGGACTGGCATGAGATGCTACCGTTTGCTCTTCACGGGTACCGTACCACGGTACGCACATCAACTGGGGCAACACCCTATTCTTTGGTATATGGCCTGGAAGCTGTTTTACCTATCGAGGTTCAGATTCCCTCCTTGAGAATCATGAAGGAAGCTGGTTTGAGTGAAGACGATTGGATCCAAACCCGACTTTATCAACTTAACTTGATTGATGAAAAGAGACTTACTGTTGTTTATCATGGTCAGACGTATCAAAAACGGATGATCAAGGCTTTCAACAAGAAAGTCAGATGCCAGACATATCAAGTCGGGGTTCTGGTAATCAAGCGCATTATCTTTCCACAAAGTGATCCCAGGGGCAAATGGACTCCTACCTACAAAGGACCATTTGTATTCAATAACGTCTTTTCTGGTGGGGCAATGATCTTAACCACCATGGACGGTGACGACCTGCCACACCCTGTGAACACAGACATAGTCAAAAGATACTACGCATAAATGTCCCGCTAGGTTGACGCACCTAGGGAAAAAAAGGGCATCCTGGTGAATCGAAAACCCGAAAGGGCGGTTCATGAAAAAGTTAGGGATAAACAAAAAAATCTGTACACCCGGCAAGTTGAAAACCCGAAAGGGCGACTTGGGCAAAAAAGGGTTTCCCGGTGGACTGAAAACCCGAAAGGGCGGTCCAGGTAAAAGTTAGGGAATTAAAGCGTATGACTATGTCTCGTCGGATCACTTTAAGGACAATCACTTCACTGAAAAACTCTGAGCTACTGATCAACCCAATCATCTTCGGACGAAGCAACGGATGGACAAGATATTCGGAGTTATGAAGGCTATAGCGGAATGGGAACCCCATGGGATTTATACACACATAGCTATCTTTCTTTGTATAAATTTTTCTTACTTTTATCACACCATCTTCTTACTAGGATGCCTGTCTCCTTTGTACAAAACACTTATTCAAAGTTAATACAAAGATACCTCTTTAAAGTGCAGAAAACGATTTGTCTTTTCCTTTTACACTTGTGTTTTTATTTGCAAAAACGTCCAATGATTCATTGATGAACATATGCATTTGAACATAATTACTGTTTACAAATAAACAGGATGAAAAAGAACAATTACTGACAGACCGAAAGGATAGGAAAATGTCTTTAGGATTTTCCAAGAGAAATCCCCTGCAGTACATCATCTAGATCCTCAGCGGAGCTAAAGCTTTGAAATACATATCCCCAGCGGAGATAAATTTCAAATCCTTAATTCCCATCAGATTTTAAACTTCAAACTCCCAATCCCCGGCAGAGCCAAAGCTTTGAGTTACAGATTCCCAGTGGAGCTGAAACCTTCATCCCCAATCGAGTCAAGACTTCTGATCCCCAGCAGAAACCATCCAATTCCCCAGCAAGTAATCTTAAATCCTGGAAGTCAACCAGATAACAGTTAACTTTTGTCTCTCCCCAACCTGGGATAACTTCCGAGTAGAGTGGAAGACGAACGAAAACTCCTGAACTTACTCTCCAGCAGTAAGCCTTCTTCCCCATAGAAATTTTACTCCCCAACAGAATGAAGATTCTCATTCTTGATTCCCCAGTGAAGTTGCCAAGGTCTTCATCACTCCTCAGCATGAAGTCACCAAAGTTTTCATTACTCCTCAACAGAATGAAGATTCTCATTCTTACTTCCCCGTAGAAGTCATCAGAGTCTTCCTTATTCCCCAGTCGAGTAAGGATTCCCATTGTGTAACCCCCAGTAGAGGTCATCAAAGTTCTCTGGATTTCCCAAGAAGATTTCTCAAGCATTTTGGCATTACTCTCACAACAGATTCTGTTAATACTCCAACTTCAAGACATGAAGGATCCTCATATCCCCATAGAAGTTGTCAAAGATTTTTAATCTCCAATAGTCGCCCAGGATTTCTCATCCTCAACAATCAAAGATTTTGAATCTCCAGCAGGGTCAAGAATTTATTTTCCCCGTCAGCAGTCAAGGATTTCATTATCCCCAGCCATCAAGGATTTATTTTCCTCAGCAATACAGCAAATCAGCTTACATGCGCATATATTACATTCATATATCATAAACATTGATAAAACACATTTATTGCATCATACATTTCATGCAACATAACTTTGTGTTTCAGCTAACATTTTACCCTTTTCAGGATAAGATTAACAAGCTACCGTTAATGGTATACAATCATGATATAGTACAGATACACTCCAGACACGAAAGTCGTTCTGTTGCTCATTCAGATTCAGATTTCAGATACAGTTCAGATACGCTCTAGATACGGATGCCATTCTGATACTTATTCAGATTTCAACTATCAGATACAGATTAGATACGCTCCAGACACGGAATCCATTCTATTTCTCATTCAGATTCAACTATCAATTTCAAGTTCAGATACACTTCAGACATGGAAGTCATTCTGTCACTTATTCAGATTCTAGTTCAGATACGGTCCAGACGCGGATGCCATTCTGGCCCTTATTCAGTTTTCTGATTCAGATACAGTTTTAGAGACGCTCCAGACGCAGATGCTATTCTATTACTCATTCAGATCCAATACTTTAGATACATTACAGATACGCTCCAGACACGGTTGCCATTCTGTCACTTATTCTGATTTCCCCAGCTCAGAGACGCTCCAGACACATATTCTATTCTATTGCTTATTCAGATTCAATCTTCAGATACAGCTTGGATACGCTCCAGATATGGATGTTACTCCTTTGCTCATTCAGATCTAGTCCCCAGATACAGTACAGATACATTCTAGACGTGGATACCATCCTGACACTCATTCTTCTGACTTACAACATACAACTCAACAAACATTCTTGATGGCATCTTTAAGCCCATCTCCAAAAAGATTCTATCACATCTCCAAATGGCATCTCTAAGCCCATTTCCTCAACTACATTTTGACGAGTGCAAATTTACGGGCACTCTAGTGTCCAATCATCTTTTACCTTCGAGTCACGAACGATAAAATTCGCTAATCTAACTCTTCAGGTTCAAGAAGATTGAACAGGGGAAGCTGTTGTACCCCCAAAATTCGCCCTCTCGTATTATCAATATTTTTCCTCACAAGAATCTTGGACTCCAGACAGGATTAGGGTTTGCTCAGCTCAAGACCTCCTCTTGCACTAATGACCTGAAATTAGGGTTTGAGTTTACACAAGGATTTTTGGACCATTAATGCTTAATGTGACTTTCATACATCATCTTGGACCCCTAAGATTGCTCATACCAAGTTTCAAGACTTGAATCACATTTTTGCCCAGTCAATTGGACAGTTGACCTAAAAATCAGTTGTATTGGGGAAAAAGTCAACCATGGCCAATTTACAGTCAAACTTCATAATTTTTGATCCACAATCACATTAGAGTCTCCTATGTACCATTTGATCAAGTTTGGACCACAACTCCTCAAGAAATTTGATCAAATCATCAAAAGGGCAAAATGGTCAAAATTAGGGTTTTGACTGAGAAAGGGCAATTTCTGATTTTTGACCTAGCCAATGACCAATTGGGTTCAAGCATGATTTCAAAGACTCAATGTCATCATCTTGACCTAATCACATTGTTCAAAAGATCTCAAAAGCATTAGATTGATATATGAATTTTCCAGTCAACTGATAAAAATTCAACTGTACACTGAAAAGTCAAACTTTGACTTTTTGGTCAAAATCAAGTGCCAAGGGTCATAATTCATCAAGATAGGTCAAAATGTGAAACTTGTTGACCAAGAAACCTAAAATTGAAAATTAGGGTTTTAATTTGAAATTTTTCATAACTTAGAATTTTTCTAAGTTATGGAAATTTCTTATTTTTTCCCAACTTTCCACAACTTTTTCACCATGATGCAATTGGATTCAAAGAAAACTTCCAACATGAAAGTTGTAGTCCTCCATTAAATCTACAACTTTGATTCAAAAAAATTTCCAAAAACATGCTTGGATCTCAAGTTATGATTTTGTGAATAGGGGTCCATAAACTTTTTAACTTAATGAAATTTTACCCTAGTTTAGGCAGATTTTTGACCTAACTTCATGGTAACTTTTCACCTAGTTCCAAGAGGAATATCAAATTGTATTTCAAATATGGATTGTAGAGGATGTTACAAGCTTTCCAAAATGTCCAAGAAATCTCCAAGATCATTTATGGTTAGGGAGAATCGAAGAAATGAAAATGGAAATTTATCACTTTTATTCAAGGCATTTTTCACAATGTTACAAGTTGCAAATCAGTTTCAAACATGCTTGTACTTGGTTTTACAGGTCCTAATCCCTTCTACACTCCATTATTAAATGCAAACACATTGGATAATGGTCTTGTTCTGACTTTTGAAGCATTGCACAATGAATTAATCCAAAAATGGCATAAAGTTCACATTGCTACTTTGATAAAGTAAGACTTTTACAACTTTGCATTTCTTGAGCCATGGACCTAATCTTTTGCTTCAAACAATATCCACAAATATCAGGCAACTTGTACCAACTATGTGCAGCTAGCAAGCAAGCCTGTACAGGCTTTGGCATTGTCACTTCCAACTTTTCTTCAAAAGCAAGAAACTTGCAAAAGTCAATAGAACTCATCCATCTGATAAAGGCAAGCCTTGGCCTCATTTGAACCAACCTCAGAACATTGTAACAAGCTGAAACACGAATTCACAACATTCAAAACACCCTAAAACACAAAAAACACAATTTTCTGCCCAAACAGGGCAGTCTTTGCAAATCACTAGCCAAATCATATTTTGCTCGTGCGTTTTTTGTTTCAAGGCTTCAAACACATTCCATACCTCCTACCTAAGGTGTCCAGGCCTTTGTCTTGCAACTGTAACCCCTATTTCAAGGATCACCATTTTCATTTTGAAGGTTTGCAGGTTGACTTCTACAGGGAGATTCAAGCATCTACAAGGCAAGCTGAGCATTGGAGAAGCTTGAGGGAACTTCAAAGAAGCTCACACAATCTTCAGGCCTCACTCAAAGTTCCCACATTGCCATATCCAAACTCAACTGAACAAGGTATTTGTCAAGTTTCTATCTCTCTACTTAGGCATCCTTAAGCTTAGGTTTGTGAAGCAAAGATGTAGTCCTTAACATGCTTGAGTTGTACATATGCTTAGTTTCCATTTATATTAACTGAGCTAAGAGTATTTGGTTGTTGAAGTTCATGAAAATTTTAGGTCAGAAATTAGGGGTGATAAAATTCTCCTTGATCTTTTAGAGTTAGGTCGTGTTCTTTATATCATTAGAATCGTGAGTTCATGAGCTACATTTTTCATGTTATAAGTTTTTGATTTTATGCAAATAATAGTGCTGTACCCAAAAATTTGCCCTCTCATTTTATCAAGATTTCCCCTCACAAGACTCTTTGAATTCCAGACAGGATTAGGGTTTGCTCTGCTCAAGATATCTCCTTGAACTGATGACCTAAATTAGGGCTTGAGTTTGCACAAGGATTTATGGACTTTCAATACTCAAAGTGACTTTCATACTTCATGTTGGACTTATAAGGTTTCCTCTACCAAGTTTCAAGCTTTGAATCAAATTTTTGCCCAGTCAATTGGACAGTTGACCTAGAAATCAATTGTATTGGGGAAAAAGTCAATTGTAGCCAATTTATAGTCAAACCTCATAATTTTTGATCCACATCAACATTATAGGCTCATATGAACCATTTTATCAAGTTTGGACCACAACTCCTCAAGAAATTTGATCAGATCATCAAAAGGGCAAAATGGTCATTTTTAGGGTTTTGACTACACAAGGGCAATTTCTGATTTTTAACCTAGCCAATGGAAAATTGGGTTCAAGAATGGATTCAAGGACTCAATGGCATCATCTTGACATACTCACAAGGTTCAAAAGATCTAAATTTCATTGGATTGACAGATGAATTTTTCAGTCAACTGATCAAAATTTGACTGTACACTAAAAAGTCAAACTTTGACTTTTTGGTCAAAATCAAGTGCCAAGGGTCATTTTGAATCAAGATGAGGCAAAACATGAAACTTGTTCATCAAGAAACCTAATTTTTCAAATTAGGGTTTAAAATTGAAAATTTTCATAACTTAGAATTTTTCTAAGTTATGAGATTTTCTTATTTTTTTTCCAACTTTGCCCTACATTTTCACCATGATGCAACTGGATTCAAACAAAACTTCCAACATGAACGTTGTAGTCCTACACAAAGTCTAAAACTTTGATTCACAAAGTTTTCCCAAAAGAAGCTTGGATCTCAAGTTATGACTTTTGGAACAAGGGTCCATGAAACTTTTAGCTTAGTGAAATTTTGCCCTAGTTTAGGCAGGATTTTGACCTATCTTTATGACCATTTTTAACATAGTTCCACTTGTAATATCAAATTGCATTTCAAAGATTTATTTTAGAGCATTTTACAAGCTTTCCAAAATGTCAAAGAACTCTCCAAAATCATTTATGGTTAGGGAGAATCGAAGATTTGAATTTGGCAAAAACTCACTTTGATCCATGGCATTTTCATGTTGACACAAGTTGCAAAATCTGTCTGAACTTGCTTTGTACTTGATTACAGGTCTCGAAACCCTTTCATACTCAATAATTAAATGCAAATATAATGGTTTGAAGCTTTGTTCTGATCATTAGAGGATTACACAAGAGTTTAATCCATTTTTGGCAAAAAGTGAGCAATACCATTTACATAAAGCACGCTTTATGTCAAATTATATTTCTTGAGCCATACACCAAGCCTTTTGCTGCAAACAAAGCTCCCTAATTTCAGTCAAAGTTCAACCACTTTGAGCAGCTAGAGTACAAGCCAGTACAGCCATAGCATTGTCTATTCTCATTTTTTACTTCAAAACCAAGTAATTATGCAAAAGGTCAACAACTTGAGCATCTGATATAACCAACTCTTGCCAACATTCCAAACAAGTTTTACACATTTCCTTGAGCCTGAAACACGAGCCCTTCATCCCTCAAACACTCTTGAACATCAAAATACCAAAAACTTGCAAAACAGGGCAGCTTCTGCACTTTGAGTTCTATCTCACAAACCACTCGTGCGTTTTGCCCCAAACCTGTTCCAATACCTTCCATATTACCCACCTGAACTATCCCAACCATTGGCCATTGATTGTAACTCCATTTGCAAGCTTCACCATTTCTGTTTTCAGCTTGTGCAGATTGACTTCTACAAGCTTGTTCTGTTAGAACAAAGTTTGAATCTACTACCCTAAGTTAAAGTTTTGATGATAACCAAATACAAGAATATATAAATTGTATGATTCATGTAAGACATATATGCTACCTAAAAATTATGTTTTGTTTTACAGAAACTCTGATGAGTATCAGCATAAGAATATCATCATCAGCATCAAAAGATTAAAAATCAACATCAGCATCAGAGGATGTTATATCAGATGCCAGAATCAGAAGATCAAAGCATGTGTTTATGCTGAAGCTTGATGAACAGATTTGCGCGTAACAATCTAAACTCTGATCAAGACAACAACAATCCATCAGCACCTAGCAGCGTCAGAATAAGCCAAAGCCAGAACACGCTTAATTGGCAACGGTACTGTGCATTCAAGACTCTTTATTATCAACGGCATTATTCCAGACAAAGATCTGCTTAATTTGGAAAGAATGTTATTGGCATTGAAACGGAATAATTGGCTACAACGTATCTTTTCCATATGCTATATAAACAAGTCAGTGAAGAATGAAACGGCTAATGCTCTACAACTCTCTACACACCTAAAGCTATTCATATTCATCCTCATTCCAAGTTTACTAAAAGCTCTCAAATTACCATTCTATTGTTTTAGCATTCTAGTTCTCATAAGCTTAATTTGTGTAATATCACAGTAGTGATAAACAGTTTTGTAGAAAACATTCAACACACTTAGATTTCACTTCTTTGTAAGAAAGTATTTCCTTGAGAAACCGGCTTGTGGTTTTGACTCAAGAAGGCTTTAGCAGTTGTTAAAGCATTTGTAATATTCAGTTGAATATAGTGGATTAAGACCTCGTTGGAGAGAGGCGAAATCACCTTGACGGGTGGACTGGAGTAGTTTGAGATCAAACGAACCAGGATAAAAACAACGTGTTGTCTGCATTTGATTTCAAGTTTTACAATTCAACCCCCCCTTCTTGTGTTTTTCACTTCTTCAATTGGCATCAGAGCGCCTGGTTCTGAGCTAAAACACTTAACCGTGTCAGTACAAGATCCAGCGTCAGAAAAACACAATGGCAGGAACATATCAACACAACAGCAATGACAACAATGAAGATACACTACAAGAAAAATGATAGATTGGGACGGTTATTTTGGCTGATTACGACGGTTAAAACCGTCGCAATTTACAATCTACGACGGTAGAAGTACCGTCGCAGAATCGTGCGTCCCCAGCCTATTTCGCGATTGTTGCAAAAACTGTCACGCACAACAGATAGCGACGGTTATATACCGTCGTGAATTTGACTTTATTTTTTGTTTTTGTTGTTGTTTGCGACGGTTATTCTACCGCCGTAGGTTAGAAATTGCGGCGGTTTTAACCGTCGTAATCTGATTTATAAATTTCAAATAATATTTTTATTTAAATTATTATTTAGTATTAATTGAAGAATATAATTAAACAAAAATAAATATTGTATTGTAAATTGAAATAAATTAATCATTTTAAAATGTACATTTTTGGTATTGGTCATTCATGTGGAACACGAAGAGTATACAAAAACTTAATAAAATATTAAAATGAAAGCACGTGAATAACCAATAATGTCATCCACTTTCAATTAAATACGAAAACAACTATTCTGTCTTGTATTGATTCTGAATCATAATACTATCCACTCATACAATAAAAAACAACAGGCATGAACGTGACACCCCAAGCCACTTGATATACTTTCTCTTAAAAAAATCAAACATATTAAGAATAATCAAATAACATCAACAGCAGCCATACTTTAAACATTACATTTAAATAACCAGACAAATTAAAAGAGAGATAATAATTGTATTAAAAATATGAAAACCACATGCTCTTAGTCTTGGATTTGTAATACTTATCTTCAAAAAGGAATATTATTTTGTCTATATATAAGTTTGATGAAGTACACAAAGATCATTGAGCAAAACCAGTAGTCACTACATTTCTGCTAACTACTTATCAGTATGGCTATCCAAGAAGCTTTGTTAGACAAGCCAAGAAAATCGATTCCAAAAACATTTTGGTTAATCCTCTCTTTAGCTGCTATCATAAGCTCATCAGCCCTTATTGCTACTCATCTCAAGAAACCAACCTCCTTCTTCCACTTCTCTTCTGCTCCAAATCTGTGTCAGCATGCTCTTGATACAGAAGCATGCTTAACTCATGTATCTGAAGTTGTTCAAGGCCCAACCTTGGCTAGCACAAAAGACCACAAATTGAGTACACTCATATCCTTATTAACCAAGTCCACCACACACATTCAAGAAGTCATGAACAGAGCCAATGTTATAAAACGCCGAGTTAACGGTCCTAGAGAGGAGACAGCTTTGAATGACTGTGAGCAACTAATGGACTTGTCCATGGATAGAGTTTGGGACTCAGTGTTGACTTTAACAAAAAATAACGTTGAATCACAGCAAGATGCACACACATGGCTAAGTAGTGTACTCACTAACCATGAAACTTGTTTGGATGGTTTAGAAGGTGCGTCTAGGGCCGTGATGGAAAATGATCTTGAGGACTTGATATCCAGAGCTAGATCTTCTCTTGCTGTGCTTGTTTCTGTCTTACCTAAACCGGATCACAAGGAATTCATTGATGAATCATTGAATGGGGAATTTCCCTCGTGGGTTTCAAACAAGGATAGGAGGCTTTTGGAGTCTAGAATTGGGGACATTCAGGCCAATGTTGTGGTGGCTAAAGATGGGAGCGGTAAGTTCAAGACTGTGGCTGAGGCTGTGGCAACTGCACTAGACAACGGTAAGACAAGGTATGTTATCTATGTGAAAAGGGGAACCTACAAAGAGAAGGTAGAAATCGGTAAGAAAAAGACGAATGTTATGCTTGTCGGTGATGGTATGGATGCAACAATAATCACAGGCAGCTTGAATTTTATCAATGGAACAGCCACTTTCAATAGTGCAACTGTTGGTATGAATTCTTCTTCCCCTTGTCTGTATTTACCATTTCCATATTTTTGTTCATGTTTAATTTGGTTTTGCAGCTGCTGTTGGGGATGGGTTTATAGCTCAGGACATTGGGTTCCAAAACACGGCAGGCCCAGAAAAGCACCAGGCAGTTTCTCTCCGTGTAGGCGCGGATCAATCTGTCATCAACCGTTGTAAAATTGACGCATTTCAAGACACTCTTCTCAGAACTTCATCTCTCCAAAACTCACTCTCTAACTGCTTCTCTACACAAAATCATTTTCATCAACAAGTCCGAATCGGCTTCTCAACAACGATAATCAACATCACGCATACTTCATCAAAACTGCATCATCATCATGTTCAATGATTTTCAAATCACACAGGACAATAATTCCATATAACACTATAGTAAAAACAAGAAGCAAATTTGTGGAAGAGATTTGAAGAAGATGAATTACCAATGAAATGTGAATTCAAAGTGAGAAAGTGAGGTATTCGTACCTAAGTTTCTGAAGAGATTGCTATCTGATTTTCTCACCATCTTCATCAATTTGAAGAGCCTTCGGAGCTGCTCTGACGGGTAATTTCGATTCTCTATTTGTCATTACCTCCGCGTTTAATCGGAATTTTGAGATTTAAAGTAGCAAAAGTGTTTTGTTGTTTCAAACTCTTTTCGATCTAAATTTATGATATGATGAAATGATTGCTAAAGAAAAATCACGGAGGTAATTGAAACCTGAGATTGAAACATTGAGAAGAGCGACCAAATCACGAACGCATTCGAATAGAAGTGGAACCGTGCAGCGAAGCTTTGTCAAAAGAGAAACGTTGAAGCTTGAGACAGTGGATGAATGAAGTTTGTTGATGAAGCCTGAGATGTTATTCACAATACAGTGTTGACATAATGAGGTCATCGGAATTTGAATCAAGACGACAGAGGATGACGCGAGATCGAGATGGACGAATTGAGCGAGATGAGCAGAGATTGAAAGATTCTGAGGGCGTGTGGAGGCGTTGCGAAGTGGCTCATCATCGATTTGAATAGGCGAAGAGAGAAAGATGGTTGAACTTTGACAGAGCGATGGATGAGTTGACGAAGGCTCGAAGCGAAGATGATAGACGGAATCGGAGGCATTAACAGAGTGATTCGAGAGAAGAGATCGGAGAAGCGTTTCTGTTGATTGTCGAAGGCAGACTGAAGCTGTGATGAACGGATCAAGGTGACAGAGATAGCGCCGGAACAGAATAAGCAGTGGTGAGAGCGGCCGCGATTTTGAGAAGGAGATGAAGTCGTGTTTTAAGAAGAAGATGAAACAACTTCTTAACCCTAGCTCTATTTCATCAAACGAAAAATTTGTTTTTTTCTTTTCTTTTTTATTTTATTATTTGTTTTATTAAATAAAAAAATATGAAATAAAAATAATGCTTAAATTTGAGAAAAGAAGTGAAATCGTAATAAAGAAGAAAAATATAAAGGAAATTGTAATTTAATAAATAAAATTATGAAAATCTTAAAATAATATTGATGGGTGTGAAAATTTATTTTGTTGGTAATTTATTTTATTATTATTATTATTATTATTATTATTATTATTATTATTATTATTATTATTATTATTATTATTAATAAAAGAGAAAAAGAAGGGGAAATGAAAGAAAAAAAGTGGGAAAGTAAAAGAATAAAAAAAAGTAGCGATTATGATTGGCTAATGTAGTTACGACAGTTCACCTAATTGTCGCGGATGTGAAAAGAGGGCGGTTTTTTGGTAACTGTCGCAATTATGTTACTCATAATGCTTGAAAATCTACGACGGTTGAGCCTAACCGTCGTGACAACTGTCGCAATTCAGGAATAAGGACGGTTTTGTGGGAACTGTCGCAATTTATGTGTCGTAAATCTCTTTTTTTCTTGTAGTGATAGAGACAGATTCAGCGGCAAACCTCCAGTCTTTGATGGAGAGAATTTTGATTACTGGAAAGACTGAATTGAAAGCTTCTTTCTGGCACATGATGCTGATCTGTGGGACATGGTGACAGATGGATACACGCACCCAGTGAATGCAAGCGGTCAGAAGATTGACAGGAAAGCAATGTCTGATCAACAAAAGCGTGACTTCAAAAATCACCACAAGGCCAGAACCATTCTTCTCAGCGCCATCTCTTACGCTGAATATGAAAAGATCTCTAATAGAGACACAGCAAAGAACATGTTTGACTCACTCAGAATGACGCATGAAGGCAACATTCAGGTCAAAGAAACTAAATCTCTTGCGCTCATTTAGAAGTATGAGGCATTCAAAATGGAAGAAAGTGAATCCATTGAAACAATGTTCTCAAGATTCCAAATTCTAGTGGCTGGTCTCAAGGTTCTGGACAAAGGATACTCTACTACTGATCATGTCAAGAAGATCATCAGAAGCTTGCCAAAAAAATGGAGGCCAATGGTTACAGCGCTGAAGCTAGCTAAAGATATAAACAAAATTTCTCTGGAGGAACTTATCAGCTCCCTCAGAAGTCATGAGATAGAGCTAGAAGCTGATGAACCTCAGAATCAAGGTAAGCCTCTAGCATTAAAATCTAACAGAAAATCTGACTCTAAAGTTTTGAAGGCAGTTGAAGAAACATCTGATGGGTCCTCATCAGAAGAAGACGAACTTTCCCTCCTCTCCAGAAGAGTGAACCAACTATGGAAGCAGAGGCAAAGGAAGTTCAGGAATCCCAGAAGATCTGATCAGAATGAGTCCTCTTCCAGATACAGAAGGTCAGACTCTTCCTCTAGATACAGAAGATCTGAAGGCTCTTCAGAAAGCAGAAAGTCAAACACCAAGGACATCACTTGCTATGAATGCAATGAGCAAGGACACTATAAGAGTGACTGCCCAAAGCTTCAGAGGGAAAAGCCCAAAAAGAAGTTTGGAAGAGAAAAGAAGAAAAGTCTCATGGCTACATGGAATGACTCTGACTCGTCTGAAGCTGATTCAGAATCAGATGATGAGATAGCAAACATAGCTCTCATGGCCAACATATCAGAAGACAGTGAAGCTTCTGAATCAGACTCAGAATCAGACACCGAAGAGGTATTTCCAGACTTTGCAATTAATTTTACTAAGGCTGAACTTGCTGAAAGCCTTAACGAAATTCTGGAAAGATATCAGCAGATCAGAGTTAAATTCAGAAACCTGAAAAGGAATCTTGAATCTGACTCTGATATAACTGAGAGTCTTAAATTGGAAAATTCTGAGCTGAAAAATAAATTTTCAAAATTAGAAAATGCTTTACAAAACTCTCAGAAGGAAACAATTTCTGAAACTCCCAGCAGCGCTGATGAGATTATCAAGGAGTATGATCATAGCTTTCAGAAGTTCCTTGCTAAAAGCATAGATATAAGCAAAATGGCTTCAATGATCTATGGAGTTAGCAAAAACGGCAGAAAGGGAATAGGATACCAAGGTAAGGTACCTACACCAAAGAATGTCATGGATTTAACTATTAAACACACTCCTCTGAATTCACACTTTGTGTATGGTCACACACATGACATAAAATATACTAGTAGTATTTATTCTGTGAAACCAAAATTCAACCAGAGTTTTGGTAAAGCTAACAAATCAGGACCCAAGAAAATATGGGTACCTAAGGATAAAATAATACATGTTGCAGATATCTTTAGCAGCAAATCAGAAACACCAGTCATGGTACCTGGACTCTGGCTGCTCACGACACATGACGGGAAGAAGGCATATGTTCCAAAGCCTGGAACTTAAGCTTGGAGGCCACGTAGGCTTTGGAGGCAATCAGAGGGGAAAGATCATTGGCTCTGGAACTGTAGGTAATGGAAATCTTCCCTCTATAAACAATGTTCTGCTAGTAGATGGATTAATGCATAATCTGTTATCCATAAGTCAATTAAGTGATAACGGTTATGATATAATCTTTAATCAAAAATCATGTAAAGCTGTTAGTCAGAAAGATGGGACTATCCTATTTAATGGAAAGAGGAAAAACAACATTTATAAAATCAAACTTTCTGAACTGAAAAGTCAGAATGTAAAGTGTCTTCTGTCTGTTAACAACGAGCAATGGATCTGGCACAGAAGATTGGGGCATGTTAGTATGAGAAGAATATCTCAGATTAACAAACTCAATCTGGTCAGAGGACTTCCTAATCTGAAGTTAAATTCAGATACTCTGTGTGAAGCATGTCAGAAAGGCAAGTTTGCAAAACCTTCTTTCAAATCTAAAAATGTTGTTTCTACCTCTAAGCCATTAGAACTTCTGCACATTGACTTATTTGGACCAGTTAAAACTGCTTCAGTCAGTGGCAAGAAGTATGGGTTAGTAATCGTAGATGACTATAGCAGATGGACATGGGTAAAGTTCTTAAGACACACGGACGAGTCACACTCTGTGTTTGTCACCTTCTGTAACCAAGTTCAGAATGAAAAGGATCTTAGAATCGTTAAAGTCAGAAGTGATCATGGTGGAGAGTTTGAAAACAAAGATTTTGAGTCATTCTTTAATGACAAAGGCATTCTGCATGATTTCTCTTGTCCTAGAACTCCCCAGCAAAATGGAGTTGTAGAACGAAAGAACAGAACATTGCAAGAAATGGCCAGAACCATGATCAATGAGACAAATGTTGCTAAGATCTTCTGGGCAGAGGCAATAAACACAGCGTGGTATATTCAGAATAGAATCTCCATAAGACCTATTCTAGAAAAGACTCCATATGAATTGTGGAAGAACAGAAAGCCCAACATTTCATATTTTCATCCATTTGGATGTACTTGTTTTATATTAAATACAAAAAATTATTTGAACAAGTTTGACTCTAAAGCATAGAAATGTATTATGTTAGGATACTCTGAACGCTCAAGAGGGTACAGAGTATACAATACAGAAACACAGATTGTGGAAGAATCAATCAGTGTTCGTTTTGATGATAAGCTTGACTCTGAAAAGTCAAAGCAGAATGAAGTATTTGCAGGTATGGAAGTAGAATTCACAGGTTCTGAAGACAAGTCATCAGGAGCTCTCAACAAAGACACTCCTTCAACATCTGAAAGGAGCACTGCAAGCAATCCAGCAACTGCTGCTGATCAACCTCAGAAAAGACTACCCAGAAGCAACATGGATCACCCAGAAGAAACTATCTTAGGAAGAAAGGAAGATCCAATCAGAACAAGAGCCAGCTTCAGAAACTCTGAAGAATCCCTCATGGGACTTGTGTCTCTGATTGAACCGTCTTCTATTGATGAAGCACTTCTGGACAACGACTGGATTCTAGCAATGCAAGAAGAGCTGAATTAATTCACCAGAAATGACGTGTGGGATCTAGTTCCCAGACCAAAAGGATTCAACGTCATTGGAACAAAATGGGTGTTCAGAAACAAACTGAACGAACAAGGTGAAGTCATCAGAAACAAGGCACGACTGGTAGCACAAGGTTATAGTCAGCAAGAGGGGATAGACTATACAGAAACCTTTGCCCCAGTCGCCAGGTTAGAATCTATCAGACTTTTAATTTCGTTTGCTGTTAATAAAGGCATCACTCTGTATCATATGGAAGTCAAGAGTGCATTCTTAAATGGATATATAGAAGAAGAGGTTTATGTGCACCAACCCCCTGGTTTTGAAAGTACAAAAAATCCAGAATATGTTTTCAAACTAAAGAAGTCACTATATGGTCTTAAACAAGCTCCCAGAGCTTGGTATGAAAGACTAAGTAACTTTCTGTTAGAAAAAGAATTCACCAGAGGGAAGGTGGACACTACCTTATTCTGTAAGTCAGTTAAGAATGACATCTTAGTCTGTCAAATTTATGTTGACGATATTATTTTTGGATCTACTAATCCTTCTCTTGGAAGAAAATTTGCTAAGTGTATGCAGGTAGAATTTGAGATGAGCCTCATGGGAGAACTGAAATTCTTTCTGGGAATTCAGATCAATCAAAATCCAGAGGGAACTTACATTCATCAGTGCAAATATGTCAGAGAACTTCTGAAGAAATTTGATCTCTCATAATGTAAGTCATCAAAGATTCCAATGCATCCCACGTGCATTCTAGAAAGAGAAGAGGTAAGCAAAAAGGTAGAACAGAAGGTCTACAGAGGTATGATTGGTTCTCTTCTTTATCTGACGGCTTCAAGGCCTGATATTTTATTCAGCGTATGCATTTGTGCAAGATTCCAATCAGATCCTAGAGAATCTCACTTAACAGCTGTTAAGCGAATTTTCAAGTATCTGAAAGGTACTACTAATCTGGGTTTATTTTATAGAAAATCTAGTGATTACAGCTTAGTAGGTTACTGCGATGCTGACTTTGCTGGAGACAGAGTAGAGCGTAAAAGTACTTCTGGAAGCTGCCAGTTTCTAGGAGAAAATCTGATCTCGTGGTCCAGCAAAAGGCAATCCACAATTGCGCTATCAACAGCAGAAGCTGAGTACATAGCAGCAGCTGGATGCAGCACACAAATGCTCTGGATGAAAAGTCAGCTTGAAGACTTCCAGATTTTTGAGAGTAACATCCCTATACTCTGTGACAATACTTCTGCCATTTGCTTAAGTAAAAATCCTATTTTACATTCTAGGGCTAAGCATATAGAAATAAAACATCACTTCATTAGGGACTATATTCCGAAAGGAATTTTGAACTTAAAATTTATTGATACAGACCATCAATGGGCTGATATCTTCACTAAACCACTTTCTGAAGAAAGGTTCAACTTCATTCTGAATCATCTCAGCATGAAGCTCTGCCCAGAGTGAAAATGTTTTAATTTTATATTTTAACCTTCAGAATGTGTTTTATTTTACAGTGAACTTCTGATCAATCTTCTTTCAGAAAGTTAGACATGCAGATTGTATCAGAGTCTATCCATAAAGATCTGAGCGTCTCATTTCAAGGATAGATGTGTTGTTCACCAAATCAAACAAGTGTCATCCAATCATCAGCAAATCTCTGAAGCAAAACACGCGTGCACGCTTCTGAGAAGGCAAAACGCTGATTGGGTGCATTGAGACACATGTCTGGTAACCGTTCCAAATATCTTTCTCAAATCCCCCAAAATCAGCAAGCATTAAATGCACGTAATCATGAGTTAAATTGTAATCATGAGTTAATTCTCTCTCTTAAAATTGTTTACATTTTCAAAACATCTTTTGAAATCTATTTAAACGCCTTAACATCATTCATTAAATATTTACCGTTTCTTACAATCATCCAAATATTTTCTGCATTCTTACTTGTGTGTTCATCTTTTTCCAAAGAAAACCCTTTTTCAAGCTTTTCTCAAAGAAACCCTAAGTGTGAACATGGAAACTTCTAGCAATGTTACTGCAGGTTCCCAGCAAGACGCTTCATCTGAGCAATACCAGATTCCCTTCAAAACTCTACTTACTCTGGTGAAGAACTTGGAAGTTCTGTCTGAACTGATCGTTGATTTCACTAGTTTGAAAGATAATGGTTTCGATTTGACTGAATAAATTAGGGCATAAGGATGGGAGAAGTATTTTGATAGGTTGGTGGGGCCAACATTCCCCATTCTGGTTAAGGAGTTCTGGATTCATGCTTCTGCTTCAACGCATCAGGTTACATCATACATCATGGGGAAGAAGATAGTGATCACTGAGGATCACATTGCTAGGCTGATTGGATACAACGGTGGTGGCATCCGCTGTATTGACATGGAAGAAAGATCTGGAAACACTGGCTTAGTGGCTAGACAGATTTTCACTCATGGGGTTCCCAGCAGCAAGATCAGAGATTTGATGGATCAGCACAGAATCTGGGCAAAGATCATCTTGGGCTGTTTCAACCACAGGAAGCCCATAAGCTCTCCTGACTACATCAACATAGATCAACAATATCTTCTCTATTTCATTTCTAAGAAGACCAAGATCAACCTTGCTCATCTTCTGTTCAATCACCTGAAGACCAGCGTCAAGGAGACAAGAGAAGAAGAGAAGACTAAAAGGGATTGGATACCCTTCGGAAGATTAATATCAGATATTCTAACTGAGAATAGGCTGATAGAACACCTTACAGAAGCTCAGGAAATAAGTTCTCTGGAACCAGCGGTTGGCAAGCAGTTGAACGCTAAGAATCTGAAAAAGATGAAACTGATAGAGAATATCAAAAAGGAGCCTAGCGTCACTCCTCTTGCTGACATCACTAGCAGAAGAGTCCTTCTGAGCGACTTTCCCATATTCTCTGAGATTGACTCTAAACCAGTCATCGTTCTCAGATACTTGGATGCGTGTAAAGCTGATGGCACAGATCCTGATCTGAACATCAAAGATCTGCACCAGCAAACACCAGAGGTCACTTTGAAGAAGAATAAGAAGAGAAAGGCTGCTTCAGAAGGACCATCCCAGCAGACACCAAAGAAGAGAGGTAATCTATCTGTTGTTAATGTTTTAAATTCATCTGCTGTTCCAACATTGATTCCTACCCCAGCTTCATATTAACTCCCAATTCCCATACCAACTATTGATGACACCGAACCAGAGTTTGACCCTTCTGAGTCACTAACTCTCAGGAGATCCCGCACCAAAATCCAAAACCCACAACATCAACAGAATCAGAACTTGATAAAGTTCTTTCTGAAATTGATCAACGTTCTTCCGCTCCCCTCTCAGAAAATCCAAACACTCAACCAGAAACTGCCCACTCACCTCAACCAGAACATACACTCTCACCCATACCAGAAATTCCACAACCTCCCTCTCCACAACCAGAAACTCCACCTCCCTCTCCACAACCAGGACTTAATCCACCTTCACCTCAACCATCATCTCCACTCTCTGAGTCTCACCACTCTGAGGCGCAAACCCCTGAACCTCATTCACCTCAAACCCTGAACCTCATTCTCCTCAATCCTCTGAACCACAACCCTTGGCAATTCAACTACCTTGTGGTACAACTGTAAACATACCCCAACTGCCATCCTCACCAGAAACTACCCCTCCAAATACTCCAAACAGTCCAATAATCATTTCTGATTCTTCCACTCCATCTCCCAAAAAAATATCGATGATCACAGCAAGACCTTCATTGACCTCACAGTCCTTGACCGCCTTGCTAATCTTAAAAACAAAATAGCCATTCCCAAACCCAAACAACTAGATGTTGGTTCTGGTATTTTGAATTTTGAAACAGGAATGCAGAATTGGATTGCTTCTCTAAAGCAGGTTTGTCCTGGAATGATTGATCCTGCTGCCTCAGAACAACTCTGGACACAATTCAGAATGTGGGTACGCGCTGAAGCCCTCAAGCTGCAAGACATAAATTATGAACAGGCTCAATAGAACTTTAGCAAACTGTTGAAAGAAGTTGAAGGTCCAGTCATGAGTCAGCTGCTGAAGGAGGAAGTGCTCTTTCTGGATAGTGAGCCATGGTCTGAAAAGCGTCCAGCTTCAAAAGTTCAGCCAGCAGAAGATCAGACAATTCAAGCTGAAGATGTTAGTTAAGCAGAAGATGTTGCAGAAAGCTCTCAGAAGCATCCTGTTTCTGACGTCTCTCAAGCTGCTTTGGACAGGCAGACTCTTGAAGAGCTGAAGCAGAATGATATTCGTCTGCAGCAAAGAATGGATGAGAATGATCAAAGGATGAAGGAAAGGATGGATGTGCAAGATGGCAAGATTGATACAGTAGTCAGCATGGTGCATCAGCAGAAGGAAACTGCTGATCAGATTAAGAACATGCTAGAAGCTCTGTTCACACGCTTTCCACCCCAACCTTAGAAGCTTTGACATCTATACAACAGTTTTTCTGCTCTGATCGTTTTAGCTTATATTACTTGCACTTTTTGATTGCTGACAAAAAGGGGGAGAAAAAGAATGATATTTTTCAATAACGGATTACTGAGATAAAAAGTTTCAAACATTCTAACACTCTGACATTCTTGAATGTTTCCTTGTTCTGCATAAGCTTACAGGTACAATAAGTTAATTATCTCTGATACACTGAAGCTCTGCTCGAGTAAAAGAAAGTTCAAGAAAGATCTGATGCTAAAGGATTCAAGGAATTAAAAAGGGAAGTACTAAACTCAGGGGGAGTTTTTCTGATCATAACTCTGATAGTTGTTTTCTTATCCCCTTAAGCTCTGATACCTTTTTATTCCTCCTTATCTTTGATACTATTTAATTCTGATACAATTTATTATTTGGTTATCTCTGCTACTTTTCTCGCTAATTTTCAATTGAAAAATTCTAATTTTTGTCATCATCAAAAAGGGGGAGATTGTTAGAACAAAGTTTGAATCTACTACCCTAAGTTAAAGTTTTGATGATAACCAAATGCAAGAATATATAAATTGTATGATTCATGTAAGACATATATGCTACCTAAAAATTATGTTTTGTTTTACAGAAACTCTGATGAGTATCAGCATAAGAATATCATCATCAGCATCAGAAGATTAAAAATCAACATCGGCATCAGAGGATGTTATATCAGATGCCAGAATCAGAAGATCAAAGCATGTGTTTACGCTGAAGCTTAATGAACAGATCTGCGCGTAACAATCTAAACTCTGATCAAGACAACAACAATTCATCAGCACCTAGCAGCGTCAGAATAACCCAAAGCCAGAACACGCTTAATTGGAAACGGTACTGTGCATTCAAGACTCTTTATTATCAACGGCATTATTCCAGACAAAGATCTGCTTAATATGGAAAGAATGTTATTGGCATTGAAACGGAATAATTGGCTACAACGTATCTTTTCCATATGCTATATAAACAAGTCAGTGAAGAATGAAACGGCTAATGCTCTACAACTCTCTACACGCCTAAAGCTATTCATATTCATCCTCATTCCAAGTTTGCTAAAAGCTCTCAAATTACCATTCTATTGTTTTAGCATTCTAGTTCTCATAAGCTTAATTTGTGTAATATCACAGTAGTGATAAACAGTTTTGTAGAAAACATTCAACACACTTAGATTTCACTTCTTTGTAAGAAAGTATTTCCTTGAGAAATCGGCTTGTGGTTTTGACTCAAGAAGGCTTTAGCAGTTGTTAAAGCAGTTGTAATATTCAATTGAATATAGTGGATTAAGACCTCGTTGGAGAGAGGCGAAATCACCTTGATGGGTGGATTGGAGTAGTTTGAGATCAAACGAACCAGGATAAAAACAATGTGTTGTCTGCATTTGATTTCAAGTTTTACAATTCAACCCCCCCTTCTTGTGTTTTTCACTTCTTCATGTTCAAGCACATCCAAAGCAAACTAGGCATTGGGGAAGTTCAGAGGAAGTTCAAGCAAGCTCTCAAGCATCTCAGGCCTCACTGAAAAGCTCCATATTGCCATACTCGTGTTCAACTGAAACAGGTATTTTGCAACTTCCTGTCTCTCTATTTAGGAATCATTAGGCTTAGGTTTGTGAATAAAAAATGTAGTACTCATAGCCCTTAAGATGTACGTATGCTAAGTTTTCGTTTAAGTTAAGTGTGTTGAGAGAACTTGATTCATGAACATCCTGAAAAAGTTAGGTTAAAAATTAGTGCCAGAGAAATTCTCTCTGGTCTTTGAGAGTTAGATTAATATTCTTATATGGTTGGAATCGTCTTGAAAAATACTATGACTTTGGTGTTATGAGTTTTTGCTTTAGAGCACGTATGCAGGATATCCAGGTTTGTACAGGAAACGCGTGTTTTGTTTGAAGAAGAGGTTGAAGATGAAGATCAGTGGGCTGGGCTTTGGCTTGGCTCACTTTTGACACCCCCTGCCTTGCTGACTGCACCCCCTGGCCCATTTCTTTATATTTTTGTATTTTTCTACTTATTTTTCATTTCTGATTTTATTTTATATTTTCTAAAACATAAAAATTATCAAAAACATTTTTTATAAATTTTCACATTTATTTTTTATATTTTATTTTATTTTTCTAACATGAAAATAATTATTAATTAGTATATACCTTTATTTTATTTAATAAAAACTTGAAAATAATACTTCAAAATATTATACTTTTATTTTTATTATTTATATAATTAGATAATATATTTTTCTAATATATTTTCATTTTTTTGACATTTGTACATATTTCATTATTTTTATTTTATTGTATATAAACAATATAATTAATATATATACTTTTCTTAAAGAAAATTAGGGTTTTTACCCTTGACAAAAATAATCTCTTATTTCTTCTTTTTAATACATTAAAATATTTTATTTTTATACACATAAAAATAAACAAAAAACATTTTTTTACATATTTTGCACATTTATGTTTAAATTGCTTATTTAATTATTGCCAATTTATTTATTTGTACCATTTATTCAATTTGGATGTAATAGTAAATCCTAGGGTTTTATTTTCTTGCAAATACGCCCCCATTCAAATTGTATCCCCCTCCCCATATCAATGTTGTAATAGTCGTAGATTTATTTTACGCATTTATAGCTTTCAAGTATGCCATGTTAGAGATTAGGGTTTGCATGCAAAAAAATCCCAAATCAAAACAAATAGTTTGACCTAATGCAAGACAAAAATGCATGAAAATGATAACACAATGCACACATGCACTCCCTAGGGTTTCATCCACTTGTTGCCTTTAAAATGGCCATGTTATGCATGTTGAGTATCTTGGCAAAGCAAAAAAAAAACAAAAAGATCATAGTCCCTCGATGACGCTATCTTGGTTGCCTATACAAAATGATCTAGTCCCTCAAAAAATTGCTAAAGATACTTAGCACAATTGCTATCATGGTCAATACGATGACCCGCACCTGTCTCGTTTAACATCCAAAAACAAGGTTGTTTACCAAATGCAATGGTAAAACAACACTGTCAAAAGGGTTAAAAATGTGTAGGAAAGATCTTTGAGTAGATAGGGTAGACAACTCTTAGTTACTTGATTAAAGCTTGTAAAAACATCCTTGCTATTTTCAAACACACCTCATAACATAATTTCAAAACAATTTCCCAAAACAAACTTTCAAACATTGAAAAATATTTTCAAAAGATAATACACCTTTGTATACATTCAAACAAGAATCATTACAAAGGTTGCCCCAATGATGGCCTCTTTTCAAAACATTTTCAAAACCACACACAAAACATCATTTCAAACAATTGAAAAGCAAAAGCAAGTGATCTAAACAAGTAACTAAGAGCCCATGGATAACCATGGATGAAAAGGGTGCTTGCACTTCCCTTTTCATAATCTACCCCCCGAACCCAAGAAAACATCTCAAAGGTCTTTCCTGTGCTTTTTGACCTTTCCTTTGGATAAAATAAAAAGTCGGTGGCGAATCTTGCTAAACCGAAACATTTGCGAACACAAATGCAAAACCTCAAGTCAGTTCTCCCACCGCATCACAGAACTGGCAACTCTGCTGGGGAGAAATCTAAAAGTGGGGTTACCTTAGGGTTTAGATCACCTTTACATGCTTACCTTGTTTGCTTTGATTGCTTTACATTTGGTTCTATTATTTGGGTTTGAAATCCTCTACCTGGATTTGGGAAATATTCATAGGTAAATAGCAATACGTTGTGGAAACTGTGCAGGGTATACCGACATGGTTGAAGCAATAGCTATATTAGTGCGACATATTTGTGGGTACCGTTGAGTCAATCAAAGAGAATACGGGGCCGCTGAGTGATGTCATGAAGCACTAATGGACTTTTAGAACCTTTATTTGACCATCTTGGCCTTATTAGGGGTAGTGAGATGACCGGCTTTGGTGCAGTCCGAAGTTGGTAGATACTCGATACTACACTCATTGAGGGTTATTTTCTTGGAATATTTCGGTCGCCATTTAAGTGGCTAAACTGAAACAATGAACACAGAAAATAATCCAAAGATATTGAGCTCCTTAGAACCCGGTTACTATTTATAGGACAGGTTGAGCCAACTAACTTCAAGAGGGTACTTACCTATGAAACCCCATGCAAGCCTGAAACTAGGAACTTGTGTGACTTGCTTGTACATATACTTGTGCATACATCATGAACATCATAAAGCATCATATGCATCCACTAACCATTTCAAGGGTTTGGATCTTCATCTTTGTTCCTGTTTTGTAGGTAATGGAATCACTCCGCAGAAAAACAATCAAGGTCAACCTTGTGAGGATCCTTCCTCAACTCAAGGAGCTTGCCTCCAAGATTCCAGAGAATTATCTCTTCAGTGAAAGACATGGTAGACTTCTCAACTTGGTCAACTCCAACATTGAAGAAGACATGGTGAAAGTTATCTTCCAGTTATTTGACCCCCTACACCACTGTTTCACATTCCCTGATTACCAACTAGTGCCTACTTTGGAGGAATTTTCTCAACTCCTGAGGATTCCTATTCTTTATCGACTACCCTACAACGGTACGGAAAGAGAACCAAAGCCTGAAGATGTTGCTTAAGCCTTACACTTGTAACCATCTGATATCAAAGGTCATTGGGAAACCAGAAGTGGTGTCAAGAGTTTCTTGGAAAAGTTTCTGTTTGAGAAGGCACAAGACTGCTGGAATTCTCTAGATCTGCAAGATTTTGAGGAGATTGTAGCACTTCTCGTCTATGGGTTGGTCTTGTTCCCAAACCTTGATCAGCTTATAGATGTGAATGCTGTCAAAATTTTCATATCTCGGAATCCTGTGCCTACATTGCTTGGGGATATCCTCCACTCATTTCACACACGAACAATGAGGAAAAGAGATGTTCTCATGTGTTGTACTCCTCTTCTAGCAAGGTGGTTTATTTCTCACCTTCCCCAATCAGTCTTGAAGAATGAGAAAGGTTTGAGGTGGTCACAATGACTGATGACTCTTACATATTCTGATGTTCATTGGTGTTCTCGGTCCAGAGAAAATGTCATCATCATTGATCATTGTGGGGAATTCCCTAATGTCCCACTACTTGGCATTAGGGGAGGCATTACCTACAACCCCTGTTTGGCTCTGAGACAATTTGGGTATGCCCGAAGGGATGGCCCTCATGACATGCTGATTCCATACCTGGTTTTTGACTTCGACAATGACGCTTAAGGACTTCGACAAAGGTTTATCTGAGCTTGGAAGATGCCAAACAAAGTGGACAGTAAGACACTGGGGCACAAGAATTCCATCCCCCTTGAGCCTTACCTCAAGTGGGTACGAACCCGCGCCCAGAGTCTTATGATGCCTTACCCCTACATTCTGCCTATGATCAAAGAGCCTGTTATGGAAGGAGAGGTTCGATACACCCTCCTACATCCTGACATGCCAACATCATTGGAAGATTTGCAAAAGAGTTGGATACAGCTCAAGGAAGAACATAACACTTTTGAAGCCAGCTTCTACGGCAGTGAGAAGAAGGTTTTGGAACTTACCCGTCAACTCCATGAAGAGCAGACTCTCAACACCTACATCGCACCAAAGAGGATGTGCAACGTCTTTTTACATTAGAGTTTTATATTTATTTTGCCAATGGGGCATTTATGTACTAACAAAATTCTTCTTATTAATATGACGTGTGTTCTTTTTGTTTGCAACAACTTTGAATTTCTGAATCCTTGAATGCATTACATGAATACATATCATTCATCATATGCATAAATAGGTCTTCACACCAAGTTTCCTTATCTCTCTGCTATTTATTTCAGCAAGATGGATATAGAGCAGACGGTCAAAGAAATACAGGCGTAGAATTCACAGTTCCAACGGCTACTCATGACCTTGGCAAAGGGTCAGGAGGAGCTCAAAGGTCTACTAGAAAAAGAAAAGGAGAAAAATAAAAAGAAAAGAGTTGGTGTGGCCACTATGGGAAGGAGATTTGAGAACCAAGCTAGAAGAGTCCTGGATTTCCCCTCGACGTCTGATGAAGGGGTTGGCAAAGGAAAGGGAGCTACAGTGCCCTCTGAGTCTGAGGCTGAAGAAGAAGAAGAAGAGGATGAAGATTACTCTGAGCAGCAGTATCCTCCTGCAGACGACAAGTATAAGAATCTGGAAGATCGGCTGGTAGCCATGGAGGTACAAAGAGTACCTGGGCTGGATTTCGAAGAACTAGGGTTGGTTGTTGGGATTGTGATTCCCCCTAAATTCAAGGTGCCTACATTTTCCAAATGCGATGGTTTGTCTTGTCCGAAGATGCACCTGCGGTCTTACGTCAGAAAGATCCAACCTCATTCTTCTGATAAGGATCTATGGGTCCACTTTTTTCAAGATAGTTTGTCGGGTACACAATTGGATTGGTTCTATCAGCTTGAGAGATCTGATGTACATAATTGGGAAGATTTGCCTGCTGCCTTCTACAGACAATATCAATATAATGCAGATTTAGTGCCTACTCGTACTCAATTACAGAGTATGGGTATGGTCTCTAATGAAGGCTTTAAGGAGTATGCCCAGAAGTGACGGGACTTGGTTGGAAGGGTGCAGCCACCATTGTCTGAGAGAGAGCTTGTGGATATGTTTTTGGGGACCCTGTCAGGTCCATTCTTTAATCACTTGATCGGGATCTCATCTGCAGGGTTCACCGAGTTAATTCTGATGGGTGAAAGAGTCGAAGCTTGCATTAAGAGCGGTAAAATTCAGAAGGATGCATCTGCTTCCGCTGCTATCAAGAAGACCTTTCCAGCCAAGAAAGAGGTCTCAGCTGTTTACTCCCAGAGAAATCAAGGAAGAATGGAGCACCGACCAACGGTGGGGTCTGTGATGATTCAGAATTCCGCAGCCGATCAACCTCGAAACAGTCAACCCAGAGCTAACCAAGCTAGGGTGGAAAGGCCTGCACGGCAATTCACCCGGATCAATATGACACCTGCTCAGGTTCTCCCTCATCTGTTAAAATTAAACCTTACAAACTTGAAAGAGGCACCGAAGAACCCAAATACCTTTTCTCCCTATTACCATTCAAATGCAAAGTGTGCCTATCATTCGGATAGTGTGGGGCATGACACCAACAACTGTTGGGCCCTTAAAAACAAGATCCAGGATTTAATAGATGCCAAGTGTTGTACCCCAAAATTTGCCCTCCCATATTCCTCAAGACATGTCAAAAATAATCTTCAAGTTACTCAAGTTGGCTCAAGGTATGGACAGTCAAGTCACCTCCTAAGGCAGTCAAGTAAAAATTAGGGTTTTGTGTTGCATCAAGGTCTTTGCATCCAAATGACCTCAAGTTATCCTCAATGTCCTAATATGCTCTCAAGTTCATCCATGTCAAATTTCAAGCCTTGCAGAGAAAGTTTGGTCAGTCAATTGCTCAAGAGGCCCAAAAATCGACTATGATAGGGCAAAAGTCAACTGTTACCCAAATACAGTCAAACCTCAAGATTTTTTGTCAACATTATCATTTTTAAGGATATTTCATCATTTGATCAAGGGTTGATCATGATTCATCAAGGATTGCTCAAGATTCATCAAGATTCAAAAGTTGCTAAATTAGGGTTTTGTAGGAAAAGTCAACTCAACTTTGACCAAGAATAACTTTCTCATACTTTATGATAAATGACCCATCAAAAGCTCATTTTGAATAGGATGCAATTTCCTACAATCCATCTTCACACCCCAAGATCAAGAAATGCTCTCACAAAAAGTTACAAATTTGGACATTATAGGTCATTTTTGAAAGTCAACAAAACACCTTTTTTTCCAAAGCTTATAACCTGAGCATGTAACATCAAAATGAGATGAGACCAAAAGGGTTGGTTATAGGACATATCAAGGTTTCTAAAAAGTCCAAGAACACCTCCAAAATTTCAAAATTGAAGAAGTTATGCAGTGTTGAAGTTGGGCATTTTTCCAAAATTGCCAAAAGTCAACTATCCTCAAAACTCCAATTTTTGACAAAAGGGCCCACTTTTTTCCACTTGATATAATCTTGTCATGCCACACACGTGTCCCATATTTAATTTCATGACCATTCATCTATTTTTCTATTTTATTTAATTTTTATTGATTTAATTCATTATTAATCAATATTAAATCAAATAAAATCTAAAAATTTATGTAAAGGGATTCTTGTGATTTGTACAGCTTGCAAATACCATGTGACACTCAATCAATTCGTATCAAGTCAAAACAAGCACAAAAAATCAGATTTGGCCTATTTTTGGAAAGCTTATCAATGGTGATCAATTCCAATATTCCCTCTTCAATGCACTTGGATTATAGCCCATGTTTTAACCTAAATCATTCCATTATATGCACATAAGCAAGCCAGACCTAAGAGAGGCACAAAGCTCTGCAGAAACGGCCAGAACGAGTTTGGAAAAAAGCTTGAAAAGTGAGAGATCAAGAACAACATTGGAGGCGAATTCAATCCAAAATAACAACGTAGCTCTCTTGCCAACAACCTCCTGAAGCGAGACCAATCAAAAACCAAGCCTTTCAGTGCCTGAAACTCACTGTAAGTATCCACGAATCTTGCTCTGGACATGATATCGTGAAGTCATTTTCTTGCATCCTTTCATTGAAATAATTGCACATTCATACTTTGCGTTGCATTCTGAAACTTTTAGCATCACTGAATTTTATTTTCGTAGCTTCTAACCCCGTATCCAAAACCTAGGGTTCTTGTTCTTGTTTTTAGGCATTTTTTATGTAGGCAAAATCAAGGCAAATAATGGTTACAGGGATGATCAGGAGGCAGAGACGAACACGCCTATGTTCTTGGATGGCGTTTACATGGCCTAGGGAGGATTTTTGAGACATCCTACGAAACTTCCTGCGGATGAAAATCCGCAGGTAAATAACCAGGGACGTGTTGGGGAAGACGATAACGTGTCTTAGCGTGATTGGCCCATTTAAACAATTAGCGCGTTTTTATTTTTGCAGGGCATATTGAATTGTTTTTTAATATATTATTTGTTTTCTATTCCCATAACGAATGAAGCAGTTTGGTTGAGTGGTAAGCGCGTTGGCATGTGAGCGTTGGGACCTGGGTTCGAATCCCAGGTCCCCCAAAAACTTTGTTACATTTTTTCTTCAGATACTCAGGTGTAGCACTCCAAGAGTGGATTACCATAGGCCCCATAGATCAACATGCCAAGTGGCTTCAGGCCAAGATCCAGTGGTCAAAGTTGAAGGACCACCATACTTCTTGGTCAACATGCGCCTATGGAATCTGAAAAAAGTCCAACAGGCTGGACGTTTGGGCCCCAAAAATTGTTGATTCACACTCAGATCAGGCCCACACACCCCTTGAGTTTGTTCTTTTCATTTTTTCTTTTCATTATTTTCTATTTCTATTTTTTATTATTATTATTTTGATTAATTAATTAACCCATTAATTTTTTCATAAAAAAAAATCAGAAACAACAAAAAATATTTTTATTTAATTCCATTAATTTTATTACTTATTTTTGCAAATAAACAATTAATTTATTTATTTAGTTTAAATAGGTTTAACATTAATATATTTTGCAATAAATTAAAATTAATTTAGAATTAGGTTTTAATATTTTTTTTAATCATTCTTATTTATTTCCTTAATTAAAATAAAAAAACCAAAAATATTTTCATTTAATTAATTATTTCAATTATTAATTTAGATTGATTTTTAATTCAAAAATAACAAAAATAGGTTTTATTTAATAAAAAGGGTCAAAACCCTAAGACACTCGATTTAATTTTCTCACGCGCGAATTATTTTTGATCCATATTTTGTAACTACTTCGAGGATGTAATAGTTTTGGACTTAGGACTTTATTTATTTATTTATCGCTTTATTTATTTTTCGTAATTTAATTTTTAAGAGTTTGTTTTTGGCGATGTAAATACCCGACGCCTTGTAATAGCTTAGATTTATTTTCCGCAATTTAATTTCCGCAACCATTAACTGTTAGATGTTTGAATAATAGGCAATGCATGACAAGATTAATCTTTAATTTAAAATCAACAGTAGCTCACCATTAACATGTACAGATAATATAACTGAAAAACAATACACTCGCACATGCCACTCTTAGGGTACACCTCACTTGGTTGCCTCGAACGTGGTCATTAAGTATAGGAAGTTTTAGAGGTCGCCCTCTTGTCCAAAGATCATAGTTGCCTCGAAACAGTTGCCTCGGAAAAATGATCTAAGACATTAGAGTTACCGCTAAGGCATCCTAACATTGCTTTAGTGACCACATGTCCCATAATCGAATTGACCCGAAAACTCCAACGACGGTACTACCTACTCTTCAATAGTGGGATAGCACTGTCTAAAGGACATTTGCACAAGTCTAATTCCTTTTTGAGTAGGTAGATGTTCTTAAGTACTTGCTCCTTTTAAAATAAAACAAAACTTTTCGCACTTACACCCCCTTTCAAACAAAAAACTCTTTTCAAACCCACAATCACAAAGAAAAGCAAACTTTTGAAAACATAATGAGCAAGTACCTAAGAGCCCATGGATAACCACGGATAGAAAGGGTGCTAACACCTTCCCTTTCTATAATCTACCTCCCGAACCCGAGAAATATCTCGAAAAGGAATTTTTCTGTGCTTTTGTCCTTTCCTTGTTGGATAAAATAAAACACGGTGGAGACTCTTGCTTACCGCGACATTTTGCGAAAACAAACGCAAACGCGAACCAGCATTCCAAAATAGTCAGTTCTCATTCCCACCGATCACAGAACTGGCGACTCTGTTGGGGACTATATAAGTGAGGTGTACCTTAGGATTAGATCACTTGTGTTTTCAATTGTATGATTTGAATGCTTTAATTTTGTGGGCTTGTATCGGATTTCTATAGATCCTAACCCGGATCTGGGGATACCCTTGAGGTAAGTAGCAATAAACTGTGAGGGATCTGTCCGGCGTAGACCGACACGGATGAAGCAGTAGCTACGTTGGTGTGGCACCTTGGTCTGTACCGATATCCCTTGTGTTAGAACGAGGAGAATATGGGTCTTCTAAGGAGTCATTAAGCACCAACTGACCTTAGAACCTTAAATTGACCAACTTGGCCATAGAACAGTAGCAGTATGCTACACTCATTGAGACTAAACTCTTGCGATGATTCCGGCCGCAAGAAAAGGTTGCTAAACTGGAATTATGACCGATTGAGGGTAGTCAGTGATATTGAGATCCTCTAGAACCCGGTTACTATTTTTAGGACAGGTTTAAACCAACTGAACTGAAAGAGGGTAGTACCTAAGCTCCATGCCAGCCTGAAATCTAAGGGCTCTCAGTGTGACTTGTGTGCCTTTACCATGTTTGCCTTTTGTGGATACTTGTGGTGTGCCTTTACCATGACATCATGACATCATAACATTGCATACATTTTGCATAAGGACTAACCTATTTCAAAGACAAGAGGGTTTCATCTTTGCTCTGTTTTGTAGGTCATCATGATGCCCATGCATAAGAATACTATCCGGATCAACTTTGTCCAAGTACCTACCCTGCTTAAAGATTTGGTTGTCAGGATTCCAGACACTACTTCCTTCATCAGAAGGCATGGTTCTCTCCTCAGTTTGGTCACCTCAAAATTGGACGAGCAAATGATGAGTGTCCTGGTCCAGTTTTATGATCCGCTATACCATTGCTTCACCTTTCAAGACTTCCATCTGGTTCCTACCCTGGAAGAGTTCTCTGAGCTGCTTGGTATCTCTGTTTTGGAGCAGACTCCGTTTACTGGTTGGGAGAAGACCCTCAGGCCTGAAGAGATTGCTGCACCCCTTCACTGTTAGAACATAGTTTGATTTTACAACCCTCAGTTAGAGTTTTGATGATAACAAAATACAAGATTAAATGAATTATGAGTTTTATATATGACATAGATGCTACCTAAAAATTATGTTGTGTATTTACAGGAAACTCTGATGGAATCGGCATCAGAACATCAGTATCAACATCAGCATCAGAAGATATGTCAGCATCAGAAGATCAGTACATATGCTTACGCTGTAGTCTGATGAACAAGATCTGCGCTCAACATACTCTGATTCTGATCAAGATCCTAATTATGTCATCAGCACTCTGAAGCGCCAGAATAAGCTAAAGCCAAGAACGCTCAGATCTTTATTACGCAGAACATTCTGAAGTGTCAACGGTACTGCATTCAAGGCAGATTAATTACCAACGGCATTATTCCAAGACAAAGATCTTCTCAAAATGGAAATAACATAATGAGCATTGAAATGGAATTATTGGCATCAACGTATCTTTTCCAAGAAGTATTTAAACAAATCAGTGAGAAAGGAAATGGCTAATACTCTACAATTCTCCTACACGCATAAGCCAATCATCTTCGTCCTCACTCATTCAGTTTGCTAAAGCTCTCAAATTGCTTACTCTATAGTTCTAGCATTCTAGTTTCACATAAGCTTTATATTGTGTATTATCACAGTTGTGATATATAGTTTTTGTAGAACACATCAAACACACATAATTGTTCATTTATCTGTAAGAAAGAATTTCCTTGAGAAACCGGTCTGTGGTTTAGACTCAAGAAGGCTATAGCAGTTGTTAAAGCAGTTTTGTATTCAGTTGAATATAGTGGATTAAGACCTCGTTGGAGAGAGGCGAAATCACCTTGACGGGTGGACTGGAGTAGTTTGAGATCAAACGAACCAGGATAAAAATAATGTGTTGTCTGCATTTGATTTCAAGTTTTAACAATTCAACCCCCTTCTTGTGTTTTTCACATCTTCAATTGGTATCAGAGCGCCTGGTTCTGAGTTCATAACACCTAACCGTGTCAGTACAAGATCCAGCATTGAAAAACACTATGGCAGGAACACATCACAACATCAGCAATGACAACAATGAAGAAAGAAACAGATTCAGTGGCAAACCTCCAGTCTTTGATGGAGAGAACTTTGATTACTGGAAAGACAGAATTGAAAGCTTCTTTCTAGCCCATGATGCTGATCTGTGGGATATGGTGACAGATGGATACATGCACCCAGTGAATGCAAATGGTCAGAAGATTAACAGGAAAGCAATGTCTGATCAACAGAAGCGTGATTTTAAAAACCATCACAAGGCCAGAACTATTCTTCTCAGTGTTATCTCTTACTCTGAATATGAAAAGATATCAAACAGAGACACTGCTAAGAACATGTTTGACTCTCTCAGAATGACGCATGAAGGCAACCTTCAAGTCAAAGAAACTAAAGCTCTTGCGCTCATTCAGAAGTATGAGGCATTTAAGATGGAAGAAAGTGAATCTATTGAAACAATGTTCTCAAGATTTCAGATTCTGGTTGCTCGTCTCAAATTCTGGACAAAGGGTATTCTACTGTTGATCATGTCAAGAAGATCATCAGAAGCTTGCCAAAACAGTGGAGGCCAATGGTCACAGCGCTGAAGCTAGCTAAGGATCTCAACACAATCTCTCTGGAGGAACTTGTCAGCTCCCTCAGAAGTCACGAGATAGAGCTAGAAGCTGATGAACCTCAAAAGTAAGGTAAGCCATTAGCTTTAAAATCTAATAGAAAATCTGACTCCAAGGTTTTGCAGGATGTTGAAGAAACCTCTGATGGGTCCTCATCAGAAGAAGATGAATTGTCTCTCCTCTCTAGAAGGGTGAACCAACTATGGAAGCAGAGGCAAAGAAATTTCAGGAATCCCAGAAGATCTGAGAACCAGAACGAACCCTCCTCCAGATACAGAAGGTCAGAATCCTCCTCTGGACACAGAAGATCTGAAGGCTCTTCAGGAAGCAGAAAGCCAAACAACAAGGACATTATTTGTTATGAATGCAACGAGCAAGGATACTACAAGAGTGACTGCCCAAAGCTTCAGAAGGAAAAGCCCAGAAGAAAGTTTGGCAAGGAAAAGAAGAAAAGTCTCATGGCTACATGGGATGACTCTGACACATCTGAAGCTGACTCAGAATCAGATGATGACAGAGCAAACATAGCTCTCATGGCAAACATATCAGAAGACAGTGAAGCTTATCAATCAGACTCTGAATTAGACACAGAAGAGGTATTTCCTGACTTTGCTATTAATTTTACTAAGGATGAACTAGCTGAAAGCCTTAATGAGATTCTGGAAAGATATCAGCAGATCAGAGTCAAATTCAAAAACCTGAAAAGGGATCTTGCTTCTGACTCTGATAAAACTGAGAGTCTCAAGTTGGAAAATTCAGAGTTGAAAAATAAAGTTTCAAAATTAGAAAATATATTACAAAACTCTCAGAAGGAAACAATTCCTGAAACTCCCAGTAGTGCTGATGAGATCATCAAGGAGTATGATCACAGCTTTCAGAAGTTTCTTGCTAAAAGCATAGATAGAAGCAAAATGGCTTCAATGATCTATGGAGTTAGCAGAAATGGCAGAAAGGGAATAGGATACCAAGGTAAGGTACCTACACCAAAGAATGCCATGGATTTAGTTATTAAACGAACTCCTCTTAATTCACACTTTGTATATGGGCACACACATGACATCAAATACACTAGTAGCAATTATTCTGTCAAACCAAAATTCAACCAGAGTTTTGGTAAAACTAACAAAAAAGGACCCAAGAAAATATGGGTACCTAAGGATAAAATAATACATGTTGCAGATATCCTTAGCAGCAAAGCAGAAACACCAGTCATGGTACCTGGACTCTGGCTGCTTGCGACACATGACGGGAAGAAGGCATATGTTCCAAAGCCTGGAACTTAAGCCTGGAGGCCATGTAGGCTTTTGAGGCAATCAGAAGGTAAAGATCATTGGCTCTGGAACAGTAGGTAACGGAAATCTTCCCTCTATCAGTAATGTTTTATTAGTAGATGGATTAATGCATAACCTGTTATCCATAAGTCAATTAAGTGATAACGGTTATGATATAATCTTTAATCAAAATTCATGTAAAGTTGTTAGTCAGAATGATGGGACTATCCTGTTTAATGGAAAGAGGAGAAACAACATTACAAAATCAAACTTTCTGAACTGAAAAGTCAGAATGTAAAGTGTCTTCTGTCTGTTAACAACGAGCAATGGATCTGGCACAGAAGATTGGGGCATGTTAGTATGAGAAGAATATCTCAGATTAACAAACTCAATCTGGTCAGAGGACTTCCTAATCTGAAGTTCAATTCAGATGCTCTGTGTGAAGCATGTCAGAAAGGCAAGTTTGCAAAACCTGCTTTTAAATCAAAAAACGTTGTTTCCACCTCTAAGCCATTAGAACTTCTGCACATTGATTTATTTGGACCAGTTAAAACTGCCGCAGTCAGTGGCAAGAAGTATGGGTTAGTAATCGTAGATGACTATAGCAGATGGACATGGGTAAAGTTCTTAAGACACAAGGACGAGTCACACTCTGTGTTTGTCACCTTCTGTAACCAAGTCCAGAATGAAAAGGATCTTAGAATCATCAAAGTCAGAAGTGATCATGGTGGAGAGTTTGAAAATAAAGATTTTGAATCATTTTTTAATGACAAAGGCATTCTGCATGATTTCTCTTGTCCTAGAACTCCCCAGCAAAATGGAGTTGTAGAACGAAAGAACAAAACATTGCAAGAAATGGCCAGAACCATGATCAACGAGACTAACGTTGCTAAGATCTTCTGGGCAGAGGCAATAAACACAGCGTGCTACATTCAGAATAGAATCTCCATAAGACCTATTCTGGAAAAGACTCCATATGAATTGTGGAAGAACAGAAAGCCCAACATTTCATATTTTCATCCATTTGGATGTACTTGCTTTATTTTGAATACTAAAAATTATTTGAACAAGTTTGACTCTAAAGCACAGAAGTGTATTATGTTAGGATACTTTGAACGCTCAAGAGGGTACAGTGTATACAATATAGAAACACAGATTGTGGAAGAATCAATCAGTGTTCGTTTTGATGATAAGCTTGACTCTCAAAAGTCAAAGCAGAATCAAGTATTTGCAGGTATGGAAGTTGAATTCACAGGTACTGAAGACAAGTCATCAGAATCTCTTAACAGAGACACTCCCTCAACATCAGAAAGAGGCACTGCAAGCAATCCAGCATCTTCTGTTGATCAACCTCAGAAAAGACCATCCAGAAGCAGCATGGATCACCCAGAAGAAACAATCTTAAGAAGAAAGGAAGATCCAATCAGAACAATAGCCAGCTTCAGAAACTCTGAAGAATCCCTCATGGGACTTGTTTCTCTGATTGAACCATCTTCAATTGATGAAGCACTTCTGGACAATGACTGGATTCTAGCAATGCAAGAGGAGCTAAATCAATTCACAAGGAATGACGTATGGGATCTGGTTCCTAAACCAAAAGGATTCAACGTCATTTGAACAAAATGGGTATTCAGAAACAAACTGAATGAACAAGGTGAAGTCATCAGAAACAAGGCACGATTGGTAGCACAAGGTTATAGTCAGCAAGAGTGGATAGACTATACAGAAACCTTTGCTCCAGTCGCCAAGTTAGAATCTATCAGACTTTTAATTTCTTTTGCTGTTAATAAAGTCATCACTCTGTATCAGATGGATGTCAAGAGTGCATTCTTAAATGGCTATATAGAAGAAGAAGTATATGTGCACCAACCCCCTGGTTTTGAAAGTTCAAAAAATCCAGAATATGTTTTCAAACTAAAGAAGTCACTGTATGGTCTGAAACAAGCTCCCAGAGCTTGGTATGAAAGACTGAGTAACTTCCTGTTAGAAAAGGAATTCACCAGAGGGAAAGTGGACACAACCTTATTCTGTAAGACAGTTAAGAATGACATCTTAGTCTGCCAGATTTATGTTGATGATATAATATTTGGATCTACTAATCCCTCTTTGGGAAGAAAGTTTGCTAAGTGTATGCAGGCAGAATTTGAGATGAGCCTAATGGGGGAACTGAAATTCTTTCTGGGCATCCAGATCAATCAAACCCCAGAAGGAACTTACATTCATCAGAGCAAATATGTCAGAGAACTTCTGAAGAAATTTGATCTCTCAGAATGTAAGCCATCAAAGATTCCAATGCATCCCACGTGCATTCTGGAAAAAGAAGAGGTAAGCAAAAAGGTAGAACAGAAGGTCTACAGAGGTATGATTGGTTCTCTTCTTTATCTTACAGCTTCAAGGCCTGATATTTTATTCAGTGTATGCATTTGTGCAAGATTCCAATCAGATCCTAGAGAATCTCACTTAACAGTTGTTAAGCGAATTTTCAAGTATCTGAAAGGTACTACTAATTTGGGTTTGTTTTATAGAAAATCTAGTGATTACAGCTTAGTAGGTTACTGTGATGCTAACTTTGCTGGAGACAGAGTTGAACGTAAAAGCACTTCTGGAAGCTTCCAGTTTCTGGGAGAAAATCGGATCTCGTGGTCCAGCAAAAGACAATCCACAATTGCTCTATTAACAGCAGAAGCTGAATACATAGCAGCAGCTGGATGCAGCACACAAATGCTCTGGATGAAAAGTCAGCTTGAGGACTTCCAGATTTATGAGAGTAACATTCCTATACTCTGTGATAATACTTCTGCTATTTGCTTAAGTAAAAATCCAATTTTGCATTCTAGGGCTAAGCATATAGAAATAAAACATCATTTTATTAGGGACTATATTCAGAAAGGAATCTTAAACTTAAAATTTATTGATACAGGCCATCAATGGGCTGATATCTTTACAAAACCACTTTCTGAAGATAGGTTCAACTTCATTCTGAATCATCTCAGCATGAAGCTCTGTCCAGAATAAAATTGTTTTAATTTTATATATTAACCTTCAGAATTATGTTTATTACTCTGTGAACTTAGGATCAATCTTCTTTCAGAGTATTTAGAAATGCAGATTGTATCAGATCTATCCATAAAGCTCTGAGCTCTTCAGTTCAAGGATAGAAGTGATGTTCACTCAAAGCAAACAAGTGTCATCCAGTCATCAGTTGTTTCCTGAGGCTGAACATGCGTTCACGCTTCTGAAAAGGCAAAGCACTGATTGGATGCATTGAGACACATGTCACTGGTAACCGTTTAAGTATCTTTCTGAAATCCCCTAAAATCAGCGGTCATTTAATTCTATTAATCATGATTTATTTCTCTCTCTTAAGCGTTTATGTTTTCAAAAACTTTTTCAAAATCTATTTAAACACCATTCACACCATTCACACCTTTTTACCCTTACTTTCGTTTCAAGCAATACTTCTGATTTCTGTGTTTGTGTTCTTCCTCTCAAGAAAACCCTTTCAATTTTTTTCTCTCAAGAACTCGTGTGAACATGGCTTCTAGCAGCAATCTCTCTTCAGGTTCCCAGCAAGATGCATCAGCTGAGCAATATGAGGTTCCTCTCAGAACGCTACTCACTCCAGTCAAGAATCTTGAAGTTCTGTCAGAGATTATAGTGGATTTCAACAGTTTGAAGGAAATTGGTTTTGATTTATCAGAAGAGATTCAAGCTCAAGGATGGGAGAAATACTTTGACAGGTTGGTGGGTCCAACTTTTCCTATCTTGGTTAAGGAATTTTGGATTCACGCCTCTTCCTCAAATCACCAAGTCACTTCCTACATAATGGGGAAGAAAATTGTGATTACTGAAGACCTAATTGCAAAACTGATTGGATACAATGGTGGTGGTATACGTTGTATAGACATGGCAGAAAGATGCTCAGATGTTGTTGTCATAGCAAGGGAGATTTTCACGCTGGGGCTTCCCTCCAGCAAGATAAGGGATCTGAAAGATAAGCACAGAACTTGGGCAAAGATTATTCTGGGATGTTTCAATCACAGGAAGCCTACAAGCTCTCCTGATTACATAAACATAGATCAGCAATTTCTGATTTATTTTATCAATCAGAAGGTAAAGATTAATCTAGCTCATCTTTTATTCAACCATCTGAGAACAAGCGTCAAGGAGACAAGAGAAGATGAACGCACTAAAATGGATTGGATACCCTTGGGCAGATTGATATCAGATATTCTGACTGAGAATAGGCTGATTGAACACTTGACAGAGGCACAAGAGATCAACACCTTAGAACCTTCTGTTGGCAAGCAGATGAATGCCAAGAATCTAAAGAAGATGAAGCTGATAGAGAACATTAAGAAGGAGCCCAGCATCACTCCTTTTGCTGAAATCTCCAGCAGAAGAGTTCCTCTGGACGACTTCCCTATGTTCTCAGAGATTGACTCTAAGCCTCAGATCATTCTGAGATATTTGGATGCATGCAAAGCTGATGGTACAGTACCTAATCTAAATATTCAAGATCTTCAGCAGAAGGCACCAGAGGTTGTTCTGAAGAAGACTAAGAAGAGAAAAGCTGCTCCAGAAGGATCATCACAACAGACTCCAAAGAAAATAGGTAATCCTGTTTCTGTATTTGTTTTAAGTTCAAGTGTTGTTTCCTCATCTATTCCTACTCCCATTCCAACTCCAGCTGATATCCCAACACCCCAAACCTTTAAAGATTTTGACATTGACTTTGACCCTTCTGAGTCATTAACTCTCAGAAGATCCCGCTCCAAACCACAAAATCCAAACACTGCAACCATACCAGAACCAGAACTTGCACAAGTTCTGTCTGACATAGACCAACATACTTCCGCTCCTGAAACAAACAATCCAAATACACAACCAGAAATTCCCATTTCTACACAACCTAACATCCCACTTTCACCAATACCAGAAACTCCACTCTCTCCAATACCAGAACCAGAAATTCCACAACCTTCCTCTCCCCAACCAGAAAGTAATCCACCCTCTCCTCAACATACACAATCTCCACAACCTGAGACTCAAAACTCTGAGGCTCAAACCTCCGAGTCCCCTGAACCACAACCCTTGGCCATTCAATTGCCTTGTGGTACAACTGTTAATATGTCTCAACTACCATCTTCACCAGAAACAACTCCACCTAATACTCCTCATAGTCCAATCGTTATTTCTGACTCTCCCACTCCCTCACCTAAGAAAAATACAGAAAACCACAGCAAGATAGTCATTGATCTAACAGTCCTTGAACGCCTTGCTGCAATAAACCAGAAAATTGTTATTCCCAAACCGAAACAACCAGATGTTGGTTCCGGCATTTTGAATTTTGAAACAGATATGCAGAAGTGGATCACTTCATTGAAACAAGCTAGTCTGGAAGTGGTTGATCCTGCTGTCGCAGACTTCCTCTGGACTCAATTCAGAAGATGGGTTTGCGCTGAAACCTTCAAGCTGCAAGACCAGAGCTATGGGTAGGCTCAACAGAACTTCAGCAATCTGCTGAAGGAAATGGAAGGTCCAGTTTTGAGCAAGCTGCTGAAGGAAGAAGCTCTCCCTCTGGACAGTGAGCCTTGGTCTGAAAAGCGTCCAGCATATACAGTTCAAGCTGCAGAAGAACAGGTTATTCAAGCTGAAGACTTGGGTCAAGTAGAAGAAACTATAGAAAGCTCTGAGAAGCAGTCTGTATCTGAAGATCCTCAAGCTTCCTCTCTTGACAGGCAAGCTCTAGAGGATTTGAAGAGATCAAATATGCTGATGAATGAACGGATGGACAAGCAGGATATCAAGATTGACTCTATAGCAAACATGGTATCTAAGCAAAACGAAACCAGCGAACAAATCAAGAGCATGTTGGAAGCTCTGTTCACACGACTTTCTCCTTCTTCTTAGATTTTTCTTCTTGTGTTTTCCTTGTTTTCCTTACATGTTTGTCTGTAATATTTCTACTTGTTCTAAACTATCATTACTTCTGTTTTAATACAAACGTGTTTTGTTCTAATATTTTTAACTCTGATTAACTATGCTTTTTGATAGCTGACAAAAAGGGGGAGAAAGAATGATATTTTTCAATAACGGTTTACTGAGACAAAAGTCTCAAACATTCTAACATCCTTATATACTTGCTGTTCTGAAAAGCTTACAGGTACAAGAATTTGAAGAACTCTGATAAAGTAAAATTTTGATGCTCAAAGAAATTTCAGTAAAGTTCTGAAGCTCAAGGTCTCAAGGAATCAAAGGGAAATAATCAACTCAGGGGGAGTTTTTGTCATCACTACTCTGATAATTTTATTCCTTACCCTCTTAGCTCTGATATTTTTACTCATTATTTGATTATCTCTGATATCGTTTCCTCTTTATTCTTAAACTCTGATACTCTCATCATTCTATTTTAATTGAAAAAATCTAGTTTTTGTCATCATCAAAAAGGGGGAGATTGTTAGAACATAGTTTGATTTTACAACCCTCAGTTAGAGTTTTGATGATAAAAAAATACAAGATTAAATGAATTATGAGTTTTATATATGACATAGATGCTACCTAAAAATTATGTTGTGTATTTACAGGAAACTCTGATGGAATCAGCATCAGAACATCAGTATCAACATCAGCATCAGAAGATATGTTTGCATCAGAAGATCAGTACATATGCTTACGCTATAGTCTGATGAACAAGATCTGCGCTCAACATACTCT
The DNA here is from genome assembly GCA_948472305.1 of Vicia faba. Lineage (NCBI taxonomy): Eukaryota > Viridiplantae > Streptophyta > Magnoliopsida > Fabales > Fabaceae > Vicia > Vicia faba. Next base: position 1,609,589,495 of record OX451738.1, on the reverse strand, counting down.
GATTTTGATCAAGATCCTAAATATGTCATCAGCACTCTGAAGTGCTAGAATAAGCTAAATCCAAGAACGCTCAGATCTTCATTACGCAGAACATTCTGAAGTGTCAATGGTACTGCATTCAAGGCAGATTAATTACCAACGGCATTATTCCAAGACAAAGATCTTCTCAAAATGGAAAGAACGTAATGAGCATTGAAATGTAATTATTGGAATCAACGTATCTTTTCCAAGAAGTATTTAAACAAATCAGTGAGAAAGGAAATGGCTAATACTCTATAATTCTCCTACACGCATAAGCCAATCATCTTCGTCCTCACTCATTCAGTTTGCTAAAGCTCTCAAATTGCTTACTCTATAGTTCTAGCATTCTAGTTTCACATAAGCTTTATATTGTGTATTATCACAGTTGTGATATACAGTTTTTGTAGAAAACATCAAACACACATAATTGTTCATTTATCTGTAAGAAAGAATTTCCTTGAGAAACCGGTATGTGGTTTAGACTCAAGAAGGCTTTAGCCGTTGTTAAAGCAGTTTTGTATTCAGTTGAATATAGTGGATTAATACCTCGTTGGAGAGAGGCGAAATCACCTTGACGGGTGGACTGGAGTAGTTTGAGATCAAACGAACCAGGATAAAAATAACATGTTGTCTGCATTAGATTTCAAGTTTTAACAATTCAACCCCCCTTCTTGTGTTTTTCACATCTTCATTCACTTGACCAAAGAGGAGGTAATGGCGAACTGGGAAACTAGAAGTGGAGCTAAGGGTTTTCTGGCTAAGTTTTTGGTTGACAAAGCTAATTACTTCTGGGACAGCTTAGACTTCAAGGCGTACGAGGACATTCTGGCTCTCTTCATTTATGGTCTGGTATTGTTTCCGAATCCTGACACTTTTGTTGATATTAATGCCATCAAGATCTTCATGTCTCAGAATCCGGTGCCCACTCTCTTGGGTGATATCCTTCATCAGCTCTATGCTCGTACTGCCCGAAAGCGGGGAACTTTGATGTGTTGTGCTCCTTTATTGTCGAGGTGGTTTATTTCGCACCTCCCTAAGTCCGTACTGAAGAACAAAGAAGGAATGGGATGGGCTTACAGGGTGATGTCTCTTTCTAATGATGACATTATCTGGACTCTCAAAGGTATGGATGAGGTGACTGTCATTGATCATTGTGGAGAGTATCCTAATGTTCCATTGATCGGACTCCATGGAGGGATTTCTTACAACCCATGCTTAGCTCTCCGTCAGTTTGGAAGAGCCAGAACAGAAGGGCCTCATGAGATGTTGATGCCCCATGTCATCTTTGATTTTCAGGGAGATAGCGACGAGCTGCATCGTAGATTCATAAGGGCTTAGGACAGAGTTCACCAATCTGACCCACATGAGTTGGGACCAAAGACTTCTCTGCCAATGGAGCCATATCTCAGATGGGTCCGCATCTGTGCCCAGAAGCTAGGTATGCCATATGAAGCTGTCAGGCCTGTTACTCTTGAAGTTGCTAATGAGGAGGGGGTTCCTCCAACTATTCTCCACCCTTATATGCCCACTGATATTGGGACACTGAAGAGGTCTTGGATGCAATTGAGGAATGAACGGGATTCTTATCGGGAGAGGTTCAATGAACAGGAGCAGAAGATCCAGAAGCTGACCAGACAGTTGGAGAACGAGCGGATCCTGAATGATTTTTTCCGCACTGAGAAGAAGAGACCATGGGAGCATTGATGGACCGTTGATGATTTCTTTTATAGTTTTTTTACTTTTTTAGTATTTCCATTCTTGTAACGCCTAAGGTCAATTTGTTAAACAATTTAAATTTTGAAGTTTAAATCTAATAAAGTGTGTTTCCTTTCTTGTTTACAAATTTGAATCTCGATTGTCTTTGAAATCATAAATCATACGCATTTCATCCCATGCACTTCATAAACAGGTACCTCATTACAGGTCTCTTATCTTCTTCGCTGTTTATTTCAGCAATCATCATGTCTACTGGACCTTCAACTGAGCAAGCCATCAAGGCCCTCCAGGCCCAGAATGCCCAATTTCAAGAGCTGTTCATGAATCTAGCTAAGGGTCAGCAGGACCTGAAGACCTTGATTCTGAAGGAAAAGAAGAAGAAGAAGAAGAAGAAGAAGAAGAGGACCATCCTGTTCAATACTGGACGCAGGTTTGGAAACGGGCTGCAGAATGAAGTTGATCTGACCACCTCATCTGGAGGGAAAGATAGTCCACAAGAAAGGAGGGCTCCTAGCCCTATGGTCTCCGACAACGAGACGGACTATGATGAAGAACAGTATCCTCCTGCTGAGGATAAGTACAAACAGCTGGAAGACCGTCTGAGCGCTATGGAAATTCATAAGGTGCCCGGTCTGGACTTCGAAGATCTGGGTCTATCATCTGGGGTGGTGATTCCCCATAAGTTCAAGGCACCTGCCTTTGCCAAGTATGACGGAGTTTCCTGTCCGAAGCTGCACCTCCGGTCATATGTGAGGAATATCCAGCCTTACACTGCTGATAAGAACTTATCGATCCATTTCTTTCAAGACAGTCTCTCAGGGACTCAGCTTGAGTGGTTCTATCAGTTGGACGGAGCCAGTATCCGCAGCTGGGAGGATTTGGCTACTACATTCTATAGGCAGTATCAGTACAACTCCGACCTCGCTCCTACGCGTACCCAACTCTAGGGTATGTCAATAGGAACGGGTGAAGGATTTAAGGAGTATGCTCAAAAGTGGAGAGACCTTGCCGGAAGGGTGAAACCACCTTTGGCTGATCGTGAGCTTGTGGACATGTTTCTAGGGACCCTGTTTGGTCCGTTCTTTAATCATCTGATTGGAAGCTCTTCATATGGGTTTACAGATCTTATTTTGACTAGTGAGAGGATTGAAGCTGGTATTAAGGCTGGAAAGATACAGAAGGGTGCCTCATCGAGCACCAAGAAGAAACCGTTCAAGAAAGAGGCCAGTGCTGTCTACAGTTCGAGAAGACGGAATAGACCTGAACATCACCAAGCTGTTAATGCGGTTGTTATTTCAAAACCTGTTGGTGCTCCTCAGTATCACAATCAACAAAAGGACGAGAGTCCTTGAAGGCAATTCACTCGTCTCAACATTACTTTGTCTCAGATTCTTCCACAGTTGTTGAAGACTAATTTGGTGACTCTAAAGGAAGCTCCGAAGAATCCAAGTACCACACCACCAAAGTATAACCCTAATTCCCGCTGCGCTTTTCACTCTGATAGTCCGGGGCATAATACAAATGATTGTTGGGTTTTGAGGAACAGGGTGCAAGACCTAATTGATGTAAAGGAGATTGAGTTTGAGGCGCCTGAGAGGCCTAATTTGTGATTGCTCCCATGCCCAAACATGGAGTGAATGCTCTAGAAGAGGACTTGTTTGTGGTTTCCGTGGATGATATTGTTACCCCTCTGATGACTGTCAAGAAGAACCTGTTGCTAGCCGGTTTATTTCCGGGTTGTGGCGAAGGTTTCCATATGTGTTCTATTTTACCTACTGGTTGCCCATTCCTGAAGTCAGGTATCCAAAACCTGATGGATATCAAAGAGATCCTGTTTGAAAAGACTGTTGTTCCATCCGTTCATTCTGAAGAAGTTGCCATTATTACCATTTTCGACAATTCTTCCAAGGCTCCCCCGAGGAAGCCTGTTAGAATTACATCTACTCCGAAGAACGCGCATGTAATTATCACTGTTCCGGGGCCCATCCCCTACACCTATGACAAAGTTATCCCTTGGCACTATGGGGCAGATGTTTATGTTCTTGGAGTTAAGCAAGAGTTGGATGCTGATACCGGCGTCAGCAACATTACTGGGCCTACCAAAGTCACCCGCAGCGGTAGACTTTTCTCACCTGATATTGCTCCACCAACTGTCCGAAGACCTGTTGTCATTACACCTGCAAGTGCGCCTAATGCCATTCCTGATCAAGTTCTTAGTCCTACCCCTGTCGCCGAGACATCTAACGCTCGGGGCAAAGGGATCACCACTGATATGCCTGCCCAGACGGAGGCACCGAAGACTATTACTGTTGAAGCTTCCAAACAGGAGATGGAAGAGATTCTGAAGATTATTAAGAAGACTGATTATAACGTAGTTGAGCAGCTGGGGAAAACCCCATCCAAGATTTCTATGTTGTCACTATTGTTGTGTTCAGAGGCCCATGCCAAGGCTCTGATTACCTTCCTGAAAACTGCCCACGTGCCACAAGAGACATCAGCTGATCAGTTTACCAATTGTGTGGCCAATTTAACTGCTGATAATGGTTTGGGTTTCTCCGACGCTGATTTGACTGCTAAAGGAAAGAACCATAATGATGCCTTGCATGTCTCCATTGAATGCAGGGGCACTACTCTTGCACATGTATTGGTTGACACTGGTTCCTCACTGAACGTCTTGCCCAAGAAAGCTCTAGACCGGTTGGATTGCAAAGGGTTGGAGCTAAAGCCAAGTAACATCATTGTCAGGGCCTTTGACGGGTCTAAAAGGATGGTGCATGGTGAGGTTGATATTCCAATTAAAGTTGGTTCTCAGGTATTCAATTCTACATTCTACGTAATGGACATTCGGCCATCCTATTCCTGTTTGTTGGGTCGTCCATGGATCCACAAAGCTGGAGTTGTAACCTCAACGCTCCACCAGAAGCTGAAGTACCCGGTCAGAGGGAAGATTGTGACAGTACAAGGGGAGGAAGAGTATATGGTCAGCCACCTCAACTCGTTCCGATACGTAGAGATGTATGGGGAGTTCATTGAGACCCCATTTCAGCATTTTGAAGAGGTTCCTCAGACATTGGCATCAGCTGAGACTATGGTTGAAGATTCTCCTATGATGATGGCTTCCTTAAAGGATTCTCGGGCTGCTATTGAGAAGGGTGAGTGTACAAATTGGGGCCGACTTCCTGATTTCACTCAGAATACTAACAAGTTTGGTTTGGGTTTCACTGTAGAAGCTCAAAAGGCTTTTCGAAGTGCAAGGATTGGAAGACCTCTTGTGTTCATCAGCAACTTGGGAGTAAATGCCATAGAAGAGGATGTGGAGGAGTCTGAATTCGACAGCTGGATCTATCCTACGACCAACGGTGGACCAAGCAACTGGACAGCAAAGGACTTCATCCCTATTACTTTTGTTACCCAGTAATGAACTCTTTGTTTTGAACTTGTAACAGACAATGTTGTGAAACTTTATGGCCCGGTGTCTTACCCGGGGCACCGTGGCTTCATTTGTGAGGGCTTTTGTGTGCCATTTTCATATATCATTAATAAAAGCATTGGACGTCTTTTGCATTTCAAATTTTGCGCTCCTTGTCTTTCTTTATTATATATTGCAAAACAGCTATTTTACACACACTCACATACACAGGTCTCAATCCACTCTGGATCTCACTGGTAACGACTCTGCTACTGCCGGTTATGACTTTGAAAATCCGATCAACTTAGCCGAAGACGAAGATGTAGATGATTGCGAAGTGTCGAGTGAACTTGCAAGACTGCTACTCCAGGAAGAGAGGGCCATTCAGCCACATGAAGAGCCGGTGGAAACGGTGAATCTGGGTACTGAAATAGACAAGAAGGAAGTCAAGATCGGTGCAAACCTGGAGCTTAGTGTGAAGGAGCGGTTGATTCAGATGCTGCATGACTATGTTGATATCTTTGCCTGGTCTTACGAAGATATGCCTGGGTTGGATACTGACATTGTGGTTCATCGCCTACCTACCAAGGAAGACTGCCCTCCGGTAAAACAGAAGGTTCGCCGTATGCGCCCAGAGATGTCTGAGAAAATCAAAGCCGAAGTTCTGAAACAGTTTGACGCCGGTTTTCTAGCAGTGACTTCCTACCCTCAGTTGGTCGCCAATGTGGTTCTTGTGCCGAAGAAGGATGGTAAGGTTCGGATGTGTGTTGACTACAGGGATTTGAACAGGGCAAGCCCCAAGGATGACTTCCCTCTACCTCACATCGACGTTCTGGTTGAAAATACTACTCAGCACAAGGTATTCTCCTTTATGGACGGTTTCTCCGGTTATAATCAGATAAAAATGGCTCCCGAAGACATGGAGAATACCATCTTTGTTACTCATTGGGGCACCTTTTGTTACAAGGTCATGCCTTTTGGATTAAAGAATGCTGGGGCAACATATCAGCGTGCCATGGTTGCTTTGTTTCATGATATAATCCATCATGAGATTAAAGTATATGTCGACGATATGATTGCGAGGTCCCAGACTGAGGAGGAACACCTTGACCATCTACAGAAGCTGTTTGACAGGTTGAAGTTGTACAAGCTGAGATTGAACCCGAACAAATGCACCTTCAGGGTGAGGTCTGGTAAGCTATTGGGTTTCGTCGTGAGCGACAAAGGTATTCAAGTGGACCCTGCCAAAGTGAAAGCCATACAAGAGATGCCAGCTCCCAAGACAGAGAAGGAGGTCAGAGGCTTTCTGGGACGTCTGAACTACATTGCCCGATTCATCTCACACCTAACTGCTACTTGTGAGCCAATCTTCAAGTTACTGAAGAAAGATCAAGTGGTACATTGGATGATGAATGTCAGTCCGCTTTCGAAAGAATCAAAGAGTATCTCCAAGAGCCACTTATTCTAATGCCACCAGTTGAAGGGAGACCTTTGATTTTATACTTGACAGTACTTGACAACTCAATGGGGTGTGTGTTGGGGCAGCATGACGAGTCTGGCCGAAAAGAGCGTGCTATTTATTACCTTATCAAAAAGTTTACCGACTGTGAGACTCGATACTCACTGCTTGAGAAAACTTGCTGCGCTTTGGCATGGGATGCTCACCGGCTAAGACAGTATATGCTGACTCACACTACTCTATTGATTTCAAAGATGGATCCAATCAAGTATATCTTCGAAAAGCTTGCCTTGTCCGGAAGAATAGCAAGATGGCAGATGATTTTGACTGAGTATGACATCCAGTACACGACTCAAAAAGTAATCAAGGGAAGTTTATTGGCAGACCATTTGGCACATCAGGCAGTGGATGATTACCAGTATATGAACTTTGAATTTCTGGACGAGAATATCATGTAGTGACTGATTATGAGACACCTGGACCAGATGAAGGACCTGAGGAAGGATCCCGATGGTTTATGTACTTTAATGGAGCTTCGAACGCTTTGGGTAATGGCATTGGCACCGTGATCATATCCCCTAAAGGCTCTCATACTCCATTTACCGCCCGACTATGTTTCAACTACACCAACAATATGGCGGAGTATGAAGCGTGCATCATGGGTCTTCGAGCTGCAATTGACCTAAGTATTAAGTTTCTAAGTGTCTTCGGAGATTCCGCTCTCGTGATCAGTCAGATCAAAGGCGAGTGGGATACGAAACACCCTAATCTTATTCCTTACAAAGAGTATGTATTGACGTTGCTTACCCATTTTGAGGAGATAACCTTTGAACACTTCCCAAGAGAGGATAATCAGTTGGCGGATGCGCTAGCTACGATGTCTTCTATGTTCAAAGTCAAATGGGACAATGAGGCTCCCCGGATCATTATTAAAAGATTGGAAGAACCTGCGCATTGCTGTGATCTTGAGACTAAAGAGGTAACAGAAAAGCCCCGGTATCATGAGGTGAAGAGGTACCTTGAAGCTCAAGAATACCCCGAGGGTGCATCTGTTAATGACAAGAAGTTTCTGAGGAGGTTCGCGGCAAAGTTCTTCATCAGCAATGGCATTCTTTACAAGCGTAACCATGATTCGACCTTACTGCGTTGTGTGGATAAGAATGAAGCAGAAAGGATCATGGCGGAGTTACATGAAGGTACTTTCGGAACTCATTCCAGTGGACATACCATGGCAAAGAAAATCCTTCGGGCAGGATATTACTGGTCCACAATGGAAGCCGACTGTTATCAGCATTCTTGGACATGTCACAAGTGCCAAGTCTATGCTGATAAGGTGCACATACCTCCAGTTCCTCTGAACGTCTTGATTGCACCTTGGGCTTTTGAAATGTGGGGCATTGATATGATTGGCGAGATCAGACCTACGGCATCCAACGGGCATCGTTTCATCCTGGTAGCGATTGATTACTTTACGAAGTGGGTTGAAGCGGCTTCCTTTGCTACCGTAACCAAGAACGTCGTGGCACGGTTCATTCGGCACAACCTAATTTGTCGATACGGTGTACCAGAGAGGATCATTACGGACAATGGTACCAATCTTAATAACAAGATAATCACTGAGCTCTGCGAGCAATTCAAGATACAGCATCATAACTCTTCTCCCTACCGGCCGAAGATGAATGGGGTTGTCGAAGCGGCAAATAAGAACATTAAGAAGATTGTGCAGAAGATGACAGTGACATACAAAGACTGGCACGAGATGTTACCATTTGCTCTTCACGGGTACCGTACCTCAGCACGGACGTCAACAGAGGCAACACCTTATTCCTTGGTTTATGGCATGGAGGCAGTCTTGCCCATCGAAGTTCAGATACCCTCTCTCCGGATCATGAAGGATGCAGGTTTGAGCGAAGATGACTGGATTCAGACCCGACTTGATCAACTGAATCTAATCGACAAAAAAAGACTTACTGTTGTTTGTCATGGTCAGACGTACCAAAAATGGATGATCAAGGCATTTAATAAGAAAGTCAGACGACAAGAGTATCAAGTTGGGGATTTGGTAATCAAGCGCATTATCTTACCTCAAGGTGATCCCAGGGGAAAATGGACTCCTACTTATGAAGGGCCATTTGTGGTTAAGAACATTTTCTCAGGAGGAGCGATGATTCTAACCACCATGGATGGTGACGACCTTCCTCACCCCGTAAATGCAGACATAGTGAAAAGATACTACGCATAATCAAAGACCCGCTAGGTTTACTTGCCTAGGCAAAAATAAGGGCTTCCTGGCGAACCAAAAGGGTTCGGGCAAAAATAAGGGATGAAAATAAAAAAAATTGTACACCCGGCAAGTCGAAAACCTGGAAAAGCGGCTTGGGCAAAAATGGGTATCCCGGTGGACTGAAAACCCAAAAGGGCGGTCCAGGCAAAAGTTAGGGATTAAAGCGTAACACTATGTCTCATTGGATCACCTCGCATCCAGACTTCGGTATCAACTATCAGGCTCGGACGGCACCAATCAATATTCAGATTCATCTTCAACTAAGCAGAAAGTGATGAGATTCTTGAAAATACAAAGGCAATAGCAGAGCTGGAACCTAGTGGGATTATTCACATAGCTGTTTTGTTTTCTTTTCACAAGTTGTATAAATTCTATTTGTTCGGCGGCGTTCTCTTACCAGGACGTCAGCCTCTTGTACAAAAATGCCTATTTACAGGCCAAAACTTCAAAGTCAATACAAATTCATTTTCAGACAAATTTCAAATTGTTTTTCCTTTATCTGTTTTGTTTTGCAATGAACGTCCAATGTTCATTTTTGATATACGCATTTGACATTAACTGCTGCTCATAAATATTTACATGTGAAACAAAGGACGAATAACAGGTGATATCAGAAGTAGGGGCAATAAGAATTGTCCGAGCTGTCTAGTTGCTCTATCCACCAAGGTACCAAGGGAGGTTCAGCTGAACTTTTACCAAGCATAACTTTCTCATACTTTATAAGAAATGGCCCATCCAAAGCTCATTTTGAAGAGGATGCAATTTCCTACAATCCATCTTCACACCCCAAGATCAATAAATGCTCTCACAAAAAGTTACAAATTTGGACATTATAGGTCATTTTTGAAAGTCAACAAAAACACCCTTTTTTCCAAAGCTTATAACTTTAGCATGGAACATCAAAATGAGATGAGACCAAAGGGGTTAGTTAGATGACATCTCAAGGTTTCTAAAAGTCCAAGAACACCTCCAAAAATTCAAAATTGAAGAAGTTATGCAATGTTGAAGTTGGGCATTTTTCCAAAATTGCCAAAAGTCAACTATCCTCAAAACTCCAATTTTTTACAAAAGGGCCCACTTTTTTCCACTTGATATAGTCTTGTCATGCCAAACACGTGTCCCATATTTAATTTTATGACCATTCATCTATTTTTCTATTTTATTTAATTTTTATTGATTTAATTCATTATTAATCAATATTAAATCAAATAAAATCTAAAAATTTATGTAAATGGATTTTTGTGATTTGTACAGCTTGCAAATACCATGTGACACTCAATCAATTCGTATCAAGTCAAAACAAGCACAAAAAAACAGATTTGGCCTATTTTTGGAAAGCTTATCAATGGTGATCAATTCCAATATTCCCTCTTCAATGCACTTGGATTATAGCCCATGTTTTAACCTAAATCATTCCATTATATCCACATAAGCAAGCCAGACCTAAGAGAGGCACAAAGCTCTGCAGAAACGGTCAGAACGAGTTTGGAAAAAAGCTTGAAAAGTGAGAGATCAAGAACAACATTGGAGGCGAATTCAATCCAAAATAACAACGTAGCTCTCTTGCCAGCAACCTCCTGAAGCGAGACCAATCAAAAACCAAGCCTTTCAGTGCCTGAAACTCACTGTAAGTATTCACGAATCTTGCTCTGGACATGATATCGTGAAGTCATTTTCTTGCATCCTTTCATTGAAATAATTGCACATTCATACTTTGCGTTGCATTCTGAAACTTTTGGCATCACTGAATTTTATTTTCGTAGCTTCTAACCCCGTATCCAGAACCTAGGGTTCTTGTTCTTGTTTTTAGGCATTTTTTATGTAGGCAAAATCAAGGCAAATAATGGTTACAGGGATGATCAGGAGGCAGAGACGAACACGCCTATGTTCTTGGATGGCGTTTACATGGCCTAGGGAGGATTTTTGAGACATCCTACGAAACTTCCTGCGGATGAAAATCCGCAGGTAAATAACCAGGGACGTGTTGGGGAAGACGATAACGTGTCTTAGCGTGATTGGCCCATTTAAACAATTAGCGCGTTTTTATTTTTGCAGGGCATATTGAATTGTTTTTTAATATATTATTTGTTTTCTATTCCCATAACGAATGAAGAAGTTTGGTTGAGTGGTAAGCGTGTTGGCATGTGAGCATTGGGACCTGGGTTCGAATCCCAGGTTCCCCCAAAACTTTGTTACATTTTTTCTTCTGATACTCAGGTGTAGCACTCCAAGAGTGGATTACCATAGGCCCCATAGATCAGCATGCCAAGTGGCTTCAGGCCAAGATCCAGTGGTCAAAGTTGAAGGACCACCATACTCCTTGATCAACATGCGCCTATGGAATCTGAGAAAAGTCCAACAGGCTAGACGTTTGGGTCCCAAAAATTGTTGATTCACACTCAGATCAGGCCCACACCCCCCTTGAGTTTGTTCTTTTTATTTTTTCTTTTCATTATTTTCTATTTCTATTTTATTATTATTGTTATTTTGATTAATTAATTAACCCATTAATTTTTTCATAAAAAAAAATCAAAAACAACAAAAAATATTTTTATTTAATTCCATTAATTTTATTGCTTATTTTTGCAAATAAACAATTAATTAATTTATTTAGTTTAAATAGGTTTAACATTAATATCTTTTGCAATAAATTAAAATTAATTTAGAATTAGGTTTTAATATTTTTTTTAATCATTCTTATTTATTTCCTTAATTAAAATAAAAAAACCAAAAATATTTTCATTTAATTAATTATTTCAATTATTAATTTAGATTGATTTTTAATTCAAAAATAACAAAAATAGGTTTTATTTAATAAAAAGGGTCAAAACCCTAAGACACTCGATTTAATTTTCTCACGCGCGAATTATTTTTGATCCATATTTTGTAACTGCTTCGAGGATGTAATAGTTTTGGACTTAGGACTTTATTTATTTATTTATCGCTTTATTTATTTTTCGCAATTTAATTTTTAAGGGTTTGTTTTTGGTGATGTAAATACCCGACGCCTTGTAATAGCTTAGATTTATTTTCTGCAATTTAATTTCCGCAACCATTAACTATTAGATGTTTAAATAATAGGAAATGCATGACAAGATTAATCTGTAATTTAAAATCAATAGTAGCTCACCATTAACATGTACAGATAATATAACTGAAAAACAATACACTCGCACATGTCACTCTTAGGGTACACCTCACTTGGTTGCCTCGAACGTGGTCATTAAGTATAGGAAGTTTTAGAGGTCGCCTTCTTGTCCAAAGATCATAGTTGCCTCGAAACGGTTGCCTCGGAAAAATGATCTAAGACATTAGGGTTACCGCTAAGGCATCCTAACATTGCTTTAGTGACCACACGTCCCTTAATCGAATTGACCCGAAAACTCCAACGACGGTGCTGCCTACTCCTCAATAGTGGGATAGCACTGTCTAAAGGACATTTGCACAAGTCTAATTCCTTTTTGAGTAGGTAGATGTTCTTAAGTACTTGCTCCTTTTAAAACAAAACAAAACTTTTCGCACTTACACCCCCTTTCAAACAAAAAACTCTTTTCAAACCCACAATCACAAAGAAAAGCAAACTTTTGAAAACATAATGAGCAAGTACCTAAGTGCCCGTGGATAACCACGGATAGAAAGGGTGCTAACACCTTCCCTTTCTATAATCTACCTCCCGAACCCGAGAAATATCTCGAAAAGGAATTTTTCTGTGCTTTTGTCCTTTCCTTGTTGGATAAAATAATATACGGTGGCGACTCTTGCTTACCGCGACATTTTGCAAAAACAAACGCAAACGCGAACCAGCATTCCAAAACAGTCAGTTCTCTTTCCCACCGATCACACCAAGGATGTGGAGTTTGACGCACCTGAAAAACCTAATATGATATCCTCTCCAATGCCAAAACATGGTCACAATGTCCATGCTATTATAGAAGATCTTTATGTTACTGTTGTTGATGACTTAATGACTCTGTTGCCAATGATCAAGATGAATCTGTTGAAAGCCGGGATTTTCCTAGGCTGTGAAAAAGGTTGTTACCTTTATTCGACTTTGTAATCTGACTGTCCGCTATTGAAGTCAGGCATCCAACGCCTGATGGATACTCAAGAAATCCTCTTCAAGAAAACTCATGTTACTCATGTTACTCCAATCAACGATGTTGCTATAATCACCATTTCCGACAATCTTTCCAAGGTCTCCAAAAGACCTGTTAAGATTACACGTGATCCAAAGTTTGTACCTCTGAAGATAACAATGTCGGGGCCTATCCCATATAAGTCCAACAAGACAATACCGTGGAATTATGGAGGAGAGATCTTCTACCACGGTGTTAAACAGATCGAATCAGTTGAAGAAAGTTCCGGTGAAGAGACTCCTGATGTAGGAAATATTGCGGGGACAAGTAAGATCACCCGCAGCGGAAGAATATTCTCTCCGGAGATTGCTCCTCCAAGGACAGTCTTCGGACCCTCAAGTGCTCCTAAGGTTACTCCTGTGATATATGTGCAAAGTCTAGTTATTGAAGAAATTGTTACTCCCGAAGTTGAACCCTCTGCTGTTATTGCTGATAAAGGTAAGGGGATCCAAGAAGCGCCCGTCGGGACGAGGCCTCAGCCTTTGGTTATCCCCGAGACCACTCAAAAGGAAATGGAGGAGATTTTAAAAATAATTAAGAAAAGCGACTATGATATTGTAGAACAACTGGGGCAAACCCCTTCAAAAATCTCTACGCTCGCCCTATTACTCTGCTCCGAAGCTCATACCAAAGCCTTGATCAAATTTCTGAAGACGGCCCACGTGCCTCAGGAAACTTCTGCGGACTAGTTTCAAGAGTGTGTAGCTAGCCTTACAGCCGACAACGGTCTTGGTTTCTCCGATGCCGACTTAACATCTAAAGGAAGAAAGCATAATGATGCGCTGCATGTCTCGGTGGAGTGTAGAGGGACCACTCTTGCTCACGTTCTGGTTGATATCGGGTCGTCTTTAAATGTCTTGCCTAAGAAAGCATTGGACAGATTGAATTGTGAAGTTTTGACCTTAAAGCCCAGTAATATCATTGTAAGAGCCTTTGATGGTTCTAAGCGGATGGTCCACGGGGAGGTGGACATCCCAATTAAAGTGGGTACGGAAACTTTCAACTCCATATTTTATGTCATGGATATCCGTCCCTCCTACTCTTTCTTGTTAGGAAGACCATGGATTCATCATGCTAGGGCCATTACGTCCACTCTGCATCAGAAGCTTAAGTACCCAGTCCAGGGGGAAATTGTGACAGTTCGAGGCAAGGAGGAGTATATAATAAGCCATCTGAATTCATTCCGCTATGTTGAATTAGATGGTGAATTCATTGAGACCCCCTTTCAGCACTTTGAAGAGGTTTCTCCTGAAGTAGCGGTAGCCAAGACAATGACTTTTATGCCCATCATTACCAAACTTGTGTCCCGGATGTCATCCCTTAAAGATGCGGAGGCTGTGATCAAGGAAGAAGAAAGCACAGTATGGGGTCAACTTCCAGATTTTCCTTACAAGACAAATAAGTTCGGCTTGGGTTTCACTGCTTCTAGTCAGAAGGTTGTACGTCGCTCCCGGGCTGGAGGACCTCCATTGAAAATCACTCATGATGGAGTTCATACTTTAGAGGATGATGGAGAAGAAAGCAATTTTGAAGACTGGATCTTTCCAACTATTGAAGGAGGACTGAACAACTGGGAGGCGAAAGACTTTGTTCCCATTACTTTCATCAATCAGTAATTTATCTTTTGAACATTTTCTGTTGGTCTGTAATAATTTCTAAATAATCCGCACACTTTTTTTCCTTATGCCTTACCCGGGGCATATAGGTCCATTTGTAAGAGCTTGATTTTTCATCTTCATATGCCATTTTTAATGAATCATGGACGTTTTTTGTGTTCATTTTCTTTCTTTTTACATTTTTATTTGTTTAAAGGTGGCTATCCCTTACACACACCCACACTCACAAAATGCAGGTACCCATCCATTCCAGATTCCATGGGTAATAATTCTGCTATGGCCTTCAGTAAATCTGAAGATCTGGTCAATCATGCCGAATACGAAGGTGATGAAGACTGTGAAGTGCCTGGAGAGTTGGCCAGACTTTTGCAACAGGAAGAAAGGGCTATTCTGCCCCATGAGGAACTGTTAGAGACTATTAACTTGGGTACTGCCGAAGACAGAAAAGAGGTTAAAGTGGGTGCCAACCTAGAACCAAGTGTCAAAGAGCGTTTAGTTCAGCTGTTGAATGAATATGTTGAGATCTTCGCCTGGTCCTACGAAGACATGTCGGGACTGGATACAGATATTGTGGTTCACCGTCTCCCTACAAGAGAAGACTGTCCACCAATCAAACAGAAAGTCCTTCGAATGAGGCCCGACATGTCCGAAAAGATCAAAGCTGAAGTGATGAAGCAGTTCAATGTTGGCTTTCTTGTTGTTACTTCCTATCCACAATGGGTTACTAACATTGTACCCGTGCCTAAGAAGGACGGCAAAGTCATAATGTGTGTAGATTACAGAGACTTAAACAGGGATATCCCTAAAGATGACTTTCCACTACCGCACATTGACATCTTGGTTGACAATACAGCTCAACATAAGGTATTCTCTTTCATGGATAGATTTTCGGGGTACAACCAGATCAAAATGGCCCCTGAAGACATGGAGAAGACTACTTTTGTTACGCAGTGGGGTACCTTCTGCTATAAAGTGATGTCATTCGGACTGAAGAATGTCAGGGCAACCTACCAGCGAGCCATGGTAGCTTTGTTTCATGACATGATACATCGTGAGATTGAAGTCTACATAGACGACATGATAGCCCATTCACAAATAGAAGAAGAACACCTCAACCATCTACAAAATTTGTTTGTCAGGTTAAAGGAATATAAGCTCAGACTGGACCCTAGCAAGTGCACTTTTGGAGTCAGGTCCGGTAAACTCTTGGGATTCATCGTCAGTAACAAAGGCATCGAGGTTGATCCTGCCAAAGTCAAAGCTATCAAGAAATGCCTGCCCCTCGCACTGAGAAGGAGGTCAGAGGTTTCTTGGGACGCCTAAACTACATTGCAAGGTTCATTTCTCACTTAACATCTACCTATGAACCAATCTTCAAGCTGTTGAAGAAAGATCAGGTGGTTAATTGGAATGATGACTGTCAAGTTGCTTTCGATAAAATCAAGGAGTATTTGCTGGAACCTCCTATCTTGATGCCTCCCGTTGAAGGAAGATCTTTAATCATGTATCTGACTGTCCTGGAGAATTCAATGGGGTGCGTACTGGGCCAACATAACAAGTCTGGCCGAAAAGAGCATGCCATTTATTACTTTAGCAAAAATTTTACCGACTGTGAGACTCGCTACTCACTGCTCGAGAAAACTTGTTGCGCTTTGGTATGGCCAGCTCGCCGGATAAGGCAGTATATGTTGACACATACCACTTTAATGATCTCTAAGATGGATCTAATCAAGTACATCTTCGAGAAGCCTGCTCTATCCGGAAGAACCGCTAGATGGCAGATGATCCTCACCGAATATGATATCCAATATACAACCCAAAAGCTATAAAGGGGAGTGTGTTAGCCGATCATCTGGCCCATCAAGCTGTCGAAGATTACCAATCCATGAGGTTCGACTTTCCCGACGAGGATATCATGACTTTGAGCAACATTGAAGAAAACAGACCGTATGACGGACCTGAACAAGGATCCCGATGGACTCTGTACTTTGATGGTGCCTCCAACGCACTTGGAAACGGTATCGGCGCGGTACTTATCTCTCCAGAAGGTTGCCATACACCTTTCACCGCTAGACTCTGCTTCAGTTGCACCAATAATATGGCCGAGTATGAAGCTTGTATCTTTGGTCTCAAGGCCGCTATTGACTTGGGAATCAAATCTTTGATTGTATTTGGGGACTCAGCTTTGGTTATCAGTCAAATCAAAGGAGAGTGGGATACTAAACATCCAAACCTCATCCCTTACAAAGAACATGTCCTGACATTGTTACCACACTTCGAGCAGATTACCTTCGAGCACTTCCCGCGATAAGAGAATCAGCTAGCAGATACGCTAGCTACAATGTCATCCATGTTTAAACTTAACTGGGATAATGAGGCACCTCAAATCACCATTGAACGAATGGACGAACCTGCACATTGTCACAAGATTAATACCAAATAATTGATGGACCGACCGTGGTTTCATGACGTCAAAAGGTATCTCGAAGCACAAGAATACCCTGAAGGAGCTTCAGTCAACGACAAAAAGTTCTTAAGGAGGTTCGCGGCCAAGTTCTTTCTAAGCAATGGTATCATATACAAGCGCAATCTTGATTGTGTCCTACTCCGTTGTGTGGACAAGGTTGAAGCTGAGCAGATCATGGCTGAACTACATAATGGCACCTTTGGCACCCACTCAAGCGGTCATACGATGGCTAAGAAGATTCTACGGGCAGGCTACTACTGGTCTACCATGGAAGCTGATTGTCATCAACATTCTCGTACTTGTCACAAATGCTAAATCTATGCTGACAAGGTACATATTCCTCCAGTTCCTCTCAATGTCTTAACAACTCCTTGGCCATTCGCGATGTGGGTAATCGACATGATTGGAGAGATCAAGCCTACAGCATCCAATGGACACTGTTTCATCCTGGTGGCCATTGATTACTTTACCAAATGGGTCGAAGCAGCTTCCTTCGCCTCCGTTACAAAGAATGTGGTTGCCCGCTTCATCAAGCAGAACCTCATATGCCGGTATGGTATCCCCGACAGGATCATCACTGACAACGGTACAAATTTGAACAATACTATGATCACCGCTCTGTGCGAGCAGTTCAAGATTCAACATCACAATTCATCTCCCTATCGGCCTAAGATGAACGGTGTTGTCGAAGCCGCGAACAAAAATATCAAGAAGATCATTAAAAAGATGACAGTCACCTACAAGGACTGGCATGAGATGTTACCATTTACTCTGCACGGGTACCGTACCACGGCACGCACTTCAACTGGGGCAACATCCTTTTCTCTGGTATGCGGCATGGAAGTTGTCTTACCTATCGAGGTTCAGATTCCATCCTTGAGAATCATGAAAGATGCTGGTTTGAGTGAAGACGATTGGATTCAAACCCGGCTTGATCAACTTAACTTGATTGACGAAAAGTGACTTACTGTTGTTTGCCATGGTCAGGCGTATCAAAAACGTATGATCAAGGCCTTCAACAAGAAATTCAAGAGGCAAGTATATCAAGTCGGCGACCTTGTAATCAAGCGAATCATCTTGCCACAACGTGATCCCAGGGGCAAATGGACTCCTACCTACGAAGGACCATTTGTGATCAAAAACATCTTTTCTGGTGGGACAGTGGTCCTGACCACCATGGACGGTGATGACCTGCCACACCCTGCGAACGCAGACATAGTTAAAAGATACTACGCATAAACGACCCGACAAGTTGAAAACCCGAAAGGGCGACTTAGGTAAAAATGGGCATCCCGGTGAATCGAAAACCCGAAAGGGAGGTTCAGGTAAAAGTTAGGGATAAATTAAAAAAAAATTTGTACACCCGGCAAGTTGAAAACCCGAAAGGTCGACTTGGGCAAAAAAGGGTTTCCCGGTGCATCAAAAACCCGAAAGGGAGGTCCAGGCAAAAGTTATAGAATTAAAGCGTGTGACTATGTCTCGTCGGATCACTTTAAGGACAATCTTTTTATGGACAAGCTCCAAGATTCTGATCAATCCAATCATCTGCGGACGAAGCAACGAATGGACAAGATACTCAGAGTTACGAAGGCTATAGCAGAATGGGAACCCCATGGAATTGTTACACATAGCCATCTTTCTTTGTATAAATTTTTCTCAATTTTATGACAACATTCTCTTACTAGGATGTCTGTCTCCTTTGTACAAAATACTTACACAAAGTTAATACAAAGATACTTCAAAGTGTAGAAAACTATTTGCCATTTATTTTTCTTTACACTTGTGTTTTATTTGAAAACATCCAATGATTTATTAAATGAGCATATGCATTTGAATATAATCACTGCTTACAAATAAAACGAAATGAGAAAGAATAATTACTGACAGATTGAAAGAATGGGAAAACGTCTTTGGGCTATTCCAGGAGAAGTCCTCAGCCAGGCTATAGCCTTGAAATACATATCCCCAACGGAGTTAAGTTTCAAAATCCCCATCATAACTAAGTTTCCAAACTCCAAATCCCCAGCAGAGCCAGAAAACTTTGAACTGCAAACCCTCAGTGAAGATAAAACTTTCTTCCCCAACGAAGTCCAAAACTTCAACCCTTAAACCCCGGTGGAAGACCATCCAGTTTCCTCCAATTCCCCATAGATTTGTCTTGAAATCGGAAGATTCCCCTACAAGTTATCTTAGAAACCAGATGACGGCTTCAGATAATTCCTCAATAGATTGGCATACAACCCAAGCCCTTGAGAACTCTTCAAAAAAATAAGCATTCTCCCCAAAGAGTTATTTCCCAACAGATCGAAGATTCTCATTCTCATTTCTCCAGTGGAAACCTCCAAGGTTTCAATTCCCCAGTAGAGATCGTCAGAGTTTTCCTTATTTCCCAGGAAAGTCATGAAGGATTCTCACATCCCCATGGAAGTTGTCAAAGTTCTTGTTAGTCTCCACAAATCACCAAGGACTTTTTATCTCCAACAATGGTCCAAGGATTTCTCATTTTCAACAATCAAAGATTTTGAATCTCCAACAGCAGTCAAGGATTTATTTTCCCCGGCAGCAGTCAAGGATTTTATTATCTCCAGCTATCAAGGATTTATTTTTCCTCAGCAAGACAGCTGATCAGCTTACATGCGCATCCATTACATTTATATATCATAAACATTGATAGAACACATTTTATTGCATCATACATGTCATGCAACATAACTTTGTGTTTCAGCTAACATTTTACCCTTTTCAGGATAAGATTAAAAGTTATCGTTAACAACTATTCGAAGATTTCAGATACAGTACGGATACGCTCCAAGACATGGAAGTCATTCTGTTACTCATTCAGATCTCTTATTCAGATACAGTATAGATACACCCCAAACACGGCGGTCATTCTACTCATTCAAAATTCAACAATCAGATACAGACTAGATACGCTCCAGACACGGAAGCCATTCTATTTCTCATTCAGATTCAACTATCAACTTCAAGTTCAGATACACTCTAGACACGGATGTCATTCTGTCACTTATTCAGATCCCAGTTACAGTTCAGATATACTCCAGACACAGAAGTCATTATGCTACTCATACAGATCTCAACTTCAGATACAGTCCAGATGCACTCCAGACACGGTTTCCATTCTGTCACTCGTTCGGAATTTATCCCCATCCCAGAGATGCTCCATACGCAGGTGTTTCTCTGTCGCCCATTCAGAGTTCAGATACAATACAGATACACTACAGACACGGTAGTCATTCTGATATTCATTCGAGAATCAAATACGGTTACAACTCGGATACACTCCAGACACGGACGCCATTCCTTTGCTCATACAAATCCAATCTCCAGATACAACTCAGATACGTTCTAGATACGGATACCATTCTGCTGTTCATTCTCCTGATTTTCAACAGTCTTGGATGGCATCTTTAAGCCCATCTCCGGCGAGATTCTACCATCTCCAAATGGAATCTTTAAGCCCATTCCCTCAGCTACATTTTGACGAGTGCAAATTTAAGGGCACTCTAGTGTCCAATCATCTTTTACCTTCGAGTCACGAACGGCAAACTCGCCAATCTAACTCTTCAGGTTCGAGAAGATTGAACAGGGGCAGTTGTTGTACCCCAAAATTTTCCCTCTCATTTTATCAAGATTTCCCCTCACAGGACTCTTTGAATTCCAGACAGGATTAGGGTTTGCTCTACTCAAGACATCTCCTTGCATTGATGACCTAATTAGGGTCTGAGTTTGCACAGGGATTTTTGGACTTTCAATGCTCAAAGTGACTTTCATACTTCATGTTGGACTTATAAGATTGCCTCTACCAAGTTTCAAGCTTTGAATCAAATTTTTGCCCAGTCAATTGGACAGTTGACCTAGAAATCAACTGTATTGGGGGAAAAGTCAACTGTAGCCAATTTACAGTCAAACCTCATAATTTTTTATCCACATCAACATTATAGGCTCATATGAACCATTTTATCAAGTTTGGACCACAACTCCTCAAGAAATTTGATCAGATCATCAAAAGGGCAAAATGGTCATTTTTAGGGTTTTGACTGCACAAGGGCAATTTCTGATTTTTAACCTAGCCAATGGAAAATTGGGTTCAAGCATGGATTCAAGGACTCAATAGCATTATCTTGACCTATTCACAAGGTTCAAAAGATCTCAATTGCATTGGATTGACAGATGAATTTTTCAGTCAACTGATCAAAATTTGACTATACACTGAAAAGTCAAACTTTGACTTTTTGGTCAAAATCAAGTGCCAAGGGTCATTTTTCATCAAGATGAGTCAAAACATGAAACTTGTTCATCAAGAAACCTAATTTTGCAAATTAGGGTTTAAAATTGAAAATTTTCATAACTTAGAATTTTTCTAAGTTATGAGATTTTCTTTTTTTTTTCAACTTTGCCCAACATTTTCACCATGATGCAACTGGATTCAAACAAAACTTCCAACATGAAAGTTGTAGTCCTCCACAAAGTATACAAATTTGATTCACAAAGTTTTCCTAAAAGAAGTTTGGATATCAAGTTATGATTTTTGGAACAAGGGTCCATGAAACTTTTAACTTAGTGAAATTTTGCCCTAGTTTAGGCAGGATTTTGACCTATCTTCATGACCATTTTTCACATAGTTACACTTGGAATATCAAATTTAATTTCAAATATGGATTGTAGATCATGTTACAAGCTTTCCAAAATGTCCAAGAACTCTCCAAAATCATTTATGGTTAGGGAGAATCGAAGATTTGAATTTGGCAAAAACTCACTTTGATCCAAGGCATTTTCATGTTGACACAAGTTGCAAAATCTGTCCAAACTTGCTTTGTACTTGATTACAGGTCTCTAAACCCTTTCATACTCAATAATTAAATGCAAATCTAATGGTTTGAAGCTTTGTTCTGATCATTAGAGGATTACACAAGAGTTTAATCTATTTTTGGCAAAAAGTGAGCAATACCATTTACATAAAGCATGCTTTATGTCAAATTGTATTTCTTGAGCCATACACCAAGCCTTTTGCTGCAAACAAAGCTCCATAATGTCAGGCAAATTTCAACCACTTTGAGCAGCTAGAGTACAAGCCAGTACAGCCATAGCATTGTCAATTCTCATTTTTTACTTCAAAACCAAGTAATTGTGCAAAAGGTCAACAACTTGAGCATCTGATATAACCAACTCTTGCCAACATTCCAAAAAAGTTTTACACATTGCCTTAAGCCTGAAACCCGAGCCCTCTATCCCCCAAACACTCTTGAACATCAAAACACTAAAAACTTGCAAAACAGGGCAGCTTCTGCACTTTGAGTTCTATCTCACAAACCACTCGTGCGTTTTGCCCCAAACCTGTTCCAATACCTTCCATATTACCCACCTGAACTATCCCAACCATTGGCCATTGAATGTAACTTCATTTGCAAGCTTCACCATTTCTGTTTTCAGCTTGTGCAGGTTGACTTCTACAAGCTTGTTCAAGCACATCCAAAGCAAACTAGGCATTGGGGAAGGTCATAGGAAGTTCAAGCAAGCTCTCAAGCATCTCAGGCCTCACTGAAAAGCTCCACATTGCCATACTCGTGTTTAACTGAAACAGGTATTTTGCAACTTCCTATCTCTCTATTTAGGAATCATTGGGCTTAGGTTTGTGAATAAAAAATGTAGTACTCATAGCCCTTAAGTTGTACATATGCTCAGCTTTCATTTAAGTTAAGTGTGTTGAGAGAATTTGATTTATGAACATCCTGAAAAAGTTAGGTTAAAAATTAGGGCCAGAGAAATTCTCTCTGGTCTTTGAGAGTTAGAGTAAGTTTCTTATATGGTTGGAATTGTCTTGAAAAATGCTATGACTTTTGTGTTATGAGTTTTTGCTTTAGAGCACGTATGCAGGATATCCAAGTTTGTACAGAAAACGCGTGTTTTGTTTGAACAAGAGGTTGAAGATGAAGATCAGTGGGCTGGGCTTTGGCTTGGCTCACTTTTGACACCCCCTGCCTTGCTAACTGCACCCTCTGGCCCATTTCTTTATATTTTTGTATTTTTCTACTTATTTTTCATTTCTGATTTTATTTTATATTTTCTAAAACATAAAAATTATCAAAAACATTTTTTATAAATTTTCATATTTATTTTTTATATTTTATTTTATTTTTCTAACATGAAAATAATTATTAATTAGTATATACCTTTATTTTATTTAATAAAAACTTGAAAATAATACTTAAAAATATTATACTTTTATTTTTATTATTTACATAATTAGATAATATATTTTTCTAATATATTTTCATTTTTTTGACATTTGTACATATTTCATTATTTTTATTTTATTGTATATAAACAATATAATTAATATATATATACTTTTCTTAAAGAAAATTAGGGTTTTTACCCTTGACAAAAATAATCTCTTATTTCTTCTTTTTAATACATTAAAATATTTTATTTTTATACACATAAAAATAAACAAAAACATTTTTTGACATATTTTGCACATTTATGTTTAAATTGCTTATTTAATTATTGCCAATTTATTTATTTGTACCATTTATTCAATTTGGATGTAATAGTAAATCCTAGGGTTTTATTTTCTTGCAAATACTCCACCATTCAAAATTGTATCCCCCTCCCCATATCAATATTGTAATAGTCGTAGATTTATTTTACGCATTTATAGCTTTCAAGTATGCCATGTTAGAGATTAGGGTTTGTATGCAAAAAAATCCCAAATCAAAACAAATAGTTTGACCTAATGCAAGACAAAAATACATGAAAATGATAACACAATGCACACATGCACCCCCTAGAGTTTCATCCATTTGTTGCCTTTAAAATGGCCATGTTATGCATGTTGAGTATCTTGGCAAAGCAAAAAACAAAACAAAAAGATCATAGTCCCTCAATGATGCTATCTTGGTTGCCTATAAAAAATGATCTAGTCCCTCAAAAAATTGCTAAAGATACTTAGCACAATTGCTATCATGGTCAATACAATGACCCGCGCCTGTCCCGTTTAACATCCAAATACAAGGTTGTTTACCAAATGCAATGGTAAAACAACACTGTCAAAAGGGTTAAAAATGTGTAGGAAAGATCTTTGAGTAGATAGGGTAGACAACTCTTAGTTACTTGATCAAAGCTTGCAAAAACATCCTTGCTATTTTCAAACACACCTCACAACACAATTTCAAAACAATTTCCCAAAACAAACTTTCAAACATTGAAAAATCTTTTCAAAAGACAATACACCTTTGTATACATTCAAACAAGAATCATTACAAAGTTTGCCACAACGATGGTCTCTTTTCAAAACATTTTCAAAACCACACACAAAACACCATTTCAAACAATTGAAAAGCAAAAGCAAGTGATATAAACAAGTAACTAAGAGCCCACGGATAACCATGGATGAAAAGGGTGCTTGCACTTTCCCTTTTCATAATCTACCCCCCGAACCCAAGAAAACATCTCAAAGGTCTTTCCTGTGCTTTTTGACCTTTCCTTTGGATAAAATAAAAAGTCGGTGGCGACTCTTGCTAAACCGAAACATTTGCGAACACAAACGCAAAACCTCAAGTCAGTTCTCCCACCGCATCACAAATATCAAGATACAGGTTGAAGAGGAAACACGCGCGTTTGTTGTCTGGAGGTCAGGGACGAAGTCAGCTTGGGCTTGGGCTTGCTGTCTCTACTTTTTGCAACCCCCCATTTTGCTTTTGCACCCCCCCTGATTCATATTTTGTTATTTTTCATATTTTCTTGTTATTTTTATATTTTTGACTTTATATTTTTTTTCTGAACATTAAAAAATCCCAAAAATATTTTCTTAATTTTTTGCATTTTATTTTATTATTTTTATTATTTTTTATGGCATAAAAATAGTTTATTAGGTTTAATAGAATTTATTTTCTTAAGTAAACTTGTAAATAATAATAAAATAATTAATATTTTATTTTACATTTTATATACATAAAATATTATTTTCTCACATATTTTAATTTTTAATATTTATACATAATATTATTATTATTTTTCTTGAACAAAAATGAATAAGAATATTAGAACAACATATATTTTTCTTTTAATCAAAAAATTAGGTTTCCCCTTTTAAAAATAATAACATTATTTTTCTTATTTTTTAGGACTTAGATAATATTATTTTCTCATGCATAAAACAATTACAAAAACATTTTTGCATATTTACATTTTATTGCATATTTAAATAATTGCTTATTTATTTATTCTACAATAAATTCAATCGGGTTGTAATAGTGAATTAGGGTTTTATTTTGTGCAAATATCCTCATTCAAAACTTGTATCCCCCCTCCCATAATATTGTTGTAATAGTTTAGATTTACCTTATGCAATTTATCGCATTATATGCATGTTTAGTAAAAACTAGGGTTTGTATGATAAGACAAAATCAAACAAATAGCATGACCTAATTCAAGACAAATAAAATGCATGAAAAATGACAACACCTTGCACACAACACCCTTAGGGTTTCATCCACTTGGTTGCCTTAAAACATGGTCATGGTATGCATGCTAGGTATCTTGGCAAAACAATACAAAACAAAAGATCATAGTCTCTCGATGACACTATCTTGGTTGCCTAAAAAACAAATGATCTTGGTCCCTTAAAACTCGCTAAAGATACTTGGCAATATTGTTATCATGCTCATACGATGACCCACGCCCGTCCCGTTTAACATCCAAAGATAGGGTTGTCTACCAAAACAATGGTAGGTCAACAATATCAAAGGAATAAAAATGTATAAGAAAGACTTTTGAGTAGGTAGATGCTTCTAGTTACTTGATCAAACTTGCAAACCATCCTTGCTATTTTCAAACAAACACACACACATTTCAAAACAATTTCCAAACAACTTTCAAAATATTGAAACATTTTTTAAAAGACAAACATCTTTGTATACATTCTTACAAACAAGAATCATTACAAAGATTGCCAAAATGATGGCCTCTTTTCAAAATACTTTCAAAACCACACAAAGCACCATTTCAAACAATTGTCAAAGCAAAGCAAGTGATCTAAAACAAGTAACTAAGAGTCCATGGAAAACCATGGAAGAAAAGGGTGCTAACACCTTCCCTTTTCATAATCTACCCCCGAACCCAAAAACAATCTCAAAGGTCTTTCCTGTGCTTTTTTACCTTTCCTTTTGGATAAAATAAAAGTCGGTGGCGACTCTTACTAAACCGCAACATTTGCGAACACAAACGCAAAACCTCAAGTCAGTTCTCCCACCGCATCGCATTATCCCCCAGGGTTGGTGTTGTTGTACACCAAATTGGGTTAACAATCATGTGTGTTATTTTTCTTTTCAGTACTGTTTGGATTATGTATACCTTGCCATGATGTTTGTTTAGATATCAGATGTCTCAACATTCTATAGGACATATGTGATATGATATACTAGAATTTCATATACTAGAGCATGTTAATATAAAATCAATATAAAATTACATCAAATCAATATTAGAGGTGCTTAAATGAATTGTACCATTATGATGTAACTCATGGAGAGTTTTTTGTGAACGATCAAATGGGGTATTATGCTAACTACTAAAAAGGGAAAATTGTAGTGTAAATTTGAAAATTTTGGAACGACATTTTTGGGAACTTGGAGGCATGAATTAATCTTAGATTTGGTTGGCTAACTTTTCTAGTTCCTTTCTTGCTTCCACCATTAATCCTACGACTATTATTTGGATTTTGTGCAAGATTCTATACAAGATGCATTGAGTATTGACCCATAGTTCATTGGTTTTTCAACTGAGTCATACATGTTCTAATGGTTTCATTTTTGCATATTTTCCTCCTTTTTCCCGCAAATTTCCCACTAACATTATACAATTAAAGTGAAGAGAAACTAATTTGAATTTTAAATTTGAACTTCATAGTAAATTATTAAAAAAGATGATGATGTATTTGGAAGATTAAAATGTATACGATTCGCAAATGGATGAAGAAGATGACTGAAGAAGAAATTACTCAAAACTGCAACAGCTTATTCTTAGTTCATTCAAAATACTACGCAGGAAATTATAGACAAATAGGGTGATATTGAAATTTGATATGATGTTATTATTAAACAAAAAAAATATATGTAAGAAAAGATTTTGAATTGTTTGTTCTTATATCATTGCTCAAGTCTAAGTTAATTAGGATTTAGAGTTGGTTACTTAGTATATAAGTTAGTTAGTTGTATATAAATATACATCATGTGCTTTAGCTTTTATCATTCAATAATATCAATCTTTATTTCTTTATTCTCTCTCTTTTCTCTATTCACTAAAAGTGACGCACTAACAAATTGATATCCCAAACCCGGATTAAATTATTGATCGTATTTTCAAAATGCAGTGAGGAAAGTAACATTTAAAATGCATAAGAAGGCTAGAAGGACTAAATGAAACACATGACTTTAAATAGTAGAACAATCACATAAATCTCATAGTCCGTGTTGAAAAATAAAGAAGTTCCAGTCTGCATACCACCCTGTAAAATCACAACCTTCCTAAAAACAAACCTATGTATTTAATTATTTACATACAACAATAATAAAAGGAGGGAATATTTGAAACAAAATCATCTTTGCCCCTGATCCTAACTGAAACAATAATAAAAAGAGGGAATAAATTGGGCAAATATAAGTTATCGAAAATTTTGAATTTTTCAGTATTTTTCAAAGATGAATTACCAAAAATTTTGAAATTTCCGATACATATGCTGTAAGTTTTGGAAATTTCAAAATTTCTGGTACAAAAGGTAACACAAAATTCAAAAAATTTAAAATTTTCTATTAGTATATATCGGAAAATTTGAAATTTCCAGTACAAAATATCGGAAATTATACAAATATATTGTAAATTTCTTACTATTTCACGAAATTTCCAACATCTCTTTGAAATCTCCGGTACCGCCTAGTGAATTTGAAAAAATGCAGTGTGGTACTAAAAATTTAGAATTTTTGAAAAAAAATTTGATTGGACTACTTAAGTCTTTTCATATCCTTTGGAGAGATTATTAGATGTAATTAAGGTGTCAGATTAAATTCACATATAATTCATTCGTTTTTGAGATTCGTTCTATTTTACAACAAATCATATTTGAGAAATAAACTTTCAGAAATTATCTAACATAATACATTTATAATCTTTAGTCATTGTTGGTTTATTGCCTTGATTATTGGTTGTATACAATGATGTTTCTTTGGTCATGCTAACCAATTGGCCCATATATACCTTTAATATACCTTTAATGTAAGTGTATATTTGAATGTCATTATAGATAGATAAATATTATGTTAAAATCATATAAATTTGAAGGGGAAAAAAGAATCACGTAAATAATTGTAATCAAACACAATTGACACATATATTCATATAAATCTCTAAAAAATATTCACTATTTTATTATATTTAAATGACATATGTTTATATTAATAAAAATAGATTATATATGTATATATATAATCATCTTCATAGTAAAAGTAGATATCCATTAAATTACATTCATAATCATCCATCACTAAATTAATTTAGTATGTTTTGATGTAACTAGAAAATACGTTTTTCTCGTCACGTCCCTTAAAATTTAAATTTTATTACTTTGAAAGTAATTAGTTTAATGGAAGTGTATACATGATGTTTTGTGGGATGCAATGTGTTTACATAATATTTTGTGGAATGGAAGTGTAATTATAGACGTGTATTTTCGAGAATGAACAAAAGCGTAGTTTTAGAATAAACTTTATTTGATCATAAAAACAAATAAATTATATGTATGTGGTTCTCCACTGTAAATATATTTTTAATTTTTCAAAAATATTTTTAAAAATATATAAGATATTAGAAAAAAAAATTGGAATAATCAAGTATTAAAAAAAAAATTCACAAATAACCATGTTTCGGAAAAAATTACGCAAATAATCATGTTTCAGATGACTCTCTAAAGGAGGAGTCATCTCACTTGGCGCCTCCACTAAGCATTTAGCCCTAGGCGCCATCCCACTTGGCGCCTCCTCTCTCTTTTAGCCAAGTGAGATGGCGCCTACACTTTAAAAGTGAGAGGAGACACCATCTCACTTAGCTCCTAGGGCAAAATGCTGTTTTTATAAATAATTCGTCTGTTTCTCCGTCATTTCTCACACTTTCTCGCACTGTTTTATCATTTTTTACTATGTGATTTGCGTCATGACATCGCCCATGATTTTTACCAGAGATGGTTACGTTATCTTCTCCGCCATAAAACCTCCGATAAAAATGAAATTCTGGCACATTCACTCCATGGAGCGTCTGAAGCGGGAGATGATGCGATGGCTAGATGGAGACATCGTGGAGGGGGAAAATTAGAAGGATTCAGCGAAGACGAACATCAACCTCACATGCGACAGGAAGACCTAATGTTTGGTTGGAGGAAGTCAAAACAGACAGCGACGTAATGTTGATGATGCATGGGTCAGATGATATTGTTTTAACAGTTGTAATTCCGTAGACGGAATATCGTGTTTTTTTTTCTTGTTCGCGCAATGTTTATTATAACAAATACTATTAACGAAAAACCTAATGTTTACAACATAATAAATGAAAGATTTTATGTAATATAATTTTTATGTGCTTGACGCAGTAGCCCGATTCAGACAGTTTTTGCGATTGTGTCCGACCTGACGACATAAATCACACTTTCTTTCTAGCTTGTCAAGGGAGTCCATTTCAGTTATGATGCGCTTACTTTTGGGACGACCCTTTTTATTCCTTCGCATTTGGTCATTGTGCCATACTATTTCACCGTCGTATACAGGTCAATAATCTGGTTTTGCTACCAAAGGGAAGTTGTTGTTGTAAACGTTGAGCAACGTTTCAGATTTGTAAATGTGTGACATAAGTTGTAGCGTGTCTTGATGAGTATAGGCACACGCGGAAATAACATGAGAGCAAGGCATACAAAAGGCTTGAAACTTGCCACATTCGCACCAACGAGAAGGTAGTACAACCCTATATTCTTGTCTTGGCAGACCCTTGTTATGGACGATTGTCTCTTTCACAATGAAGTTGTGGCTGTGTCAGTCAAACCGTATAACCATATGGGTGTTGGCTTTGGCACTTTCTGCCTTAATGTACTTCATGCAGCTTTCACTCCATAGTTGTCCAGATTGCAACACCGCATTCCACATTTCACCTTTTTTGGCAAACAACGTAGCCATCCTAAAATATGTTGATTTCACCAAAGTAGTGACCGGGAGGTTTCGTATGCCTTTGAATACCTCATTCATCGATTCAATTAGATTTGTTGTCATGTGGCCCCATCTTTAACCATTGTCGTATGACCTAGTCCATTTTTCTACCAGAATATTGTCGATCCACCTACCGGCTTCCGGATTTGACAAACGGATCTCGTTGCGATAATATTTGAACGTTGATTGTGTCAATACATATCCCGTATTCATAACTGCTTTCCTTAGTGTTTTGTCTTTGATCTCTCTCGTGAAATTTTGGATGATATATCTAACGCAATAGACATGCGTAGAAGGAGGGTCATGCCAACCGTTTGCAGGATTATTGTATGCACTTTCAATGGATGCATGTCTATCCGAGATCAAACAGAGATCTAGTTGAGGAGCCACGTGTGTTCGCATATTTTTCAGAAAAAAGCTCCAAGCACCACCAGTCTCCCCCTCGACTAGGGCAAAGGCAATTGGTAAAATGTTATTGTTGCCATCTTGTGCAACTGCCATCAGTAGCGTGCCTTTGTATTTCCCATACAACCAAGTCCCATCAATTTGTATAATTGGTTTGCATGACGCAAACCCTGTGATGCAAGGTTGAAATACCCAAAACACTCGACTGAATATTCAATTTTTGTT
The DNA here is from genome assembly GCA_948472305.1 of Vicia faba. Taxonomy (NCBI): domain Eukaryota; kingdom Viridiplantae; phylum Streptophyta; class Magnoliopsida; order Fabales; family Fabaceae; genus Vicia; species Vicia faba. The sequence goes on along the minus strand of OX451738.1, from coordinate 1,609,558,492 downwards.
GAGTTGACTACCATTCGGGGCGTATGCTGGCACTGTTTCCAGAATGTAAACAGTACCCAGAGAATAAGTCTGGAGTGCATTCAGGTAACGAGGAAGTTCTTGGTATGACTCCTCCTAGTTTCCATATACCTTTTCAATCGCCTTGGTCTTTGCTAACCACGCTTTCGGTAAGACGGAGTGTAGTTAAAAACCGTAGTGATGTGGGAGATTATGGTTTTCACCTTCAAAGATGGATTATTGCTGACGAGTGGTAGGATTTCTTGACAAATGAGATCATAATTAAGTTTTCGATGATCCTGTGATTGAGTAGAACTGACACAAAGTGTGGGTAGGACATGGAACCTATGACCCAACAATCACCTCTTAATCTGTATGATGCAGTGAGCTTGAACATACAATCAGGGTGGGCACACTTGATCTTGTACCTTTCTGGATTTACACGGTCCACCTTAAAATCGACCGAGTTAAGCATGTGGAATTTTTTGATGGCTCTGATACATTCTTCTCTGTTGTGAAATTTGTATTTTTCTTTTAAGTTTTCATCCGACTGCATATACGGGTTGAAAATAAATCAGA